>CM031237.1:984943704-986372329 GCA_018340775.1 Taxus wallichiana var. yunnanensis | reverse complement strand
AAGATATTGCTTTATATTCTTGCCTCTGTCGCATTTTCAGGGACAACAGTTGTTTGGCCACAAATTTAAGCTCATAGATCCTTTGTTATTTGTCTTTTGTGATTGGCCTACTCCATCCCAGGCAGCAATCTTCCATGCTTTTGCATTTTTTCTTCTTGACCGCAGCTTCAATTTTCCTTGGCCACAATCTATGCAGGATTATGGATTGCTGCCAAGTGGTGGCAATCCATATTACTGGTTTCTGGAGGATTTTTTTGCTTTGTATCCTGCCTTCAAATCCTTCCACAGTATGGATTTCCAAATTTGTGCCACATGGCACTCATCCTTATGCTTCTTTATGTTGCCTCTGCTTTGCTTTGTTTCCTGTGAACTCCAGGCTTCTAAATTTGTGTCATGTGGCACACATTTGTGTCTTCAGGCTTGGGAAGAATTTTGGCCTTGCATCTTAAACCCAAAATTTCTTCGGAGTCCGGGTTTACTGATCTTCACACATGGCCCCCATCTGTGAATCTAGGTTTCAAAAGACTTCGTTACGTGCTCGGGCCAAGTCTCAACTTTCTCCGGATCTCCGACACGTGTCTCGAATCTGGAGACTTTTCAATTTTGCCCCATGCCTTAGCCGATTGATTCGCTTTGCCAAAAGATAAGTCATGCGGAGCCTTTGCTCCACTATCCATATAAAGTGCTTTTACATTTAAACACTACCAGTGCTCTCCTCTTGGCAAATGTGGGATAACTGCCCAAAGGCCGCCATTGTTAGGGCTCCAAATGTAATTGCGACTTCAAGGCAGAACTCGAAAGCTGTAAGGTGTCTTCCATGGCTTCAACTCGATTGTAAACAATGCAAAGCTCTGCAGAATCCTATGCGTGCTACAAAACATGAAGGAGAAACTAGGAAAACATTTATAACCATGAGAAAACAAGTTGAACGTGTTGATCTAGTTGATCAAAATGAGTAAGGGGCTCATTTTGGAAACATTTCTGGCAACTCACAGGGTCATTTACCTGCTAAAATGAAAAGACCAACAGCCTTAGCATCCATTGGGCATGGAGTCAGCATTAAACACCTAAAATCTCTGAAAATTGGAATTTGGAAACCCCTTAAATCTTTCACTTCAGCTCATCTGTTCTAAACCTTCAAAGTGATACCCTCCAAAACTTGTGTACAAAAATGAAAACACATACATTTCTCATATAAAAATACAAGGTGTGCAACAACACTTCTTATGCAAAAAGCAAACCTATACTAACTTCTAATCTAGCAATTGCACAAAACAAACTATACAAAGCCACAAACTAACCGGGAGAAGTAACTTCCTTTCTAATGATCCGTGGCCATGTGATTAGCTTTGTGGCAGCCACAACAAGTGATGGGAGCATGAACAAGGTTTTGTGCTACTCCTTTGAAATATCAGCCTTGCTGATAAAATACACCACTCCTTCACTTGTACTATTGCTTCAGAGGGCGTATTAGCTGATTTCCAATACGCTAAAGTGCTTCCTCATGCTCTGCAGTGAACATAACCAGTGGCAAATTTGGATCAGGCCTAGAAAGGGCCTGATGTCTAATAAGACAGCTGCCTTTCAACGCATAAGTACCACATCCTCTAGCAAGATCGTCCCCATGCTCGACTTTAGACTCAGATGGCTCTGCAAAAATGGCCTCCTGAGTGAGCTCTTTAAGTAGAGATAGACTCTCTTCATCATACTCATCGCCTATGGAAAGAATAAGGCTATCAAAGTCTTCGGCCTCAATATGTTCCTCTCGACTGCAACTTGGACTTCTTGACTCTTCAATTGCAGGGTGTGTGCAGTCCTCCTTCAGGTCCCACAGCTTCGGTTGATCATCCTTGCTCGTTGGGACTCCACGGCCTGCAGAAACAAGACTTCATCATCACTGTCAAAGTCAATCCACTCTGATATTGTTATTTATTGTTATTTGATGACGAATCTTGTTCGACGGGCCACAAAGTACTAGTAAGGGGCTTGTTCCATCTCAGCTCTTTAGGAAGGACATGTTTGAGCTTTGACTCTACAATCTACCTCTTTGAATGTAGCAGGTGGGCTTGCTTGATGCATTCTTGCTTTTGCAACTCCAGTGAAATCAGAAATTTACATCTGATTTCCTCTTGCTCACAATTACTCTCCAAGTTGGCCGAATGGTTAGGCCTTTTAGCTAGCTTGGAGTATGCATTTCGCTTTGTGGGGCATCCTTTTCATCACAAAAATTGAAAACACCCCTATCCATCAACATAGGCTTAAATCTAGGCTTGTGTAACGTAGGATATTTGAAAGAGCAAGCCTGCAAGTTACCAAAACCTCCCAAGGCTTCATTATCAAGCTTTTGGGGGCGACCAATGCCTTAAGTGGAGGTGGGAGGGATTTTTGCATGAAAACAAGGATGATTGGAGCAGCAAGAGGCTTCTGAATAGGAGGCAGGTTGCGAGAGGATGAAACAGGTGTATGGAAAGCCAAGGGGATGTTATAATGCACAGGAAGGAGTGTAGAAGTGGGGATGGGATTCTTGCACTAGCTTGAATGAGACTCTTCTCTGCCTGAGCAGCAATATCAAAGCCCTGAGGAAGAGTCCTACCTCTAAGAGACTGAATCATGACAGCAAGATCAGAATCAAAGGCTCTTAAATAAAACAAGAATGCCATACCTAGTTGGGGTTTGTATTCTTGAGGGATTCTCTCCCAAGTCCTTTTGAATCTGATGTTGAAGTCTGAAACATACTTCATGGGTGCCCTTTTTATGGTGTTGAGATGTTCTAAGAGAGATATGATGTCTGCATTCTCCTTAAACCGGTTGTTCAACTTTTCTCCCAGCTGGTCCCATGTAGAGATTGATTGTGTAGCCAAACTTTTGTACCAATCTAGATCTTTTCCTCAGAAAGAAGAGACAAACAGTCTGAGACATATGTTTCCTCTATGAAGTTATGTATTGCATAATGGTTGGCTACATCTAGGATATGCTCAACAAGGCCTACAAAATCATTTTCATGAAAGGAGGCACGGTTTTAAGGGTTGCTTTAGGAATATCATCCCACTACTACAAATGAAGGGAGCTAGAGTTCCAATGAGGGAAAGGAAGAGCTCCAATGAGGGAAAGGAAGAGCTCTGTGAAGAGCCATATGGGCAATGAGTTCATAAAAGAGTGGAATCGACAAGTGCTTGAAAATGGTTCACAAAACCAAATGAGCTAAGAATACACCAAAACTTAGCTACAAATTACAAAACATATATTCTTGCATCAACAAATATTGCAATTTTACAACAAGATTACAAAGTGGTCTCACCGGGCGTGCTGGAAATTATTGGTTGTTGAACCTATGATAAATCCATTTTTTCATTTGATTTTGTGCTAAGAAGATAAAATTGATTAATATTTCATCAATCATATCGACATAGATCGAACAGTGGTAGTAATTATACCTATAATTAGGTAATCCTATAATTATAGTATAGGATTCTGTATTGAATCCATGGTATCTTATTTCCAAGAATGCCACCACTCGGATTCGAACCGAGATGCTCTAGCACTGCTTCCTAAGAGCAGCGTGTCTACCAATTTCACCATGGCGACAGAGGAATGGGTGAGAGTAGTGAACCACTCTATTGATTCATCAATTGAGGGGGACCGATACGAAAGGGGGCACTCGCCGCCCCGTGACAAGGCTCTTTAGAACTCACCGTAATGTCCCCATTTCTTAAGACCCTTAGCCTATACTGCCCCGTGGGCTTTGGGATGTTGCAAGGGGAACATTTTTATTAAATAATTAAATATTATTGCCTGAAGCAATAATTATTTAATTATGAAGATTATTTAATTTAATTCCCAAAATATAAAAATTAAATGGGGAATTAATTAAATAAATATTTTAGGTGGCTTTTATTGATAAAATCACCCTTTGAAAAGGGGATGCCACACCTAGGGAAAACAAACTGCTTTTATTTAATATTTTCCCTCTCCTAGGGTTTTCAAATTTTGTGCCTCCTTGCTTATAAAAGGAGTGCTAGGGTCATTATTATTATTATGTTATGATGAACTTATTTTGATACTCCATGCTTGGAGTTGGGATGCATGCCCATTGAAGCTTCTCTCTCTCTTGCGTGGGAGGTTGTAGTGAGCTGGTTTTCTTTTGGCATCAATTGAAGAACTTATTATTATCTTTGGCAAATCTGCATTTTACTACTGTAGCGACGTCACTGTAGCAGCCGGTTTGTGATAAAAAAATAAGTGATTTTGGAGTTCCTTTTGCAAGTCGACTTGTTGGTATATGTTGCATTCCAGTTTTGGCGACTTTCCTATGATATGTGTGGACTGATTTAGTGTATTATTGGCGAGTCCTTTGGGCTGGTTGTTTGGGTGGCTTGATGGGTCATGATTCGACTGGTTTATGCATGATTTGGTGATGTTTCTACAGTTCTCTTTGGCAGCGACTTATATTGTGCAAGGTGACACTAATCTCAGCGATTTATATTATGCAAGATGACTCTAATTTCCTATGTTTCATGATCTAATTCAGACTGCTGTTCCTACGCATTTCATTGAAGAGTTATATTTAATATATATAGGCAGCGATTTAGACTCCTCTCTTATGATTTCATGTTCCAGTTTATGCAATAATATTTGGTATGCTTTGAAGTCTTCTCTAGCATTTGTAATTGTGAACCATAGTTGAAATGAATCGATTTGGGTCAGCATGTGTGTGGGCCATTTAAGGCAGCGATCTGGTTGTATGTGAGTTGGATAAAATATTGCATGCTCCAACAGTGGGAATACATGATCTTTGCCTTCCCTTAGCTGCTGCTCCTCCATAAAAACAGTGACCTCATATGATACTCCTACTTGTCTGCTGGCAGCGATCTCCTAGGTAAACAATGCTCAGTTCGAAGTCTATGTAATGTTGTGCTTAATGACTGGATCTTGCATAATTTAGCTGTGCTTTGGGCTCTCAATAATCAGCGATCTGAGTGGGCTGTGCTGGGTTTGATATTAATAATTTTTGACATCAATTTCCATGCTCATTTTGTATCCGAATATAGTGACTGGATTTGGCACATGATTTAAGTTTTATTGGTAGCAATCTCCTTCATGTTAGCATACTCCATTGTGGCTGAACTAGTCCTAAGTCTGAAGTTTTGTTTTAGTGCATGGATTGACGGTAATTTGAGGCTCTTTGAAGTCTTTTGGGCAGTCATAGATCGAGCCTGTTTCTGAGCAGCTGAAGAGGGATTCGTTTTGATTTAGTTATTTCTACATAGATCTGGTCTTTAAGTACTAGTGTAAGCTAGAGGCCATTAAACCCATATCCTTGGGTTTATTGAGTCGTCTACTTGACTGGTTCAAGGGGGTTTTGGTTTCATTTTGCTATTTTCAGTTGTCTGGGTGTATTGATCTGCATATTTTCCTGTTGATCCCAGAAGTGGGATATTACACTCACCCTCATTCTTCGAGCGGTGCGGGGCAGGCACCGCACCTATTCTATAGATGGGGCTTGCCCTCGAACTAACCAACCGATCTATATATTGTGGGAGGAAACCATATAGAATAGAGGTTAGATCTTAGATCTCTATTCTATATGCCCCCTGATCATGCAAATCAATTTAGAGGGGAGAGATCTATCTGGAAAAAAGAAAGGGCTGGAGGGGAGCAGATCAGACGAGCACGTGGTTGGTTGATTGGTCCTCACTTGCCAAATGGGGCCTATTGTATAGATAGGGGATTGGTCGCTCACCTCTATATCTATATCTCCCAGTTGAATCCTCAGAAGCTATATAGATAGAGGCATTTGGTACCCTATCTATCTATATAACCCTATCTAACTAATCTATTATGGGGTGGCGCTCAGCCTCCTCGACTTCTATATACAGATCGGATTGGAATTGAACCCAACCTAACCACATTGGATTAGAAACTACTATAGGGGTATGGGCTTAGAAACCACTATAGGGGCCTCAACCTCCCGAGAGATTCCCCTACCTATAGATATACCCACGCCCAAGAACACCAATCGATGTTGGTGCTTCAACAACAACAATGGGAATGCCTCCAAGGTGTGGGACCTCAACTCCTCGAGGCAGACCTCTAGAGACAACTCGGTTTTAACCCTAACTACTCTAATGTTATTATTAAACTACCCTAAACTAATACTCAGAGGGGAAAAGGGGAAGTAGAACATGAAATGAAAACACGGTGATGCACTAAAGAAGAAGGGGATCACTCTCTCTTCTCTCGAATATAGCACGCTGAATTAGAATCCCGCAAATATAATCCACACACAAAGATATCATCAAAGAGCAAAAGGAAAGGGAGACAAGAAACAATAACAAAGGGTAGATATAAGCCACAATCAACGTTATGTATTGCTTTAGAGTACACAATGTTTGTTATAGTGGTGAAATAGTGATTGGACAAATTGCAAAGTTAGAATACAAAGGCCTAGATGCTTGGAACTCCAAGACTCAAAAGAGCAAAGTAACTTTGCATTCGAGAGAGAGGAACCCTTTACAATACAACACTCTTGCCATTTATAAAGGTAGAGAAGAAGCGAAACAAAGAGATAAAGAAAACTGAGCCCTGAATTCCAAAATCCCACCCTAATGTCGTTGCAAACATTAAATGACCAGATTTAATGTCCTCCATCTCGATCTCTATCGAAATAGTGAAAAGATCACCTCGCAAGTTGGATAACAAGTGGTATATTTATGAGGAATGGGTCTGCATGCTTGTCATGTTCCCTTTTCAAAATATTTTAATAAGGGAAATAAATTAATAATTTAACTTAAGTGGCCAAAAAGTAACTTTATGTTATATCATAAAAAGACAACTTATGTTTTATTATTAAAATAAAGGTAAATTTTGATAAAAACTCAAAATTAAAATAAAAGTAGGTGAAGTTGCTTTCTGTGTATTGTTCCTCGAAAAGATGAAAGGGAAATTATAAAAAGGGGCATTGGGCTCATTTGGAGGAAAAATATTTTATCAATCATTTTGTTACTCATCCAAATTTTGCAAGTTTGAGCATTTCGCTTCAACTTTCAACCACTGAGGATAAAAACCTTCCGTTGGAGCATTAGAGGACGAAAACCATCTGGTGGACAAGAGCTTGGGGACAAAAACCCTCCGTTTCTTTGTAGTGATTTCATCTAGGCATCACATTTGGGCTTCAAATCTGATTTTTATCACATTTCAGCTAGGCAGCATTGGGCTTCAAATCTATATCAACATCAAGATCAACTTTGAGTGACAAAAGAATAATTAGGGAATCATTCAGAAATTCATCAAAATCAATTAATGAAATATCATATTTTCATCCATATTTTCGAGGGCACTATCTAGGGGGTAGCATTTGGGCATCAAATCAACAATTTGCAATATCAGATCAGTTTTAACAACCAGAGCATCACTTCCAGTGGCTAACGTCATCTACAAAAAGTTGGCCGACGCACAATTCCAGTTTTTGGGGCAAGTAATTGGTCTATTTCATCCGTCTAAAGTGTCATTTGCCAAGAATTTTGGTGTATATGGTCAATTGTAATTTTCTTGGTTTTCTAAGTTAAAAATAATAAATAAGAATGCAAACTTCAAGGTTTAAATTAAGTTTTCAGTATTTATTTTATGGTTGTTATATATTCGATAAACCTTTACTTTTCCAAGGGTTTAGAAATTATTTCCCATCATTTTCCAGCAATTTTAATTTTATTGTTAGTGTTGGCGAGAAAATTTGTCGCGCTAACAAATTGGTGGATATCTTGCCAACACTCTGGGACTCTAGGTCCCTCTACTTGTGTGGTGCAGCTCCACTTTATTGTGAATGAACAAAAGGGAAATTTGTTGTTGGCCAAGAGGCTGGGGATCCAACAGGCACACTCCACTGTACTGTGTGGATTACCAGGGAGGAATTTGTTGAAAGATGGGGAAAGAGAGTGAGAAGTTTAGGTAGGAGAAATTAACTCGCAAGTAGAAAATCATATTCTTTCCAAAGTTAACCAAAAGTTTCACATTCACAACTTATAGGAAAGAAACAACCATGTTTAGAACATCAATGATGAGAGGAAACCATGCACACAAAGTTGCACACATTCATGCATCATGAAAAGAAGAAACTCCTTTCTTTATTGACATCTTCACAAGTTGTACAATGCTAGAGAATGGAAGAAAAATAGATAGGGAAAATAGAAGAATGTTATCTCTTTTTCCTTGCTCAAAAATATCTCTCTTGAGTGCACAAAATTGACAACCCTTAAGAAAGAGGGTGTCATTACATTATATAGACTTTATAATGACTCTTCGCCTACCCCCACAGGACCTTTACTCTTTCCTCACAACCTCGTGACTTTTGACATTCCTAGGAAATAACATTAAGTTCCCTTTTATTAATTAAGGGCAACTTATTACATTTTAGACTATAGTCACCTTAATGAATAAGACGAACGTCATGATTGCTCACAATGAAGAATTAGAAAGAGGGGGAGAGAAGAGGAAGAATAAAGAAAGGGGAGAATGCTCCATAGCATGAATGGGGATACCTCTACCTTTGGTGAAGAGCTTTCCAACGATGATGATGCACGGACACCTGAACCATGAAAAAGTGTTTAGAAACATTGTTTCAAGACTTCCCAATGTGAGCTCAAGATGAACACGGGTAATGCTCACGATGATCCTCCTTGATACTTGATTGAGGAACTTCCTTAGCTCATTGAGATCACCTTGATTGACTCAAGTTTTGACTCGCTGACTCACCGACATGGTGATGGATTCACTTACTCGCGCCTTGCGATGCTCTCGCTTGCTTCGACACAAATGAACTCATGATGATGCTTTTAGGACCTTTAGTGAAGTTCTCATTCCTTTGTTTGAACCATGAAATCATCCCATCATTCCATAAAGAGTCCAAAACGGAAAGATGAGAGTAAAAATAGAGTCCTCTACAAATTTTTGCTCCCAAAACGATGACTTTTTTTTTTTAGCAGGTAGGACCATGACCTGCTATTTTGGGACATATCGCCTGTTTTGCTCTAATTTAACCTTCGTGAGCCACCTAGCACATTCTATCCTCTTCCATTGTTGAGGCATTGCTATTTTTAGCAAATTTCTATTTTTAGTAGGTTGCTTTTTGGGGACTTGTTATTTTGGGAAAATTGTCGTTTTTACTTTGCCTTCCATTCTGCATCTTTCTTGATTGTCCTGAGGGATCAAACTTGCAATTCGAGGAACTTACTATTTTTAGCATGTGAGGAAGCATAGAATATGTTATTTTTAGTAAGTGGAAAAAATGGCCTCGGTTTGCGACAGGAACGATATTTTTGGATTAAATCGTAATCTCAGTACTCCAAATTTCATTGTGTTTCACTCACTGGAAATTTCATAAATAAAAATGAAAATTTTCGCTGGTGACAACTTCGGGCACAAAGCTACCATGACAACCATTAATGGAGTCACTAAGCTTTTTGATAGAGGTTTTTTTCCACCTCCGATTGCAATGAAATCAACTCCATCAGATAGGTTTTTCTCCCGGGTCCTGTGTTCACAATTTTAGCTTCACCCGCTCTCCAGGATTGATGGGAAATCTGAGGAATGAGAGCCAGGGTACAAAATGGAGTTTTTGTTGCAGTAAATTAATGGGGGCATCTCTAAATCTATTGTTTGTTGCAACTTGAAGGCGTTTGGGAGGAAGAGATGTGGCCAAAATTTCAAGAGCATTCTCATGAGTTATGAAGATTTCTCTGTTTCTTGATCATGGAAGCTTGTGGCAACAAATTGCCATGGTGTTGACTGGAAAAGCAAGGGTTTAGAGGATATGCAGCAAAGTGGAGTAATGGGAATGGATGTGCAATGAAGGAATGAAGAGGTAGAAGAATTGGTAATGGAGAAAAAAAATTCCTTCGAGCAATGAAGTTCTCGTGCGCACAAGGAAGAAGCAATGTATAGCACACGAAATGAAAAAAGTTAATTTTTTCAACTTGGGCATGAGCGCACTTTTTTGTCCCAACCGTCCCAAACATTTGGGACAGTTGGTGCAAAAAAGTGCGCCCCTTTCCCATTGGTCCAAGTGTCAACTCATGATTTTCTCGAGGTGGAAGGGTGATGAGGGGGTTGAAAAATGGCTCATTAGCAACTTACGGGGTTATGTGGTTAATTAGGGGCTAAGATGGGAGGGGGCGCATTTTTGTGTCCCAACCGTCCCAAACATTTGGGACGGTTGGTGCACAAAAGTGCGCCCTCTCTAATTGGTCCACTTGGCATTTTGTGGTTAGATGAAGCTGGGAGCTACAAAATGGTGCACAAGGGCTTAATTGGGCTATTTAGGCTCCAAGAAGGTCATATCATGGTCCAGGAGCCTATCTTGGGAGGTTGGGGGAGTTTTGTGTCCCAACTGTCCCAAACGTTTGGGATGGTTGGTGTGCAAAAAGTGCGCCACCATCTGGGAGTGACACGTGTCCACATGGAAATTTGGCTAACTCCTCATTCTTACCTTGGGGGCAACTTGACAGAGGCATAACTTGAGCTCCTGGATGACTTTTCCCACACTTCTTTATATGAAATTGACTGGAAAAGACCTTTTGAAAACAATGGGAGGGGTATCATACCTTGATTCTTCCTACAACATCCTAAAAAATAGGATTTTTCTTCAAAGCTCACGGGGTGTGCATGTTGAAATCAGGTTGTGGGCAGAATTGCTCGAGTCTTGTGAAAAATGTGAGACCACCATCCTCTAGAGATATGAAATACCTTTCAAGCGATATTTCGTTTGGTCTCCAAATCTTCACTTGAGCTCCCGAAGCTTAGGGGTTGTTTTTGCCTTTGTAAGTTTCGCTTCACCCTCCAGACCCGCTTTTGTTGAAATTGTCCCAAAACCTTCAAAACTTCCTAGAATCTTCCACAATCAATTGCAAAATGTTCTTAGCTCTCTAATACACCTCCTTGATGAGTTTGAGTCTTTCATTCCGCTCTGGGGGGGTGCGATCGCCTTGGGAAGACCAGAAAAATATCCTTTCTTAAGCTTCGCAAAGAGCCCGTCTTGAAAGATCTTGTCTTGGAAGTTCTTGAATGTACTTGATATCCCTAAAACAACTATGGCCCAGGATGACACAACACATTGGAAGGGACATTATAGTGGTATCAAAGTTGTGATCTCGCCACTTGTGAGTCATGAGGACAAAGATCAAGAATCCATGTTAGAAATGTTGCAGCTTTGATTCACGAATATCAGAAGGATCTAAAGGCATGGATGTAGATAGAAATAAAGATGGGTTAAAATCTAAGCCTCAAGAATCTGCCAAAGAGCCAAAACCAAAAGAGTTTCTCTTGAAGGAAGAAAAAGAACCAAAGAATGTGGTTGAAAAGAAACTAATCACATTGCCAACAAGCTTAGAGGATGTAATGGGGACCTAGAAAAGGTGTGATGAATGGATAAGAAGATCTAAGGAAGCTAAATTGATAGCCACTCGAGAAAAACAACATCTATAGAAAATTAAGGGAAAAATTCATATTGTAATGGTGGAGCATGAAGAAATCAGAAGCAAGAAAATTCAGATCCGAAAGAAGTTAGTGAGCAACCCATACAGGAATCCACCATGCAAGTCGAAAATGAAGGATCTTCAATAGAAAAAGGTATGACTTCGATAAACAAAATATTTGTATTGGTGTCCCTGATTTCACCCTGAAATCTAGGACTACCCTATGTAAAAAAAAATCGTACTTTTAAAATAATGGGTTGTTTTGTGTTTTTATTGCCAGAAAGTTTCTGTATTATGTCAAGATATTCTCAAAGAGCCATATGAGCCAATTTCGACAAATACCGGATGCCTCGAAATTGTTATATTTCTGTCAGGGGTTTTCTACGGAAATTTGTATTTAATTATTTTGAGCCCCATTCGAGGCAAATTGTGCTCCGGTTTAACCATGTTGTGATCTTACATGTCAATATTCTCATATACCAGTAGGGTTTTAACCAGGAATGAATTCTGGGCTTTATTTGTGACTTCTGGCAACGTTTTGTGTTTTTGGTGTTCTGTTTCATTTTCGTCAAATTTCTGGATCAATTCCTTTGCCGGTTTCTCGATTCTTTGCTCGAGTATCCGGAGATCACCTATGCACGTTATGCCGAAGAAATTTTTCGCGCAGAGGCCTGGTTCTCTCTAAAAAGACGAAGTCACACACAAAAAAGCTTCTTTTGGGCAGCCGCATTTTTGGAAAAAGAAGACTTTGACGTGAATCATGGCATTTTTGAAGCCAACAACGGTGGGAATTTTGTACCTTCCTAGCAGGTACTTTTTCCCATGAAAGCAACGTCACTTAAGTCACAATGGGAAAATTGGAGGCAACAGGCAGCGGGAATTTCTTACCTGCCTTGCAGGGTAAAAATTCCCATTGTGAAATAAAAGAAAAATCACTTAAGGCATTGATGAGATTTTATTACTTGCCTTGCAGGGTAAATAATCCCATTATGAAAGTCAAACAACTTAAGTGGATCATGGGATTTTCGGAGCTGCCTTGTAGGGTAAATAATCCCATTGTCAATTGACTTTTAAAAATAGAAATTGCTCATGCCAAAAAAGTGCGCCCCTTTTGGGAGAGGAATAATACTTTTAAAGTATTAATTGATTTAATTAATTCCTATTTTCAGTGGCTGAGGTCAAAGCATACTTGTGAGGCTTAAGTTAACTGAAGTAAGGCTCAAATTAAATAAATTTAATTTATTTAATGGCAGCCATGAGCATGCATAAAATAGCGCCTCATTCAAGAGTAAAGCTTATTAAATAATTAATTAATTGCCGTGAATAGGAGAGGCATTAATTAATTATAGAATTATGAGGATTATATAAGCGTGGGCTGCCATAAGGATGAATTAATTAATTCAAAAGTAAAGAAGTGCAGCCTGATAAAAAGTGCGCCCCATTTCAAGAGAAATTTTTCTCGAAGGTGTAATTAATGCTGGAAGCTTCCAAATTTGGTGCCTAGGTTTGAAGGAGGTTGATTTGTGTCTGAATAATTGTCTGCATAGTGGTACAGGTGCTCAGGTGAAGTTGGTAAAATTCATGCTTGCTTTACATGCAAATAAAACATCAAATTTTGGGGCAGCAGACTTGATATATGTATATTTTTATGATTAAAATCCACTGTTCATGTTTCGGTTGCCATCTTTGTCTAAATTAATTGCAGGAATTCATCACAGGTGCTTTTATAAGAGAAAGAGAGCTTAAATCAATGTCCAATACATTGAACATATCCTCCGAATCTGAAGAATTATCTAGATCTGCACCGGTTGTGAAGAATTCCTACGAATAAAGAGGAAAAGAATTGTTCAGACAAAGATTGCTCCAGCCATGGCAAAGCGGGATGAACGAGAAAGCTTAGCGGAATCATGCATTACTTCCAGATTTGTTGACATTGGAGACACAAATCTCAGGCCCCAGATCCAGATCTCATAATTGCAAAAGCTTCCGGCAAAAATTCATCCTCTTGTTTCGATGCGGCCGTGTAGAAGTCAAGTGCGTGGAAAATTTATTCGTGATGTTGTGCATGTGCTCCCAATCTTCCAGTTGAAGCCTTTATCAAGTTGCATTCACCCAGTGCTTTCCAGAATTTTTAATTGCTCATATGCAATTAAAAATAAAAATGATGAGTTATTTACGGCAGACATTGCACTGATGCATGTACAGGAGAAGAACTGCAAAAGCTTCAAGGATAAAAGGGAAGACAAGGCGAAGGCAACACCCGTAAGCAAAATTCTAGATCAGCCGCTTTCCAGATCCAGCTGCTCCCAGATCCAGCTTGGTGAGAATCAAAGGCAAAAGAATCAGCTGCATGCAAAATATGAAAAAGGACAAGACTGCAGCTTTCCTCTTTCTTCTTCTTTCTCTTATTTCCTCCGACAAAATAATTGAGTGATCAATTAAATTATACAACTTAAGTGATTGGTTTAAAAGCCATTACTTGAAGAAGTCAACTACTTGGAGATAGGTGGCAGACGTGCAAAATAGAAGGTTCTATTTTCAGTTGCAAATCATGGAAAGAGGAATTCCAGGAGGGAGATTGCCAGTTGTTTCCTTTCCGACTTCCACATGTGCCGTTCACTCAAAGCTTCCTACTTGTAATTGCCCCTCTAAATGTTATAAGTAGAGGAGGAACCTACGAGTTAAATGATCAGAATTTGTAAGCAACATTCTTGTGTTCCAGACTTTGTGCTGAAACCCCTGATAGCCACTTGAAGCAAAGGAATATAAAGGAGCAGGTTTCTGGAGAACTTTGTGTCACGGTGCATTTTGTTTCTAGCTTTCTATCTTAGATCTTCTAATAGACTTTGTGTTATTTTAGATCTAGATCTGGAGTTGCCTTTGCTTATAATTTTGTGCGTTGATATCTATTGGTTTCTTCTATGTGCATGCAATCAACTCTGTTATCTATTGATTGGGTTGCACATCTTCCCCATTTCTTCCCTATGTTTTCTTATTTCCTTCTTCTATAAATATTTCCTTTCTTAAACAGCTGCTTACTTGCTGCAGAACTATACAGCTATGGTTCATGAGCTGAATAGTTAAAGTAAAACCCCATATAGATACTAGCATATTTTTATTGACAAATCTGACATGGGAGCCTCATCGATAAATGGGGAGATTTATCTCATGATCGCTTTAGGTTTTTAGCTATGCAAAAATTTAGCCAACATGTATTAACAATGTAAAGGAAGAAGCATTACATGTTGAATGCCAAGTATGCAAAATTAATCTTGTTTCAGCCCTAGAAGCATCTATCAATCTTCCAAGCATTGCAAAGTTTGGGTCATTACCATATGAGATTGCTTTCCGCAGTAACTATAGTGATGAGCATGCAAGTAAGGAGAGTATTTCAATCAATGCCACCGATTCTAAAATTCTGAATTACAAGAATGGTTGTGTCAAGGCAAATCTCTCAAAAGCTCCTACTTCTAAATCAGAAAAAGGAGGTAAGCATTTTGATTACAGCCCATGGTATGAAAAGGATAGTCATATTTCTGATTTGTTGTTTCAATCGGATAGTGGAGGAGTTTTCAGCCCATTATCATTGTTGAAGTGTTCTCATCTAGTATGAGGCGTTTCCAGCTTTTACATTTTTGTTTTGTGTAAGGGAACTCAGCTTTGGCAGCCATGGTACTATATTTTTATCGATCATTTTGATAAATTCATGTTTTGGAATAATGATATCTCGTCATGACCAACTATAGATCCGCAAATACAGGAAAGTTTCTTTGTTTGGTGTGGTGTGTAGGAGATCTCACCGTAGACACCCCAATTTCACATCTATCCTAAATCAATTAATTCCCCTTCCTCATTTCCCACAAAAATACACTTTGAATTAATCAAATATAATTTGATTAATTATCCATTTCAAAATCCAAAAAATAATCTAATCCTCATCACATGTCATTATTCTCCATGTTTTTCCATTATTGAATTAAAAATTCAAATTCAAATCCTCACCCACCCTTCGTGGTCCCCACTCACCTAAAATCCTCCACTTATGAATTAAAAATATAATTCAAATCCTCACCCATTCTTCGTGGCCCCCACTCACCTAATCTTGCACACATTTTCAAACCACTCATCTAATCTTGCCCACATTTTCAAACCACTCACCTAATCTTGCCCACATTTTCAAACCACTCACCTAATCTTGCCCACATTTTCAAACCATGATTACTTAAATTAATCTAAGTTAATCACTCCCTCTGGCTATAAATACAACCTTACCCCTCCTCTCTAAAGACATGGAGAATAAGCTTTCATGCCGTATCTAAGTTCTTGCATCCTTTGAGCAAAGAACATCCTTTTCGCTTTAGTCCTAATGCCAAAATAGTCTCATAATCTTTTTCCCATCCAGGCAAAGTAAGAGGATCGTTGTTGCAGGAAGGTCTTGCTCCGTCTTCAAGAAAAGCACCTACATATCACACAATCGTGGCTCAATCTAAGTTTCTAGCCCATTACGAGGTTTCTACTAACGCGAAGGAGGAGGAATACGATTATTGGTATTTTACTTCCTTGTTAATAGTGTATTTTTCATAGCTTACATTAAAGCACGCCTGCTTAGTTTTCGATCTATTACCATTACTTTTCAATTAGTGGTTTTATCTGTTCTTTGTTTATTATTGTTTATTATTATTTCATTTTCTGTTCTTTTGGTCTTCTTTGGTTAACCTTCACGCTTTGGGTAGTGTTTTTGTTGTGTGGTGTCTTGTGGTGTATCTCGCAGTTATAAAGAACAATGAAACTATGCAGCTCATCCTGTCTTTGATCTCCTCGGTGCTTGGTGTTTAGTAGTTTCGATTTTTCTATTCACTGTAATCTATAGAAACACAAGCACTAATCATTAGTTTATCATTTTAGTGTCATGGGACAACCAATCCGGAAAATATATTTATTTATTTCCTTTTGCTAAAATAACTGCTTTGTAGGAAGTTAATTATTTATTTATTTTTTTCTTTCTTTTATTTTAGTCAATCATTTTATGATCTAACTCTTTCTTTCTTATTATTGTTATTTTTTAACCTTGCTGTCAAAATTTTAGCTTCTCAAGTGAAGTACAGAAGTCAAAAATAAAAAAACCAGCTCCTGGGACGTTTTTCTCACGTTCAAAATTTCCATTCAGAGCGTTCTCGTAGCCCATCTTCCGGAAGCCATAACTTTTGCTCCCGAACTCGGAATGACTTCATTTTTTTTTAACGGAAAGGTATTGAAAATATCTATGCAATGAAAAAATAATTTTTAGATTTAGACTTACAAAAAAAAATTGGTTTCATTTCTTCTAACACCTGTCTTTTTAACAAAAACAACAAAATTATAGTTTTATTTATTTATTTATTTCACGAAACATCCTCACACGTATGCTCTTTCCTCGCACTTCACAAGTGATCTTGGAAATCGAAACGTGAGGCCACTCGAGTTCTGACAACAATTTTTATTTTTAATTTTTTGCCTTACATTTAACTTTTCCACGACATCACTTCTAAGTAACGTTTTCACCCTCTTTTTCATCATTTTTCTTTTTTTTGTGAAAATAATCATTATCGCTTATTTCACAATCATGATTAATTGCAATAATTATTAATATTTAAAATTTAAAAAAACTATTCCAATTGATCCGCGTATGCTCTTTTCTTGCGCCATCAAGCGATCTGGAAAATCAAACGGTCATAATTTTTTAGTTTCTTTTCTAACATGCAAGATCCTCTAGCTTTGTTTTTCAACCTGTCATTTTAATAATTATTTTCCTTTGTCATATTCTTAATATTTTTTGGTCGTCGGTTGTGTATGCTCTTTTCCTGCGCCTTTGAGCGATCTGGCAAATCAAAAACAACCACAATCACTTTTCTAACATTTCATTTGCAGGATAACTACTAATTTGTTTTCCGTAGAACCGCGTTGCTGGAATATTTTCAAAAACAAAAACAACAAAAATCCCGCAAAAATACCACCATTCAAAGACAATCTTTGCTGAAACAAAAAACAAGTACGCTAAGGTACTGCAATTATTTTCTCGCTAGTGATTTATTTCAAGTTGGAAAGAACCCCGCATTTAATCACTTTATCATATTGTTTTTTGACGTAGACGAGGTGGATTTCATCACCACCAAAGCTACACCGGTGATGTGGACTTGACTACCACGCACCAACAAAGATTTGCATCTCAGATTGCACTTTGAGACCTGGGTCTCATCACGGCGTTCGGTATTTACCTCGCCGCCGCTTCTTCACTTACAGGTAATGTTGTCGTGGCAACAGACATGCGAGTCACGCCTAAATAGCTGAATAACGAAGCTCAGGCATCGTCCCCTGTAAATCTTCGGGAGTTATAAGGACACCATACACATTCATCCCTCCATCACCTTCCACCTTTTCACAAAACCTCGCTTCTGGGACGTGGTGATTCACTCCGAAACAGGCAAGTAAGAAGTGGTGAGTCTCCTCCAGTGCTAAGGGTTCTCGCACCACCTCGTCCCCGCATGCACTAGGTATATCGGGACTAGAGTATATCGAGGACGCATCTTCTGGAGTAATAAGAGCTTCAGATCCACCATTTCACAAAGATACTGTATGATTGCATGAAACAATGATCATTCTCGAAGGATCTACCTCTTCAGCCAAAACAATTTGATACACATGACTGCTTGCTGTTTGTAAACAAAATAGTTTAGCATTGTTTTTATCATAAAACTTGGCTAATATCAATGTGTTTATTGTAAAATTCAAATCCTAATCGTGTTCCACAACACCATTTCTCGACCGATTCAATACCAAGCAAAACATTCAAGCAATCCCACAATGAAGATCAAAACGTCACACTGATTTCATTAGCCTACTTCAGCCAACAACAACTCCACTATAGCTTGTTTTCAGCTATATCCAATAGATATTGAGTGACTTGCGTTCACTCCTTATCTCATCAATTGTCAGAACATCCTTTATAGCTTGTTTCAAGCTATATCAAAATGACATTGGGTGACTTGTTTGAGTTCACTCATTATTTCATCAGCTGTCAAGTTTAACAAAATCTCATCCGACATAAATCCCTTCAAATCTCATTTTGAGTTCGCAACTGTGTTGAGTCACTTGTTTGAGTTACTCTTCCTATCAAAAATCCAGAGCTTATTTACGTCAAACCAATCAACATATTCATCATAGCTTGTTTGAGCTATATCTCACTAGACAGTACCTTGCTTGAGTGTGCTCCTTACATTTTCGTCTCGCTTAAGCTTGTTTAATCCAAACCAATCAAGATATTCGTCATAACTTGTTTGAGTTATATCCCACTTCAGATCCCGAGTAGCTTTTTTAAGCTTTCTCCTTATAACCTTACTTGTTAAAACTCGAATGAGCCAAAATAAAAATCACAATCAATAGGTTGATTTTTCATCGCACCTTTCTTCGTTCTCCCTCTCTTTCAAACATGATGAATTCACGAAAAACATCACACAATGAGCTATTAGAACAAATTAATAAGATGACAACACAACTCTTTCATATGGCTACCCAAATCAGTGAGCAATCACCCAAAAATCTGATCATACAACCTCACGAAGAAATCAGTTCATGTAAAGTCCAACGTCAGTTTACCCCCCTTGGAGAAAGTCTCTCTAGTGTTTTTCATCAACTAAAAGAGGCTAAACTGATAAGATATCCAATTACAAAACCCTTTGTCAAAGGGGAAGCTAAGCCATGTTGGTACAAACCTAACACATACTTGTGACTTTCATCGCACGATGGTCATCACATAGATAAATGTGTACGATTTAAGAATTACGCCCAAGACTTAATTGATTTACGATGTCATCTCTGTAGAACTGATGACAATGCTCTTGCAACCAAGGACATATCCAATACCACAACTTTCCATGAAGAGTCGACACTGCCGAAACTCCTATATATACCGAAATTCCACGAGATCATGATAACAACAAATAAGACTCTCTAATTCCAAACCAATCCATATCTTCTTCAAATTTCTTTCCATTAGTTCAAACATACATTGAACATGTTTTGACAACAACATTCTTCCAACATCTACCGAGCACTTCAACTTATTTCAAGACACTCTTTCAACCCAAACATACATTGAACCTGTTTTGGACGACAAGATTCTTCCAACATCTACTGAGCACTTGAACTTATTTCAATACACTCTTTCAACAGAAACATACATTGAACCTGTTTTGGACAACAACATTCTTCCCACATCTACTGAGCACTTGAACTTATTTCAAGACTCTCTTTCAGCCCACACATATATTGAACCTGTTTTGGATGACAACATTCTTCCAACATCTAACGAGACCTTGATCTCATTTCAAGACTCCCTTTCAAACCTTGATATTACTGTAGACACTACAGACGAGGTTCCATCAACAGGTACCATTAAGTTTGATTCTATTCTTCCAATATTGGCTCTTATGCCTAACATCTCTATCCCTTTTGTCAAAACACAACCACATCAAGTTTGGACACTTGCGACAATGCAACCTGTCATG
Source organism: Taxus wallichiana var. yunnanensis (assembly GCA_018340775.1). Lineage (NCBI taxonomy): Eukaryota > Viridiplantae > Streptophyta > Pinopsida > Cupressales > Taxaceae > Taxus > Taxus wallichiana. Next base: position 986,352,321 of record CM031237.1, on the reverse strand, counting down.
TCCATCATGCTTTCAACTATCGATCTTGCAGGCATCTCATCACTAATTAGTCTCACCTGTCAAGACTTCTACGTGCATCCATTCTACGAGGTACTTATACCTAGGAATATCTTTACACAACCTTTTCCATCTTTAATTGTGAATCTATCCTCAAAACAATCAATTAATGGACAAATAGAAGTAAAAAACCAAATAACACAAACCATCATTGTCAACACACATGGAAGCTATTGGCTTAACCAAATCTACCCCACTCTTTTGGCTTACCGCACATCTTATCACACACCTACTAGAGCCACTCCCTTCTCTTTTTTTATGGTTGGGAAGCTATTTTACATGTCAAGGTTGAATTTCCATCCTTCAGAATATCCCTCAAAGATGTAATCAATCAAGATTATTATCAACACTCACGCCTTAGTGAACTCGAGCTTCTTGATGAAAAACAACTTAATGCCCTAGATCATCTTCCATTCTATCAAAATTGGCTATGGCGTAGCTACCATGAAAAATTCAAACCTAGAAAATTTAAGGTCAATGATCTCATTCTCAAAGAAAATCGAAAGAATACACCCAAAGAACGAGACAAACAAGACAAATTTGAGCCCAACAAAATCATAGATAATTTTGGGTTTGGAGCTTATAAATTGGCCATTGACACAAGCCAAGTCCTTGAAAACCCATGATCGCATTCCATTCAAATAAATTATATTCTTGAAAGCACTCTCTATTTAGGAAACAACGTGTACATTGTTCATTCTGCCTTACTTATCTCTCAATAAATTTATTCATTTCCATCAAGTGTATTTTATTTATCAAAATCACGTCTTCATATTTATCATCATGATACAAGTGCTAATATAAATCCTATTAAGTTTGTGAGCATCATACTTCTTCCACTTTCACGCTTTCCTATATGGTCATACCTAAGCTTTATCGATGGTAATATATCCCCTTCTAATATATTCTCTCTTTCATAACAAAGCTCTAAACTTCGTTACCTGAGTTACGTTTGGTCATCCATCTCGGCTTCGGTGTTCAACCTCGCATCCTACTAGTCGTGTGGGCTGAGATCGGGGGCGATGCTTCTTCCCAAATACAAAGCACTATTGTAAAAATAAAAATCCATCAATTCAATAACTTATGAATAATTCATCATGTCACATCTTTCGTCCTTCATAGTCTTTGGTGTTGAGCCCACACTTCTTACTAGTAGTGTGAGACTCGGGAATGGAGGAAGGTGCCCTTACTCATCTACGCCTTGTCTTCGTGATAAACCCTCGCCTCTTACAAGTGGCATGGGGCAAAGCGTAGAGGGTCATTCTCGTAAAAGCATAAAAACATTACAAAATATTCCAAAAAAAAAAAAAAAAAAAAAAAGACAAAAAGGAAATTCACTCTTTATATTTTGCCTTTCGTGATGAGCCTCGCTTTCACTAGAAAGCATGGGGCAAGGCATGTGGAGTCATTTCAAAAATACAAAATCTTACAAAGGCTTACAAATTATGTAATCCCCAAAATTTAGATGCCTAAGTGAAGAGAGAACTATCCCTTAACCTCATATCTTATCAATCAAGAGCCACATAACCTGCCTAAGTCAGCATGTGACTCATAAAGTGAAAGCTATTTTTGAAACCGGTTTAGTACCATTATGAAGAATGGAGTCACAATTTCCCAAAGGGATTGTTAGCATTTGTCTCTATATTCATTATCTACCTCCTACGCCCTCTCGATTCTTGGTGATGAGCCCACACATCTTACTAGTTGTGTGGAGTCAAGAATGGAGTGGAATTCTTTTCATCATATCATCACCACCATATCATGCCAATGGAAAGTGAATTTATGTTATTTTGAGCATAAGTTACAATGCGGAACACGGTACATCGTCTCTCAAAATAAGTCGCACTCGTCCATAAATTGTCAATCACAATGTAAAAATTAAAAAAATATTTGAAAATCATCAAAAATCTAAAAACAATGTTGTAAAATCCAAAAATCCAAAAACAGTGTCAAAATCTAAAAATCCAAAAACAATGTAAAATCAAAAATCAAAAACATTTGAAAATCATCAAAAATCCAAAAATAGTGTAAAAATCTAAAAACAGTGTCAAAATCCAAAAATCCAAAAACAATGTAAAAATCCAAAAATCCAAAAACATTTGAAAATCATCAAAAATCCAAAAACAAAGTGTAAAATCCAAAAATCCAAAAACATTTGAAAATCGTCAAAAATCCAAACACAGTGTAAACATCATAAAAATTCAAAAACATTAGAAAATCCAAAAAAATTATAAAATTCAAAAACAAACATTAGAAAATCCAAAAATCCAAAAACAAAAACATTAGAAAATATCCAAAATACAAAAACATTTGTAAAATTTTCAAAAGACCAAAAACATCCACAAAATCGTAAAAACTCAATAAGCAACACAATTCATCCTTTGAACTATTATCCCAAACAAATGGTCCAACCACCTTATGACTACCAATTTCAAACCACTTCTCCTCGCGTGAATCCTCGCTTGGGGAAAATCCGGCTCTCATTGTTTCCTTGTTTGAGGAGATCGACCCAATCCTTGTACTTCTACTGAGGCACATCTAATCAATCATCACTGTGGAACACGTTAGGGACATGTTTACTGGTTCTTGTGTTGCATTATTAGTGGCAAATTATTAATTGCTTTCTTGTATCTTGATATATTACAGGGGGCATCTTGATTTTATGTATCCTGGTGTTCTCTGTAATATTCTTATGTTATCTCGATCGCATGTCGCATCGGGGCATCATACTTTCGATGGCCTCTGCCTATGCTCTCTTCCATTTCGCATATCGCATCTTGGGGCATCAAACCTTTTTGATGGCCCCGTGCCTATGCTATCACACATATTACAGTCTAGTCATCCTGATCTTTTATATCACGATGCATCCTGTTATGTGCTATATTAAAATTAAGATGCTTTTCGTCACGTGAGTATCTTCCTACATGATCAACATCTTACTTTGCACCCCATCCATTCACCCATACTAATACATTCCCCAGTTTGGGAATCCTACTTGATCACTGTTGTAGTTTGCGAATCCTACTTGACGATCTTTCTCAAGTAGCATTCACTATCCAGCAGCTCCTTCTCCCCCACCATGATCACCATGTATTTGATCCATTCATTCTCACTTCTCATTTTTACTCCTCCGCCGCTTATACCCATATTACCCTTCTCACCATTCCTGTCCCCTCTCACCCATTGGTATTCTTTCCTTTCACCCTTTTCTTCCCGCTGACAATCTTACTTAATAACCCCTTCTATATGGAATCCTCGGTGGAGGTTTACCCTCTCCCTAAGATCTTCCCGCCCGTAGAAGCTTCTTCACCACCTGGCCTCTCATCAAATAACCATCACCACCAAACACATCTTCCAACTCCACCTCTTCTACTTCCCATTCCCACATCATTACTCTCACCACGTGGGCATCCCAATTAAGGATTCCCCTCACACTCTCCGCCCTCCACTGCATATATTCCTTCATCCATTCATGTTACACTCCTTTGTGTCCTTTCTTTCTTATTATCACCTCATCTCATATCATATACCACTTAGGCATACCTCACTCACTCTTTTCTCATCCTTCCCCAAATCCACCTTATGCCTGGTCATCCTACTTACACGCTCTCGTAGTATGGCAAATTCACTTGAGGGTTCCCCTTCAGTCCATTTTGTCATACCCTATTCCCACCAACTCTAACATCATCCTTCTTCCTCACCAAGCGATCTTACTTAACCATTCCACCCGCATTTGACAATCTTACTTAAGACTTCTACTTAAGGTTGATCTCGTCCTGTGGCCTTCCCCCATCCCATCATATTTCCCCCATCTTCCTTCTCCCACTTCTCATCGCGACCATCTTCTTCACCCTACCATTCCACCCCTATCTCCAATATCATTTTGTCTTTCTCTTTGCATATCATCCCTGTCGCTTGGGAGACCCTACGAAACCTCTCCAAAGAAGATGACGATCTTACTTAAGAGATTCTCTTAAGCATGACATGTCATCTTACACTCGCCCATCACTCTCCAATCTCACCACCATATTTCCTCTTCATTCCCCATCATCACATCTTTTTACCACCACTATCACCCTCCTCTCGCTGGGCAATCTTACTTAACCACTCACCGGCAAAGATGGCGATCTCACTTAAGAGTCCCTCTTAAGGATGATCCGTCTCCTTGCCTTTCCCCATCACTACCCACCCTTCACCCTTCATTTTTTCTCGGCATTCTCCATTATCACATACTTTCACCTCCTTTTCGATTCTCGCAAACACCACTTTTCGCTTCACCATTTGTCATCTCCGCTTTGCTCACATGGCAATCTTACTTAACCAATTCCGTCACATGACAATCTTGTTAGGGTCCTCCCTACACTTAACTTGTCATCATGAACTTCTCCCCGCCTCATTCTTAGTTCACTTTATTGATCATTTCTTCCACCTGGTATCTCCTATTACCCACTTTTTCCTCCTACTATTATCCTTTCTCCACATATCTTCTTACAACATACACCTCATCTCTTCCACCTACAATCACATTCTTTTCCCCATTTTCCCCTCCTTGATCCATCATCCTTCATACCATTTCTTCCCATTCTTTTCATGTCTTGTTCTTCATCCTCACCTCGTTCATCCTCATCACCCCCATCCTCTCCTCGCTTTCACTTCGTCCCAACTCCTCCCTCCCATCTTCTTCACTCTTTCCCCTTCATCTTCTCACATTCCCCCTACATTTCTACCCACACACATATTCACCATTATTGTTAACACTCCTATATCATTCTTTCATCATCATCTTCTCTTCCCGCACTCATAATCACAACGGGTTTTCCTTAAAATTATCAATCCTCATTCCGCACAACCTCATTCACTCCCTTGGACCTTCTAGAGTTTCCCTTCATTCCTTCCCTCCTCTAAGCCCTCCACTCATCAAGCAACGGGTTTTCCTAACGTCCCTTTGTTGGCGTTACCCTTTCTAGTCCTCATTCGCTTTCTTTTTTCATTTTTTCTTTCACCCTTCCCCACCACTCATGTCAAGCGGATTTCCCTAACATCCTTTCATTGGCATCGCTCTTCTATCCCCCATTCTCTTTTCTCTCCTATTCTTTTCCCTCACTCCCACCCTTTCGTCGCTTCTTACCCATCTCTCCATCTCCTTTTTGACCTCTTCACTATCTTTCTGTCTTCATCATACATCCTTTTTCTATTTTCCCGTCATCCTAGTATCCTCATTTCATGCATCTCCATATCTTTTTCAATCGATGTCATTCCTCCCCTCTTTCTTCTTTGAACATTCCTTCTGTCATTCCCTTTCCACTTATTACCCCCTTTCTGTATTCCCTTCCTTCTACATCATTTTCTTTGTTATCCTCTTCTCTCTCCCACCCCTCGTCTTATTTCCCTTCCCCTATATCATCTTCTTCCCCTTTTTCCATCATGTTTCCTCCTTACATCCCCATCGATAACCTGGTTGTTCAGCGTTGTCCTGTCTTTTTTATCATCCCACTCTCCACATGCATCTCCATACGGTCTGTTCCATATTCTTTGCCTTGGTCTTCCTCACAATGACGCGATTCCTTCAATCTTCTCCTTGTATTCGCTTCTATCTTCCTTTCCTCCCCCTAATTTTCACGCTTTCTCCGACCACTTCCCTTTTCTCTACCACCCCTACCTTTTCATTCATTATGTATATGTTTCTCTTCCTTTCTCTCCTCTTTTTCACACTTTCCTCGCCCCTCATAGTTTCTTTTTTTCTCCGTTCTACTTATTCTTTCGTCCTCTTTCTATTTTCCTCTATTTCACCCCCTACTCCCACCTCGTTTTCTCTTATTTATCCTTTCCCGTTTCTCGCTTTTTTCACTTCCACACATCCACCATCCCTCTTTACTATCTCTCTCTGTTGCTTCCTTCATTTTGCACATCTCTCTCTTTTATCCCCTTCACCCTCTACTCTGTCACTTTTTTTGTTTTTGCCTTGTTTGTCCTTCATCATTCCCTTCTTCTCCTATCATCCCTCTCTTATTTCTTTTCATTCCTTTTGTTCCCCTCCCCTATTTCCCTTACTCTTCTCATAATCAACCCCACTCCTATCCATTCCCTTTTCTCTTTCTCACACACCTCACACCTAGCATTCAAGGTCGATTGAATCCTTTCTCCATTTGTGTCATGCGGTCATTCCAGTCTCTTCCACTCCATTATCATCCTCTTCTCCGCCGCATCCATTTCCCTTCTTTTCGAGATTTTTGTCGTATATTCCATTCTCGTCAGTCCTCTCGAGGGGGCATCACCACATCTATCCATAATCACATCTTCTCATGACATTTTTGTCTTGGAGGATACTATAACATCCGTCACTCACCACTTTCTATTCTCCCCAACAAACATTCGCTCTACCTTTTAAAAAGTAGATTGAATTCTTCCCCCATACTACTTACTTTCTTTGAAAGGACACTACTTTCATAGTACCCTTCCAAAGAGGGGCAAATGTAGACACCCCAATTTCACATCTATCCTAAATCAATTAATTCCCCTTCCTCATTTCCCACAAAAATACACTTCGAATTAATCAAATATAATTTGATTAATTATCCATTTCAAAATCCAAAAAATAATCTAATCCTCATCACATGTTATTATTCTCCATGTTTTTCCATTATTGAATTAAAAATTCAAATTCAAATCCTCACCCACCCTTCGTGGTCCCCACTCACCTAAAATCCTCCACTTATGAATTAAAAATATAATTCAAATCCTCACCCATTCTTCGTGGCCCCCACTCACCTAATCTTGCACACATTTTCAAACCACTCATCTAATCTTGCCCACATTTTCAAACCACTCACCTAATCTTGCCCACATTTTCAAACCATGATTACTTAAATTAATCTAAGTTAATCACTCCTCTCTGAAATTTATAAATACAACCTTACCCCTCCCCTCTAAAGACACGGAGAATAAGCTTTCATGCCATATCTAAGTTCTTGCATCCTTTGAGCAAAGAACATCCTTTTCGCTAGTCCTAATGCCAAAATAGTCTTATAATCCTTTTTCCCATCCAAAGTCTGCAAAGTAAGAGGATCGTTGTTGCGGGAAGGTCTTGCTCCGTCTTGAAAAAAAGCACCTACATATCACACAATCGGGCTCAATCTAAGTTTCCTAGCCCATTCCGAGGTTTGCTACTTTAACGCGCGAAGGAGGAGGTACGATTATTGGTATTTTACTTCTTGTTAGTAGTGTATTTTTCATAGCTTACACTCACATATTGAGATCATTAATCGTGAAACATTCCAAAGATCTTTAGCGCCGATTGGAGAGAGTCATAAGAATATACGAATTTATTACAACCACCGATCAGCTAGCGTGCATAATTTGATCCGAACCATTTTACGAATGGTATAATCTGGGGCATCATGATAAGAACTTTGGAGTCCAAGGTAATCAATATAACAGCAATCTAGAAGAAGTGAGCATAATTGTTGGCATGCATTGGTCACATTTATCTGAAAGGCTCATTATCAAGAAAGGGTTCAAGGTAAAGGAAGTTGTGTGTCAAGACAACTATCTTAGTGAGGGAATCATGAGCAACACAAGAAGATCCCAAGGAGAAGCTCATGTGAAAATAAGAGTAATGCGGCGTAAGCATGGTGAGGTAGCTCCAAATATGGATATTTGTGCAAGGATTCATCTACCGGGCATGAGGAGAACAAGTAATGATGATACCCTCCAACCCAAGAATGGAAGGAACACAATTGGGACAGCCATGTACCAAATTTCCAGCCTCAATGCTGCTGTCATAATCATTATCAGCCCCTACGGTACTTCAATTACATTTATGCACTTGGTTTTGTAGGGACTCCCAATCATGAGCAGGAAGGGGTTACAGTCTATGATTGCTGATAGAGCATTTTCAGCTCCTACATTGTTCACACCTTTGATTTTTGCAAAGGAATATCAGTTTTGCTGCTGTTATAGCATTGTCAGGTTGTTGGAACAGCTGTTATCAGTCACGAACAGCTGCAAGTTGGCACAATTCAGGGAATATCCTTAATGGAAGAAGTTAGAGAAAGGTTTCAGCTGAAGAGAATCATCATTGCAGCCACCAGGGTACCTAGTTGGGTAAAATTTCAGGTGAATTGTGACTGTTCTAACTTATTTCCAGCCCTTACACAATGTGATTTGAACTCTACTTTGGAAGGAATACATTGCAATCTCTTTGAAGAGGCCATAGGAACTTACAAGTTGGATCATGAAGCTCAAATAAGTGTTCCAGATTCTCCATCACATGGGAAGAACCAAGAGGTGCAACAAAAACACGGTGGTGAGTACATGTGACAGCTTTTGGTCTTGTGGTGGATATTTTCATACATTGTCAAATAGAAAAACAGCATCTTGAGAATGAATTGCATCCTTTGTCTACTACTTTTTGGGATTGGAAGAAGACTCTTAGAGGACTCTCGTAATGTCCCTTTCTAGGGCTGAACCACAAAACAATGAAATCACACAAACCCAAACTAAAATGTATTCTGATTTTTATACCAGCCAACTGAAAAATGGAACAGCAGTGCACAGCGAACTGATTTTTGGAACAACAGCTATGAAAGAGCAATAATTTATCAAAACATCACCATTAACATCATCTACAACATGTAGAAACACTTTAGGAATATTTTAGGGCAATTATCACTCAAAACTCAACCACAAACACAACTGGAAATTAATTAATTAACAGCAGAAGTACAGCTCTCAAAAGTGACTGAAAATGAGGTCTCCAAACCCCAATAAATACCAAATAAGTGATAGATCAGCCTTATAAATTTGGAGAAGTTTGAATATCAACTTGCAATGCCAAAACGTGCCCTAGAAGGCCAAGGGTGCCAAAGTGATGAAAAACCCAGCCAATGGTCCAAAGTGAATGCTCCTTTTCCAAGCCAAGGGTGCCAAAGTGATGAAAAACCCTTGATATTCTTCTCCTTCAATGCCCTAGCTGCCCAACCAGCAAGATAGTCTTCGTAGAAGTCCTTAACACCACCAAATTGGAGAGTTTTTCGTTCTCCAACCTTCAACAAGGAAGGGTTTCGTCCTCCTTGCTTGCCACACTAATGGATTTTCACCCCTTAGTGGATTGGAATAGAGCAACCAGCTCTAGAACCAAATAGATAAAGTTATAATAGTCAAAAACATGCCCAAAATGAGCCTATGCGACCCCTTATATAACCTTATGGTGGCGCCAAGAGTCTTTAAGGGAGGATTCCCCAAGACCAACCTTCTTAGAAGCTTATTTCATCTTTAAGCTTATATTAAAATCTCTCCAACCCAACCGACCTGCTTAAGAAGGAAAATACAAAAAAAATATAATTATTAATTAAAGAAAGACTAAAATATAATCCAAGGGCTTCCTTGTTCATCTTCTTCTTGCCCTTGGGAAGTGGAATGGGCAAGAAGCCTTCAAATGGATTAGTTCGAAAAAGGGGACATTACTGACTCATATCAAATACACTCTTGATTGCGAAATTGTTTCCTAAGTTGCAAGGGTTGCCTTCATTGCTTGATCCAAGTCGAAGGTGGAAAGGTATAATCATGCACCGCCTCACGAGATCTCCCTAAGGTTTACATTTATGAGGTTGGGAGTCATGAGGTCAAGTTGTTTTTCAAAGAGGTGATAAAATTACATGGGCATTTCAACTTGATTCATGACATGGGCATGGTGACACTTGAGTATCTGGGTTTACATAGTATTCTTTGGCAAGAAATGCATCATCTAATGTACAAGATCCAAACTCTATGGACATTACAACATGATTCATCATCGGGTTTGCAATTGCTTGAGGACAAGCAATTTTGGGAAGGGCAGATTGTCATGTTCCCTTTTTGAAATATTTTAATAAGGGAAATAAATTAATAATTTAACTTAAGTGGCCAAAAAGTAACTTTATGTTATATCATAAAAAGAAAACTTATGTTTTATTATTAAAATAAAGGTAAATTTTGATAAAGCAACTCAAAATTAAAATAAAAGTAGGTGAAGTTACTTTATGGGTGTCTTTCCTCAAAAAAGGTGAAAGGGAAATTATAAAAGGAACATTGGGCTCATTTGGAGGAAAAATCTTAAATCATTTTGCTTTAGCTTTCAACCACCGAGGACGAAAACCCTCCATTGGAGCATCAAAGGACAAAAACCCTCGAGGTGGACAAGAGCTTGGGGACGAAAACCCTTCATTCTTTGTGGTGATTCCATCCAAGAATCACATTTGGGCTTCAAATCTGATTTTTATCACATTTCAACTACGGCAGCACTGAGCTTCAGATCTACATTAACATCATCTTTTGAAGTGATAGAATAATAAGGGCATCATTTAGAAATTTTGGTCTTCAACAAAATCAATCAAGGAAATATCATATTTTCATCCATATTTGCTAGGGCATCCATTCAATTGGGAGCATTTGGGCATCAGATCAGTTTTAGCAGCTAGGACAACATTTTCAACAGCTAGGGCATGATTTACAACAGCTAGGGCATCATTTCTAGGGTTAATGTCACCATTGGAGGCAGATTTTGAGGGTTATCATCATCCGCAGTAAGCTGACGCCATCATTTCTAGTTTTTGGGGCCAACAATTGGTCTATTTCATCCATCTAGAGTGTCATTTGCCAAGAATTTTGGTGTATACAATCAGCTGTAATTTTCCTGTTTTTCTGAGTTAAAAATAATATATAAAAATCCAGATTTCAGGGTTTAAATTCAGTTTTCAGTATTTATTTTACAGTTATTATATTCAATGAATATGTATTTACAGTTATTATATTCAATAAATATGTATTTTTCCAAGGGTTTAGAAATTATTTCCCATCATTTTCAGCAATTTTAATTTCTGTTGTTAGGGTTTGCAATAAAAATCAGTTTTTATTAATTCTGCTCTAAGGGTTTCCGATAAATCCAGAATTATTTAAAAATGTTCGCTTAGGGACATTACAATGCTCAATTAAGGTGTTGGGCTCAAGGAATGGCTTCCATCGAGCTCGGCATCCTATTGGTCCTTTTCCATTTAATGAAAAATGGTTGTTGGGGTATTTGTTCGCTTGTTTCCTCCAAAAGAGGGCATGTGTTGACAGCATTTGCATAGAGAGTAATGTCCCCTTCTCCGGGCTAGTTCCTTTTCAAGACCTTGGGTCCATTCCACTTCTCGTGGGCTTAAAGGGAAAGAGAGGGGGAAGTACTTAATGTCGTGATTGTCAATTGCTTTTGTAGCTTTATATTATTTCCAAGCAATTTTCTACTTATAACTTAGAAAATCAAGTTGGTTCGAAAAAGTGCAAATACCGACTTAAAATAAATAACAAGAAACTTATATTCCTACAAGGAGCTCAGTCCTCTTTGGGGTGATTAGCACCACCTTTAGCTATATAAAGGGGTCGCTTGGCTTGGAAAAGGGAACACTTTGGAATTCATTTTATTTGAGTTGGAGCACGAAATTACTCTCTTTCTTCCATTGAGAACGAAAACCCTCCACGGAGGTCTATTGAGGACAATGCCCCTCAATAGCATTCAGATTTGGGGCACGGAATATAGTTGCAGATGGTGCAAAGACATTATACATGAAATTGTAGTTTAAAATGGATGGTGAGCCCTCATCTTACACATTTTGTTATCAAGCATCCAAGGATTGTTATAATTTCTTGCTTGAATATTCATTCAACCACTTGGAAAGCTTTCGAATTGGATGGATATTCAGATGTCTAGTTGTGATTTTGGACGAACTCTTCATTTCGACTAGGATACATTTGTCTTTTAAATACAATTTAGAATATGACACATGGACAGATCATATGGGAGTTCTAGATTTAGTGCATGAGCGTATTTTCCATGACATACAATTTTCTTTACATTCGTGCACGCTTAATTGGGCTTTTTTGTAGATAAGATAAGATAAGATAATTATATTAATGTCCAACGAATGACCACAAAAGTAGGTCAATGGGACTGCACAGTACAATGCCAAAAGAACCAAAGCAGGAGACCCGAAAGGGTCATCCAAACAACAAGAGAGGAGAGAAGAGAAAGGAAAGAAGGAGAAGCAAGGGCCACAATGGCACAAGCTAAGTCACCGCATTCGAATTCGTGTTCGAATTCGCCGAGTATAAAATTCGTAAGAAATTCGTTGCTAAAAAAATAGAGATAAAATTCGTGATTAAATTCGGCTAATAGAAATACAGTTATAATTTCATATTTCGTATAAATAAATTTAAAATAACGATAATAAATTATTAATTTAAAATTTAACCTAAACTATTTTTGTTATTAATTTTATTAGCCTAATAATCATTAATGAAACTATTATTTATAATGCCAAAAAATTAAACGTAAATTTTATTAAACCTAAAAACAAACTATAAATGTATAAATGTGTAAATTTTATTAAACGTAAATTTTATTTAACCTAAACACGAATACCTAAAGTTTAATAAATTATAAGTTATAAACAAAGTTTACCGAAAATAAAATACTTGTTGCTGTTGTTGGCGGTGGTCGCTGGAGAGATAACTTGAACTGGGAAGCAATAATGGCGGCGATCGCTAGAGAGGAGAGGTGAGCTTGAGCTTCGAAGACTGCAATAATGGCTTCCCGCACTACGAAATCACGAGCTTTCTCAGTCACGACTCACAGAATCACGACTCATAGTCACAAAATCACGACTCACACTCAGTCACGACTCAGAAATTAGAATACTAATCACAGTCACTGCATTCATATTTTTTACCTTCGAATACCGTGACTGCATACATACGATTATATTCGCGAATTTAAACGAATTTTTGGGCTCCTACAGGTATTCGCCGAATTTCGCATTTTGGGGATTAAATCCGCCGAATGCGGTGACTTAGGCCACAAGAGTGCAGATGGATGGAACCAAAGAAGAGGCAGAAAAGCCCCATCTTCGACACTATCACCTAGCATTCGAGGTCGACTGGAAGTAGTAGTGGCAATATCCCCGTGTCCTCGTGAATCGAAATGTGGAGAGTCTGGAATGTTGGTGTCTGGGAGAAGGACGAGCAAGATGAGCCCTCTGTATCCTCTTGGTTGACCGTGATCCATGGGGGAGGGCCCCTAATCGAGTGCGATCATGAAAGCCTTTGGATTGGGAGGTGGCATCTCGGGTCCTGACAGATCTGGTCTGGGAATCCATACTGGTGTCAAGATGTTGCTTGGTGCCCCTCTCTAGTGGGAGCACCATAAAGAAAGATGTGATCTATCGAGTAGCAACCTGTTTGAGAGGAGACTGAAGGGTCTCATTCCGAAGCCTGAGAACCTCCTGTAGGTAGAGAGAAAGACTCGATTGATCACAATACTTGAAGAAAGCCGCTAATGATGGATGCTCATGGAATCTCCCTCTAATCTCATAATAAATGGGGCACTGAAAATGAAGTGTTCCTCCGTTTCGACCTCCTGGAGAGAACAAAGCTAGCAAATCCTCTCCGAGCGGTCCAGGTGGTGGTCCACACGAAGTCTATGAGAGCCCACTCTGAACTGGCCTAAGGATATGCAGAGTGCCTGCAACCAGTGTTAGGAGATATATGTAGGCCAGCTAATAAGCCCATCATTGACCTCAAGGAAATGTGCAACATAGAAAGCCATCTTAAGACGTAATCCACCCGAGGACTGATCCAAGTGTGCTGGATGAACTTCCTGTAAATGTCATCTTTGATAATTTTGTGCAAATCCTACTTACTCGGTAGGAGATGGGCAGGAGTGTCCAGGGAGTATTTCTGTATGGTGGGAGGCGGTCCATCTGAAACCCAAAAGAGCCAAGAAGACGTGAGACTCAGCCGCATTTCAAGAAAGTGGGAACGACCACTGTGCTCAAAAAGAGCAATAGCTTCAAAGGAATGATAGGCGAGGTAGAGATACCTATCCCTTCCTGCAGAAGAATTTGAAAGTCCCCGGATGCGATGCAAAAGCGAAACAAGGCCAAATATAGTCTCCAGTCTAAAAGGGCAAGCCCCGAACTCAGCCAAGAGGATATTGTGTGGAATTGTCTCTTTGCACCTGATGATGTGTCTGAGCATGAGGATCTGGACTCGCTCAATAAAGAGCCCAATCAGAATCAAGCAGGGATGGCCCCCAAACCTCAAATCCATAGAGAATCGTGGGCCTCACAAGAGAATCCGAGAGAGACATCTTCAACAAGATGTCCTGGAAGTGGTGGCAGAAGCAATGTCTCTCCATGATTGCAAAAGAGCCATACCCCTGTTAACACGAGGTCAAGAGCAGCCAAGATCAAACAAGGTCGGGTAAATAAAACTCCCAGGTAAGTGTAGGAGCTAGTGATCTCAATCTCTTCCCCTCTATAGAAGAAATGGAAGTCAGAAGTCTTCAGCCCATTGAAGATCATGACCTTGGTTTTACCAAGGTTAATCTGTTGCTTTGTGGTCGCAATAGAGGAAAAAGGAGTTCAATTGTCTCTGAAGTCCCTATGCGGAAGAGGCAAGGAGGAATACATCCGTGAAAAGGAGAATGTAGATCAACACTGGTGAAGAAGGCAACCATCCCCCTCCTGGATATGGTCCCTGAGAAATTCCTCCAATTCATCAATATAAATACCAAACAAAGTAGGTGAGAGGGGGCAGCCCTATTTAACCCTGATGGTGCTCTTGATGAAATCAAAAATCGACAGCAGTGTGAAGGCGGCCCAAAACCTCCTCGTACAGGCGCATAATGGCGGCAAGAAGAGTTTCAAAAATACCGATGTCTCTAAGTCTACGGAAAAGAGCTTCCCGTGGCACTCGAGTCAAAGGCTTTCCGAAAATCCACGAAGCAAAGAGAAAACCTGGAGGAGCGGTGGCGTGCCTCCTCAATAATGGCTCAAAGGGTGAGGATGTGGTCGATGGTCCGGTAGCAAAGCCGAAACCCCCGCCGCCCGGCTCGCAATGGTACTGCTCCAAAACTCAGAAAGCCGCATGTGGAGGACCATGGCATAAAGCTTGGAGAACGTGTGGCCCACCATGATCGTCCTATAGTTGTTTGGGTCAGAAGTGGGGACCCGACTTGTGGATGGGGTGAATGATATGGTGGGACCACGACTTCGGAAAACCTATACAAACCACCTGATTGAAGAGGTCCACAAGATAGTTGTTTAGAGTGTCCAAACCGTGCTTGAAGAATTTTGCCTAGAAGCCCTCCTCATCTGCAACCCTGCTGCTATTCATGGCTGAAATGGCTTTCTTCTAAGTAAAAATATGACAGGTAGAGGGAGGGGACACAACCTGGATCTGGGGCTGGCCAGGAATGTCGTAAAGGGTGGAAGTATGAGTAAACATGGAGTCTGGGATGTAAGTCTTGGGGTAAAGAGGAATGACGGGGAAGAATGGTACACCAGAAACGTTTAGGGGAGTGTATAAGGGATGCACGGAGCTCAAAGCGGCGGCGAGAGATAAAGGTGCGCTTCTTGTGGCGAAGGAGATGACGGTAATCGGACTTGAGAGATGGGAAGGAGGGGAGAGCGTGTGTGAAAGCAAAGCGAAGTCGGCGATGGGGCAAGTCCTCTTATAAGGGAGGGTGGGAGTGAAGTGGGGGAAAGAACACAGAGCAGCATCACGAATGGTGGAGGAAAGGGTATCAAACATCAAATCAGAGGAGAGTGAGGCAAATTGGGGTACAGGGGGAAGAAGCTGGCGAAGGTGAAAAGAAAAGTCTACAGGATCACCCTCATCAAACTTCCAGATGGTACGGGAAGGGGCGTGGGATGGGGTCAGGGATTGGGGGGGTAACTTGCAAGGAGAAGGAAAGGGTCGCATGGTCAGCAAGGGGAATGGGGAGACACACAAATGGTGAATATAGGGAATCAAATTGGAAGTAGTCATGATGTAGTCCACCACGCTAGCTCCCCCACCATGAGGTCTGCATGTGAAGAAGCGGGAGTCAGGGAAACACGGAATGCCATTCAGGATCAGCAGATCATGAGATTCCCCATCTGTAGGAGGTGTCGGTCGTATGATGTCAAAGGTCCTGCCATATCCTCTGAATCCTGTTGAAAGCCAACTAAATCAGGGTCCACCTCGGACGTACACAGAGCACGTCATCAGTCCTGTCGCGTAGGGGAACCTAGAGAATTTTAGTACATGCATTAAAGTCTCCCAAAACGATGACCTCCCCACTCGCTGAATATTGAGAAATGCCTGTATAGAGGTCGAAGAAGGGGTCCCGTCTAGGCCATTATGAATGGCAAAAGAAGAGGAGGCTGGGGGAAAATAACAAACTGCAATGAAGATATCTCTGAGGTGAGATGAGGTCCACCTGATCCTAATCCAGAGAAAGCGGGAAAACTCGTCCTCTGCGACCACGGAAATCCTACTACGAAGTGTATCCGATCAGAAAACAACCTTGCTAGATCCTCTAACCCTTTTGGAACTCCGAGTCTCCTGTCTGCAAACCAAGAGCCAATAGTATCCTCTGATGTCCGGGAGAGGGCGAACAAGGCTCGCATGAGTCTCAGTGACAAAGAGGAGGTCTGAAAGACCTAGAGCATCATATAGAATACCCGGAGAAGACCAATAGGACCCGTTCCCATTCCAGCATGTAATGGAGATGCCCTTGTTCCGATGCCTCTCCCAACAGGACCATCATTGCGACCGGACTAGGGGACCTAACTCAAGAAAAAGAATCTCAAATGACAGGCTTGAGGTTGCGAATTACTGCCCATTTCCCCGCTTTCCTGGCTGCCATAACAATTTCTCGGGATTTCTTGAGTTCGGCCACCTATTCTCTGGTGAGGTCTTCATCGAGGAAGACCTTATTGGGGAGAGAGAATAGCTTGTGCTTGGCTCTAAGTGCCCTAAGCTTGTCATCCGCTGATTTGAAGCAGAGAAAAAGGGTGGAATCTTGTCCGAGCCAAGCTCTATCAAGCTGCACATCAGGCAGCCCCAAACTCCCTGTGATAAAATTTGATGCAATGGCCAAGGGGTCCGAAGGAGGGGGTGTGGGCAGCCCTCGCACCTTGAGATTGAGCTCCTTGGCCCGTCTGGTTCTCTCCTCAACCAGTTTAGCTTGCACAACTTCTTCCACCGCTGCCAAGGGGTATTTTTCTTGTCTTTACCCTTCACAACTTGGACCCATGCGTCCGCTTGTTTTTTGAGATTTTCATGTTGAGTCGAGATTTCCTCTTGTTTGTGTTTGAGGTCTGAGATTTCAGCCTGTAGTTGATCATTGGCCGCGGTAGGTTTGGTATGTGCATTGGTGTCTGCAAGTTGTCTCCACAAAGAGATGTTGTCCACCTCAACCTTCTCCATCCGTGATGTAAGCTCAAAAACCTCGGTCCGGAGAGCTCTGTTAGAAGACTCCAAGGTTTCCAATCTGTTAATCAACTCTGCAATAATGTTGGGCAAACCATCCTCCTGTTGTCCTTGTTCCCTTTTGCCGACGATAGGAATTATCTGTGCTGCAGAGGTGGAGGGAGAAATTGTGGAAGGAAAGGTGTGTGGAAAGACTGTCTCATGTAATGGAGTTGAGGAGAGAGGACTGTTGGGAGATTCAAGATGAAATAACCACAAAAATTCAAGATGAAAGGGCACACGAGTTTTTAGATAGGTAATAAATTAAGAACTTGTAAACTTAAAACACTGCCCAATGCTGGGAATTAAGTTCAAACTCATGTTGTTTGTTATCATTTATCCTACCCAAGCAATTATGACAAGCACCTGCACCAACCTGCCTAAAGTTGAACTTTTATGGTGTAAGTATAACCTTGAGGTTGGAGGAGAGAAGTGTTTTTGGATATTTGGCTGATGTATTTTAATATATGATACCCATGTCACAAGGTAGACCAAACTTTATGGTAAAAGTTCAAAATTAGCCAAACTTTATCCTTTAAAGACATAAGGTTTCCACAGTCCATAATATGAGCAAGAACAATTTCGGGTAAAAATTGTGTAACATTTATTTAAATCAACGTTTCAGATTCACATTCCACGATCCATCATCAGGAAACAATACATATCCTTATCGAACATGTTCAAAGTTTATCTATTATTTTTGCATGGGAAATTTTTGACACGTTTGCATTATTTTATAAATATGTGTGTATACAGACATGTACTGACCGAAAACAAAGGACTGGAAGCTCTCTGCACTGACATATTTATGCATGTATTTTTCTACAAAATTGAACTTTAACCTCGTCAAACATGAACTCAAACTTGAACCTTGTGACTTAGTATGCTACTAATTGTTAGTAGTAATAAGCATTATAGCAGAACAAGCCGTTTTCTGGATCTTGACCTATTTCCAATTCTGGGTGTTACACAACTCATTGTTAAAGGTGAGTAATCTGTAATTACAGTGATAGGCATAATCTACAATGGCAGCTGAGGGTGTTGGTCAAGTGTAATAGTGTGAGATTTCAACAAAAATGACCGCCTAAAATTTGGCAACTGTCATAAGGTAGTTTTGACTTAAAATTTTGAAGTCCATTTGACCATTATACAAGATTTTTCTTCGTCCTTGAAGAAGACGATAGAAATATTGCGATATCTTGGGCATAAAGTAGAGTTGGGAGCCATTTATTTTCCTAGAAAGATTTGTTTGAGCTGGATGCATTGGTGCAGCCAGATTGGGGTCAACTGTCACCAATTCGTAAGAAAGTCGTGGAGAAGGTAATGGAGTTGTTACTCAAAGTGTGATATGTGACAATGTAATGTCCCCATTTTTGAAGACCCTTAGCCTATCATTCCTGTGGGCTTTAGGGATATTGCAAAGGGAAAAATATATTAAATAATTAGATAATATTGCCTGGAGGGTGATTTTAATCATTTGACATTATAAAGTAATATATATTTAATTATTTAATATTTATGGAGCAAGTGATGTATTTAATTATTTAATTAAATTCCCAAAATGTAAATTAAAAGGGAAATTAATTAAATAATATTTAGGTGGCTTTTAAATATTAAAATCACCCTTTTTAAAAGGGGATGCCACACCTAGGGAAATAAACTTCTTTTATTTAATAATTTCCCTCTCCTAGGGATTTCGAATTTTGTGCCTCCTTGCTTATAAAAGGAGTGCTAGGATCATTGTTAGACTCATGTTATGATAATATTTATTTTATGCTCCATGCTTGGAGTTGGGATGCATGCCCATTAAAGCTTTTCTCTCTCTCTCTTGCGTGGGAAGTTAGTAAGTTGGTTTGATCAATTGAAGTATTCTCTTGTTCTCTTCATTGTGATCTCTTGTGTTGGTATTGGCACATTTATTTGGATGATAAATCTGTATTTTTGTGAAGGGTTTGAAGTACTTTTATGACTATTATTGCTGCTGCAATTTATTTAGCCATAAGAACTAGTATTGGGGTTTGATCTTTCATATTTTGAAGTTATTTATGCTAGATCTATTTGCTGCTGTGTCTAATCAATTATTTCAGATCAAGGGTTGATTGTTTAAGGGTTTTTGGAAGGGTTTTATGAGCTGGAAATTATTTAATTAATTTTCCCTAACCCTAGCGACTGGTTTTCAGATTTCAGAGGCAGATTTGAGTGGGTTTCAGTGGGATAAAAATTCAGTTTGTTAGTTCATTGGAAAGATCTTTATTTCTACTTTATTCTGCAATTTATTTCATGCAAAAACTCTAAGTATTGAAGGAGTTATGAATTTTAGAAGATTTCAGCTGTCTGCAAGCTTTCTGGTTCTTATAAATTAATATTTATTTCAAATCTGCAGTTTTGGGGTCAGATTAATATTGGTTTTGGTTGTAGAAATTAGGAGAGATAAGGAGAAAGCAATTTCATAATTTTTGGAGGAGATTTGGTGCCCTAAAAGTGTTGGGCGACCTACTTTTTAGGTCAAAATTAGGGTTTCATGTTGGTTGTGCAAAATCTGGTTTTGGGATATTGTTCTTCATATTTTTGTGACCCAAAATCCAAAGTTTGAAGATTTTTGCTTGGATGGTTAAGCGGGAATTAATTTTTGAAAATTGCAGCAGTCAGGGTTTGAATATTAATTGTTTTCAGTGTGTATGATCCGATTTGTATTAATTTCTAACTTGTCCTAGAAGGGGACATTACAGGACAATTCCAAAATAGGCACCTCAAAATTTAAAAAAACAGCAAAAATTTTTTATTTCAAAGGAAATATATTTTTATAATTGTGACTATGCCAAGCTTGGAAACTATTAGTTCAATCCTAAGCATTATAAAGGAAAATAAACATATTATAAATCATTGAGAATAATACATATCTTCCTAATCTCGTTGAGGCCACCAAAGAGGAGGATCTCCATAGCAACTCATATCATGATTATCCGAGCCCTATTTCACAATGCATCTCGCCACTTGATTTCTCTGTCTAGAAATATGTCCGATTTGCATAGTTTGAAACTTTGCCTCGCAGACCTTTGTTTTTACATATTTCTCTCTCAATCGCCAATTTGAGCTCCTTTGTTTCTCGCAATGGTGAGCATCCTAATAATGAGCTGGAATCAATCCACCCGCACTTGAGCCCACCTACACTTAAGAGCCTCTTATAGTCCCCGATAAACAACTCGAACTCAAGAATATTATTGGTTGTGATTCCCAGATTTTCAGCAAACAAAAAAGCAACTTTCTCATCATGAGTTTTTCCAATACCCCCATCGTAGCATTTCCTGCATTTCCTGGGAAGTGCCATCCGTATTCAATTTACCAAACTGCATAAGAGGAGGAACCCATGTTTTCTTTTTGTCATCTCTCTTTGTCATTTTAAGAATAGGTAAAGAGGAGCTTGTAGACTATAAAGAAAGCACCTTACATATATGAGCCCATTCGGAGTAAGAGTAGAGGGAAGGGAAACCTTTTGCTTGATAGAGTCTGCCATATTAATTATAGTTTTTTGCCACACATTATTAAGGGAAATCTTTTATTTCTTTCCTTCCATATATTCCAAATTAACAAAGAGATGCATGTCCATAGAGCTGGGGGTAAATTTTGTCTTTTTGGTATACCTTCTTGCCAATCTTTCATCAATTGTTCAAAAGAGTGAATTCCATAGTAATGTATCTAAAACATATTAGCAAGAGATTTCCATAAAGGTATCACCCACGAAAAGATGGTGTTTAGACTCCTCGTCATTCCAACACAATGTGCATCTGAATGGTCCATAGAAACCTCTTTTTATAAGTTTGTCTCTTGTTAGAATTCTACCATGGACCAAGAGCCAAATAAAAAAATGACCTTGTGCCATAAAGCTGGTTGTCATATCTCGCTAAACAATGCTTGGAGAGGGTGAGAGATGCTTTTAGTTTCGCCATATCTCGCGCTGAAGTATTCCCCCATCCTATTAGATCCGGTTCATTAGATGAAGAAAGAGGTTACTTTTTCAACATTTGTTCAATCAAAACTTGATCTTGCTGCCCGAGAGGAATAGGCCATTCATGAGTAGGTATCCAACATCTGCCCATTTCCCAAGGTAGAGACGCTTGTCTAGTGTAATGCATGACTCTTGTCCATCCTTTTTGATGCATTGCTGCCATAATAGTACATCAATGGGAGAATTGTTGAATTAAAGGAGGGTGGCCATCTCATGAATCCAGCCAAAAGTAAGCCTCATGCCCATTATTCACTATCCAAAAGATCTATTTTTATAATGCCTTCCCCATTTTGAGAACAGCTAGAATTGGAGATCCTCTTCTCGGAAGGGACAATCTAATAATATGTTCTGGTGGATGATTTTCCATGTATTTGGCTCTAATATTAACAGCCCACAATTCGTTTGGAGATGTGCTCGAGTCTCAAGAAAGTTTACCAAGAAGAACCGTGTTTGTTTAACTGTTGATCTAAAGCCTAATCCACCTTCCTTTTTATGTCAGCATAGAATGTCCCAATTTACTAATGACCATTTTTTCTGGTTTTGTGTTCCACTCCACAAAAATCTCGACAAATAGCATCAATTTTTTTCAAAACTGATTTAGGAATATTGAGAATAGATGAAACATAAATTGGAACTGCCTGAAGGACAACCTTAACCAGAGTCATTCTGCCTATTGTAGATAGCCATTTATTGGTCCATTTTTGCATCTTACCATTTATCTTCGCTATTAGCCACTCCCAATCTTTGCTCTGTTTAGCAGCAAAAGGAACTCCCAGGATATTTAATAAGAGAAAGTAACCTTTTTGAAATGGAGGATCTTGAGAATTTTCTCTTCTTGTTGAGAGAGCAAAGTGAAAAAAATAATACTTGATTTTGTTTCATTGATCAATGACCAGTGGCAGAAGAAAACACTTGAATGATTTTAGCAAATTGTTTAGCTTCCACTAGGGTGGCTTTCCCAACCAAAGTAGAATCATCAACAAACTGCAAATGGGATAGAGGCCTTATAGATTTGGTAAGCTGCACACCTTGTATTTGTTAGACTTCCCAGACATTCCCTCAAAATAATGAATAAAAAGGAGACAAAGGATCTCCATGTCTTATTCCCCTGGAAGCTCCAAAAATATCAGGAGTACCATTAACTAACACAGAGAAAGAGTTTGAAGTTAAACACGCCTCTAACCATTTGATTTTTCTTGGCGTTTTCAGAGAGATATACTTAAGATATCTATACTAGTTATGAGTAGATGGTCTTCACATAAAGTACACAACTGGAAAATGACATCTTTTATCTTCCTACTTCAAGGCCATGTTCACAATAATAAAGGAATAAAGAAAAGTATTCATTTTTCATGCAAATATATAAAGTATTCCATATTTGTACAAGATGAATAAATTAATATATGCATATCAATATTAAATTGTTCAACATGGGCATCCACGCCCATGTGTTCATCCCTGGATGTTTTGGGGACATGGGAACATGATGAAGAGATATGCCGCGTGTCCCTATTTATTCTCGCATCCCCAAGATGTTTCAAACTTTTTGGCATTTCAGGGACGTGTCCTATTTTGGGGGTGCTTTGGGGACATATTAACATCCACAAGACATTGAGGGATGTCATGATGTCTCCACGCCAACAATTGTTAAAAAAAAGAGGAAAAAGAACATAATTGTAATGTTAAAACAACAGTAAAAGGAGGCATTTTCAAACAGTTGTTTTCATAATCACAGATAATGGAACAATCAAATATTCATATTTACAATTTCATATTCATATTTCAATTGTTTCACTCAAATTTTGATTTCATTTTTCACAAGTTAATGTTGAATGTTAATTCTTCAATAGTGATATCATAAGGGATAACATTATTGAATTTTAACTCTTTAGAATGTTTAAAAATTTAATTATAGAACCGAAAATCTATAAATATGTTTTTCTTGAATTTTACACACATATAACTCGCCATCCCCCTACCATTTCTCTTGTCGTCCCCAAAATCCAGCAATAAAATTTGTTTTCTTGCAATCACATCCACACTACCCCATACCCTGCCTCAAAAGCTGGGAGAAACATGGATTTTAAATGAAAGGATGTTAGAAGTATCTATGAGTCTTAAAGTTTATCTACTAAGTGTATCTACGAGCTTTACAATAAACACAATTAGTAAAAATGTCTTAATTGACTACAAAGTAGAAGATGGAAGTTCCTATTCGCACATATTATTCTAGATAGATAACTTCAACAAGCTTCCCTATCATCAGATCCTTCATAAAGAAAGGGCTTGATTCATTTTCATTTGTTCCTAGCATCCTCATAATTAACATTGCAATATTTTTCAACAAATTTCCCTTTTGATTGAGAGTCAAGCGCCCCCAAGATTTCACCCTGAAATCTAGGACTACCCCTTTTAAAAAAATTGTTCTTTTCAAAGTAACGGGTCATTTTGTGTTTGTTTTTCCTGCAGTTGTTTGCATTGTTCTAAGGTATCCCCAGAGAGTCATAAAAGCCAAATTCCCCAAGTACCCACATGCTAAAACTCACTCTATCCCTTTGCAGTTTTGTCTAAGAGAATTTTATTTATTTATTTATTAAATAAATAAATTTCTTTTAAAAATAGATTGAGCTAAAATTGGAGGATTTAGGTTATATAAAGCACTTCACCCCATCATTATTACCATAGAACATTCACCCGGGGGAAGAATTTTTGCAAATCAGCTAATTGGAGAAAATTTTTTGAGCAATTGCCTGCAGCTTCTTTTGTTTTGTTTTATTTCTTTTTGTTTGTGTTTTGGTTTGTTTTCTCCGGCAATTCCTGTAGCCTATTCATTCTTCCTGCCAGATCTTTCCCCAGGCCTAGGGTTTTGAAAAGCTATCCAATATTTTTAATTACTAATTTGTCTAAAGGTGATCAGAGCTCAGGATTCTTTCAGAAGATTGCAAGAAGTCGCTTGGTCCAAAAAGGTGCAAAAATGGATTTTATGAAAATAAGAAAAATATTGCCATCAATGCGTAGAGCTCGAGAAAATATGCACTTTTAGAGAAAATGACACCTAAAACGGAGCCATGGAATGAAAGTTATGGCACATGCAAGTTTTGTTGCTACATCTTCCCGGACCCTTTCCAAAAATGGCAAATTTTATTCTATGCTTGTGTTTTCTTCACCAAAAATCCAAAAATGGAAATAAAATGTTGTTGATGAGTTTTCACGTGACTTTAGAAGCTTTCTTCATGCAAGTCACACTTTTTGGGAAGAGCAATTTCTTCATGCAAGTCGCACTTTTGGAAAGAAGCTTTCTTCCATGCGCAAGTCACATTTTTGCAAGGAAGAATTTAAGCCGCAAGTGGGAATTTGCAATGGCAAGCAGAGCAGAATTTCTTTGCCGCCTTGCAGTTACTTTTTCCCATCAAGTCAAAGTCACTTAAGCTACAATGGGAATTTTAGAGGTGGCAGGAAGCGGGAATTTCTTATCTGCAATGTAGGGTGAAAATTCCCATTATAAAGAAAAATCACTTAAAGCACCGATGGGAATTTCTTGCCTACCTAGCAGGCTAACTTTTCCCATCAAAGAGGTTTATTCACCCATGCAAGTCACTTTTTGGGAGATGATTTAAGCTGCACACTTTTTGGGAAGGAGATTTTTTGGCATTAGTGGGAATTTGGTAAAGTGGCAAAGGGAATTTCTTACTTGCCTTGCAAGGTAAAAATTCCCATGATGAAGGACAAATCACTTAAGTGAAAGATGAGATTTTTGGAGCTGCAGTGCAGGGTGGAAATTCCCATCAAGTTGACTTCCTATTTTTAGTTGTTTCCCTTGCCAAAAAGTGCGACCCACCTTGGCATTAAACCATGCATTTAATGATATTTATTAATTGCTTTTCTATCCAGTTTTGGCGCCATAAATGGAAGGAAAGTCAATGCAAGTACATGAGCTAAAGAGAAGTCAAGGATGCATGCTAAAAATAAATAAAATAAATTCATAAAAAGCCACCAGAAGCATGCATACTTGGGCACCCAAATTGGATGAATAGACATGGCTTTTAATTAATTAAATTGCCAGAAATAGGGAAGACAATTATTAAAAATAGCATGGAGATGGTTATATAAGCATGAGACGCCATAAGGGAGAAGCAGATTAATTCTTTTTGATGAAGTTTGTAGCCCAGACAGGTTTTGGCGCCAAAAAGAGGATTTTGCATTAAAGATTATTTTTCACAGTCAGGAAGCTTCCAGTTTTGGTGCATAGGGTTGGAATAGCTTAATTTTTATCAAACTAAGTGTCTGCATGTTGGTATATGTGCCAAGTGAATTAAATAATATTTTTGCTTTCTTTGCATGCAAACAAAGTCTCAAATTTTAGGGCAGCAGACTTTATATGCAGATTTTGGTGATGAAAATCAAGTATTCATGCCATGGACTCCATCTTTGTGCAATTAAGCTGCAAGTATTCATCACGGGTGCTCATATTAGTGAAAGGAAGTTCAAATCAATGTCAAATACGTTGAATATATCTTCCGAATCAGAAGAAGTTGCCGGATCTACACAAATTGATCCAATTACAAAGGATTCGGAAGAATTAAAAGAAAAAGAGCTCAGATAAAGATTGTTCCAGGCATGATGAAGCATGATGAAAGAGAAGGATCAACAGATTCATGCATATCTTCTAGATTTGCTAACATCAATGATACAGACATAGGCCCTGAACCCATCACTGATTTAATTGACAGATCTAGAGCCGGAAGGACATCTTTAATGCGGGCAATCAAAAGTAGCGAGGATTTTTCAAGCTCCGGCATTTCCAAATACAACTCAATTGCTTGAATTTGTTATGGAGTGTGCAAGGTCTTACCATCCTCTTTCCAGAACAATTCGAGATCTTGCAGGAAAGACAATAATCAGGTTGGATGCACAATTCATTAATTATTTCCTTGAAGATTCCAACACGACCAGTGGTGATTGCAATTAGCATGCAGGATGTTGGCGACAGATGGGAAAATGTTGAATTAACATGTTCGACAAGTATATTCAATATCAGAACAAAAAGAAAGCGTAGGGTTTTACAGCTGGCAGATCTTCTTTCTTCTCTTCTTTCTTATGTTCTCCGAGTGAAAGTATAAGATTAAAGTTATTGGTCTAAAAGCCATTACTTTAAGTTATTTGAAAAGGTTCTCTAAGATAAGTGGCAGATGTGCACAACTTTGACTTAATCTCCAGATGCATGTCACTTAGAGAGGAATTCTAGGAGAAAGATTGTCAGATGTTTCCTTTACAACTTCCACATGTTCTAGTTCAGTTGCAGTTTCCTATTTGTAATTTCCCTTTATACACTATAAATAGAGGACTACGGGTTAAAGGATCAAAATTGTAATCTTGTGTTCCAGATTTTTGTGTTCCAGACTTTGAGTTGTAAAACCCTTGATATCTTTCTGAAAGCTAAGGAATAGAAAGGAGGCAGATTTCCGGAGAACTTTGTGTCAATGGTGCATTTGTTTCTTATTCTTTTTAGATCTTTGCATAAACTTTGTGTTATCTTACGTCCGGATCTCGAAACTTTCCTTTGCTATGAATTCGCATTTCTAGATCTATTTATTTTGTCTATGCACATGTGACCAACTGTCAACTATTGGTTAGGCTGCACATCTTCTTTCTTTTCTGCTTGCATTCAATTATTTCCCTCTTCTGCATATATACATTTCTTACAGCTACTTGTTGCAAAACTGCCTAGCTATGGTGCATGAGCTACGGTTAAAGTAAAACCAACAGATAGATATTAGAAAATATAATTGACAAAATTTTACATGGGAGCCTCATCGGTAAATGAGGGAGATTTATCTCATGATTGCCTAGGTTTTCAATTTGTGCAAGTAAAATCTAGCCAACAAGAGTAAACTCTGCTCTCAACGACTTATCACATCCATTAGGTAGACCAAGGATGCACTAGATATCCGTTGTTCCAAGAGTTATTATGACTGAATTGTTTTTGAGGCTTGAGCTTCGAATGGCATGTTGCCTTAACTAATTCCGTACACACCTCATCATTTTTGGTTTAATGCACATCATTGATATTACAGAGGTTCTAGAATTTCAGCCTAGTGAATATTTGTGTTGCTGAATTTGTAATGTCCCTTTTTAGGGGGACTCAGGAAATGACCAAAAGCTGAACTGTGGCTCACAAATTAGATTTTAGAACTGTTGTTATAATCCTAGGCGGTGACCTGTTTTGGCGTTTCAACCCCACCTTTGTGCCTTCAAAACCCTTTCAATCAGCTCCATTTAAATCTCAAATATTTATCTCCAAGTGGGTCGCTCCAATCCAAACAATTATATTAATGCACCAAAGAGACCAAACATGCAAAAAAAAGATACTTTATTGCTCTTCAAATTAGCTTTGCACACACAAAACCTCATGAAGGGTTTTCTTCCTTCACAAGTTCCCAACCAAGGGTTTTCGTTCTTGAATGAGGTCCTCGATCCAAGGGTTTTCATCCTTGAATGAGGTCCTCGATCCAAGGGGTTTCATCCTTGAGAGAGAGAGAGAGAGAATAAAACGGATACACTAGCCAACTTTCACCAAGATATGAATAATCACCAAAAGCATGAATCAATAATGCCCAAGTGACCTCCTTATATGGCCACAAGGAGTGTATTTACAATATCAAATGATGGCCGACCCCTTAAGGTAAGTGTTTTTAAATATATAAATGGTATTTGGAGCGTACATGCTCATAATACCTTTATTTCCTAACTACTTAAGTCCCTTTATTGGGGTGTTAGGCTTCCCAATGGGATACATGATAATAAATAAAACAACAATAAAGATATAATTCAGATCTTCCCTTGCTTTCCTCAGACCACAAGGAGAGAATGGGTTAAGGTATTCGAAAATCCGCCTTCGTAAAGAGACATGACAAAATTTCTTCACTATTTACAACTAGACTAACTTTTGTTGACATATAGACTTATCAAGTAGTCACCCATGGACATCTTGCTTGGGCATATCTATCATGAGATACCCATGCAACCTATGTACACCCAATACTCGACAACAATAATAAAATATAAATAAAATTCCTGAATGAGAAGAAGCCCATTTTGGTTCACATCTTTCATAAAGAGATTGTCCTTCATATAGAAACAATACCATCTTAGGATAAAAGATGTATCTTGTGCATAAGCCCTCATTAATCAATACAAAAATAGCTTCTTGGGGAATTTGCTTGTTACACAGATGATAGACACCAGTAAAAAAACTTTTCTTCATTTGTAGAATGGAAACATTTTCATGATCTATTATAATGCTCTTTTTGGGGAAAGAGTTCAATGTTATAACTAATGGTGGAAAGGCAAAGGTTCCTTCACTCTTTTAGAGCACTGCTTAGTAACATATGATTCTACTCAGACTGAATGAAAAACCGTGTGAGTGATCAGTGATAATCAGATTGATGTGTTAATGAGTTTTTCGATCAAGTGTAGTTTAGGACATAATCTAGTGTGTGTGCAATTTTCATATCTTCTAATGATCCAACATACTCTTAAGACTACTTAAGCAACAAGAATCTCAATTTTAAGTAAAGAAGAAGTATATCCCGTATAATATACTCAAAAACATAATTCTCAAACAATAGCTACTAAAGTAACATCATCATAATCACCCAACAAGTTGGGCGGATAAGATATTTCACCAAACTAGATTTTTTTCAAGTACTTCCCAATGAATGAATGCATACAATTTAACAACAGAGCAAAAGGGTTAGTTTTCTTTGAACTTATTTTTTATTAAAAGGAGAAAGCCAACTAAGGTTTAAGAGGCATCCAGAGAAGATAATCATTATGTCCACTAGACTAAATGACTTATTCTCACCTTTGGTGAACCACAATATGATCAGAATATCCTCCTTTAGTTATTGTGCCATCTACATCAACAGCATTAAAGCTGAAAATACTCCCCTTCACACAATTAACTTCCATTTTTCATTGCAGTATTCACATTCCTGGCAAGAATTAACATATGTGCCCACTCCTATGTGATCACCAACCTTGAAGCGAACCACATTAGAACCAACTTCTTTGACAATTCCAACAATTTCATGCCTATGACACAAACATTAGTGACACAATCAGTTTATTTCTTTCCAAGTTCAACTTCCCACATATTTAGTTCATATAGACACTCAAAAATGTAACGTTAAATCATAGGTCCAATAAAGGGCAACTTACCCTGGCACCAACGGATATCTTGAATCACCAATTTTATTTCGAGTCCATGCTACATCTGCATAACAAACTCCGCAGTGGGTTATCTTGAATGAGACATCATCTGGACCTGGGGTTCTGCATCACCACACATAATGAAATAAGAGAAATGAGAATATGTTTCTTTGCATATCACTTGTTTTATTTACCCCTTGTCCAATAAGGGGTATTGGGAGATCCGCATAGAGAGAGAGAGAGCTCCGATGGTTAAAGGCATCTCACAAATGCCTTATGCAATGATGGAAGGGTATTGCACAGTCTGCTTTATATCATGCTATAAAAGTAAAGTATTGTGAACAAGAAACAAACAATAAATCCTCTACCAGTTAATATTGACAATGTATAGCCCGTAAAGAAGAAAAATGTTGTTGCTATTTGTACATATGGTTGATTATCGAAACTAAGAGCCATCATATAATATGTATAATCTTGAGGCCTCTCTTGATTCTTATTACTACTTTTCAACAAGTTCTTATCCAAATAAATTACTCTCGGAGTAGAAACTAGACAAGGTTATGATTATTGTTGCATTTAGCTTCAAAACGTTTTACAGTTAACCAGTATCTCTCAACTATTAGATAAATTATTTGAACAAATTCTGTGTCAAAGGTACATGATTTCTGATCTTCATGTATTCTTTATTTAATATATTTCATCTCCTTTGTGCATGGTAATACAGCTTGGTATTGCTATTTTAGTTTCTATGCCAAATAGTTTGTCCATGAAAGATGCCTACAGAAAAAGTGATAGTACTAAGTTAAATAATCCAAGTGATAATAATACATTTATATCTAGTGACAGTTTTTCCTTACATCTTTAAGAGAAAGTGCTTGAATCATAGGTGTTTGCTTACATAAGCCCATAATCTATTAAAGCTCCTTGGATAGAATAAAAATATCCACAAGAGCTTTGTAAAAAAATTTAAAACGATTAAAACATGACTGGACATACTAGTCCAAATAATAGTCTATGCGAGATACAAAAGAACTTCTCGACCGAATTTCAATAAGAAAACATTAACTTTTTCTTAACAAATATGTTATCGATGTATCTTTAAAAGAAAAATGTATGGACAAGAAATCAAATTCATAAGCCATACTACAAGTTTTCTTTGCTTTCCCAAACTATGGAACCCAAAGTGACAAACTAGTAGTTGTGTCTACACAAGATCACTCAAGAACACCCATCAAAGGTTCAATGTAAAAAAGTTTCCAAGAGCTATAGTTTTCCATGGGACATGGCATCAACGAAATTCCATTATCATCTTGTGGAAAAACCATAGCATGCTTATATGCATGAATGGCAACCCAACACTAATTATGGTCTACTATTCATGACAAGCTTTGTTTACAAGTAGGAATCTATCCAATCATCTCAGCCACTCGACAAGTCATGTTAGACAAGTACAAATATATAAAAATATGAATAAACTATGTGAATCTATATAGCACAAGAAGCATCATAGCATGATATCATAAGGATTTTAAGCCATTTGCCGCTTATTATGAAACCATAAGGCGGTAATAGTCCATAACTAGTTATAACACTACACCTTAGCCATAGGTTGAGTCCCCCAGCTCTATATATAAGTCACTTTAGAGGTTACACCAATGTTTTATGGGTATGCGTCCCCTGCCTTTTGGGGTCATCCCGGACGTTTTGGGACACACAAGGAGCAATGCCTCTCCCACATCCCGAGGACGCTTTGGAAATTTCCTATTTTAGGGAGTGTACTTGGTGATGTCTTCAAGTCCCCCAAGACATTGAGGAATGCCTCCAATCTACCAGGGATGTACCATGGATGTCATGATGTCCTCTACATCAATAGTTGTTTGAAAAAACGTAATAAAACTTAGGCGTGAAATTAGAAAAGGGGGGCATTTTCAAACGTTGATTTTACAATCATTGATGATATAACAATCAAATATTCATAGTTGTTATTTGTATCTTCATTTCAATGTTTCACTCAATTTTTTATTTCATTAAGTATAAGTTGAGTGAAGCGTCAAAGTGAAGATGTGAAATAATAAATATGAATATGTGATTGTTATAGTATCCATGATCACAATATATGTGTGTGTGTGTGTATAAATTATATATATATTGTAATGTCCCCTTTTCTGGGACATTCCTAAGAGCTATCTTTTGGTCTACTTTGCATTGTAACCCCTTGGCATGCCTTGCGCTACAAGGGGGAGTTGTCTCTAGTTATGTGCACATAGGTTAATTAATTTCCTAATATTAAATTAGGAAAAAATAAATAAAGTGCACATAGTCTTAGTATTAAATATTTTAATTATGTTTTAATGTGAGTTTATGTTTTCCCTCCAAAAGGGATAGGTCGGTCATTGAATGTTGCACCCCTTAAATCTATAAAAGGAGGTTGTGTGACCTTTAGTGGGCATGTTGGATTGATCATTTGATTTTACTCCATGCTTGGAGAAAAGGGATGTATGCCCTAGGTTGTTGATGCTCTTGTTGCCAAGACTCTCATTTTGCAAGTCTATTAAAGTTGGTTTGAAGATCTCATTGAAGTCATCTTGCTGCAATATATTTTTGAGTTTGTGCATTAAATTAATATCTCTTGGCAGCAAACTGTTAAGGGATTATTCTTCATATTATTAATTGATCTTATGCCCTAACCCTAGCGACTTCATTGGGGATTTGTTGCTGCTGTTTGAGTGGCCCTTTGGCCTCTAAAAATCTTGATTTCTATTGTTATTTGCTGCTGCTATTTGGATAATAAAATCTGTTGAGTTTTGTGCCCAAATTCCATGTGCTAGGGTTTCATCTACATGGGTTTCAGATTTCGTGGGTTGTTTTGCATGCCTTCTACTTATCGAAAAACTATGTTCTAAAGCTTGTTAGAAAGCTAA
This sequence comes from Taxus wallichiana var. yunnanensis, assembly GCA_018340775.1. NCBI lineage: Eukaryota > Viridiplantae > Streptophyta > Pinopsida > Cupressales > Taxaceae > Taxus > Taxus wallichiana. The sequence continues at coordinate 986,319,816 of CM031237.1, read as the reverse complement.
AAATATGAAGAATCTTTTGGCTTTGGTTTGATAGAAAAATATTGAGTATTGAAGAAGTTATTAATTTTTTGACGTTCAATTGTATGGGTGCCGTTTTTATTTTATAACTGCTACAAAAAAATCTAAATTGGAAAAGATTGTGATTCTAATTGGTTCTCCCATCTAACCCACCACTTTGGCTAATTCCAACCCCGAAGAAATGGGAAGATGTGCAACCCAATCAATAGATAATAGAGTTGATTGCATGCACATAGAAGAAACCAATAGATATCAACGCACAAAATTATAAGCAAAGGCAACTCTAGATCTAGATCTAAAATAACACAAAGTCTATTAGAAGATCTAAGATAGAAAGCTAGAAACAAATTGCACCGTGACACAAAGTTCTCCGGAAACCTGCTCCTTTATATTCCTTTGCTTCAAGTGGCTATCAGGGGTTTCAGCACAAAGTCTGGAACACAAGAATGTTGCTTACAAATTCTGATCATTAACCTGAAGGTTCTTCTTCTACTTATAGAATGTAGAAGGGAAAGTACAAATGGGAAACTCAACTGAACTGAAACATAAACAAGAAGTAAAGATGACATCTGACAATCATCCTCCTCTAACTTCTCCTCAAGTGACACATCTATCACTTAACTAATAGAATCGTTCCACATAACTTAAAGCAATGGTTTCAAAACCAATAACTTTAAAGTTTTACAATTTCATCCGGGAACGTGGAAAATAGAAGAAGAAAGAATAGAAGAAGAAAGTCAAAGCTGTAACATTTATATCTTCTTTTTGTTCTGATATTGAATATACTTGTCGAACATGTAATTCAACATCTTCCCATCTGTCTTAGCCACTGACTTCCTTTTACATATCTGAAGCTGCATGCAGCAATCCTTCGTTCAATACCACGATACATGCTTCCACATCCTCAAGCTCGGCCGAACCTCGCATGATATCCATTGCGGTGCCACCGGTCTGCTTGATGGAATTCATCGTGAAAGGCTTAGTAGCTCCATCAATTCTCCCCTGCACCATCAGAAGAGACCCTTCCAGGGAATTAGGCACTCTGCTAGGAATGATCCATGTGTATGAAGTAACATTTCCGACCACTTCCTCATGAGTGAAAGCAATGATATTGTCTAGTAAAGACGATGCCATACTCTCAAGTGCCTGCATCCTCTTCAGCATAATTCTGCAGATCTCCAAACGGAAAGATACTGCAAACTCCAGTTGCTTCCCCTTCTCAACTGATCCGTCAAGTACAATCTGTTCTGCAATCAACACTTCTCTCGTCACTTATTGATTTCGGCCAAAGTACTCAGGTTACTCTCAGCAACTGTGTTCATATCTACTATGCTTGTCACCAGTTGCTTCAGCTGATCTGCTGCATCTTTCATAACCTTTAGGCGGGCTGGCACCTCTCGAGTTGTACAGAAGCTTGACGAATGATCAGACTTTTCCATTCATCGATAGCTTTCACCTGGTTGCTTGCATCTTCCATCTCCTGCATCAGATGATCACTCACCTGCTTCTGCGCTGAAATGGGCTGAGTGGAAGATTTAGCAACCTTGGCAATGATCTCGCACAACTGAGATATTTGCTTCTGAAGTTCAACTTTCTCCGCCTTTTCTCTGTCAAGCCTAAGGAATAGAGCATCTATCAATGTCTGCGTATCTGCTTCAATCCTTTGTGGTGGCTTGACCGATAGGTACTCTAGTTACTGTTATGTCTTCTGTCGTGAGCTCATCCTCTTTCTTCCCTTCCGCCGGAACTGACATCTCAGCAAACTTCTGCCCCGACTCCTCGATGATCAACCTTGAAGTTACCTTAGCAACTTTAGGTTTTCTGTCTTTTCCGCCTAGACTCAGGAGCAGCTGCAAGTCGTGTTCCTCCAAGTTCATTTCCACTCTAGCTTCTGGAACCAACTGTGAAGTCAACCATTCTGAGAAATTACTTCTCGGAGAATGAGAAGTTGTTGAGTGTACTACTATCTCCCGCTTTGATTCCTCTCCATCAGAAACCGCTACAGTGTTGTGGCTGCCATCTTGAATCATCCAAAGACAAAGCTCTTTCAAACTCTGCCATCTGCAGCTTCAACGTTTCTTCAGGAACAGGTGCTGAACGGAGTGGCTGAGGAGAGAAGATGAATGTTGCGGATTCAGTGGAGGAATGGAAGTGTCTGCTTGAGGTCTGCAATCGGTGAAATCTTGGATCTTTGGAGAAGCCAGAACTAACGTCATAGCCGTGGAAGTGATCTTCTCCTTTGAATTGAGACCTTCTGTGCACTTTCATCTTCTCGGGCCTTCTACGTTGCTTTCTCCTCCGTGCTTCCTCTTGAGGGAATCTCTGCGCGAAGTTGCCGTGACTTGATTCATGATGCTTCATCAAGGCGGTATCCCTTCGTCGTGCAATGACCAGTTTGAAGTATTCACGAAGCGGCGGCGAGACCTTTCCAATCGATCGTATGGCAGCCCCTACGTTCTCTTGAAGTACAGACTCTATCTCCTCCCATTTGATGGTATGTGTCAAGTAACACAGCCCCATCATCTTTAAGATCCAGTAAGTATCCGTGCTAATCCAAAGTCGAACACTTGCCGTGCTGATAGCCTGCTGAAATCTTTCTTTCTAACCTCGTACTCACTTTTGCACTTCATCCAGAAATCTTCTAATGAAGGCACATGTGCGTACTCCTGGGAGATCGTCTTCCTGGCTACTCCAAATGGATCGAAGTTCAGCCGTGCTGGGAAGAACTCTTGCTCGTACTCAGAGAACATTTCCGCCTCCATTCCTCGAGCTCTATGAATGCTCTGGCAGCTATAATGACCCACAGTGATGGGAAGAAGCCCGTAGACTTGTGCCGTTTCGACTGAAGGTCGTGCATCTCCACAAGTTGTCTGCTCAGCTCCATGGTGATCAATCTATCATTCGGATATCTGGGCAGCTTAACCGGTTCTCCAGAAAAGCCGGTGACCCTGAGGTATGTGAAATCCAAGCCCTGAATGAAAGAGCGCGATTGGACCTGACTTCCACGCTTCCTTGCTCACCCTGTTGGCCTTTAGGTCCCTGTCAGCCTACAAATGAATTCGTAGAAGAATCCATCATTGACCACTTTGAAATCTTTCTTGCACGTAGGTACAGTAAGCTGTGGGTAGCACTCGAAAATGGGGTCCTTGGAAAGAACACCACATCTATCCAGCTTGGAGAAGATGCCTTGTGAATTGCTGTTGCGTATACCAAATAGGAAGTCATTTTGAAGCTGAAAGTACGCTTCACGTTCCGGAGTTGCTCACCAATGTTGTCGCTAATGATTTCGACCAATTGATTATTGAATCCGCTTTGTTGATTTCAATGGTCCTGATGAAAGCATACATCCATGTGCGGAAGGTGTGAGCGTTTGCTTCGCCATTTATCCTGCATAACAATTTGGCAATATCATCTACCTCTTGTACCAGATTGGACCGCGGAAGAGTTCTTGGGAACTTGGAAGGAGATCTGGGCTTCTTCATGTATCTGTTGTTCATTATGTTCACGTAATCGACTCTATGCTTCTCCCACCTGTTGTCGGCATCCTGAATGCTAATAGAAGTCACCACCTTTCGTGCCGGAATCTTCAAACAATAATTGATGAACTGTGTGTCCAACCGGATTATTGTTTTCCCCGTAGCATCTCGGCTGATCTGGATGATGGATGGTAAGACCTAGCACACTCCATAACGAACTTTGGCAACTGGGTTGTGTATGGAAACGCTGCAGCTCGAATAATTCCATTGCTTTTAACTGCACGCATGAGGGAAGTCTTTCCTGCTCTGGATCTGTCAATCAATTCGGAAAGAGGTTTCGGACCTAGATCTGTGTCTCCAATGTCTGTGAATTTGGAAGTGATGCATGACTCCGTTGTGCTCTCTTTTTCATCCCTCTTTGCCATGGTTGTGTCTATCTTTGTCTGAACAATTCTTTTTCTTCTTACTCGGTAGAATTCTTCAAAACTAGTGCAGATCTGGATAATTCTTCAGATTCGGAGGATATATTCAATGTATTGGACATTGATTTAAGCTCCCTTTCTCTTATAAAGCACTTGTAATGAATTCCTGCAATTAATTCAGACAAAGATGGCAACCGGAACATGAACAGTGGATTTTAATCATAAAAATCTGCATAATTCAAGTCTGTTGCCCCAAAATTTGATGTTTTATTTGCATGCGAAAGCAAGCATGAATTTTACTTGACTTCACTTTGAGCACTTTGTATCACTTATGCAAACAATTATCCAGACACAAATCAACCTCCTTGACTTTGTGCGCCAATTGGAAGCTTTTAGCATTAATTACACCTTCTTTTGAGCAAAAATCCTCTCCGAATGGGCGCACTTTTTCCTGCAGGCTGCACTTCTCTGCTTTTGAATTAATTAATTCATCCTTATGGCAGCCCTGCTTATATAATCCTCATGATTCTATAATTAATTAATGTCTTTCCTATTCGGCAATTAATTAATTAATTAATAAACTTTACTCTTCAAATGGGGCGCTTTATTTTGTGCATGCTCATGGCTGCCATTAAATAAATTAAATTTATTTAATTTTAGACTTACTACTTCGATTAACTCAAGCCTCATAGTATGCTTTGACCTTAGCCACTGAAAATAGAAATTAATTAAATCATTTAATACTTAAAAAGTATTATTTCTCTCCCAAATGGGGCGCACTTTTTGACATGAAGGGGCTGCATTAAATAAATAATATTTATTTAATTTTAAACATCTATTTCAACTTCCTTTTGTCCACTTTCCTCTGTTGACTTTTCCACAAGCCTGGGCGCCAAAATTGGAGAAGAAATTAATTAAATTAATTAATTTAAGGCTGCCTTTCTTTCCCTAAAGGGGTCGCACTTTTTGGCATAAGAGATTTCTATTTTTAAAAGTCAGTTGACAATGGGATTATTTACCCTGCAAGGCAGCCCTGAAAATCCCATGATTCACTTAAGTTGTTTGACTTTCATAATGGGATTATTTACCTGAGCCAGGCAATAAAATCCCATTAATGCCTTAAGTGATTTTTCTTTTATTCCCGATGGGAATTTTTACCTGAGGCGGGTAAGAAATTCCCGCTCTCTGCCTCTAATTTTCCCATTGTGACTTAAGTGGCGTTGCTTCCATGGGAAAAAGTACCTCTAGGCAAGTACAAAATTCCCACCACTTGCTTTGCTTCCAAAAATCCCATGATCCACTTCAAACCCTCTTTTTCCAAAAATGCGGCCAGCCCAGAAGAAGCTTTTTGGTGCACGACTTCGTCTTTTCCAAGAGAACCAGACCTCGATGGCGAATTCCTTCTGGCACAACGTGCATATGTGATCTCCAGATACTCCAGGCCAAGAATCAGGCCAAACCAAAGCAAAGGAATTGATCAGAGAAATTTCTGAGAAAAGCGAAAGCGGGAAAACACACAAAAACACAAAGCGTTGCAGAAGTCACAAATAAAGCCCAGGATTCATTCTGGTTAAAACCCTCTTGGTATATGGGAATAATGATATGACGATCACAACGAGGTTAAGCGGAGCACAAATTGCCTCAAGCGGGGCTCAAAATAATTAAATACAAATTTCCATGAGCAAACAAATCCTGACGAAAATGGAATAAAACAATTTTGGGCATCTGGGTATTTGGCGAAAATGGCTTATATATGGCTCCTTGGGAATATGAAGGAGTTATGGATTTTGACTATAATTTTCTAGTATTTCGGGTGTTAAAAACAGACAGTTATTTTAAGAAAATTTCTTTTGGGAAAGCTGCTCCATAAAAACACAAAGCGACTGGGGTGTTTTGAGCAAGATATGCAATTTTTTTCTGGTTGTATATAGGATCTAAAATTTCAGATATTTGCATCATTCAATTGTTGATTATCCACATTATTTTTGGGAAACTAATCAAGTTGTTTGGAGTTGTTCTTGCATGATCTAGGATGGGATTGGAAAGTGGAGGCTTCACTCCAAAACAAATGAAATGGTATCAAGTTCCATTCTTTGATGGCACAGATAAAATTTCTGCAGAAGCTTGGTTGCAGGAATTCAAGACCTATTTGTATGTCAATCCGGTATGTCAAGATGAAGCCCTCGAGCTCATCTCTATCTACATGATTGGAATGGCACACAGGTGGTGGTGTCATTTGTTGAAGACCCAAGGGGTCGAATCTGTTGCTTTCCTTGAAGACTTCTCGTAAAGATTCCTAGAGAAGTTTGGTGTGCAAGATGAGAAGGATGTACAAGGTAAAGTTCCTTCATTAGTTGAGAATGCTTCCTTATCTTCTAATATTTGCATGAGTGAAATGACAGAAAGCGGCATCACAAAAGGAGAACCAAAAGGGAAGGAAACATTGGAGCTACAAGGTTGCATGAATAAGCAACATGAGGGCACCCAAAAGGTTGAAAAGGAATGCAATGGGACATTATCTACATGGAAGAATTCGAAGGCCCTCAACCCAATGGGTTTGAGGATTGGGCTCATATTTCGACTTAAGATATTTATTATCTCTTTTTGTAACCCCTTGAGGGCCCTCTTAGTTTAGAAAAGTGCACATAGGATAGGAATTTCTTAATATTAAATTAAGAAATTAAATAAAGTGCACAAGTAGTAGCTTATTAAATATTTTTTATTTTAATTTTTGATTTAGGGGAAAACATTAAATGTTTGAACATTGGTATTTGCACCTCTTATTTTCTATAAAGAGGGGTCGCATTTCCTTGGAAGGGCATGTTGATGAATTGATTAATTTTACTCCCTGCGTGGAGAAGGGATGCATGCCCAAAACTGAAGCTCTCTCTCTATCTTCCATTTGTTGAAGATTCCTCTTGCATTATAGCTGGTTTTTGAATATCAAATAGAAGAAGTTATTGTGCTTTTACCAATCGATTTGTTGTATGTGAAGTTTCTTTGCCAGTGTATTTCCTTGGGTGTGTTTTCCAGCTGTAGAGACTTGTAGTGAAGAGTGGTTCATTCTCTAACTTTAGCAAAATTGCATGACTAGTGTGGTGGCTTGATTTGGCATGAATCGACTAGGCTTGTGCATGATTTGGTGATGTTTCTACAGTTCCCTTTTGGCAGCGACTTCTATTATGCAAGATGACACTAATTTCATAGGTTTCATGATTTAATTTAGGCTGCTGTTTCTACACATTGTATTGGAAGGATTTCAATTTAATATATATTGGCAGCGACTTAGATCTCACCCCTGAAGCTCAATATTCTAGTTTATACAATGATTTTTGGAATGCTTTGAAGTCTTTCCTTGCATTTATAATCACGATTCACTGCTGAAGTGAATCGGTTTGAGTAAGCATATGTTTGGCGCCAATTAAGGCAGTAATCTGGGTATGTGTAATACCTTTGACAGCGGAATCAATGTGCTGCTGCTCTTCCTTAAAATCAATGACTCCATTAGAGCCAATATTGAATGCTTTAATACCTATTTTGACCCCCACATAATCAGCGAATTAATAGTATACTTTGCAGCCTGTAGTTGCATGAATTATTGATGTTTGGCAGCGATTTACAGTTCTACTTGTGACTGAAATATTCCAGGGATTGGCAAATTGATTGAGGCTCCTATTGTGTGAAGACTATATATATATTTGGGCAACGATTCTTATTTGTTTGCATGATTCAATGGTGTTGAAAGTCTCTTTTGGTAGCCAAAGGATTAAGGATATTGTGGTATGGTCACCTTTCTTTGCAATCCACATCTGGAACTAGATCAAATTTCATAGACATATATTTAGCAATTTACATTGATGGATTTAGATCAGATTTGGAGATCTTTGCAGTTGTGTTTGATTTTCATATTTATTGGGAAGCAATCTGGTTTCCTCGGAGTATTCATTAGTCCAGCTGAGAATTGAATGCCTAAGCTATTTAGTAGAGGCCATTAAACCCCTACCTTTGGGTTTATTGAGTCATCTATTGGCTGGGTTTTATCATGTGGATCTGATTTCTAATCACTGGTGGTGTTGTTTCCTATTTGAGTGTTGCATTTCCCATTGATCCTAGAAACATTACAAGGAAGAAGAAATTTCAGATCCTCAAATTAGAAGTGAAAGTTTGGTGGTTGAATAACCAAATTCTGCTGTGAATATGAATGTGCAACCTGTTGTCCATGCCAGGACAGCCATTGACAAGGAGCATATAAGTGAAATTGATGGAGTGTTTGAGCAAGAAGACTCTCCGGTACACAAAATCCATGATGGGCACTCTGAGGTATGGAAAATGAATATTTTTCCAAGAAGTATCAATTCTGATTTTTTGTTGTTTGCACATGATTTCTTGGGATTAGTGGCAAGCACGGATGTTGGAAAACATGGAGTCCTAGGAGGCTCGGAAATGATGAGGCAAGATATTTTCCAAGGGGCTGATAGTGATTTTCAGGTTGGAAAATTTGTGATGGCAGCTAATAAAGATAGATCACGAAATATCATCCCGAGGTATGAACGGAGTAATCTATGGCTACACACTATTTCATTTCAGTTTTGTCTTTCCCATGAAATATATGCAAGAGTTATTGATGAAACAAAGGTTCAAGGCCACTTTTGTGGGCATCTTATAGGGAAGGATGAACATGTGTATAGCTTGGTGCTTTATGACTTACCATGGTACAATTTTGATCTGCAAAGGGCAGCACTTGATTGGGTAAGTCTCACCCATGCATCTTCAGATAATTCATCATTCCTTAAGAATTTTTGTTGCATAAGTGTTAAGCATGTTTCTAAAGGAATAAACCCTCAAGGAGTTTTTGACAAAGTACCATATAAAAGTTCTTTGTTGGGTGATACATGGCCTCAATGGGCAGATCCGTATTCTATAATTTTTATGACAGCAAATGAAGGAGAACAAGGGGCAGCCAAACATGGGAGGAATGACCTTCTAAGTGACTTTGTAAGTGGCAAGGTAAAACTCAATTATGTGTTGCCTATCACTAGTGTTTTACATGCAAAGAAGATTGGAAGGTGGCATGGAGATACGGTCATGAATTTTATCATCGTGAGGGGTAAGCCATTCCGTCACAAGAATGTTTTGATGTCTTGCACCTTGGAATTAGATCTTTTACCTTCCTTGTGCCACATCAATTTGCATCTTCTAACCTTTGAAAGAAACATTGGGAACATAGAGTTTATGTTGAAAAATAAACAAGGAGAATGTTATCTTGCTGCCCCAAGCAAGAAAAATCAGACGCGTGTTGAATACTTGCTGGAAAATGACAGAAATCGTGAGTATATATTGTTAGTGTTGGCTACCATGCAAGCTAGGACTGTTGTACCTTCCATTTTCAGTTTGATATTTTCTATAATTGTTGTCCAACACACTAAAATTGATGTTTGGATGATAATATTGAAATATGACAGTCATTGCTCTTTCATTTTTACCACTCTCATACATACTTTCAGCTCACTAATCACTTCTATAGTTGAGTTCCCATCCATACAGTTGAAGGATTTGTTGTTGGTACATGTTGGTGGCCTATGCATAATTGTTTTGTGGTGGATTCCAGCTCTTTCATTTCTGACCTATGGGATGAAAATTCATAATTATAACAGTGTTTGGGGCAGCATAATGACATTTGGGGGCATCCCATGTTCGGCGATGAATTGTGAGCCATTGATGCCATGGAGACATGAAGGGGAAACCGGAAAAGTGTTTCTCAACACTTATATTGTTTCTAAGTCATTTACATCATGTGCAGGCTGAAGACATATGAGAGAAGGTTGTTGTCCTTCACTCGTCATGAAGGCATCTATGAGTGGGCATCCTTGGAGCTTAGCAAAGCTCACCCAGTTTTTGACTCCACATCCTTTGATGAAGATACCCCAACATGGAGCACCTACTGCAGAATTGAAGATATTCCTATCCGGACTGACATGAAGGAAGCAAACTTGATCTTCCCGACTATCCACCACTTGACAGGCACAGGATCGAGGCTTTGGATGCACCACCCCACATCTCCTCTTTGTGGCGAAACACATGGACATATGATCTTGCTATTGCTTGAGGGAAAGCAATCTCCGAGTGGGGAGGACTGTAATGTCCCCTTTTTCTAGGACATTCCTAAGAGCTATCTTTTGGTCTACTTTGCATTGTAACCCCTTGGCATGCCTTGCGCTACAAGAGGGAGTTGTCTCTAGTTATGTGCACATAGGTTAATTAATTTCCTAATATTAAATTAGGAAAAAATAAATAAAGTGCACATAGTCTTAGTATTAAATATTTTAATTATGTTTTAATGTGAGTTTATGTTTTCCTCCAAAAAGGGATAGGTCGGTCATTGAATGTTGCACCCCTTAAATCTATAAAAGGAGGTTGTGTGACCTTTAGTGGGCATGTTGGATTGATCATTTGATTTTACTCCATGCTTGGAGAAAAGGGATGTATGCCCTAGGTTGTTGATGCTCTTGTTGTTGAAGACTCTCATTTTGCAAGTCTATTAAAGTTGGTTTGAAGATCTCATTGAAGTCATCTTGCTGCAATATATTTCTGAGTTTGTGCATTAAATTAATATCTCTTGGCAGCGAACTGTTAAGGGATTATTCTTCATATTATTAATTGATCTTATGCCCTAACCCTAGCGACTTCATTGGGGATTTGTTGTTACTGTTTGAGTGGCCCTTTGGCCTCTAAAAATCCTGATTTCTATTGTTATTTGTTGTTGCTATTTGGATAGTAAAATATGTTGAGTTTTGTGCCCAAATTCCATGTGCTAGGGTTTCATCTACACAGTTTCAGATTTCGTGGGTTGTTTTGCATGCCTTCTACTTATCGAAAAATTATGTTCTATAGCTTGTTGGAAAGCTAAAAATATGAAGAATCTTTTGGCTTTGGTTTGATAGAAAAATATTGAGTATTGAAGAAGTTATTAATTTTTGAAGTTCAATTGTTCTGAGTGCCATTTTTATTTTATAACTCTAAAAAATATGAACTGGAAAAGATTGTGATTCTAATTGGTTCTCCCATCTAACCCACCACCTTGGCTAATTCCAACCCCATTTTGGGTTGTAATTACGCTGACATTGGGTTATTTGAGGTAGATCTAAAAGGATCTCATCTTTCTTGGTTCGGTCAGGCTTGTAGTTGTTGCAATTTTCTAATTTCCCAAAAAGGGGACATTACATATATGCATGCATATATATGTATGTATATATATGTATGTATATATATGCATTTATATATACATATGTATGTATATATATATATGCATGCATAAATATGCATATATACACATATATAATAATAAATATATATTATATGTGTGTGTGTATGTACATGTATTCGGTATTCCCTATTGTCCCCAAAATTCAAGAAATTTTATTGTCCCGAAACTTGGAGAAACATTGGGTTACACTAAACCATAAAGATTCCTCAAACTATCAAACAAATTATTAACATAGTACACAAACATGGTTAGACACATTGGCTAGATTTTTGCACAAACCTGAAAACCTAGGCAATCCACAAGATAAACCTCCCTCATTTACCAGTGAGGCCCCGTGTAAGATTTTGTCAATTATATTTTCTAATATCTATCTATTGGTTTTACTTTAACCTCATAGCTCATGTACTATCGCTAGGCAGTTTTAAGCAAGTAAGCAAATCTGTAAGAAATGTATATATGCGGAAGAGGGAAATAATTGAATGTGAGCAGAAATAAAAGATGTGCAACCTAACCAATAGTTGTGAGTTGGTCATATGCACAGAGACGAAACAAATAGATATAGAAATGCAAAATTCAAAGCAAAGGAAAGTTTCAGATCCAGATCTAAGATAACACAAAGTTTATGCAAAGATCTAAAAAGAAATAAGAAACAAATGCACCGTTGACACAAAGTTCTCCGGAAATCTGTCTCCTCTCTATTCCTTAGCTTTCAGAAAGATATCAAGGGTTTCAACTATAAATCTGGAACACAAGAATGTTGATTACAAATTCTGATCTTTTAACCCGTAGGCTCTTCCTCTATTTATAGTGTATAGAGGGGAAATTACAAATGGAAACTACAACTGAACTAGAACATGCGGGAAGTTGTAAAGGAACATCTGGCAATCTTTCTCCTAGAATTCCTCTTTAAGTGACATGCGTCTGGAAGTTAAGCCAAAATTGTGCACATCTGCCACTTATCTTAGAGAACTTTTCCAAATAACTTAACGTAATGGCTTTTAAACCAATAACTTTAATCTTACAATTTCATCCAGAACATAAGGAATAAGAGAAAGAAGAGAAGAAAGAAGATTTGCTAGATGTTACACCCTACGCTTTCTTCTTGTTCTGATATTGAATATACTTGTCGAACATATAATTCAGCAATTTCCCATCTATTTTAACATGTCAAAGGCTTAATCATTGATGTATTTGGTTAATGGAAATGTGTAACGGAAGTTGGAAATATTGACGGATGTTGACAACGGAAGTTGACGGAACTATTGACGGATGTTGACGGAAATATTGATGGATGTTGACAACGGAAGTTGACGGAACTATTGATGGATGTTGACGGAAATGGTAGAAAGTAACGGAAATAACCAGCAGTATAGAAAGGCTGAAAACGAAAGTTTAACTACATGAAAAGAAGTATTGTTACATGGTATAAGCGAGATATACACAGCTGTACATATGAGAAAGATATCAGCATTTTAAGGCATTCATATGCCATGTTTCATGGTGAAAAAGAAGATTTAATGATGGCTGGCAGCGATTTAATGATGACAGCAATTTTATTAAAGAAAGGGCCAGCGCATTTAATGGAGTATATTGCATTGTTTAATGTGCATTTAATAATTTTTATGGGCTGCATTAATTACTTTTGGTTTTAAGCCGACTAATGCACTTAATTAAGTTGTGTTAATTAAATAATGGAAAGGTTGTGTTGGTTAGAATGATGTGTCTTTTCAAAAGATGTGAGAAGGATATATACGGAGATAGAATCATTTGATTTAAAAAAGCACATATTGAATATTTTGTGTGAAGAGAGAAAAAAGAGAAGAATATGAAATAAAAAGGAGTGAAGGGCAGATTTATTTTTGATGAAAAGTTGCAACGATTTATTTATGTGAAGGGACTGAAATAAATAAAAAGGATATTCTGAGCAGCAATTTTGTTCTATCACTTGTTGAAGCAACAACATAAAAGATAGAAAAGAGTTTTTTTTTTTGTGAGGAAGGTTGGTGCCTTCATATTTGAAGAGATAGGTGTCTCTTGCTGAGTTGGTGCTTAGCAAAAAGGGGTTGGTGCTCCTGTAGGTTGGTGCCTACAAAAATTGTAATTTGGGGATTGGTGTCTCCCGTAGGTTGGTGCCTACAAACATTTGAGAAATATAATAAAGAAGATTTTCTCCGTGGTTTTCTCCCAAAAGGGTTTCCACGTAAATTTGTGTCTATTTGCAGTGTGTTGGTTTGCTTTGCATTCATTGATTGCTTTGATATATTCTCTGTGAAACTGATTAATTGTGATTACGGATCTGAGATTAAGTGTTAAATTTAAAAGAATATCATAATACTGATTCACCCCCCCTCTCAGTATTATCTTGTGCTTAACAATTGGTATCAGAGCGGGTGCCTTCAGGAACAATCTAACAATTGGAAGGTAGATCTCAGAAGCACATATGGCTACTCATCAAGTACAAGAAGGTTTTTCTTCAAACAAGGCTCCATTGTTTGATGGAACAAACTATGCATTTTGGAGCATAAGAATGAAAACATATCTAATGGCACTAGGGTTTGATATTTGGCAATCAGTAATAGTTGGATATACAATCCCATCAGTTCCACCGATAGATCAAGCTAGAAAGAAGGCTTTTGAAAACAATGCCAAGGTGATGAATGCTATCCTATGTGGCCTGTCAGAATCTGAGTTTGTTAAAGTAATGCAATGTGACACAACAGTGAAGGAGATATGGGACAAACTTCGAACTATCTATGAAGGTGATGACAAGGTTAAAAGGGCTAAGCTTCAAACTCATAGGAGACAATTTGAGAGCCTAAAAATGAAGGATGAGGAGAATGTTGCAGCCTATCTTCTTCGCGTGGATGAGGTTGTCAACGCCATAAGAGGGTTAGGCGAAAATATTGAAGAATCCATAATCGTTCAAAAGATTCTAAGATCTCTACCATTAAGATTTGATGCTAAGGTGTCTGCCATTGAAGAAATGAAGGATCTTGATAAGTTGAGCATGGACGAACTACATGGAATACTGACCGCGTATGAAATGAGGATTGAGTCAAATAGACCATCAAAGAAGGAAGTTGCATTCAAAGTCTCAAAGAAAGAGAAAATCAAAGAACCTGAGTCGAATGAGAACTCAAGCAGCGAAGAAGATGATAAAGAAGCCTTGTTCATTCGAAAGTTAAAGAAAGGATCTGGAAAGTACAAAGGTAAGTTACCATTTAAATGTTTTAACTATGGTAAAATTGGTCATTTTGCGGCTAAGTGTCCAGAGAAAGAAGATAGTGATGATGAGGAAAGCAAACCTAAATTCAAAAGGGAATTCAAGCAAAACAAAGGCAAGAAAAGATTTGGAAAGCAAAAGAAAAGCTTATATTCAAAAGGAAGTAGTAGATCATCCGAAGAAAGTGGGATAAGTGACTCAGATAGCGATAATGAAGAAATATTATTCATGGCTATAAAAGATGACTTAGAAAGAGATAAAGACAAAACACCGCTAACACAAAAGGTATAGAGTCGTCGAAAGGGACAAGAGCAGAGAAGTCAAAGACCTATGCAGAGACACTCAAGGAACCTATGAAGAATGAAGAGTTGAAAAGGGAGAAGAGCTTTATGAAGATCAACACTTCTTACAAGGAAAGCAAAGATGAGAACAAGTTTAGAAGACCAAATCCTCCAAGATATACTCACATGTTCAGGTTTGAAAATTCTTTCTATGGCTATTGCTTCTATTGTAATCATTTTGGTCATAAAGCAATAGATTGTAGAATACGGGTGAGAGACAACAATATAAAGAACAAAGGTGTGTATGGATTCTCAAATAGAAATCGCAACTCCTTTGCTCCTTTATCAAACTATGTTGAAGATATTGTTTGTTATAACTGCAATAACTATGGACATATGGCAAGATTTTGTAGAACCATCCAAATCGAACTAGAAGGTAAATGCTCTAGAAATAAAGAAGAAAGAAGCTACAAAATTTTGGAAATAGAAGAAAGAGGATGATGGGCAAGATAAAGAGAAATCTATGCTTGTTCAAACAACATTCCATGCACAGGATGAAGGGCAGTTGTGGTACATTGATAGTGGATGTTCAAGACATATGACCGAGATAAAAGTAAGTTCATCTCATTGAAGAAAGTAAATGAAGGTACGGTAAAATTCGGTGATAACGCTAAAGCAAAGATCGTTGGAAAAGGTACGCTGAGTCTTGATAATGGTAAAACAAAAAACAGAGAATGTTTTATATGTTGATGGATTAAAGCATAATCTCTTAAGTGTAAGCCAAATGTGTGATCAAGGACACACACTTAAGTTTTATGCTGAAGGGTGTGAGATAAGGAAGGCAGACACAAGGAGAGTTAGTAGCAGATGCACATAGAACCACAAATAACCTATACATGCTCGGAGAAGTAAAAGGAGAGAAATGTTTTCTAAGTCAGGTTGAAGAGAGTTGGCTATGGCATAGAAGGATGGGGCATATAAATTTTGATAATCTTGTGAAAATCAGCAACAAGCTGTGTGGGATATGCCTAAGGTAACGAAACCTGCAAAGTACTCTATGCAAGCAATGTCAGCATGGAAAGCAAACTAGAGCAAGGTTTAGAATGAAGGAGTATTTGACCACCAAACCACTGGAGCTGATTCATACGGATTTGTGTGGACCTACCAGAACATAAAGCATACAAGGTGAGAGTTATTTCATGTTATTCATTGATGACTACACTAGAATGACATGGGTAGCCTTTCTAAAAGAAAAGTCAGAAGCATTTGAGAAGTTCAAAGCTTTCAAGGCTTTAGTAGAAAATGAAACCGGATTGAAAATAAAGTGCCTGAGGTCAGATCGTGGAGGTGAGTTCACCTCAAATGAATTCATTGAATATTGTGAAGATCATGGAATCAAAAGACAATACTCAGCTGCAAGGACTCCACAACAAAATGGAGTGGCAGAAAGAAAGAATCGAACCGTCCAAGAAATGGCTAGAACCATGTTAAATGAATCTAAGCTATCAGATAAATTTTGGAGAGAAGCGGTAAATACGGCTGTTCATATCTTGAATAGAGGGCAAATCAGAGTTAATCATGACAAAACTCCTTATGAATTGTGGAAAGGAAGACCAACTACTGTAAAATATTTCAAAGTGTTTGGGAGTAGATGCTTTATTAAAAGAAATGAAGAGAACTTGGGAAAATTTGATTCAAGAGCGGATGAAGGAATTTTTCTTGGCTACTCTATTAAAAGCAAAGCCTACAGATGCTATAACAAAAGACTACAAACTATAGTAGAAAGTGCAAATGTGAGAGTGGATGAAATCGTGAATCAAAAAGCTAAAGAACCTATAGAAGAGCCCTTAGAAATACCCGAGGTAGTAGAAGAAAAAGAAGAGGAAGAAGATGTTGAAAAATTAAGTAAATCTGAAAGGCAGGACACCAAAACACCATCTCGTTTTGTTAAGAAGAATCATGTTGAAAGTCAGATCATTGGAAACCTTGATGATGGAGTACAGACAAGAAGAAGAATTGTAAGTGCATCAGAACTAGTAAATTTATCCTTATTATCCAAAATAGAGCCGAAGAACTTTGCAGAAGCCAGCCATGATAAACATTGGATAAAGGCAATGGAGGAAGAGTTAGATCAAATTGAGAAGAATGAAACATGGGAACTTGTACCTAGGCCAAAGGATCAGAATGTGATTGGCACTAAGTGGGTATTTCGAAATAAATTGAATGAAGATGGGCAAGTCACTCGAAACAAGGCAAGGTTAGTATGTAAAGGGTATGCTCAAGTAGAAGGTGTTGATTTTGAAGAAACTTTTGCTCTGTTGCTAGATTAGAAGCAATTAGAATGTTTCTTGCTTTTTCGGTATTCAAGAACTTCAAAGTCTATCAAATGGATGTCAAATCAGCATTTCTAAATGGGAAGTTAGAAGAAGAAGTATACATAGAACAACCTGAAGGGTTCCTCCTATCAGAAAATGAAGATTATGTGTGTAAGTTGAAAAAGGCCTTGTACGGATTAAAACAAGCTCCCAGAGCATGGTACTCAAGGCTTGATAAGTACCTACAAGACCAAGGGTTCAAGAGAGGACTTGCTGATAGCAATCTTTACATTAAAACTGAAGGTGAGCACCAACTGATTGTTGTTGTATATGTAGATGACATAATTTTTGGAGGAGACAATGAGGAAATGTCCAAGAAATTTGTCAAAGACATGCAAAAGGAGTTTGAGATGTCTATGTTGGGAGAGTTATCATTTTTCCTTGGATTGCAAATTTCTCAATCTGATAAAGGAATATTTATATCCCAAACCAAGTATGTGAAGGAAATGTTGAAGAAATTTGGTATGGGGGAGTGTGCACCTGTTAGCACACCTATGGCTACCGGGACTAAGTTGAGCAAAGATGATGAATCTCCGAATGTTGATCAAACTCTCTATAGATCAATGATTGGGAGTTTACTATATATGACGGCATCCAGACCAGACATCATGCAAGTGGGTATGGTTGCTCGTTTTCAAGTAGGGCCGAAAGAAACACATGTGCAAGCTGTAAAACGCATATTTAGATATCTAAAGGGAACTACGGATTATGGGTTATGGTACCCAAGGGGTAAAGACTTCACATTGGTAGCTTATACCGATTCAGATTGGGTAGGATGTGTGGATGATAGAAAAAGTACAAGTGGAGGAGCATTTTTCCTTGGAGACAGCCTGGTATCGTGGTTAAGTAAGAAGCAAAACTCTTGTATCCTTATCCACAGCAGAAGCAGAGTATATAGCAGCAGTGTTATGTTGTACTCAAATTTTATGGATGAAGCAAACCTTAAAAGATATCAAAGTAGAGTATGATCATCCAATCTCCATATTGTGTGATAATACCAGTGCGATAAGTATTTCAAAGAACCCGGTTATGCATTCCAGAACAAAGCATATTCCCATAAGATATCACTTCTTAAGAGAGTAGGTGGCAGAAAAGTAGGTAAAGTTGGAATTTGTTGCTACATCCGAATAGATAGCAGATATCTTCACCAAGCCACTTCCAAAGGAGACATTTGAATATCTACGACAGAAGTTGGGAGTAATATCCTTTGCTTCTTCCCATTGAAAAATCAAGAGAAGCATCGGTTGAGGGGGAGCTAAACATTGCAATATTTAGCTCCTAGATTGGCCCTTTGCCATTGATGTCAAAGGGGGAGAATGACTGTAAGGGGAGTTACAACAAGGGGAGTTGCAGAAAATTTTTTTTTTAAGGTTGCCATCAATGACAAAGGGGGAGATTGTTGGAAATATTGTCATTGATGTCAAAGGCTTAATCATTGATGTATTTGGTTAATGGAAATGTGTAACGGAAGTTGACGGAAATATTGACGGATGTTGACAACAGAAGATGGTGACAGAACTATTGATGGATGTTGACAAAAATATTGATGGATGTTGACAACGGAAGTTGATGGAACTATTGACGGATGTTGACGGAAATGGTAGAAAGTAACGGAAATAACCAGCAGTATAGAAAGGCTGAAAACGAAAGTTTAACTACATGAAAAGAAGTATTGTTACATGGTATAAGCGAGATATACACAACTGTACATATGAGAAAGATATCAGCATTTTAAGGTGTTCATATGCCATGTTTCATGGTGAAAAAGAAGATTTAATGATGGCTGGCAGCGATTTAATGATGACAGCAATTTTATTAAAGAAAGGGCCAGTGCATTTAATGGAGTATATTGCATTGTTTAATGTGCATTTAATAATTTTTATGGGCTGCATTAATTACTTTTGGTTTTAAGCTGACTAATGCACTTAATTAAGTTGTGTTAATTAAATAATGGAAAGGTTGTGTTGGTTAGAATGATGTGTCTTTTCGAAAGGATGTGAGAAGGATATATAAGGAGATAGAATCATTTGATTTAAAAAAAGCACACATATTGAATATTTTGTGTGAAGAGAGAAAAGGAAGAGCAGAATATGAAATAAAAAGGAGTGAAGGGCAGATTTATTTTTGATGAAAAGTTGCAGCGATTTATTTATGTGAAGGGACTGAAATAAATAAAAAAGGATATTCTGAGCAGCAGTTTTGTTCTATCACTTGTTGAAGCAACAACAACATAAAAGATAGAAAAGAGTTTTTTTGTGAGGAAGGTTGGTGCCTTCATATTTGAAGAGATAGGTGTCTCTTGCTGAGTTGGTGCTTAGCAAAAAGGGGTTGGTGCTCCTGTAGGTTGGTGCCTACAAAAATTGTAATTTGGGGATTGGTGTCTCCCATAGGTTGGTGCCTACAAACATTTGAGAAATATAATAAAGAAGATTTTCTCCGTGGTTTTTTCCGAAAGGGTTTCCACGTAAATCTGTGTCTATTTGCAGTGTGTTGGTTTGCTTTGCATTCATTGATTGCTTTGATATATTCTCTGTGAAACTGATTAATTGTGATTACGGATATGAGATTAAGTGTTAAATTTAAAAGAATATCATAATACTAATTCACCCCCTCTCAGTATTATCTTGTGCTTAACAACCCGAACTCTTTAATATCCGATTGAAGTGTTATCAGCTTGTTGATTGAATTCAACGTGAAAGTCTTAACAACTTCATCAATCCTCTTCTGAATCATCAGAAGCAACCCTTCAAGAGAAGCAGGCACCTTGTTTGGAATAGCTCTTCTGCAGGAAGAAACATCCCCAACTACTTCCTCCTCGGTGAAAGCAACTATATTGCTTGGCAATGACAATATCCTATCCTCAAGCAATTGCATTCTTTTCAGCATAAGCTTGAGAATCTCCATGCGGAAAGAAACTACAAACTCAAGTTGCTTGCCCTTTTCAATCAGTCCATCAGGCACAAGTTGCTCCACAATCAAAACCTCCTCCGACAACTTATTTATTTTAACCAAAATGTCCAAGTTACCTTCAGCCACTGTATTCTCATCCACTACACTTGTCATTAGTTGCTTAAACCGCAATAATGTACTTTTCATAACTTTCAGACTAGTTGGTACCTCTTTGAGTTGTTTTGAAGCTTGGTGAATGATTTGGCTTTTCGTGCATTGATAGCCGTGACTTGATTACCTACATCCTCCACCTCTTCAATCAGACGGTTGCTCACCTTCTCATGTGCTAAAATTGGCTGAGAAGAAGGTTTGGCAACCTTAGCAATAATTTCACACATTTGGGAAACCTGCTCTTGAAGTTTAGTTTTCTCTGCCTTGTCTTTGTCCAACTTGAAGAATAAAGCGTTTATTAGTGTATACGTGTATCTTGCTTTAATCCTTCCGTGGTAGTCTAACCTAGTGGCACTTTGGTTACTGAGATATTTGCTGTTGTGAGCTCTTCCTTCGCTTTCCTTTTCCTGGAAATGTCAACTCGGTGAACTTTTGCCCTAATTCTTCAATAATCAACCTTGAAGTTACCTTGGCAACTTTAGGTCTTCTATCATTTCCGCCCAAACTTAGGAGTAGCTGAGTCATGCTCTTCTAGGTTGATCTCCTCTCTGGCTTCTGGAACTGTCTGCAAAGCCAACCACAATGAAAAATTGCTTCTCGGGGAATGAGAAGTCACTGAGTGTACCACCCTCTCATGCTCGGACTACTGTTGCATCGAATTTGCCACAATGTTGTGGGATTTGTCATCCTCGAATTTTCCAAAGACAATGCTTTTTCAAACTCTGTCATCTATGCTTTTAGCTTCTCTGTAGGAGGAGGTGAAAATCTAAGTGGCTGAGGGGCAAATACAAATGACGCTAGATTCAAAGGAGGAACAACAACATCTACCAGGTTTGAGGGGGTTGCCAAAGTACTATGAATTGACACAGGAGAAGCTTTGTTTGAAAGTGGTACTAACACGATAGCTATAGAATTGGCCTTCTCCAGTATCTGAGACTTCTTGTATACTTTAAGCTTCTTTGGCCTCCTGCTACTTTCACCTTCGTGCTTTCTTTTGCTGGAGTCTCCTGCAATAAAGTTACCTGTGATTTGATTCATCAAAGCTTCGTCCAGGCAATACCCCTTTGTCAACAACCAGTTTGAGGTGTTAACCAAAACCGCGGAAGACCTTTCCTCAATCGTCTGATAGCCACTTATGCTTTCCTGAAGAGCAGCTCTATCTCCTCCCATCTGATGGTATGCGTCAAGTATCACATGTCCATCATCCGCGAGATTTGCAGGTATCCGTGCTAAACCATAATCAGATACTTGTTGCGTTGATAACCTGTTGAAATCTTTCTTCCTGACTTCATACTCGCTTCTGCACTTCATCCAAAAGTCTTCCAATGAAGGTACATGCGCATATTCCTAGGAGATTGTCTTCCTCGCTATCCCATATGGATCATAGTTCAATCGTGTTGGGAAGAACTCATGCTCATATCCGAGAAAACATTTCGGCTTCGATTCTCTTTGCCTTATGGATGCTCTGCACCATTGTAATAACCCACCGTGACCAGAAAGCAACTTGTAGGTTTGTGTCGCTTTGATTGTAAGTCATGCATTTCCACGAGCTGCCTGCACAACTCCATGATGACCCATTTGTCATTTGGATACCTCGGCAACTTGACTGGTTCTCCTGAAAAGCCACTGACACTAAGATATGTTAAGTCTGCAAACTGGATGAAGATGCAATCATACTGGGATACAGCTTCCCAAGCTTCTTTGCTCACTTTGTTGGTCTTTAGATCACTATTCAATTTGCAGATGAATTCATAGAAGAACCCATCGTTGGCCACTCTGTAATCTTTGTTGCACTCAAAACTGTCAATTGTGGGAAGCACTCAAAAATAGGATCTTTCGACAAAACCCCTTGTCTATCCAATTTGGAAAATATACCCTGTGAGGTTGTTGCATATACTAGGTATGAAGTCATTTTGAAGTTGAATGTCTGCCTCACACTTCGGAGCTGCTCGCCAATGTTGTCACTGATGATCTCCACCCAATTGATAATCGAATCAACTCTGTTGATCTCAATGGTTCTCACGAAAGCATACATCCATGAGCGGAAGTTATGAGTATTAGCTTCTCCATTTAACCTGCAAAGCAATTTAGTAATATCATCAACTTCCCTGCACCAAATTGGATCGTAAGAGTCCTCGGGAAATTTGACGGAGATCGGGCTTCTTCATGTATACATTATTCATTATGCCAACGCAATTTGCTTTGTGTTTCTCCCATCTATTGCTAACATCCAAGCATGTTAATTACAATCACCACTAGTCCTGTCGGAATCTTAAAACAATAATTAATAAATTGTGCATCCAGCCTAATTATTGTCTTTCCCACATGATCCCGAATGGTTCTGGAAAGAGGATGATATGACCTTGCACACTCCATAACAAATTGAGCAATCGAGTGCAGGATGAAACGCTGAAGCTTGAATAATTCCGCTGCTTTTAAATGCCCGCAAGAGAGATGTCCTTTCGGCTCTGGATCATCTATTAAATTGGAGTTGGGTTTAGGGCACATCTCAGTATCATTGATGTCATCAAATCTAGAAGCTATGCATGATTCAGTTGATCCTTCTCTTTCATCATGCTTCATCGGTATGGGACAATCTTTGCTCGCTCTTTTTCTTTTAATTTTGCCGAAATCCCTTGTAATTGGCTCAATTTGTGCAGATTTGGCAATTTCTTCTTATTCAAAAGAGATATTCAATGTATTTGGCATTGATTTGAACTTCCTTTCACTAATATGAGCACCTGTGATGAATACCTGCAATTAATTCGAGACAAAGATAGAATCCATGGCATGAATACTTGATTTTATCACCAAAATCTGCATACAAAGCCTCCTCGCCCTAAAATTTGAGGTTTTGCTTACATGCAAAGCAAGCAAAAATATTATTTAATTCACCTAGGCACATATACCAACATGCAGACACTTAGAATGATAAAAATTTGGCTATTCCAACCCTAGGCGCCACAAACTGGAAGCTTCCAAAGTGGAAAATAATCTTTTGCAAAATCCTTCCTCTTTTGGCGCCAAAATCTATCCTGGGCTGTAAACTTCATCAAAAAGAATTAACCGCTGTTGGAAATATTGTCATTGATGTCAAAGGCTTAATCATTGATGTATTTGGTTAACGGAATCGTAACTGTCGGCCAGGAATCTGTTGACGGATTTTGACGAAATGGTAGAAAGTAACGGAAATAACCAGCAAGATATAGAAGGGTAGAAAACGAAAGTTTAAATACATGAAAAGAAGCGTTTTTCGCATAAGGATTATCATGGTATAAGCGAGATATACACAGCTTACATAAGAGAGAGATATCAACATTTCAAGGTGTTCATATGCCATGTTTTATGGTGAAAAAAAGATTTAATGATAACAGCGATTTGTCTAAGGAGGGGCAGCGCTCCTATCAAGTGGTTAATTGCATTGTTTAATGTGCATTTAATAATTATGGGCTGCATTAATTATTTTTTGGTTTTAGCCGACTAATGCACTTAATTAAGTTGTGTTAATGGAAAGGTTGTGTCGGTTGGAACGATGTGTCTTTTCGAAAGGATGTGAGAAGGATATATAAGGAGATGGAATCATTTGGTTTAGG
The DNA here is from genome assembly GCA_018340775.1 of Taxus wallichiana var. yunnanensis. Lineage (NCBI taxonomy): Eukaryota > Viridiplantae > Streptophyta > Pinopsida > Cupressales > Taxaceae > Taxus > Taxus wallichiana. Next base: position 986,296,104 of record CM031237.1, on the reverse strand, counting down.
TAAGCAATTTGAGTGCTTCATTCAAGTTTAAGGGAGAGAAGAAGAAGAGCATAATATGAAATATAAAAAGGAGTGAAGGGCAGATTTATTTTTAATGAAGAGTTGCAGCGATTTATATATGTGAAGGGACTAAAATAAATCAGAAGAATATTCTAAGCAGCATTTTTGTTCTATCATCTATTGAAGCAACAACAACATAAAAGATAGGAAAGAGTTTGTTTTTCGTAACGTTGGTGCCTTCATATTTGAAGAGATCGGTGTCTCTTGTTGAGTTGGTGCTGCCCGTAGGTTGGTGCCTACAAAATTGTAATTTGGGGATTGGTGTCTCGTAGGTTGGTGCCTACAAACATTTGAGAAATATAATAAAGAAGATTTTCTCCGTGGTTTTCTCCCAAAAGGGTTTCCACGTAAATTTGTGTTGGTTTGTTTTGCATTCATTGATTGCTTTGATATATTCACTGTGAAACTGATTAATTGTGATTACAAATATGAGATTAAGTGTTAAATTTAAAAGAATATCATAATATTGATTCACCCCCTCTCAGTATTATCTTGTGCTTAACAATTGGTATTAGAGCGGGTGCCTTCAGGAACAATCTAACAATTGGAAGGTAGATCTCAAAAGCACATATGGCTACTCATCAAGTACAAGAAGGTTTTTCTTCGAACAAGGCTCCATTGTTTGATGGAACAAATTATGCATTTTGGAGCATAAGAATGAAAACATATCTAATGGCACTAGGGTTTGATATTTGGCAATCGAATATGATTGGATATACAACCCCATCAGTTCCACAAATGATCAAGCCAGAAAGAAGGCTTTTGAAAACAATGCCAAGGCGATAAATGCTATCTTATGTGGCCTATCAGAATATGAGTTTGTTAAAGTAATGCAATGTGACACGGTGAAGGAGATATGGGACAAACTTGAACTATCTACGCAGTGATGACAAGGTTAACGTTAGGAAATAAGAGATAAAATATGCGGAATAATCCCTTATAGAATCGCAAAAGTAGAAACTAATATGCAAAAAATATTACAGATCTCAAATAAAAGTGCAGAATAAATAACACAACATAGAGAGACAAGATTTAACGTGGTTCACCCAATTTGGGTTACATCCACCAAGAATCATTTGCTCGATTTTATTACAAGCCTCCACTCTCTCAATACAATACCTGAAGGATCCGTTTGGAGCTATGCTCAACAAACTCTACGATGAATTCACACCCGAATTCAAAACACATCTATGAATACATTTGCTTGTCTATCTATCATATGCATAAGACCATATAAATAGACAATTGCTTAAGCAATTTGATACAAAACCGTGGGTATCAAAACCATGGGCAAAAACCGTGGGTATCAAAACAATGGGTATCGAAAAACCATGGGCCCAAAAATAGCCCATAACGGTTACCCATTACCCATGGGTTAATAAACCACCCATGAAAATTTTGCTTCGGGGCTTCATCCCCGAACCCCCGATTTCGCTCACCATGGCGCAGCAGACCGCCGTAAAAATACCCGAGTGTAACACATAGAAGGTGTCACTCTAACATGAAAATAGGCTCCACAAACATAACAATTAAAAGGGCTAAGCTTCAAACTCATAGGAGACAATTTGAGAGCTTGAAAATGAAGGATGAGGAGAATGTTGCAGCCTATCTTCTTCGTGTGGATGAGGTTGTCAACGCCATAAGAGGGTTAGGCAAAAAGATTGAAGAATCCATGATCGTTCAAAAGATTCTAAGGTCTCTACCATTAAGATTTGATGCTAAGGTGTCTGCCATTGAAGAAATGAAGGATCTTGATAAGTTGAGCATGGACGAACTACATGGAATACTGACCGCGTATGAAATGAGGACTGAGTCAAATAAACCATCAAAGAAGGAAGTTGCATTCAAAGTCTCAAAGAAAGAAAAAATCAAAGAACCTGAGTCGAATGAGAACTCAAACAGCGAAGAAGATGAGAAAGAAGCCTTGTTCATTCGAAAGTTAAAGAAAGGATCTGGAAAGTACAAAGGTAAGTTACCATTTAAATGTTTTAACTGTGGTAAAATTGGTCATTTTGCGGCTAAGTGTCCAGAGAAAGAAGATAGTGATGATGAGGAAAGCAAACCTAAATTCAAAAGGGAATTCAAGCAAAACAAAGGCAAGAAAAGATTTGGAAAGCAAAAGAAAAGCTTATATTCAAAAGGAAGTAGTAGATCATCCGAAGAAAGTGGGATAAGTGACTCAGATAGCGATAATGAAGAAATATTATTCATGGCTATAAAAGATGACTTAGAAAGAGATGAAGACATGGAAGAAAAAGGTGAAGTGAATCTTGAAGAGGAACTTATATGTGCCTTGGGAGAGTTGAAAGCTCTTAAAAAGAAAAATCAGAAACAAAAGTTACAACTCCTAAAGTATGAAGAAGAAGATCGTAACTTTGAAGCTAAGATATCACAATCTCTTGAAGAATCAGGAAAGATGATCATGGATCTAAAAACCCAAATTGAAGAAGCAAAGCAGTTGAAGAAGAATTAAGAAATCAGTTAAGGACTAAGGAAGAAGATTGTGAAAAGCGTGAGTCAGAGATCGTTGCTTTGAGAAAGGACTTGGAAAAAGCAAATGCTAAAGTTACAAGTAATCTAAAATTTGAGAAAAGTATTGAGATACTAGATGAAATTCTGAACCGACAGAAGTCAACATCCGACAAGACTGGTCTTGGATATATGGAAAGACAAGACACCACTAACACAAAAGGTATAGAGTCATCGAAAGGGACAAGAGAAGAGAAGTCAAAGACCTATGCAAAGACACTCAAGGAACCTATGAAGAATGAAGAGTTGAAAAGGGAGAAGAGCTTTATGAAGATCAACACTTCTTACAAGGAAAGCAAAGATGAGAACAAGTTTAGAAGACCAAATCCTCCAAGATATACTCACATGTCCAGGTTTGAAAATTCTTTCTATGGCTATTGCTTCTATTGTAATCATTTTGGTCATAAAGCAATAGATTGTAAGGAAGGCAAACACTAAGGAGAGTAATAGCACATAACCACAGAATACGGGTGAGAGACAACAATATAAAGAACAAAGGCGTGTATGGATTCTCAAATAGAAATCGCAACTCCTTTGCTCCTTTATCGAACTATGTTGAAGATATTGTTTATTATAACTGCAATAACTATGGACATATGGCAAGATTTTGTAGAACCATCCAAATCGAACCAGAAGGTAAATGCTCCAAAAATAAAGAAGAAAAAAGCTACAAAATTTTGGAAACGAGAAGAAAGAGGATGATGGGCAAGATAAAGAGAAATCTATGCTTGTTCAAACAAAGCATTCCATACACAGGATGAAGGCGGTTGTGGTACATTGATAGCGGATGTTCAAGACATGACCGGAGATAAAAGTAAATTCATCTCATTGAAGAAAGTAAATGAAGGTACGGTAAAATTCAGTGATAACGCTAAAGCAAAGATCATTGGAAAAGGTATGGCATCGAGTCTTGATAATGGTAAAACAAAAACAGAGAATGTTTTATATGTTGATGGATTAAAGCATAATCTCTTAAGTGTAAGCCAAATGTGTGATCAAGGACACACACTTAAGTTTTATGCTAAAGGGTGTGAGATAAGGAAGGCAGACACGTGAGAGTTAGTAGCAGATGCACATAGAACCACAAATAACCTATACATGCTCGGAGAATTAAAAGGAGAGAAATGTTGTCTAAGTCAGGTTGAAGAGAGTTGGTTATGGCATAGAAGGATGGGGCATATAAATTTTGATAATCTTGTGAAAATCAGCAACAAGCAGGCTGTGTGGGATATGCCTAAGGTAACGAAACCTACAAGTACTCTATGCAAGCAATGTCAGCATGGAAAGCAAACCAGAGCAAGGTTTAGAACGAAGGAGTATTCGACCACCAAACCACTAGAGCTGATTCATACAGATTTATGTGGACCTACCAGAATAGAAAGCATACAAGGTGAGAGTTATTTCATGTTATTCATTGATGACTACACTAGAATGACATGGGTAGCCTTTCTAAAAGAAAAGTCAGAAGCATTTGAGAAGTTCAAAGCTTTCAAGGCTTTAGTAGAAAATGAAACCGGATTGAAAATAAAGTGCCCGAGGTCAGATTGTGGAGGTGAGTTCACCTCAAATGAATTCATTGAATATTGTGAAGATCATGGAATCAAAAGACAGTACTCAGCTGTAAGGACTCCACAACAAAATGGAGTGGCAGAAAGAAAGAATCGAACCGTCCAAGAGATGGCTAGAACCATGTTAAATGAATCTAAGCTATCAGATAGATTTTGGAGAGAAGCGGTAAATATGGCTGTTCATATCTTGAATAGAGGGCAAATCAGAGTTAATCATGACAAAACTCCTTATGAATTGTGGAAAGGAAGACCAGCTACTGTAAAATATTTCAAAGTGTTTGGGAGTAGATGCTTTATTAAAAGAAATGAAGAGAACTTGGGCAAATTCGATTCAAGAGCGGATGAAGGAATTTTTCTTGGCTACTCTATTAAAAGCAAAGCCTACAAATGCTATAACAAAAGACTACAAACTATAGTAGAAAGTGCAAATGTGAGAGTGGATGAAATCGTGAATCAAAAAGCTAAAGAACCTGCAAAAGAGCCCTTAGAAATACTCGAGGTAGTAGAAGAAAAAGAACCATCTCGTTTTGTTAAGAAGAATCATGTTGAAAGTCAAATCATTGGAAACCTTGATGATGGAGTACGAGATAAGAAGAAGAATTGTAAGTGCATCGAACCAAGTAAATTTATCCTTATTATCCAAAATAGAGCCGAAGAACTTTTTGGAAGCCAGTCACCATGATAAACATTGGATAAAGGCAATGGAGGAAAAGTTAGATCAAATTGAGAAGAATGCAACATGAGAACTTGTACCTAGGCCAAAGGATCAGAATGTGATTGGCACTAAGTGGGTATTTCAAATAAATTGAATGAAGATGGGCAAGTCACTCGAAACAAGGCAAGGTTAGTATGTAAAGGGTATGCTCAAGTAGAAGGTGTTGATTTTGAAGAAACTTTTGCTCATGTTGCTAGATTAGAAGCAATTAGAATGTTTCTTGCTTTTTCGGTATTCAAGAACTTCAAAGTCTATCAAATGGATGTCAAATCAACATTTCTAAATGGGAAGTTAGAAGAGGAAGTATACATAGAACAGCCTGAAGGGTTCCTCCTATCAAAAAATGAAGATTATGTGTGTAAGTTGAAGAAGGCCTTGTACGGATTAAAACAAGCCCCTAGAGCATGGTACTCTAGGCTTGATAAGTATCTACAAGACCAAGGGTTCAAGAGAGGACTTGCTGATAGCAATCTTTACATTAAAATTGAAGGTGAGCACCAACTGATTGTTGTTGTGTATGTAGATGACATAATTTTTGGAGGAGACAATGAGGAAATGTCTAAGAAATTTGCCGAAGACATGCAAAAGGAGTTTGAGATGTCCATGTTGGGAGAGTTATCATTTTTCCTTGGATTGCAAATTTCTCAATCTGATAAAGGAATATTTATATCCCAAACCAAGTATGTGAAGGAAATGTTGAAGAAATTTGGCATGGAGGAGTGTGCACTGTTAGCACACCTATGGCTACCGGGACAAAGTGAAAAAAGATGATGAATCTCTCGAATATTGGTCAAACTCTATATATCAATGATTGGGAGTTTACTATATGTGACAACATCCAGACCAGACATCATGCAAGCAGTGGGTATGGCTGCACATTTTCAAGCAGGTCCGAAAGAAACACATGTGCAAGTTGTAAAACACATTCAGATATCTAAAGGGAACTATGGATTATGGGTTATGGTACCCAAGGGGTAAAGACTTCACATTGGTAGCTTATACAGATTTAGATTGGGTAGGATGTGTGGATGATAGAAAAAGTACAAGTGGAGGAGCATTCTTCCTTGGAGACACCTGGTATCTTGGTTAAGTAAAAAGCAGAACTTTGTATCCTTATCAACAGCAGAAGCAGTATATAGCAGCAGTGTTATGTTGTACTCAAATTCTATGGATGAAGCAAACCTTGAAAGATATCAAAGTAGAGTATGATCATCCAATCTCCATATTATGTGATAATACCAGTGTGATAAGTATTTCAAAGAATCCGGTTATGCATTCAAGAACAAAGCATATTCCCATAAGATACCACTTCTTAAGAGAGCAGGTGGCAGAAAGCAAGATAAAGTTGGAATTTGTTGCTACATCTGAACTGATAGCAGATATCTTCACCAAGCCACTTCCAAAGGAGACATTTGAATATCTACGGCAGAAGTTGGGAGTAATATCCTTTGCTTCTTCCCATTGAAAAACCAAGAGAAGCATCGGTTGAGGGGGAGCTAAACATTGCAATATTCAGCTCCTAGATTGACCCTTTGCCATTGATGTCAAAGGGGGAGAATGACAGTAAGGGGGAGTTACAACAAGGGGGAGTTGCAAAAAAAGAATTTTTTTGGAAGGTTGCCATCAATGACAAAGGGGGAGATTGTTGGAAATATTGTCATTGATGTCAAAGGCTTAATCATTGATGTATTTGGTTAATGGAATTCGTGTAACGGAAGCTGACGGATTTTGACGGAAATGGTAGAAAGTAACGGAAATAACCAGCAATATAGAAGGGTAGAAAAAGAAAGTTTAAATACATGAAAAGAAGCGTTTTGCATAAGGATTATCATGGTATAAGCGAGATATACACAGCTGTACATAAGAGAGAGATATCAGCATTTTAAGGTGTTCATATGCCATGTTTTATGGTGAAAAAGAAGATTTAATGATGGCTGGCAGCGATTTAATGATAACAGCGATTTGTCTGAGGGGCAACGCTCCTATCAAGTGGTTAATTGCATTGTTTAATGTGCATTTAATAATTATGGGTTGCATTAATTATTTTTTAGTTTTAGCCAACTAATGCACTTAATTAAGTTGTGTTAATGGAAAGGTTGTGTCAGTTGGAACGATGTGTCTTTTCGAAAGGATGTGAGAAGTATATATAAGGAGATGGAATCATTTGGTTTAGGTAAGCAATTTGAGTGTTTCATTCAAGTTTAAGGGAGAGAAGAAGAAGAGAAGAATATGAAATATAAAAAGGAGTGAAGGGAAGATTTATTTTTAATGAAGAGTTGCAGCGATTTATATATGTGAAGGGACTGAAATAAATCAGAAGAATATTCTTAGCAGCATTTTTGTTCTATCATCTGTTGAAGCAGCAACAACATAAAAGATAGGAAAGAGTTTGTTTTTCGTAAGGAAGGTTGGTGCCTTCATATTTGAAGAGATCGGTGTCTCTTGTTGAGTTGGTGCTTAACAAAAGGGGTTGGTGCTCTTGTAGGTTGGTGCCTACAAAATTGTAACTTGGGGATTGGTGTCTCCCGTAGGTTGGTGCCTACAAACATTTGAGAAATATAATAAAGAAGATTTTCTCTGTGGTTTTCTCCCGAAAGGGTTTCCACGTAAATTTGTGTCTATTTGCAATGTGTTGGTTTGCTTTGCATTCATTGATTGCTTTGATATATTCATTGTGAAACTGATTAATTGTGATTACAAATATGAGATTAAGTGTTAAATTTAAAATAATATCATAATACTAATTCACCCCCCTCTCAGTATTATCTTGTGCTTAACAACCGCTTCTCCCTTATGGCATCCCATGCTTATATAGCCTCGTGCATGCTATTTTTAATAATTGTCTTCTCTATTTCTAGCAATTTAATTAATTAAAAGCCACATCTATTCATCCAATTTGGGCGCCCAATTATGCATGTTGCTGGTTGCTTTTTATAAATTTATTTTATTTATTTTTAGCATGCATCATTGACTTCTCTTTAACTTATCCTTTTGCATTGACTTTCCTTGCATTCATGGCGCCAAAATTAGGTAGAAAGACCATTAATAAATATTATTAAATGCATTGTTTAATGCCAAGGTGGGTCGCACTTTTTGGCAAGGGTGACTGCTAAAAATAGGAAGTCAACTTGATGGAAATTTTCACCCTGCACTGCAGCTCCAAAAATCCCCTCTTCCACTTAAGTGATTTTTCCTTCATCATGGGAATTTTCACCCTACAAGGCAAGTAAGAAATTCCTGCCTGCCACTACCGAAATTCCCACTGGCAGCTTAAATCATTTCCCAAAAAGTGTGACTTGTATGGAAAATAGCCTTCTTTGAAAATGTGCGAGTTAATGGGTGAATAAAAACCTCTTTGATGGGAAAAGTTAGCTTCAGTAGCAGTGCAAGAAATTTCCACCAAGTGCTTTAAGTGAGTTTTCTTTTATAATGGGAATTCTTACCTGCAAGGCGGAGTAAAAATTCCGCCTACCTACCACCTCTAATATTCCCATTGCAACTTAAGTGATTTTGACTTCATGAGAAAAAGTACCCTCTGAGGCAAGTAAGAAATTCCGCTTGCACCTTGCCCGCCACCGCCAAAATTCCCATTGCTAATGCTAAGATCCATTCATCCCAAAAGTGCAACTTGCCTAGGAGAGGCTTTTTCTGCTTAAATTCATTTTGTTGGTCGAAGTTTGTCTTCCAAGGTGATTCCTTCCATTGTTGAGGCCGTAAATGACTTCCAGATGTTCTAGGTAATTAAACAGGCTATACAGAACAAAGACCAGATCAAGGGGAATTTAACAGACAGACTGCGGAGAAAACCGAAAACAAATGCAAAAAGAAATAAATAAAAACAAAAAACGTTGCCAAAAGTTGCAGACAATCACTCTAAATTCATTCCTGGTAAAAACCCTACTGAGATGTGGGAATACTGGCATGGAAAACTTCAACAGAGTTCAACCGGAGCACAATTTACTTTAAACGGGCTTTATTTATTAAATAAATAATTAAATAAAATTCCATGAGACAATTCCGTGGAGAGATAAAATGAGTTTGAGCATCTGGATATTTGTCGAAATTGGCTCATATGATTCACTAGGAATATTTTAACGTAATAGAGATGATTTCTAACAATAAACACAAAAAGACCCGTTATTTTAAAAAGAACGAAAAAAATTAAATGGGTAGTTCAGATTTTGGGGTGAAATCTGGGGACATCGATTGGCTTCAAATCTGTGGATATCTTTGCCTCTGTAACCATGAAAGTGAAGATGAGATCCCAACTTCTCGGTTTTGTATCTTGTCCATTGGGCTCGGGGTCACGCAAACAAAAGACAACACAACACCGAAAAATAGAGTAGATTTTATTTATATACATACAAGTTTTACCCTGCTTTTTAATTCTGGAAAAGCTTCAAGTGCTGCCCGTTAAAGGGAAACGGCGATTCAATTCCATCTAGATGATGTGCAAGAATGAAGCTTATCTGCTCCAGCAATCCTTTTGATCACAATAAAAGGACTCAAATTTGCGGACATGCCTTTTGCTTCATTCCATAATGAGTCAAATTTCTCGTGCATGCCTTTTGCTTCTCGTCTTTTGTCCCATAAAAGGACTCATTGCCGGACTCAAACTTTCTTTCCCTGGCCCTTTATCAAAGATCACCTTCACCTTCTTCTGGTGTTCTGACAATCTGTCGGCCACTTGGACCTGCAATTCTCGTAATTCCATCAGATACATTATTCTTTTATCAATGGCATCGGTGAATGTGGCATCCTCCAGAGCTTTGGAAAGTTGCAAAGCAGACAATTCCAATGTAAGAGGCAGCTCTGCGTCTCTCCCATATAACAAGCTGGAAAGGGGACATGCCTATGGCTTTCTTTGGTGTGATCCTATCTACCCACAGTGCATCAAACAACTTTTTGTGCCAAGTCCTTTGATTTTCTGTCACTAATTTCCGCATGATAGTCACCAAATTTTTATTGCTTGATTCAGCTTGGCCATTCCCTTGTGGATAATAATTGGAGGAATGTACTAGTTAGATCCCATGCGTGTAGTAGAATTCAACCAGCTCCTCAGAAGACAAATTAGGAGCGTTGTCTGCTAATAATTTTATGGGCACGCCAAACCTTATGACAATATTTTCTTTAATAAAATTACACACTTCTGCGGAAGTGGCACTTTTAACGGGAATGGCTTCTACCCACTTACTGAAATAATCAGTAGCTGTCAGGATGTAATGATGACCGACACTAGAAGCCGGGTTAAGCATACCAATGAAATCCATGCCCCACTGCTGGAAAGACTCTTCAATTACAACTGGCTTCAAAGGTAATGCGGGCAATTTTACACGTCCAACAAAGTGTTGGCATGCTTGGCATCTAGATACCCACTCTGCAGTATCCTGGAAAAGTGTGGGCCAGTAATACCTTGCTCGAAGGATCTTGTGAGCAGTGACTCGGGCTGAGAAATGACCACCACAAGCCAAATTATGAAATTGTTTTAAAAGTTGATCCTATTGAGCTTTATCCACACATCTGAGAAACACCTGTCAATTCCTCTCTTATATAGACCATTATCCCAAAGGACAAAGTCTCTGGACTTTAGTTTAATAGTACGCTTTTCCTTGCAAGAAAGGTGATCTGGGCATTCCCCATAAGTTAGGAAAAAGGAAATGTTACTGTACCATTCATTTACCAGATCTATAAAAAGAACCATAGGCAAACTTTCGCCTACTTCTGGATCTGTTGTCTTCATCTCAGTCATTAATTCACACAAACCTCTTCCTCGAACCAACTTTGTGGGCTTTATATCCAAGTCATATTCCTACACCTTCGTCACCCATGTGCCTCTTAATAGCCCTAACTCTTGTTGCGTGAGGATAGATTTTACTACAGTATCTGGAACCAGGACCACAGTATGTGAGGCAAGAATATAGTACCTGAACGCCTTACATGCTTTTACAACTGAATATGCATGTTTTTCCATTGGAGTGTATTTCAACTCGTAAGCTTTTAAAGGCATGCTCATGAAAGCAATCGGAGCTTCTACATCTTCTTGATTCTTCTGCATCAAGATTGTTGACATTGTGTGTTCTGAGGAATAACAGTAAAGAATGAATTCTTTACTAAAGTCTGGTGAAACCAAGACTAGTGCTTTTGACAAGGCTTCTTTAATTTTCTCAAATGCTTCCTTTCCTTCACTGCTCCACTTGAAATCCTGTGTTTTCTTCATCATATTCGAAATATGACGGGTTAATTCAGCAAAGTTGGGATGAATCTTCTGAGAAAATTAACTTTACCAAAGGAGTGAACCCCTTTTTGGATGTTGGCAAGGGCAAAGTCTGAATAGATTTTACCCACTCGGGATCTATCTTAGTTCCTTCTTTTGAGACGATATGTCCTAGCAGTTTTCCCTCTGTCACTGCAAAGATAGATTTCTTGGGATTCAAAGAAATCCCATGCTTACGGCACTGGATGAAGACTTCTTCGAGATCCGAGATGTGATTACCCCTCTTTAGAAAAGACTGTCAGATCATCGAGGTAAACTACTATGCTCTTATCTTTGAGATGAGCAAACGCCAAATCCATAGCTCTTTGAAATGTGGCTCCAACATTGATTAAACCGAAAGGCATTTTCTGATAAGCAAAAGTTCCCCAAGGTGTAATGAATGTCGTTTTGTATTGATCTTCTTCTGCCACCTTGACTTGGTTATAACCTGAGAAACCATCGAGCATGGACAACATTTCAGATCCAGTGACAACCTGCAGAGTGTGATCCATGATGGGGATGGGATAGTTGTCCTTCAATGAGGCTTGATTGAGATTGCGAAAATCAACACACAATCTAATCTCGCTTTTCTTTCTTACAGGAACTATGTTGGCCAACCACTCAAAGTGATGTATAGGATAAATTATCTTTGCATCCAATAGCTTCTGAATCTCAAAGAAAGATAGTACCTGAAATAGTTGGGTTGTGCTGCCGCGATTTTCTATTTGAAGGGTTTTTGCTCTGTTTTAATGGGATATAATGTTGCACTTCAACAGGTTGATAGGTCTTCAGATCTTGGTAAGACCAAGCAAAGACATCTATATATTCCTTAAGAAGCTTTGAAAAAGCTTCTCTTTCTGCCTCTGAACAACACTTACCCAGATTCACCAACTTGGGATCATTATCAGCTCCTAAATTCAATGACTGTGTATCAGAAGAAGAACTTTCTTCACATTCTTTATCCTTTTTAAGCACTTGATCATGCTTATCAAACATTTCCTCAAGAGACACTAAACCTTTAGGAATTTTATTTCCTTTAAGTTGAATGATCTCTTGGCTACCTGCAATCTTTGAATCTGCTTCACCCATGGTGGTCTGTCTCGGAGGTGAAGTGCTTCCTCGTAGTATATCTCTTCGAAGTTGTCTTGTTGCTGGAGAAAGGCAACAATCTACTTATCATCATTAAAAACTTGCCACTGTTGGACATTATCAGGAATCTTTGGACGGAAGACCATTTCAACTTTATAATCACCTTGCCTGAAGAATGCAGGTGGCTGATCTGGATTTAATAGAGCTGCAGTAACTGCAAGTGAATCAGCTCTAGAGTTTTGATCTCTAGGGATATAAGATACTGAGAAAGCTGCAAAATCTAGAGTTGCAGAATAAACCGGTCTCTATAATGTCATAGTTTGTCCTTTTTGACTTGATAGAGACCACGTATCTGTTTGACAATTAACTCCACGTCCCCCCTTGCATGTAAGAGCTTGATTCCCATTGTTCTACTCCATTCCTAACAATAGTGCTTCATATTCTACTATGTTGTTAGTATTTTCAAACATTAATTTGAAGGAATGTGCATGTACCTTTCCTTCAGAGAAATAAGTACAACACTGTGCAGATCCAATGATGAAGTGGTGTCCCAGAATTCACCATGAAATTTGAGACTACCCCATGTTAAAAAATTTCGTTCTTTTAAAATAATGGGTCGTTTTGTGTTTTTATTGCCAGAAAGTGTCTGTATTGTGTCGAGATATTCCCAGAGAGTCATATTAGCCAATTTTGCCAAATACCCAGATGCCCGAAATCATTATATTCTGTCATTGGGGTTTGCTTGTGGGAAATTTGTATTTAATTATTCTAAGCCCCGTTTGAGGCAAATTGTGCTCAGTTTAACCTGTTGTGGTCTTACATGTCAACATTCCCATATACCAGTAGGGTTTTAACCAGGAATGAATCCTGGGCTTTATTTGTGACTTCTGGCAACGTTTTGTGTTTTTGGTGTTTTCCCATTTTGTTTTTTGTGAAATTTCTCTAGGTCAATTCCTTTGCCGGTTTAATCTGATTTCTTTCTGGAGTATCTGGAGATCACCTATGGATGTTATGCCAGAAGGAATTTGTCACAGGAGGTCTGGTTCTCTCTGAAAAGATGAAGTCATGCACGAAAAAGCTTCTTCTGGGCAGGCCGCATTTTTGGAAAAAGAAGGTTTTAAGCTACAATGGGATTTTTGGTAGCAGCAGGCAGGTGGGAATTTTGTACTGCCTGGGTGGGTAATTTTTCCCATGGAAGCAACACCACTTAAGTCACAATGGGAAAATTAGAGGCGGCAGCAAGCGGGAATTTCTTACTGCCTTGTAGAATGAAAATTCTCATTGTGAAATAAAAGAAAAATCACTTAAGGCATTGATGAGATTTTATTACCTGCCTTGCAGGATAAATAATCTCATTATGAAAGTCAAACAGCTTAAGTGGATCATGGGATTTTCGGAGCTGCCTTGCAAGGTAAATAATCCCATTGTCGATTGACTTTTAAAAATAGAAATTGCTCATGCCAAAAAGTGCACCCCTTTTGGGAGAGGAATAATACTTTTTAAGTATTAATTAATTTAATTAATTCCTATTTTTAGTGGTGAAGTCAAAACATACTATAAGGCTTAAGTTAAGCTTGGAAGTAGAAGGCTAAAATTAAATTAATTTAATTTATTTAATGGTAGCCATGAGTATGCACAAAATAGGCGCCCCATTTGAAGAGTAAAACTTATTAAATAATTAATTAATTGTCGGGAATAGGAGAGGCAATAATTAATTATAGAATTATGAGGATTATATAAGCGAGGCTGCCATAAGGATGAATTAATTAATTCAAAAGCAAAGAAGTGCAGCCCAAACAAAAAGTGCACCCCATTTGAAGAGGAATTTTGCTCAGAAGAATGTGTAATTAATGCTTTGGAAGCTTCCAAATTTGGCGCCTAGGTTTGAAGGAGCTTGATTTGTGTCTGAATAATTGTCTGCATAGTGGTATAAGTGCTCAGGTGAAGTTGGTAAAATTCATGCTTGCTTTGCATGCAAATAAAGCATCAAATTTTGGGGCAGCAGGCTTGATATATGTAGATTTTTATGATTAAAATCCACTGTTCATGTTCGGTTGCCATCTTTGTTTGAATTAATTGCAGGAATTCATCACAGGTGCTTTTATAAGAGAAAGGGAGCTTAAATCAATGTCCAATACATTGAACATATCCTCCGAATCTGAAGAATTATCCAGATCTGCACCGGTTGTGAAGAATTCCGGCCGAATAAAGAGGAAAAAAATTGTTCAGACAAAGATTGCTCCAGCCATGGCAAAGCGGGATGAACGAGAAAGCTCAGTGGAATCATGCATTACTTCCAGATTTGCTGACATCGGAGACACAAATCCAGGCCCAAATCCAGATCCAAATCTCATAATTGCAAAAGTTCATCCTCTTGTTTCTGATGCAGCCCGTGTAGAAGTCAGTGCGTGGAAAATTTCTTCCAGGATCTTGTGCATGTGCTCCCAATCTTCTAGTTGAAGCCTTCATTGAATTTGCATTCACCCGGAGTGCTTTCCAGAATTTTTAATTGAAACATTGCACTGATGCATGTGCGAAGAAGAAGCTGCAAAAGCTTGAGGATAAGAGGAAGACAAGGCAAAGACAAGACCCGTAAGCAAGTTTCCAAATCAAGCTCGCTTCTAGATCCAAGCAGTTTCGAGATCCGGCTCGCTTCGAGATCCAACTTGTTTCCAAATCCAACTTGCTTCGAGATCCATCCGCTTGGATCCAAGCTGCTCCAGAGGCCCGGTTTGGTGAGAATCAAAGCAAAAGAACCAGTGCATGCGAGAATATGAAAAGAACAAGACTGACTTTCCTCTTCCTTCTTCTTTCCTCCGACAAAGTAATTAAGCGATCAATTAAATTATAAACTTGAGTGATTGGTTTAAAAGCCATTACTTGAAGAAGTCAACTACTTGGAGATAGGTGGCGGGGACGTGCGAAATAGAAGGTTCTATTTTTAGTTGCAAATGATGCATGTCATGCAAAGAAGAATTTCGGGAGGAGATTGTCAATTGTTTCATTTCCGACTTCCACATGTGTCAGTTAACTAAAAGCTTCCGACTTGTAATTTCCCCTCTACATTCTATAAGTAGAGGAAGAACCTACGGGTTAAAGGAGGAGAATTTGTAAGCAACATTCTTGTGTTCCAGACTTTGTGCTGAAACCCCTGATAGCCACTTGAAGCAAAGGAATATAAAGGAGCAGATTTCCAGAGAATTTTGTGTCACGGTGCATTGTGTTTCTAGCTTTTAATCTTTAGATTTAGATCTGAAGTTTCCTTTGCTTATAATTCTGTGTGTTGATATCTATTGGTTTCTTCTATGTGCATGCAATCAACTCTGTTATCTATTGATTGGGTTGCACATCTTCCCTATTTCTTCCCTGTGTTTTATTATTTCCTTCTTCTATAAATATTTCCTTTCTTAAACAATTGCTTACTTGCTGCAGAGCTATACAGCTATGGTTCATGAGCTGAATAGTTAAAGTAAAACCCCCATATAGATACTAGCATATTTTAATTGACAAATCTGACACGGGAGCCTCACCGGTAAATGAGGGAGATTTATCTCATGACTACCTAGGTTTTCAGCTATGTAGAAAATCTAGCCAACAATGTTTACCATCAAAGCTGCAGGTCCAAATCTTATTATCCGGATGATGCGTCTCTTGCGGCTCTTGAATCATGGGTTGGGTTCCTTCTTTATCCAACTCTAGGTAGTAGACTCCATGATTTGATTCTTGGAACAGGATCTGCGATCTGGGGTCTTCAGATTTTGATACTGTATACTTGGATTTCTTCTCAGGTTCCAACTTTTGATTAACTCCCTTTATTGGGATGTGTGCACAAGACCAATCCATCTTGACCTCTCCACCCAATTCTTTACAAAAGTTCCTGCTTAATAACATGCCATAAGATACTGGAATATCTGCTACAAGGATAGTCATCTTTAATCTTTTATCTGGGAATGAAGCAAGTATTGCTTGTGCATCTTTGATCTGCCCGACGAGAGGTACTTGTCTTTCCATTGAGTAACATCTTCCAATGGTTTTGTCAATGTGAGACCCAGAGCATCAGCAACTTTGGCAGGCATCACATTATCGGAAGCTCCAGAATCTAAAATGCAATTACTCAATTTATAACCATTAATAAGTAATGACACATAAAATGGCTCAATCCTTTCAGATGTAGTAGGAGAAGAAATTGCAAGCGGTATTATTTGAAGGGGGAGTAATCTTTGGACTAGACAAGATACCCCGTGAAACATTATTTGTTGAAGTATTGGGACCATTACTTTGTACATATTTTACCAACCTATTTAACTGATCAGGAAATGCCCTCAAATACTCAGCTTCTGACATCTGAATCTTGGTCTTCTTTATATGATCAATAATATCAAAAGGTTGACTTACTTCAACTATTTGTCTAGTTGTCCTTTGTTGTTGATTAGAGGAATTAGAGGAACTTACCTGCTTGTCTCTTGGAGCTAATGAAGAAGGGAGTGGGTTGCCTCTTTTTAGAATGGTAACATCTGGTCCAGGATCTTCTCTTTCTCTCCTTTGGCCACTTGAGGAAGCTTCGCATTTTGACGTGTTTGAGACCTTGTGAACACCACAAATGTATGACCATCACTATCTTCAAAAGATTCGTAATAGCCTTCATCAGATTCATAGTCTAGGTAGCCAATGTTGGAGTCGCCAGTGGGATCAACAAAGTCTTCTTCGTCAAGTGATTCATCAACAACATGATCTTCTTCATTTGTTTCCAAGTTGTTCCTTGGAGCAGCTTCAATTGCCAACCATTGTGGTGCAATAGTAAGTCTGTTTTGATTTTGATTTTGACCATTAAAGGTCCGAGCAGGAGCATTCTTGAAGGAGTAGCATTTCCTCCTTGAGCTATCTGCTTCTTGATTTGTAGCATGTCATTAGCTAACTTCTGTAGAAAAGGATCGGAAGTACTTGAAGAAGTTCCATCACCTTTATGGGGTGATTGCCTGATTTTCCAGCCATGATCAAGTCATCTTCAACCTCTACTGCAACATTTTGTGCCTCTAATAGATTCACAGGTCTTGCCCTCCGGTTGATATCCAACTTCGGGCAACAAAGCGTTTATAAAAAATGTCTTTTGATTTTCATCACTAAGCGCAAGAAGAAGAGGGATTTTATATAAAATCCTTTGGAACCTAGCAATAAAGTCCCTCATGTTCTCATTTGGTTCCTTCTTCAACTATGTCAGTTGGGTGATCAGTGTACTAGCGTCTTCTACAGGTTTGAACCTCTTTAGAAATTGTTCTCGCATGGATGCCCAGTTCGTTATAGTCCCAGGAGCTAACCGATAGAACCATTCTCGGCCAAGTCATGTAGAGTCTCGAAAAAAGTCTGACCGAAACATCCTCATGCTCCACCACAAGCACACCACAAGATATAAAGAATGCCGCCAAGTGATCATCTGGATTTTGCTTGCCATCTCCAAAGAATTTCGGGAAATTCTTTCTTGATCCTTTAGGCAATTCATGCATAGGTGGAGTCAGGTTCAGTGGCCCAAAAGTTGCACCCCATGGGACAGGTGGTGTTGATGTTGATTCTAGTTCAACATGATGAACGGAACACATCTTCTCGGGAGTAGACTTGATAGATAATTCTAGCTGTTCGGATTATGTTGAAGATGATCGGATCTGGAGGAGTTTGCACTCTTCTTCCTGGCGAAAGACTAGATCTGCGGCTTCTAACTTGAGGAGGATGATTGAAATTGAATTGCTCTGCAATCTATAAAAATGATCAGTCCTTCCTTGTGCCTTGACAGATCGGGTGAACGGGCATTCAGCCAGGTTGAGAGTTCAGTGGGAACTAGCAAGATAAGCTTTGGTCTGCAAAAGATTGTTGTTCCCAGTGAGAATCTCCCTCATTTACGGTGAGGCTCCCGTGTAAGATTTTGTCAATTATATTTTCTAATATCTATCTGTTGGTTTTACTTTAACCGTGTAGCTCATGCACCATAGCTAGGCAATTTTGCAGCAAGTAAGCAATTGTAAGAAATGTATATATGTAGAAGAGGGAAATAATTGAATGTGAGCAGAAAAGAAAGAAGATGTGCTGACCTAACCAATAGTTGACAGAGTTGGTCACATGCACATAGATGAAACAAATAGATCTAGAAATGCAGAATTCAAAGCAAAGGAAAGTTTCAGATCCAGATCTAAGATAACACAAAGTTTATGCAAAGATCTAAAAAGAAATAAGAAACAAATGCACCGTTGACACAAAGTTCTCCGGAAATCTTGCCTCCTCTCTATTCCTTAGCTTTCAAAAAGATATCAAGGGTTTTAGCTCAAAGTCTGGAACACAAGAATGTTGATTACAAATTTTGATCCTTTAACCCGTAGGCTCTTCCTCTATTTATAGTGTATAGAGGGAAATTACAAATGGAAACTACAACTGAACTAGAACATGCGGGAAGTTGTAAAGGGAACATCTGGCAATCTTTCTCCTAGAATTCCTCTCTAAGTGACATGCATCTGGAGGTTAAGCCAAAGTTGTGCACATCTGCCACTTATCTTAGAGAACTTTTCCAAATAACTTAAAGTAATGGCTTTTAAACCAATAACTTTAATCTTACAATTTCATCCGGGAACATAAGGAATAAGAGAAAGAAGAGAAGAAAGAAGATCTGTCAGATGTTACACCCTACGCTTTCTTCTTGTTCTGATATTGAATATACTTGTCGAACATATAATTCAACAATTTCCCATCTGTTTTAGCAACAACCTCTTTCTCGGTCTTAAACTGCAGCAATCCTTTGGACAAAATGTCAATGCTTACTTCCACCTCCTTCAAACTAGGCCCGAACTCTTTAATATCCGATTGAAGTGTTATCAACTTGTTGATTGAATTCAACGTGAAAGTCTTAACAACTTCATCAATCCTCTTTTGAATCATCAAAAGCAGACCCTTCAAGAGAAGCAGGCACCTTGTTTGGAATAGCTCTTCTGCAGGAAGAAACATCCCCAACTACTTCCTCCTCGGTGAAAGCAACTATATTGCCCAGTGAAATGACAATATCCTATCCTCGAGCAACTGCATTCTTTTCAGCATAAGCTTGAGAATCTCCATGCGGAAAGAAACTGCAAACTCAAGTTGCTTTGCCCTTTTCAATCAGTCCATCAGGCACAAGTTGCTCCATAATCAAAACCTCCTCCGTGACTTATTTATTTTAACCAAAATGTCCAGTTACCTTCAGCCACTGTATTCTCATCCACTATGCTTGTCATCAATTGCTTCAGTTGAGATAATGCACTTTTCATAACTTCCTAGACTAGTTGGTACCTCTTTGAGCTGTTTTGAAGCTTGGTGAATGATTTGGCTTTTCCATTCATTGATAGTCGTGACTTGATTACCTGCATCCTCCACCTCTTGATCAAGATGGTTGCTCACCTGCTCATGTGCTAAAACTGGCTGAGAGGAAGGTTTGGCAACCTTAGCAATGATTTCACACAACTGGGAAACCTGCTCTTGAAGTTTGGTTTTCTCTGCCTTCTCTTTGTCCAGCTTGAGGAATAAAGCGTTTATTAGTGTCTGTGTATCTTGCTTTAATCCTTCCGTGGTAGTCTGACCTAGTGGCACTTTGGTTACTGAGATATCTGCCACCGTGAGTTCTCCCTTCTGCTTTCCCTCTGTTGGAACTATCAACTCGGTGAACTTCTGCCCTGATTCTTCAATAATCAACCTTGAAGTTACCTTGGCAACTTTAGGTCTTCTATCCTTTCCGCCCAAACTCAGGAGTAGCTGCAAGTCATGCTCTTCCAGGTTGATCTCCTCTCTGGCTTCTGGAACCGTCTGCAAAGCCAACCATGATGAAAAATTGCTTCTCGGGAATGAGAAGTCACTGAGTGTACCACCCTCTCATGTTCAGACTCTGTTGCATCCGAATTTGCCACAGTGTTGTGGCTGCCATCCTCTGAATTGTCCAAAGACAATGCTTTTTCAAACTCGCCATCTGTGCTTTCAGCTTCTCTGCAGGGGGAGGTGAAGATCTGAGTGGTTGAGGAGCAAATACAAATGACGTTGGATTCAACGGAGGAACAACAACATCTGCCTGGGGTTCAGGGGCTGCTGAAGTGCTATGAGTTGACATAGGAGAAGCTTCGTTTGAAAGTGGTACTAGCACGATAGTTGTAGAATTGGCCTTCTCCAGTATCTGAGACTTCTTGTATACTTTAAGCTTCTCTGGCCTCCTGCTACTTTCACCTTCGTGCTTTCTTTTGTTGGAGTCTCCTGCAATAAAGTTACCTGTGATCTGATTCATCAAAGCTTCGTCAGGCAATACCCCTTTGTCAACAACCAGTTTGAGGTGTTAACCAGAACCGTGGAAGACCTTTCCTCAATCGTCTGACAACCACTTATGCTTTCCTGAAGAGCAGCTCTATCTCCTCCCATCTGATGGTATGTGTCAAGTATCACATGTCCATCATCGCGAGATTTGCAGGTATCGTGCTAAACCATAATTAGATACTTGTTGCGTTGATAACTTGCTGAAATCTTTCTTCCTGACTTCATACTGCTAAACACACACTTCATCAAAAGTCTTCTAATGAAGGTACGTGTGCATATTCTGGGAGATTGTCTTCCTCGCTATCCCATATGGATCATAGTTCAATCGTGTTGGGAAGAACTCATGCTCATATCCGGAAAACATTTCGGCTTCGATTCCCCTCGCCTTATGGATGCTTTGGCAGTTGTAATAACCCACCGTGACCGGAAAGCAACTTGTAGGTTTGTGCCGCTTTGATTGTAAGTCATGCATTTCCATGAGCTGCTGCATACTGACTCCATGATGACCCATTTGTGCTTGGATACCTCGGCAACTTGATTGGTTCTCTGAAAAGCCACTGACCCTGAGATACGTGAAGTCTGCAAACTGGATGAAGATGCAGCCATACTGGGATACAACTTCCCAAGCTTCTTTGCTCACTCTGTTGGTCTTTAGATCACTATTCAATTTGCAGATGAATTCATAGAAGAACCCATCGTTGACCACCTGTAATCTTTGTTGCACTCGAGGAAGAATCATCAACTGTGGGAAGCACTCAAAAATAGGATCTTTCGACAAAACCCTAAATATCTATCAATTTGGAAAATATACCCTGCGAGGTTGTTGCATATACCAGGTATGAAGTCATTTTGAAGTTGAATGTCGCCTCACACTTCGGAGCTGCTCGCCGATGTTGTCACTGATGATCTCCGCCCAATTGATAATCGAATCAGCTCTGTTGATCTCAATGGTTCTCACGAAAGCATACATCCATGAGCGGAAGTTATGAGTATTGGCTTCTCCATTTAACCTGCAAAGCAATTTAGTAATATCATCAACTTCCTGCACCAAATTGGATCGTGGAAGAGTCCTCGGGAACTTTGATGGAGATCTGGGCTTCTTCATGTATCTGTTATTCATTATGCCCACAATCTGCTTTGTGCTTCTCCCATCTATTGCCAGCATCCAACATGTTAATTGCAATCACCACTGGTCGTGTCGGAATCTTTAAACAATAATTAATAAATTGTGCATCCAGCTTGATTATTGTCTTTCCCGCATGATCCCGAATGGTTTATGGAAAGAGGATGATATGACCTTGCACACTCCATAACAAATTCAGGCAACTGAGTTGTGACTGGAAACGTTGAAGCTTGAATAATTCCGTTGCTTTTAATTGCCCGCATGAGAGATGTCCTTCGGCTCTGGATCTGTCAATTAAATCGGAGATGGGTTCAGGGCCTATGTTTGTATCATTGATGTCAACAAATCTGGAAGCTATGCATGATTCAGCTGATCCTTCTCTTTCATCATGCTTCATCATGGTATGGAACAATCTTTGTCTGGGCTCTTTTTCTTTTAATTCTGTTGGAATCCCTTGTAATTGGCTCAATTTGTGCAGATCTGGCAATTTCTTCTGATTCGGAAGAGATATTCAATGTATCTGACATTGATTTGAACTTCCTTTCACTAATATGAGCACCTGTGATGAATACTGCAATTAATTTAGACAAAGATGGAGTCCATGGCATGAATACTTGATTTTTATCACCAAAATCTGCATATAAAGCCTGCTGCCCTAAAATTTGAGGTTTTGCTTGCATGCAAAGCAAGCAAAAATATTATTTAATTCACCTGGGCACATATACCAACATGTAGACACTTAGAATGATAAAAATTAGGCTATTCCAACCCTAGGCGCCAAAACTGGAAGCTTCCCGGCAGTGGAAAATAATCTTTAATGCAAAATCCTCCTTTTGGCGCCAAAACTGTCTGGGCTGCAAACTTCATCAAAAAGAATTAATTGCTTCTCCCTTATGGCGTCCCATGCTTATATAGCCTTGTGCATGCTATTTTTAATAATTGTCTTCTCTATTTCTGGCAATTTAATTAATTAAAAGCCACATCTATTCATCCAATTTGGGCGCCCAATTATGCATGTTGCTGGTTGCTTTTTATAAATTTATTTTATTTATTTTTAGCATGCATCCTTGACTTCTCTTTAGCTTATCCTTTTGCATTGACTTTCCTTCCATTCATGGCGCCAAAATTAGGTAGAAAGACCATTAATAAATATTATTAAATGCATTGTTTAATGCCAAGGTGGGTCGCACTTTTTGGCAAGGGGTATTGCTAAAAATAGGAAGTCAACTTGATGGGAATTTCCACCCTGCATTGCAGCTCCAAAAATCCCCTCTTCCACTTAAGTGATTTGTCCTTCATCATGGGAATTTTCACCCTCTAAGGCAAGTAAGAAATTCCCCTGCTGCCACTTGCCGAAATTCCCACTTTGGCAGAAACTTAAATCATCTCCCAAAAAGTGTGACTTGTATGGAAAATAGCCTTCTTTGAAAAAGTGCGACTTGCATGGGTGAATAAACCTCTTTGATGGGAAAAGTTAGCTCTTTGGAAAGGCAAGAAATTTCCACCGGTGCTTTAAGTGATTTTTCTTTTATAATGAGAATTTTTACCCTGCAAGGCAGGTAAGAAATTCCTTGCCTGCCACCTCTAATATTCCCATTGTAGCTTAAGTGATTTTGACTTCATGGGAAAAAGTACCTACAAGGCAGATAAGAAATTCCCGCCTGCCTGCCACTGCCAAAATTCCCATTGTTGCTTAGATCCATTCATCCCAAAAAGTGCGACTTGCCTAGGAGAGGCTTTTTCTGCTTGAATTCATCTTTTTGGTCAGAAGTTTGCCTTCGAGACTGATTCCTTCCATTGTTGAGGCCATAAATGACTTCCAGATGTTCCAGGTAATTAAACAGACTATACAGAACAAAGACCGGATCGAGGGGAATTTAACAGACAGACTATGGAGAAAACCGAAAACAAATGCAAAAAGAAATAAATAAAAACGAAAAACGTTGCCAGAAGTTGCAGACAATCACTCTGAATTCATTCTGGTAAAAACCCTACTGAGATGTGGGAATATTGGCATGGAAAACTTCAACAAGAGTTCAACCGGAGCACAATTTACTTTAAACGGGCTTTATTTATTAAATAAATAATTAAATAAAATTCCCGCAGACAAAACTTGGCGGAGGGATAAAATGAGTTTGAGCATCTGGGTATTTGTCGAAATTGGCTCATATGATTCACTAGGAATATTTTAGGACTAACTTTCAGATGATGGAGCTGAAGTTTAAGTCCGATGGCAGAAATGTGGTCTTAAGAGGATTATCTTCAGATGCACACCCAGAGCTATCATGGCCAAACGGATGGAGAGGATATTTAGGCACAATGATGTGGATTGGGCAGTTTAGTGTTTGGTTTGACCAAGAATTTAGACGAGCATAGACCAGTATCATGTTGATGTCCAAGCCCTACTTGGACAAGCACAATGCAGTTTTCAGTGATATACCTCCAGGTGTACCTCCAGATAGAGGATTTGAGCATGTGATCGAGCTTGAGGATAGCAAGCCCGTAGTCACAAATCCTTACCATCACCCCAAACAATTTAAGGATGAGATTGAGAGGACCATACATGATCTTCTAGACATGGGACATATCAAGCCCAATT
This sequence comes from Taxus wallichiana var. yunnanensis, assembly GCA_018340775.1. Taxonomy (NCBI): domain Eukaryota; kingdom Viridiplantae; phylum Streptophyta; class Pinopsida; order Cupressales; family Taxaceae; genus Taxus; species Taxus wallichiana. The sequence continues at coordinate 986,271,858 of CM031237.1, read as the reverse complement.
CCAGTCCCTTTGCTTCTTCGGTAGTTTTGGTGAAGAAGAAGGATGGAACCATGCAGATGTGCATAGATTACCGTGCCTTGAATAAGAAGACCATTAAGAATAAGTATCTTGTGCCTCGCATTGATGAGTTGATGGATGAGCTACATGGTGCAATCTATTTTTCTAAAATAGATTTGTGATCTAGATACCATCAAATTAAGGTCGGAGAGGAGGATGTGCGGAAGACAGCTTTCAGATGCCATTATGGTCACTTTGAGTTTCTTGTGATGCCGTTTGGATTGTCTAATGCACCCGCTACATTTCAGTCTTGTATGAACCATGTGTTTGTAATATCCCCTTCCCGGTCGAAGACCCTTAGCCCATTTTGTCTCCCGAGCTAAGGAATAAATATAAGGGGAACTTAAGTTATAATAATTTATTATAAAGTGCACATACAAAAAAAAATTATAAAGCACTTATAATAAAATATTATGAACTTAATAAAATAAAAATAGAAAAGGAAAAGTTACTTTATGTTTTATTTTCCCTAGAGGAGAAATTCGACCCATGTAGAGATGGGATAAAGCAAGAGAAAATATTTGATGAAAGCAAGGGAAATTATTAAATAAATTAAGTGGAAAACATTAAATGAGGCAAGTGAGCTAATTGGTTGTTGAAGGTGGCCATTAGGCCCAATTCTTCTCTTTAAGCAAGTCGACTTCCTGGAGAGGCATCACTTGTTTGTTCTCCAATTTCTTATTTGTATGTTGAGTATTTTTCTTGCATATTCACTCTTGAGGACGAAAACTCTACAAGAGTTCTAGAGAAGGACGAAAGCCCTTCATCTAGTTGAAAGGATTCTCCACCTTGGGGCTTCCATAATGCATAAAAGAGTTAGTTGATTTCCGGTAGTTGTTGAAGAACGGTTTGAGCTTAAATTCAAGGAGAGATCAGATCTCGAGGTGTTTATCAATTTTGAGGTGTTTTGGGCCTTTCCTAAGCGGGGCGAAATTGTATTTCCAGCTTTCACTTGCAGTGGGGTTTATCTACATTGTTCCAGAATTGCAAACACATTCTAGATGCCTTTCTACCATTGAAAAACTTGATTTTGGGTTTATTGGAAAGCTTATTTTCCAAGCTTCGAGTTTGAGCTATCATTTGCCACGAAATTTGGGGTATTTTGCGAGTTATTGAATTTACAAGTTTTATTGCGTTTTTGCCCTAACAAATTCGAATTAATATTTTTGAATCTGATTGAAGATCCTATTCGATTATTCATTATCTACTATGCAAACAAATTTTCATAATTTTTGGAGGTATTTTAAGGTAGAAAATTCTATATTTTATAAATCGTTGGCCTAGGGCAGCAAACTAGGGTTTTTAGAAAATATTCAATTTGTGGCCTAATTTCATTCTCAACTTCAATTTGTGACTATTGGGATTTTTAGCTTTTTGAATTAATCAGATTTAGCCCTAATGGAATTGCGGGTAATCCACTTGGGGTTGAAATATGTCCATTTGGGGACATTACAGTGTTCAACCGCCACTGCGGAAGTTCATGTTAGTATTCTTGATGACATCCTTGTCATAGCAGGACATGGGAGGATCACATGATGGAAGAGGTATTGGGTATTCTAGAGACTAATTCGCTATATGCGAAGGTTTATAAGTGCGAGTTTGGCATGACAGAGTTGTTATACTTGGGTAATGTGATTGGAGTAGGCAGAGTCAAGGTTGTGAGCAAAAGAGTCAAAGATTCTGTGATATCATATTGGTCTTTGCCAGGACTTTGACACAGTTGAGAGGGTTCTTAGGTCTATGCACTTACTACAGGAGGTTTGTGAAGAACTTTTCTCGATGGATTGCACCTTTGACAGATTTGACCAAGGAGGGGGCTTTTGCTTGGTCAAAATCAGCACAACAGGTTTTTATCACCTTAAGAAGGTGATGAGCTCATGTCCAGTTCTTGCATTACCAGATTTCACTCGGCCATTTGTACTCGAGTGTGATGCATCAGGTGAGGGCATTGGATCGGTACTCATGCAGGATAGGCATCCCATTGCCTATGAGAGTCAGAAGTTGAGTAATGTGGAGAGGGGATACTCAATTTACGACAAGGAGATGTTGGCCATTATGCATGCATTGGCCAAATTTTAAAGATATCTTGTGGGCAGTAAATTTGTGGTTCGTACAGATCACAACAATTTGAGGTTTTTCTTGGGGCAAAAGGATCTCAATGACCACCAGCAGAGATGGGTGAACAAGGTACAGGCTTATGACTTTGACATAGAGTACACAAAAGGTAAGAATAATGTGGTAGTTGATGCTTTATCTAGGAGACCTTACCTTGATTCTATGATTAGTTCTATGTCAGAGATTTCAGCTGATTGGAAGGCTCACATACTTGTTGAGTATTCCAAAAATCAATTTGCATGTGAGATCATGGATGGCATTATTTAGGATGACAGATACAGAATCTTGGATGACCTCATATACTACAAGGATAGGATTTTCCTTGTACCCGAGTCCAAGATGAAGGAGAAGATCCTTCGAGCAATGCATGATACACCTCTAGCAGGACATCCAAGCTATTTTAAGACCTATAGGTATGTTGGCTAGATTTTTCGCACATGAAAACGTAGGCTCCGTGTAAGATTTTGTCAGTTATATTTTCTAATATCTATCTGTTGGTTTTACTTTAACCACGTAGCTCATGCACCATAGCTAGGCAATTTTGCAGCAAGTAAGCAGTTGTAAGAAATATGTGCAGAAGAGGGAAATAATTAAATACGAGAAGAAAGGAAAGAAGATGTGCAATCTAACCAATAGTTTGCAGAGTTGGTCACATGCACATAGACAAAACAAATAGATCTTGAAATACATAATTTAAAGCAAAGGAAAGTTTCAGATCCAGATCTAAGATAACACAAAGTTTATGCAAAGATCTATACAAAAATAAGAAAATACACCATTGACACAAAGTTATGTGAAATGCCTCCTTTGATTCCTTAGTTTTGAGAAAAATATCAAGGGTTTCAGCTCAAAGTCTGAAACACAAGAATGCCGATTACAAATTCTGATCCCTTAACCGTAGGCTCTTCCTCTATTTATAGTGTATAGAGGGGAAATTACAAATGGAAACTACAACTAAACTAGAACATGCGGGAAGTTGTAAAGGGAACATCTGACAATCTTTCTCCTTGAATTCCTCTCTATGTGACATGCATCATGTAAGGTTAAGCCAAAGTTGTGCACATCTGTCACTAATCTTAGAGAACTTTTCCAAATAACTTAAAGTAATGGCTTTTAAACCAATAACTTTAATCTCACAATCTCATTCGAGAACATAAGGAATAAGAGAAAGAAGAGAAGAAAGAAGATCTGTCAGATGTTACACCCTATGCTTTCTTCTTGTTCTGATATTGAATATACTTGTTGAACATATAATTTAGCAATTTCCCATTTGTTTTAGCAACCTCTTTCTCGGTCCTGAACTGCAGCAATCCTTTGGACAAAATGTCAATGTTTACTTCCACTTCCTTCAAACTAGGCCCGAACTCTTTAATATCCGATTGAAGTGTTATCAGCTTGTTGATTGAATTCAACGTGAAAGTCTTGACAACTCTATCAATCCTCTCCTGAACCATCAAAAGCAACCCTTCAAGAGAAGCAAGCACCTTGTCTGGAATGGTTCTTCTGCAGGAAGAAACATCCCCAACTACTTCCTCGGTGAAAGCAACTATATTGCCTGGCAATGACAATATCCTATCCTCGAGCAACTGCATTCTTTTCAGCATAAGCTTGAGAATCTCCATGCGGAAAGAAACTGCAAACTCAAGTTGTTTGCCCTTTTCAATCAGTCCATCAGGCACAAGTTGCTCTGCAATCAAAACTTCCTCTGGCAGACTTATTTATTTTAACCAAAATGTCCAGGTTACTTTCAGCCACTGTATTCTCATCCACTATGCTTGTCATCAGTTGCTTCAGCTGAGATAATGCACCTTTCATAACTTCCAGACTAGTTGGTACCTCTTTGAGTTGTTTTGAAGCTTGGTGAATGATTTGGCTTTTCCATTCATTGATAGTCGTGACTTGATTACCTGCATCCTCCACCTCTTCAATCAGATGGTTGCTCACCTGCTCATGTGCTAAAACTAGCTGAGAGGAAGGTTTGGCAACCTTAGCAATGATTTCACACAACTGGGAAACTTGCTCTTGAAGTTTGGTTTTCTCTGCCTTCTCTTTGTCCAGCTTGAGGAATAAAGCATTTATTAGTGTCTGTGTATCTTGCTTTAATCCTTCCGTGGTAGTCTAACCTAGTGGCACTTTGGTTATTGAGATATTTGCGGTGTGATTCTCCCTTCTGCTTTCCCTTTGTTGGAACTGTCAACTCGGCGAACTTCTGCCCTGATTCTTCAATAATCAACCTTGAAGTTACCTTGGCAACTTTAGGTCTTCTATCATTTCCACCCAAACTTAGGAGTAGCTGCAAGTCATGCTCTTCCAGGTTGATCTCCCTCTCCGCCTTCAGAGGCTGTCTGCAAAGCCAACCACGATGAAAAATTACTTCTCGGGGAATGAGAAGTCACTGAGTGTACCACCCTCTCATGCTCAGACTCTGTTGCATCCGACATTTGCCACGGTGTGTGTGGCTGCCATCCCTCGAATTGTCCAAAGACGATGCTTTTTCAAACTTTGTCATATGTGCTTTGACTTCTCTACATGGGGGAGGTGAAAATGCGAGAGTGGTGAGGGCAAATACAAATGACGCTGGATTCAAAGGAGGAACAAAAACATGTGCCTAGGTTTTGAGGTTTCAGAATTACTATGAGTTGACACAGGAGAAGCTTCGTTTGAAAGTGGTACTAACACAATAGCTATAGAATTGGCCTTCTCCAGTATTTGAGACTTCTTTATACTTTAAGCTTCTCTAGCCTCTGCTACTTTCACCTTCGTGCTTTCTTTTGATGGAGTCTCCCTGTGATAAAGTTTCCTATGATCGATTCATCAAAGCTTCGTCCCACACGCAATACCCATTCGTTAATAACCAGTTTGAGGTGTTAACCAAGACTCGGAAGACCTTTCCTCAATCGTTTGTGACCCGCTTATGCTTTCTGAAGAGCATCTCTTCTCCTTCCATATGATGGTATGCGTCAAGTATCACATGTCCATCATCCGCGAGATTTCGCAGGTATCCGTGGTAAACCATAACCTAATACTTGTTGACCGATAACTGTTGAAATCTTTCTTCCGACTTCATACTTGCTTCTACACTTCATCAAAAGTCTTCCAACGAAGATATGTGCAAATATTCTGGGAGATTGTCTTCCTCGCTATCCCATATGGATCAAAGTTCAATTGTGCTTTGGAAGAACTTATGCCCATATCCGAATTCATTTATGCTTCGATTCCCCTCGCTCTATGGATGCTTATGGCAGCTGTAATAACCCACTGTGACCGGAAAGCAACCTGTAGGTTTGTGCCGCTTTGATTGTAAGTCATGCATTTCCATGAGCTGCCTGCACAACTCCATGATGACCCATTTGTCACTTGGATACCTCGGCAACTTGACTGGTTCTCTTGAAAAGCCACTGACCCTGAGATACGTGAAGTCTAAAAACTGGATGAAGATGCAGCCATGCTAGGATACAGCTTCCCAAGCTTCTTTGCTCACTCTGTTGGTCTTTAGATCACTATTCAATTTGTAGATGAATTCGTAGAAGAACCCATCGTTGACCACCCTGTAATCTTTGTTGCACTCAGGAACTGTCAACTGTGGGAAGCACTCAAAAATAGGATCTTTCGACAAAACTCCTCGTCTATCCAATTTGGAAAATATACCCTGCGAGGTTGCTGCATATACCAGGTATGAAGTCATTTTGAAGCTGAACGTCCGCCTCACACTTCGGAGCTGCTCACCGATGTTGTCTGATGATTTCGCCCAATTGATTATGGAATCAACTCTGTTGATCTCAATGGTTCTCACAAAAGCGTACATCCATGAGCGGAAGTTATGGGTATTGGCTTCTTTGTTTAACCTACAAAGCAATTTAGTAATATCATCAACCTCCTGCACCAGATTAGATTGTGGAATAGTCCTCGGGAACTTTGATGGAGCTCTAGGCTTCTTCATGTATCTGTTATTTATTATGCCTACGCAATTTGCTTTGTGCTTTTCCCATCTATTGCAAATGGGCGTCCAAAGCATGTTAATTGCACTCACTACTAGCCATGTCGAATCTTGAACAATAATTAATAAATTGTGCATCCAATCTGATTATTGTCTTTCCTACAGCATCTCGAATTGTTCTGGAAAGAGGATGATAAGACCTTGCACACTCCATAACAAATTCAGGCAACTGAGTTGTGATTGGAAACGCTGAAGCTTGAATAATCCCGCTACTTTTAATTGCCCGCATGAGAAATGTCCTTCCGGCTCTAGATCTGTCAATTAAATCAGTGATGGGTTCAGGGCCTATGTCTCTTTAGCTCATCCATTTGCATTGACTTTCTTCCTATTTATGGCGCCAAACTTAGCTAGAAATACCATCAATAAATATCATTAATCACATGCATTAATGCCAAGGTGGGTCACACTTTTTGGCAAGGGCATTTGTTAAAAATAGAAAGTCAAAGTGATGGGAATTTCCAACCTACATTGCAGCTCCAAAAATCCCATCTTTCACTTAAGTGATTTGACTTTCATAATGGGAATTTTAATGCTCCGTTATAAGTAAGAAATTTCCGCCTTCCTGCGCCAAAATTCTCATTAGCAACTTAAACCCTTCCAAAAAGTGCGACTTGCATGGAAAATAGCCTTCTTCTCAAAAATGTGACTTGCATGGGTGAATAAACTTCTTTGATGGGAAAAGTTACCCTGCTAGGCAGGCAAGAAATTCCCGCCGGTGCTTTAAGTGATTTTTCTTTATAATGGGAATTTTCACCGTGTCAGTAAGTAAGAAATCTTTGCCTTACCTCCTCTCCGAAATTCCCATTGCAACTTAAGTGACTTTGACTTGATGGGAAAAGCAACCTCTTTGCAAGCAAGAAATTTTTCCCATCTACCCGCCACTACCACTGCCAAAATTCCCATTAGTAGCTTAGATCTATTATCCCAAAAAGTGCGACTTGCCTAGGAGAGGCTTTTTCTGCTTAAATTCTTCTTTTTTGGTCAGAAGTCAACACTCTGTGATTAATTTCTTTCTTTGTTGAGGCCATGGATGACTTCCAGACGTTCTAGGCAATTAAACAAAGGCTATACAGAGTACAGAACGGATCAAGGGGAATTTAACAGACAAACCACGGAGAAAACCGAAAACAAAAGCAAAAAGAAATAAATAAAAATGAAAAACGTTGCCAAAAGTTGCAGACAATTGCTCTGAATTCATTCCTGGTGAAAACCCTATTGAGATGTGAGAATACTGGCATGAAAAACTTCAACAAGGTTCAACTGCAACACAATTCACATTAAACGAAACTTTATTTATTTAATAAATAATTAAATAAAATTCTCGCAGACAAAACCCGGTGGAGGGATAAAATGAGTTTTAGCATCTGGGTATTTGTCGAAATTGGCTCATATGATTCACTGGGAATATCTAAACATAATAGAGACAACTTCAAGCAATAAAAACACAAAAAGACCCATTACTTTAAAAAGAACGAAGAATTTTTTTAAAGGGGTAGTCCCAGATTTCAGGGTGAAATCTGGGGACACCAAGGTACATCAGAGAGAGATTTGCATGGAAAGGGTTAAAGGATGATGTCCTTAACCATATTAGGGAGTGTTTGGTTTGTCAACAAACCAAGGCCGAGCATTCTTTTCCAACAGGACTTCTACAACCTCTTCCTATCCCTGAGCAGAAATGGGAGAGCATATCTATGGATTTTATTACAGGCCTTCCCTCAGTGCATGGGCACGATTGCATTTATGTGGTGGTCGATCGGTTGACCAAGTATGCCCATTTCTTTTCTATGCCTTCTGGGCATAAGGCACCACAGGTAGCTCAGACATTCTTCACAGGTGTTTTTAGGCTTCATGGCTTGCCTAAGAACATTGTCAGTGAGGATAAGATTTTCATGAGCACGTTTTGGCAAGAGATTTTCAGACTTGCAGGTACAGAGTTAGCTCCTAGTACTAGCTATCATCCACAGACAGATGGGCAGACAGAGATAGTTAATAAGTGGATAGAGGGCTATTTGTGTAGCTATGTTGCAGGACATCAACGTGCATGGGTTAGATGGCTACACATGGGTGAGTATTGTTACAATACCACCTACCAAATGAGTATTGACATGGCTCCCTTTCGGGCATTATACGGATACGATGCCCGAACGCTCGTGGACCTAGTATTATCGAGATAGCCAAGAGCTCCCGAGCTCATGATCGATTCAGGAGAACCATGATATTATTAAGGCCCTTAAGGAGAATCTACAGAGAGCATAGAATCAACAGAAGATTTATGCAGACAGATATAGGGTTGAGAGATCTTTTGAGATAGGGATTTGGTCTTTCTACGATTGCAACCCTACAGGAAATCCTCACTTAAGAAGAGCAGTGCGTTGAGAAGTTGAAACCACGGTTCTATGGGCCATACAGGATAGTACGGAGGGTTGGGGCAATTGCATATGAGTTGGAGCTTCTAGAACAAAGCAGGATCCACAACGTCTTTCATGTTTCGTGCCTCAAAAGGGCACTTGGACAACATATTGTGCCTTCTACAAATTTGCCACCTTTGGACGATGAGGGAAGCTGGTCTTAGAACCAGAGACTATCATTGAGGTGAGGCAAAGGAAGCTCAGAAACAAGGTTATTACCGAGTATCTAGTGCGGTGGAAGGATTTGCCACTTGAGGATGCTACTTGGGAGGGTGAGCAGATTTTACAGCATCCTGGTTTGCATTTGCTTGTGGGCAAGCAAATTTCTGGAAAGGGAGGATTGTAATGTCCCCATTCCTACGCTAGAGGCCTAGAGGCTTATTTCCGTCTTAGCTTTGGTCATACCCAAGAGGCTAGAGACGTTGGAGGCTATTGGGTATGGATTTATTTTGATACCACCTTCACTTTATGTTATATTTCGTCATTGACTTAAGTGTTGGGTGACTAGGTGGTACTTTATGTTTTATTTCTTCATTGGGACAACTTAAGTGTATTTTTTAGCATGTGCACAATAAAGTCACTTAAGTTATATTTATGTTTATGAGAAAATTCGCGTAAAAGGGGGTGCAACTTGGGTTTTGGAGGAAAAAGTTATAAATATACCTTTGGGGTCTTTTGGAGATCATTCATACATCCAACTATTTTCAATTATTGTTATTTTCAGTCTTTTTGCTTGTGGAGGTCAGATTCTACAGGATCCCTAGCTTCGGTGGTGAGAGATCCATCCCTAGCTAGTAGAGCATTCTTCGGTGAGGGTTTTCCACCCATATCCCTAGCTTGTTATTCAGATTTTTGGATCAGATTTGGAGAGTAATCAGAAATTCAGATTCAAAGAAAGAGGACAGCCATTCTTCAACAAGGGTTTCAGTTATTTTCAGATTTGGGGTTGTTGGGTGTCTCCCACAAGTGGAGCGACCTACCTAGGAAATTCAACAAGCATTTTGGAAGGGTTTTTGTGGCCTGTTTCTGGAGATTTCAGATCTAAAGATTGTTCTTGTCATATTGATGTCAAAGAAAATTATTCCAATCATTTTCCCTTGATATTCTAGAGTTTACAGTCAGCTGTACTTTCTCCTCATTTGCTGTCATAAAATAAATTCAGATTTGGCCATTAAAAATTATTTCTCAGTTGTTTATTATTCTCTATATTTTTCCACATCTTTTGAAGCTTCTGGGTATTGTTGGAAGTGATTATTTTGAAAGATATAAAATATTTTAGATTTTTGTACCTTGTTGTCCTGGAAAATCAGAATTACAGTTTGCAGATTTTTGATAAATTTCTGAGTTTTAAAGTGATATCCTAAAAGGGATATTTTAAAATGTTTCTAAATACTTGATCCCTGCTTGATAATGAGCTCGCATCTTGCAAGTCAGAGGAGTTGGAATTTGCAATGTTTTAGTGTAGTGTGGGTGGCAAGAACATGGAACTCATTCTCATTCATTCCTTCAAGTTCCATTCAGGGATCAATTTTTTATCAAGAAGAGGAATAATATCCCCATGAGGAGCAATTGGGTAGGAGGATGTCCAAACACCATAAATATGTTTTCACCCATGTGACATCTTGGTCAAGAAAGTGAGTTGTGAAAGAGTCATCATGTTCAAAGATGAAATGTGAGACTCAAGGAGTGAGGCAGTGATCATCACATCCTAACTATGCCATTGTGTTCAAACCTTCTTCAAGGAACAAGCCAGATAAGCTAGCCCAAGCTACCAAGGCATCTAGGATCATCATGTGTGAAGGATCGAGAAATCATCTATTCCCATGAGAAACATGTGAGTAGGAGGTGTATGAGTTGATTCCACCCAAGGAGGATTCTAGAGCCAGAAGGGCAAGAGGGTGATCTTCATTTGGAGTACCATGTAGGCAAGAATGGGAAATCATCTCAATTTCACTTGTTGCCATTCACTTGGCAGTGTTCTTAAACACTCATTCAACACCTTGTAGTGTGATCATCTGCAAAGTGAGGATCTATTTCAGTGAATGAAAGACAAACATCAAGAGGTTCGAGCATCATAGAGTTGATTTGTGATCACAAGGGTCAATTGTGAAAGCCTAATAAGCAAGAAAGTGATCCTCACTCTCATTGTAAGATCAGGAGAGGACCATCATGAGTGATGCCAACAGTCATCCCAGGTTCACATTGCCATATCTCGCAACAATGTTTCTAAACACTCATTCAATACTCTGGAGTATTCTTGCATCTCACAAAAGGAGGAAGCATATGCAATCAGAGTGTTTTAGTTCAACAAGTGATCAGAGGTCAAGATTCTCATTCATGAAGCATTTCCTCAAAGGTCCATCAAAAGGCTTCATCTTCATTAGATTGGTCAACCCTTCTCTCTCTCTATCTCTCTTCTTTCTTCTCTCTCTATATTCTAATTCCTCATTGTAAGTGCACTTTTTCCCCATATTTTGTCTTATACACTTATGTGACCTTGATTCAACATTGTAAGGGTTCTATTTTATTAATAAGAAAAAGCTGCTTTCCATTCCTAGGAATGTGGAAGGTCATAAGTGATGATGGAAATTGGAAAGTCATGGGAGGAGGGGGGGGGAGATGAAAGGACATTTTGTAATGCTATAAATTGGAATGGCTTCTCCATTCCAAAGGGTTGGCAATTATTGATTGATTGTATGTTGTTGAGATTTACCACTACTACATCAAGCAATAAAAGTTACAATTCTTCTATTCCTTTGCTTATGTTCCTCTACTCTCTCTCTCTCTACTTTCCAACTTTGTATACATGATAATCTTGTAAAACCAAGAAAGGTGTTTGCGCCTTTGATAAATGAATCAATGGAATTTTGTGTCTATGATTTGTTGGTCTTATCATTGTTAGCATTGTTGTGTTCTTCTAATTGAATGTGGACCTACTCGGTTATTGTATGTGAACTCGTAAGCCTACTCACAACAATAACCCTCTCTCCTTATTTCCCCAACTCCCCTTTACCTCTCTTCACTACAAATTCCTCCCTTGTACCTTGTACAAGCACTTTGCCACATGTTTAGTGGAGTATTCTTGTGTGATCCCGACCTAACGGCCACCCACAACTTTTAGTTAGTTTACATTCAATAATGGGAGCCTCCCCATACACAAGGAGGGCTTAGCCCCATGACCGTTGGTGGAAATCAATAATTTGCAACACAACAAATTATTTCACCAACAGGTCCAAAGAAACAATTTGCAGCTATGGGCATGTTGCTTCTTCTATTCAAGGCCAAGATTGCTTTGGCATGGGTGGTCTTCAAAAGATCAAGGTAAATATCATTTCTTGCACTTGGATTGAAAGGAAATTTATGAGCAATCATAGAGGGTTTGTTGTGCATTCTAACCACATTGTGAAGGATCAATGTTCTCGGTCAATAGAACACTCATGGGGACTAAGTAACACACATGAAGACAAGATCGTAGGGAATGGCCAAAGGAAGATAATTCCAGCTGGATGCTTAAGGTGTAAAGATGGTAAGCAAACTAGGTGTTATTTTCAAGATTGTATGAATCAGCTTGCCATGGTTTCATGGGACTCAAGTTACCTTCATGATTGCCACTTTCGGAGGTATGTGAAGGTTATGGATAATTCATCCACTGAAAATACAAATTAAGCTTCATGGAATATAAATCCAGCTTGCTACAAGGTATGCTATAATTCAATTTTCATGAACCAAGGTGAAGTAATGTATCATGCTATTGTTTGGGATTGGTTCTCTAAAACACACCTAGCAAGAATGCCTAATGAGACATGGATTCAATGGGAGTTTTGTGGTGTAAGTCATCCTTCTAACACGACTGAGATGAGCTTGGGTAATGTGAATCATGACCCCGACTCTTTATGGACACTATCTTGAATCTTGTGGCTGTTATTTCCAGCTGGTTCCACATTCTATTTGCAGCCACCAAGTGGATTTCGATCACAAGGAAGAGGTGTTCTTCTTCTAGTGAAATTGACAAGGTAAGGGTAGCTATCACAAGATGTTTGTTGGCCACTACAATTTTGAATTTGAGTAATGAAATGCAATGCTACAGCCATGATGGGATGTTCTCCCCAATTTCATGTGTTGGACTATGCATATCTTCTTTGGACAGCAATAGAGGGGCAGGTTTGAAGACATTCTTTTCATTTAAAATTGTGTGTAAGAGGATTCACTCATTGAGATCAATTAAGGCCAATGTTCCAACATATTTGGTATTGTTTGGAAAGAAATTTTGGGAAAAGTATGACTGTTATACTTACATACCAGCACTCATAAGTTCTGATCCGAACCAAATTTTGAAGAGATTAGTTTGGGGCAGCTTGGAAGCATCTTTTGGAGGCCAAGGTAATCATTATGACAGTTGCTGTACCTTTTTTTCATTCGCTGTCCGCAACAGTTTCAGCTCCCTATCCATTTTTTTGACAGCCAGAGATGAGTATCCAGCCATGAGGATGAAGGGTTTCCAATCTACTATCAACGTTGATGTGTTTTTATCTGTCATAAGAAAGATTCCAACCACTACCCTTCTGCATTTGGGGAAGAAAACATGGTTACAGTTGTTCTTGGGACAACATGGTTGAATTTTTGAACATCCATCACTTGAGAGGAGAATATGAGATGATTGCAAACAATGGGAGAGAGTTGGCCATCATATCCACGAGGCATGAAGAAGCAATGATGAGGGAAACTCGTGTTTTCTTTACTAAGTTTGTTCCATGTGCAGGTACAGGTACAATGGAGAAAGAGTAACTGAGTTTGTTTTCCCCCGGGCAAATGATGGAGCATTTGAGGTAGCGGCTGATTTCTTTTTCAAGAAAGTTGTTCAACTTTACGGGCTGCCCAAGTATGTCAATACAAAGAGGGATAACAGATATATGAGCTTGCTTTTGCAAGAGCTCCTTCACTTGATAGGTACACAATCTAGATTGTTGGAGCATTACAGGTACATGATCTAGATTGTTGGAGCATTACAGTATATTTCTTCACCTTTGCATGATGGTACTTGGGCATGAGAGGTTGCAATTGCTTGTGGGCAAGAAGTTTTGGGAAAGGAGGACTACGATGTCCCCTTTTCCAAGCTAGTTCATTTGGAAACTTTGAGCCCATTCCACTTTCCATGGGCAAGAAGGAAGTGAACAAGGGAAGTGATTGTCATATTTTTCAGTTATTTTCATGAGCATTTGCATTCTTCTTTCATAGTTTTCTACATAAGTCGGGTTGGTTGGGTTAAGAAGGTGAAAAGTCCAAAGAAATAGAACAATAAAGTATCCTTATGAGGTCGGTCCTAGTTGGAGGCTTCCTAATTGGTTTTGGCACCACAAAGGGGTATAAAAGAGGGTTTGCTTGGCTCATTTGGGCATCATCATCTTGTCAAAAATATACTTTGCATGGTTTTTGGGTTGTTTGCTCAATTCCTTCCACTAAGGGGCAAAAATCCTTTGGTGTGGCTAGCAAGGAGGACAAAACCCTTCCTTGCTTGATTGAAGAATGAAAACTCTTCAATTGGTTGTTTCCAAGTGCTTCAAGGAGATTGATGTTGCAGATTTTCAGCTAGGGTTTGATTGGAGAAGAGTTGTTAGGGTTTGAGCACCAATTTTAGGCCCTCTCCTAGGGTAGTGACTTGCTTGGAGGAGTTGGGTGCCATCTAGGGCACATTTCTTCAATTGGAGTTGATATCCATATTCCTCATAATTTTAGAGGCTGATTTCACACTTTCATGAGATTTTTGGGGCTTGTAACCTCCATTTCCAGCCATTATTGTGAGTTGTAATTTTGTTGTCATTAATTTAATTACAGCTGTATAGAACTTCATAATTTGCATATATTTTGGAGTACTTTTGCTTGGTGTTTATTCCATTGGTTGAGTATAATATTTAGGAGAATTTATACATCCATTTTCAGCTTGTTTGGAGGGTGTTTGATGCCCTAAAAGTGCAAATACAGTTCGCTGCTAGGGTTTATAATATTCTTTGGTTGGCTGTTGTAAAAATCAGATTACTCTCAATTGGGATTGGTGCTATTTCTTTTTTTTTCAGTTTCAGCCCTAAAAGGGATATTACATAAGTCCTCTTCAACATTGAAACAAAGTACCATCTTGATTACAGATTTTTGCTTTTTGTCCTCACAGAACTCTGCCTGATATAGCCCACTTTATATTTTAACTTTTATCCATATTAAAAGAAAAGTATGTCAATGTGGGGGAATTCCATTCTAATGGCAAAAGCACTCGTTAATACACAATAATTGACCAAAAAAACATCAAATGCAAGTTGACTTATTCCAACTGTTTGTTTGTGGCAATTTAACCAGAGAAGTTTCAAAATCTAAGCATAAAAAGGAACTAGGAAAAAAATCAAACCAAAAGATAGCTGCATGTATTGACAACAGGTACATTTAATCCATACACAGATTTTTGTCATGGCTCACTAAAGGATCAAACTTCCTCCAAACAGGTTATTATTTCTTCCAATGCAAAATTCCTTAAATGGATTCCAAGAATTTTCTAAAAGGAACCGAACTTGGGTTATTACAACAGGTTTTTGGTAGCAATTTACCCTCAGAAGTTCTATCAAGAAGAACTTGGGCTGTTTCAGAATCCAAGGATTAAAAAGGAACAACCACAAAAATCAAAGCAGAAAAGTACATGCATGTAATGATGACAGATACATTAAATCCACAGACAGATTTTCCTCGTAGGTTTCTAAAGATTGAAAACTTCCTCCAAACGGGTTTTTCATTTCAACTGCATAATTCTTGAAAGGATTCCAAGAGCCTTCTCGAAGGAACCAAACTCCTTTACTAGTTTGAACTCACCCTTTATGGATGCAATAAATAGTGTACGGTAAAACAATGCTAACAATGTCTTCCGAGAACTTCTTGATCATTGAAGTGATTTAGATGCTGAATCACTTAAGGGCTGATGGGATCCATTCAACTCCAAAGCCTAGTCTTTGCAGCAATTTATTCACAACAGTAGCATTTTCACCATTAGCAATAACATTTTCTTGAATATCGATTCATTTGATATGTGTTCCCCATGCTTCATACCATGTCAGATCTCTTCACCCCACCTGCAACAGCGGTCATAATAAGTGCATTGTTTCTAGAAGACTGACAATGACTTTTCGGTGTATACAATTTTAGAGTCCTCTGAATGAGTGCTGAAGTTTCTATATTCCTATAACCATAAAGCAACTACCCTCCACTGGCTCAAGAACAACTAAACTTCCATCGCTGTTGTGCTCATGCATGTGTTCCATGACACAGATTCCAAGTACTAGATACAGAAATTGTAACAAATTGGGTGTTAATTTAGAGAACACAAAAATATAAGTTCAAACATAAGCAGAGTCTCCACATTACAACTTGAACAAGATTTAAATCTGCTTGTCAGAACTAAAGTGAAACTGATAGAAGTGCATGGCCAACCTTAAGAACTCAATTCGTCACATACAAAACTATTGCATCTTGCTATCTGAACTTATAAATATTATGCATCTCAAGCTTTGTACTTATGTCTTGAGATGGTTTCAAAACGTGTTTTCTGTTTTCAAAGGAAATTTAACCATTTCACAGCAACACAATAATAAACCAAACCTACCTTCGGCTAAATTTGTAAGGTGACAAAACTCCTGATGGATCTCGAGCTGCCCATCCTATGCAGTTCTCCTTTCCTTCTTCAGGATACATGGTTCACCTAAATGTCAGCCTATAAATAATCCATGAGATGAATGTCCAGAAAAATGTCTTGCTATTTATCCAGTTTAATTTATTACATAACAGTTGAGAAACTTCAACAATCATTAAAAAATAGCCACTTTATAATTATATTTACAAGACAACATACTTGGAAATGCTATCTAGGAAGGAAAAGACAATTTTATTTTATAAATGTGGAATAGGACAGGCATGAATGCTGTCTTCTAGCATGACACCAATATCATCTAAGTGGGACATGTTTCAAGGGCTTAAACAGGAAATAAATGAAGATCTAATTTTATAAGTCAAATATTAAAAACACATGGCGCCATTTACTATATAACTCTTTCAAACTATTTATCTTTTACCTTCTTCTGCTACCTTAATCACGGATGTTTGGTCTTCTTCTTTCAACAGGTTATCACTTTCAATCATGGGACACTATAGGGGACCCCTAGAGCTTTTAGGCTGATTGCCTCCCCTAGTGCATCATCTGATGTTTTTGGTAGAGCTTACAAAAATACTAAAACAGTAAATTCTTGTTCATTTTATTCAATACAAGACAATTACATATATAGGCAATTATTCTCCTATTAATATGGAGATTTCTTTATTACTCACCAACCACAAATCCCTACAAATACTCAAATATTTCCACTTTATCTCTCCTAGAATATCTTTTTAACAAACCTCTCTATTGTGAATTTTTACTCACATACAACTCAAATAGATATATTGTATCTAAAACAAATATTCTCTCTACATAAATATTACTATTCTCACTATAATATATTATTTCACACACAACACACACAAATTTAATAACTCACTTTCATGTGAGTACTAACAAGATATTTCTAACATTCCCCATTCATACAAACATGGGAGAAAACACCACTCTTCAACTAAGTAGCATATCACTCTAGAGCTTGCACATGATCTTGACATACGTGGTACATTAGAGCTTGCACAAAAAACTTCACACATACATACATGTCACATTGGATCTTGCACATAACTAAATGAAAATAGACAGGGAATCCATCAATCACCCCACCGATGGGAACTACAAACTAGAATCTACATCTCTCCATATCTCACAAATGGCTTTCATGGATGGCATATCAACCATCGACGTATGAACGGGGACACACACATTTGTTCATCCTCCACACCTACACAAGCATACACATACTAATGGTTTTATTCATGGAGGGGAAGAACCAACAACCCTTATTGTCAAGAACACCTCCTCTCGCTACACTATTTGTGGTCTAGATCTCCTCATTATTTTTACACCGAGGGAAAATATAGAAACTTCACTCACATACCACAAGAAAAATGAAAAATGAAATATTGAGGACAAGGTCCTCATTGTCACGTTGTAGCCACTATACATGAATGTTGCCACTCAATTGTAAACAACACAAGCGATTCCACTATCTTTGGAGAGCACCCTTGGCTTTTGCAGTTTTGATGCAGCCTCATCATTAGAAATTGATGAAAGGCCGTTGATTACCACATCTGGTGCCTCCGACCTCCAATTGAATGTCATTTGCTCATAAAATTAGACTTTAAGGTTCAAATGCATGTCGACTTTAGTGGAAAAACCCCCTATAAGACTAGCGTGCCCATTACAATGTGGACATCGCATTCGGTCGATAATGCATTTATTCTACAAAGGGCACGAATTTTGTCTCTTGAAAACAATGACACGCATTGAAAATAGATTTTTAAACTCGAAACTTATAAAATCTATAATGACTTTTACAATTTTTGACTTAATTTTGATACTTAGCAATATGACTAAGACTTATAAGCTATCAATAATACTTTTATTTTATTTTAAATCTTAAAGACCTAAATTTCATGTAAATAGTGGAATTGACCACTTATTACACAAAACAAAAAGAACCTAAGCCATTTACCATTAAGAAACAAATCACTATTATAATATTAAAGACTACATATTGGAATACCTATGCTTTAGACTAAAAATCAACCTTAAGACACTTTATAACCACTTAAACACTTGAACACATATGTGGCAAATATTTAAAACAAGGTTTAAAATTTTGAATACATGTTTTGTACTTGTGAAAGAATAATGCATGAGGCACCATGGAGAAGTTCATATCTTTACTTGAGCATGCAAGTATTTTCACCAAGCAAGTTGATACCGATGCTTTGGATCCTCATCGAATTGTCATCACTAGTAGAGATGAACTTGATTAAACATTTGCACAAGTCTCCAAAACATATCTTATAGCAAGCTACACGCAAATGGCAACAGCTATTCTCTATTCAAAATGCACCGATCCCCATCCAAAACACATTCAAACACATGTATGCCCATCCAAAACCCATTAAAATCCGGCTAGTCAAAAATTCTACCGACATGAGTATGACAGAAGTAGGGACAATTAAGTGGTTGACTTTAACCAAAGTTAGATTTGGTTGGTTCGCCTACTCAACTCCCAACACAGCTGATGGTGCATTGATATGGTGATCAATTCAGCAACTTCCTCAACTCCACAAACAATTAAATATAGCAAAAAGAATGGTATGGCATGGGATGGCCTCATCATGCCTTTGGAAGCGTTTGACATGATGATGGAATGGCATGGGATGGACATGCTTATGATGGTGCTCCATCATGCTTAGGATGGTGCATTCCGTATAGAGGATAGCCAAAGACCATGTGGATCATGGAATTGGAATGTCAACAAACGCTGCTTTCGATGGACAGCTCTTCAAATGTGTGAAAAATACCACCACTGCACAGGCTAAGCATGTGAAAATTAAGCGCAAACGTCTTTGGCAATGAATAGCAAAGCCATGTGGAAGGAATATGATCGCATGCAGGTATGTTTAATAAGAGCTCAAGTCTCAATGGTGAATTCTCGCAATTTTCAAACCCTCGCGTCTTGATATTGCCTTGATCCACCAAAGTCCAATGTATCTTGGAAATATCGCTCCCGAATGCTTTGGCAATGACATGGCTATAACAGAAACCTGGAATCTCTGGCATCGCATTCACAGGTGTTTCACCAAATTCACATGCAATATTAAGAGCAACACGTGGGATCTGCTCTGCCAAAAACTCCAAGAAATCATCAGATACTATGGCAAACATAGAATAATGAAGACTTGGACGGTGAAATGGAGTTAAGTACGACATTAGAACTTGCCAAATTTGATTCACATAAATAGTAGGCTTCTAGATCCTCAAAAAAAGACTGCACACGGAATATGGACGCGTCTTCTTTTTGACTGCTACCTGATTGCTTACTAATCTTTTCTTTAAGCCTCCTATGCTGCTATAATGCTTCTCCTTGAAAATATCCACTTGTTTCTTAAAGATCTATAATTCACTCCCCACACTCATTCTTTCAGTGCATTCAAATATCACTATTCTTGGTTATACATTTTGTAATGTCCCTTTTCCCAAGTGACAGCTTAAAAGAGGACATCCGGCCATTCCTTCTTTGTGGCCTAAGAAGAAGAAAGAAAAAGAAGTCTACCAAACAATTTCAGTATTTTAAGTATAATTTTACTATATTTTTAGTGGTTTATACGTAGATATGCGGGTCGGCCATGTTAATATAAAATTAGTTTATAAGGGGGCAGCAAGTCTTAAATAAAGGGTCATGTCTCTCTATTTTGGCGCACCCTTAAGAATTTATAAATAGGGGTCATGAGCTTCATTTGGAGACATCGACTTTCATTGTAATCTTCGGAATTTGAGACGATTCTCTCATTTATTACCTACTGGGACGAAAACCCCTTGTTCTTGACTTAAAACCTATGTTCCACGGGGACGCGTCCCCTGCCCTTTTAGGGCCGTCCCCATATCGGGACATTTCGGAAACTCAGGGATGGGGACTTGCAGCCCTTGGGCATTTCAGTGTAATTATTATTGTAATTAATACTTCAACCTTATGTGAAATCTCAATTCAGCTCCAATTTTATGTATTAAGGTTCTATATTTGAAATTTTGTTGTGTGTGATGAATGATTTATCAATGTTATCATATAAATATTTGAAATTTCCTATATTTTTTATATTTTCCTTTATTTTTAATAAATTAATAGCCGTCCCTTGCCGTCCCCTAAAAAAAGGTCTCCAAAAAAATCCATCCCGAAACACATCCCCTACTGTCCCGTCCCGGAAACTTGGTGGAACATAGCTTAAAACATTTAATATTCATATTCATTCAAGTTATTTTATCAAATCTGATTTATATTGCATTAATTCTCAGAAGTGCGACTTGCCTATTAATTATTTTGAGTTGTTGGGTGAAATTTGCATTAAATATAATTGATATTATCAGTCAACTTGCATTAATAAGTCCCAATCTGCACCTTCACGTATTTTCAAGGCAATATTTTAGGCAAATTGAATCAGTTATCGCTGCTGCAATTTTCTGGGAAATATTTATAATTACCCATGATCTATAAGGAATGGAAGACTTTGGCACATTTTTTGAGGGTTTTCAAGTTCGCTGTAATTAGTTACAGCCTGCTGCAGTATTTTTTAGAAATTCTGATATTTTGTTTGAGTCCCTAAAAGGGAACATTTCACATTTTCATCTTTATCAATTCCATGCTTCATTGCTTCGTTGGGAAGTCCTTCCCTCACTTGCATAATTCTAGTTAGAAGTTGTGGTTCGGAGTTTTTACAATTTTCGAAACTTACCCTCTCTTGCAATGTTTCTTTGCTTTTACTTTTGTGTTTTGTGTTCAATTACTTTAATAGCCTAGGGTTTTTAACTTAGTTCTTCTTAATAGTAATTGATTATACTTTGAGTCCCATTGACCTACATTGGCCATTTGAGGACATCAAAATAATTTCTTTTTTTCTTTCCTATAGATTTCCAAACACCACATACTCTTTCACTATCATACCTTATTATTTTCAGAGCCCACTCTCACCTGGGATAAGGATAAGAGCCCTGCTCATCTTGTTCTCTCACTCGATGGGAATGAAAAGGAGCATTATACCCTAGCATTCAGAAGGATATATTATACATAGGTTAAGAAGTAGGGAATGTGTAATGTTTGGCTGGAAACCATGCTAGTTGTATCGACCCCAACATTTTTGAATGCACTTTTCTTGTCCTGTGCACCATCTCATGCCAAAGGGAAGTAACTATAAATCACTTGGCTGCAACACAACACTAGTTATAGAAACCATAATGAAACTTTGATCTCAAAAGTTTATGTTCTCTTACCGGGCTTTATATTATGCCTTGTTGGTGGAACCAAACTATGTCCAATGTTTCCAGTTCTAAACAACTCAAGTGTTGCAATATGCAGTCTGCTAGGCTAGTAGCATTTTTTTTTTTGAAAAAAAAACACCACCAAAATTTTATATTAGATAGAAATCAAAAATACATATATGACTATGCCAAGCCTGAAAACTATTTGCCCAGGCTTGAGCATGATACA
This sequence comes from Taxus wallichiana var. yunnanensis, assembly GCA_018340775.1. Classification (NCBI taxonomy): domain Eukaryota; kingdom Viridiplantae; phylum Streptophyta; class Pinopsida; order Cupressales; family Taxaceae; genus Taxus; species Taxus wallichiana. The sequence continues at coordinate 986,250,097 of CM031237.1, read as the reverse complement.
AAAGAAAAACTAAAAACATAATCATGGTGATATCCCGTTGGAGCTTATTGGACCACCATGCAAGAGGCATGCCATACCAAAGGAGATCTCTATTATCTAAGGCCCAATTCGCTAATCCATCAACAACTTTATTCCTTGCATGGGGAATGTTGTACATCTGAACTTCTTGAAATTGCTGCTTCAATTGTTGTATCCTCCATACTTCTTTTGCTATTCGCCAATTAGAGGAAGAATCATTTCGATCATCAGATAACAGCTTTAAAATGATTTGAGAGTCCGATTCAATTTGAAGCTTTTGCCATCCAATCTTTAAAGCCTCTTGCATGCCTCTATAGATTGCTTTCACCTCCGCAAAATTATTAGTAGGAGTACCCAAATTCTCTGCAAAGAAGAATTGCACCTCACCCTGGTTGTCTCTAGCAATGCCTCATAGCAGCTCTTCCTGGATTCCCTCTAGAAGCCATCGTGTTCAACTTTCCATATCCCAAAGGAGGTCTTTTCCATTGACTTACGCTTATGGCCCGATGTTTAATTTGCCTCCAGGGGAGCGTAACATCCCTAGGGTCCAGAGATACCTGTTTGAGGAGATGTAACCACTTCGGGGATAGACTCTGGGGTAAAGATATTTTATGTTTCAGGCTTCCGCTATGTTAATTTTAATTTTCTCCCAGATAAAAGAGTTCTCTTTACTAACTTGCTGAAAAATTCTTCGATTCCTTTCTTTCCAAATATTCCATAGAGTGAGGGAGATGCCAGTCCACAAAATTGGAAGGAGATTTTGGCCTTTGGAAGACTTCTCTACCATGCTTTGAAAGTCTCCTCTATGGATGCAAAGTTATTCCAGTGTAATTGAAACAAGGAAGAGAACGATGCCAGATAGGAATAACCCAAGGACAAAGGAAGAAAAGATGTGATGAAGATTCTTCATCCTGTAAACACAAAATGCATCTGAAAGGGCCATACATACCTCTCTTCAAAAGACGATCTCCTGTGAGAACTCTTCTATGAATAACCAGCCAAACAAAGAAACTGACTTTGGGCCACATACTTGGCTGCCATAAATGTTTAAAAAGAAACCGAAGAGGATGAGGATTATCAACCAACAGTGAAGAATAGCCGATAAATATTGAATATGTACCAAAAACATCTTGTCCCCATCCCAGTTTATCCGGTAGTAGTGAAGAAGACAAAGGTCTAGCCTGTATGACTTTATTAAGCAGAGTGAGATCCTCATGACGTACTGCAATGGGCCATTCTGAAACAGGAATCCAATCTTTTCCATTCTCCCAAGGAAGGGCAACGTTCGTCCCGTAATGGGCAACCTTAATCCAACCAATGCCCTGCATGTGTTCCATAATGGGTCTAAGATGAGGGAATTGGAGAATGAGAGGTGGCTGACCGTCCCAAGAATCCGTCCAAAAATTAGCCATTTGACCATTTTAAACAATCCAACATAGCTAGTATCATTTGCTTCCAACCACTAATCTAGTTAATTTTTGCTAGAAAATTTTCTGCAAAGTAAGCAATCATCATATATCAAATCAGATTTGCTACCAATTTATGAAATTGCACCATGTACTATTTCGACTCTACTGACCCACTAGCAATTTTTCAATTGAATGAATCAGGGTTAAGTTCTTTAACACCCCGATGAGATTAATTTGTTCTATTGGACCAATTATCCATATATTTTGAGTTACTTGAAATATTCTTTCTACATTTTAGAATCTCAATCAATGAGCTTCCCTAACTAGGTCTACAGTGATGATAAGTTCTTTTTTTTTTTTTCTGAAACTGGTCATTTTCTGTGTTGGCCATCTTAGGCCCTGCTGAATTGCAAAATCAACAAACTTGGTCTTCACACAATGTATTTGGTAAATTCCATTATCCGGTTTCACTTCTCATGCAATGAAATTTTGTACATATATGAATCAAATGTTATGCTTGTATGATTGATTCAGCATATTCTATTTTATATACCTGAATTTCTAGGTCTCTTTACTGAAACTGTGTTAGACCTGAAACCCCTTAATTCCCTTCTCAAGAAGATCTTGAACCCTTTGCCAAGATGATTTTCAGGCAGTTTTACTCGACCCAACTTTGATATCGAGTGTTTGGGAAGGTTTGGACCATAGTTCAAAAAATCGTTATCGGCAGGCCAAATTTTGACTCGGAAATCGGGAATCGGCAATTTTCGGCATTAATCGACAACTTTATCACTACTTTTAAAAACATTTAAATTCATAATATAAACTTAAATTAAATGTAAAAATATGTTAGATTGTATAAAATTAACTGTTATAACTTATTTTATATAAATGTATAACTATACACTATACAGTATATTGTATATACTATAATAGTTAACTATTAAGTTTAACAGTAGACTGTAATATATTAAATATATACAAAAGTAACAAAACTAATTAATATATTAAATAAATACTATTTAATATTTAGTATTAACTATTAAGTTATTAATAGGTTTGTTAAATATTTTAGTAGTATATTAAATATTTTATTCATATTGTAAAGTCGTGTAACTGTACACTGTATAGTTATACTATAATACTGTAATATAATTATTAATATTGAAGATCTTTAAAAAAAGGAAAAAAATATTGTAATACTCTAGTAATCTTACCTGCTAGGGCCACGAGCTGTTGGAAAATAGGGCTGGAAACCACTTCGAATGCACTTGAAACCACCTTGACTGCACTCGAAACCACCTTGAATGCCCACGAAATCACGTCGAATGCCCACGAAACTAGGTTGAATGCCCTCGTAACCACGTCGAATGCTCGCGAATGGAGGAAATACGAGTCGCAGGAGCAAAAATGAGTCGAGCAGGAGAAAACAAGAGAAAAAACGAATCGATTTGGTCTTTTTTCGCATTAAAACCTAAGCCACAATTTCATCTGTGATTTTCCATGATTTAAGCTGCGATTTTCCATGGTTTTGTAGTTTTTCGCCAAAAATTATCGAAACCCACAAAGCACCGATTTTAGAAATTTTAATCACCAAAAAGAAATCGCGATTAATCGCGATTTTTAAAATAGAGGTTCGAGACGCCATTGTTTCAAGTTTGTTGCCTTGTTCCTCGATAATGAGTCTTTGTTGGCTAGATTTTCTCAAGTGAAAACCTAGGCGATCATGAGATAAATCTCCCTCATTTACCGGTGAGGCTCCGTGTAAGATTTTGTCGATTATATGTTCTAATATCTATTTGTTGGTATTACTTTAACTATTTAGCTCATGAACCATAGCTAGACAGGATTTAATGCAAGTAAGCATTTATAAAAGAAAGGACAAATCTTCAGAAGAGGAAATAATAGGAAACAGGAGAAAGTAGAGAGGATGTGCTGACCCAAGCAATAGTTTTGAGTTGATTGCATGCACATAGATTAAAACAAATAGATCATTAAACACGAGAATTCAAAACAAAGGAAACTTTCGAGATCTAGATCTATAATAACACGTTTATGAATAGATCTAAAAAGAAATAAAAGCAAAATGCACCATTGACACAAAGTTCTCCAGAAATCTCTTCTCTATTCCTCTGCTTGCAGAAATCAGGGGTTTCAGCTCAAAGTCTGGAACACAAGAATGTTGATTACAAATTCCGATCCTTTAACCCGTAGGTTCTTCCTCTATTTATAGTGTATAAAGAGCAATTACAAATAAGAAGCTTTAAATGAATTCCTGCATGCGGAAGCTATGAAAAGGGAAACTTGATTGGCAATCTTCCTCCTGGAATTCCTCTTTGCACGACATGCATGATTTATAACTGAAAAATAGAACCTTTATTTTGCATGTTTGCCACCTATTTCCAAGTAATTGACTTCTTCAAGTAATGGCTTTTAAACCAATCACTTAAATTTTATAATTTAATTGATTGCTCAATTACTTTGTCGGAGAAAATAAAAGGAGGAAAAGAAATAAGAAGAAAGTTGCAACCCTCCCAATCTTGTTCTTCTTCCATATTCTACATGCGGTTGACTCTTTTGCCTTTGATTCTCACCAAACTGGATCTGGAAGTAGGTGACTGTGATTTGCTTGCGGGTATTGTCTTCGCCTTGTCTTCCCTCTTATCCTTGAAGCTTTTGCAATTCTTCTTCAGTACATGCAAAGTAAATTCAATGAAGGCTTCAACTGGAAGATTGGGAGCACATGCACAAGATCCTGGAAGGAATTTTCCATGCATTGACTTCTACACGGGCTATGTTGGAAACAAGAGGATGAATTTTTGCCAAAAGCCTTTGCAATTATGAGATTTGGATCTATCAATTAAATCGGTGATAGGTTTAGGGCCTATGTCTTGTATCATTGACTTCAGCAAATTTGGAAGCTATGCATGATTTCTGCTGATCTTTCTCTTTCATCATGCTTCAACATGGCTGGAACAATCTTTGTCTAAGCTCTTTTTCTTTTAATTCTGTCGGAATCCCTTGCAATTGGATCAATTTGTGCAGATCTAGAAATTTCTTCAGATTCGGAAGATATATTCAATGTACCTGACATTGATTTGAGCACCTGTGATGAATACCTGCAATTTATTCAGACAAAGATGGAGTCCATGGCATGAATACTTGATTTTTATCACCAAAATCTGCATATAAAACTTGCTGCCCTAAAATTTGAGGCTTTGTTTACATGCAAAGCAAGCAAAAATATTATTTAATTCACCAGAGCACTTATACCAACATGGAGATGCTCGGAATGACCAAAATTAGGCTATTCCAACCCTAGGCGCCAAAGCTAGAAGCTTCCTGGTAGGGGAAAATAAACTTTAATGCAAAATCCTCCTTTTGGCGCCAAAACTTGTCTGGGCTGCAATCCTCATAAAAAAGAATTAATTGCTTTTTTATTATGGCAGCCCATGCTTATATAACCCTCAGCATTCTATTTCTAATAATTTCCCTTCCTATTTCTAGCAATTTAATTAATAAACAATCATGTTTATTCACCCAAATTGGGCGCCCAATTATGCATGTTGTTGGTTGCTTTTAAATAAATTTATTTTATTTATTTTTAGCATGCATCCTTGACTTCTCTTTAGCTCTTCCACTTGCATTGACTTTCCTTCTATTTATGGCGCCAAAATTGGGTGAATAAACCATTAATAAATATTATTAAATGCATTGTTATTCACCCAAGGTGGGTCGCACTTTTTGGCAAGGGTAGTTGCTAAAAATAAGAAGTCAACTTGATGGGAATTTCCACCCTACATTGCAGCTCCAAAAATCCCCTCTTTCACTTAAGTGATTTGACTTTCATCATGGGAAGTTTTACCCTGCAAGGCATGTAAGAAATTTCCGCCGGTGCTTTAAGTGATTTTTTTTTTTTACAATGGGAATTTTACCCTGCAAGGCAAGTAAGAAATTCCCTTTGCACTGCCACCTCTAATATTCCCATTGCAGCTTAAGTGACTTTGACTTCATGGGAAAAATTACCCTATAAGGTAGATAAGAAATTCCCACTTGCACACCTTGCTTTGCAAAATTCCCCTTTGGCGACTTAAAGTCTTCCTTCCAAAAAGTGTGACTTGCATTAAAATTGGCCTCCTTTGATAAAGTGCGACTTGCATGGGTGAATAAATCTCTTTGGTGGGAAAAGTTAGCTTGTCGGCAGAAAATTCTCATCGTGCTTTAAGTGATTTTTCTTTATTTTATAATGGGAATTTTTACCCTGCAAGGTAGATAAGAAATTCCCCTTGCCTCGCCTCTAATTATCCCATCGCAGCTTAAGTGACTTTGACTTCATGGGAAAAAGTACCCTGAGGCGGAGTAAGAAATTCCTACATGCCTGCCACTACTAAAAATCTCATCGCAACTTACACTTATTAATTCCAGAAAATGCGACTTGCCTGGGAGAGGCTTTTTGTGCATGACTTCATCTTTTTTGGTCAAAAGCTTGCATTTTGAGGTTGATTCCTTCTGTGTGCTATGTCGGTAGATGATCTCCAGATGCTTCAGGCAATTAAACAGACTATACTAGCGAAGGAATTGACCTAGGGGAATTTCACAGAGAGACTGAGGAGAAAACCGAAGAAAAATGCAAAAGAAATTAAAAAAAAACGAAAAACGTTGTCAGAAGTCACAGACAAAGCTCTGAATTCATTCCTGGTGAAAATTGAGATGTGTGAATACTGGCATGCAAAACTTCAACAGGATTCAACCGGAGCACAATTTACTTCAAAGGGGCTATATTTATTTAATAAATAATTAAATAAAAATCTCCCACGAGCAAAACTTGGCAGAGGGATAAAATGAGTTTTAACATTTGGGTATTTGTCAAAATTGGCTCATATGATTCACTAGGAATATCTTAACGTAATGAGACATCTTCTGGCAATAAAAACATGAAAAAGACCCTTTATTTTTAAAAAGAATGAAAAAATTTCAAATGGGGAGTATCAGTCTCATATCTATACGAGGAGGTGGGTGCTGTGGTACTCCCCTCGTGTCAGTGTGTGGGCCGGATATTGTTCAATTGTGTACTTTCTGAGTCTTGACTGAATATCTTTGCATGCACCTAGAAACTTGTAAATCAAAATGTTCATGAAGCCTGAATCGCTCTTTGCATAGGTGCATACAAATTGATTATAACATTTTGGTGTAGAATTTCTCTAACAATGTTTCAGAATTTCATTATATGCATAGAATCTTTGAACCTTTGTGATAATGATTCCCTGCTCAAACAAACGGACTTAACTGTTCATTAATTCATTTTTTTGTTAGCACGTTGCTTAACCCCACACATCTTGCGGTATTTATCACATATTATAGACTTACAAAGCATTTTTTCTCAAGCCAAAGTTTTCTGGTTCAAACTTAGGTCACAATTTTATAGACTTACAGAGCATTGTTGGAATTGCTGAAGCCGAGGATAACACCCTAAATTTTTCCACCAATCAGCAAACACAAATGTATTTGGAAATATTTCTTGTCAAAAATGAGCAACTTCAAACTTCTAAACATTGCAACTCTATCGTGCAAAAAAATGACAGCTATTTATTGGTTGAAGCTTGAATGTTTTAGTCATAGATAGCAAACTCGCTGAGTTGGCGAGTACTCACCAAAATCATTGAAAAATGAATATTCGCCAATATAACTCGCAGGCAGGACTCAACAAATAATGGAGAATATTGCGAGAATATTCAGCAAATATTCACCAATATTCAGCAAGTCCGTGCCAAAAATCGCTAGACATAGAATATATGCGAAATACAGGAAAAATGTGGAAAAAACGCTGAAAATACACTGCAATTTCTCTTTTTAAGGCAACACACCCCTTCATTTTTGATCACACAGCCATTGAGCATGCATTGCATGAGTTGAAGGGATTTTATAGCAAATTTGAAGAGCAAATTTGAAGAATTGCATTTGGAGGTAAGTTTTTTTAATTCTTTTCGCAAATTCGTTCTATTTTATTTAAATTTTATATATTCATATTGTATCTAAATATGTTTTGTAATTTTAAATGCATTCAATTTAATTGCGAATGATTTTAAATTTTTAATAGTCATTTGGAGCCGGAGGTAAGTTTTTTTTTTTTTTATTCTTTTCACAAATTCGTTCTATATTATTTAAATTTTATATATTCATATTGTATCCGAATATATTTTGTAACTTGAAATGCATTCAATTTTTTTATGAATAAGATCTTATATTATATTAACAAGTAAAATGATACAAGATAATTCAACAAAAAAGCGGGCAGTATGAGAGCACGCCCCAAAACCACGAACAAACTAGGCCAAGCCTAGGACAAAACAACTAATACATAGTCACAACAAAAAAGAAACTAAGCAGCTGCTACAAAAAGTTGACCAGCTGCGGGTGGATCATGGTCATCAAGCTAGCCAGAACCACGAAGGTCTTGGCCACTATTGGGCACCTCCTAGCCAGAGCAGCACGACCCTCCTCTTCGTTGTCTTCTGCAGTGCCGCGAGTGGGCGAGATGGCTAAGGCCATATGCGGAAATTTATCCGGTGGAGGCGAAGACTCCACCCATCATGAGTGTGCGGCTCGAGGGGAGCCGGCGAGCCCCAACCAACCTAGTAACTTTGCAGGGGGTCCCCAACCTTGGTGACGAGCTGGTAGGAGGAGAGAAGCTCCGCCGCGGAGGCGATGTGAGGGGAAGCGAGCCCGACATGAATGAGCGACACCGAGAGCAACTTCGACGACCACCTCGGGACGACCACCGTGGGGCGAGAGACCGGGTAGGAGAGGGTGGCTCCCAAGCCACATTGCAAGGTGCATCACCCCAATGTCGGAAGAGAGTCTAGAGGTGCTCCACTTCGAGGGCCACTTTATTCGCTTGCACTTGTATCTGCAAAGCAACACATTGGAGATAACCATCGACTTATTATAAATAGAAAATTGTTGATCAACTTCAACATGAGCAAATAAACAAGAGTTCCTTTCTTTCCAAAGCCAAAAAGAATTTCCCCTCTAAAAGCATGCCATATTTGGCCAAACATGTGAGGCATCTTGGGATTGTCGCCTAGCATAATATGCTTTGTCAGGTGAAACATTTTGGTCTAAAAGGGAGAAAGAAAGAATGGATCCAATTCCAAGCCTTTTGGGCTTTACTACAAAACCAGAAAAGGTGGGATAGGGTTTCCAAGTGCCCACAAAATGGACATTTGGGAGCCGAAACACCAATTTGAACCAGACGGGCACCAATCAAGGCAGGCCTTGGTGGAGAATACACCATAGAAAATGAGCAATTTTAGGTTCCACACAAGCTGACCAAACAATATCGAATCTCCTCCAAATGGAAGGGGAAGAATGAAGCCCCCATCGATTGTTGAGTTTATCAACCATGGGCAGATGAGGAGACAACCAAGAGTAACCTTTACTAGCAGAATAATTCTGAAGGGAGTATCCACAAACCATTTCCAATCTGTCCACCATGGACGGGAGGAAAGCACAACAATTTTGTGGCTCATATGATCCAGAATAAGGGCAATAATGTCAGCAATGCTGGCCCGATCTTGAGAGGCAAGATGGAACTTAGCTCTGAGCTCATTCCAAGGACACCAAGTTTGAAGGTGCTTTGCAAAAGAGGTCCTAGATGGAAAGAATTCCGCGCTTGAAAAGTTTGAGCGCAAGGATCCGAAGACCTCTGCAAGACACCGATCCTAGAATTGGATGACAGGCGACCACCACAAGGAGTGATGGTTAACAAATAGGCCATTACGAAAGCCATCACCCTTCCATTGGAGCCATGGCTTGATCTTTCCCATGCTTTCCAGATACTTTTGAGAACAAAGGTGCCGACCACTTTGATAGGAACAAGGGCAATGAGAAGATTGATGAAACCTAAACCCTTCCAAGTTGGTCGACCATAAGGGGAACCCTCCTCAATGCCATGGCGCAGAAGCACTTTCCAAGCTTCTTGTCCTTCAATGTTGTGAATTATCCATTTGGCACAGAGCACATGTCCTTGACGCAAGATGTCAATAAGGCCCATTCCTCCATATTCTATGGGTAAAACAGGTCTCCCATGAAACTCTGTGAAATCCTTTGCAGAAACAACATTGGACCAGAGAAAATATTTGAGAAGCCTTTCCAACTTCTACACAGATTTTTTGGATGGGACCTAGCAGGAGTAATAAACATGAGTGGCTTCAAGCACTTTGGAGCAAATCTGGAATTTACCCGCTAAAGACAGCGGTTTGGTTATCCAATACTCCAATTTTTAGCAACCCGTTGAACAACATATTGCCAAAGATCAGTGTGTGACGCTTGAAAGGCAAAGGGGATGCCAAGAAATTTGAACATCTCACCATGAGCAATCATCTTCCAATCATACGAAGCCATCCAGGGGGTGCGGGAAGGAAGGATTTTTATAAGATTGCGTTTTCCACCACTATGGATGAACCGAAAGCTAAGCAGAAAGTATCGAGACACTGTATGGCATTACAAACGTTATTTTCATCCTCAATGAGCATAAGAAAGGAATCATCAATAAAGTGGCCATTGAGCAGTTGGGCACTTATCGGAAGAAGGCAAGGCAATCCCCTAACCAGCCCTTGAGCTCTGGCTTTAGCAAGCAAATATCCAAAACCTTCCACCGCAAGAACATAAAGAGTCGGCGCAAGGGCAACCACGGCGTATGGGAAGAAGAGGCCAAAGCGAGCGAGCCGTGTTCGTTAATGGTGATTTGAGCTGACACATTAGAAAGAGCATCTTGACAGATTGAATGAAAATAGGACCAAAGCCCAACGCCTGGAGCATGGCCAAGATAAAAGGCCATTCTATCCTATCGTAGGCCTTCTCAAAATCAATTTTAATGAAAAGGGTTGGCTGACTAGACTTGCGGGCCCATTCCATACCTTCCCAGACGGATATGATGTTGTCCAGAATGTATCGCCCCTGGATAAAGCCAATTTGCTTCGGATGAATAATGGCCGGTAGAATGTGTCGTAGTCGAATGGCAAGGGCTTTGTGATAATCTTGTAGGAAACATTGAGCAAGGTGATAGGACGCCAATTGGTGATCAGCTCGGGGTCCCCAGGCTTGGGTATGAACTTGATATTCCCTTTGTTAATATGAATGCCAAAGAACTGATTCTGGAAACCTTCAAGATAAACTTGAAAGAGGTCCAGACCAACAGTATCCCAAAGCGATTTGTAGAACTCACAAGGAAACCCATCGCAACTGGGAGCCTTGTCATTAGCCATTTGCATGACCGCTTCATGAAGGTCATCAAGGGTGAGCATGCGATCGTAGGCGATCTTTTGTGCTTGAGATAACTTGCGAGGCACCGCGGCTAAACACTCTTCCAAAGCGTGTCACTCATCCGAAGGAGATTGAGCTGAAAAACCAACTTGTAATGGTTGACAAAGGCCTGCAACATATGTTGGGGGTCCGTGAGCAGTCCGACATCATTAATGGCTGTATTTGCTAAAAGGAACACTTGGCTTTGAGGGAAAGAAAAAATTCCTTTGAAACCCGATCCCCCACTTTAAGCCGATGCAGATGGACACGGATTTGAGCACCCGAGCATTAAAATTATCCACGATTTGAATCTTTAGTGGAGCTCTGCTACCTAGAGTTGCAGAGTTTTAGAAAAAGGGTTTCCTTCAAGCGCCACCACCGCCGGCTAAGAGCGGAGGAGGTAGCGGAGTATGATCTGCGCGAATTTTGGCCAGTTGTCGACCGTAGATTATGAGGAATTTGGTCGTCCTAGTCATCGCGTCCTCCCACCATTGGGTCCAGCTGGAATTAAGAGGTGGATGATAATGTTGCAGTGACTAGGCCAAGGCATTAAATTCCACACATGCTTGATATGATTGAGTGTGGGCCTATGTTCCATCAAGGCAGTATTGAGAAAAAACTAACCTTTATGACAAAAGGGTCGCCTATCTTGCCAAGTGATGCGAAATCGGATAGGAAATGGTCTAAAAGGATGAAATTTGGCATCACTTCCACAAGCAAGGAAAAGGTGTTGTCAAAATCAAAAAAATCTTGAGTTGAGAGCATGGCTTTGTCGAGCCGTTTGAGAACCCGATCCGATCCGATCCGATCCGCCTTGAAGATTAGACCAAGTAAACCAAGCTTCAGAGGTGGGTGTGCGAGAGGCATTAGGGTCATTAAACCTAAATTTATTGCGCATATAGAACCATGCTTCCTGTTGTCATTTGTCCATCGCATGCATGGCGGGTGCCGTACTTATCAGAGGGCAGCTCCACCATATTAAAGTCACCACATATGACCCAATAAGCATCGGGAATTTCATTAGCTATCCACCGCCAAAGATTGACTCTTTCAGCCGCATCATTAGAGGCATAAATATTGATGAAGCCTAAAGGGCAGCTTTAATATTAAATAAGGCCCAAATGGCACGATTGGTGGGGTCAACACCATGGGCCATAAAGAAGGGCCACCATTTGGGGGAAAAAAGGGAGATCAAACCCCATGCCCATGCTCATGATTACTCGTTGGTATTGAAATCGCAGAGACTACCCCATGTTAAAAATTTCTTTCTTTTAAAATAATGGGTCGTTTTGTGTTTTTATTGCCAGGGAGTTCTGTATTGTGTGTCAAGATATTCCCGAGGAGCCATATTAGCCATTTTTGACAAATACCCAGATGCCTAAAATTGTTATATTTTGTCATCGGGATTTACTGCGGGAAATTTGTATTTAATTATTTTAAGCCCTGTTTGAGGCAATTTGTGCTCCGGTTTAACCCTATTGTGATCATACATATCATTATTCCAGTATACTAGTAGGGTTTTAACCAGGAATGAGTCCTAAGCTTTATTTGTAACTTCTGGCAACGTTTTGTGTTTTTGTGTTTTTCCCGTTTCGTTTTCTATGAAATTTCTCTAGATCAATTCCTTTGCCGGTTTGGCCTGATTCTTGGCCTAGAGTATTTGGAGATCACATACGCACGTTGTGCTAGAAGGAATTCGCCATCGAAGGTCTAGTTCTCTGGGAAAAGATGAAGTCGTGCACCAAAAAGCCTCTTCTGGGTTGGCCGCATTTTTGGAAAAAGAAGGTTTGAAGTAGATCATGGGATTTATGGAAGCGTGAGCAAGTGAGAATTTTGTACACCGCTGAAGATACTTTTTCCCATGGAAGCAACATCACTTAAGTCACAATGGGAAAATTAGAGGCAGCAGGCAGGCGGGAATTTCTTAGCTACCTTACAGGGTAAAAATTCCCATTGTGGAATAAAAGAAAAATCACTTAAGTGAATCATGGGATTTTATTGCCACCCGGCGAGTAAATAATCCCATTATGAAAGTCAAACGACTTAAGTGAATCATAGGATTTTCAGGGCTGCCTTGCAGGGTAAATAATCCCATTGTCATGTGACTTTTAAAAATAAAATTTCTTATTCCAAAAGTGTGACCCACCTTGGGTGAATAATAATGCATTAAATAAATATTTGTTAATATTTATTCACCCAATTTAGCGCCCAATTTTGTGGAAAAGTCAACAAAGGGAAGTGGACAAAAGGAATTTAAAAATAGAATTCCAAAATTAAATAAATTTAATTTATTTAATGCAGCCCCATTTGGGAGAGAAATAATATTTTTAAAGTATTAAATGATTAAATTAATTCATATTTTCAATGACTAAGGTCAAAGCATACTTGTGAGGCTTGAGTTAACTGAAAGCGAAGTCTAAAATTAAATAAATTTAATTTATTTAATGGCAGCCATGAGCATGCACAAAATAGGCATTCCATTTGAAGAGTGAAACTTATTAATTAATTAATTAATTGCCAGGAATAGGAAAGGCATTAATTAATTATAGAATGGTGAAGATTATATAAGCAGGGGCTGCCATATGGATGAATTAATTAATTCACGAGGCGAGAGAAGTGCAGCCCGAAAAAAAAAGTGCGCCCCATTTGGAGAGGATTTTTGCTCAGAAGAAGGTGAAATTAATGCTAAAAGCTTCCAATTTTGGAGCACAGGTTGAAGGAGGTTGATTTGTGTTTGGATAATTGTTTGCATAAGTGATACAGGTGCTCAGGTGAAGTTGGTAAAATTCATGCTTGCTTTGCATGCAAATAAAACATCAAATTGGGCGAGCTTGAATTATGAAGATTTTTATGATTAAAATCCACTTGTTCATGTTCGATTGCCATCTTTATCGAATTAATGCGCAGGAATTCATTACGGGTGCTTTATAAGAGAAATGAAGCTTAAATCAATGTCAATACATTGAATATATCCTTTGAATCGAAGAATTATCCACATCTGCACCGGTTGTGAAGAATTCCGGCTAAATAAAGAGGAAAAGAATTGTTCAGACAAAGATTGCTCCAGCCATGGCAAAGCGGGATGAACGAGAAAGCTCAGCGGAATCATGCATTACTTCCAGATTTGCTGACATTAGAGACACAAATCCAAGCCCAGATCCAGATCTAGATCTCATAATTGCAAAAGCTTCCAACAAAAATTCATCCTCTTGTTTCTGATGCAGCCCGTGTAGAAGTCAGTACATGGAAAATTTCTTCCAGGATCTTGTGCATGTGCTCCCAATCTTCCAGTTGAAGCCTTCATTGAAGTTGCATTCACTCGGAGTGCTTTCCAGAATTTTTAATTGCTCATATGTAATTAAAAATAAAAATGATGAGTTATTTACGGCAGACATTGCATTGATGCATGTACGGGGAGAAGAACTACAAAAGCTCGAGGATAAAAGAGAAGACAAGGCGAAGGCAAAATTCCACCGCTTCCAGGACGCTTCCAAAATCCGGTAGCTTCGATCGGCCGCCTCCAAATGCTTCCAGATCCAACCGCTTACAAACGCTTCTAGATCCAAACTTGGTGAGCATCAAAGGCAAAAGAACCATTTACATGCGAGAATATGAAAAAGGACAAGACTGTAACTTTCCTCTTTCTTCTTCTTTATCTTATTTCCTCCGACAAAGTAATTGAGCGATCAATTAAATTATACAACTTAAGTGATTGGTTTAAAAGCCATTACTTGAAGAAGTCAACTACTTGGAGAAGTCAACTACTTGGAGATAGGTGGCGGAGATGTGCAAAATAGAAGGTTCTATTTTGATTCGCAAATCATGCATGTCATGCAAAGAGGAATTCAGGAGGGAGATTGCCAGTTGTTTCCTTTACAACTTCCACATGTGTCCAGTTCACTAAAAGCTTTCGGCTTGTAATTGCCCTCTACATGCTATAAGTAGAGGAAGAACCTACGGGTTAAAGGATCAGAATTTGTAAGCAGCATTCTTGTGTTCCAGACTTTGTGCTGAAACACCTGAGAGCCACTTGAAGCAAAGGAATACAAAGGAGAATATTTCCGAAGAACTTTGTGTCACGATGCATTGTGTTTCTAGCTTTTTATCTTAGATCTTTTAATAAACTTTGTGTTATTTTAGATCTAGATCTAGATCTAGAGTTGCCTTTGCTTATAATTATGTGTGTTGATATCTATTGGTTTCTTGTATGTGCATGCAATCAACTCTGTTATCTATTTATTGGGATGCACATCTTCCCCATTTCTTCTCTCGTGTTTATATAATTCCCTTCTTTAAATATTTTTTCTTAAACGATTGTTTACTTGTTGCAGAGCTATACAAAATGCTATGGTTCATGAATTTGAATAGTTAAAGTAAAACCCCATATAGATACTAGCATATTTTTATTGACAAATCGACACGGGAGCCTCACCGGTAAATGAGGGAAATTTATCTCATGATGCCTAGCCAGTTTTCAGCTATGCTGAGAAAATCTAGCCAACACTCATAAATGTCGGGTTGTCGAGACGATGGATTCTACAAACCATCTCCAGTGAAAACCTATAACTTTCACTTCCTGCAAACATAACATATCTAAATTGGCAATTTTTTTACAAGCATCACAAACGATATACTTGCGATTGGATTCTGTAAGACCCCTCACATTCCATGACATGCAATTCATGAGAAACGGTGGTCAAGGGCCATACCATTCTCCTCCAAGCCATCCAAGGCATCAAATTGATTTTGCAGAAATTGAGCATTGTTGTGCTTTAGAAAGTCTTGCAACTCAATTTTCCTTCATCCAACATACTCTATATTATACTCCTCTGTAGATTCCACACTGTGTGTCGGGCTATGATCACGGCTGGACATGAGGTGGCGAGAAGGACTTCGGGCCCTTTTGTATGGGCCCTGTGAGCCAATTGTTAACAACAATTATGAAGATGGAAGAATCGTAGAATTGCGGATGGAGTTTGTGATTCTTGAAAAGAACCGAGGCCGCCTTGGGTGTGCTAGAGAACTTAGGTAAGGGGGCTAATGAGTCGTTGCAAAACTGGCTCTTTATAGCAATGTTGGCCAGCGGATTGTTCCTTAACAGCTGGCTCGTCGAGCCAATGTTCCCGGCTGCCTTGCTTTGAGTTGATTTACTCTTATTTTTCGCCCTCCAATAGGCTTGCGACCTTCCTCATGGGGAGATTTGGCAGATTCAAAGGCTGCCTTGCACCGGGCAGATTACAATGAATATATAGAGAAAGTTCTTGATCTTATGATCAAAGGCCTGACAACGAAAAACAAGTGTTAGGCAAGTTAATGTATAAAACACGCTGGGAATAGCGAGTATCTCCCATTTGAATTTCCACGAACTCCTTCAACTCTTGGGAGAGGTCGACTTCAACACAGACACGTTTATGAGGCCGAGCGTTGTAAAAGCGTTGGGGTTCCATGCATACCACTCGCCCTATGGAGGAGGTGATTTGGTGCAGGAAATGAACACACGGCAGCGGCAAACCAAGGAACTCCACCCACACAGGAACTTTAAGGGCAGCATACTCGGAAACCACAAAATCTTTGGTCCAAGGAGAAAGGACCAGAAGTGAGTTACGCACATACCAAGTGGTTGAGCGGTTCAAAATGGCCGGGGCATGCGATGGGTCAAAAAAACGGAAAAGGAAAAACCCTTTGGTCATGTTCTGCACACTTTTGAGCCGGATGCCATGAGCAGCCCAGGCCGAGTTGACCCAAGACTTTAGCATGCTTTCAAAGGGGATGCGGCCCACAAAATACCCAATAAGACAGAATTGTTCTAACCATTGGCATGCAACATTAAATTCAAGAATAGGTAAAATAACATCAGGAGGAGAGTCATTACCTTGTGAAAGACCTTCGGAACGAACTTCCGGGGGTGTTTATGCGGCGGCACCATTGTTAGAATCTCCACAAGCTCCAGCCATGACACCAATAGTCGGGCTTGAGGTGGAAGGAGACATTATATAGGGGCGCCCAAAGGGCAAAAACCCTAGAGCTTACCAAGAAAGGTACAATCCCGTAGCACCCAAAGAGGCCACGGTATGACATTCACAAAACCCTAGCAGAGTGTTTTTCTCCGATTCACCAAATCTGAAAATCTTGTGTTTTTCCCTCGAGACATTCAAAACAAATACATTCAATTTAATTGCGAATGATTTTAAATTTTTAATAGTTATTAATTTATTCATGTTTGTTATTGTGGATTCGTGACATCGTCATTAATGAATGAAATTGTCGGAATGTATTGTTGTAATTTTGTAAATGTTATTTTAATTTCTTTTTTAGAATGTATTCTTGTTCGTAGGATTTACAATTTTAAATTTGAAATTATGGTTAAATAGGGTTATAAAGCCACTTTTTTATTTTTAAATTTTTAATTAAGTTTACATTTTTAAATGTACATTGTGTTGTAGATTAGAGCTTACCAATGGCATCAGGCTCGGCATTTGGGTCAACATCACTAGCAGGAACCATTCCGCTAATGCCTATACCATTGCTTGGAAGTATGGTGTACATGGAGCAGTTCAGGGAACCGTGGTTTGTAATTTCTGCGGCAAAACGTTTTCTGGAGACATCAATCACCTAAAGTATCATCTTGCATGTATTGTTTGTCGAACGTTGTGGTATGCCCCAATGCTACAGAAGAGGCAAAACGAGAGATGAAAGTAGAGTTGGTAGAGCTAGAGGAGAAGAAACTAGAGAGGGAAAGAATGCATGCACCATGAGAAGGTTGTTAGACCTTAAATGGCATAGGATTCCAAGAATGATGCGGCAACGATTGTGAGCTCTACTCGCGGTCCACGCATACGAACCGGAAGAGGCACATTTGCTTCATCAAGTTCGAGCAAAGGGATACATACCAAGGAACATACCTGGGGCACAACCTTCGATGCAAGGTACGGGCTAGAACAAGGATGCACACGAAGAAGCAGATAAAGCATATGCGAATTTCTAGTACTACAACAACCTTCCCTTCAATGTGGTGAAGAGCCCGTATTGGGAGTACTTGGTGACAACATTGACGATGCAGGGAAAGGGTACAAGGCACCCTCTCCAAAAGACTTGAGTGGGAAATTGCTCAAGGGTGCAATTGCAGATGCAACAACAATCCTAGAAGATCAAAAGAAGCAATGGCAGAAATACGGATGCACCATTCTTTCAGATGGGTGGACGGATGGAAGGAACCACACCCTCATTAATTTTTAACGGCTTCAAATGGTGAGATGGTGTTTTTGAAGTCAATTGATGCCTCTAACATAGTTAAAAATGCAGAAAATTTGAGTCTTATGTTGGAGAAGGTCGTATTAGAGGTGGGTATCTAGAATGTTGTGCAAGTTGTCACAAACAATGCAATAGCATATGTGGCGAGTTGGGAGACTACTACAGGAGAGGCATTCATCACTCTTTTGGACTCCTTGTGCGGCTCATTGTCTTGACCTTCTTTTGGAGGACATAAGCAAAATTGATTGGGTGAGACCGGTTATAGAAGATGTAAGAAACATAACCAAGTACATATATAATCACCCTTGGGTTCTCATCTTGATGAGAGAACATATGAACAGGAAAGAGCTTGTGCGAGCCGGTGTCACAAGGTTTGTAACTAACTTCTTGATGGTGCAAGTATTTCTAGTTTGTTATCATCGTTGAAGCAAATGTTTAGACTCACAATATTCAAAGATAGTTGGTAGAGAGAGGACCTCAAAAATAGTTTTTATGATTTCTTTCGCAAAGAGAGCTATAGAGATCATCAAGGTAATTTCAAACTTCAATTTATATTTCAAGTCGATTCTTTTATTTTAATTTGATAAATTATAAATATATTGTTATTTACTTATTTACTTTTTGTAAGTTTTTAACTTTAAATTTTAATTTATGTGTAGTGTGAGTCGTCGGTGAGGGTTTTGCGCTTGGTTGATGGGGAGCAAAAGCCTACGTGGTACATTTGAGGCCATCCAAAACTATTACAGGGGGGATATCGCCAGATTTGGTCCCTTTTGGGAGATAATTAATCAAAGGTGGAACAATCAACTCCACCAACCTATTCATGCAGCGAGGTACTACCTCAACCCCAAGTTTTTCTTCTTTGATGGCTTCACAGATGTGAACGGAGAGGTTATGGAGGGCCTTTCAACATGCATTGAGAGGATGATACCAAAGGTTGAGACAGGGACCTCATTATTTTAGAGCTGCAAAATTACAAACATGTTAGGGGAGACTCTTTTCTTCGGCATTAGCTATCCGAAGGAGAACCACGCAGTCACCAAGTAATAAAAATTGGAATGTTTACTAAGTTACTTATATGTTACAAGTTACAAATTTAAGTTTATTAATTATTTATAAACTTTTGATTATCTTATTTGTAGGTTCGTGGTGGGAGGATAGGGGAGGAAATACAATGCATCTTCAAAAGCTAGCCCTCATAATTTTATCTCAACCTTGTAGCGCTTCTAGATGTGAAAGGAGTTGGAGTTTGTTTGAGGTCATTCACACGAAGAAGGGTAACAAGTTGACTCAAAAACGCCTCAATGACTTGGTTTTTGTGCAATACAATCTCCAACTTCGCACAAGAAAAGTGGATGCCACATTACAGAACTTGTTTTGGATGAGATAGATCCATACAACGAGTGGACTGGGCAAGAAGATGAAATCCCTACTTTCACAGAGGATGAGATTGCTTCTTTCGAGAGAAAAGCTATGGAGGGAAAAGCACTAGCAAGAGATATTGGATTGGATGACATCTTTGGAGGTGATGTCGAACATGCAGCAGAGGAGCCACTGCCATCTACTACCAGGTTGATTCTTGCAATCGCAGCCTTCAGGAGGATCGAGGAGACGCAACCGAGTGTGGGGACTAATAGAGGCAATAGACCCTCTCCCCAATATTTTTCTTGAACAAGGAAGAGAAAAATGTATATTATTGTAAATTGTAACTTGCATAGATATGAAATTTATGATGATAATTTTCAATGACAATCATCATAAATTCATAGCACTTAGTCGGCTGTTGTATTCGCATGATGATGCAATTTTGTATTGTATTTGTATTCAAATCTAATAGAAAACACTTCTCCAACATTTTATAGACTCATTTGATACATTTTGTAGCTATATTTTGCATAAAATTTATGTTTTTAAAGAAATTTGCATATTTTTAAGTTACCGAATATTCCCAAATATTCGTCGAGTCTTGCCAAGTCAATTTTTTTGGGTTTACCGAATATTTGCCGAATACGAGTATGTGAACTATCGTTATATGCACCACAAGAAGAGCTCAAGGGAAATTCACATGAATATCAAAGTAACGCAACATAAGCATGGTGGAGTAACTCCAAACTTGGATATTTGTGCAAAGGATCACCAACAAGACATGAAGGGAATGTGTGGTGATGGGATACTACTGTCAAGTGATAGAGGAAACATACCCAAGGCAGCTATGAACCAAATTACCACCATTAATGCTGCTGTCATCACCATTATCAGCCACCACATTATTTCAATTGCACTCATACAAGTGGATATGCAATTTTGCAGCTGTTGTGCCACTGTCATGTTGCCAGTTTTGATAATTTCAGATCATGAGTTGTTATCAGTAATGAACAGCTGCAAGTTTGCACATTTTTGGGCAGGTCTCAGTTGAAGGGAACAAACATTTCAGCCACCATAGTTCTGATTTGGGTGAAATTCCAGGTGGTTTGTGGCTGTTGTAACTTGTTTCCAGCCTATACACAATCTGATTTGCACCATATTTTAGGAGGTACAACTTGTCATATCATTGAAGGATCCATTGGAACTCAAGGTTTGGGTATTCCAGTTTCTTCATTACATAGGAGCAAAGTGGTGCAAGCAATGGGTTTTCACAAAAGGCAGCATCTAGTTAGTTCATTGTCTGTCCATGGTGTCATCATCTCTATACTAGATTTGGATTTGTCTCAATTGGATAAGGAGACGGAGGAGTTGGACTACATTGAATTGATCTAGTTGAACTTTGTAATGTCCCCTTTTCCCACTTGAGGATCAGAACTTGGACTTCTTGCCATTCCTTCTCCATGGCAAAGAAGTAGAGGAGTTGGAGAAGAACATTGAGCTTTCATTTGCATTTGTTTTTCTAATTTTTAATGTTTCTTTTTAGTATGTGTTTGCCTTTAGCAGGTCGGCTGGGTTTTATGCACTTTAAAAGCCAATTAAAGATTAAAAGAATACTTTAATGGGGTCGGCCTTGCTATTCCAAGCTTTGGCGCCAAAAGGAGGTTATAAAAGAAGATTAGAGAGCTCATTTGAAGGATCTAGATTGGCACATTTTCTCTATTTGGACATTGTGAGCTAGTGGCTCCTTGTTCTCCACTCTTGGACGAAAACCCAAGTGTGTGGCTTCTCCTAGAAGGACGAAAACCCTTCTAGTGGCTGGTTAGAGGACAAAAACCCTCTTTCCTTGGTTGAAGTGAAGACTTATTGAAGACCTTTATGCAGATTTGAGTGTTGGAGGATCAAAGCATCATCTACAAATATTTGCATGCATTTTAGAGTCATTCCTAGTTGGGCGACTAGGTTTGATGGTGATTGAGTGCCTTCTAGGGAAAAAAATTACAAATCTGATTTTATATTCTAATTCGGCATACTTAATAAAGCCGGAATGTCTGTTTTGGTAATTTTTGGAATAGTTTTCAGCTTCATCTACTCATTCACAGATTTGGGATCAATTTTGAGAGGGTTTCCATGGTTGGAAAATTATGATATTGGTCTCATTTGATTGTTGGTATTTTTATGATCATTTTGAGTATTCATTTGTGTGGAGATTCCTTGTATTCTATGAGTTATTATTTTGAGAGGGTTTCGAGGTTGGAAAATTATGATATTGGTCTCATTTTGGTGTCCCAGATTTCACCTTGAAATCTGAGACTACCCCATGTTAAAAAAATTGTACTTTTAAAATAATGGGTCGTTTTGTGTTTTTATTGCCAGAAAATGTCTGTATTGCGTCAAGATATTCCCAGAGAGTCATATAAGTCAATTTCGACAAATACCGGATGCCCAAACTCGTTATATTACATCGTCATTTGGGTTTCTGCGGAAATCTTTATTTAATTATTTTAAGCCCCGTTTGAGGTAAATTGCGCTCCGGTTTAACCCTGTTGAGGTTTTACATGTCAATATTTCCATATACCAATAGGGTTTCCACCAGGAATGAATCCTAGGCTTTATCTGTGACTTCTGACAATGTTTTGCGTTTTTATTATTTTTCTCGTATTTTTTCTCGTGAAATTCCCCTAGGTCAATTCCTTTGTCGAGTTCAGTCTGTTTTCTTGCCTGGAGTATCTAGAAATCATCTACGGACGTCATGCCAGAAGGAATTTGCCACAGGAAGTCTAGTTCTCTCTAAAAAGACGAAGTCATGCACAAAAAAAGGCCTCTTCTGGGCAAGTCGCATTTTTGGGAAAGGAAGGTTTTAAGTTGCAATGGGATTTTTGGTAGTAAGCAGGCAGGTGGGAATTTTGTACCTGCCTGACAGGTACTTTTTCCCATGGAAGCAAAGTCACTTAAGTCATGATGGGAAAATTAGAGGCAGCAGGCAGGCGGGAATTTCTTACCTGCCTTGCAGGTGAAAATTCTCATTATAAAATAAAATAAAATCACTTAAGGCATTGATGGGAATTTCTTACCTGCCTTGCAGGGTAAAAAATCTCATTATGAAAGTCAAACAGCTTAAGTGGACCATGGGATTTTTGGAGCTACAGTACAGGGTGATTATTCCCATCAAAAAGTGACTTTTAAAAATAGAAATCAGCCATGGCAAAAAAGCGACCACACTAGAGGAAGAATAATACTTTTTAAAGTATTAATTAATTGTTTCTATTCCTAAAATTGGTGCCCAAGCATGAGGAAAAGTCAACGCATGATTGAAGGATAAAGAAGATTGGAAATAGAATGCTAAAATTAAATAAATTTAATTTATTTAATGCAGCCCTATATCATGCAAAAAAAGCGACCCACCGGGAGGAGAAATAATACTTTTAGAGTATTTATTGATGGAATTAATTCTTATTTTTGGCGCATGGAGAAATAGAAGGTCAAGGCATGATGTTAAGTGAAAGTAGAGGGCTAAAAATAAATTAAATTAATTTATTTAATGGCAGCCATGAGCATGCACAAAATAGGTGCCCAAATTGAAGAGAAAAACATGATTTTTAATTAATTAATTGTCGGAAATAGGAAGGGCAATTATTAATTATAGAATGATGAAGGTTATATAAGCATGGGCTGCCATATTAATGGAGTTATTAATTATTCTAGCAAAGGAGTGCAGCCCAGGCAATTTTGGCGCCCAAAAAGGAGGAATTTTGCTCAGAAAAAGGTGTTTTCACTGCCGGAAAGCTTCAAAGTTTGGCGCCTAGGTTTGAAGGAGCTTGATTTAAGTCTGATTAATTGTCTGCATATTATTACAGTATTCATTACAGGTGCTTATATAATTGAAAGGGAGCTTAAATCAATGTCAGATACATTGAATATATCCTCCGAATCCGAAGAAATTCCTAGATCTGCACGATTGTAAAGAATTCCGGCCGAATAAAGAGAAAAAGAGTTGCTCAGACAAAGATAGATCCGGCCATGGCAAAGCGGGATGAAAGAGAAAGCTCAGCAGAATCATGCATTACTTCGGAGTTTCGACGACATGAGACACGAGATCTAGGTCTAGAACCTCTTTTCGAATTGATTGACAGATCAGAGTTGGAAAGACTTCTCTCATGCGTGCAGTGAAAAGCAGTGGAATCATTTGAGCTTCACATTCCCATTCATAGCCCAGTTGCCAAAATTCATCATGGAGTGTGCAAGGTCGTACCACCCACTATCTAGATCGATCGAGATGCTTGAGGAAGACAATAATCCGGCTGGGCATTACGCAGTTCATCAATTATTGTCTTAAGATTCCAACACTGACAGGTGGTGACTACTATCAGCATACTAGACGCTAGCAACAGATGGGAGAAGTATAAAGTCGACTGTGTGGGCATAATGAAGAGCAGGGATATGAAGAAGCCCAGATCTCCATCCAAGTTCTTGAGGACTCTTCCACGATCCAATCTGGTGCAGGAGGTGGATGACATTACCAAATTGCTATGCAGGATAAATGGCGAAGCTAACGCTCATAACTTCCGCTCATGGATGTATGCCTTCATCAGGACCATTGAGATCAACAAAGCAAATTCTATAATCAATTGGTCGGAAATCATCAGTGACATCATCGGTGAGCAACTCCGGAATGTGAGGCGGACTTACAACTTCAAGATGACTTCATATTTGGTATATGCAGCAGCTTCACAGGGTATCTTCTCCAAGCTAGATAGACGTGGTGTGCTCTCCAAGGATCCTATTTTTGAGTGCTATCCGCAGCTTATTGTACTGCATGCAATAAAGATTATAAGGTGGTCAACGATGGATTCTTCTACGGATTCATTTGCAGGCTGAACGGTGATCTAAAGGCCAACAGGGTAAGCAAGGAAGCTTGGGAAGCTATGTCCCAGATTGGTAGTATCTTCATCTAGTTTGGACTTTACATACCTCAGGGTCACCGGCTTTTTGGGAGAACCAGTCAAGTTGCCCAGATATCCAAGCGACAGATTGGTCATCATGGAGTTGAGCAGACAACTCGTGGAGATGCATGACCTACAGTCGAAACGGCACAAGTCTACAGGCTTCTTCCCGATCACAGTGGGCTATTACAGCTGCCAGAGCATTCATAAAGCCCGAGGAATTGAAGCGGAGATGTTCTCTGAGTACGAGCAAGAGTTCTTCCCAACACAGCTGAACTTTGATCCATATGGGGTGGCAAGGAAGACAATCTCCCAGGAGTACGCGCATGTGCCTTCGTTAGAAGATTTTTGGATGAAGTGCAGAAGCGAGTATGAAGTTAGGAAGAAAGACTTCAAGCAGGTTATCAGCGCGACAAGTGTTTGACTTTGGATTAGCACGGATACCTGCGGATCTTAAAGATGATGGGCCTGTGTTACTTGACGCATACCATCAGATGGGAGGAGATAGAGTTGTACTTCAGAGAGCATAGGTGGCTGCTACATGATCGAGGAAAGGTCTGTCGCCATTTTAGTCAATACTTCAAACTGGTTGCTGACAAAGGGATATTGCCTTGATGAAGCTTTGATGAATCAGATCACAGGCAACCTCAGCACAGGAGATTCCCTCAAAAGGAAGCATGAGGGAGAAAGCAACAGAAGGCCTAAAAAGATTAAAGTGCACAAAAAGTCTCATTCAAGGGAAAAGATCACTTCTACACTATGGTGTTAGTTACCGCTTCTCCAAAGATCAAGTATTTCACTAATCTGTTGCACCTCAAAGCAAGATACCGCTCGTTCCTCCGTTGAATCCGCAACATTTGTCTTTTCTCCTCAGCCACTCCAATCAGCACCTCTTCCCCGAAGAAAGTTGCAAGTCGCAGATGGCATAATTTGAAAGAGCTTTGTCTTTGGACAATACTGAGAGGACTCGCAGTAGCCACAACACTATAGCAGCTTTTTGAGATGGAGAGGAACAGAGCACGAGATGGTGGTACATTGCAACTTCTCACTCTCCGAAAAGTAATTTCTCAAAATGGTTGGCTTCACAGTTGGTCCCAGAGGCTAGAGAGGAGATCAACTTGGAGGAACATGACTTGAAGCGCTCCTAAGTTTGGGCGGAAAAGACAAAGAAAACCTAAAGTTGCTAAGGTGACTTCGAGGTTGATTATTGAGGAGTCCGGGCAGAAGTTCGTTGAGGTGTCAGTTCCAGCAGAAGGAAAGGAGGATGAGCTCATTGGCAACAAATATAAAAGTGACCAAAGTACCCATAGGTCAAGCCACTACTGAAGGATTGAAGCAAGACATGCGAGATTGATAAATACTTTATTCCTTAGGATTGACAAAGAAAAGGCAGAGAAAGTTGAACTTCGAGAAGGTGTGTCTCGGTTGTGCGAGATTATTGCCAAAGTTGTCAAATCTTCCACTCCCAATTTTAGCACATAAGCGGTGAATGATCATCGATGCGGGAAGTGGAAGATGCAAGTAACTGAGCTAAAGTTATCGGCGAATGGAAGAGTCTAATCATTCGCCAAGCAAGCTATCTGACAACTCGGGGAGGTGTCGGCCCGTCCCTAAAGGTTATGAAAGATGCATCGGTTCAATGAAACAAGCGGTGACAAGCACGATAGACATGAACACGGTTGTTGAAAGTAACCGAAAGTACTTTGGTCGAAAGTAACTGATCGAGTTGAGAAGGGAAGCATCTTGAGTTTGCGATATCTTTCCGCTTGGAGATCTTCATAATCATGTTGAAAAGGATGCGGAGCACTTGAACGTATGACATCATCATTGCAGACAATGTCATTGCTTTCACCAATGAGGAAGTGGTCGGGAACGTTTCTTCATACACAAGGACCATTCCTGACAAAGTGTCTAATTCCCTGGAAGGATCTCTTCTAATGGTGCAAGAGAGGATTGATGAAGTTGTTAGGTCTTTCACGATGGATTCCATCGATAAAGTAGTAACGATGCGATCGGATATTAAGAGGTTCGGGCCTAGCTTGAAGGATGTGGAAGCGTGCATCGGGGTTTTGAACGAAGGCTTGCTGCAATTTAGGACAGAAAAAAAAGTTGTGGCTAAAACATATGGGAAGTTGTTGAATTACATGTTCGACAAGTATATTCAGTATCAAAACAAAAAGTAGATGTAGATATTTGTTGGCAGATCTTTCTTCTTCTATTTCCACGTTCCCGGATGTAATTGTAAAACTTTAAAGTTGTTGGTTTTAAAACCATTACTTTAAGTTATGTGGAACGATTCTATAAGTGACAGATGTGTATAATTTTGACTATAGATCCAGATGCATGTCACTTGGAGAGGAATTAAAGGAAAATGATTGTCGAGATGTTATCTTCACTTCTTGTTTATGTTCTAGTTTAGTTAAGTTTCCCATTTGTAATTTCCCTTTACATTCTATAAGTAGAGGAAGAACCTTCGGGTTAACGATCAGAATTTGTAAGCAACATTCTTGTGTTTCAGACTTTGTGTTGAAACCCCTGATAGTTATTTGAAGCAAAGGAATAGAAAGGAGCATATTTCCGGATAACTTTGTGTCACAGTGCATTTTGTTTCTAACTTTTTGTCTTAGATCTACTTATAAACTTTGTGTTATTTTAGATCTAGATCTGAAAGTTGTCTTTGCTTATAATTCTATGTGTTAATATCTATTGGTTTTGTCTATGTGCATGCAATCAACTCTGTAATCTATTGATTGAGTTGCACATCTTCCCTCTTTCTTTCCTGTGTTTATATTATTTCCTTCTTCATCAGATTTTTTCTTTCTTTAAACAGTTGCTTACTTGCTGCAAAACTATACAATTATGGTTCATGAGCTGCATGGTTAAAGTAAAACCCCAAAATAGATACTAGCATATTTAATTGACAAATCTTACACGGGAGCCTCACCGGTAAATGAGGGAGATTTATCTCATGATTGCCTAGGTTTTCGATTATGCAGAAAAATCTAGCCAACACATTTGATTGTTCGTATTTTTATGATCATTTTGAATATTCATTTGTGTGGAGATTCTTTGTATTCCATGAGTTATTGAATTTACAAGTTTCAACTATTTTTTGCCATAATAACTTCGAATTTTGAGTTTAATGATTTGATCACATTTTTAGCTTCTAAAATCAAGGGCAATCCAAGGAATCATTTCCTATAAATTTTGAGTGTTTTATGGTGGATTTCTCTTTCTCTCTCCTAGTCACTAGGGTTTGAGAGTATTTTTGGTCCTTTATTAATTGCTGTCATAAAAATCAGACTTGCTTATTTTGGAGGTTTGAGCTAATTTCCTTAATTTTCAGTTTTGTCCCCAAAAGGGATATTACATAGTGGTATCAGAGCTCGAATCTTCAAAGGCCTAGGGTTTCAGTGAAAGAAGACAATATGGCGGATCAAAACTCTCAAGAAGCCAAAGTTGACAAGTTGATTGCCAACCAAGAGAGACTTGCGGATACAATGGATTTTCTAGCCCTATCCCTCCAAAGGATCATTGAACCTAGGGTTCAAAATGGTGATGGTAGCTCATTTGGAGCTAACAATACACACAAGAACCAATGGGATCATGTAATATCCCCTTGTGGGATATTAATGATTTATTATTAATTACTTGCAAAACAAACAACTTAGAAGATAAACCCTCCTAGGTTTACCTCAACTAACCCTAGTGTCAGCTTCAATACAACCCAAATAGGGTTGGAGTGAGCCAAGGTGAGGGTTTAGATGGGCAATCCAGTTGGTATTTACACTCCTTTATCCAATACACTTTGCAGAAGTAAAAATAATAAATAATACTGCTGAAAATTAACTGAAACTTTGGAAATTAATAACTCCCAAAATACTAACTCTTTTGACTTGAAACCAAGTGCAGTAGAAAGGGAAAATTATGAGCTTCTATTCACAATAAATATCAAATCTTTCCATGCACTAGAAACCACTCAAAACAGCCCCCAAAATCCCAAACCCAGTCGCTAGGGTTAGGGTAAAATCTGCAACATAATTCCAACACTTTTTCCTTCACTTTAAGAGTCAATAAATGCAGTTCCAGATCTGCAATTAATAAATCTAAAACAACAGATTTATAATCACTTCAAAATCCCTTCCAAACACTCTTAGCACATGCCCAAACAAGTCGATTTCATCAAGTAAAAACCAACAACATATAATAAAAGATATTCATCATAAATCACACTCCAAACCCTCAAAGCAAGCTTATATCTTCTCCCAAAAATGGCGCCTTATACATATATAGAGAAATGATTGCAAAAACTTATTACTTCAGGCTCATATGGGCACACACTTCACAAATGGTGGTGTTAATAAACACCTTTTGTTTTGATCATAAGTGGGCATACATCCCTTCTCAAGCATGAAGATAAGTTTTATAAACCGTCAACATGCCAAAAAAAAAGAGTAACCCCATCTTCTTTTATACTTTTTGCTTGCACATCCTCCAAAGTTTCTTCTTCATCTAGGAGGAAATCTTATTTAAAAATGTGCCTGAAAGTCACCAACAACAAATATTAAATGCATAGGGATTTTAAAAAGATGCCCATATGAGTCGACCCATGCTTAGGAATAATCACTTTGTCTCAAATATTAATTATTAAATGCTTCCAGGAAAATGCGACTTGCCTAGTCACTTGATTTACCTTTTAAAAAATGCATTTATTATCTCAAGGTGAAGTCGAACTTCCCCTTTTATTTTGATTTGCACAATTTATAAAATTTTATTTTAAAATTACATGTGCAAATCAATTTTATCTTCTTTTTAATTTTTTATAAAAAGGGAACATTACAAATCAACCTGGGGATCCGTTACAAAGCCCACTTTCCTTCCTAGAGAAGAAGCTATTCCGGAGGAAGAAACAAGGCCTACTATTGGACGGAACATCACCGCAAGATATGAGGAGTATATGGCCCTTCCAAGGGAAATTCGTGGGGCTATTTCACTCACTGAATTCATTGGAGTGAATCGAGGAAGACCTAGGCTCAAGCCTTGACATCACATGCCACACAAGCAACATGAAGAAAGCACTAAGTTTGATGAAGAAGGGGTCGAAACCCCAAGTTCGCCATGCAATAATGGAACCATTGAGGAAGAAGGGTTGGTGATCAAGGGACCTAAGGCCTTGGAACTTACACCCATTCCAAAGAGTCAACAACATGAGGTAAGAATTGCTCATTTTGTGGTTAATACTGAAAATATTTTGACTTGTGATGAATCCAGAGATGAAACAAGGGGTGTGGAGCAAGAAGGGGAAGAGAAAGGGCTGGTTGGAAACCCTTCTCCAATGAAACATGATGACAATAGGCCTGCTGGTCTGTTTAGAACAGCAATCAATAAGAGGCAGATTTATGGTGTCCATGAGTACGGTAAGAGCTATGGAGATGCCCTATGTGAACACCATCAAGATATTGTTGAAGCCAAGGCGGAAAAAGCTTCATTTGTTAAATCTGAGGAGAAGAAGAAGGTTGATTTCAACTCAGAAATTCTAAGTCACAAGATTGGGAAAATGGAGGATGTTTCGATCACTCCTCATCCGGCATGGGAAGGTAGATATGTGGGGCAATCAAAAGGTCTTCTACAACAAGGTAATCTTTTCAATTCATCAATTTTTAGACACCCTTGTTTGTTGCTTCCTCATTTGTGTGTTAAAGCTGAATATTGTGGGAGAATGGGAAATAGTATGGTGTGCATTTCAAAGTATGTTTTTAAGAAAATGATCCCTCAAGGCAATGTTGATAGATGACATTTTGCAAAAAGGGGCAGATCTATGTTCCATGTTTTCTATAACAGCAGATAAGGGAGCACAAATTGCAACCAATCATGAGAGTGTTGGTACCCATCCTATAAGAAACAAGGTAGATATCAATGGTGCGCTAGCTATCTTTTGTACTTTGCATGAAAGGAAGGTTAGGAAGAGTCATATAAATTTACTCATGGGTTCTAACAACATGGAATGTGAGTTATTGCTGCAAGTAGATTTTCAGTTTCTTATCAAAAGGATGGATGTGGAGTTCAAGAGGTTTATGTTGGATGGTGAGCATATTGATGGTAGCCCCAGGTATGAGAGTATTTCAAAATTATTGTTTCCTCCTACATCATTTTGTTATCATGGTTATCATGGGAAGCATGCTAGAAAGAATGATAGAATTCCCAACTTCAACTTTGGTATGATTAGTGAGTTCCTTATTGTACACATCAAAGGAACTTTCATGGGGAATCATGCATGGTTCTTTCTAAGGACTAATATTCTGATTTGGGAAGGTGAAAAGCAAAGGTACATCTATGTGTGGGACAATATGACTGAATTTGTGGGCAGCCCTCACTCATGCAACGATTGGGAAATAACTAACATAAGGTACCACGCTGAGGTCGTCTTTATTTCTCATATGATTCAGAAATATACTGGTTGCATTGACTTGTTGTGGGCTGCCATGATAGTCACAAGAGTGCTACTAAGCACACAATTCAAAACCAAGGTATGTACGGCTGTTGCAAAATCATTTCCAGTCATCACAATTCAGTTTTTAAGCAATAAAACACATTATAACAGCCATAGCATGAAGAGGGACATGTGGGTTGAAGTTTGGTATGAGGGGATTCATCATATGGAGTTCTTAAATACCCATTGCTCGCTGTTTGGAAGTAAACTTGGAGCAATTAAGGGCTGTTACAGTCACCATATAGCCCCTTTACAATCAGTTTGGCCCCATTTATCAAAGGATACAAGTGGAAAAATCATTGGAGCAATGAGGGGTGACGAGTGCCAATACCAAATGAACATTAAGAGGGTTGTTTATGAATTATTGACTGTTGTTTTTGGCATTTTCAGTTCGTTCTTTTTGCTGATCACAGTCACAAGGAGAAAGGTTGACAAGGGAAAGTTGTGTTTCCCACTTCTTAACATTTTTGCAGCATTTTGGGCAACTACATGTGCATTTCCAGCCAAGTATGTAAGGCACATAATTCCGGATAATGGGGTAAGGAACAAGGTAGACATCAATGATGAGTTCTCCATCTCTTGTATTTTGCATGCAAAGAAGTGTTACATAAACTTGCTCATGATTTCATTTGCCCACATGCAAGTGAACCTAAAGGTACTTTCAATCATGGGGAATGATTCCTTTTGGTTTGGAGTTGCTAACATGATATTTTCAGTCCTTGCATGGTTGTTTTCAATGCACAAATGGTTGAATGTTGCAAAGGAATTTTGGGTTTGTGTAATGTCCCCTTTTTTAGGACATTACTAATATCTGGGTTCATCTCTTTTATTTACATTTGCAACCCCTTGGCATGCCTAGCGCTACAAGTGGGAGTCTCTTTAGTTATTTTAATGTGCACATAGGTTAGTTGCTTTTATTATTTAATTAAAAATAATAAAGTGCACATAGTCTTAGTTTATTAGAGACTTCATTTTATAATGAGAGTTTATGTTTTCCCTCCAAAAGGGAAAAGGTCGGTCATTGGATATTGCACCCCTTAACTCTATAAAAGGAGGTCGCATTTCCTCTAGTGGGGTTATGTTGATTGATCATTTGATTTCACTCCATGCTTGGAGTATTGGGATGTATGCCCATGGGATGTATGCCCTAGTTCTTGCATTGTGCTCTCTCTCATTTGGATCTATTATTGAAGAATATTGAAGATTTCATTGTCCTCTCCATTGTGCTCTCTTGTTTTGAAGGTGTTTATGCATGGTATATTCATTCTAAGTGTTGGTGACTTGGATTGGGGATTGTTTAAGCATATTTTTGATGTCTAAAAATATATTTATGTTGCAGATCTGATTTAGCATAATTTTGTGAGTGTGTGTGACCAGATTTGAGGGTTTTGGAGTAATACAAGTGCTGGAATTAATTTATGTGCAAGCAGCAATTTATTTTGCCTTAGGCGACTAGCTTTTTTGGCTATTTTGGGGGTTTAACAATGGTTGTTCTAATTTGGTTGGGTTCATCTTATTCCTTGTATTTTTACAAGTCCGTACATATCTTATTTGCCCAAATCGGAGTAGTTTTAAGGAATATATGAATTCTTAAAAATTGCAGCACACTGAGATTTGATTGTCAAGTGTTTTCAGTTGTGTATGATCATAATAAAAATCTGATTTGACTATTAATTATTTCTAAGCAAAGGGAGTTGATTTGGAGTGTATGGAAGCTTGGAAAAGGGCTGAAATATTTTTATTGATTTTATTATAACCCTAGTGACTAGATTTCTGATTTTGAGGTCTGATTTGAAGGGGTTTCAGTGGTCTAAAAATTCAGATTTATAGCTCTTTGGAAAGCTCTTGAATTATAGATTAATCTGCATTTTATTTGAGGGCAAAATATGGAATATTGAGCAAGTTATGAATTTTCTAAGTTTCAATTCTTGGGTGATTTATTAATTAATTAACCGCTACTAAAAATCAAATCTAGATGTTATTAGAGTTCTAATTGGTTCTCTCATCTAACCCACCACTTTGGCATACTCCAACCCCATTTTGGATTGTATTATCGCCGACATTGGGTTATTTGAGGTCGAACTAAGAAGATCTAATCTTCCTAGGATCGATTTGGTTAATTAATTTGTAGATTTGGGATATTACAGTGGTATCAGAGCTACTTTCCTCTACTCCTTGTGGGTGTTGTTTGCAGAGATTAGATCATGGGGCTTGCTAGTGACGGGGAATGGAAGAAATGGCTCAAGCATGACTTTGATGCATATTGCAAAGAATACCAGGCACTAAGTCAAGAGGCCCAAGCTCTCTTATCTCTCAAGGGATTTTGTGACTTAAGAAGGAAAAGAAGTGGATCAAGAAGAAGGATAACTCCAGTTGATGTGTTCTTTGATGAGCTCATCCAAGAAGCTAATGGCAAGGTGGAGTCACCCGCATTTCCTCCCACAAGAACCTTCCATGCCAAACCCTTAGGGTGGGAAGAAGAGGAAGTGAAGAAGAAGAACCACCGGATGGGAATAAGCAAGGTAAAAGTTCTTTGTTGATTGAAAAGGTTTCTTTGTCTTCTAATGTTTGCATGCATAGTGAAGTGACAAAAAAAGGAATCATGGAGGAAGAGCAAAAGGAAGAAGGATGGCTTGATTCACAACTTTGCATGGATGATAACATATACCATTGGCGTATGGAGCTTGTTTGAGCCATATGAAGCTCTTCTTGAACTTTACAGGACCATCTCCTCTTTTACAACTTTCGATCTGTTAGCCCTAGGCGAGGATTTCTTTTCCCTAAGCCTAAGAAAAGAAGAACAAAAAGATTCAGATCTGCACATTGAAAAGACAAGTTTGGTGGGTGAAACACCAAAGGAGGATAGTGGTTTTCCACTTGTTGTGCATTCTGGATCAGCCACACATGAGAAGCATACAAGTATGGTAAGTTTGTTGTTGTATGTCTTGCCATTTCAGATTTGTTTTCATGTGGGAAACAGTGGTGACACAAAGAATGAAGATAGCAAAAATGGGCAAAGAGATTCCTTGGTTCAAAGTCCCATCCATGGGCACCCTAAGGTATGGAATCCGGGTGATTTCCTACATTCTAAAAAAGGTGTCAATTCTGATTTTCTGATCATTATGACTGATTTTCTGAACATAAGTGCAAGCTTAGAGCTATTTTTGGAGGGCATGAGTATTGGATTGCATTTGGGAGATCCGGATTCCAAGCTAGAAGGCCAACACCTTCTAGATTTCAGTCCAAACAAAAGTAAGGGCAGCAAGTGCATGACTCCAAGTTGTGGTAAGCTACTTGAATTTGTTTCTACTCAATTCAGTTTTGATAGCATTATTGGGGCCAATTCATGTGAAGAGAAAATTGAAGTTGCATGGGGAAAAGGTGGGTTGCTAGAAATTACACATGATAGGAAGCAATCTTCCACTTTCATATGTATCATGGTTCATTTGACAAGCATGTGTATGAAGGTTCATTCTCTTGTAAGCATTTTCATATTTGCATTCTTCAATTAATGGCTGAGTTTGTGCATTCAATGTGGACACTTGGGGTACTTGAGCTCAATCTCACACTCCATGACAAAGAGGGTATGGTGGGAAATGATGCAAAGGCAGCTTTGGAAGGTAATGATTTTCAGTTATGCAAGTTACATACAATCAATTTTGAGTTGGGGTTTATTGATAACATTCCAAGTGTAAATAGGGTGAAGGACAATTGTTGGGATAACTTTACCATTGTTGATTACATGAGCATAATCGTGGGGGCTTCCACAAAAGTTTGGGAAGAAGAAGAAGGGGTTGGTATAAGGTTTCCTTATGGTAAGATTGATTCCATATTTTCAGCCTATGATGAGCTCTTACTTGACATATACTTTCAGATTTTAGGGTCTCTCTTTCGGTGCACTTTCATGACATATTTTACATGGATCATGATGGCTAAGTTTGATAATGAGACAAGGAATGGAGTGGTATGTATTGTTGAATTTTTTGGGACAATCATGAGCATATTTTCCATGATTACAATTGTTGTCCCTTTTATAACAGCCACCAGGTTGATCCTAGTGCATGCACATATTATGATGTAAAGTGTCACAGGTTGCATGATTCCAAGATAGAAGGCGATGTTTGGTTTGGAAATTCTAAGGAGTTTGAAGGTATTTCATGGCACAAAGGTATGATGGGTAGCCCTAAGCATTTTGTTTCAAATGTATTGCTTCTTTTCATCCATTGGCACAATGAATGGTATGAAATTCCTTGCATTTCTTACTTTCCTTTTTCTTATGTGAATGAGAGAGTAGAAGGGGGTATCATCATGCACATGCTACCTCATGGTATGAAGGAGTAAGCAACAACTTCAAATTATTTGTATTAACACTTACATGTGCTTGTGAGATGATCAAGTTGGATATTCTATTGTTCTTATATCATGGTGAAATTCAGTTTTGGGTTGTTGGAATCATAAAAGGAAACTATGAGCATTGTCTTTTCATATATGAGTTTGCATCTAAGAAGAGTATATGTATGCCTAATGTTACCATTGATATTTACACTGCTGTCATTTATTTCAGCACTCTTCTTGTGGCCTTTAGAGCCATAAGGCATGGGAACAAGGGACATTTTTCCATTGGTACTCTCACGCATGAATTGAAGGATGAAATGGGACTCACATGGGGACAAGTTTGGAGTGGTCAAGTTGTTGATTTATCAGATTTTTATTTTATGACAGCAGTTGGTTTTTGGGAGTTCAAGGAAGTATGGGGCAACATTGTGACATTTGGGGCAGAACATACATGAAGGAGACTTATGAGCCATTCACACCAATGAGACACAAGAAAAATGTTTTTCAACACTTGTTTTTCTAATGTGTTTGCTTCATGTGCGGGATTGAAGACGTGATGGAAAAGCGTTGTCCTATTCATTTCATGAGGGCATTTTTGAGAGAGGCGGCCTTGGAGCTTAGCAAAGTTCATCCCTTTGATGACTCCCTATGCCATGTTGAGGACACCACCTCTTGGAGCACATGTTACGGAGCTGATGACCCATTTTTTTGGGTTGACATGAGGGAAAGAAACTTGTTCTTTCCAACACTTTATCACTTGACAGGCACCCGATCGAGGCTTTGGATGCACCACCCCACATCTTCTCTTTGGGGCATGATGCATGGATCTATGAGCTTGCTATTGCTTGAGAAAAACAATTTTCGAGAGGGGAGGACCATAATGTCCCCTTTTTAGGACATTATTAATATTTAAGTTCATCTCTTTTATTTACATTTGTAACTCATTGGCATGCCTAGCGCTTTACAAGTGGGAGTCTCTTTAATTATTTTAATGTGCACATAGGTTAGTTACTTTTATTATTTAATTAAAAATAATATATTGCACATAGTCTTAGTTTAATAGAGACTTTATTTTTATAATGAAAGTTTATGTTTTCCCTCGGGAAGGGAAAAGGTCGATCATTGGATATTGCACCCCTTAACTCTATAAAAAGAGGTCGCATTTCCTCTAGTGGGGTCATGTTGATTGATCATTTGATTTCACTCCATGCTTGGAGTATTGGGATGTATGCCCTAGTTCTTGCATTGTGCTTTCTCCCATTTGGATCTATTATTGAAGAATATTGAAGATTCCATTGTCCTCTTTATTGTGTTCTCTTGTTTTGAAGGTGTTTATGCATGGTATATTCATTTTAAGCTGTTGGTGACTTGGATTGGGGATTGTTTAAGCATATTTTTTATGTCTAAAAATATATTTATGTTGCAGATCTGATTTAGCATAATTTTGTGAGTGTGTGACCAGATTTGAGGGTTTTGGAGTAATACAAGTGCTGGAATTAATTTATGTGCAAACAGCAATTTATTTTGCCCTAGGCGACTAGCTTTTTTGGCTATTTTGGGGGTTTAGCAACTGTTGTTCTAATTTGGTTGGGTTCATCTTATTCCTTGTATTTTTCCAAGTCCGTGCATATCTCATTTGCCCAAATCGGAGTAGTTTTAAGGAAGATATGAATTTTTAAAAATTGCAGCAGACTGGGGTTTGATTGTCAAGTGTTTTCAGTTGTGTATGATCATAATAAAAATCTGATTTGACTATTAATTATTTTTGAGCAAAGGGAGTTGATTTGGAGTGTATGGAAGCTTGGAGAAGGGCTGAAATATTTTTATTGATTTTATTCTAACCCTAGCGACTGGATTTCTGATTTTGAGGTCTGATTTGAAGGGGTTTTAGAGGTCTAAAAATTCATATATATAACTCTTTGGAAAGCTCTTGAATTATAGATTAATCTGCATTTTATTTGAGGGAAAAATATGGAATATTGAGCAAGTTATGAATTTTCTAAGTTTTAGTTGTTCTTGGTGATTTATTAATTAATTAACTGCTGCTAAAAATCAGATCTGGATGTTATTAGAGTTCTAATTAGTTCTCCCATCTAACCCACCACTTTGGCATACTCCAACCCCATTTTGGGTTGTATTATCGCCGACATTGGGTTATTTGAGGTCAAACTAAGAAGATCTAATCTTCCTAAGATCGATTTGGTTAATTAATTTGCAGATTTTAATAATATCCCAAAAGGGGATATTCTGGGGTTTGCCACACTTATGGTTGTTACCCCATATCTTTATTGTTGGTCCACTCAATTTCAGTCATGGATAGTTGTACATTTGAGCCATTTGAGCAGAATTCTTCACAGGATAATATTGGTAAGAGAGTCTCATCATCAAAGACAATCATCCCAACCATCCTATTGCTGATTTGGGTGGAATTCAGAATGATTGGTAGTTATTGTAACTCATTTCCAACCCCTACACAACTCAATTTCGAGTCTCCTAGTATAATTTGGGATCCATGAATTTGCGATTGCTTGAGGAAAAGCAATTTTGGGAAGGGAGGACTGTAATGTCCCCTTTTCCCACTTAAGGATCAGAACTTGGACTTCTTGCCATTCCTTCTCCATGGCAAAGAAGTAGAGTTGGAGAAGAACATTGAGTTTTCATTTGCATTTGCTTTTCTAATTTTTAATGTTTCTTTTTAATATGTGTTTGCCTTTAACAGGTCGGATGGGTTTTATGCACTTTAAAAGCCAATTAAAGATTAAAAGAATACTTTAAGGGGTCGGCCTTGCTATTCCAAGCTTTGGTGCCAAAAGGAGGTTATAAAAGAATATTAGAG
Source organism: Taxus wallichiana var. yunnanensis (assembly GCA_018340775.1). Lineage (NCBI taxonomy): Eukaryota > Viridiplantae > Streptophyta > Pinopsida > Cupressales > Taxaceae > Taxus > Taxus wallichiana. The sequence continues at coordinate 986,212,150 of CM031237.1, read as the reverse complement.
AGCTCATTTGGAGGATCTAGGTTGGCGTATTTTCTCTATTTGGATTTTGTGAGCTAGTGGCTCCTTGTTCTCCATTCTTGGACGAAAACTCAAGTGTGTGGTTTCTCCTAGAAGGACAAAAACCTTCTAGTAGCTGGTTAGAGGACGAAAACCCTCTTTCCTTGGTTGGAGTGAAGACTTATTGAAGACCTTTATGCAGATTTGAGTGTTGGAGGATCAAAGGCATCATCTACAAACATTTGCATGCATTTTAGAGTCATTCCTAGTTGGAGCAACTAGGGTTTGATGGTGATTGAGTGCCTTCTAGGGAAAAAATTACAAATCTGATTTTATATTCTAATTCGGCATAATTTATAAAGTCAGAATCTCCGTTTTGGTGATTTTTGGAATAGTTTTCAACTTCATCTACTCATTCACAAATTTTGGGATCAATTTTGAGAGGGTTTCCATGGTTGGAAAATTATGATATTGGTCTCATTTGATTGCTGGTATTTTTATGATCATTTTGAGTATTCATTTGTGTGGAGATTCCTTGTATTCTAAGAGTTATTGAATTTACAAGTTTCAGCTATTTTTGTGCCATAATAAATTCCAGAATTCTGAGTTTGATGATTTGATCACATTTTCTGGCTTCTAAAATCAAGGGCAATCCAAGGAATCACTTCCCATAATTTTTGAGTGTTTCTACGGTGGATTTCTCTCTCTCCTAGTCGCTAGGGTTTGAGAGTATTTTCTGGTCCTTTATTAATTGCTGTCATAAAAATCAGACTTGCTTATTTTGGAGGTTTGAGCTAATTTCCTTAATTTTCAGTTTTGTCCCCAAAAGGGATATTGCAAACTTCTCCATGTTATTTTGCATTGTTGGCCATTGATGCAAGAGGATATTATTTCAAGTTGTGTTTTGGCAAAAATGTTGAAGTTTTTGGTGACTTTCCACAGAACAATACATTGCATTGCATTGTTTTTTGTTGTTTGCTGAACCTGTTTTATAATATACAAAACAGCAATGATAGTGTATCCACAAAAGAACTTACAGAATCTTTTGGTTGGCCCACATATGAATCTTATCAACAGCATGATGTGCACGAGTTCAACACAATATTGCATGATAAGCTAGAAGAGACAACAAAGGAGCCTTTTCAAAATTACATAGATTGCATTGATGAGAATTATAAATCTATTGGAAAAAATTGTTTTATGATCTTCAGCTTGATGTCAAGGGCTGCAAGGAGGTTTATGCTTCTTTCAATAAATATATTCAAGTTGAGACACTTGATGGTGACAATCAATTTGACGCAACAAAGGAAACATTAAAAGAAATGGCAAAGGCTCAGGGTCTTTGGAATCTATGGATACCAGTTGATAATGCTACAAGGGTGCAGAATTTATTCAATAAGGATGAGCACAAGGGTTCATTGCTTGGTGCTAGTTTCTCCAATCTTGAGTATTCATACTATGCATCTTTTCCTGAAATGTGTGATCTCTTATGTGATATTTTTGCACATGTTGTCAATATGGCAGAGATCAGCAAACCTGTATTTCTTTTACATGAAGGGACACAAAGTCCAGGTAGGCATGTAAGTCTGATTGACAGTGATGATGATGAGGTTAATCAGTTGTTGCACCTTGCATCAGAGTCATATGTATTTAGTTACCTTGGACTTGAAAAGATTAAAGTCTCAACTACAATCATGGATGAGAGGTATTTCAATCCCGTCTATAAACTTGAATTGGCTGGCACATCTGAAGGAAATTTTGGGAAGACAAGAGTTGGGATAGTACTGTAGATACCCAATGATTCTGTGACATACGAAGTAATGGTTGGTTTAGGTACAACGGTGAAGGTGCTTGCAGAATTTCATGCTTTAATGTTAGGACTCGGAGCACCTTTGGATAGAGGCATATATCACATTCAAGATTCAAGGCAATTTACATTTATCAATGGATTGCAAGAGCACTTATTTGATAAAGATGTCATGGATTTAGTAAAGGAAGCAAATGCACTTATCAATACATTCAAAGAAAATGTTTGTATTGTTGCTTCATCCTTGGCCAATAACGTTGTTGGTCTTCCAGATGGATGTATGGAGAAGGCTTCAAGGACAACCAAAGTTATGCAATCAAAGGAACATACTGCATCACACGAGGAATTTAGAACATGGAATTGCAAGTTCCCAAGGATGAATTGGGATCCAGGTATTACAGAGATAGCTAGTTGGGGAAAGTCAGAGCAGTTGAGCTTGCAATTACTTGAGGACAAACAATTTTGGGAAAGGCGGACTATCATGTCCCCTTCTCAAATCTAATCCAGTTAGAAGACCCTTAGCCTATTCTCCATTTCTCGTAGGCTAAAGTGGTGGTGCAAGGGAAATAGTTTAATTATTTAACTTAAGTTGTCCAAAAAGTAAATTTAAGTTATTTTCATAAAAAGGCAACTTATATTTTATTGTTAAAAAGGTGATTATTATTAAAGCAACTAAAAATTAAAATAAAAGGAGGGGACATTGTTTTATGAGTGTTTTTCCTTGAAAAGCGTGAAAGTGAAATTATAAAAGTGGGGTGATTGGGCTCATTTGGGCATCACTTTTCAATCACCTATTTTTATATTGTGAGTTTGGGCTTCAACTTCATATTTGTAATGTCCCTTTTTGGGGGAACCCTGTAATAACCCTTTTGAGGGTTTTAATCAAATATTCTAAATGCAGATCTGAAAATAAAATTGCAGCAGACTGAAGAATAAAATCAGCGACTTGTACTTGCACCAAAAAATACCAAAATCACCATAAAACACCACCAATTCATTCGCTTGTAATGTCCTCTTTTAGGGCATTACTAATATATCGGTTCATCTCTTTCATTTGCATTGTAACCCTTTGGCATGCCTAGCGCTACAAGTGGGAGTCTTTAGTTAGTTTTAAAAATGTGCACATAGGTTAGTTACTTTTTATTATTTAATTAGAAAATAATAAAGTGCACATAGTCTTAGCATATTAAATGTTTTAATTTTCCCTCCAAGTGGGTCGATCCCTTTTGGGAAGTCTATTTAAGGGATGTGAGGGGGTCATTTCACCTCATGTTGGATTTGATCATTTATGTCTCTCCATGCTTGGAGAAATGGGATGTATGCCCTAGCTCTTCATTGTGCTCTCTCTCTCTCTCATTCGATTTGTGGAATTGAAGTAAATGTGATTTTGATCCATTAGTGTGTGTTGTGTTGCATTTGTGTGTGGCGAATTGCACTAGGAGGGTTTCCTTGCCCTAGCGCATTTATTTGTGGGACAAATCTGCATGTTCTTGCTCATTTTTGAAGTGATCATTGAAGGGTTTGAGGTACTTTTGCTACTCGCTGCATTATTCTAGCTATAGCGACTTGGATTGGAGGTTATTTTGGCATGCTTGAGTGGTAAATAAGCTAGATCTGAAATCTGGTTTATAATAGCATTTATTTCTAAGCAAAAGGGGTTTATTTGGAGTGTTTGGGAGCTTGGAAAAGGGCTGGAATAATTTATTTATTTTTCTCTAACCCTAGCGACTTGGACTGAGATTTCGGGTCTGTTTTGGTGGGGTTTTAATGCTCAGAAAAATCTGATTCATAGTGCATTAGAAAGCTCTAAAATTCTAGTTTATGATGCACTTGGTTTCATGGAAAAATATGGAGTATTGAATGAGTTATGAATTTTAGAAGATTTCAGTTGTCTGCAAGCTATTTTGTTGTTAATTAATATTTATTTCAGACCTGCAGTTTGGGATCAATTTAACATTGGATTTGGTTGTAGAAATTAGGAGGAATAAGGAGAAATTAACTTCATAATTTTTGGAGTTGATTTGATGCCCTAAATGTGTTGGGCGACCTACTTTTAGGGAAAAATTAGGGTTTCGTGTTTGTTGTGTGAAAACTGATTTTGAAATATTATTCTTCATATTTTTGTGGCCCAAGATCCAAAGTTTCAGCTCATTTGGACTTCTCTAGCAAAAGATATGAATTTTTGAAAATTGCAGCAGTCTGGGGTTTGAATATTAATTGTTTTCAAGCAGTGTGTGATTAGATTTAGGCTAATTTCTAACTTGTCCTAAAATGGGATATCACATCGCCACTATTTTATATATGTTTTATGGAATTTTAGAAGCCAAAATAACAAAGAAACACTGAAGAATACTTTGCTGAAAATTAAATATGCACTGGAAATTGCAGCCACAAGATAAATATGAAATATGGGTCTAGAAACCCTCTAAATTCATATAACTTCATATTCCGGCCTTTAAAAATATTACAAATCAGATTGTGAAACCAGATTTCTCAAATTCTTCACCAATGTCTCCAAACCCTACCCTAGGTAGGTCGCTCCACCCTAAATAATTCAAATATCAGCTGGAAATTACAAATAGATCTTCAAATCAGCTCTTCTCTTCAAGACTCAACAATGATGAAGGGTTTTCATCCTTCACCTAAGCCACATGAAGGGTTTTCGTCCTTCAATGAGGCCTCACAAGAGGGTTTTCGTCCTCAAGTGGATGAACAAGGAGCAACTAGCTCTCTATGCCCAAGTATAATAAAATGCGCCAAGACTAGCTCCAAATGATGTCTCTAAACTCCTTTTATATCTTCCTTTTTGGTGCCAATGCTCAATTAGACAAGGCCGACTTGTATAATGCAAGAAAACACTAAAGAAAATATAATAATATTAGATAAAATATATTAGAAAGATGCTCAAGGGTCTTCTCCTTCATTTTTTCTTCTTTGCCATGGAGAAGGGATGGCAAGAAGACCAATTTCCAGCTCTTAAGTGGGAAAAAGGGACATTACAATCCTCCCTCCCCAAAATTGCTTGTCCCCAAGCAATTGCAAACTCATTGCATCCATTGCCCCAACTTCTTCTTCTTCTTTCTTTTGAAGGTCTTCATCCCCCAATGGTGAAGGTGGCATCCTAGACAAAGCATCCACAACCACATTTTGCTTCCCTTTCACATACTCAATGTCAAAATCAAATGCTTGGAGTCTACTCACCCATTTTTGTTGTCGGTCATTCAATTCCTTTTGGTGAAGAAAGAATCTCAAACTATTGTGGTCGGTTTTGACTACAAACCTTCCACAAATCAAATATTGCCTAAACTTGGTTAAGGCATGCATGATGGCAAGCATTTCTTTATCATAAATGGAAAGCTTCTTCTCATGATCTTTCAATTTCCTACTTTCAAAAGCAATGGGGTGCTGATTTTGCATCAAAACTGCACCTATACCCTCACCGGAAGCATCACATGCAAGCTCAAATGGTTTAGAAAAATATGGAACAGCGAGAACCAGACAAGAACACATCACCTTTTTCAGCTCTTCAAAGGCTACATGGGCTGATTTGGACCAGCTGAAAGCATCCTTCTTTGTTAGAGAAGTCAAAGGGGCTGCAATTTGTGAGAATCCCTTCACAAACTTCCTGTAGTATGAGCACAATCCCAAGAATCCTTTCAAATGAGTAATGTTGGTTGGTGTAGGCCAATTCATGATTGCTTGGATCTTACTTTGATCTACATGAACCCCATGAGCATTGATAACATGCCCCAAGTACAAAATCTCATTCATACCAAACTCACATTTAGACTTTTTTGCATATAAAGACTGCTGCTCCAAAATTTCCAGCACTATATCCAAGTGTTGTAGGTGCTCTTCCCATGACTTACTATAAATCAAAATATCATCAAAGAACACAAGCACAAATTTTCTTAATTGCTTACCAAAGATGTGATTCATGCATGATTGGAATGTGGCCAGGGCATTGGTCAATCCAAATGGCATGACAAGGAATTCGAAATGCCCAAAGTGACATCTAAAAGTGGTCTTGTGCACATCTTCTTCTCTAACTCTTATTTGATAGTATCCGGACCTCAAATCTATTTTGGAGAAATAGATTGCTCCATGCAATTCATCTATGAGCTCATCAATCCTTGGAATGGGGTACTTGTTCTTAATTGTCTTCTTGTTGAGCACACGGTAATCAACACACATTCTTAGAGTGCCATCCTTCTTCTTGACCAACACTACGGAAGAAGCATAAGGGCTGGAACTAGGCCTTATCAACCCCATATCCAACAATGCTTTGATTGTTTTTCAATTTCTTCCTTGTAAATGTGTGGGTGGCGGTAGGGGGTTGTTATGACCGGTTTGGTACCCGGTTCCAACTCAATGACATGTTGGAATCCCCTATCCGGTGGCAGCCCATGCGGTAACTCATTGAAAACTTTAGCATGCCTATCAAGTATGGGCTGAATATCATCATGAAAAGAAGGGGTGAAATCATCATGAAATTCCCCTTTCATACTTTTCATGCAACACTGAAATTCCCCCTTTGTTACTCCTTTGTTATCCACCTTAAATTTCAGCTCCATGCTTTGATAATTTTGGGAAAATTCACCTAAAGAATGAAGCCATTGTACACCCAAAACCAAATTAGATTCACCAATGCTAATAATATAGAAATCATCCCTTACCATGTGCCCTCCCAAGGTGAGTGTGAGCTGAGATATCTTCCTTGTGCAAGGAAGTATGAAACCATCCACAACCGTAACATTGAAGCCTTTGAAATTTTCAGCCTTCAACTTCAATTTCTTCACCAAATTTTCATCAATAAAATTATGTGTGGCTCCACTATCAATCAAAACCGTTACCTTTTGGCCATGAAGATCACCCCTTACACGAAATGGGTGATATCTAGGTGCCCGGATAATGTAGCAAGAGTGCTTTCAAGCTTCTTAATGTCCTCTTCTACCACAACATCATTTTGCCTAGCTTCATCAACAATGTCATCATCATCATCACAATCTGAAATTACTTCAATATAATGAACCTTACCTTTACCCAAGCAACGATGTCCTGGAGTCCATGGATCCTTGCATGAGAAACACAAATTCTTCCTTCTTAGCTCATTTTTTGCTTCCTTTTCAAGGCTGGTTTTTGCAGATCTGTGTGAACATGAGGCACCTTTTGAAGTGGTTTCTTTGGCTGGTCCAAAGAAATGCTTTTTGGCTGCTTGGGGGCTTGTTCCCCTCTCCAATTGGCCTTTGGAACATTGCTGATTGCTGCTGATTTTGGGGCAGCACCTTCAAAATCTAGAGCCTTCTTTATTGCCTCTTGTAGAGACAAGGATCAAATGCACAAACTAACCCCCTTAGGGGCTCAATCAAACCCTCTACAAAAAGCACAAGTCTTCTTTTTCGACACATCCGTAATCATTACGGAAAGCCTCTGAAAATCAGCCACATATTCCTCTACGGTACCTTGTTGCTTCAATTGAGCAAGCTCACGGAAATGTACCTCCGGATCCACTCTATCAAACCTATCAATGAGCCTTTGACAAAACTCATCATAGGCATGAATTTCGCTATGCCCTTGGGTCACAAGTCCATGAAACCACTCATGGGCAATGCCCTCAAGATGTAGAGTAGCAAATTTAATGGCATCTTCTTCTACCATAGGCTTCAAAGACAAATAAGTATTCAACTTTTGAATCCATGCCCTAGCGGTACCTTTTGTAGATCCATCAAATGTAGAAAAAGATAACTTACCCAAAGCACTTTGTACCTCTCTATGTGGCATGGCATGCCTAGGCTCGGGCCTAGATCTTCCTCTATCCAAACCCATGAACTCGGCAAGAGAAATAGCATCACGGATCTCTCTAGACAAAGCCATATACTCCTCATAGCTCACTGCAATATTTCTTCTACCCATGGGCCTTGGCTCTTCTTCCGAATGGCCTCCTCTCTAGGGATGAAAGTGGGCTTCCAACTCGATCCTCGGGCTGAATCATTGGGTTGCTTGGCATTATTTGCCCCACTTGAACTCCCTTCACCATTTTGAACCCTTGGTTCAATGATTTTTGGAGAGAAAGTGCTAGGAAGTCCATAGTATCTGCAAGCCTCTCTTGGCCGGCAATTAGCTTGTCCACCTTAGCTTCTTGAGAATCAAAATCAGCCATGTGTCCCTCTTCCCTTGGTTGGTCCTCTTTGTCTGCCTTCTTCCTCCTTTGATAGTAGATGTAACCCTTGTTACCTTCTTCCATAAACCCTAGGCCTTTTGAAGATCCAGTTCTGATACCACTGTAATAACCCTTTTGCGGGTTTTAATCAAATATTCTAGTTGCATATCTGAAATTTAAATTGCAACAGATGAAGAATAAAATTAGTGACTTGTACTTGCACCAAAAATGCCAAAATCACCATAAAACACCACCAATCAATTCGCCACTATTTTATATATATTTTATGGAATTTTAGAAGCCAAAATAACAAAGAAACACTGAAGAATACTCTGTTGAAAATTAAATATGCACTGGAAATTGCAGCCACAAAATAAATATGAAATATGGGTCTAGAAACCCTCTAAATTCATATAACTTCAAATTCCGGCCTTCAAAAATATTACAAATCAAATTGTGAAACCAAATTTCTCAAATTCTTCACCAATGTTTCCAAACCCTACCCTAGGTAGGTCGCTCCACCCTAAATAATTCAAATATCAGCTGGAAATTACAAATAGATCTTCAAATCAGCTCTTCTCTTCAAGACTCAACAATGATGAAGGGTTTTCGTCCTTCACCTAAGCCACATGAAGGGTTTTCATCCTTCAATGAGGCCTCACAAGAGGGTTTTCGTCCTCAAGTGGAAGAACAGGGAGAACCTAGCTCTCTATTCCCAAGTAAAATAAAATGCCCCAAAACTAGCTCCAAATGATGTCTCTAATCTCCTTTTATATCTTCCTTTTTGGCGCCAATGCTCAATTAGACAAGGCCGACCTATATAATGCAAGAAAACACTAAAGAAAATATAATAATATTAGATAAAATATATTAGAAAGATGCTCAAGGGTCTTCTCCTTCATTTTTTCTTCTTTGCCATGGAGAAGGGATGGCAAGAAGACCAATTTCCAGCTCTTAAGTGGGAAAAAGGGACATTACAACCCAGAAATGACCCAAAGCTGAAGATAAACAACACTTTTCAGATTTTTAGTGAGTTGTTAGTAACTGAAATAAATGTATAAAAACCCTTAATTGTTGCCAGCCAACACCCTTCTAGGGCAGCGACCTGTTTTGGGGTTTCACACCCACTTTTATGCCTTCAAATAAGCTTCACTTGAATTTCTAAAACTATGATATATCTTCAACAATCATACAATGCAAGAAATCTGATTTTTAATGCCCTAGACATGCGAGATGAATTTCAATAAACCCTTGTCTACAGATTTATTTAAAAATTCATAACTCAACTTAGAAAGCACCAAAAATCATGAAACTTAAGACATTGGCTTTATAAATTATGGAGAACAAGCTAGTAATTCCAAATTTTCCAAATGCATGTCACATATACCACATTTCCACTCCAAGGTAGGTCGCTCCACTCTAAATAAATATAATATTGCACTAAAAACACCACATATGTAAGAGAAAAATCCTTTATTACTTTTCCAACAAACTTGCACAATCAAAACCTCATGAAGGGTTTTCATCCTTCACAAGTTTCCCAATCAAGGGTGTTCGTCCTTGAATAAGATTCTCAACCCAAGGGGTTTCGTCCTGAGAGAGAGAGAGAGAGAGTAAAATGGCTAGACTAGCCAACTTTCACCAAATATGAATAATCTCCAAAAACATGTCCTAAATTAATGCCAACAACCTCTATTTATAATAAGAGGGTGGCGCCAAGTCTTGGGGCTCTCAAATGAGGCCGACCACAATTAGACTTGCTTTATTATTTTCTTTTTACTTTTTGGAGCCTACATGCTCTCCAATATCTTTTAATTTCTAATTTATTGTTGGGCGCTAGGCTCACCAACAGAAACAATCCCAATTAAAGAAATAAACATAAAATTAAGCACATGATGACATTATTGGCTTCCTCTAGCTTGTTCGCTTGGACCCATGAGGAAGAAAAATGGGTCAAGGTCTTCAAAAGGATTTGTCTCAAAAAAGGGACATGACAATATTTCAGCATCCGAGAGTGAAAACCCTCACGGTGAATAAGGCTTGGGGATGAAAACCCTCCAATCTTGTATGGTGGTTCCATTCAAGGACTATATTTGTGCTTCAAATCAGATCTACATCAGAGATCAACGGTGATAAAATAATCATGGCAGCATTCAAGAAGCTCTAGATTTACCAGATATTAGCCAAGGCATCAAGTTTTGGATTGACACCATCCTTGGAGGTTGACATCATCATTTTGAGGGATGGCGTCACATTTTTGAGCCATTTTAAGAGTTGACATCACCTTCTGTGGGGCTGACAACACCATTTGGAGTTGTTACAACATGTCGTGTTGTTGCCATCGTCAACTAGGGTCTGCAAACAACAATTTTCTTCATGTGATGTCATCATTTGTCAATTGGGACATCTTTTCTAGGTACAAATTTCATCTATACGGTCAGCTATAATTTTTCCATTTGTAGTCTTGAAAAAATAAACTACAATTTATGTTTGTGGTGTGTATTTGAATTCTGAATTTCTATTTTTAGAGGGTTTATCAAATGTTTCCAAAAAAATTATATTTCTTTGTAAGGGTTTGCTGGAAAAATTCAGATTGTATTAATTTGCCCATAAGAGGACATCACAAAATGGCTTCAGAATCCTAAGGATATGCTAAACGCAATGCCTATTGATGATCAACTGAGAATTGAGGTTGTAGCTCCCATCCTCAATAGGGGGCTTATCTCAACACCTAAGGTTCTAGTCTTGGGTGTTGTGAATGAGGATGGAGCGTGGAACGAATGTGGCTCGATCGATGGAGAAACTTGAGCAACTCGTTGTGGAGCCCCAATGTAAGGGGTTTGAGGCCCCACCATCCAACAACTCATTCTACCCACAAACAAGTGCCAAATCAAGAGGATTTCAATGTTTTCCTTACAGATAACAAGGATTACTTCAAGGGATGCATGTGTTTGGAATCTCGGAGGTGATCCTTTATTTCCTACATAGGATGATGAGATGAGAAGGCCTTTAACTAGTGGTGTGTGTTGAATTGGGAGGCTAAAGGGATCTCATTGAAGTATTACTAGGGGATGGGCTCGAAATATGAGTGCTTTCTATTTGACTCAAATATTGTAGCCCATCATGTGTTACATGCAATGAAAATACTTAGATATATCTGAATATCAGCAGTGATAGAACACTAAACTATAGAGAAATGATCACAAATATGCAAGTAGAATGAATCAACTATTTCGAGGGGGCAACCTCCAAACCATACAATAAGACTCAAGTGTTCAATATGATGATCATCTACTAGTTACTAACTCCTATATATACCCTACTATGCTATGCAAAGCACCAAGGCTGACCTACTAAGCATATGAAAGCATAAACAAATGTGATATGACATGATAAGAGATTATGTTAGCCACAAGTCGGCCACAGATCCCAATATATGACCTAGGATTAAAGGTGTGGCGATTCTGATTAGGAACATGGAATATCATCGATAGTATTTCGTACTTTCGGTCATGGCGAGGCAAATGTCAACCCCGAGGATTGTGGCCGGGCACATTACCCTCCCTAGATGGAGTTCCCAGCTCTACCTATTAATTTGCATCCCTTTCTTGATCACTTCATTGACCAATTTGGTAACCTTCTTGTTCTAAATGGTTGTGAAACGCATTTCATCCAAATCCTCGGGTTTGTGCGGAGGTTGACTTGAAGCTAAAGCTTCCCCTTTCATTTTTGTTTACACTATTGATGGTGTCCAACAATGAAGGTTCGTTACCTTAATCTTCGAATACCTACTTCATGAGCCAAGTGTAGGATCACTTCATTAGAGATTTTCCACTTTGCAAGCCCAAGTAGGGTGAGGCGGCTAATGAAGGGGATCCCAACTCCTCATAATCCAAAGATTTGGGGATTGGGGACACTTCTTTAGCTTTACACTACGATAGTATGGGATTTAGAGGATTTGCTATTAGTAGCCCTAATATTGGCATTTCAAGGCATACACATGTTGGTGGCTTAAACTCTGGTGGTATAGGTTCTAGTGCAAACATGCAAGTAATACTACTTCTAGTAGGCTTGGTTCATTGAAGTCTCCTAGTGGGCCGGTGGATGAGCCTTGAGCTAATAGCTCTTCCTTGGAGTTGGGCCCTCTTCGGCTACCTCGAAGCTGGGTGATGGTCCCACTTTGTTGGGCCCAATGGTATGGAGATTGAATCTAGATGATTGGTCAAGAGGAACAAGCGCAAAGTAGCTTCCTCACCTCCTGTGTGGACAAAGGTGAGGGGTATTTTAGCCCCAAGCTGCAAACGACATCGTCATGAGGATGCGATGATTCATTTTCCTACGCGGTGTGCGCTAAGTTTTGAGATATATAATCGTTCAATAGCCTGGACTTCTTCCTCCTATGAAATGAAGCTCTCCTTTATGTATTAGAATGTGTGAGGAATGATGATTCCTAGTCGTAAGCAATTTGTGCATGGTGTTTTGTAGTGCTTTAGACTAGATGTGGTTTCTTTCAAGAAATCAAGTAAGCTGGTTTTGAGCTCATAAATAGATGAACTATTGTTGGAATAGCCCCTTTTGGGCTTATCAGCATTGTCAGGGGAGTGGAGGGGTGGTGATTGCCCTCTCCCCTTATTTGCAGAATTTTTGGTTGCCTCTGGTTTAGACCCTAATGATCGGTGTGTTTGGATCACTCTTTTGGTTCAAGAGCATGTGATTGGCTTTTGTGTTGTTTATGCACCTAATTTCAGCTCGAGCATCGGAGGTCGTGGGATTGAATGGCTTTGTCTCTTCTGTTCTTTGAGTGGATAGTTGGTAGGGATTTTAACATCGTGGAGTGGGATGGAGACAGAGATGTGGAGGTCTAAGCTCGTGGTGAATGGCGAAAAGCATCCCTAGTGTCGATGTAAGGATTCTTTCGAGAAAAATTGACCCCATGTGGAAGTAAAAGGATTGGACCATGGTAACTAGTTCACCTGGTCCAATTATCATCGAGAAGCAATCAAAGGATTCAAGCTCGGTTGGACCATTTCTATGGCCCACTTGAGGATGAGACTTTCTCGGAGTCGATGTAATGTCCCCTTTTCCAAGTTAGTTGACTATGAAGACCTAGGTCCCATTCCACTTCCGTGGACCTTATGGAGGGAAGCAAGGAGGTGAAAAATTGTCATAATTGTGAAGGATAACTTGATAAACAAGCAAGAAGAACTTCTATTTTTGTCTTCATGAGGTCGATCTTCTTTGGAGATAGAAAGTACTCTTTTCCTACATTGAGGTCGGTCATCTTGGAGGCCTACGTTGGTGATAGGAAGTGCTCTTTTTTTTCATAACGAGGTCGGTCTTGTGGAAAACATATGTTCAAGATAAAGGAGAAATAACTCTCCCAAGGAGGTCGGTCCTCCAACAAAGAGCATGCATTGAAGTTGGCACCACATAGAGGATATATAAGGAGATCATTTGGCTTGAGAAGGAGCATGCATCATTCATCATTGATATTTTCTTGAAGTTGGAGCTTGTGAAGCTTCTCTCTCTTGCCTTGAAAGACGAAACCCTTTCTTGGCCTTGTTTGAGGACAAAAACCCTCATTCATCTTGGGGTGATCTCACAAGGAGATCACAAGTGAGCTACTAAGGAGATTTCTTGTGCAATTCCTTCATTTCCAGCCCTAGGCGACTTGCTTGGGTATTGTGTTTGGTGCCTTCTAGGGCACATCTTGGCATTTTGAGTTGATGTAATTGTTCCTCATAATTTATGAGGCTGGATCTACACTTTGGAGTGATTTTTGGGATTCATTAATCATTATTTCCAGCCCTGTGTGTTGGCTGTACTTCTGCTGTTAAGAAATTAATTACAGCTGTGATTTATCTCCTCATTTCTCATTTATTTTGGAGTGTATTGGCTGGATAAATATTTCCATGGTTGAATAAAATATTTGGAAGCATTCTATGTCATTTTCAGCTTGTGTTGCATGGGAATTGATGCCATTGAAGTGCCATTACAGTTCACTGCCCTAGGAGAATAAATACTGGTTCGCAGCTAGGGTTTGTGTGGAATCATTGTTGGCTGTCATCACAATTCAGTTGTATATAAAAATTCAGATTTCTTCTTGTTGCTAATTGCATTTTCAGTTTGTTTCCATAAGGGTTTGAAGTAATTTTTTGGTGGCTGTCATAAACATCAAAGTTCGTTGGTTGGGGTTTGAGCCCAAACCCTTATTTTCCATTTGATGTCCTAAATGGGACATTACAGTCAATGTTGTTCCATTAAAATGCTCAGAGCCTATCTTATGATCCAAACAGTGATTTTCTTTGGTCCTTCATTTGATTCGCCACCTGCTTCTTTATTCAAATTGAATGTCTCTCATTCGGAGTCGTAGGACTTTTATGTCATTGCTCACAGAGTTTGGAACCTTCCCCCCGTCTGGTTGGTGATCAGGGGTGGATCCTTTGGTGGGAAGTTGTCATCTAACACATGGTCAAATTTATGAGAAGATGGGGAAGGATGATGGCTCGGAAATGAGGAGGGAGTTGCGTGAGGCTCAACAACATCTTGATGTGGTTCGCATTGCCCTTGAGGCTGATCTACATAATGTGTCTTCAAAAAGAGGTTGCAAAGTTGGAGTTGATTGTTTGTCATGGTGAGGATTATATTGCTAGGGGTGTTTGGATTCATTCCCGTCTTTAGTTGATACAAGAGGGTAATGAGGACTCCAAATTCTACTTTGACTCCCTCAAGAGGAAGGTTTCTGCAGAAAGGGTGCTTGGCCTGCATCATACTGATGGTTACCTCGCAGAGGATCCTTCAGAAATCAGAAGTTTGTTTGCTTACGTTTCAAAAGCATTTTTGCTCCCTATTTTCTAACGTGTGGTGTTGGCTGCTAGAGATGCTTGTTGTGGAGTGGTTCCCGCAAGGTTTCTAGTGGGGATAGGGAGAGATTGGATAGAGACATCTTGAAGGAGGAGCTTCACAGTGCTTTATTATCCATGCAGAATGGCAAATCCCCGGACTATGGATGGCCTTCCTTATGAGTTCTACAAGGCCATGTGGGACACCATTGGTGATGATTTTTATTCTCTGGCTTTTGAGGTGTTCATTTTTGGGCATCTTTCTAAGTCTCTCAATCAAGGGTTGATCAAGCTTATTCCAAAGAATGCTCCCTAGCACTCTATTGAAAATTGGCGGCCTATTACACTTCTTACCATTGTGCACAAAATTATCGCGAAGCTTTGGCTCTGAGGATTCGTTCAATCGCTAAATATGTGGTGTGTCAAAAGCAGACTAGTTTTGAGCGAGCAAGGTTTATTCTTGATACTATGGTTTCTGCTTATGAAGTTATGGAATGGGCTAGAGAGACTGGACAGCAGTCCATGATTCTAAAGAATGATTTTGAAAAAGCTTATGACCAGATTGATTGGTCCTTCATCTCGGAGATGTTGACTTGCATGGGCTTTGGTCCTCACTGTGTGCCATGGTGTCCACTCTCTTCTCCAATGTTTTAACCTTTGTTTCTATTCATATTGTCTTGTCTCCTCGGATCCTCTTGCACCAATCCATTTGTCAGGGGTGTCCCTTGGCCCCTTATCTTTGTCCCGACAATGCTTTGGGTTATTTGCTTGAGGCTTCCCAAGTTGTAGGGCAGATTTGTGATATCCAACTTCCTAATGGTTCAAAGATGATTAATAATCATTTTACCAATGACTCCCTTCTCTCGATTAGGGAAGAGTGGGATTTTGCTGATGGAACCCTTACATGTTTGAACACTTTTTGCACTGCGTCAGGAGCTGTTGTCAGTGATTGCAAAACAAACTTCTAAGTTGTTGGATTGGACACTCTTCTATGATGGATCCTTGCAACTCGGTCTTATATCTTCCCCGGGGTCATTGTGTATTACTTGAGTATCCTCTTTGGCATCAACTTGTCACCTATCTCTATGTGGGATTGGTGCCTTCAAAGGTTACAGAGTAAACTTCACGTTTGGCAGTATAACGACCTACAGTTGCTAGCAAGTTGATTGCGGTCAATCGTATTCTTCATGCCTCACATATTATTATGTGTCTTGTTGGTTTCCCAGCAGGACCCAGCTCCGGCATCTTGACCAAATTTTGAGGCCTTATTTGTGGTCTAAATTTAGTGGGGAGGAGGACTTCCTCTAGTTCCTTGGAGTGTTTGCACCATCCCCAAAGGATGAGGGGTGTTAGGGGCTTATCGATGTTGCCACACAAGGTAGTATTCTCTCAGCTAAGTGGGTGGTGCAATGTCTCGAGAACCTTGGCAGATCTTTGAGCAGCAAATGATTTCTATGCAGCATGTTAGCAAAGTCTGAGGAGCTTTTGGTTTATGTGATATTCTATCAACACCTCATCTCTTCAAAGTGTCGGGATCCCTCATCTTCAGGAGCATTTGGTCTGCTTGTAAAGCCATTGCTTGTTTGGTTCGTTGGCATTGGGAAGGTGGCAGGACGTGTCATCCTATATTATGTTGGAGGGATCAAGGTTTGTGTGTGACGAAATGCCTCGCTTTCAAGCTCGCAAGTTGAGCAGGAAGGGCATCTTTGTTTGGGGTGACTTGTGGGATTCCATTGCTCACTCATGGAAGGAGTGGCGTGCTCTTGCACAAGAGTATGGTCTCCTTGCTTCTGACCATCCCTCAATTCTGGAGTTGAGAGGCCTTATTCCTGAGCTAGAGTTATTTAAAATGAATATTGGGATGTCTGGTTCAATATGGAGGGATTGGAGGTGGTGTTGAAAAAGTTTGCTTCTTCAATATGACTCTCGTCGAGTGTATTGATGCCACACCAAAGACACCCATTATCCCCGGTTCTTAATGCTCATTGGCTCTCCACGGATCTAGAAGATAGATGGATTCATCGTCTTCACAATGTTTGGTCGTTTTGGTTTTCCTATA
Organism: Taxus wallichiana var. yunnanensis; assembly: GCA_018340775.1. Lineage (NCBI taxonomy): Eukaryota > Viridiplantae > Streptophyta > Pinopsida > Cupressales > Taxaceae > Taxus > Taxus wallichiana. The sequence goes on along the minus strand of CM031237.1, from coordinate 986,195,285 downwards.
AGCTGAGAGTGTTTGCATGGTTGCTTGTTTACCAAGGGGTTCCTTCCAAGGCCAAGTTGGCCAAGAGTGGACTCTCTGATGGCCTTTGCCCTGTTTGTCACCATTTGGAGACTGTGAAGCATATCTTTTGGGAGTGTCAATTTGCTAGGTAGTGTTGGAGATACCTTGAGGATCAGTGTTCAACGTTGTTTCAAAACAGACTTCATTAGTGCTCTACTTTGTTTGGTGATTGTTGCTCTCACGTTCGTCCAATGTTCGTTGGACTATGGCACTGACTGAGGGTCCCAGATCTATTTGTTTTTGGAAAATAAGATGCAAGAATGTTTTTTCTCAAGAGGACAGCTCCTTGTCTGCCTTTTGTTCTATGTGGAGGGACAAGGCTCGCCATCAACTTCTTGCCAAAGGAGCGTTGTTGATCAAGGATGCTCGTGCCTTGGACCCCAAGTTGTATAATAATTTTATTTCTGCACTTTTTGCTTGTAGGATGAGGTTATGATTGTCATTGTATATACCCATCCTTCTGCTATACAACTTTTTGTAAGTATTTTTTTATTAATAAGACATATCCTTCAAAAGAAAATTAAAAAAAGTTGTCTTCAGGCCAATTTGGCCTAATGAACCTTAAAATTCATCGCCCTCATCATATCCAATCTTGACTCAGGGTTTGAGCCCACTTAAAGATACCCGACAGGCTCAAAAGCCATGAAAATAGGTAGGAGAGTTAAGTGGCTCAAGCATGGCCTTTGCAGGAATGTAAGAACCCAAATAAACTTCAACTTAAGGATGAACTTCAACAAGCATCATCTGATTGTGGAGTTAACACCTCTAAACATGTGCACCCAAGGAACCACGAAAACATCTAAGAATTGCATTCACATTCTCACGACATCTGCTGGCTCTTGGAAGACAATATCAAACTTAGACCTCCTCTAACAGATTTTCTGGTGTAAATCAGAGTTTTACCCTTTTGTGGCAGGTTTAATAGCCAAATACTAGTAAAAGTTGGTTGGGGTTCAGAGTACGAAATTTTTATTTTTCTAAAAACAAAATCTGCTTTTAATGTAGTGTAGGGGTAAGCTTGGACAGCATTCTCCAAATCTTTAAAGATGGATCATACTTAATGTACCCATAGTGGTTCAATCATATATCCACTGAAGCTATAGGTCGCCTTCTTGCAATCGAGGAGTTTTAAATCTGAGTCATACTCTTACTAGCTTTGGGTGTGAGGATTGGCAAGTTCAACTTTACCACAGAGCTTGGTCACGAGATCAAAACACATTAGTAGAATATTTGAACAATAAATATGGTAAATGAAAAACAATCAATCATGTGATTTATTTATCCTGATAATAGATCAAGTGGTGTGATCCTTAACATCAATTCAAAATGAAAACTTATACCGAGTTTTCCCAAAAGCCTTGTCCTAATGTTCTAGGCTGTGAAACAATTTTCTTCTGGCTTCCAAAGGGCGGTCTCATACAAAAAAATGGTATTCACTTGCCTGCAACCTAAAAATTACCATTACCATTATCTTAATTACTATGACACAGCCCCCTTTGCACTGATTTCTACTTTCCCAGCATTTTATTAATTATTTCTAATGTAGCTGTCATGTGATTTCTATGTGTGTTACCCTGCATACAAAATACGGTAATTACTGAGATATTCAGAAGAACATAGGCCTAGTCGGAAATAACAATTGCTGTATTGGAAGCAACGTGTTGTTTAATAAATTAGATTTCCACCTTTAAATCATATATCTGATCTAATTCAAAAAATCAACCTAAACATTGGAAAAAAGGAAAAGAAAACCATAACTATAACTAAAAAATAAACTTTCATACCCAACTTAGACGAGGGAATCAGAATTTGCAGGTTTTTCAGTAGTAGAAAATCCTCAGCTTGTACAAATTCAGAGGACAGGTATTGCATTTAAGATGGAGTTAATGTCAATGACTGTGACTTTGATATTTCCGAGTCAATGCTACCTACACCAGAGAGACAAATTTATAATTCAAAACCTCCGTATCTTCTTTCTTCCTCTCTCTTCTTTTATTTTTTCCGCGAAATAAAAACCTCCAGATTAAACATAGTACACCGCCCGAAAAGAAAAAAATATAGGCTTAATTATGGAATTGGAGAAAGGTTGAGCTTAGTTAGGGTTTGACTTTATTAAGTTTGAGCTTGGTTAGGGTTTCCTAATCTTGTTAAACTTTGCTTCTTAAAAGTTTGTAATTAAGTTGTAGGCAAAAAATGATTGATATGAAAATAATTGCTTGATTGCCTACTTTTTTGATCGTGTCTCATCCAAAGTTTCACATATAGAACCTGGATAAAACACAATTGGAGAACTCTTGGAGTCCAAGTAACTAGTATTCATAACATGACCAATTGTTTCTTTTTGCTTTCCTTAAAATAACCATCACAAGTGCAAACCTTGCTTCGAAATCTCAGTCTTAGTTCCTTACGAATACCCTCATAGTTGTTATGTCTTAAATGAGCTTGGTTAGGGTTTTGTAATCTTGTTAAACCTCGCTTCTTAAAATGTTTGTAATTAAGTTATAGGAAAAAATTGATTGATATGAAAATAATTGTTTGATTACCAACTTTGTTCGCCGTGTCTCATCCAAAGTTTCACATGTAGGACTTGGATAAAACACAATTGGAGAACTCTTGGGGTCAAGCAATTGGTATTCATAACATGACCAATTGTTTCTTTTTATTTTCCTAAAAATAACCATCACAAGTGCAAACCTTGCTTCGGAAATCTTTGTCTTGGTTCCTCGGGAATACCCTCACAATTGTTATGCCTTAAAGAAGGGGCTTTTGTATCTTTGGCTAAGCAACTATACAAGTCCTTATTTGGGTCGAGTTACTTGGCCTTCCCATCCCCTTATGGGTTTTTTTGAATGAGATTGTCAACATTATTGGGTGTCATTTATCATGAACAACATACATATTTTTCCGCACACCCCAACAAGCCTCTGCATGTTTCAAGTAGACCTTTATAAAGAGTTTAAAAGCCTCTCGACATTCAAGTCAAGAATGAACACTTGATAAAAAAATTATCTTTATCAACCTCCCTAATATTTGCTTTTGAGTACTAAGAACCCGACCACATAATATGTGATTGTCACCTCGTGGCTTCGTCCCGAGGCTTTTGTCAAGTTGTTTACTCTAAATAATCACTCAATGGGAGGTAAATTGAGTATGGATCATGGTATCTAACTAGAAATTTGTTGTAGGGCCCAAAAACATGTTGTCATGCAAATGTGCAACAAGGAAATTAGCAATTTCCAAGCATGACAAGTATACCCATGTGTCAAAAATTACAAGTTCTACCCTTCTTCGACACCCCGAATCTACCCGGTCAATCAATGACCTCCCAATTGATGTTAAATCCATCCCCTATGTGACTTGGGAAAGTCAATTCAACCCCTTAGGTGATTTTAGGAGTTCATTGAAAAATGCAAACTTTGGGCAGTTGTGGGAAGGGTTATCAATGGCCTTCATAGGACTGGAGCAACCCCATGGAGTGGAACAGAGAAGCCAAACCAGACATGGAGGTGAATCAAAGGCCTAGGAACATCATGGAAGTGATTTGGGAAGATTCAAGAAATATTTGGAGAAGTTGGGGTAGTTTCACCAAAATTAGGGTTCGCAAGCCTAAGTAGTACACAAGCCAAAAATGATGTTGAGCTTCGGAAGGTGATTAGAAGCTCCAAAAGAGTTAGGAGAAAAAAATGATATTTTCTGAAAGGGAATTCCAAGCCCTACAAGATGGTGAAATTATCTTTTTCACAAATCTTTGGCATAATGGTTCTGCAAGTAGTTTTTTTATGCACGGCAGTGGAGTACCATATCAAAATCCACTTTTTAGGGATAAAATGGAGGAATCAAGACATGATAACCCCACCATTGGATTCATAAGGCCATTTTCAGTCAATATCATATAAATTTTCATCAAAACATTCCATCGGGAGCTCGAGATATCGTCATTTCAAGTTGCCCTCTAGGAGCGAGTTTGGGAGTTAGCCAATTTTTTAACAGGACACGTGTCAGCTCCAGAGCCTGGTGTAATTTCATGTCCCTTACATCCCTCAAGAAAAGGGACATGAGGGACATAAAAATGTTCCCAACCCCTAAAATCCCTCTGGATCCTCATATGACCTCTCGGACCGCCAGTTTCGATCCCGGGAGCTAGTGGAGCCTTAATCCCCTGTTGTGCGATCACCGCCACATGTCATCTTCGACATATTTGTGAAATTTGATGTCCCTCATGTCCCTTTGTGTTGGGGACATCAAGGAAAATAAAATGATCCCAGCCCCCAAAGATACTCTTAGCCACCCATATGACCCCATCGAGAAAGTTTTCTAGCCCCAGAGAGCTAGTGGAGCCTTCATCCTCAACCGTCAAATCAAGTGACACATGTCATCACTAGCACGCTGTAAAATTTGATTTCCCTCACATACCTTAGTGTTGGGGGAAATATAGGACAATAAAATGTGCCCAACCCCCAAGGAGACTCATGGTTCCTCATGTGACCAGCTTCCAACCCCTCAGTGCTTTAAAGTTATTTTTTTGCTCAAATCCCTCAATCATTGGATCTTTGCCACTTGTCATCATGAGGCACCATGTGAAATTTTATGTCCCTCACATCCCTTAATGCTTAAGGGACATTAGGGACATGAAAATGTGCCTCATCCCTACTCATCTTTATTTCAAATTTTTAAAACCCCTCTGCTTCCCGCTTCTAACTTCTAACTTCTCTGTGCACAACTTGCTCTGCAACTTCTCATCAACCCCCACATTATTGAAGCTTGAACCAGCTCCCTCAAAACAATGAAATCCTCTACACCATGATAATACGCAGGTCACGAAAGAAATATTGATCAAACCAAGAAGAAGAACAAAGAACGAAGGAAGAAACAAAGAAATCCTTCATGGCCGTGAAATAGAAATTTGAAGAGATCTTGCAAACCGCTACACGGAACAATGAACCATCTATTGTTGAGTTCTTCACTCTCGAAAACCATAAAAACCACACCTTCAAACCCTCCTTCCATAGCATAGAACATTCACAGCAAAGAAATCCATTTCTTTGCACAACGGATAAAAAGCTCAGTTTCTCGTCAAATTGACAACCGGATCGAGGAGAAATTTCACCAGTGAGATAAGAAGAGAAAACCCATATCAAAAACGTAATTTTCATCGTGAATGGAGGATAAAACTAGACCTATAATTTTGAGGTCTATCAATGGTTGTTGTGCTCGAAGAAGTGTTGTAAGGTCAAAAGTTTAAAAAGTTTAAAATCTTCTAAACTATTGATCGGGTAAACACAAATTTTAGAGTGGCGATATTGGGCAAAATACTATATTAGAGAACTTCATTCTACATCAATCTAACCTCTAGAAATCCCACTTTCTAAAAATAGCAAGTCTTCTACATAGAGGACTGTTATTTTGGGAAAGTCGTCAATAGAAGAACTTGCGAAGGAGACATTGAACACAGAGGATGTACTGCAGTTGAGAATTCATCAAAATGGGCATCTTGGTCCAAATTTGACACTTACTAAAAATAGTAAGTGGTCCCATGAGCACCTGTCAAAAATAGAAAGTTGATCCAGGAAGGCAAGAGAAACGCAAGGACAAAAGGGAAATTTGAGTTGCAATAGCTAGTTGAGGTTCCAGAAGCTGAATTTTCATACTTACTAAAAATAGTAAGTTACTTTTTCGAGGACATCATGAAGCATAAGTGGATGGGACAAAATTTAGCACAACCTTTCACCTATGAGTATGAGATAGAAGACAGTGATGTCTCATACATAGACCTAAATGATCAAAGGGCTCACATGACATCCAAGGAACGAGGGAAGATTGAGGATTGGGTATTTACAAGTGGATTATTCGTAGCTACAGGACACCTCATGTCTGTGTAAAGCTTTGATTTGGTCTTGGATTTCTCCCACCACTATGAGCTTGAAAACATGAATGATCGAGCCAACAATGGTATAGTGATGGTAGTCATCAGTCCTAGAACCATCTCACTCTCTCTATAAATCCCGACATCACCTAGTATGGTCGTCATCTCAAAGGACATGGCCTTGCACGACTGGGAAATGATGGATGCATATGTGCAAGGGGTTGCACTTGGTTCGTGGTTGAAGACAGGAGAAATCCCTCAAGGATGCCCAAGAACCTTCCAAGGTGTGAGTTTCATGAGGGATATTTAGATGCCATCACTCTCCTCAGCAGAGTTATGGGTGAGGCAAACACAAGAGACTTCAAGACTGGATGGGCCTTTTCATCTTGATGGTGAGAAGGAAAGTAGATAATTGGTGGTGGCATATCATCGGTGCGATCTCCATCTGCAATTGCTCCGGTACCCATGACGAAGAAGTTTCACATAACTTCTTACTTGGTCTATCTTCTCGCTAGCTCAAGATATTTCAAAGGATTGGCTCTCACACAAAAACATTTCCGCAAGGTGCCTACACACGAGAAACTTCCACAATTGGTAATGGAGGAAAGTCATAGGCACTTTGCTTGCGTGAACGATGCGTTCACAATGTATGTGGTTTGAAGCTTGGAAGGTGATTTGGAGGCTAGGATGTCACCACAAGTGGCATCCCGATCAAGAAGTATGGCTCTTATTTCATCCAATTCTCAACCTTCTCCTACCTACGAGTTGTTGGCTTTGACCAAGCTCTGCTAAGGTTGCCCAAGTACCTTAGTGACCAAATCATATTATTCGAGCTCTGCAGGAAGATCATTCAGGTGAACAACAGGCTCAGGAGCAGGAAGAAGAAGTTGATCTCATTTCCTATCTCTCTTGGAGTATTCACGTGCAAGAGCTCAAATGATGCATCTCATTTAGAGGCCACCTTCACTCATTTGACTTTGCATTCTACATTTTTAGGCCTAATTTCAACATTTGAGATGATCTCGATTCTTTCTACATCCCAGACTTACAACACGAGCCACAAGTCAAGGATTATTGGGCCAATTGTGTTGATGAATTTGAAGTGCGTGAAAAGGACCATATGAGGATGACAATCAATGAGATGAAGAAATTCAAGTTCTCTTAGTACGAAGACATCTTGCAGGATGATGGGACAGAGATGTATGATCCTGAGTACATGGCAATCAAAATGTCTCCATTGCCTCAAGTCAACTAGTATGTTCATGAATCAGGTGATATAAAGGAGTGGAATGAGAAGGTAGTGAGAAGAAAAAGGAATTGGTTTTAGAAGAAGAGAACCATGATCATCCAGTCACGAGGTATGCCCGTAGGTCAAAACAAGCTTCTCACTAGTCATCATCAAGGGTCATGGAAGTTGCCTTAAGTTCAAGGCATTATGGAGCAAGTTCCAAACGAATATCGATAGAATTGGAGACTTCTTCTCACAGGAGGTCACCAAAGAGAGCTAGGATGGAAGAAAGCTCATTTGTAATAATGCAAGAAGAAGATCTAGTGACAGAAGTACAAGCAGAGGAAGAGCGTGTAGTTCAAGACCCAGTCTTGAACCACCACAAGAGGCCTCACCTATTGTTAACACCAATGTCTCCCCCATTCAAGATGTGCCTTCTCTTCTAAAATAGGGAATGATTGATGCACGTGTCATGGATTTTAAGTCTGATGAGATGTTCCCATGGATGTAGGAAAAAATTTCCCTGACACTCGCATTGTTCAACAAGTGAGCGATTTACGACCTATCAACAATTGTCTCATAGGCTAAAGAAAAGAAAAATAAGTTCGCCCACATGGCCTTACGGTTCTGATGGGGAAATAATTAATTAGTATATCAAGGCAGCCAGGCCAAAGGTGATCAAGCCAGTGAATGAGATGACACCGGTCGATTATGAGATGAGCATGATCCAACTGGGACCGACAACTCATGAAGGGTATTTCAACATGTATAAGAAATATTCTACTCGTATGGTGGCAAGGAATAAGGAATATAAGAAGAATATTGATGAACTAAAGGAACATGTGTGAACTCTATCATCCTACGTGTAACATCTAGTTGAACCAAATGCCATGACCATCCCATTGAAGAAGTTGCACCCATTAGCAGCTTCAATCCAGAATCTATCAAGAGGATGCACGAGTTCACAATGCAAGGGTGAGCGAATAATGAATGGATCAATTCAATTTTAGAAAAGGGGAAGTCAGTGCTCCAAGAGGTAGTCAAAATCTTTTCCTATATGTGTGCGACAACAAACAGGACACGGGCACTCAAAGAAGACTTAGAGAAAGAAAGGGACTACTGGGATCCTCTGGGTCAGTAGTGAATGAAATGAGCAACACTCATCGTCAGGAGTTGATCAACATGAAGATTTTTGAAACTATTTTAGAAGACTTGTCACATGTATGGGCGAGGTCTTTGGAAATCAGATTTGAAGCAGTCAATCGGGCCATCATTGAACTAGAGGAAAAAGAGGGACAAGTGTACAAGTTGCAGGATAGTATAAATCATCAAATTCAGAAACTTGGAGTACCTACAATGGGGGAAGACACAATTGTTGATGATATAATTGGTCCATTCGAGGAACATGTCAAGAAAAGAGCAAGCAACCCATTGTCCTTCACTAAGGACACCCTGGAATTCCTCTTAGAGATTTGGGCTACCATTGCACTTATCGCAGAGAAACATCCATCATGGTTCGGGAAGTGCAAAGATATCAATAGTGTGTCTGATGGATGGACAAAGACCTTGAGCAATATTCATATTCCTCATGCTGACAAAGTGGAACTTGCAGTAGCTCATTTCAATAAGGAATTTGGAGGGACAAAGATATTCTCAGAAGTGCGAGATGGAAACCAGTCATGGAGCGAGATCAAATCCACAGTAGCGGCTCATTCTTCTACATAATGCTTCTTCCTTCTTCTTCTTCCTCCTCTTTCTCTCTCTTCTCTTCTCACCCAATGCTCTCTCTCTCTCTTCAATGTTATAATTCTACATTGGGGTTTGCACTTTTGATATATGTTTAAGTGACTTTAGAAACATAATGTAAAATTTAAGTCACCTTGTTTTTATAAAAGGGACTTAAATATGGTATTTGAAAAGTCACCGGGAAGATGAAGAGTTGCCTTCTCTTCTATAAATTGTAGTAAGCTCCTCATTTGAGCTCCTTTTGAGACTTCTTAGATTTTAGATTTGTTTTTTTGTGAATTCATGAGAGAGACATCCTTGTGAAGAGAACAAAGAGATAGAAAATTTCTTCCATTTTCCCTACTCTAAAATGTCTTCCATTCTTATGCTATGTACAATTTCTGCTTGAGCATCAATACAAGAAGAAGGAATTTTAGCCTTTTTTGACTAAGGAGTTTAGTGATACTTTGTGCTCATTAAATGCTATTTGGTCTTGTTGTTGTAATGCAGATTTGTTTTCTTCGATTTTTAGTGCATGTGATGTGATTTCTAACTATTGTATGCAAGTCTCTGATTTTCTACTTGTAGCACTAGTTTCCCTTGTCTAATATTCTCACTCCCTTTCCCGCTCTCCTAGCAAATTCTTCCCTTACAGAGATAGTTGTAAGTTTTTTCCATGAAGGTGATGGAGTGCCCATGTTGGATCCCTTGTTGAAAGGCCACCGAGGATAAAACTCGTTTTTACTTGTGCATGTGCATATATGAAAGTTACTTGCAGGTTAAGCACGGGGACTTAGATTCCTAGAGCATTAGTAAGAAATCCATCAATTTGTCCCCGAAAAATTTTCTCACCAACAAAACCATAATGAAAATTCTTCAAACCCGACTATGTAATGTCCCATTTTGGGCTCTAACTAAAAACAAAGGGACTTGCACAAAACCCCGATAAATAGTAAACTGAAAATCATGATAGCCAATTAAAAACTATGATAGCAAGGTACTAAAATCTAATTTTTATACCAACAATAAGGAAAATGCAATATATATTCAAAAATGCATCATTCACACCATCCAAAACATGTAGGGAAACTCAGAAATGTTTTAGAACAATTATTAACCAAGAAACATGCCCTCAAACCCTGGCTGGAATTTATTTAATTAAATAAAATGTCAAAAAAGAACACCCTTACAAAAGTGGCTAGAAATGAAGGATTCCAAGCCCAAAAATCAAGTCCAAATGTAGATTATGACTGCTTTAAAAATGTGAGAAACACAATGATGGCTGAGTTGGATGTTGTCGTACCCTAAAAACCCCTAAACTCCTCATGGTGGGTCCTCCCCTAGGAGAGGGACTGAAAATCATTCTAGAACCAAACGCTAGCTAGAAATATGCAAAATCAATCTTCTTAAAGCTCTTTGGAACTCTAGGATGTAGAATCCTTAGTGAATTGAAGAGTTTTCATTCTCAATCAAACAAGGAAAGTTTTCATCCTCCTTATTGGCCACACACGAGGATTTTTGTCCACAAGTGCAAGTAGTTGAGTAATCATCCCAAAAACTATGCGAGTTATTATTAGACAAGATGATCACGCACAAATGAGCCAAGTGGCCCCTTCTTATAGCTTGTTGTGGTGTGAAACCAATTAAAATGCCCCCAAAATAGGAGTAACCTCATAAGGAATCCTTCTCTTCTATTTTTCATTTAGCTTTTCATCTTCTTAGCGAGAAAAATTGACTTTATATATAAAACTACTAAAGAATAATATAATTCTCACAAAAATAACTAAAAAATGGGACAATTATTCCCTTACTTGATGCCTCTTATCTCAACAACTCATTGTGATGGAATCGATCATGCATGGTTTCCTAATTTTAACCCATAGTCCTTCTTTCCCATTCTTGATCCAAATAGCATAAATTATAGCACATCATGTACTTACATGTTTGAAAGGTTTTAAAGGATGTAGGGTCATTGTTTTTTTCCTTATCCATACACTCAACTACCATCATGGTATATATTTTGACTCATTAGTGTTCAAGGGTAGAGGTCTCTTTCCTTTATTCACAACTACATGGTAAGATACAATACTATTATTCCTTAAGACCCATAACCTAACAATATAAACTCATGTATCTCTGTCATTGGCAATTCCCTATCTAATTCTTCCTTGAATGAAAATTGATGCAATTCAAGTATCAATCATAATTCGCCATACAAGAATGATATGTGTACCCTAGATTGTCAAGACTATTATATGCATGATAAGTCACTTAAACAACTCTTATTCTACCCTTGGTCTATGCATTCAAACTATGAAGAAGGGAGTATGATCATATCTTCCACTTGTAGGTGATAAAATCATCACGTCTTAACCCTATGAGCACCATATCATACATATTTATTATTTATCCTGTGATCTTTCTTCCCATTGTTATAGGATTCTTCTTGTATAATAAATCATAAATTTACTCTTAGTTCTTGATCTTTTTCTTGGACTATGACAATGGAATTTTAATATCTAACACAAGGACCTCTTATTGTACTTTGGAGTAGGTAAGAAATGGCATTTATGACTACCTTTAATAAGTAGTTGGAGAAATAAATAATATGATAGTCCATGGAGGCCTAAACAAAGACTATTTGGTGACAATCCTCCCAAAAGATGTTTACACACTTAATAAATATCATCAAAACCTTAAGAGTGTTCCAAAATATCATTTGAAAAAATTTAGAACCTTGAAACATGAATAATAATTGAATTTGCATCACTTACCTTAGATCCTTTGTTTACTATCTCCACTTCACGAGCCTAGAAATGTTTGTCATCTATAACTCAAAAGTATTCATTTTCTCTGCAAACCGTTAAAACCCACATCGAAATGCCTCAAAATGTTACCTACCAAATTTTAGGTCAATTATATTTGTTTTACATAAGTTATGACTTCGATATGGCCTAGATTCCACAAAAAGGTTTTCTCATGCTCCTAGTATTTTTGTCATCGATATCTTGAGCTACATGCATCCATTCAAGTTAAAATTTTGCATGTTCCTTCGTGATAAGACAAAGATTCCCTGAAATTTTCAGCTCCATTGGCTGGATAAATCTCTCAAAATTCGATGCCCTAGTGGAGGGTTTCTTAGAACCCAAGAGCTAGAAAATGTTATAACTTGCTCCATAAAATGACTTAGGAATTCATTCCAAGCTTAAAACCTTTGTGGTGTCATAATATAACTTTCCTCTTTTATAACCACCTATTGATAATGTCTCCTTCATTCCCACCAATACGGTTTACATGGAAATCATTACACATAATAGGGTATAGATAGAATTTACAAGAAATTGAATAAGAATCATAGGCCAAAACTTGTCCAATCAAGCATCAAAGCAATTTAGAACGTTTATTACCTTAAGGAGAGAGAAGATAAGATCTAGAAATGGTCCTTCACTCCTCAACATGAGCTTTTCCTTACATTAACATGAAAACTTGTGGAGATATAGTTCAAATTTGGTAAGATTATGAGCTACAAAAGATTTTCTTATTTACTTAAATTTATGAGTCCTTAATACACCTCATTCAATATCCACATTTGATCAAGAAACAAGAAACATTTTCCATTCTAATTAATCTTGCCTTTTACAACATGATCTTTATGCATAAATACAATATTTTCTCATTCATGCCTACTAGAGGCTTACACTATGAAAACTACTATTCCTCTCATTATCTAGACTTACTCTTTCATCCTCCCTTAAATTTTTATCCCTCTTCTCCAAGTATATTCAAGATATTTTGGATTAGATCCATTTGGTCCAAGTTAGGATTTGTTTTAACAACTTCCTATATTCTCTCAACAACCCCCTCACTTGGTCAATCTTATATATAGTTATGAAATCTCCTCCATATCCTATGACTCTACTAATCTTCCTCCACGTCGCTAATCTTAAAACAACTCAGATATGACAATTATCATTTGAATATCACTCTTACATAAGAGTTGATTACATGAAGGTAAATATTCAAATTTCAACAAAATGAAGGAAAATTTATAAACACTTAGTACATGGTTTAGTGCCTTGAGAAGGATTATTAAAACTTCATCAAGTATCTGAGTGATGCTTTTGCATCGAGACTCCCAGTAGGAAAAAATTTGAACTCCAATTCAAATGTGATGATTTTATCTTTCTTTAATTTTCATCATATGCCTGGATCCCAAGGTCTCTTTTCTTATGCTAGTGTCTCGTGCTTGAGTCTCCTTGTTTTAGTATTTGTCCTACATATTCTTATTCCTCACTCTTTCTTGTATATCCTCCTTCTCAACTCTTTCCCAATTGTAGTACTTCATGCTTCTTCTTCAATCTCATACATATCTTCAATATCCTCTTGTTTTAAGAGCTTTCTCATGGATTTAGGTACTTTGTTTATCTCCTCAACTTCTAAACCTGCATTCACAACATCAAAAGTAACATTAGAAGTAAATTTTTGAGGCCATGAAGCCTCTTGATTGTCTTCATGTTGTTGTCCTTCCTTTTCTTATTTTGTTTCTTCATTGACCTTCTTCCAATCCACCTTCACAAGCTTATTTTTCTCTTGACTTGACTCATTTCCTAGCTGATCATTGATGCTTTCATTCTGATTTAAACTTGTATCCAACTCCTTAGAAGGATTTATAAGTTCCTCAATCATTTTTAACTCTTCTTTCAAGGTTTCATCATCAATGTCATCATCATTTTCATCAAATCTTGGCTCTAACTCATTGTTTTCTTCTTCTATGCCTTGTTTTATATCAGCATATGGCTTTATCATTTCTTCTTGTCTCAAGAAGTCCTCATTAGTTTCATTCAAGAGGTATAAATACCCTTCACTCAATGGTTTCTCTCACTCTCTACCATCTCTTGATCATAACAATGATCCTTGTTTGCCAAGTTAGATCATTCACTTTGTTGTTGTTGGGTTTTAAAATGGTACTTTAACAAAACCATAGTCAGGGGACAACAAGTCCCTCCTCTTTATGGGAGAGGTTCCCTTATTGAAAGCAAGCAGTAAAGCTTATATACAAATGTACAACTTTCATCTTAAGGCTGGACCTCTGACATCTTGAAATGATTTTATACCAAAATAGATTATCAATACAAACGAATGGAAGAAGTGAAGAAAGGAAAGAGCATAATATAACAGTACTTTCAGGAAATATAGATAGTAGAGTATAACCCTATATGCACCTGAGCAAGAGTGGTGCATAATAGAATCATTCACATTCACAACATAAGATATCATTCCACAGACACAAAGTTCTAGAAATCATATCAATAAGAACACAAAGTTTCTTATCATAGAAGATAAATGATCCACGAATTTCAGGTAAGCAAGAAGGGACAATGGAGGAAGATAGAGAAAAGTGGAAAATCATACGTATTGATTAACTTTCGATTATAATTACACTTCAAAAGTATCGAGAGTCCAACATTTGCAATAAGCCAAGCTCTTACATTTATAGATGAAGTGAAAAGAAAAGAAGAAGAGAAGGAAGAAAATATGATTATGAATCTAAACCACCAACCATCAATTCCCTGCAAATCCACCCACAATCTGCCAAATCTGGTTTTGCATGTCTTTGGAGTGCTGAAGAAGGAAGGATGGAAGATCAAATAAAATTTGATCGAGTTGAAAGCAGATTCGATCACATATTAATGGCACAAAAGATGTTTTCCATATTTTCACCCAAATCAAGATATCCAGTCGAGTTCTACATCTTTTGGCATGTTGGAGAAGGAAGGATGGAGGATCAAATCAAATTTGATCCATTTGAAGCAATTAGATCACGTATTAATGGCGTGAAAGACATTTTCTAGATTCTGTTTTTGCAGAATGTTTCCGTTCATGGAATAGAGTTGCTTCTATCCTTTCATTATTTTGAAAGCAGATAGGGGTTAGGGCTAGGAGGAATACATGTTGAATGTTGAGAGGGTGTGTGCGTACTGAAGTAGAGAGAGATCAGATCGATTGTGAAGAACTCCTTTTTGTCTGGGAAGGACTACCTGCAAGTAAGAATACAAGACCACCAGATTTTAGTTAGACAATAAATGAGGGAACTGCCTTGGGCCTAGGAAATATTAGACTTCCTTTCGAAGGTGGTTGGTTCCCCTGCTAATACGAATTAACACAAATTCTAACAAAGGAGTTATTGCCAAATTACAATTTAATTGCCTCGTTAAAACAATAGAGGAAAGGCTGGTTTTGGTTTTGAGTCACACAGTGACGATGTGCGGTCACATCACACTGCAGCTCTGTTTCGATAACCGATATCCTGTAGGGGCTTTGATTTAGGGGCTTTTAGTGAAGGTTGGCTATAAGGTGGCTATGGTGTTTATTAGGTGGTAAATGATTGGGGATAGGTAATGGGGTGATGGAGAAGACTCGAGAGGAAATATGGAAATTTGTTCTTGGGGCAATGTAAGGGTAGAGGAGAGTACAGTTAGATGTAGGGTGTTACCGGGTAGTGGATCCGGGAGTAGACTTATAATTACTTGTGATTTAGAAGTCAAGAAATGTTATTAAAAGAACGTCTGAAGACACTACTTACTAGTTCTGATGAAGACTGAGTCAAGGATGTGTGATGGCGAAGGCATGGTTAGGTAGGATGATCGACAATCAAAGATGAGCTATCTTCTCTCCCAATGCTTGGATGAGTGTCACTGGACTGCGGTTACTCGATTGCAGTCTTGGGCTTGATGTCCTTCTCTGTCAAAACTCTTCTCTTTCCTTCACTTGTCTCTACTCGTGAAGTGAATTTTGGATCCTTCAATGACTTCCGATCTTCTCATGAATTCCAGCCCCTTGTTTTTGGTTGGGAGGTCATTTCTGAGGAACCGATGGTGGTTACGTAACCGACGGTGGTCGAGTAGGAACCGATGTCGGTTAAGTCAAAGTGGGCTATTTTTAGTAAAATAGCCAACCTTCCCTCCTTTTCTCCCGAGAGATTAGTTGTGGGCTTGGTCAAGTCATTATTAGGTTGGTTTTGGTGTGGGTGAGGAGTAATTAGTCATGGGTGTGGATGTAGACCAAGTTATAGGTCTTAATTAGGTTAGTTTAGGATTAGGGCTAGGTCATGATGAGGTGGCAAAATGAGGTGGCAGGTTTGGGAGATGTGGATTTATTAATTATAAGGTAATTAATAAATAATTGTGTAGGGTTTAGGTGGTGAGGTTAGGTTGTGACATGAGATGTGGGGTACAGTGTGTCGTAAGACATAAATTTGGTGTCTACATTAGCCTTTTGTTGTCGTGTAGGTTGTCTTGTAAAGCCTGCATGGCACAATAATAAGAAGTGGTTACTCTCGTTAAGGATATAGGTAATCCCCCTCAAATCTATCACAGATTGAGGTAACTTGAAATCAGGGATAGGGTTGATAAAGGGTAAATGGTGTTGAGATGATGGTGAGATGGTGGGGTAAGTTTAAGGAAGCAAGACGCATGTTGAAATGCAGTAGTGCGACTAGGGTACATGATTTGAAGAGCAAACAAGCAATTCATAGGCAAAGGTCGATAGTTTATCCAAACAAGGGTGATATAATCCACGGTATCCAAGGCATAGGAAGTAGCTCGGGGATATAACGGGTAAGGTATAGGAACGCGTTTAGGCATGTCTGCAGCGTACTCAAATGGTTGGTTTGGTTGAGATAAAACGTCACGGTTTCGATCTAGGCAAAGTTGGTCGATCGATCAAGTCAAGTACCTAATCATGCTAAAACACGAACAGTGAGCTCGATTGAACAAAAAGTTACATGATGGGTGGATAAAATTGTAATTTGTGGGTTTTGGGTGAGGTATTTAATTGGTGTGGCCTTGGGTCGGGCCGATTGATTAGTGAGGGCCGTGGGTCGGGCCTGATTGGTTGGTGAGGGCCGTGGGTCGAGCCATGATTGGTTGGTTGCGGCCTTGGGTCAGGCCAAATGGTTGGTTGCGGCCTTGGGTCGGGCTTGATTGGTTGGGTGCGGCCTTGGGTCGGGCCAAATGGTTGGTTGCGGCCTTGGGGCGGGCCGAATTGGTTGGTTATGGCCTTGGGTCGGGCCGAATTGGTTGGTTGCGGCCTTGGGTCGAGCCAAATGGTTGGTTGCGGCCTTGGGTCGGGCCGATTGGTTGGTTGCAGCCTTGGGTCTAGCCCTTTGATTGAGTGGAGGAATGAGTGATTGGTAGACCCGGTGATCGGGAGGCAAAATTTGATAGAGTAGGTGTTGGGTATGAAGTAGGAGGTGTTAAATTGGCGGGGGTATAGGTAGATGGCTAGAGTATATCGGGGTGGTTGGTTGGTTGGTTGGTGGTAAAGGGGATGTGTAGGGTAAGTGTAGATGTGTGTTATAGAGTCGGGTTGTGGTTGGGTGGGTAAGTGGGTTAAGGTAGTTGTTTTTGTAAAGGGTAGGCCTGATGAAGTGGGTTGTTTTTGCAGGCACGCCAGCAGCTTACGATGCGGGATCGGATGCCCCCGCTATTGAGACGGATGCGGCCACATGTGTCCGCAGCGCATTGGGCCATTATGCGAGAGGTGGGACTCGGCGGAGTCCAGCGGTATAGGGTTGTGGATAGGGACCACAGCCTGATGGTTGCCCTCATCGAGAGATGGGATCGACAACCAACATCTTCCATCTCCCTACTGGAGAGATGACGATTACCCTAGAGGATGTGTATCGCATCCTGAGACTGCCGATCGTAGGGGAGGCAGTGTTCCAGGTAGATGCGGAGACGGCGATGGACAACATTCTTCAGGTATTTGGGGATGCAGCTGCATTATTGACCTATCACAGCACGAGCATTGCCTATGGCGATATGTATCGCGCACACCGACAGGAGACACGGCTTGCCATGTTGATGATGATAGGCATCACATTCTTCGCCCTCCGGACTCAGAGGGAGGCCGCTTCCCACGAGGATTTGATGGGGGTGTTGCACGAGATGGTAGAGGAGCATACATGCTATGCCTGGGCACCAGTGTATCTAGTGTAGCTATACAGAGAGCTGTGGGGTTATCGCCGGATGAGGTGATTTGGTATTTTCTCTACATTTTTGTTACATTGCTGGGCATACGAGCACATTATCTATCGTATACGTCTAGTAAGAGAGCCCGGCCCCAAGGCCATGGGCCATAGATCGTTACGATATGGATTTGAGAGGTGGTTGGGGTCGTGGGACAGCCACGAGCGGTGCTCGTAGGACGGGATGTGGCCTACTACCATCATCTGTTAGAGGGCTTGACCGCACTGGACATTGTATGGAGGCCCTACAGAGGCCATCAGCCCCGAGGAGGAGCAGAGCACAGATGCGGCTGGATCCAAGTATAGTTTTGGATAGTTGGACGGAGGCCGGAGAGCATGAGCGAGATACCCCTAGAGAGGGCACGACGGCGGTTGGGCTTGAGACAGATGAGCCACCTCCCTTCCCACAAGATCTAGGAGGGATGATGTAGAGGCCCTACTACGCCCGCGCTTTGCAGCCCATTAACCAGATTGGGTAAGCAGAGCGGCGGTGATGATACAGATGGATGATGCCGGAGTAGCGGGGGCCTTTTTGGTTTGGTGGGCAAGGGAGAGAGCATATTATGAGCACAACCCCACAAACCAGATTGGTGGTACATTATAAAGAGAGAGGACCGGCACTTAGGACAGTGCGGTTATTACGAGGGGTAGCTAGCTGCTTTGCTGCACGCATTATTGGGGTGCTACGAGGCGGTGCTTAGCCCAGCATGAGCTCGAGCATGCCACATGTGCACCGTCTGACCATAGGCACCATCACGAGCACATGCACCACCGCGAGCAACGACAGTATAGGCACGAGCACCGCCGCGAGCAGCACAGTGCGAAGCCTTGCCAGGCATAGGGTGTACCGGCAGACGAGGGGCCACTACTTTGTTAGGAGTTGGGGACCGGCCCGAGTAGCCATGGTGGTGGCGGACCCATTATATGGAGGTGAGAGCAGAGGCCCGATATTATCGGGACGTCCTTGATGGTACCGAGGATGACTATCAACCATATGCGCGCTGTGAGCCGAGACATCCCTGTAGCCAGAGAGATCCTGTGGGGCGCGGCCACGGCCAGTGGTGGGTCGATGGATGTGAGGAGGAGGCGAGAGCCAACACAAGGACCAGCAGGGAGAGGGGCCGAGGGTGGTGGGGAGAGCGAGACATCTCTCTGGAGCGGAGATGGTTTTTTTTTTTTTTATATTGGAGTATGTATATAGGCTGCGTGCCCACACATGATTTATTTATTCATTCTAGTTGTATATACAAAGCTGCGAGTTGAGTATAGGTTGTATAGTGGATACGGCTGCGAGCCAGTATATTTTGACATGAGAGAGACCTGCTGCCAGTCGAGTCAAGATTTTGACGATGATTGCGGCTGTGTGGCGGCTTTGTATTATTTTGAGGTGTGAGAGGCCCCCATGCAGGGAAGTTGTATATTTAAACATTTTAATATATATATATATATATATATATATATATATATATAGATGATGATTTTGATCCACATGTATAGAAATGTCTTATGTGTTTTGTATGGTTTTGAAAATGTATATAGATGATGAGGTTGATTGTGTAGAAATGTCTTATGTGTTTTGTCGATGGTTTTTGAAATTGAATGTATATAGATGATGAGTTTGATCCACATGGTGTGTATAGAAATGTCTTATGTGTTTTGTCGATGGTTTTTGAAATTGAATGTATATAGATGATGAGTTTGATCCACATGGTGTGTATCTTTGATGGGTTTTATGTATATATTAAAATGTCGCATGTATCTTGTCGATGGTTTTTGAAATTTAATGTAGGGAGATGATTTTGATGAAATTGTGATGATATATATATGTGTTGATATGATTCTTATGACAAATATTGATAATGATATCGTTATGTAGGAAAAAGAGGCGGGCGCCACAAAAATTTGCAAAAAAAAAAGAAAAGGCCCAGGTTTAAGAAAAAGGAGGCATGTGACCGATATCGGTTAGCTAACCGACGTCGGTAGATTATGGACCGATATCGGTTAGGTAACCGATACCGGTTATGCCAAAACGAGCTTTTCTAAAAATAGAAAAGCTTGGGCGATAACTTAAGTTCTTATTTTTAGAGTCATGCAACAAGTTAAATACGTGAATGTGAAAGCTGTTTGATGTGATAGATATAGGTAATTGCATGAGAGAATTGAGTGATAAGGAGGAAAGAGACAGGTAAAGTGAGTGTGGGCTGAGATTAAAAAGGCAAAAAGACAAGTTATATTTGAAGAGGGGGTGAACATGGTGAACGAGGAGAAGCATCCACGAGACAGGGGACGAGAGGGAAGACAGGTTCCACCCCAAGCTGCTGCATCCCAAGAGGTAAACTGTTTGGTTGTATTTTAATTCTTGCATGTTTTGATGAATAGGATGAGAGAAGGTAAGAGGGTAGAGATGAGAAAGAAAAGGTGATAGGAAAGGGTTTGGGGTAGAGTGAGTGTTATGGGGTAGGTAAGTAGGGTGTTCACGTATGTTTGTAGGTACAAAGAGGGGTAAACGAGCAAATAATTATCGTAGGGGATGTTTTTAAGTAGGTTGTATCATTGATGGTGGACCGATATCGTTTAGAGGTAACCCGGTATCGCCATTCTTGTATGAAATTCCAGAATGTGAGAAACAACACTTGGGGATTTGAGTTATTGAATGGTTGTGTGTCGTTTTGATGTATGCAGGCAGAGGCAGGGCTGAGGATGAATGATAGTGTGCCAGCTTTGTTGTCAAGAGTCCGAGCGGATGTAACACCAGCTGAATGGGCATTGATAAATCGTGTGGGGTTAAGTGGAATCCGCTATTATTCACGAATCGCACGCAATCATGCTATGTTGCAAGCATTGATTGAGAGGTGGAATCCGGAAAAGAATACCTTCTATCTGCCAACAGGGGAGATGACAGTGACGTTGGAAGATGTGTTTAGAATTTTGAGGCTCCCAATTACAGGTTGACCGAGCTTGTATGTAAGGCGTTGCCTAGCGCGACGCTGGGAGAGCGATAACATCGTATTTGGTTGTTTGCACGAGATTTGACACAACGAGGTTTGACATTCACTTATGGTACAATGTATGCAACACACCCTGAGGAAACAAGGTTGGCAGTGGTATTAATGATAGCGGTGGGGTATTATGCATTACCGAGGCGAGATGGGGAAGATTTCCAAAAGCATTGATGTGTATTATTTGGGAAATGATAGAAAGGAGCGTGACTTTCGCATGGGCACCCACATATCTGGCGGAGCTATACATGGGTTTATGGGCTGCAAGCGAAATCACGGGACGACACCTGGATTTTGCATACTTATTACATTGTTGGGCCTATGAGCACATTGTGTGTGTGCGACCAATAGGCCAACCAATCCAGGAAAGAGAGACAAGAGTGCAGAGGTTGGGATTCAGACGATGGGTCCAGACAGAACAAGAGGCGAGATCCCAGGCCATGATAGATGACATCGAGTATTATAGGTAGGTATGGGAGATGGTGACGATTACGGATATTTGTTGGAGGCCTTACGGGAACTATATGGTAACAGAGAACATAGCTGAGGAGTTGAGGGGTGTAGAGCGATTGAGGTGGATCGCAGGGCATAGGCTAGGTGAGTACGAGAGGATTCCTCTAGATCGCGTGCGGTGACAATTTGGATTTGTTCAGGATATACCTATGGCTTATAGACCATACATGAGGATCGACACCGAGGCATTATTCTCACCTCCCCAGCCGACACCTCTAGAAGGGCCAGAAGAGATAGCAATCGATCGCAGGGTAATGGATGCGGGAGCGACAGAGGCTTATAGATTATGGTGGGTAGCAGAGCTGCGAGGTGTACGTGAGAGGGCCGATCGTCCTGACATAGCTGTGATTACAGCGGAGAGAGACCGCCTGCAGGATTTGGTTCACCAGCTTCAAACACAGGTGAATGAGACAACGAGATTGTTAGAGGTTTCGCAGTTACGAGTGGAGAGACTAGAGGCAAGATTCCTCCACGCGAGAGGACGTATTCGTATGTTACAGGAGATGTTGGCGGATCAGTGGGAGGAACCAATAGCAGTGGCACCTTTGAGGATGGAGAGGCCAAGTGAGTGGCGTCGACGATCACGATCACCACCTGATTCGGGAGGAGGCGCAAGGGTCTAAGTGAATTTCATAGGAGTATAAGAATAAATAAGGATGCCAACTACGCGATGATAGAGAAGATGTATTTGTTTAACATCTAAATAAAACTGAATATGTATGTTGATTTGAGTTATGATAATAATAAGAATGGTTGTGTTTTGAATGTTTTGTTTTGAAAAAAGGATAAAAATGAATGTGATCAAATAGAAATACACAAAAAGATTTATATTTACCACACATGATAGGTTATGGTAGGGGATGGTCGAGCTAACCTTGGGAGACCCCATGTCTCCTAAGTGTTGCCTACATAGCCCATTGCACAAAGCAAGGAGGGGCCTCAGACTGATGTAGTTCTCCCTTAGGACCAGGGAGAGGTGAATTCAGGCAATTTGGTTGTGGTTAGGCAATTTGTTGGTTGGTAAAAAAATATTGATATTGGTAGGGTAATGTTGTTGGTATTGGTAAGGAATTGGCGATGTTGGTGTAGGTATATGTGAAGCGAAAGTTAGCTTACCCAAGTAGTAGGGAACCGTGTCCTGATTAAGGTCAACACATAATCCTAGATTCGAGTAAAAGAGGCAAAAGTGTCCCGTAGTTGAGAAGAGCTAAACAAACCACATATAAATGTCGGATGAGCTTGAATCCCTAGGTACCTTGCATATGCGAGAAGTCGATAGGTGAAAAGAGTTGTATAATCACAATATATCAGATATACGTCACGTCCCTTGAGTTTTGTTGCTTTGAAAAATGGTGAGGTGAGGTGGTTGATACTGATCGAGTGGGTACAGAGAACTTGTTATAAGGTGATTATTCGATGAAAGAGAACCAAACCTAAATAGACAAGTCCATGACTCAAAAGTGTTTTGGAATTTTGCTTTTTATTTTTCTGGATATAGATTGATCGATGCGGGAAGTCTACATGGGATATGTATTTTGTTGTTCTTGAGGTCTTCACGGTGATCAATGTGAGAAGCTTCGATAAAAGCTGACTTTGTATAGATGTCCTTCAAGGAGCGATCTATTTATAGTAGCAGAATGCGGTTTTGTGTATATTTGTCCTTCTGGGGAGCGATCTATTTATAATAGTAGAAGTGGTTTTGCACATAGTTGTCCTTCGAGGAGAAGCGTCTATGTATAACTTAGAGGTCTAAATGTCCATTTGGCATGAAGCATCTAGTTTTGTAGGAAGTTTGACTCAAGAATATCCCATAAGTGTACAATTGAGAACATGTTATTTTGATACTTTTAAGTCATGGACCAGACTAAAAAGGGGAAGGCATCTTTAAGAGGAGGTAATGACCAAACCACGTGAGCTTGATTCTATTTTGAGATGCATGGAACAAAAGTGTATGAGGTAATAAATGAGCTCAAGGGACGAGCGCAAGGTAGATAAGAAGTGATATAACACTAAATTCAACAGTAGAATGGCCGAAGATGCAAGGCATTAAGGGGTTCAGGCTCAGGTTTACCATTAAGCGAAGCTAAATGGTAAGTGCCTGATCCGTAAGTATGAGTGATAATGTAAGGCCCAATCCAATTAGGAGAAAATTTTCCATGTTTGCTCTTTTCTAGTTTGGTTACATGTTGATTCTCTTTGAGGACAAGATCACCAACCTTAAAAGTACGCTCATGAAGTCACTTATCATAAGCACGCTTGATGCATTTTTGGTAGATTTGAAGGTGGTCAAGAGTTGTAAGACGACGCTCATCAAGAAGCTCCAATTGGGCTAACCGCTCTTGGCGGAAATCATCATTGGTGAGAATATCCTGAAGAGATATTCTTAGGGAGGGTATTTGTATTTCGAGAGGCAAGATAACCTCGGTACCATATACCAAAGAAAATGGTGTGGCATTAGTGGAGGTACGAATGCTGGTATGATAAGCCCAAAGGGCAAAGGGGATGTGATCATGCCAATTTTTCCAGAATCGTTAACGACTTTCATGAGAATTTTGGTCAGGGTTTTGTTAGAAGATTCGGCCTGACCATTTTCTTGTGGATAGTAAGGTGATGAGAAGCTAAGTTTGATACCAAAGTTGTCACAAAGGTTTTGTAACAACTTGTTTTTGAAAGATTTTCCATTATCTGTTATCAGGCGATGAGGAACACCAAAACGACAGATAATGTGATGGTTAATGAATTCTACAATTTTTTCTTTTTTGGTTGAAATGAGTGGAATGGCCTCCACCCATTTAGTGTAATATTCGGTTGCTATGATTATCCAATGGTGACGTTGCGAAGAGGGCGGGTGAATCTCACCAATAAGGTCTAAACCCCATTGTGAGAAAGGCCAAAGATCTCGTGCGACCTGTAGCGGATGGCTAGGAGTATGTTGAAGGTTGGCATGTTGTTGACACATAACACAACGCTTAACATATTCGTAGCAGTTGTTATTAAGAGTAGGCCAATAATAGCCTAGGCGAAGGATCCGTTTGGCCACAACAAGGCCACTAAAATGTCCACCACAAATACCATCATGGATTTGTTGGATGGTATAGGTAACCTCCACATGGATTAGACATCGAAGGAGGATGCCATCAAAGCCACGTTTATAGAGGAGTCCCCCCATGACGACATAACGAGAAACACTTTTAAGAAAAACACGTTTTCCGTTACTAGTAAGGTCAGGTGGGAGAATAGAGGTTGTAAGGTAGTCATGAAATTGGTGATACCAAGTATCCTGCGAGTCTGCAGACACATTATTTACCATACAAACATCCAGGGGCTGAGTAAGATGGGGTAAAGAGTTGTTGGACCAAGACAAATATGTCAGAGTCGGTTGGTGAGGCAGAATTTTGAGGCTAAGCAAGCCATAGTATCCACAAATTTATTAGTTGAGCGGGGAATTGTTTGGATAGAATAATGAGTAAATAAGGTCAAAAGTGAATCCACGTAATGTTTGTAAATAAGTTCTCATTTTTACATTGGTAGATGCCCATAGCTTGATTGACTACCAATTGAGAGTCGTCGAAAATATTAATAGATTTTACACCTAAGTGTAACGTAACTTGGAGACCCAAAACAAGGGCCTCGTATTCCGTTGTATTATTAGTGCAGGGGAAATCGAGCCGGAATGAAAGAGGCATAGGCTCAGTGTTAAGAGGAATGAGAACAATGCCGGCTCCTCCGCCGTGCTGGCATTTGGATCCATCGAAGAAGAGGGTCATTGGATACGACTCCTCACTGAGTGAAAGAGTGGTGATGAGTTCGTCGGGGAAATTAAAATTGGTAAATTGTTCCCCAGGTAAAGGGGCTTCCGTGAGTTGGTCTGCAATAGTTTGTCCTTTTATTGATTTCTGGTGTACAAATTCAAGGTCGAGGTCGGCAAGGAGCATAAGCCATCGGGCGATGCGTTGGTTTAGATGTGGTTTGGCGTACATATAATGAATGGGGTCCGCGTTGGTGATGACAAAAGTTTTGTGATTCAGGAGGTAGTGTCGGAGTTTGGTGGCTACGAATGATAGGGCTAGGCACAAATTTTCTACATGTGTATACCTAGTCTCATAATCCACCAGAGTACGACTTATGTAATAAACGGCTTGTTCTCGATGCTCGGAGTCACGATGTGTGAGCATGGCTCCTACAACATGGTCGGTGGCAGAAAGGTAAAGGTAGAAAGGGCGATCGTCCTGAGGTGGGATAAGCATGGGTGGCTGCAAGAGATAGGCTTTAAGAGCCTCAAAGGCTTGGTGGCACTCTTCGCTCCATTGAAAGACAATGTCCTTTTTAAGGAGATGATGGAAAGGTTGACATCGATCTGAGAGTTGTGAGATGAAACGCCGATAGATTGGAGTTTTCCCCTGCAAACTACGCAATTGTTTGAGTTAGTTAGGGGGGCATTTCTAGGATAGTTTTGACTTTAGTGGATCGACCTCGATGCCATGCAAAGAGACAATGAAACCAAGAAGTTTTCCGAAAGGACACCAAAGACACATTTCTTTGGTTGAAGACGATACTGATAGAATGTAAAGCGATCGAAAATAATGGTTAAAACATCGAGATGTTCAACTGCGATGTTTAGATTTTCCAAGAAGATCATCGACATAATCCTCAAGGATCGTGTGCATAATGTCATGAAAAATGTAAGTCATAGCCCGTTGATAGGTCACACCAAGATTCTTAAGGCCAAATGGCATGACACGATAGCAGAAGGTTCCCCAAGGAGTTATGAAGGTGGTTTTATGTTGATTGGTCGGGGCTACCAAAATTTGATTGTATCCCGAGAAGCCATCCATGAGAGAAAGCATCTCATGGCCGCGCAGTGAGATCAACAAGTTGATCAATACTTGGGAGGGTAAGTCATCCTTTGGGCAAGCGAGATTAAGGTCCGAGAAATCATGTACATATCCGAAGTCCCCCGTTGCTTTAATGCCAGTACAATGTTAGAGATCCATTGAGGATAGTCAATAGGTAAGATGAAGGAAACAAAAAGAGTCGTTGAAGCTCTTCTTTGACCAAGAGGGCAATGCGTGGATGCATTTTCTCGGTTACGTTTAGCGGTTTGGAATCGGGTTTCGGGGTAATGTTATGGACAACAATGTCGGGATCGATTCTCGACATGTCGATGTAGGACAAGCGAAAGCTTGGTTGCGGGCACGGAGAAAGGTAGCAAAGGTAGTTTGTTCTGATGCGTTAAGAGATTGTCCGATCTTCACAATGTGAGGATCATCCTCTGTGTGGATGTTGATTTCTATAGTCGACTCATTCAACATGGTTTGAGTTTTAGATGGTAAGGCGCGTTGAATATAAGAGTCGTCCGCACCAAGGTAAGTGAGGATGGAGTCGTCATCCTGGCACTCAACAACATTAATTGAAGGTGAATCCTCTTCGATCATGTCTGGATACAGAAGGGGAAGAGAAGATGGGTCCTCATTATCACGTTGATAAGTGAGAGGACCCAGGAAGATAGTGTTTATGAAAAAAAAAAGTTAGGAGGGATAGATTCAGGGTCTATCGACTCTGTGGGTGATGATGGCAAAATGGGTGATGATGGTTCGGAAGGAGTGACGTCGTCGTCTTCCGGATACAACTGACACGAGGTTTCTTTGGTGTAAGTGTTTCAGGAAATCCAAGACCACTACGATCTTTGTGTTTGCGTGTAGTCATGGGAATGATTGTATGTCGGCCTTGTTCATAAAGACCAAAACCAAAACCTTTCCAAGCACAATGAGTCAAGAAGGTGAGGGTGAAACGATGATTTGTCAGGTATTGAAAATCGATGGAAGGGAACCACACCAAGGGGAGGTTCAGGGATAACGGAGGATGCGTCGACACCCCCATATGTTAGGTTGGTGCGGCAATTAGGTGGTCCGTAGGAGATTACCTCCCCCACACGACGGTCGTAGGTAGGATGCGCATGTAATTGTCCGTACTCCTGTGGGGTATGGAAAGAGCTAACATTATATAGGTGATACTCCCCAGCGTAAGGCATTGAAAAACATCTACTAAGGGATCTGAGGTTGGGATATTGTCTGCGGGAAAGGAAGTGGTATTTGCGATGGCGGTTTCATTGGTCAAGGTGTAGGTGTGGTTGAGGTGGATGTTTGAGAGGTGGTTAAAGTGGATGGTTGGGTTGGATGAATGGGTGTCTTGACTGTACAAGCACATCATTAGGCGATATAACATATGCAGTTTTGAAGGGGGAGGGTCACTTTTACGGTGTAGGACTTCCCCTCATACTCAAATTTTATGCATCTATGTAAGGTAGAGGGAACGCATCCCATAGCTCGGATCCAAGGGCGGCCTAACAACATGTTGTATTAGAATTCACCCTCAAGGACATAGAAGAGTTTGGGTAAGGTACGTGGCCCTACACAAATGTTAAGGATCACAGTGCCTAAGGTAGAAGTAATAACATCGTTGAATGAACACAACATGGTGGGGTTGGCACACATGCAGCTAGAGGGGATATTCATTTGTTGAAAGGCTTTGGAAGAGATGATGTTTAGGCTAGTGCCCCCGTCAATCATAACACGACGCACCCAGATGTCCCGGACGTAAGCTGAGATGAAAAGAGCGGGTCAGGATCTTCTGCACCAAAGTCAACAATTTCATCTTCGGAGAAACTGACAGCGGTTTGTTGTACAGGGACGGAAGTGATAGATTGTTTGGTGAGAGAAGCAACGTGGTTGGGTGTTAAGATGGAGGTAATAGGCAAGGTTTTGTTAGGTAAGACCTCTATCCCTTGAAGGATTTCGGACGAGAGCTTGTCGATGAGATTCGAGGTTTGAATGAGATCATACAATGTCATTTTTACTGGTGATTGGTGAAGTTTTGTTTGATCATGGTTCGGTGGGCAACTCCATCGAGAGGGGGTAGGTAGGTCCACGAATAACCACTTTAGGTGGTGGTGATCGGGATGGTGGACGGAGAAAGAGAGGCCGCAGTGTGCTTTCTTTAGCTTTCCCATTGTTTTTCTCGCCCTTGAGTGGCAACACTAATCATGTTGATCTCGTGAACATGAGAGGAGGAAGACGGTAGGGATAAGTCATGGTCTTCGAGAGGTGGGGTTGTAATAATGATAGATCTTGGTGAGACAGAGAGCAGGTGGTATAGAGAGGGATTGAAGCTAAAGGTTTCTCCCTTCGTAAGTTGTCTTTCTTAACCTTTCTATCCGAGAGAGGTGACTAACAAAGTATGGCTTTCAACGCTTTACATCCCTCTACATCATGTCACGGTGTGCGGTGATAAGCGTAGATTTTAGACTCATCATAACCTATAGGTCGAGGTTTAGATGGATCATAGGGTCTAAGTGGGGGTAGGGAAATGGTCGCATTCTCCACCAACATAGCAAGGATTTTGGCGTAAGACCCTTTGAGCGGGTCAAAGTCAGAGGAAGATGAGGCTATTGATAGGTGGGTTTCGGTAATGACTGGGTATGGTTGATTCGTACGGGTGGTGGCTTAGCCAAGGGGTTTTGATAATTGGATTTAACTAAACGTGGCTTCTTCAGCGCAGAAGTTATGTTTAGCTGGTCAGATGACGTGGTAGCAGAAAACAACCACGGAGAAAGAGGAGTGACAGTAAACAAATCCTTTGATGATGGAGTTTGTTTAGGGTTGATAGGTGGACAGGATACTTGGGGTGACGGTGTTGATACACCCATGGATCTCTGTATGGGTGTAAAAGATGCAGGTCGTTTTAAAGAAAACGCAGGAGGTATGATGTATTGAGGCAAGGTGGAGGGGTGAGGTCCTAATATAGAAGGTAGGTGTGACGGAGATGGTTTTAGTTGTGATAGAGGCATAGGTTGGACTTGAGGAGATTGGGTCTGTCTCCTAAGTGGATGGATGGCTTTATTTTTGGATAAATCTAACCGTTTAGGTGGGTGTGTTAGGCTGGGTATTGGTAGAGTCCCAAGCGTAGGGAAAGGTTTGGTTAGGTTAGTAAAGGTGGATGAGGTATTTGGTAGAGATGAGGGGGGTGAAGATGAGGACATAGGCATTTTGAGCTTTTGTAAACACTTCGGGTATATGGTAGAGGCGTCTGGATCGGTCATCTGCATTTGAGTAGAATATGGTGTACTCAAACGTTCCCATAGGACTCGTCTATCTTCTGAGGGGTGACAATCCTCACGTGTGAATAGGAACTTTTGTATGGAAGAAAGGTGGGTTGTGATTCCGGTCCACTGTGGGTGTGATACAAGGGTAAATGAGGCACTGTATCAATGGGCGTTAAGAGGTCAACCGGTCGTTGAAAAGATTTAGGCGATGAAGAACTAATAGGTAGGAGGGCATGTTTGAGAGGATCCGTCATGATTAAAGAATTTGGTGATGTCGGTTCAAGGGGTTTCTCTTCTAAGGATGACGAAAAAAAAATGGCGAGCCTTCTCTTGTCAGCAACAAGAGTGGTAGAATGAGATGTTTGGGAAATAGATAAGTTAGATAACATCCGCTCACAGTCTTGCAGAGATGTGGTGTAAGAAGGCTCATCTGTGAGAAGAGAACTCTGGGTGGTTAATTCCTTTATGGGTAAAGGAATGGCAAGGATTTCATCTTGTCTTGATGGTGGTGAAGGGGGTTCGGGTCCCTGCGTTAGTGAAGAGGCTTGATTCAAAATTTCCTTGATAGAAGATTTTGGTTGGGAGTCAAAGACTGCATGGATTTCATGAACACTCTCCTCGGCTAAGATATCTTGGTTTATGTTACTGTTAGAAGAGTGGTTTGGGAATGGTTTGTTGAAGATTTTCAAATTTCGGTTAGCAGGGGCATTAGGATTATCGAGGGTTATATCCCCTGCATCAACCATTTCCTGCACTATGTTTTTCAACATCTTGCAGTTTTCATGACTATGTCCCTTCACGCAGTGGAAGTTACAGAAGTCATTTTCTTTGTACCAAGAAGGTATAGTGCGGGTGGAATCAAACCCGGAGTGAGGTTTAACAGGAGGTAAGGTAATAGCTCCCGCTTTGAGCAATTTTTCCAATATCACACCATAAGTTTCTCCTAAGGGAGTATAATTGATGGGCTCGGCTTTATACTTATAGGTGGTTTTTGGCGGGGTATTAGATGGTGTTTGGGATTTGACCATCACTGCGTGTACAGCTCCTTTTGATTTCAAAGCAGTCGATGCGTGAGGATTGGTGGTGTTAGGTTTTTGGTGGAGTCTTGGGTTCAGAAATTGGGGTTTTTTGCAATGAACCGCAATTTCTCTTCCTCTAAGGCTCGAATCTCTAGTTTTCGAGCCATAGTAAAGGCCTCATCAAATGTGCGGAAAGTTTGAATTTGGAGGGTAGGAGAAATGTGCTTAGCGCAGGCCCGCGTAAAGAGTTCGATAAGTTTGGCCTGAGGCAAGGCATAAGTAAGTTGGTTGATAAGGCCCCGCCATCGTCCAACGAAATCTGCGATAGATTCATCTTCAAATTGTCGAGATGGCATAGAGGTCGGTGATAGATACTTTCTTGGCAATGTTAATGGAGAAATGATCCAAGAAAGATTGGGCTAATTGGTTAAAAGAGAAGATTGAGTCTTTGGGTTAAAGCATCGTACCACACTCAAGCGGGTCTGATAAGGACATGGGAAAGGTGCGGAGTAGTAAGGCATCGTCATGAGCAAAATCGGGTAACATGCATGTCTAAATGATCGCAAGTGTTGTTGAGGGTCCTCCTTACTATTAAAACGAGTAATTTTGGTAATTCCCATTGAGGAGGATATGAATGAAGGGGGATAGAAGGGTGAATAGGCTCTTGACAAACTTGCTCGTATGTCAAGGCGCTACTACGGCTTCAAAGCGAAGCCTCCATATTTTGCATTTTGTCCATCATTTGTTTGATTAAATCGGTGGTTGGATGAGATGATGGTGTGGTTGTGTAAATGGAGGAGGGATTGGGCCAAGGGCCACCACTAGACAATGGTGGGGTTAAATGTTGATAAGGTATTGAGGATGAATATGTTGAGGTGACCGAATAGGGATGTCCTATATAAGATGTTGAAGTCACCGGATACGTGTGTGGAAATGAAAAGGTGGGCGGAGCTTGAGAAGGAAAGCTTGTGTGGATAGGTGGCAGAGAGCAAGTTATGAAAGGAGCAGTCTGCGAGAGAGACGAGGTAGGAGCAGTTGGTGGTAATGATATGTTGGGCCCCAGATTAACCAAAGGAAAGCCAATCTATGCCGTATGAACCCCCGAAGCCACTGAGTTGGGAGACGGGGCTAAGGATGAAGAAGGCAAGGCGGAGTTATCAGGTGGAGAAGGAGCTAAATGAGCAGCTATACTAATAGGCATGCCAACAAGGAGTTGACCGTCGGGTGTACGGTCAGGGGCATGAGATAAATAGTATTGTATAACGCTAGGATTAGCGTCCAAAAATTTCACAAATTCCTTATCTCCTACAGGATTTTAGGAACCTCACTAGTGTCCGTAGGATCCCCTATAGAATGTGAAGGGGGCGATTCGAGCAAAGGCATGGAACATGCATGTGAAACCATGACAACGGCTTGTTTCGAGTGATAACAACCATGGACAAGAGTACACAATAAGGATGCAATCTATCAGAATGTAAAAGCTGAATAAAATATTGGAATTGGTAGGTTCTTTAGTTTATTGGGTATGTGAAAAACAAGAACCAATATCGGTCGATAACCGATGTCGATCAGACTTTACCGGCATCGTAAGTTAACCAATGTCGGTAGAATAAGACCGGTGTAAGAAGCTATAAGAGTTGCTGATTTGGGGTTAACGATGCTTAGTATACCTACCAAGCTGTTCTGAAGTGATCACAGAAAAAGTGTATGACAGAGAAACAGAACTAAAAACAAGCAAGATGCACAAGCAAATTAACAGACTAACCCTAGGATTAGTTTTAATCACTTTGGGCTTATGCCTTAGACGCAAAATGATGTCAATCCTAAACAAAAGACCTAGGGGAAATGTCAAGTTTGTTTTGGCTTATAAGGTTACCTCAATCGGGCGGAGGAATACCGCGGAAAAGGGGGGATGTTTGAGCTGTTGTGTTAATTATGATGTGATTCAGTATGTGTTGTGCAGTGAAAGTAAGATTAATTTCTTGTCAATACCGTGGATATCACCCCCACGTGTATGACCTGTTACTTAATCTACGTTCACTAGAATTGAAAACAACAAGCAAGAATGTGATGCAAGTGTTTTAAACCCAAATCGAAAATGATATTCGATGAAGCAAAGAAGATGACTTTCACTAATGCAAAGATGGGAAAGCAAGACAAATTCTTTTACCAAAAATAACAAAATATCTTGTGAATATTTTAGAAGAAGAAAATAGCAAGTGTGCTCCCTATATGAAAGCAAGCAAGAAAGAAAGAAACCCAAAATGGGTCCCACCGGGTGTGCCAAAATGTTTCGCATGAATGTTTCTGTTCCTGGAATAGAGTTGCTTCTATCCTTTCATTCTTTTGAGAAACAGATAGGGGTTAGGGCTAGGAGGAATACCTGTTGAATGTTGAGAGGGTGTGCGCGTACCGTAGAGAGAGATTAGATCGATTGCGAAGAACTCCTTTTTGTCTGGGAAGGACTACCTGCAAATAAGAATACAAGACCACCAGATTTTAGTTAGACAATAAATGAGGGAACTGCCTTGGGCCCAGGAAATATTAGACTTCCTTTCGAAGGTGGTCAGTTCCCCT
Source organism: Taxus wallichiana var. yunnanensis (assembly GCA_018340775.1). Lineage (NCBI taxonomy): Eukaryota > Viridiplantae > Streptophyta > Pinopsida > Cupressales > Taxaceae > Taxus > Taxus wallichiana. The sequence goes on along the minus strand of CM031237.1, from coordinate 986,162,172 downwards.
GCTAATATGAATTAACACAAATTCTAACAAAGAAGTTATTGCCAAATTACAATTTAATTGCCTCGTTAAAACAATAGAGGAAAGGCTGGTTTTGGTTTTGAGTCACAGTGACCGATGTCGGTCACTGTCACCGGTACCGGTTTCTGATAACCGATATCGGTAGGGGTAGTGATTTAGGGGCTTTTAGTGAAGGTTGGCTATAAGGTGGCTATGGTGTTTATTAGGCTGGTAAATGATTGGGGATAGGTAATGGGGGTGATGGAGAAGACTCAGAGAATATGGGGGGCTGTTCTTGGGGCAATGTAAGGGTAGAGGAGGTACAGTTAGATGTAGGGTGTTACCGGGTAGTGGATCTGGGAGTAGACTTATAATTACTGTGATTCAGAAGTCCAAGAAATGTTATTAAAAGAATGTACAAGACACTACTTACTAGTTCCTGATGAAGATACAGGTCCAAGGACTGTGATGACGAAGGCAGGGTTCAGGTAGGATGATCTGACAATCAAAGATGAGCTATCTTCTCTCCCAATGCTTGGATGAGTGTCACTGGACTCTGGTTACTCAGTTGCAGTCTTGGGCTTGATGTCCTTCTCTGCAAAACTCTTCTCTTTCCTTCACTTGTCTCTGCTCTGTCAAGTGAATTTCGGATCCTTCCAATGACTTCCGATCTTCTCAATGAATTCCAACCCCCTTGTTTTTGGTTGGGGGAGGTCATTTACAGGGAACCAATGGCGGTTACGTAACCGACGGCGGTCGAGTAGGAACCGATGTCGGTTAAGTCAAAGTGGGATATTTTTAGTAAAATAGCCAACCTTCCCTCCTTTTCTCCCAAGAGATTAGTTGTGGGCTTGGTCAAGTCATTATTAGGTTGGTTTTGGTGCGGGTGAGGGGTAATTAGTTATGGGTGTGGATGTAGACCAAGTTATAGGTCTTAATTAGGTTAGTTTAGGATTAGGGCTAGGTCATGATGAGGTGGAGAAATGAGGTGGCAGGTTTGGGAGATGTGGATTTATTAATTATAAGGTAATTAATAAATAATTGTGTAGGGTTTAGGTGGTGAGGTAAGGTTGTGAGATGAGATGTGGGGTACAGTGTGTCGTAAGACATAAATTTGGTGTCTACAATTCCCAACCACAAAACCCTACTGAAAACAATATTTTATGCTTCCATGGCGTAGAGGAGACCAAGATCTTTCCAACAATATAAAATTTTTGAATTTCGAGCACTGGAGTGAAAGTTATGCTCATTTGAATATTTGAATCGAATCCGTACAAAAATGGTGAAAATGCAATTTTTGCAAAATGGATCCGCGGGCCCGAAATTGAAATTGCACCTTTAGCGCAAAATATGTAAAAGTGCAAAAGTTCCCCACAGCCCCGCAAGCCCATAACTTCATATTTGATATAGGTCTGACACATGGCTTTACCTGAGTGGTAACGGAGTCATGGTTCACTTTATCACTTTACGCCTTTTATGGAAACAAGGCTCAAAATCTCAAAGTTCTCTGTGACCCGCTTTCCCGTTTTGACTTTTCAACGCGGGCTTAACATTTGAATTTATCCTTGGCATGAGTGGGGCCACGGTTCACTTTATCACTTTATGCCTTTTATGGAAACAAGGCCAAAATTCCTAAAGTATCCCTTTAACCTACCTCTCCGCATGTAATTTAGGCCTGACACATGGCTTCTCTAGGTGTCGGCGGAGGTGCGGCTTACTTTTATACTTTTACACTTTTCAAAGCAAAATCTAAAATTCCAAAGTTCCTCCAATGACCCACCTTCATGCTTTGACTTGAAACATGGCCACATGTCCCTTTGCGGGCTTGTTATGTATTTTTGTGTTTTGGATAAGTCTGTCTATTTAGTGAAGGCTTTATGTCTCACCCGGACACGTGGATGCTTCCTGCTCATTTGGATACTCTATTTGGACCTGACCTTGAGGTGCACCGATTGGACATGTGGAGAGTTGGCGCACGTTTGGGACCTACTTTTGGATTCACCCCCTAAAAGAGCATCAAAGGGACATGTGGGGCTTTCCACTAGTTCTCCTTTCCTTAGCCGATTCAATGCATTTATTTCGCCCCTTTTGACTTACCGTTGGACACTAGACACGTGGAAAGATGATACTTTTTGGGAACCACCTTTGGCTTTGACCCTTGAAGGTGCACCAATGAGACACGTGGCACCATTCGTTGGCTTCAGAATTTTCAACAATCGATTTAAATTTTGAGGCTCTGACCACATGGAGGGTTGGCGCTCATTTGGGGTATGTCCCTTGGGTCTCACTTCTAAAGTTGCGCCGATGAGGCACATGGAGGCTTCCACCGACCCTCTTATACTTAGTCGATTAAACGGCCGGCTCTATCCCTTTTCCGGACCTTGGACACGTGGAGGGCTAGTGCAAGTTTGGGGTTTCTCTTTGGGACGCACCTTTAAAGTTCATACTGTTGGGACGCATTGAGGCTTTCTCCGGCTCTTTACACTTAGCCAATTCAACGACTGGATTTTTCTTTTCGAACTCTGACCATGTGGAGGGCCTACACACATTTGGGGTCTCGTTTTCGTGCACCATACCAAAAGTACGTCGAAGAGACACGTGGCACCTTCCGCGGTCTTTCTATACTTAGCTAATTTGGGCCTCGATTGAACACTACCTTTCTCCACTTTGACTTTCGATGCGGGCTTAACATTTGACTTTATCCCTTTTGGCAATAAATCCAAAATCTTCAAAGTGTTCCGACGATCCACCTTCCCGCCTTAGCTCGATTCGACCAATCAGGATCCTTCGGGGCCACAGAGCCAATTTGACACTTTTGCAAAAAATAACAAAAAATGATAAGTTCACAAAATAATCCATCATGCCGCATCTAATTAGAGATGTCCACGTACTCGTGGATGTTGGGGCCAAAATTGATAGGGAAGATATGCCCGTCATTCACGATTGTAGAGAAAAATATAGAGGAGGGAAAAAACTCCACCCTTCACGCCCGAAAAACAAATTGCTCCTTTTGGAAAGAAGAAATGTAAACAATACTGAGCTCGATGCGATCCACAACCATATATTACTCGATGGAAAGAATAAATTGCTCCTTTGCCTTGGGGACAATGGATTGGGCCTCTTGCTCTTCCTCGACCATTGCATGAGTTACCTAGGAGTAGTAGGAAAGTTTTTCCTAAATTCTGAGGTGATGGGAAGGTACACCTGCATGATGAACACATTGCATGTGGGATTCTTGGGATTGAGCATGAAGACGTTTTTGTCAGATATTTGTAGAAACATTGTAGGACAATGTTTATGATTGGTTCTATCATCTTCCTACTAGGTCAATTATTGATTGGACCACCTTGACAACTCAGTTTGAGAAACATTTCAAACCTGTTGAAGATGTGCATGCTCTCTTGGCTCAAATTTCTCATATCAAGAAGGAACCACATGAGCCCATGAGAGAATTTGTGGCCAAATTCAACAAGCTCATTCATAAAATTCCACAGAACACTCATCCTATAGATCAAATCCAAAAATGCTTCTTCCTCAATGCTCAGTTACCTGAAGTAAGCTATGCACTAAGGAGAGCTAACCTTGCAACTCTGGATGTTGATCAATGTTTGGCTATCAGTGTTGAGGATGATTTAATCATGTCTAGTAAATTGAAAAGAGAACCCTCCAAGTCTAAAGCATCCTCCTCTTCCTCTCCTGGAGCCAATTCAGATTAGTTAGTGTAGAAGTTGGAAAATGATCTCATTGCCATCAAAAATCAATTGGCTCAACATACTCCTTATCAAGATATTCCAAGAAGGAATTTTCAGCCTAGGAACCTAGTTAGCTCCTTCTCAGACTAAATTGGCTATTAAAGGCCCACCTATCAAGGTTCCAGTTAATGCAACTTGTGAAGTTCAAGAACCTGATGATGAGGATTTTAATGAAGACTTTGAAGACCCAGAAGAAGAGGTTGATGAAGAACTAGAGGAACTTGGTGGATCTCAAGTTCATTTCCTTACCACTGAAGGTATGGATGACGAAGATGAATATGATGAAAGAGTGGCAGAGATGAATAGTGAGTCATATGTTGTTATGACTCGGGAGAAAACAAACAGAAAAGAAAAAGTGATGCATCCTGCTAAGAAATCCAAGGAGTTTCCTATAACTATTCCAGTGGTTGCAAGAAGAGGAGCTCATATTCCCACTGCCTCCACGCAAAAGGTGAGTAATGCTAATCCTCCTCCTTCTACCTTTATTTCCAAAACTTCTTGTCCTTCAATTCCTAAAGTTGATAAATCAAAAGTTTCTCATGTTCCTAGTAGTGATGCCCCATCCACCTCCGGGTCTTTTGATATTATTGATCACCTCAAAAATACCAAAATCCAAATTTCAGAGGTAGATTTTTACCAAACCCATCCAAAATCCTTTGCTAAAATGGTAAACTTTGTCAATTCCAAATCTAAAGCCTCATCCAATATTCTAAAGGTATTTTTCCCACTCCCTCTTCCTCACCTCAACCAAGCCTTTTGGCTGCAATCACTTCCCCTAATGAGAAAGTTGAACCATTATATGTGACTCTCCTCATAGTTGGCCATAAACTTAGTAATTGTGTTATAGACTCAGGAGCATCAGACAATGTAATGCCTGCAAAAGTAGCTCATGCTTTGGGCCTGACTCTAAACATTTTGGTTCATGTTATTCCATGGAAAGTAGAGAAGTGCCTTTGGTTAGAAGAATTAAAGATGCACAAGTAGCTTTTGTTGCTTTTCCAGAGAAAAGGATCTTAGCCACTATTTTGGTAGCTGATATTCCTCCCTCATATGGTATGTTGCTAAGTAGGAATTTTTGTAAAGAGGTAGGAGGTGAAATTCATATGGACTGGTCACATGCTTTGATCCCGATCAATGGAAAAATAAAAAATGTTAAGAAGTTGTATATTGTGAAAAAACGAGTATATGATCCAAAAGCATAGATACTCTATGAAGATATAGGGCATGACAACTATATGATCATGTCAGAGGATGAGGTAAGTCTTCTAAGGGAGTGATTCATGATCCCAATGGAATTTAGACTTTGGAGTTTGATGGAAGTTGTTCTTCAGCTGGTTTTGGAGCTGGTGTGGTGTTGATCTCTCCAGAAGGGAAGATTCATCCATTTATTTCAAGCTTTATTTTGAAAATACAAATAATACAACTAAATATGAGGCTCTCATCCTTGGATTGAACATGGCAAAAAAATGGGAGTAAAGAATCTTTGTGCTCGTGGTGATGCAGAGTTGATTGTGAAATAGGTAAGGGATCTTTACCAAGTCAAGAATAGGAGATTGAAACATTATAGAAATCTTGTTTGGGATTCCATTGAATTCCTTGATGCTTTCTCAATTAAAGTTGTGCAAGAGAAAAGAATACTAGAGCTGATTCTCTAGCTATCTCAGGATCTTTGTTGATTCCTCATCCAGATTTCTCTCAAGAGAAATTTACCATTGAAATGATTCATAGGCCTAGTGTGCCGAGATAATGCAAGCAACTGGCAGGTTTTCAATGATGATCAACACTTGCTCTCTTTCTTGGAGCTTAAAGATAACTTCAATCAGTTATATTTTGAAGGAAGTGAAACTCTTCCTAGAGAATATGTGCCCTCTAATGAAGAAGATATCAAGGAAGAAATGGATCAGGATGGTTGTATTAAGTTGAAGGGTAACAAGATTCCCAAAGGACTGGTGAGTCTAGAAGATTTGTTTGACAAACATGATAGGTTCATCAAATATGAAGCTTCTCAAGGGACTCAATACAATTTAGTATGAGAAGGTCAATATTGGAAGCAATGATGAACCCAGGTGGTGAATATTGGAAAATGTTGCACTCAAGAAGAAAAGAAGAAAGTAGTAAACCTATTAAAGAAGTATGTTGATGTTCTTGCCTATTCATATGATGATCTCAAGGCTTTTCAACCAAAGGAGATGCAACACTATATCCCTCTGAGACCTGGGATCAAACCTTTCAAGAGAAGCAAAGGTAGTATAATCCTAAGGTTGTTGATACTATTTTTCAAGAGATCCAGAAGTTACTAAAAGCCAAGATTATTTTCCCTATACATCATTCAACATGGATTTCCAACATTGTACTATCAGAAAGAAGAATGGTGAGATTCACATCTATGTAGATTTTAGGAATTTGAATCAGGCCTCTCTAAAAGACAACTATCCACTCCCCATGATGGATCAAGTTTTAAAGTTGTCTCAAGCTCTAAGATGTTGTCTATGCTAGATGGATTCTCTAGATACAATCAAGTAGAATTCAGTACCCAGATCAGCACAAGACTGCTTTTACTACCCCTTGGGGAACCTTTGCCTACAAGAGAATGTCATTTGGTCTTATCAATGTTGGTGCCACTTTCAGAGGGAAATGGATTTAGCTTTTGGAAGTCTAAAGGGAAAGTGTATTGTTGTGTACCTTGATGATTTGACTATTTTTTCCAAAACAAGGGCAAATCATCTTCAGCATTTGGAAACAGATTCTTCAAAAATAGAGAACATGGAGTTTCCTCAATCCTAAGAAGTATGTCTTTTGTGTTACTGAAGGAAAGTTGTTAGGGCATATTGTTTCCAAATAAGGGATCAAGATAGATCCATAAAGAGTTCAAGCAATCCAGTAGATTCCTCTTCCCACAAGCAAAAAAGGGTGTTCACTCTTTCTTTGGCAAGATAAATTTCCTGAGGAGATTCATTCTAGATTTTACAGAACTGACTATGAGTGTTCTCACATGATGAAAGGAAAGAAAAAATTTGTTTGGACTTTTGAAGGTAAAGAATCATTTGAAGGTATCAAGAAAGCCATTCCTAAGACTCCCATCTTAGCATGTTCCTAATTTCAGCAAGGATTTTATCATCTATTGATATGCTACTGAAAGTACCTTGGCTATTGTGCTAAATCAAAAAATCTATGAGGATCATGAACTTCCAATTGCCTTCATGAGCTATGTTCTGAAAGCTCATGAATTGAAATATACTATGATGGAGAAACATGCTTTTGCAGTGGTCAAAGTTGTCAAGTAGTTTTGTTTTTATATTCTTAATTCTCACTCTGTTGTGCTTGTACCTGATACAACCATCAAGTTTATTCTTACACAACAGGAGTTTGGAACTAAGAGAGGCAATTGGGTGGAAAAAACCAAGAATATGACCTTGATATCAAGCCAACTAAGATAGTCTGGGGTAAAGGCTTGTGTGAGCTTATTGCTGAAGGGGTTGATGAAGAATTGTCCACAAAAGTAGTTGATGTTCTTGTTGTTCTCTTCCTCAGTTCAACAGATGAGTGGTATGTTGATATTGCACATTTTCTTACTTATGGAGAATGTCCATCCCATTTGAGTGCAAGGAAAAGAGAGCTATTAAGCTAAGGTCTGCATAGTATGTATTATGGGAAAATGCTTTATTCAAGCGAGGCATAGATGGAAGATTCCTTAAATGTGTGGACAAAGAGCAACAAAAGAAGTTGTTTTCAGCTTTTCATGATTAGGATTGTGGAGGAATTTCTCTTATGCTATCACTGCCCATAAAATCCTTCATGTAGGTACTATTAGCCTACATTGTTTAGAGATGCATCAAAATGGGTAGGTAAGTGTGAAGCTTGTCAAAATTTTGTTGGGAGACCTAAGTTGGTTGCTTTACCACTCAAACCAGTAGTGATTGATGAGCCTTTTCAACAATGGGGATTGGATTTCATTGGAACTCTTAACCCACCTTCCAATGCTGGACATACTCATGTGCTAACTACTACAGATTACTTCACAAAGTGGGTAGAGGCTATTCTAGTCAAAAGCACTACTTTTGAGGTGGTGTGTAATTTCATCAAAGAGAACATATTGATAAGGTTTGGGGTACCAAACAAGATTGTGACTGATAATGCTTCCAATTTTTCTTCTTCTGAGATGATGGATTTCTACTATGGTTATGGAATTTCCCTTGCTCATTCTTCATATTATTATCCTCAAGGGAATGGACAAGAAAAATCAACAAATAAGAATCTGGTAACCATTGTTCGGAAGCTTGTCAATGACTCAAAGGAATTGGCACAAGAAGCTCTATGATGCTCTCTAGGCAAATAAAATTACACCCAAAAGAGCAATTGTGATGTCTCCATTCTAGGTGGTGTATGGTGTTGAAGCTCAGATGGTAGTAACAGTGGAATTTCTAGCCTTGCACTTAATGAAGGCTATTGAAGATACAAGTTTCACCAGTTCCTTGGACAAGAGGATCATGTATCTCCAAAAGTTGGATGAAGACAAGATGCAAGTTTTTGATAGAATCTCAGCTCATCAACTGAAGGTGAAAGATTTGTTTGATAAGAAAAGCTAGACCCAGAGATTTTCAAGTGGGATACATTGTTCATTGTGGGACAAAAGACATGAACCTTGGGGAAACCATGTTAAGTTTGATTCTCTTTGGCTTGGTCCTTTCAAAATTAGACACTTCTCTCTGGAGAAAATTCTTTCTACTTGCATTATATGGATGGAACTCTCTCCCACTTCCTTATAGTGGGAAATATTTGAAGTTGTTTAAGTCCTAGGTGATTAGGTAGTCCTTTTGTATATATTGTGTGCGGTGTTTTGTTTTTGTCTTTCCTTTTGGTTTGTTTCCCTTCCGTGTGTGTTGTCTTCTGTATTGCTTCACCTTTGACTCTATTTGCCCAATGGATAAGGCACTGGTCTACTTTCCTAGAGTTTTTATATGATTCTTGATCTTGCCTCGTTCCTCTGTCCAAGCCAAGTCATCCCCAGAAAAAGAGCTACATTGTCACCCTCAAAATCCCCCTCATTTTTCTAGTCAAGTTTCAAAAAATTGAGTTGGTGCCTTTGAGAGATGTTTGAGTAGATTGAGAAGTCTGGAGAGATAGAAAAATTCATGCTTTGAAGAAGTTGGTGCTCATTTGCGATCTCGCCCTGTTAATTTAAAATCCAAAATATGAGTCCACATGGTTTGATAAACTTTATGTCTTCCCATTTGGATGCTTAAGGAATCATAGTGCCTCCATTCGAATGAAATTGTCACTCAAAACCTTTTCTATGGTTGTGGATCACATCGAAGCCCAATATTGTTTACATTTCTTCTTTCCACAAGGAGCAATTTGTTTTTCGGGCGTGAAGGGTGGAGTTTTTCCCTCTATATTTTTCTCTATTATCGTGAATGACAGCGTATCTTCCTATCAATTTTGGGCCCGACATCATCTGAATTGTACGTGGAAATCTCTAATTGGATGTGGTGTGATGGATTATTTTGCGAACTTATCTTTTTGTTATTTTTGTAAAAGTGTCAAATTGGCTCTGTGGCCCAAAAAACCACATCGATTGGTCGAATCGAGCTAAGGTGGGAAGGCGGATCATCTATAAAGGGAACACTTTGAAGATTTTGGATTTATTGTGAAAAGGGATAAAGTTGAATGTTGAGCCCGCATCGAAATTCAAAGTGGAGAAAGGAAGTGTTCAATCGAGGCACAAATCGGCTAAGTATAGAAAGACCCAAAGGTGCCACGTGTCTCTTTGACATACTTTTGGTATGGTGCACAAAAATGGAGACCCCAAATGTGCGTAGGTCCTCCACGTGTGAGTTCAAAAAGACAAAGCCATTTGGTATAAATAAAAAGAGTGTTGATATATGAATCCTCCATTCATGTAAAACAAAGGAAAGTTCCAAAGTAAATTTGACAAAGTCACCAATGTCCCAACAACGCAACTTTAAAGGTGTGGCACACAAAGAGACCCCAAACTTGCGCCATCCATCCATATGTCCAAGGTCCTAAAAGGGGAGCCCACCGTTTAATTGACTAAGTATAAGAGGGTCAGTGGATACTTTAGGAATTTAGTTTTATTTGAAAAGGCGTAAAGTGATAAAGTGAACCGCGGCCCCGCTCATGCCAAGGAATAAAGTCAAATGTTGAGTCCACGTTGAAAAGTCAAAATGTAAGTGGGTGGTAGAGAACTTTGAAGATTTTGAGCCTTGTTTCCATAAAATGCGTAAAGTGATAAAGTGAACCGTGATTTTGTAATTACTCCCCTAAAGAGTAAATATAAGGTGGACAACTCCATATCAAATATGGAAAAGCTTAGCTACCTAACTAAATGGGGAATTGTGCACTTTTACATATTTTACGCTAAAGGCGCAATTTGTAATTTTAAGCAAGGGATCCATTTTGCAAAAGCTTGCATTTTCACCATTTTGTATGGATTCGATTCAAATATTCAAATGAGCATAACTTTCTCTCGTGTTTCGAAATTCAACAAATTTTATAATGGAAAGATCTTAGTCTCTTCTACGCCATGGAAGCATAAAATATTATTTTCAATAGGGTTTTGTGGTTAGGAATATAGAAAAGTTTTCACGCCATTAATACATGATTTGATTCCTTTAAAAATATATATTAGTTGCTCCAGAAAATTCTGTCTAGGTGAATAATAATTACATGTGTAATTATTATTATGGAAATTAGTGAAGTACATTTACTATGTAAATGTAAATAGTAAATGTAAAATGTGGTTAGTATGTGGTAAGTTAGTATTAGTTAGAATAAGGAAACAATTGTATTGTTTTATTATTATATTTGAGAGACTGAAATTTATGGGTGTATGGTTGATATGAAGACAAATGTTATTGTAAGGATTGTTATTTTACATCTCCTATATAATGGAGCAATTGAAATAGTGAATTAATGAAAATATAATATAGAGTTGTTGATTTCACAAGTTCTTCAAAAATTTCTATGTATCTATTTCATGGATTCTTTGTATTAGATCTAGATTAATTTCTACATTTGATAATGGAGAGGTTAAATCTGAATTCGAAGAGGATCTCGTAACTTTAGTTTAGCGATCTCTTTTCTCCAAAATTTATTAATTGCGGAATGAGGGGTTATACAAAAGCTACAGTAGAAATTCTATTTCCCCCCTTCAATTTCTATACAGCAATTGAATTTGTTTTTTTAAGAAATCGGAGTGTTGAGGTAAAATCTGCATTCAATTTTTTTTTTTTTTTTGGATTTGAGATTCAGAAAAGTGGATCCCACCATTAGATAAATTTAATGGGTTGAAATTCCATACATAGAGAGTAAAATTTTGCAGTTAATGAATAAAAATCTATGGAGGATATAGATGGAAATGAAAAAGCATCCTACGAGATGTAAGCAAATTGTAACTTATCATGTTGTTTTTGAAACTAGAGATGAACAAATAACAAATGAAATTGAATATAATTATGAAGAATTTCTATACTAAGTGAATTTATTGGAGGATGGAGGTTTATTTCGGAGGCATTTGGAGGTCATTAAAGACCTAAAAGAATGCCACCCGTAACGAGGACATGTCCTTTTTTAAGTGGACAGTGTGTGTGATGTAAGCCCTTTGATTTTTTTTTGCCTCGCAAGTGATCCTAAACTTTCAATAAGTGGAAATTTCACATTGAGGGGGAACATGATCCAATGTTCCATTTCCATTAAAGCTTTTTCTATGTATGTACGGCAACATAAAGAGAATTTCCTATGTTATTCCCCATGGTGAATAGTGATGAGATACATTGATATCCGCATCATCATGATATTGTGGTTGTTAGATCCACAAAAACTATCCCACTCATGTTGGTCATCCTCAAAAACCAATCATTGTGTGGTTGTTGGTTAACCACTTGGAAGTGGAGTCCGGAGGTTGTTGGTTTGTCCTTGAAACCATCCAGATCATGAGCACTGAAAAGTCAAAAAGGAAAGGGTCAACGGAAACTTTAGTTTTGAGCCTTGAACCAAAAGTGGCACTCATTAGTAAAGCCACGTTTAGACCCATGTTCGCACTGAATTTGGGGAATGGTTAGGAAATATATATTTGCTCCATTTATATGTATAGGTGAATAATAAACATGTGTAATTTTAATGGTAAATTAGTGATACATTTTATGAAAATTGTAAATGTAAAATTGCCATTTTTAGTAAGTTAGAATTAAAACAATTAGTATTGTTTTAATTATTTAAATGAGCATGAAACCATTTCACTATGGTTGTATAAAGACAAAAAATTTTATACATCTCCTGAAAGATATTGAAATCTCTGAACACCATGAAAATATAATATAGATTGTTTTTCAGGATTGATGGTTATTTTTGGAAAATGTCTTTCAGATGCCATTAATACGTGATTGATTGCTTCAAACAGATCAAATTTGATCCGATCTTCCATCCTTCCTTCTCCAACACGCCAATAGACATGGAGAACCGACTGGATATCTTGATTTGGGTGAAAATATGGAAAACATCTTTTGTGCCATTAATATGTGATCAAATTGCTTCAACTAGATCAAATTTGATTTGATCTTCCATCCTTCCTTCTTCAACACGCCAAAGACATGCAAAACTAGATTTGACAGATTGTAGGTGGATTTTCGGGGAATTGATGGTTGGTGGTTGAGATTCAAATCAGATTTTCTTCCTTCTCTTCTTCTCCTCTTTTCACTTCATCTATAAATGTAAGAGCTTGGCTCATTGCAAATGTTGGACTCTGATACTTTTGAAGTGTAATTATAATCGAAAGTAAATCAATACAGAAGGATTTTCCCCTTTTCTCTATCTTCCTCCATTGTCCCTTCTTGCTTACCTAAAATTCATGGATCATTTATCTTCTATGATAAGAAACTTTGTGTTCTTATTGATATGATTTCTAGAACTTTGTGTCTGTGGAATGATATCTTATGTTGTGAATGTGAATGATTCTATTATGTATCACTCTTGCTCAGTACATATAGGGTTATACTCTACTATCTATATTTCCTGAAAGTACTGTTATATTCTGCTCTTTCCTTTCTTCAGTTCTTCCATTCGTTTGTATTGATAATCTATTTTGGTATAAAATCATTTCAAGATGTCAGAGGTCCACCTTAAGATGAAAGTTGTACATTTGTATATAAGTTTTTTGCTTGCTTGTTTTCAATAAGGAACCTCTCCCATAAAGAGGAGGGACTTGTTGTCCCCGATTGTGGTTTTGTTAAAGTACCATTTAAAACCCAAAAACAACAAAGTGAATGATCTAGCTTGACAAACAAGAATCATTTTTATGATAAAGAGATGGTAGAGAGTGATGAGAAACCATTGAGTGAAGGGTATTTATACCTCTTGAATTAAACTAATGAGGACTTCTTGAGACAAGAAGAAATGATAAAGCCATATGCTAATATAAAACAAGGCATAGAAGAAAAAACAATGAGTTAGAGAAAAGGTTTGATGAAAATGATGATGACATTGATGATGAAACCTTGAAAGAAGAGTTAAAAATGATTGAGGAACTTATAAATCCTTATAAGGAACTGGATACAAGTTTAAATCAGAATGAAAGCATCAATGATCAGCTAGGAAATGAGTCAAGTCAAGAGAAAAATAAGCTTGTGAAGGTGGATTGGAAGAAGGTCAATGAGGAAACAAAAGAAGAAAAGGAAGGACAACAACATGAAGAAAATCAAGAGGCTTCATGGCCTCAAAATTTTACTTCTAATGTTACTTTTGATGTTGTGAATGTAGGTTTAGAAGTTGAGGAGATAAACAAAGTACCTAAATCCATGAGAAAGCTCTTAAAACAAGAGGATATTGAAGATATGTATGAGATTGAAGAAGAAGCATGGAGTACTATAATTGGGAAAGAGTTGAGAAGGAGGATATACAAGAAAGAGTGAGGAATAAGAATATGTAGGACAAAGAATAAAACAAGGAGACTCAAGCACTGACACTAGCATCGGAAAAGAGACCTTGGGATCCGGGCATATGATGAAGATTAAAGAAAGATAAAATCATCACATTTGAATTGGAGTTCAATTTTTTTCCTACTGGGAGTGTGATGCAAAAGCATCACTCGGATACTTGATGAAGTTTTAATAATCCTTCTCAAGGCACTAAACCATGCACTAAGTGTTTGTAAAGTTTCCCTTCATTTTGTTGAAATTTGAATATTTACCTTCATGTAATCAACTCTTATATAAGAGTGATATTCAAATGATAATTGTCATATCGAGTTGTTTTAAGATTAGTGACATTGGAGGAAGATTAGTAGAGTCATAGGATATGGAGGAGATTTCATAACTATATATGAAGATTGACCAAGTGAGAGGGTTGTTGAGAGAATATAGGAAGTTGTTAAAACAACTCCTAACTTGGACCAAATGGATCTAATCCAAAAGAGCTTGAATATACTTGGAGAATAGGGATACAAATTTAAGGGAGGATGAAAGAGTAAGTCTAGATAGTGAGAGGAATAGTAGTTTTCATAGTGTAAGTCTCTAGTAGGCATGAATGAGAAAATATTGTATTTAGGCATAAAGATCATGTTGTAAAAGGCAAGATTAATTAGAATGGAATATGTTTCTTGTTTCTTGATCAAATGTGGATATTGAATGAGGCGTATTGAGGACTCATAAATTTAAGTAAATAAGAAAATATTTTGTAGCTCATAATCTTACCAAATTTGAACTATATCTCCACAAGTTTTCATGTCAATGTAAGGAAAAGCTCATGTTAAGGAGTGAAGGACCATTTCTAGTTCTTCTCTTCTATCTCCGAAGGTATAAAATTTCTATATTGCTTTGATGCCGATTGGACAAGTTTTGGCCTATGATTCTTATTCAATTTCTTGTTAATTTTTTCTATACCCTATTATGTGCAATGATTTCCATGTAAAATATGTTGGTGGGAATGAAGGAGACATTATCGGTAGTAAGTGGTTATAAAAGAGGAAAGTTATATTATGACACCACAGAGGTTTTAAACTTGGAATGAAGTCCTAAGTCATTTTATGAAGCAAGTTATAACATTTTCTAGCTCTTGGGTTCTAAGAAACCCTCCTCTAGGGCATCAAATTTTGAGAGATTTATCTTGCCAATGGAGCTGAAAATTTCAGGGAATCTTTGTCTTATCACGAAGGAGCCTGCAAAATTTTAGCTTGAATGGATGCATGTAGCTCGAGATATCAATGACAAAAATTACTAGGAGCATGAGAAAACCTTTTTGTGGAATCGGGCCATATCGAAGTCATAACTTATGTAAAAAATATAAGTCTATGGGAAGATTATCGAAGGGGAATGAAACACACCAGCAAGTATCAGAGCACGAAGATTAGGACTGATTTGTTCTTGAGGAATGCTATTCTTGGAATTTTTATCTTTAACAAGAGGTGTTCTTGCAGAACGAGTTCCTCTGTTCCTTCTTGCTAGAAGAAGAGAGAAGTTTTGTTACTCCAGAAGTTGAAAATGAGAATCTTCAACCTCGAGAGATTTCTTCCCACGTGTATATCGTAGAGTCACCAGACCGAAAAAATGATCTTGAAGTTGTTTTAGAAAGGGATACGTTGAAATGAAATCCCCAACGGAGTTGCCAAAAACTGTTGGGTTTTAAAATGGTACTTTAACAAAACCACAGTCAGGGGACAACAAGTCCCTCCTCTTTATGGGAGAGGTTCCCTTATTGAAAGCAAGCAGCAAAGCTTATATACAAATGTACAACTTTCATCTTAAGGCTGGACCTCTGACATCTTGAAATTATTTTATACCAAAATAGATTATCAATACAAACGAATGGAAGAACTGAAGAAAGGAAAGAGCAGAATATAACAATACTTTCAGGAAATATAGATAGCAGAGTATAACCCTATACATACTAAGAAAGAGTGATACAAAATAGAATCATTCACATTCATAACATAAGATATCATTCCACCGACACAAATTTTTAGAAATCATATCAATAAGAACACAAAGTTTCTTATCACATAAGATAAACGATCCACGAATTTTAGGTAAGAAAGAAGGGAAAATGGAGGAAGATAGACCAAAGGGGAAAATCCTTCTGTATTGATTTACTTTTGATTATAATTACACTTCAAAAGTATTAGAGTCCAACATTTTAAATGAGCCAAGCTCTTACATTTATAGATGAAGTGAAAAGAGGAGAAGAAGAGAAGGAAGAAAATATGATTTGGAAGCTCAACCACCAACCATCAATGCCCCTGCAAATCCACCTACAATTTGTCAAATTTGGTTCTGCATGTCTTTGGCATGCTAAAGAAGGAAGGATGGAAGATTAGATCAAATTTGATCTAGTTGAAGCAATTCGATCACATATTAATGGCACGAAAGATGTTTTCCATATTTTCACCCAAATTAAGATATCGATCGGTTTTGCATATACGTTTGGTGTGTTGGAGAAGGAAGGATGGAGGATTAAATCAAATTTGATCTTTTGAAGTAATCATATCATGTATTAATGGTGTGAAAGATGTTTTCTAGATTTCCAACTACTAAACCCCGTTGAAAACAATATTTTATGCTTCCATGGCATATAGGAGACCAAGATCTTTCCAAAAATATAAAATTTGTCAAATTTCGAGCACTGGAGCGAAAGCTCTGCTCATTTGAATATTTGAATCGAATCTGTACACAAATGGCAAAAATGTAATTTTTGAAAAATGGATCCATGGGCTCGAAATTGAAATTGTGCCTTTAGCGCAAAAGATGCAAAAGTGCAAAATTTCCTCACACCCCTGAGAGCCCATAACTTCATATTTGATATAGGTCGACACGTGGCTTTACTTGAGTGGTAATGGAGTCGTGGTTCACTTTATCACTTTATGCCTTTCATGGAAACAAGGCTCAAAATCTCAAAGTTCTCTCTGCGAACCCGCTTCCCCATTTTGACTTTTCAACGCGGGCTCAACATTTGACTTTATCACTTGGTGTGAGCAGGGCCGCAGTTCACTTTATCACTTTACACCTTTTATGGAAACAAAGCCAAAATTCCTAAAGTGTCCCAACAACCCACCTCTCTACATGTAATTTAGGCCTGACACGTGGCTTCTCTGGGCATCGGTGGAGGTCCAACTTACTTTTATACTTTTACGCTTTTCAAAATAAAAGCTAAAATTCCAAAGTTCCTTCGACAACCCGCCTTCCTACTTTGACTTGAAACATGGCCACGTGTCCCTTTGTGGGTCTATTATGTATTTTTGTGTTTTGACTAAGTCCCTTTGTTATGTCGACTGGGACATGTGGAGGCTTCCCACTCATTTGGAGACTCTGTTTGGACCTGACCTTTGGAGGTGCACCGATTGGACACGTGGAGAGTTGGCGCACGTTTGGGACCTGCTTTTGGATTCGCCCCCTAAAAAAGACCAGAAGGGACACGTGGGGTTTTTCGTTGGTTCTCATTTCCTTAGCTGATTCAACGGCCGGTTCTGCCCCTTTTGACTTCTGTTGGACCCTAGACATGTGGAGAGCTGGCGCTTGTTTAGGGAACCAACTTTGGCTTCAACCCTTAAAGGTGCATTGATGAGACATGTGGTGCCATCCGCTAGCCTTAAAATTTTCAATGGCCAATTTAACTTTTTGAGGCTCTGACCACATGGAGGGTTGGCGCTCATTTGGGGTATGTCCTTGGGTCTCACTTCTGAAGTTGTGCCGATGAGGCATGTGGAGGCTTCCGCCAACCCTCTTATACTTAGTTGATTAAATGGATGGCTCTGTCCCTTTTCCGGACCTTGGACACGTGGAGGGCTGACACAAGTTTGGGGTCTCTCTTTAGGCCACACCTTTGAAGTTGCGCCATTAAGACGCATGGAGGCTTTCACCAGGCTCTTTACACTTAGCCGATTCAACGGTGGACTTTGACCACTGGAGGGCCTGCGCACATTTGGGGTCTCCATTTTATGCACCATACCAAAAGTGCGCTAAAGAGACACGTGGCACCTTTTGTGGTCTTTCTATACTTAGCCGATTTGGGCCTCGATTGAACACTGCCTTTCTCCACTTTGACTTTCGATGCGGGCTCAACATTTGACTTTATCCCTTTTGGCAATAAAGCCAAAATCTTCAAAGTGTTCCGACGATCCGCCTTCCCGCCTTAGCTCGATTCAACCAATCAGGATCCTTCAGGGCCACGAAGCCAATTTGACACTTTTGTAAAAAATAACAAAAAATGATAAGTTCACAAAATAATCCATCACACCGCATCCGGTTAGAGATGTCCACATACTCGTGGATGCTTAGGGCCAAAATTGACAGGAAGATACGCCCGTCATTTGCAAATGTAGAAAAATATAGAGGAGGGGAAAAAACTCCACCCTTCACGCCCGAAAAACAAATTACTCCTCATGGAAAGAAGAACTGTAAACAATACCAGGCTCGATGTGATCCATGGACCATAGAAAAAGGTTTTGACAATTTCATTCGAATGGAGGAAACAATTTTTAATCATCCAGATAGGAAGACATAAAGTTTATCAAACCATGACTGCAAGATTTTAAATTAACGAGGTGAGATTGTAAATGAGCACCAACTTCTTCAAATCATGAATTTTTCTATCTCTCTAAACTTCTCAATCTACTCAAACATCTCTCAAAGGCACCAACTCAAAATTTTCAAAACTTGACTAGAAAAATGAGGGGATTTTGAGGGTGACAACATCTGCATATGAGTTAGAAAAGACATCCCATGTCATTCCTCATCTTATTTGAAACTGAATTGAATCAATAATTCAGAATTAGGTTCACAAGTATATTCAAAATTATCATGATCTAAATCATCATCATCATAAACAACTTCTTTACCTTTCATTTCCCTGGTATACCTCTCATGCTTCTTGAATGCTTCTTGCTTGCTTGAGCTTGTTTTAACTTTTCTCCACTGACTTTTTAGTGCCACCATCACTCTTTCATGCCCATCACTATTAGTTACATATTTTTGAGATTATATTTCATCATTTTTTGCATTCTTGATCACCCACACTTGAGTCTTCATTGGAGGATTTGGATTTTTAAGCCATTTAGGGACTATGTAGCCATGCTCATAAGCCAAATTTTTAGTTTTACCTCATTCATCCTCTTCATGACCTGTGCATTTGCATTTAACCTCTTAGAAACATTAGAATTATCAGATTTAGAAGTTAAACTCATCCTGAAAACTTCCTATTTGTATGCACTTTCTTATATGAACTGACATTTTGCAATTTATTTTTCATATGTATGATAAAAATCAGAATTTTACTTTACCTTTTCATCATTACTCTGTTTGTTCATACCTTTTCTCAAGCTTTCAGGATGTTCTATTTCATCAGATGTTGCATCATAAAATTCAATTTCATCATCCATACCTTCATTTTCTAACTGAATGACTATGTTGTTCTCTTCTTTGGCTACTTCAAAATGAATTTATTCTCCTTGATCTACCACAAGCTCTCTCACATCTTCCTCATTCTCCCTTATAGATGCTTGATTTGACCCATTTTTTGTTGATTTCAAGGTCATATCCTTGATCTTCCTTAGACCATCCTTCATCTATGTATACACAAATTGAAATAAAGAGTTAGAAATCAAAACAATATACCAAAATATATTCATGAGTGCCTGCATCATAGACACTCTTTCCTTCTTCATGCTTTCTTTTCCAAGTGCCTCCTTAGACACCTCTCTGTTCTTGTTCTCTACAATGAGAATCCTCTTCTCTTCACAAGGTAACTCATTCTTCATTCTTCTATGAGTACCTTTCTTCTTTTCTCTCTCCAAGGCAATCAGCTCTTGCCTCTTCTTCTTCTCCATCAATAGCCCAATTGGCCATTTTACCTTCTTCCATCCAACTTCTTGGATGTCTTCATTCACCATGGTATCTATCAAAGACTCTAACGCCTCAATCATATTTCTTATCTCATCTATCTATATTTCAGAGATTAGATCTCTTATTCTCCTATGGCATTTCTCTTCTTCTAAGCCCTTCATTCCTTCTCTTTTCTTTCTTATTTCCTCCTAGTAAGTCTGTTTCACCTCACTAGATACCTTACCTAGGATCTTCTTCTCTTTTGTGAACTTTGGTCTTTTGGTATTTTCTTATTCATACTTCACTTTACTTTGTCTCATCCAAGACTCTCACACCTTGGTCTTTTGACTTGTTATGATCCTCATGTGTGGATTTCACTAATGCCTCGAGGTTTTGGTGTAACAGTTCATTACATTTGGTATCAGAGCAACCACCCAGGTTCGAGTCCTGGCATGGGTAGCTACGTCGGCATTGTAGTGTTCGCCCGGGGCTCGTATAGGGTAGGGTGTGGTCCCGCTATACGGGCGCAAATCTAGCCTGGGGTCCGGGCTACGGAGCGTGGTGGGATGTTATGATCCTCATGTGTGGATTTCACTAATGCCTCGAGGTTTTGGTGTAACGGTTCATTACATGACTCCTCTTAAGCTTCACTTTTTCTTGGCTTCTCCTTTGCCACATTTCCTTCTTTTTCATTTGACTACTTATAGTATCTTCTCCTCATTTACTTGTAACATGTATCTCAACATTCAATCATTCCACTATTAGTAATAAAATGAAAAATAAGTTCTTATTAGCTTGCTTTGATACAAAATATTGATGCCTCTTAGCTCAACAACTCATTGTGATAGGAATCAATCATGCATGGTTTCCCTAATTTTAACCCGAGTCCTTCTTTCCCATTCTTGATCCAAATAGCATAGATCATAGCACATAATGTACTTACATGCTTGAAAGGTTTTAACCAATGTAGGGTCACTATTTTTGTCCGATCCATACACTCAACTACCATCATGATATGTATTTTGACTCATTAGTGTTCAAGGAGAGAGGTCTCTTTCCTTTATTCACAACAACATGGTATGATACAATTCTATTATTCCTTAAGACCCATAACTTGACAATATAAACTCATATATCTCTGTCGTTGGAAATTCCCTATCTAATTCTTCAATGAATGACAATTGATGCAATTTGAATATCAATCGTAATTCACCATACAAGAATGATATGTGTACCTCATTCGATTAAGACTATTATATGCACAATAATTCACTTAAAAATTTGTTATTCTACCCTTGGTCTATGCATTCAAGCTATGAATAAGGGATTATGATCATATCTTCCACTTGTAGGTGATAAAATCATCATGTCTTAACCTTATGAGCACCATTTCACACATATTTATTCTTTACCCCTATGATCTTTCTTCCCATTGTTCTAGGAGTCTTCTTGTATAATAAGTCATAAATTTACTCTTAGTTCTTGATCTTTTTCTTGGACTGTGACAATGGAATTTTAATATCTAACACAAGGACCTCTTATTGTACTTTGGATTAGGTAAGAAATGGCATCTATGACTTCCTTTAAT
Organism: Taxus wallichiana var. yunnanensis; assembly: GCA_018340775.1. Classification (NCBI taxonomy): domain Eukaryota; kingdom Viridiplantae; phylum Streptophyta; class Pinopsida; order Cupressales; family Taxaceae; genus Taxus; species Taxus wallichiana. The sequence continues at coordinate 986,141,011 of CM031237.1, read as the reverse complement.
AGGTATTTGGAGAAACACAGAATATGACACTCCATAGAGGCCTAAACAAAGACTATTTGGTGACATTCCTCCCAAAAGATGTTTACACACTTAATAAATATCATCAACACCTTAAGAGTGTTCCAAAATATCATTTCAACAAATTTAGAACCTTGAAACATGAAGAATAATCGAATTTTCACCACTTACCTTAGATCCTCTATTTACTATCTCCACTTCACAGGCCTGGAAATTTTTGTCATTCATAACTCAAAATGTATTCATTTTCTTTACAAACTTGGTAAAAACCCACCTCGGGAAATTCCTCAAACTCTTACTTACCAAATTTCAGGTCAATTAGATTTATTTTGCATAAGTTATGACTTTTGATATGCCCATATTCCATAAAAATGGTTTTCTCATGCTTCTAGTATTTTTTGTCATCGGTATCTTGAGCTACACGCATCCATTCAAGCTAAAAAAATTTAGGCTCCTTCTTCGTACCAAGACATAAATTCCCTGAAATTTTTAGCTCGATTACCTAGATAAATCTCTCAAAATTTGATGCCCTAGTGGAGGGTTTCTAGGAACCCGAGAGCTATAAAATGTTATAATTTGCTTAAAAAACAACTTAGGACTTCGTTCCAAGCTTAAAACCTTTGTGGATTCATAATCTAACTTTCCTCTTTCATAACCACCTATTGATAATTTCTCCTTCATTCCCACCAACACGGTTTGCATGGAAATCATTGCATAGAATAGGGTATAGACATAATTAACAAGAAATTGAATAAGAATCATAAGAAAAAACTTGTCCAATCAGGCATCAAAACAATTTAGAATGTTTATACCTTCAGGAGAGAGAAGAGAATATCTAGAAATGGTCCTTCACTCCTCGACATGAGCTTTCTCCTTACATTGACATATAAACTTGTGGAGATACAACTCAAATTTGGCAAGATTATGAGCTACTAAAACTTTTCTTATCTACTTAACTTTTTGAGTCCTCAATACACCTCATTCAACATCCACATTTGATCAAGAAACAAGAAACATATTCCATTCTTATTAATATTTCCTTTTATAACATGATCTTTATGCCAAAATACAATATTTTCTCATTCATGCCTATTAGAGGATTAGACTATGAAAACCATTATTCCTCTCCCTATCTAGACTTCCTCTTTCATCCACCATTAAATTTGTATCCCTCTTCTCCAAGTATATTCGAGCTCTTTTGGATTAGATCCATTTGGACCAAGTTAGGAGTTGTGTTAACAAATTCCTATATTCTCTCAACAACCCCTCACTTGGTCAATCTTCATATTTAGTATATAGTTATGAAATATCCTCCATATCCTATGACTCTCCTAATCTTCCTCCAATGCAGATAATCTTAAAACAACTCGATATGAAAATTATCATTTGAATTTCACTCTTACATAAGATTTGATTACATGAAGTTAAATATTCAAATTTTAACAAAATGGAGGGAAACTTTACAAACACTTAATACATGGTTTAGTGCCTTTAGAAGGCTTATTCAAAATTCATCAAACATCCGAGTGATGTTCTGCATCATTTCTCATTTTCTTCTTTCCCTTGGGAAGTGGAATGGGCTCAAAGTCTTCCATTCGAACTAGTTTGGAAAAGGGGGAAGTATAGCCCTCCCTACACAAATTTGTTTGTCCTCAAGTAAGGCTAGTGTGTAATTACCAAAGTGCTTAAGTATCACTATGCCAAGGTGATGAATCAAATTGAAATGCCCATGTAATCTAGATCATGTACCTTTTAAGTGGGATAACTCCTATCAATCAATATAACAACTCTTAATTCCATTCTCCACAATGATTATGGATGACTTTTGTTGATGTATATGACTTGCCTCGTCATCTCTCGGTGTCTTGTCCACATCCTGTTGGTGTAGGATTTTACCCACCTTGTGGTTTTACCTACATGGTCTAATTAGATTGCTTCGGTTTATCATAGGTTATTAGGGGAATGTACTTTAAGTCATTTTCTAATTATGAGTTTTATTAATTACCTTTTGGGTGACCTAATTTCTCACTATATAATGTAACCTCCTATGCATACTTTTGGCTAATTGGATTATGCATGTGTTGTCCATTTTTCCCCCTTAGGAAAAAATGAACAATGAGGGTCTACAGGCTAAAATTGTCAAAAGTTGGTGTATAAAATTTTCCAAAGTTCTTCTATACCTTCATGATGCCTTTCCATTGGATCTTCAAAGCACATAAGAAGAAGGAAATTCAAACATAGCTCAGGTTGGGGAGTTAGCTTGGGCCCTCATGAATAGCTCGGTCGAGGTAGGGCTCAGCTTGGAAAATTCTTAGACATGTCGGTGAAGTAACCATAATGGAGCTCAAACATTGGAGATGAAAGTTGAAGAGCTCGGTCGAGTTGAAGGTGGTTCTCATCAAAGAGATGGATGTATCGATGTGAGCTCGAGCTCGATGCATGAGTTAGAGGGGCCAAGTTAGTGGATTGGGAGCTCTTGGGAACATTTCATGGTGATAGAGAAGGCTGAGCAGTGTCTTAACAAGTTTACAAAAATATCAAGACTGAGTTGGTCAAGGCTGAGCTCACCGTAGAATTAGACTCGTCGAAGCATGTCGTTCAGATCCTGACCGGGCATATCATTGTAGAAAGGTATTTTTGGCTTATGAGGATGGCTCAGAGAGGCTCGGGGATACCACATTGGAAAGGTCAGAATGTTCGGCTTGAACTCACGGAGATGAGCTCGCATGGAATAATAGTTAGTCACTCATCATGGTTGAGACCGATAACTCGACACAAGCCCATTCCGTGGAAAAGAGTAAAACGCTAAACTCAATGAATACTAAATCATGCATGGTGAAGGGTAAGAATCAGCATAAATGCCGAGCTCAAGTTATTCGTCATTTCAGAGGAGGATTTTAAGTTCTGTAGAGTAGCTCGGGTCATTGGAAGCAGTTTGGTTTGGTATTACGCGAGATAAGGAAGGAGTTAAGGTTCCGCTTTCGATGCACGAGGATATGTAGCTTGACACGAGGAGATGAGGTGAGTCGATGTGGAGAAGTTGATGGAGCTTTTAGGTTAAAAATTGATGGAGAGCTCATCGAGAAGTCGTCGCAGGAACCGGGAGCTCGACATTGAAAGCGGGGTGAGGTGAGCTCGGGAGTGTTTACATCTCTTGCAAAAGATCGGAAATGGAATTCACTCGTGGAGGATAGAGCTCAGCTTGAAGGAATGTAAATGAACTCGAAGTGTTCATTTTAGGGTTAGAACTCATCAAGGCATACATGTGGTTGAATTTTTCTTGACGGTGTTTAACGGGGCTCAATTTGATACGTGGGAATAGGCTCAACGTTCGTGAAAAGATAGAAACCAGGGTCGTGACGATGTAGGATGGCATATTGAGCGTGGCTCATTCGACACAATGAGTAAGGAGTTTGAGCTCATGAAATTCATTTGATCTCGGGGATCTGAGTTCATAGGCATGAAGCTCGGAGCAAGGCATTGAGGTGGAGGGGAACAAGTCGAGTTGTCGTCAAGGTTTCGAGTGCAACCGAGAAAGCAGTGGTATGTTTTATAATCAAGGCTTGTAGGTGGATTTTCATAGTTGGAATGTGGAGAATGTCAAGATGAAAGATCAAGCCTGTCAAGTATTTAATGGAAAAATTGGTGGAGCGAGTCACGAGAGGAAAAGGAGCTGAGATTAGCGGGCTCATTCGGGATCGAGTCGTGCGAGATATGATAAGGAGCTCACATGGAAGAATATGGGTTACGGCGAGATATGAAGCCATGTTTGATGCTCAACATGTTGAATATTGGAGTATACACCTTTGGGTAAGGAATGGAGATCCTGGTAAAAAGAATGGATTTTTGGTGCGGAGGTGTTCGTGGCATTTCAGAGATTCTCTTTGGAGTTTTTCCGTTTTGGGGCTAAGAGTTTTTGGGTCAGAAATGTTGAAGGAGCTAATTTTCTCTGAAGCCCAAAACTCGAATTTCGAGTTTTAGGTTTTCAGAATTTGGAGAAATTGGAATTGGAGTTCAGATATTTTTGGGTGTTGGAGCTCCGTGCCGAGTTGTGGTCGATTTGGTCAATTGGGTGAGTCGTGGGTGGGTCGGTGCCGAGCAACACGGAAGTAGTTGAAGGTGGCGGTGACATAGTGAAATGGTTTCTTTTACTCGGTGAAGCTCATTTGGTTGATTCATTGGTGGAAATCACTCAAAACTCAACAGAGATTACTCCACAGTGATTTTAAGGCTGGGGTGGTGTTTCATTCTCTAGATTATGTGGAGTTGGGATCAACTCTGTGATCACCGTGATTGTGGGTTTCGGTTTGGATTCGACGGTGTGAAGAGCTTGGTTTTATGCAATAAGGTTGAGAGCATGGAGTTTCACTAACAGGGGCTCGTAGGTGGGTAGAGGTGAGCGAGCTCAACGGGGTGAGTCGATGTAGAGAGATTCGGTAGGAGGATATCATGACGGTGAGGAGTTTGAATGGGAGCTTGAATGCACGAAGGACCTCTCAGTTGATTCCAAAGAGCTATTGCCTAGCTCGAGTGATAGCGTAGCACAGGATGTTGTGGGTGTTCTATGCCGAGTCGAGCCCAACCGGAGAGGATTTTGAGGAATTCGAAGGGGTTGAGGATATCTCATGAAAGAAATGGTAGAGGATCCATGTTTCAAGACTGAGCCGGTCAGGAAACACTTGATTGAAGGAGCTCAGCTACGTCGGTCGATGGAGAAGTTCATTTCAAAGTGGACTCGGTTAATGTGATAAAGAGTAGAACTCGGTTGGAAGGGGAATGAAGCCAAGCTAAGAGGTAAAGGAGAGGGCCCTTCATCCAAAGGGATGAGTCAATCGAGGAGCATGCGAATGAGAAACTATTTGAGCTCGCGAAAAATGCGTTCAGTGAAATACAAAGCAAACTCGGTGAAAAGGGGGCGACTTGGTGTTTTTTTTGAAGTGGAGCTTGCTTTGTGAGTTGAACGTGTGATGGAGCTCGTTTGGAGAGCTCGGCATTTGGAGCTCAACTCGGATCTCGTGACAAGGGAAGAGCTCGGACCCAACTCGGCAAGCTGGGCCATTTTTGGCTAGAGCGGACTAGTCAATGGAAGATACAATTATTATTTTTTAATTAAATTAATATTTTTATTTAAATATTTTAAATAATAATATTTATTATTATTATTTAAATATTATTTTAATTAATTATGAAGACTATGTCAACAAGCATTAATTACACATGATGGAGCCTTTTCAGATGGTTCAACCGAATGTAATAAATGATACATCATGTACCTTCCATTTAAGAAGGGAATTTATGATCCTTCTCTCCTCTCTCTCATTTTTATTCTATAAATGTAAAATGGAAATTCATTCCAAGGGTTCCAACAAGTGGATTCCAATAGGTCACACAAGTTGGAGGATTAGACACTTTCAAGCTTCCCCTTCTTTTCACAATTTGTGAATTTACTGTGCTCTCAAGCCTTTCTCCTTGAGTTGTAATGGTAGCTTATGCCCTTTTCACCTGATGTAATGTTGCACTATGCAAGTGCTTGAAGTAATGAGAATTATGTTTTGTGATCAAATATATGTCCTTTCATGATTCTGTTGCTTCTATTTGCCTCTCTCATGTTTTTAGGTGCATAGTGCAAGTTCTGGTTTCCATTGCAGGTTCATGGAGTTTTGTGCTTATCAAGCGGTGAAATATTGCATGTAGTTGAGTTGTGGTGCTTGTTCACCCTTCTCAAGTTCATCCTTTTTCACTAAGAGACTGGTAGTTTGTTGTCTGATCGAGTTTGACAGAGGAACGTCTGCCCTGGTTTTTGGTATTTTGTGCCCTTTCTAGTTGCGATAGGTGAAGGTGATTAGTGATGTAAGCATCCCTCCCACATTAACCCTTCCAGATGTTAAATATCCCTTAATTCGGTGCATCACCACTTCTAGCTTAGGTTTCATTTCCTTGCAATCTCTTTCCCTAATCCCATGAATGTTAGCATAGGACTAGTTAGCCATTTTTCTTGCATTAGAAATAGTGTTGTGTTTAGTTTAGGAAGAGGAAGCCGGACTTCTCCGAAGGTTCGGATCGATCCCAAGTCCCATAGCTTGAGAGGTTATCCCATATGTCCCAATCACACTGAATGTCGTGATTCATTCTCAGGCCATTCGTGGGTGTAGTGATTTGGAGACAACAACATGAATGAATGAAGAGTTTTTTCTTCTCTCGAGTGTTTTTGGATCTTATCTCTCCATATAGATTTATTCTTTGTGCATTTAATCATATCCAATATCAATCCTCAATTTTGGCCCACTCGACATGGTATCAAAGTTGATCTGGTAGCCGAATGTCATTGCCTATGTTGGAAGATCTAGCATTCTAGCTCATTCAATTTTTTTAATTTTCATTGATTTTGGTTTTCAAGGGTTTGGTGGGATTTTAAGGAAATATGTGTAAATATCTTCTATAGAGTCTGACGTGAAAAATAGATAGCGCCGTTGAATTTAGAAGGGGTGAAAACCTTAGGTTCAGCTATAAACTCGACCTAGTTCTATGTGATAGGTATTTCTGACTTTTTGAGGGTTTGAAGGTTTTTTTCTTCAAATTTAGCAAATTTGTGCAAGTTTGGGCTCAAATAGAAAAATCCCTTATGGGTTTTTCGAATAACTTGTTGGGTATTTGTTATTTTGCATTAAAAACTTATGAATTTCTCCGATTTGGAGGTTATTTTTTTCCTCATTTGTAGTGTTTCGGGTTTTTGCATGTGCTTGACAAGTGAAAAATATGCCCAAGTGAAAATTGGTTTTTTCAAGTCAAAAATCTACCCAAGCATAAATAAGGTTTTCAGGCGTGTTTAGAAAGTCAAATTCATTACCCTCAGTGTGTTGGGTTTTTTACCCTACTTTGTACCTATTGGGTTCTGACACTTGCTTTACACATGTCGGGTTCTGACACATGCTTTACACCTGTCAAGTTGTGACACATGTTTTCCCCTCATGGGTTCCGACACCTGCTTTGCACTTATTGGGTTCCAACCCCTACTTTCCACCGTCAGTTCTTACACCTACTTTACACCTATCGTTTTAACACCTGATTTGCACCTATCGGGTTCCAACACCGCTTTATACCTATCGGGTTCGAGACACTTGCTTTGCACCTATTTGGTTACGACACTTTCTTTGCACTTTTTGGATTCCAACTCATGCTTTGCATCACCTAAACCCTGACACACTGCATTTTGGGCCTTTGGAGGTCTCTGACAGGGTCAAAACTCGATTTGGCATAAATTTCAACTGGATGCTCTGTTTTAGGTGTCATTTTTTTGAAAGAGCATGTTTTTTCATGCTCCTTGTATTGGATGTATCCTTGTTCTTTGAAAACTTGTCACTTATATGGTTTTAGAGTGGTTGCAAACTTAAGTTTTTAGCACACTAGTCAACCTATAACCACTTGCTGCAATGGATTCATCCCTTGTTCCAATTCTTACACCATTCAACTATCATGAGTGGAAATTAAAAAAAAAATCCTCTTGAGGAGTAAAGCATTACACCGGATCACCATGGGTACAAAAAAAACCAAAACTAGATGCAAAAAGGTGAAGTGGTACAACAAAAGTGATGAAGCCTACAGTCTATTATGCATGTCCATGTCTTCCGACTTGCTCTTTCATATTGAATATGCAAATAATCCTAATGAAGTATGGACCATTTTGGAAGGACTCTTTGGGAAACAAGACATAATGAGAGGTCACGAGTTAGAAAATGATCTCATCAAGTTTGAGCTCAGTGACTTTGACATGATACATAACTTCTTCACCAAATTCAAATCACTAAGGTTATAGTTGAAACTATGTGGCATAGACAAAATAGATGATCAATTGGTTATTTCCATCATTTCTAAATTGGGTTCCAACTATTCTATATTTATCTCTACCTTTCACGCTACCAGAGCGTCATGGGAGCTACATGGACCATGCCTTCTTTGGACAATTTTTTTGCTAACCGAACTCGAGAGCAAGACAATCTTATTTAAATGGGTGCATTGAAGGCCTCTATACCCCGTGCTCTACTTCTGGACATGAGAAATTTAAGGCTTCAAACAAAGAGAAGAAATAAAATAACAAGGATTGCAAGAACAAGAAGGATCAAAATGACCCCACCTCTAAATCAAACTCCGGAACTTCCTCTTCCAATGTTAAGTCCAAGAAAAAGAGGATCAAATGTGGGTATTATACGGAAAGCATGATGAGAGAAAATGTATGAAGAAGTAGAATGGACACCTCACAAGTCTTCTTGAGAAGAAAAACATAGGTGTTCTCGAGTATTTTAAACTATCTTCATCAACCCATGAATCCTCCAAGGTAAATGACCATGGAAAAGAGAAAGAGAAAGAATCAAGAAAGGAGAAAACAAAGGGGAGAGCCCTAGTTACAGTTGTACCACCAACTCCTACATGGGTAATTGATTCTAGTGCATCACATCATATGGCCTCTTCACATATGGAGTTCACTTCTTTGGAGCCATGTGACATGTCCTCTATACTGATTGGGTGACAACTCTTTTGCATGTTTTTGGGAGAGGGTCTATTGAAGTGAGTGGAGGAACATTCAATAATGTTCTCAATATTCCCTCATTGTCAACTAATCTCTTATTATTCTACCAAATTACTCACCTTGGTCGGGGATTACATGTTGAGTTCATTCAGATTAGTGTATGTCAAAGAGTTGCACAATGACGTTATCATTGTAGTGTGGGTGTAGTCAATCATCAAACTCGACTATATTCCTTCTCTCACTTTATCCCTCTAGATTCTTCTTTGAATTCACCTGCACTTGATTTCATCTCTAATCATGAAGACATTTATGATGATGAGGAATTATCTTCTAGAAAAAATGAGTATAGTAGTGATGTGGATTCACCTCCACCTTCTCCTTACCACCTTCTGAATCTCGAGGAGTTATTTCTTGATCCACCTACTTCTGGTCCTTCGCCGAATTGTCAAGGAGCAGGCACCTTTATCAAAGACTCATAAGACATCGGGAAGTATAGTACTTAGTTTTAGGGCCTTCCACATTCCTTCTTTGCTACTACTTTGGATACAACATCCCTTCATGGAGCAGTTGGCTCTTCTACTTTGCATGAGGAGAAAATTTCCTTGTCTAGGAACCACATCTTGGATAGAGCTCCATTAGCCACTTGGCGGACTCATTCAATTTTCCATGGTGATCCACTCCTCATTGTATTTAATTCTTATCCTTGTACCTCTCAACAAACATATCACTATTTTCTCGAAAGGCATCGTGATCTAGAACATAGTGATGTTATGTCTTGGAACATAATTCTAGGATTTGGAAAATCTGACACATTCTTCACTGCTCCTCCTAATCCATAGTCACTTTGGGATGCTCTTTTGTAGATACGGGAGGCTACCTAATGTTGTAGCTTCAAGTGGGGATTTCTAGTCCCACCGTATTTTCTTTTCTCTCTTTTGGGGAAGAGTTTTATCCCCCGGGTTTTCTCCTTTGCTCTGTTTTATGAGATATTTGCATTGTACGTGGGTACCTCATCAGGCCTTGTTGCTGGGACCCACCTTTATTTTCAACCCACCTAAGATACGCTTAAGGGGGGTGTTGGTGTAGGATTTTACCCACCTTGTGGTTTTACCTACATGGTCTAATTAGCTTACTTAGGTTAATCATAGGTCATTAGGGAATGTACTTTAAGTCATTTTCTAATTGTGAGTTGAGTTAGTTACTTTTTGGGTGACCTAATTTCTCACTATATAATGTAACCTCCTATGCATATTTTTGGCTAATTGGATTATGGATGAATGAATGATTTTTTTTTTCTCTCTCGAGTGTTTTTGGATCTCACCTCTCTATATAGATTTATACTTTGTGTATTTGATACTATCTAGTCTTAATCCTCGATTATGGCCCACTTTGACAATCACATGGTTATTCATCTTGCTTAGTGAAATCATAGGTCATTGGGTGTAATTAGGGTTTTATGTGTCATGCAAGGAAGTTACACTACACTCCTATATATGTAACTTTTCTATTTGATCTATGAGAATGAGTAGACCTATTCTTTCATGCATGATTTTTGATTACTTGGAGTGTTCACGTCACCGTTGGAGTAGAACCTCTTCGATGTGCACAGGGTTTTGTATTGATCCTTATAAAACAATCTCACAAGGTATCAGAGTGGTTGTTTGGTAAACGTGCACTCATTTCTTATAGTTCATTACTTCCTATTTCATAATTTGTGCTTATCGTGCAAGTTTTTCGATCATTTTTTGGAATCTTGCTAACTATTTTAACACTTTGTGTTTGTAGAGTTTGTGGTCGATTTTATAGTTTGTGCATGTGCAGGTTTTAGTACTTTCTCCACAAGATCTAGCTAGTTATAGCTAAATTTGGAGGGAAATCTATTTTGAAGTGTGTAGTGCCCTTCCAAGCTATTTTCCACCTTAGGAGCCTTTTCGTGTTCTAGAGGTCCTTCGGGCTTGTTTGGAGCCCTTTCGCATTATATCACCCTTGTTATTGCATGCATACTAATGAGTGCGTTCGCCACGGTCTTGCAGCAAAGGAGTTTCGATGTGACATGAGACACTATTTCTCACATAGGATTATGTTTTTCTCCCCTTCTCTTACTTTTAGCTCATTTTTTGCTTTCTTATAGTACCAAAATATCGCAAACGCTCCAACTTGACTTGATTGTGGTATGAAAACCTATGCATTATTAAGTTGATTGCAAGGTGATTGACCGATTGTTTCACGATGCACATTCGCACTTGATTATAATCAACACACTAAACTATAAAGTGTCAAAATCAAGGGGTGATAATATTGTTATGGGGTGGTTGTGTTTATTTTTCTTTCCTTCTGCATTCCTTCTTTCTCTCTCTTCGTGATGGATGCTCTTTCAATTCCTTTGCTCACATCATTCATTTTTTGAATGGAGATCAAAATGGTAATGAAACTAAGGGGTAAAGGGTTATTTCACATCACCATGGGAGCGAAACCGAACTCCGATGATAAGCCTAAAAATCTAAGTGATTGAAATGATGTGATGCAACCTTAGGTATCCTCTCGTATGTTTATTTCTCCTAAAATTATCTTCCACATTGAGTAAATCTGAAACAATTGAAAAAGAGTGGAAAACATTAGACAATATGTTCGAGATAATAAGATGATATGAAAGAGTATGAGTTGGAAAACGAACTACTAGGATTAAATCCTAGTGACTTTGAAAACCTACATACCTTCTTCTCAAAGTTCATCCACACTATATTTATTTTAAAGGAATGTAAAGTGGAGAAGAAATATTCCCAATTGATCTTGTTGATTCTTTCTAAGTTAGGTCCTGAATACTCCGTCTTCATTTCAAAATTCCATGCCACGAAAGCCACTCTAGGCAATACTTAGAATATGCCCTCATTTGACATTTTTGTCCTAGCTCATTCAAGAACATGATAAACTCATTCAAATGTGGACTCTCAAATCCAAATCACATGCCCTTATAACAAGTATTGGTAAGAGAAAGAAAACTAAAAATAAGAAAGAGAAAAATATCAACCAAAGAAGGAAACCAAGACCAACACAAACGATTCAAATTCTGAGCCTAAAGCAAAGAAAGAAAAATGTAAGTGTTTCTATTGCAAGAAGACTGGTCATGAGGAGAATCAATGTATGAGAAAAAAATTGATCACCTAGCTCATTTAGTTGATAAAAATAACATAGGTGTTCTTGAGTCTATCAAAAAATGCTTGAAAGTTGTGTCTTCCACTGCAAAGGAGTCTAAATCTGAGAAGAAGAAAGGAAAGGACCTTGTAACTAGAGTTACTTGTTCATCAACGTGGATTATCGATTTTAGTGCCTTGCACCACATGGCCTCTTCACATGTTGATTTTTCCAACATCGAACCATGTGGCATGTCCCAAATCACGTTGGGTGATGACACTACAATGTCAATTTTAGTTTTGGATCCGTAGAGATGGACGGTGGAACGTTTGACCAAGTGTTGAGTGTTCCTAATATCTCTACCAATCTCTTATCGGTTTATCAAATCACTCACCTTGGTGAAGGAATGTGAGTGGAATTTGGTTCTAAATCGGTGATTATTTGTGAGCTTCACAATGACACTACTGTGGTTGAGGGAAAAGAAGATCACCATTTACGATTATATACCTTCTCCCAGTTTACTTCTAATTCGACGCCCACTTCCTTGTTCACTCATGTAGATGAAGTTAGTAAATTATGACATGAGCATTTTGGTCATCTTAACTATCGTTACCTTGAAAAATTGAGCCAAAACAAAATGGTCAACAAGTTACCCCACGCAAAATTTTCTAAGGGTATTTATGAGGGTTGTACCTCGGGAAGCACCGGAAGAAATATCTAGCAAAGGAAAATCCTAGAGAGCTACTTGTCATTTGGATCTTTCTCATAGTGATATTTCTTTCCCTTTCCCATCTTATTTTTTTACTAGAACATTTTAACCTTCATTGATGAATTTTTGAGTTATACTTGGGTGTATTTTTTAAGTAAAAGTATTCGATTTTCGATCACTTTCGAGACTTTAAGGCTCTTATTGAGAAACAAGCTGAAAGGTTTATCAAGGTTCTTAGAATTGAAAATGGAGGTAAGTATGTGAGCAATAGGTTTGAATATTTTTGTACCTTTGAAGGGATTTATTTGTAGCGTATAGTTGCTTACAACCCTTTGCAAAATGGAGTTGTGGAAATAAAAAAAACCGAATGCTTAATGAGATGGCCACTTATATGGTTCACTTGAAGTCCCTTCCTCTACAGTATTGGGCCAAAGAAGTGAATTGTGCTTGCTACATTTATAACCATGTTCCACACAAGTCCATAAGAGGGTGAAACCCTTTGAATCTGTAAACACTAAGTCACACACTTGGGTATATTTGTAGGTCATAATCACATACCACTAATCATATGATTTTTAAGTGAGAAAAATACTAAGTGACCACTATCTTTGGCCTCTTTGTTTTCTTTCTAGTTTCCATCTTGGCTTTACACATCCTATTTCCCCATTTGACTTTCGATACTTTAGTTTTTCGAGTCTGACACCAACACCCGGTCGGGACACGGCGCGCCTGGGCACCCTCATTCCCTCCGGTGCCCCCGACCTCTTTGTATATTGCTCACATATTTTGGGTCTTTTCTAGCCATTGGGCATATTTTTTTCTTATGGGTTGAATTTTTAGTGGTTAATTACGAAATTCAAATAAGGGAATCATATAAATACAAAACTATGTGACCATAATAAAAGACCAAGATCTAAGCATCTATTACTATCACTTAAGGTTGGATCCAAAGGCATTTCAAGAGCATCAAAACATCTATCTAGTTATCATTCAAGGGACAAGGGACTACATTATTTTGCATACACTTCATAGGAGGGGAAGTTCATTTTTCCATGCACACATCTACTTACATTTTCTACATCTAGCTACTTCTTGTTATCAAGTGCATCTTGCACAAGAGCCACCTAGGGCATGATTCTATACACACACATAGAACTACATGAAGTTTGAGATTTAGTGTAATGCTTGATCATAGGTTCACTCTGTCGGGTGACCACCAGGGTCAGTTCGAATCCCCATTTACATCTTTTTATTTTTAGGATTTTGTGTGTTTTGGGGTTTTGCATGTTCTCTTTCTCTTTATAGGTTTGAGCAAACTCAAAATCTTACAACAACACACATGTGACTAAAGGTGACATTTAAACAACATCTTGAGACACTGTAAAATTTATATTTTGACCATTTTTTCAATCACATGAGCCCATGAGCAGTCTCTAGTGTCTGCAGGGCCTAGGCACCCTTGATCAAGTCCGGGAACCATAGTCTCGACATGATCGATTGGATTTTACATTTTACTAGGCTCGGTTTGTGATGATACCGCCTTCATGTTGCATTAGTTTTCTAGCTCAACACAACTTCGGGATTATTGTGAAATCGACTAAGTACTTTATCCTTTCTCTTGCACTTAGGGTTTTCAAAATTAATTACTTATTGCTTAGGTCGTCGATCTATAATTTCTTGTTATATCATTGTGTTGTGACTCTGTAATTAGGGTTTAACATATTTTCAATATTTGTTAAATCATTTTGTGAACCCATCACTCAAAAACACCTTGCTTCTAGGTCTTTTATCATCTTCTTATCATGGCTCAATCTTATGGAAAATTTACTTATGTAATGTAAGAAAATATTAGCTTGTGAATGCAAGAAAAACAAACAAGTTGTTCTCCTAATCTAATATTCTCAAACAAAACCTCAGATAGAGCAATGGATGGAAAGAAGGAGAGAATTCAATACCTTCACTTACCTACAAGTTGTAAAGATCCTCCTTTGATGTGTTGTATTTTCTCTTTATTAGTGGTTGATTTCTTTAGATTTGGTGGAGAAACTTGAGAAACATCTCCCCTTGATTTTTCTTTGGATTGCTTGATGAAGATTAATAGATGGATGATGATAGATAGTGGATGAATGATGGATTGATTGAGTGATTGAATATAAAATGGATGATGGATTGATTGATAAACTTGGTATAGGTTTGTTATGGATTCATGTGACTTCTTCTAACTAGCTCTCATGGAGGAAGAGAGCTCAATTTATAGTTAATGGGTGGAGGATTCAATGGCTAGGATGAAGCCAAGTTGGATTTGGATCAAGGGTGGAGAATGCATGTGAGGATTAGAGGATTCTAGAGTGGAAGACTCTAGAATTTGAATTCAAAATTCATGGAGGGAAGAAGCTTCCATTGAATTAAAAATTCAATAGAAGGAGAAAGTTAGAGAGGCTTCTAGAAATAGAAGCCTCTAGATTTAGAGGTGGAGCATGTGATTAGGATTATAATTAGATTAGGTTGATAAAATATGATTAGAGGTGAGATTACATGGAAAGGCTAGGTGTAGGGATGTGTAGGGTAGGTGGGTAGGTAGATATAGGAATATTAAATTCCTAGAAAATGTTAATAGGGATTATATAAGATAATATGATATAATAATGAAATAAAAGTGATTAATGATAAGATGGGATAAAATAATGAATTAAGAGGATTAATGATGGAATGATGAGATAAATGATAAATGATGATAAAATGATAAAGGGTAAATATGATAAAATGGATTAAATAATAATAATTAATCTTGTGATTAATTATTATATGGATGATGTTGGGATATTTGTAGGACATATTAATCATGTCGACATTTTAGATGTCTACATACTAAATCCCACCTTCAAGAGCTCAATGATCATCTTGTTGAACATCCTTAAGATCTAGACCTAATTTTATTTGTTACTCATGAGGAGGCTACCAATCTTGCAGAGCTTAATGTTCCTACATCCATCCTTGCTTCCATGTCTATTACTACTCAATTTCTGCTTCCACTCTTTCACTTACTTCTATTGTTCTCATTTCTATTACTACTCCCACCAACCACTTCACTTCACCCCTTATTTCTCACACACGACAAGTCTCTTTCTTTGAAACTCAAGATCTAGCCTCTCTTTATTAGGATCTTCAAGTTTAAATCCATCAATTACAACAAGCTACTTCTCGTGCATCTCCATCTTTGGATTCCACATTACTACTTCATACTCCTTTCATACCCATCATTTCGCTTATGCACTTCTTCCTAGTTTTGTCACTCCTAAGTTGGCCATTTTCAATGGTGATGGTGTGTTAAGCACAAGATAATCCGAGAAGGGGGTGAATCAGTATTATGATTTTCTTTTAAATTTAACACTTAATCTTAGATTTGTAATCACAATTAATCTGTTTCATAGTGAATATATCAAATCAATCAATGAATGCAAAGCAAACCAACACACTGCAAATAGACACAAATTTACATGAAAACCCTTTCGAGAGAAAACCACGGAGAAAATATTCTTTATTATATTTCTCAAATGTTTGTAGGCACCAACCTATGGGAAACGCCAATCCCAAAGTTACAATTTTGTTGGGACCAACCTACGGGAGCACCAACCTCTTTTTACTAAGCACCAACTTAGCTTAGCGGGAGACATCGATATCTTCAAATATGAAGGCACCAATCTTCCTTATGAAAAACAAACTCTTTCCTATCTTTTATGGTATTGCTGCTTCAACAGATGATATAACAAAACCACTGCTAAGAATATTCTTCTTATTTATTTAATTCCCTTCACATATATAAATCGCTGCAACTCTTCATTAAAAATAAATCTGCCCTTCACTCCTTTTTATATTTCATATTTTTCTCTTCTTCTTCTCTCCCTTAAACTTGAATGAAGAAGCACTCAAATTGCTTGCCTAAATCAAATGATTCCATCTCCTTATATATCCTTCTCACATCCTTTCAAAAAGACACATTGTTCCAACCAACACAACCTTTCCATTATTTAATTAACACAACTTAATTAAGTGCATTAGTCACTAAAACCAAAAATAATTAATGCAGCCCATAATTATTAAATGCACATTAAACAATGCAATTAACCACTTGATAGGAGCATTGACCATCCTTAGACAAATTTTGTTATCATTAAATCATTACCAGCCATCATTAAATCTTCTTTTTCACCATAAAACATGGCATATGAACACCTTAAAATGTTGATATCTCTCTCTTATGTACAGCTGTGTATATCTCATTTATACCATGATAATCCTTATGCAAAAACACTTATTTTCATGTATTTAAACTTTCGTTTTCTACCCTTCTATACTCTTTGGTTATTCTGTTACTTTCTACTATTCGCTGTCAAAAATAGTCAATAGTTCCGTCAGCTTCCTTTACACGATTTCATTAACCAAATACATCAATGATTAAGCCTTTGACATCAATGACAATATTTCCAACATGGTGATCCTCAAGAAAATCTATGAGATTTTCATGTAACATGTCTAGATTATGTAGATGATCACACTTTATTAGCAAATATCTTTCCTCGCAGTCTTCAATATTATACAATGTGTTGGTTCTATGATCTACCTGTCCACTCGGTAACATCTTTTACACATTTAGCCGATGCTTTTCTTGCTCATTTCTCTATCAATATCAGCTCTAAGATATCCTATTCTCAACTAACACAAATTAAACAAGGATCTACTGAGTATCTAGTGGATTATGTCTTATGATATAAGAACAACTTATCTAAGATGTCTAATGTGCTTGCAGACTTTGAACTTCAAGATCTATTGTCCAAAGTCTATTACCGCTTCTCTAGGAGAGTTTTATCTTTGAGACATCTCCATCATTCGATCATTTATGTCATACTATTAAGCTAAGTGAACGTAAAATATTACCTATGCATGCAAGCTTAAGTATCATGAGCAAGCTTCATCTTCTACGTGATTTCAAAGTAAATCAACTTTCAAGCCATCTACTAAACCTACTAAAGCTAAAGCTACTATCAATGTTGTATCCAATGATCCATAAATTGCTGAATTCTAATAATAAATATATCACTATGCTCATGAAAAATGAATGAAATATGTTGAGTTCTTTGTTAACCAAGATAATGTGTAATAATAAAACACAATTATATTGTAAAATGAGAAAAGAGAGACAAAGGAGACAAGGTTTATCTTGGAGAAACCCAATGTGGGAAAAACTCTAGTGGGTGAGCAAATTTTCTCCCCTTCACTATGTAATTCTCCAATAATACAACTTACTACCAATAATTGGCCTTCAAGAAGGATTAACACTCCCTCTAATTGTATCTACTTGCTCATAATTTCTCAAAAAATGAAGAACTCTTCTCAAATGAACAAATAAGAAAGAATTCCAACTTCTCAACTTTTCTCACAATAGAATTCACCCAAAATCACTTTCTTGAATGCTTCTAAAACCTTGTATTTATAGTTTCTCTACTCAAGGATGCATGGAAAGGTGAATCAAATCAATTGGGAAGCTCAAACATTTGCAACTGTTGATATCCTGAATTCTAGAACCGTCTCACACAGATCGCCACTTAACGCAGATTTGGGTGTTGCACAGAACCGTCATTTTGCATAGAGTGGTGGTTATGTAACCATCGAGGTGGTTACATGTTGTAAACTAAGAAATCCCCAAAATAGGACAATAATGACCCAAAACGTCATTCAAAGGTGTCCATATCACCCTTAGCTTTGTTGGACCATATCATAAAGAAAGAATTTGAAAACTTGTAGAGCAAGTACCAAATATGGAGAATACATAGAATTGGGTATTTCAGATCCATTTTTGGATCATACCTCCCTAATTTGAGGATTTTAAGTCCCTAAAATCTTTAAGGACTGATGAGGTGAGGAAATTTCTTCCCCACATCCTCTCTAGAATACCACTTGGCCTTAGTAGGCAACTGACTTTTAAACCCAATCAACCACCTGTCCTACACCCATCTCTATGTTGTCCTCTCTTTCCACTGTAAAACCACATCTTCCTCCAATTCCAACTGACTATCTGGGGTGATATCCTCAATAGAAAGAATAAATACCCCCTTTATTTTTCATCCATCATGGAGGGATAAAAAGACATAAGTTTTCAACATTCACAATTGAATAGATCTTCATATAAGGAGGCAAATCCAAGCAAAATGCATTCTTACCCACTTATTCCATAATCTCAAATGGGCCATAATGAAGAGGCTTGAGTTTCTTAGCTTTTCCTTGTAGCCTATCCCAGCTCAAATACAACCATACCTTGTCTCCAATAAGGAAGGAATGCTCAGTCCTATGTTGATCATGTCATGCTTTGTACTTAGCCTTGTGACTATGTCAACCTCTTCTATACTTGAAGGTGTATTTGCTGAATTTTATTAATGAAATTATTAGCCTTGTAGACCTCTAATTCCACTTTCTTGTTGTCTCTACATGGTAATCTAAAAAAACATCAAAAGCACTCTTAAGAAAATAACCAAAAC
Organism: Taxus wallichiana var. yunnanensis; assembly: GCA_018340775.1. NCBI lineage: Eukaryota > Viridiplantae > Streptophyta > Pinopsida > Cupressales > Taxaceae > Taxus > Taxus wallichiana. Next base: position 986,122,095 of record CM031237.1, on the reverse strand, counting down.
ATGTTTCAAAAGGAGTTTTACTAGTTGAAGCATGAACTGCCCTATTATAAGAATGTTGGATATACACCAAGTTCTCATCCTAGGTCCTCGATGTTTCTTGTTGTACCCTCTCAAGAGCTAGACCAAGGTATGATTCACCACCTCTATTTTCCCATCTATCTGTGGATGAAAGGTGGTAGACCTCTTTAGCTTCATATCCATATTTTCCCACAAAGTAGACTAAAGCTCCTATGAATCATGATTCTTTGTCTAACATAATAGAAGTAGGTAGAAAAAAACAAAACCACAAATTAACAAAAAATAAATTAGCTGAATCATTGGCCTTAATGGTATTTTTGCAAGGAATAAGAATACACATTTTGCTAAATTGATCTACAATTACAAATATATAATCATGACCTTTTTTGGAGGTAGGAAAACCACCCACAAAATCCATGGAGATACTTTCCCATGGTTGGGAAGGAACTGACAATGGCATATATAACCCCAACTTCTTGTTATTAGGCTTGCTTGTACTGCATAAAACACAACCCCTAATGAATTTAGCAACTTCTGCTTGCATGTTTGGCTAATAAACATACCTCTATAAGTATGCTACAGTCTTTGTCATACTAAAGTGACCAACTACCTTGGAAGTGTGTGCTTCTCTCATCAACTACACTCTTTCCCCCTTAGGCACACAAAGTTTCTTGTTTTTGTAGAGAAAACCATCTGGAAATAGTATTCTCCTCTAGGTGCAAATCCCTCACTTGGAGGTTTCTGTTGAAAAATATCTACAAAATCCAGATCCTTCTCATAACCTTCCTAATATGATTCACACAAAAAGGCTCAAGAAGAGTTAATGTGCCCATAGCTAAAAGAAAAGGAGGTCTAGATAACATATCAACTAACTTGTTAGTCACACCTTTCTTATATTTAATAATCAAATGAAATTACTTGTAAGAAACCCATCCATTTATAGTGTCTAGCTTGTTGAAGTTTGCTTTGAGCTGTAGATATTGGAGAGGTTGATGATCCGTGTGGATGATAGTTTCCTTACCCATCAAATAATGTTTCCATTTCTTGATTGCTTGAACAAGAGCATATAATTCTTTGTCATAAGTACAATAATTCAGAATTGCACTGTGAAACAATTTAGAGTGATAACATACTAGACTACCTCTTTGTAGTAGGAAATCCCTCATATCATAGTCATTGGCATTGTTTTCCACTTGAAGGATAGCGTAAGTTAGGTAAGGTCAAAAATGGAGCATGAATAATTTTATATTTAAAATTTTCAAAATAAATTTGTTATTTCTTGCCCCAATCAAATGTCTTAACCCTTGCATTCATCGTGCATGTAGTGGCACTTCTACATAAGAGAAGTTCTTAATGAACTTCCATAAATACTGAATTGCTCCCACAAAACTACTGGTCTCTATCAAAGTTGATGGTGTAGGCCAATTCTGAATGGCCTCTATCTTTTCCAGATCAATCCTTAGCTCTCCATCTCCAACCACATGTCCCAAAAAGATAAGTGAATGTTGTGCAAAATCACACTTATTTTCATTCAACACAAGCTGGTTCTCCTTAAGAACTTGTAAAACTTGATGCAAATGATCAATATGCTCCTCAAAATTTTTGCTAAAAACTAGAATGTCATCCAAGTACACAATAACAAAGGAATCAATAAATGACCTCATTACCTCATTCATCAATCTCATGAAGGTAGCTGGTGCATTGCATAGCCCGAATGGTAATACCAACCATTCATATAACCCTTGCTGGTCTTGAATATTTTCTTCTAGATGTCCTCTTCCTTGATCCACACTTGATGATACCCAGACTTCAAATCAAGCTTAGTAAAATATTTAGCATGTTGTAACTGATCTAATAAATCATCAATGCAAGGAAGAGGGTACCTATTCTTGATGGTTATTTTATTTAAATCTCTATAATCAACACACATTCTCTATGAACCATATTTCTTAGGTACTAAAACAATAGGAGAACCACATGGAGAAGTGATAAGACAAATTATACCTTGTTCAATCAAATAGTTCAACTTTTGCTTTACCTCTTTGACATCTTTCAGATATTTCCTATATTTCCCAATTTTGGAAGTGAACTATCGGCAAAGAAGTGGATCTCGTGCTCAATTTGCCTTACTAGGAGCAGCCCTATAGGTTCCTGAAAGACCTCTTTGAATTGTTGAACCAACTCTGCTATTTGTGTCTTCTCTTTATTAGAAAACATGCTATAAGTGGTTTTAGATGTAACAATCTCATCATCGACATATCCCTCAAAAGAAGTAATGCAAATTTACCACTAGCATTAATAATATTTTGAGCTTCGTTTGGGCTGACCAAAGAGATCTTCAAATCTCTTGAATAGGCTGAAATGATGTAGCTCTTACCATCCTTCACCAAGCAGTACTTGTTAGCTCTCCTCACAAAGATAACATCCCTGATATACAAATATGGGCTGCCAAATACTACACCACAGACATCAAGGGGAACAACATCCATAGTAACTTCATCAATAAAATTTTTTTCAATACCAAAAGTGATCTTTACACCTTTAGTAAGCTTGATGTTGATTAACTAAAATAGAGCTATATGCTAAGAAATAGTAACCCTAGTTAATCTAATTAGGAGGACTAAAACACTGTAATAAAAGACTAAAATAATAAATAACAAATGTAATTAATTACTCTAAGTGAAATGAAACCCTAAATGTGTAAGAGAAGGGAGAGAAGTGGCTTAGCTAATTTGAAGTGATTGTCGCAGTTGTCGCAGATCTGGAAATAAAATATGGAAGTGCAGATGATCACTCAAGGACCCTGCAAAGACCATATTTGGAAGATTTGACATGACTGAGGCACCTAGGATGGTATTGGGGTGCCCTAGTATACAATATGGGCACTCTGATCTCTGTAAATTCTCAAAAACTACTTCTGGTATGATCACAAGGTGTCTTCAAATGCTTCCGTCTGTCGCATTGGATTTTCCGGATGAGTGTATAATGACCTACAATACAAAAGGAAGTATCAAACCCTAGAAAAATAAAAGATGTAAATGAATGGGTTAGACTGACCTCAACCACCAAACTTGTGGTCTTATCACTGAGCGCTGCACTACATTTCAGACCTGGATGTAGTTTTGGTGAGTGTGTGCATGTCGTGCCCTAGGTGTTCTCATGTCAGTCACACTTTGTGAAGTAGCAAGCAATAGTAACTATAGAAAATGTAAATAGCATGTGTGCATGGAATAGAATAGAATCCCCCCCTATGTAGTGTGTGTGATGTAAATCTCCTAGCCTTGATGCATGACACTATGTGGATGCAAGTGATGCAATGGATGCAACTCTAGATGGAGTGATAGTAGTATGTGACGCTAGGACCCTCATTATGGTCTTATAACTTTATATTTATAGGGCTCTCAAGCTTAATTTCGTAATTAATCCCGACAAGGCCGATTGGGAAAAGGATAAGGATGAAAAATGGCTAGAAAGGCCCCAAAAAGAAGTGGGAAAGGATGTGCATAGATTGAGGTGCCCAGGGTGGGACCGCGGCACCCTAAGACAGCCGGGGCGCCCGATTTTGGGCTAGAATGATAGGGAAGTTGTAAAATGGACGGGTTATTTGTTGGAAAATATATGGGAACTATGAAATAAAATATAAAATAAAGATGGCCAAAAGGTGGGATTAATTAGTACTTTATTCACTTGAGAACCTTATAAATAGTAGTATAAGACCAGCTAAATAATGTCTAAAGTGCATAATTTTGTGTCTACATTTTTCCCCCACTTTATGTTGGTGAGTGAAAAGCTTGATAACATAAAGTAGATAGAGATGCGTACATGATATATGTGTAGAGTGTATAAGAAGACATGCCAATAAAATAGACTCAAACATGGAATGAAAAAAGAAAATGTGGAGGAGCGTGGATTCTAAAGATGAAAAATGTGCATAAAAAGTGATGAGAGTGAACACGGGAAGAACACGTGTGTAGGCTTGTTGTGTGACATAATATTAACTTTGCATGGTTTTTGGGATGATTTCTCAATTACTTCGCTTGAGGATGAAAACCATATTATTTGGCTAAGAAGGAGGATGAAAACCTTCTTTGTTTGATTGAATAACAAAAATATTTTATTCATTGAGGCTCAAGGTTTCTAAAGAGATTCAAGAAGATTGATTTTACAAATTTTCAGATAGGGTTTGGTTTTACAAGAATTTTCAGGACCTCTCCTGGAAGCGACCCACCTTATGGAGAATTTTAGGGGTTTCTAAGGCATGAAAAAATCCAACTCAGCCACCATTGTGTTTCTCACATTTGTAGTAACCAAAATCTACATTTGGACTTGAATTTTGGGCTTGGAATCCTTCATTTCCAACCACTCTTATAAGGGTGTTCACTACTATCATATTCTTTAATTAAATAATGTTTTCTTGTGTTTTTGCATGGGAAAAATTCACTTGAAAATAGGACAACCATACCCTAGTATCAAAAAAATTCTATGGTATACCTTTCTAGACACACCCTCCCTAGGTTAGCCTATTCCCTGTGTCGGGCCTACCCTATCCATCCAAGTGTTCATGTGTGTGTCACCCTTCCCCATAGGTGATTTAGGGAGAAAAATATCATTTAAGTACTTCAGAAGCAATGTCTCTGAAAGTGGATTTTCAAGCAAGCTTAGGAAGGGATATCATCAGCCTTTCTAAGACAAGTGCATAATATCTAGAGTAGTGTTGAAGGACCAGATTCATCAAGAATGTGTATTCATGATCCAGGATCATTGTGCAACTGATTTAGGAAGATTCTATAAATATTCGAGAGGTTTAGGAACTAGTTCATCAAAAGCGGGTTTTTGAGGCCGAAGGAGCTTGCACCGCGAAAGAACACTGAACTTCAAGAGATGATTCCAAGAGCTCCAAAATGAGTTATGAGTAAAAAAATCAATGGAAATAATTTTCATTCCTCTACATGGTGGTAAAATCATATCCATCCTAAACCCCATGCATTTTTCTAAACAACTCATTCTTTCCCTATACAACTGGTGATCCCTATAAAAATGAGATTTTTTAATGGTTTTTAAGGAATAATAATAATCTAAGACCCATTCCATTCATCTCAAAATTTATTTTCCAGTCAAAATCATATAAGGAAGTGCCTAAAAATACCTTTGGGAGCTCGAGTTATGTCTGTTTCAAGTCTCTTCCCAAGGTACCATGTTTTAATAGTTAGTCAAAATTTTGAAGGACACATGTCAACATGGCATTGAAGTGCCTTTTTATGTCCTCATTTTCCCTTTCCAAGGGGACAAAAATTTCACCCCTCCTCTCATAGAGCCTATGGATATGCAATATGACCCAAGTGACTCCATATAACCCCTTTGACTAGTTTGACTAGCCCCCACTTACTCCCGCATGCATGCCACTTGTCAAGAAAGGGATAAGGCACCTTTTTGCACCTATTGTCCCTATTAGGATATTAATATTTACATGGGTAATTATTATTTACATGTGTTTATAATTACCGTATGGTTGAAATGGTAAATATATGGTTAGTGAGTGGTTCGTATATAAATATAATAAAACAAACATTATTGTTTTATTATATATACGAAAGAATATTGTTGTACCGTAAATCTATTAACGGGTTATTTGTTTGTATGGGTTCCTATTTTATAGGGTATTGGTTTTCTATTATGATGGCTATATAATAGCCTAATGTATTACATGAGATCTTTGGGACAAAAATATCATACGAAGAAATCTATTGTTCCATTGTGCAAAGCTCTCTGATAATTTATATTTGGTATCGAGCGAAGCTAATGGTGTTCTAATAATTTTGCATGGGGTATTTTTACTCCTCCGTTCCCCCGTGGCTGGTGTTTGGTGTCGTTATATTATTTATCTATGCATTTTTTTGTCTTTTGTTTTGAATCTGGATTGACGTCGCCATATATGTGAGTTCAAATTTTCTAAGATCAACAATCAGGTGGAAGTATAACAAAAATAAATTTGGAGATCTATTTTTGTATGAGAATATCAAATTTCTGGTGATTATTGCAATTCACTATCATTTTTTTGATACATCTACCAATAGCAAAAGGTTTCTTTCTGCATATTTTTAGAATTGGCTGCTCAATCCTATGCGGGTGCCATTGTATTTTTTTGGGAATCATGATATTCATCACACGAGAAAGAAAGGTCAAGAAATTTATTTGAAAGGAAGTTCAAGTGTTGATTCATGGTGGTGAAGAGATAATGAGCTTGACCTATGCATGCATGGCGCTACTTAGGTGATCACATCCATACTCGAGCATTAAGAACATATCACATCATTCACAACTTGCTTGGTCGTTGCTTTGTATTGCAATACAAAGTGTGTTCTCCTTATAGTCATTGCATCATTTGGACCATATAAATCAACTAAACAATGCGATTACAGATCTCTATCACATCCGTATGTATATTTGACCGGTTTGTGGTGAATTTTATGCATCCTCACGTGCAATCACTAAAGACTCATACAAGTTTTCCACAACTACTTATTTTGCCTCTTTGCATTGGTCAGAGACATTGATCTCATTATCTTTCTTTTTATCAAAGATGTCCTACTCTTTGTGCAAACCTATGTTCATTTATCATTATGGTGTGCTTTGCAGTTCAAGAGTATAATTAGATCAATTAATAATTGTCTTGCACCTTTGGATGTATTTGGTAAAGGAGGGTTGAGCTCATAGTTCGAGGCATGAAGAACAATGCCAAATTCAAGTAAAACTCAGTCATGAACAACTTTTAGGTTAGGTGATGAAATCAAATTTTGTTGGTACCATTGCAAAGATATTGAAAGCACCTTTCCAACACATTTTTGGTTTATAAAACGGAGCTCTGGTTGTCAAATTATCAGCAAATCATTATGTCACTTCAATGAAGCGAGAGTTTACAACTATTTGTGATTGGCTATTTTTTTATTTTTAGCAAAGACTATAGTTTGAAAAATTTAATTTTACTATAGTTTTTGTTTAATAATTGCATTTTAAGGGCAATTATTACGTTTTTTAGCCAAATTAATATTTTTCGACACCATTTTTTTGGGCCTTTGACATTTTTGGAATCCTCATTTCCTCCCAATTCCAATGAGTGGTCACACGATAAATTTCTCTCCATTGGAGTAATTTTTTAATTGTTGATCCAATTTTAATTCAAATTGGGCCTTTTTACAGAAATTAAAACCTTAATAAATTTTGCTAGGTACCTCGAAATTGAGTCCCATTTTTTGCAAAAGTGTTTGTTTTTCTATCCTTATTGCATTGATTCAAATTTCGTTGAAAATATGATGTTTCAAAAATACCTTTTTTAGCCTCATAATGTCAATGTCAAAAATTGTAAAAATTTGCCTTACAGACGCATTTTTGGTGTTACCCGACATCTAAAAAAATAAAGTGTTTCACATTGCGGGAGGGAAGATATAATAAACAATGTGTAAATAGTTGAGCTTCATATCTAAATCAGGTTGAGTTAGCAGCATGTTAATTGGAGGATGGAGGCATCGGAGGCTGGAGAGTCGAGATAGTGACCTCTCGTCGAGTCACCAATGATGAGGCCGCATAAAGCTATGGTGGCATTTTGTGGTCTGATTTTGCTTTCAGTTGTGTGGTTTAGTTTCATAGTACCTGTTTTGCAGTATAGTGTGGATTTTAGCATTTCAATGTGGTGTGAAAAATAAGAACAGATGTGGTATGTTCCTATTCATTGGTATGTGGCTATTCCTACATAAATTCCCAATGCAAAAACATAGTGAAGAGAAAATAGCATAGTGAAATGTAACATCATGAGTCTTGACGAGGTTGAATAGTCAAATGAGTTCCTGTTCATACCTAGGTTTGTGGTTAGCCTCTTGAAAACCATTAAAAGTTGTTCAAATGTGTTCCTACTTGAGTTCCCACACTATTAGGTCAGATGTGTTCCCTAGAGTGATTGGTTGATAAGTAGATGATTCCTGAGTGTGTTCCCATCCTCATCAGTCATATGTGTTCCTGATAGTGCATGGTTGATAAGAAGTTGATGTGTTCCTTCTTCTACCTTCAGTTCGAGTGTGTGCCAAGATCATGAGCACGCAGAGGCAAAAGAACATAGAGGAAGTGTGAAAATTATTTTACTACCATGTAAACATTAAGGGGGGGAATGTTAGGAAATTAATATTTACATGGGTAATTATTATTTACATGTGTTTGTAATTACCGTATGGTTGAAATGGTAAATATATGGTTAGTGAGTGGTTCGTATATAAATATAATAAAACAAACATTATTGTTTTATTATATATACAAGAGAATATTATTGTACCCATAAATCTATTAGTGTGTTATTTGTTTGTATGGGTTCCTATTTAATAAGGTAGTGGTTTTCTATTATGATGGCTATATAATAGCCTAATGTATTGCACGAGATATTGGGACAGAAAAGAAATCTATTGTTCCGTTGTGCAAAGCTCTCGATAATTTATAGTCCCAAAACAAGGGAAAAATGGGGAAGAAAAATGGAACCCTCCCCTTGGTTTCTTTGTAGTTTCACATATGGCCCAAAACTAGCCTCTAGGAGCTTATTTCTAGCCCTCCTTCACTTCTCTCGGCTAGTGAATGAGCACCACTTGGAAAGCTAAGGCTAAGGATCCATTTTGTAAACCAGTTGTCCCTTTCTAAAGAGGGGACAAGAGGGGAAAAAATGTTCCCTCCCCAAGAGCATGAAAAATGAGCTTGTAAGTTTTTCTATCTCCCATTGCTCCTCCTTCATGTACACGCGAGCCCATATATGCTACCGGGAAGTTGCAAAACTTAATTATGCTCCATTTTTATTTCATGGATCCACAAATTTTGCTGTAAAATATCCATTAAACTTGTAATTTTTCTAGATTAGTACCATCATAATGCTAAAATTGGTTCCAGACATCTTTGGCTACATAAAATGAAGTTTTCTCACTTCAGTGAACCCGAAAAATGATCGTACTAAGGGTTTGAGCTAATTTTTCTCATTTCCAAGCATGTATATGATGAATGAAGCTCATTGAATCCATTAATGGTGACCATGACACAACAGAAAAATGGCATCAAGGTATCTTTCCACTTTCCATAGTTACAGTGGGTAGAATTGCACGAAAATTGGAGGAAATGATTCTTGAAAATTCTAGTTTCGCATAAACTAGTTTCCGCACCATGAAGTCCATAATTTCTCAAGATATTAAGGGCTGTGTTATTTATCAAAATTATTCCATTTTCAAATAAATTCTAAAATTCCTGAAGACATGGCGGGTGAAATCATCCAAAATTCAGGGGGAAGGGTGTCCCAAAAATCTAGTTTCATTTAAACTAGTTTTCGTGTGATGAAGTTACAAGTTTCTAAAGATATGAAGGACTGATTTTTTTATCAATATTCTGCCCCACTGATGAAAATATCATTTTCCCACTTGTTCAGAAAAAGGAATCACCCAAATTTTGGAGCATGAAGCCCCAAAATAAAACCTGTAATTTCAAGGCCTCTTACATTGTAATCCAACACCATGAAGTGCACATAATAAAAATATCATACGAGGCATAACTAAAAATAAGTGGTTGAATAACATGAATTCATGACATTCATGGTCCTCTCAGACATGAAAGAAGCATCAAGGGATGAAAAAATGGTTGTAGGATGATCATATAGCTCAATCAGAGAAATTAAACTTCCATTAGAATCTTGGGAGCATCTTCTTGATCTCGGTTTAGGCGAGCCGGTGAACTAGGTGATCCGGATAGCCAGGAAGTTTGAAATGAGTAAGTTGGAGTAAGCTCAATGAGATAAGGAAGTTGGTCAATCAAGTGTCAAAGAGGGTCATCGTCAATAATTCATGTGGTTATTACGAGCTCACATTAAGGAATCTTTCAACAATGTTTCTAAAAACTTATTTGGAAGTCGAGGTATATTTGTATCATGCTAATGAAATATTTTCCCACACGACAAAATTTTTCACCAATAAATAAATTCCAAGAGGGGTTGAAAGGAATATTTCTTCGTTAATAATTGTTCTTAAATATTTCTAAGTTTCCTTACATATTTTGGATGGTGTGAATGATGCATTTTAAAAAGATATTGTGTTTTCCTCATTACTATTATAAAAATAGACTATTGTACCTTGATGTCATAATTTTCAGTTGGGTATCATAATTTTTGGTTTACTATCTATTGGGGTTTATGTAATTTCCCTCGGTTTTAGTTAGAGCCTGGATTGGGACATTATAGTGGTAGCAGAGCATCGATCTTCCCTACTTGAAGGGTTATCATGCATAAAGAGAAGATAAAATGAAGAAAATTTTTTTGATGATGTTAGGTTTGAAAGGTTTTCCCAAGGGCAAGAAAGGTTGAATGGTATAATGATACACCTAATCCATAACATACATCCAAGAATTTCTTCAAGGAAAACAAAAATCTACAACCACCAAGATCTGTGATGGATTCTATAACTAGGAATTTTCAACCTACCTTCCTCCTAAGGGAATGATTCATTCCAAAGGTTGAAACACAACATTCAATAGGGCACAATATTGCAACAAGATATGAGGAGTATATGACTCTTCCAACTGAGATTCATTATGTTATATCATTTTTAGAGTTCATAGGAGTGAATTAAGGTAGAGTGAGGCATGAACCCAAGTCTCAGCCACCATAAAATGATCTTCAACATATCTTGAGAAAGGAAAAGGAGAAGAGTTTCCAAATTACAATGGTAGAGCAAGAAGTAAAATCAGGTTTGCAAGTAACAAAGAGTGAACAACTCATGGATGAATCTATAGTGACAAAATAAAGTGGGAAATATGTTCTATCCAAAGATGAAAAGAATTATCATTTTTGCAAAATAATGAAAATTTTGATACAAAGAGGGCATTACTAGTTGAATGCAAAGAGATCAAGATAGGGGCACATGCACCATCCTTTGAACTTCCTAAGCGTGAGACATTGACTGATTTTTAGAAAAACCTTGTGAAGGGACATGCAATTTAAAAAAATCATATTTTCATTAGGTGCAGTAAGGCCGAGTTTCGAGATGACCTTGATAAGAGGCACAACCTTAAAAAGGGGCCTCACTGATTACTCATGTTGGTTTTTATTTTACTAGAATTTACATATCAACAACAAAAGTAAAGCAATTTGATTTATTGCATTACCCTCACACTATGTCCTTACAATGTTTTGATTTTCATGGGAACTATTCTAACAATAAGGGTACTAAATGCAAAGACGATCTTTTCCAAGAAGCTCCTATCCATCTTGAGATAATTCCAAAGATTAGACCAAGGAAATAAGAATTCAATTTGCAAATTTTTGAGAGAATTTGGTGGATAACGATGATGTTCAACTTGTTGGAATTTTATGAGAAAATATCAATAAAAAGAAAATTAATGATGTTCTTGACTTTGACAAGAACCATGAATATGTTTCACATATGTGTCTAAAAATTATAGAAGGATTCAAGGGAGAAATATCTTCACTTGTTGAATAATCAGAGGAAAAGGAGGGTGAGTTACTTGTTGACAACCCAAACTATAGGTATGTTTCTCCTTCTATTCAAGGCCAAGATTGATTTAGCATGGGTGGTCCTCGGAGGATCCAGATTGGTAGTCATGATTCCATACTCCTATTAAGCATTGGAGGATCTTTCAACTCGAGGAAAATGATGATTATTATTGTTAGTAGGTTCACCATCCTATTCATTAGGATATAAATAAACTTGTATATTGTGAATTCTAGAAAATTGGTGAAGGACCAATACTTGTAATTCATAAGTCACGCAATTAAGCCAATTTATAAACTTAAAGACAAGGTTAAGGAGAAGATCATAGTTGTTGGGACAAAAATATGCTTGTTGTTTAAAGGAAGGTCCAAAAAGGATGAGACGGGGTAAAAGGAGATCTTTTGGTTATGTGTTACCAATTTAACATACTTGGTATAATTTTAGATAAAAAGAGATATGATCCATGGATCATTACAAGAACTAGCTCTAATTTTAGAACTATTGTTACCTACATTTCATATCTACCCACATTTTAGTGGAAGATATAAAAGAGTTGTTAATAACGAGGATGTGCATTTTCCACCCATAGTTTGATGAGGTATTTTCATTGGGTGCAAGATGGTTTTCCACCACCACAATCCCAATTTTGAGTAATGAATTACAATGCTACAACCATGATGGGATTTTCTTCCCAATTTTATGTGTTGGAATGTGCATGTATTCTATAAACAAAAATAGATGGGAAAGTTTGAATAAATTATTTTCATTCAATATTGTGTGTAAAAGGGGTCACTCATTAAGATCAATTAAGGCCAATGTCCTAACATATTTGGTATTGTTTGGGAAGAAATTCAGGAAAAAGGATGACTATTATACTTACGTGATAACACTCATAAGTTTTGATCGAACCAAAATTTGAAGATATTAGTTTGGAGAAACTTGGAAGCATATTTTGGAGGCCAAGTTCATCATTATGACAACAATCTAAAAGAGGTGAGCATAAGTGTTCAAATACATTTTTATATCTTGTGTTGAAATTCAAAGATAAAGGGAAAGAGACAATACTTCAAGGTAGAGTGAATGGAGTTCCAGACATGGCTCTTGCACACAAAATATGGAGGAATTTTCATTCCATTACCTCTATTATAGTATTTTTAGCTAATATAAGGCAATTTCTAGCCTTTACACCTTTAAGTTGTGTAAGAAGAAACTAGTTCTAATATTATTACATCATAGTCATGTTTTTGGGCTAGTTGTTATCAATCATGAAAAATTTCGGTGCACACACTTTAGGGGATATTTTGGGGTGGAAGTAGTAGGATAAAAGGCTCGAATGAAGGGAATCATCATCACAACCAATATGGTACCTAGTTGGGTAAAATATCGGGTGAGTTATGATTATCTTGACTTATTTCTAGGCCTCACATAATATATTCTAAACTTTACTTGGGAAGGTGTTCATTTCATCCCCTCTAAAGAATGCATATTATCTTGTAAGTTGGATCACAAAGCTCAAATGAGTGTCCTAGATTTTCCATCACATAAGAAGAACCAAGGTGTGTAACAAAATCACAATGGCTAGTTATAGGAAGTTATAGGTCTTGTGTGGGCTCGGGGATATTTTCATGCAATTTCAAATAAAGGAAGAGCATTGTGAGAATAAATTGCACCAATCATGATTGTTGGATCGTCTCTAGGATATAAGGGCTGTGAGATTGTTCTGCGAGGATAAAAATAGAACATTGTTCACATCAAAGAGGTTGCAATCCAACGGTGACATGAACACTCTAAGTAATCAACAAGAAATCAAACACAAAGGAAAATCATGCATGAAAGAATAGGTATAATCATTATCATAGATCAAATAGAAAGGGTACATATATAAGAGTGTTGTGTAAACTCTTGTGCTGCTACATGAAACCATAATCACACCTAATGACCTATGAACTCCTAATCACGATGACTAACCTTATGATGTGGATAATACACCGAGAGGTGATGAAAAAGTCACATACACCAACACTCCCCTTCATTGAAGTTGAGGTAGAGGTCATGGAAAATCAAAAGAAAGATAACTCCCTAGAAAACTAAGAAAGATGTGTCATATAGGTCCTGACAACTAAAGGCCCGATAAGGTACCCATGTACAAACAACATCTCTCTAGAAAATAAAAAGAGGAGAGGAGGACTAGAAATCCTAAATAAAATGGGTGGATGCAAAGGAAATCACCCCAAGAAGATACCAAAATTGAAGAAACTTTTCCTCAGTGAAGGGCTTAGTGAAAATATCTACAACCCGATCAAAAGTCTGAATAATACTACAAGTCGATGATGTCATCTTGAATCAGCTTTCAAATGAAGTGCACATGGATCTCAATGTGCTTCATCCGTTGATGATGAACCAGGTTTTGAAAAATTTAGATGGTACTCATGTTGTCACAATAAATGTTGGTAGGCCACTAAAATTTAATACTAAAACTCTTTCAATATTCCTATGACCAAACAACTTTGTGGCAACATTAAATGTTCCTCTGTACTCTGCCTCTATAGATGATATGGAAGTTGAATTCTACTTCTTACTAGACCAAATAATAAGATCCCAACGAAGAGATAAACTGTAGCTTGAGGTAGATTTATGATGATCCAAATTCTTGTCCCAATCAAAGTTATTAAAACCAACCAAATCAATATTTTCCCCCATAGATAGTGAATTTCATCTGTGTAAGTGCCACGAACAAAGTGAAGGATCCTCTTCGTTGCTCTCCAATGTAAATCATGGGGAGCTAAATAAATATATATAGAATCCCAACAACATATGAAAGATCCAGACGAGTGTGACTAAGGTAAATCAAGCTCCCCACCAACTGTCGATAAAGGGTGCCATCAACCATAGGAGTAGAACAATTAGAAACCAACTTTATCCCAAAAAGGAAAGGAGTAGGATAAAGCTTACAATTAGTCATATGAAACCTATATAGCAAATCAAGGGAGTACTTAGGATATGAAATAATAATTCATGAGTCACAATGTGAAATATGAATCCCAAGAAAGTAATGAAGTAATTGTAAGTCGGACACGAAGAAATTTTTGGCCAAGATAATCTTCACAAAATTGATGATAAAGGAAGAGCTACCCATGGTCAACAAGTCATCAAAATATAGAATGAGGATGGGCATGGAGTCATCATGCCACAAAATCTAAACAATTCGGTCAAAGTGACACCAAGTGAACCCTTATACAAGTAGAAATAAATTGATCTTCGTATACTAAACCCGAGGGGATTATTTAAGGCCATAGAGAGAATTATTTAACTTCCAAAGAAGGGAGAGATCATGGACATAACCCGGAGGTTGTTCCATGTATATCTCTTCCTCTAGGTCCCCATGAAAGAAGACACTCTTAATTTCCATCTGGTGGACTTCCCATTTGTTTGTGATAGCAATAGCAAGGGTTAGTCAAGTGGAAGTCATCTTCACAACCGGAAAAAGGTATTCAAGTAATCAACCCTAGATACCTGGGATAAACCCTTAGCTACAAGTTGTGTTTTAAACTTTTCAACTTCTCCATCAACACCATACTTTTTGAACACCCACTTACATCGAATGATTTTTCTTCCTTTTGGAAAATTGGTGATATCCCAAGTATCATTATTAATGAGTGAGGAATACTCCTCATCCATAGCATAATACCACTCGGGAATCTCATAAGCCTCTCAAAAAGATCAAGGGTTAGAAGCGAGAGGTGAAGAAGGAGTGAGGTCCAATGAACTCTAAATGATTATATCTCTCATTTAAAGGATCCCAATTCCACTCTCCAAAGACTCTATAAAGTTTTCCTATCCTAAAGAGGAATAGGAGGTTATTCAAGCTCATAATTTGTAGATTCTTCACTAGAGTGAGAAGGGACAAAGTCCTCATCATCACTACTGTCAAAATAAGAATATTTTGAAGCATGATGGTCAGGAGGAGGATGAGGATCAATTGGAGGAGTAACATGCTCAACAACATCATCATCTAAAAAGTCGAATCAAAATCGGAGATTATAAATACCTAAGAGGGTGGAGAAGTATGATTCGAAGATGACTCATCAAATTTCAAACTTCTCTCGATATTAATATTATGAGTAGCAGGGTTCAAAAAAATATACCCCTTCACGCCATTAGGATACCCTATAAAAATACAAGGTCTATACTGTGGTTCCAAAGCCTTGTGTTTATTTTTGGGAATTCGGGCCATAACATTAGATCTAAAGACGTAAAAGTGCTCGACATCAAGTTTGCATCCAAACTAAGCTTTTAATTTAACAAATATTGAAAATATGTTAAAATCTAATTGTAGATTCACAACACAATGATATAGTAAAAACTACGAGATATGACCTAAGCAATAAGTAGTTAAATTTGAAAACCCTAAGTGCAAGATAAGGGATAAAGTACATAGTTTATTCCGCAATAATCTCAAATTTGTGTCGAGCTAGAAAACTGATGGAACAAGAAGGCATATTTTTACAACCAAGCCGAGAAAAAGCAAAACCATCGGGAGTATTTGGACTAGCACACCTAGACTAGGTCGGGGTGCCTAGTGCAGAGTGCCACTGCTCTGGGTGCTTTTGACAAGAAAATAGTCGAGAATCTAAATTTTACAGTGTCGCAAGATGTTCACTAAATGTATCATTCAATCACCTATATGTCATTGTAAGATCACCGATTTTTCCTAAAACATGTAAAGAGAAATAACACCTGCAAAACCCCAAAAACACATCAAATCCTAAAAATAAAAATATGCAAATAGGGAATTAGGTTGACCTCGAAGTCACCCGACAGAGTGAACTTACGGAAGAGCATTACGGTACATCTCGAGACTCCATGTCATTTTATGTGTGTGTGTGTGTAGAATCATGTCATAGGTGGCTCTTGTGAAAGATGCATTTGATGGTAAGTAGTAACTAGATGTAGAAAATGTAAGTAGATGTGTGCATGGAAAAATGAACTTCCCCTCCTATGAAGTTTATGCAAAATAATGCAGTCCCTTATTCCTTGAATGATAGCTAGATGGATGGTTTGATGCTTTTGAAATGCCTTTGGATACAACCTTAGTGATAGTAATACATGCTTAGAGCTTGGTCCTTTATTATCATCACATAGCTTTGTATTTATATGATTCCCTTGTTTGAATTTCGTAATTAACCACTAAAAGGCTGACCCATAATAAAACAAGATACCCAACAGCTAGAAAAGACTCAAAAGATGTGAGGAAGATACCAAGAGGTTAGGAGCACCCAAATGGGATGAGGCGTTGGCATCTTGGCTAACCGCTAGTGTCTAAACTTAGAAAATTTGAAGTATCGAAAGTAAAAGCGGGAAATAGGGTGTGTATGGCTAAGAAGAAAACCAAAAAGAAAGTAAAGAGGCCAAAAAAAATGCTCAATTAGTAATTTTCCCGCTTAGGAATCATATGAATAGTGGTATGTGATCAGGACCTAGAAATATACCCAAGTGCCCGATTTAGTGTTGATGGGTGTCATTATTCCCTTCATTTAATCAACTCATGGTTGATGTCATATTCAAACCAGGGGTGTGTCTGAAGCTATATGAAACAATAAGAATCTTAGTAAACTAGTAATTTATTGTAGATATTTATTATTTTTATTTTAAGGGGGTTTTAAAGTGTCTTTAAGATTTCTGGCGAAAGCCTTATTAAAGCTGAACCATAAGAAAATTGATGAAATAAACACACATTTCTGAAATAAATAAATCGCTGAAAAATTGAATACATTGTTGGAAATAAATATACGTTGCAGAATCAAACACACTGCTTGGAAATAAACACACGTTATAGAATTAAACAAATTGTTGGAAATAAATATACTCTGCAAAATGAAACATGTTGCTAGAAATAAACACACTTTAGAAAGATTACTTAAAATGCTTTTGAAAAAATAGAAACGTACATTAAAACACATGCATGAATGATATATAACTTATATAACATATTTTAATTTAAGAATCAAAAGTACTTATAGAACTACTAGTTAATGATTTACACAAATTGCTTAAAGATATAAATACCAATAAAATAAAGGATTCTATTTCTTGGAGGAGTGGCCCTTGCTCCACCTTGAATCAGGAGTTGACAAAGTATGATACTCTCAAAATGAAATGGCTATCTTATTATTGAATTGTTTTGTCTTACAAAACTTAACTGTGTATATGTATGTATATCTATATCCTCTTTATCTATCTTCAGGTATTTATATATATTTCATCATCCAAAGATGCATTTACAATCATGAGTGTTCAATAGTTGTCCATCCACCTATAGGTTCTAGTGAAACAAAATAGTGCTCAAAGTAGATATGAAATTTAGAAACCTAGTTGGATATACAGATGTTGGTCTTTCATAAGTATTTATGGAGTGTGAAGAATTGACAATTCATTGATATGTTCTTGATTGGAGGGACTATTAATTTCTCTATCACTAGATTTTGACAAAATAAAAAGATTCCCATTAATTCCAAAACTTTGGAGAAGTTTTGGAACCAAAGTAAAACCTTCCATAACTAAGCGGGAAAGTTCGGAGCTAAGTGCAGGAGTTTGAGAACTAAGTCTTTGGAGTTCCGGAACTAAGTCTGAAGGTTCGGAGCTAAGTGATAGAGTTCTGGAGCTGAGTGATGGAGTTCTAGAACTAAGTCTGAAGGTTCCAAAGCTAAGCTGCATTGAAGCCAATTTCCTTAAAAAGGTGATGGTTGCTTCATACTTTGCTTATCTGACCAAATGTGACCTTTTTATTCCAAAAACTAAATTTCCATAAATCACAACAAGAAATTATTTTTCGAGAGGTGGTGTAATTTCTTTTAGTAGAAGTAATATTTTTACTAAGGTAGTAAAAATAATACATTTTCCCTTCTTTATCTTTTTGTCCCAAAATTGCACCAATTGAGTTATTCGAGGCATCTATTTGGATGTGAAAGGGTTTCTCCCAATTAGGTCCTCTTAATATTGGGGTAGTGATTAATTTTTCTTTAATCTCTTCAAAAGCATGTTGACACTTTTCATCCCAATGAAATTCACAATCCTTGGTAAGAAAACCAAACATGGGGGCAACAATTTTACTAAAATCTTTGATAAAATACCTATAGTATCCAACATGTCCTAAGAATGACTTGATATCTGTGGGGGTTTGAGGAACAAGTAAGTCTGAAATAATCTGATTTTGTCTTGGTCAACTTGAATTCCTCTTTTTGAAATGTGGTGTCCTAGTACAATTCCCTCATCAACCATCATCAAGAATTTCTCATGACTAAGAGACAAATGGTGTTTCTCACATCTTGTTAATATTCTGTCCAAATTTTTCAAGGCATCATCAAATGTTTCTCCATGCACAATAAAATCATCCATGTATACCTCCACACAATCATTGGTTAGATCTATAAAAATTGCTAGTACAACCCTTTGGAAGGTTGCTAGAGCATTACATAGTCCAAATGGAAATACCCTATAGGAAAAGGTACCCCATGGACAAGTAAAGGTAGTTTTGTCTTGATCCTCAACAACCACCCTGATTTGATTATATCCACTAAATCCATCCAGCGGGAAAAGTACTATTTACTTGAAAGGTTGTCTAAAACTTGATCTATGAATGGTAAGGGAAAATAATATCTAAGTGTAGCTTTGTTCAATTCCCTATAATCAACACAAATTCTCCATTTTCCATTCTTTTTGGGCACAATCACAAGAGGAGACACCCAATGACTATATGAGATGGGATAGATAAAGCCTACTTGCAATAGATTTTCAATTTTCTACTTGAATATGTCCCTCAAGGCTAGGTTGATCCTTCTCTGAGGTTGCCTAACTGGTTTAACATTTTTAGTATAAATGTGATGGGTACAAATAATTAGATGGATTCCTTTCATGTCTTTATATTCCCAAGAAAAAGCTCTAGTATGACCTTTCAAGACATCAAACAATTTAGCTTCTTGATCATTTTCCAACCAGTTGTTAATGTTCAAAATTTTACCTGGTTGAATCTTAATTTGTTTGGTTCCAGTGTGTGATGAACTAATTTGTTGAAAAGGTTCCATTAGGGTGTTTAGTGGACATGAATGTGGTAACAACATATGATATGCAACAATGTCTCTAAAGTTCCCTTGAGAAAGAATATTGGATAAAGGATAATAGGTAGAGTTATGATACTTATCTTGTCGTTGGTCAAACTCCTCATCACTGATGTTTTCCAAACATTCCTTATTGTTCCCTGATATCTTTGAGACTAAAGCTACTAATTCCGTAGCTATTTCTACCCCTCCCAAAGAGAAATCATGTTCCTTCAAAGTGAAATTATTTACATTTGCATGGAATTGCTGTGGTTCCAAAGATAAGTATGAATGTTCTGAACTAAGTCTAAAGGTTCGAAACTAAGTCCGAAGGTTCGAAAATATCCCCGATTGTTCCAAAGACAATTGGTGATCATTCAATGGATGATTAATCATATTCTCTACCTCCCGTACATGATCCTGTAATGTTATCATAGCCAAAGAAGATAAATTTTGTTTATTAGTATCAAGATCATCAACCCATAATTGTTCTTGATTATCAATAAAAGGTCATGCAGAAGGATATAGGGAAATTTGATTAGAATTCTTACCATTGGAGATAGTCATATCACCTGATCTGTAATCAATTAAGGTAGTAACTGTAGCTAACCATGGTCTACCCAAAATAATGGGATAACCAAGTGTTTTACCTTTTGGCCGTAATATAAGGAAGTCCACTAGATACTCCCATGACTCCACCATAACTGCCACATCTTCAATGATCCCTTCTAGTTTTCTTTATCGATTGATCTACCATCTGTAATATGGTGCTAGTAGGTTGTATACTGTCAATGGTAATGTTTTCAAAGTGTCTATTGTCATCACATTTATAGTTGCTCCCAAATCAACCAAAACATTATGTATATGTTTATTTCCTATAGAGAGAAATAACAGGGCTTCTAGGATCCCCATATTTTGGAAGCAAGAGTTTTCCTGCTAATAAATCAATAAGTTTCACGTCTACCTTAATAGTCCTAGGGTACTTCTTCTTCCTTCCAGGTCTTTTAAAACATAACATTTTGATTAATTTGTTTAATTTAGGAATGTCCTTGATTGCTTGCAACAATGGTATTTCAATATTTAGTTTCCTTAATTCCTACACTAGTTCAGATTCCTTGGTCTCAATAACTTCCTTAAATATTTCTGGAAATGGAGTTTCTATAGAATTGTTATCTAGTTGCTTCTCTTTTCCTTTTTCATCAACCTTAGGAATAACTGAACTAGGGGTTTTAGTTTCATCTAACATCTCAGTAATTATAACAGGTGGACTATTAATTATTTTTCCAGATCTGGTTTGAATATCCTTATAGTCCATGGCATTAAGATCAACTAGTTTTTCTTGCTCTGTTCCATAGATAGGGGTTGTTTGTTTGTTTTTTGGATTATCCATTGGTTGTGTTGGTATTTGTGTTTGAACCACATTTTTAGTTTGTGAACCTTGTGTTGGAGAACCCATTATGACTGTTGATGTTGGTTGGGATATGTTTTTCCTTGAGCGTAGTTATTAGGGTTCTACCTAGGTTGTGACCAAGTATAAGGGTTACTTTGACCAGACCATGGTTGTTGGTGTCCTTGAGCATACCAAGCTTGTCCTACCCAATCTGGGGATTCCATGTTTGTTAAGGGGTCCAAGGTGGTTGTCCCCAATTTTTAGTGCTTGTCTGAGCTACCCATGGCATCATCCAGGGATTAGGAACAGATCTTGGTATGAACTACCCCTAGCTAGGTTGTCTCTTGACAAAGTTTACTTCTTATGTAGTGGATGAAGTTCTGGTATGTTTAAACTAATTTTTATGAATGGAAGAAGAGAACAAGCATTAACTTCATGTTCCCTAGATTCAAAAATAAGACATATTTTTGTTTTATCTAGAGGACAATCTCTTATTGCATGCTTCTTTCTGCATCTAGGACAATACATAGCTAATGGTTCAATATTAGCATTTTCTTTGGCTTACAATCCATCCATGGTGGAAGTTAATTGAATTAGGATATCTATTTTAAAGTTTTCTAGTTCATCCATAAGTTTGTTCATGTCTTGATTTACACCTTTCATAGTTTTTCCTTTCCTAGGTCCACCCCTTATTCTTAAATAACTTCTACAAAGGTCTTTAATATCATTCATTCTTAATTGATTGATGTTTCCACCTCCCATTAAATTAAGGGCTTCCCTAGATTCATCATCCAAAACTTTAAGAAAAATGGTTTTTCTTAGCTCTTCTTGAAGTACAAATCCACACCTTTTACTTACAAAGAGGAATCTATCTAAATAATCTTCCATATTTTCATCCTCTTCCTGTTTGATCCTAAAAATTCTTCCTTCCATTTTCCCCCTACAGTAGTCGATATTTGTCTAGGAAGGAAATTTCCATTTGCCCCCAAGTGGTAATGGAATTGGATGTTAATCCCATAAACCACCTCATTGTTGCATCTTTCAGAGTAGATGGGAACAACTTGAGTTTTTGATTTTTTTTTGTAGTCATAGGTTTGACACAATACTTTAAATTCAAACAAAAATTGGTCAGGGTCCTCAGATGACATCCCTCTAAATGTGGGCAAGTGTGCAGGTGAAATATTCTTCATAGGTGTATCATCATCCTCCAACTGAATTAGATAAGTAAAGGTCCTATCAAGTTCTCTTTCAGCTTCTCGTGCCATATCTGTAGTATCTTCTAGATATTTTTCCCAATCAATGTGGTATGTGATCTACTTTGGTGAAGGTGAGAAGTCAGGAGTAGGAGGTTGACTACTCAATTGAGAATAAAAACTTGTTCTAAGCAGGTCTTGGGATATAATCCTTCTCCTAAAAGTTCCACTTCCTTTTGGTGATTGATCCAAAATTCCAAAGGTGGAAGTTTTGCTTCTTGTCTAACAGGGGAAAATGGTGCTTCTAATTCCTGCTCAACTTCCTTATTTGAACTAGAGGATGTTGATAATTCTTGTTGAGATATTTTTGGGAGAAATATACCCTTTGAGTCTCTTGGTCTACTCATAAATTTTATGATAACGTAGGGAATATTTTTCAATTACTAGATGTATGATTGTTTTTCCTTGTTGACACCTAATTAGACAATTCTAACTAGTGTGTCCCACTGAAAACGACGCCAAAAATGATGGGTGTTGTTATTCCCTTCATTTAATCAACTCATGGTTGATGTCATATTCAAACTAGGGGTGTGTCTGAAGCTATATGCAACAAGAAGAATCTTAGTGAACTAGTAATTGATTGTAGATATTTATTATTTTTATTTTCTAGGGGGTTTTAAAGTGTCTTTAAGATTTCTGGCCAAAGCCTTATTAAAGCTAAACTATAAGAAACTTGCTGAAATAAACACACATTTCTGAAATAAATAAATCTTTACAAAATTAAACACACTGCTGGAAATAAATATATGTTGTAGAATTAAACACACTGCTTGGAAATAAACACATGTTACAGAATTTAAAAAATTGTTGGAAATAAATATACTTTGTAGAATGAAACATGCTGTTGGAAATAAACACACTTTAGAAAGATTGCTTAAAATGATTTTGAGGAAATAGAAATGTACATTAAAACACCTGCAGGAATGATAAATAACTTATATAATAGATTTTAATTTAAGAATCAAAAGTACTTACAGAACTACTAATTAATGATTTACACAAATTGCTTGAAGATATAAATACCAATAAAATAAAGGATCTTTTTCTTGGAGGAGTGGGCCCTTGCTCCACCTTGAATCAAGAGTTGACAAAGTATGATACTCTCAAAATGAAATGGCTATCTTATTATTGAATTGTTCTATCTTACAAAACTTAACTGTGTATATGTATGTATATCTATATCCTCTTTATCTATCTTTAGGTCTTTATATATATATTTCATCATCCGAAGATGCATTTACAATCATGAGTGTTCAATAGTTGTCTATCCACCTATAGGTTCTAGTGAAACAAAATAGTGCTCAAAGTAGATATGAAATTTAGAAACCTAGCTGGACATACAATTGTTGGTCTTACATAAGTATTTCTAGAGTGTGAAGAATCAAAAATTTGTTGATCTATTCCTGATTAGAGGGCCCATTAATTTCTCTATCACTGGATTTTGACAAAATAAAAAGATTCCCATTGATTTCAAAACTTTGGAGAAGTTTCGGAACCAAAGGGAAACATTTGGAACTAACTACAAAAGTTTCGGAGCTAAGTGCAAGAGTTCCGGAACTAAGTTTTGGAGTTACGGAACTAAGTCTAAAGGTTCCAGAGCTAAGTGATAGAGTTTTGAAGTGAGTGATGGATTTTCAGAACTAAGTCTGAAGGTTCTGAAGCTAAGCCACATTGAATCCAATTTCCTCAAAAAGGTGTTGGTTGCTTCATACTTTGCTTATCTGACCAAATGTGACTGTTTTATTCCAAAAATTGAATTTCCACACATTTTGTTAGGAATTACAAAGTTTTTAGATGTTAGAACTAAATCAAACAAAATATGGACAATTACATCCTAACTTATACTAGATCAAACAAAAGCCACAAAATGCAATCAAACTTGATTAAAAGGAGAGTAAAATAAGATCATTCATTGCACATTGATGAGGCATATTTTGGCCTTATCAAGTGTCTACATTTTACCCAACCTTATGTTGTTGAGTGAATACTCGATAACATAAAGTAGATAAGATATGTGTACCTGATAACCATGTAGATTGATGGTGAAAAGTGTGTTGAGGAGACAAGAAAAACACGAAGTGAATAATATTGTATATGTCACATTGTACATGTTTTGATGTTGTTAGATGCTAGATGATGTGACTATTTCTTCCCATAAGGATGGACCTACAAAAGAGAAGAGCAAAAGAGTAGTCAAATATGTGTATATGAAAAATTTGATCCAAATGTGTAAAATGTAAAAAGGAACATGTGCACTTGATCTGTGATGAGTGAAAAGAATAGAGTGGATTTTGAAAATGTTGTAGAAGAACAATTTTTTTGGGTAATCTCATCTCAAGAATGAGTTTTTGGGTGATCTCACACTAAGTGTGAGTTTTTTGGGGATCTCAACGCCACGATAAAAGAGTGTAGGGAGAAAGTTCCAGTGTTATTCTCTAACCTTTGAATACTTCCCAGAATCTATACACCACTTTAGATGATGTGATCCGCTTTCTCAAGTTTGATGAAGTTTGATCCAAAACAAAATGAAAAAGGGAGATAACATGCATTCTAGATGCTAGAGGAACATACCTTCTCCTTGAAAACCACTATGTAAACTATGCCAATATGAGAAAATCACTTTGTAACTTCCCTAAGTCATAGGTGACCGGGGAAGGGTCAAGAGCACCTGTGCACTCATGTTTATATCTGGGCCTTTGGCATTTGTGTTGTGATGAGGATCCAAGTCATATTCTAAGCCCCTTCTATAATCTGTAGATTTTGTTGATTATGTCGAAGCTGTGTTGTGCTATAACTATGAAGCTGTTAAATGGGTGATGATTCACCGATTTATGCCCCCTCGATTGATGGGTGGCATGCGAATGTCGCTAGGAGAATGTATCCCAAAGGAGGATTAGATGCTGAAATTGATATTGATGCCTTGGAGGGGGGAAGGAATGTGCTTGGCAAAAACCAAGGCACATGCAAAAAAAGGCCAAGAAACATGTGCTAGTGCAAACAAGACAAATACACATATAGAAGAAAATATGTAAGCTAGCAAGAAAGAAGACAATGTAGACCATGAAAAGTGGGTTTTAAACATGGGACATCGATCACAATGTCACCAAAATAATATAGTGTGCACACAAGACAAAGGGAAAATCCCACAAACAATGGCAAACAATGACAAACAATGACAGAAAAGAGTAATAGACAACCATGGTGGTAAATAGTTCTTGCAATACAAATGTTGCACATGAAGCACCCATTAACATGTTAGAAAGATAAAAAATTATGTCAAAACGTGTATAATATAGTATAATAGTGTGCTAGTATGAATGGGAATAAGTATTAAAAAATAATAACATCCGTAGTATGTACGAAAGTAGATTCCCCCAAAATCCACTATGGGACTTGTATGAGGTACAGTCTTAAGTGTTCGTGCTATGTGTAATGATCTATGTAAAGTCTACATTCATAACTAGAAGGCAAGTGAACACGCATGTGTATATAGAAAATATAATGACATATGAAATATTTGTCTAACATAATAAGCAAAGTGTACATGTGAGTATAAGTAAGCAAGAACAATGTGAAACCAAGATATGTGGTATGTTTTGGGTGTGAAGGGAATGAAATTCAATGTGAGTGTGATAGGAGGAATGTTCCCCCGAGTGAATGTGAATGAGTATACATGAGATAATTTTCATTTATAAATGCTCCCTCGATAGTCAAGAATGAACCATAGAACAAGAGTGTGTCATCGGGAAATGGTTTGAATTGTGCACTAGAAATATATGATCAACAAAGTGTAGAGCATAGAGAGTGAGTGAGTGTGATGAGGTTCATTTCATATTTAGACCCTCAACAGTCAAGTATGAACTGTGGAACTAGAGTGTGTCATAGGGTAGTGTGTTGTGATGAATGTGTGCTAGAAAGATGTGTCGTGAATGCACCAAGTGTGTAATGTGTAGTGTGTATGATGTGAGGTTCATGAATGTAGTGAGCCCTCAATAGTCAAGTGTGAACTGTAGCACAAGAGTGTGTCATCAGGTAATGACGATACAAATGTATCAAGATGTGTAAGACATGTGTGAAAGACTAGATGCAAAGTAAGAAGTGAAATGGTAGAAGTGTGAGACACTGATAATGTTATAAGGGGGAGAATAAGTAAGATGCCCCCAAGTGTATACCGATGAATATGCTATCCAATAAAAGTGAAATATGTGGGTTCTCCACCTAATGCTTTTGGAGATGAAGGGATGTGACCATGCTTTGATATTGGTGATGTATGACATAGATGATGTGTCGGTGAATGAGACTTAGGTACATGAGACCTATGAGGAGATAAACACCTATGTGAAGGATAACGAAGAGGTGATGTAAACCTATGTGAAGGAGGCCACAAAGGTGATGTACGATTATGTGAAGGATCTGCAGAGATGATGTGCACCTATGTGAAGGAGATCATGGAGGTGATGTGCACCTATGTTAAGGATATCGTGGAGGTGATGTGTACCCATGTGTAGGAGATCATGGAGGTCATGAATACCTATATTAAGGAGCCATCCAAGTTGTGGACATAGACTATGTGATGGACTAATAGAACGATGAGACCGAGTAGGTCGTGTGCAAACAGGTGAGCTAGGGGCAAATTGTGCTTTAGATTTAAGAGGTTGCGGGGACCTAGATGCTCTAACGAGTGCTATGACAACCTCGAAAATGGCCATGGTGCATAGAGAACACCATTGATAATAATGACTTACTTGTTGTGAATGAACTTTAAACACAAGTGATTCATGGAAATGATAGCCCAGTAGCATGGAGCCAAGGAAGACCTAAGAGCATGTCACACCCTTTGATTGATGCTACCACAAGTAATGGCACAAGCATGGTAAGAGGACCAACCATGACGGGAAGCTTGACATAACCCTATGATTTAAGAACCAAATATGAAATATGTGATAGTGGATAGTTGATAGCAACAAGAAGTGTAATAGAGCACACATGCATAAAAACTGATGGATCAATCATTGTATTATTGATAACATGAGGCCCGAAAGAAGCATTGTTATGTAATATGTCAGAGGAGAATGTAGCGTGATAGTCATAGTCAAAGAATGTAATGAATGGTGAAGATGTCTCGGTCTGAGAAATGAGAAAATAAAGATCTCCCGATGAAGGAGGAGCAGCCTTTGCATGATATATATGATTGGTTGAAGAGTCAACCGTTTGCTTGTCATGTTTGGGAAGAGGATTTTTGAAGATCTCAATCTTGTGATTTTCATTGAACAACATAGATATCTTAGGCTTAGGAAGATCAATTGCATTATTATCAATAAGATCTTGAATAAGATATCAAAGTTTGAAACATTGATATGTAGAATTCCTAATGTATTGATGATAGTTGCATCTAAAATTTTCATTGTAATTGCAACCTTTTGGATGAGATGGGTCCAAATTTAGTGGAGGAGGAAGCATAATAAGATTGCTCTCAATGAGTTGCTACAATAGAATATCCGAAGCACAAGTCAATTTAGTAAATGTACGCTTAGCGAGTTTCCATTGAAGCTTTTTAGGATTAGATGATCCAAAAATAGATCTATAAATACCAAATTCTATGTATTCTCCATATTTGGCACTTTCTCTATAGGGTTCTTAGCCGATTATTTCTTTATTAGATGGTCCATTAGGATGGGGTTGATGCGGACACCTTTGAATGACATTCTAGGTCACTATTGTCCTATTTTAGAGATTTCTCGGTTGACGATCATGAAATCATATCAAAGATTACGTAACTTCCGTTACGTGTAGAGCGACGGTTGCACAACCATCGTTTTGTGTTAAGTGGTGATCCTATGTGAAATGGTTCCAAAATTTGGAATCTCAACATTTGTAAATGTTTGAGCTTCCTAATTGATTTGATTCACCTTTCCATGCATCCTTGAGCAGAGAAACTATAAATACAAGGTTTTAGAAGCATTCAAGAAAGTGATTTTGGGTGAATTCTATTGTGAGAAAAGTTGGGGAGTTGGAATTCTTTCTTGTTTGTTCATTTGAGAAGAGTTCTTCATTTTTGAGAAATTGTGAGCAAGTAGATACAATTAGAGGGAGTGTTAATCCTTCTTGAAGGACAATTATTGGTAGTAAGTTGTATTATTGGAGAATTACATAGTGAAGGGGAGAAAATTCACTCACTAGCTGCATTTTTACCACATTGGGTTTTGATCTCGTAAAAACTCTCTACTTTGGAATAGTTTACATAATCAGAAATAAACGTTGTGCTAATTTCAATTAGAAAATGACGATTGAGCTAGTGATTGAATTGTTTATGCCTTAGAACTAGAATTTGCAAAGAGAAATGAATTAAAACACATAAATGCCAAGGATTTTTATCCTAGAAACCTCTAAAGGAGGAAAACCATTCAGGGAAGGGAAAACAACTCTTTCTTCCCTTTTTACTTTATTGGTCAATTCAAATTATAAGAGATACAAACTTTACAATAAGTAAGAAAGGAAATTGACAATGCCCGACACTTCCTCCTAACTACTTGACTGCTCTATTCTCAAACTCTTTCTTCTACAAACTCAAATTATAGAACTTATAACTCTTGCACTCACTCCCATGAAGTCTCTTACTTCCGATGATCCATTCCTTTGTTCTCCCCAGTATTTATAGCCTTCCCCATGTCCTCTTATGCATTGGAGGATGGGAAAGGTCATGACATGGAAGGGAAAAAGTCAAATTCTGCATTTGCATCCATCCACGCTCCATTTATTTTTTGTCTGAAAGTGATAGGACCACTTTGCCCAATGTAGACCAATGATCACAAGACCGTTGCCTTGGTGGGTGGCGATTATAGGATCGTTGCCCAAGTTGGGTGGTAGTTACTGTTATAATGCAAACAAAACCTCCTTTTCTCCATTTTCCTTCTTTGGTGTTGGCTGATTTGATGAAGTAGAGTTATTTTGGATCCCTATGGATCACACCTCCCCTACTTAGGATGATTTTGGTCCCACAAAAGCTTAGTGGGGAGTAGATGAGGAAATAATTCCCTCACTTGCTCCTTCGAGTACCACCAGGCCT
Source organism: Taxus wallichiana var. yunnanensis (assembly GCA_018340775.1). Taxonomy (NCBI): domain Eukaryota; kingdom Viridiplantae; phylum Streptophyta; class Pinopsida; order Cupressales; family Taxaceae; genus Taxus; species Taxus wallichiana. The sequence goes on along the minus strand of CM031237.1, from coordinate 986,092,756 downwards.
ACCTTGGTGTCTTCCCTTTAAGTCCAACCTACTAAGACCCCTGCGGACCTCTTCTTGTCTCTCGACCTTATACTATAGCATTACATCCTCACCTCATGATTCTAATAGAAAATATAATCCTTCATATTCATTTAGCATGGATGACTCATATAAGTGAAATTTCTCACGGTTTACTACCGAGTACATCCTTATAAATGGAGCCAAATTGAGTGAAAGACATTTTTTCCAATCTGCTCCAATATGGTGAAGGCTCCATATTGTAGTGGCCTTAGATTTCATGCCTAACCTTATAGTCTCTCATTCCTCAAGTAAATTCAAAAAAATTCTCCAACATGAAGCTTATGCTATCTCCTGTCTTAGTCGTGTCTAGCCTTGTACTTGGCTTGGGATTTCTCAACTATTCTTTAACTTTGAGATGGATTTTTAAATCCTCTTAATAATTTTTTTCTCTAGTCACCTCTCGTGTCTCGTGTCTCCTCCTTATCTTGCTGACCAACTTCTATGTCCAATGGATTTGTAGGTAAATATCCTAAGCATGTTTCAAACAAGTGACTTCATAGTGGATGTGTGTATGCTTTGCTTGGATTGTAGGAATGTTGAATATAGGCTAAGGAATCATCCCAAGTCCTTGGATATTTCTTTGTTATACCCTATCATCAATTGTACTAAAGTCTTATTCACCACCTCTATCTGCCTATCCGTCTCGTGGATGGAAAGTTGTGCTCCTCTCGTAACCTATTATCCATATTGTCCCAAAAAGTAGTCTAAAACTTCCCCAAGAACTTGGAATCCTGTTAGAAATAATAGACTTTGGCAAGCCAAAATGCACCCATACAAAGTCTATAGAAATTTCCTCCCATAGATGAGTAGGTATTGTCAAAGGCATATATAAAATCTCCTTCCTAGTCTTAGGTTTGTTGAGGTACAACAAATTTTACATCCACGTATAAATTTTGATACTTATTATTTCATATTGGGCCAATACATGTACCTTTGCAAGTGGGCTAGGGTCTTACCAACACCGAAATGTCCCACTAATTTCAAGGTATGCTTCCCTAATCAATAGAAGTCTTTCTTCTTTCGACATTGTTGTCACGCGGATGATACACCCATTGAATCTCTGAGTGATCTTGTGCGATCATTGGAACATCCCCAAGGTGTGGGACCTTGTTACCTTGGGATGAACCTCTCGAAGAAGGTCGAATTCCTTTGAGACTTAGAGAACTTGATTTAAGATCAATATGCAAGGCTAAAACATTTGAAAATAACTCTAATCTACTCAATTTATGGGGCTTAAAGTCAGAGATAAATAAAAGAAAAATAAGGTGATGCACCAAGTATATTTAACATATAGACCTACTTAAATGCACAATCAACTCCTCACAACAATATATGATATGTACATGTCTTGCAATATTCCTCCATCCATGATTGTAAATAATAATGCAACTTTATAATAGAAAGGAGATAAATTTTCCACAACTGATATTCAAAGTAACTATATCATTTTCACATAGATTGAAATAAGATAATTGAGATAAAGTTAGATTAACCAATCACATCAAGGAATTAAACATTCACAAGCTATGAATTGATCAATGATTAACACAATAAACAAGATATTTCACGACAAAATATTGTTCAGAATATAACTGAAAGGCTCAAAGTATCTGAAGCACTCTTCCAAACTTGAAGAGTAACTTCCCAAATGATCAAAAAGGTCTCTTTTAAACTTAATGCATCTAACTATTTATAAGTTCAAGAGGTTGAGCCATTACAATTGAACCTTTAACTAACTAGTTACTAAAAATAGAGTGCAATAAATTTCACGGAACAAGATCCCATAAAACCCTATAACTTTGACTTACTCAAAGATTTGGAGGCATTCCAACAATGGCATGTCATGCTTAGCTAGGACTTGTAACATCTGGTTCTTGTTCATGTTTCTCCTTATCCTTTTCCCACATAGCGAAAACGATGCTTGTAATCAATGAAACATTTGATAATTCCTTGTATCTCTTCTTCCTCCGGCCCTGAAGCATAATGATTCACAACATCTCTGTTATATCAACCTCTCTCGCAACCTTGATTGGAAGCCTTTTCAATTTGTTCACCACCTTCTTCAGCTAGCTTATGAAATTCTAACATGAAACTAATATGTGAATTGAATTAATATTGAAAGTTTTAGTTACCTCATCATCCTCCTTAACTAAACCTTTGAAACTTGCTTTAATATGATCAATTAGAAGAGCATCAATATTCTTGTTGAAGAATTTACAGTTGATGTTATCAAATTCTTTTGAAATGTCACTTAGTCCATCCACTATTTCAACATGTTTATCCTCCAATTTATTGATTAAATCCTGCAACACCTTACATCTAAATTCCATGTCCTTTTAATAATCAAACAACTTAGATAAATGATAAATTACACCCCATGGAGAAGTAGATCTAGATTCATATCTCTAATTTCCTCCTAAGTAGTCAAATTCAGGTTCAAATTATTAATATCCTCAGAGAGGATTTCATCTAGCTTTCGAATAGAAACTTTCTCCATCTGTAAATCATTGTATAATTCCATAAATATTTTGATTAAAGGGTTGGTCTCCTGGAGCATACACTCAATCCACCCATCAACTGATTGTCCCTTCTGACCTATCTTCTCAATTTCATGATATGAGATATCATCAAGACATGAAGAGATAATCAGAGTAGTCGTAGTTGAAGGATCCATGGTTGGAGTAGGTTGTGTGACTTTCTTCAAAAGAGCAGTGAGTTATTCAACCTTTGATTTCAATTCATCCTTAGAAGCCTTATCTTTTCATAATTTTCTAAAAAATTCCCAAGGGCCACTTGAACATCCTATTTTTCACCCTCATGTGTTGCCTTTCCTAATGAAAACCTAGAGATTTGATAATCTACTGCAGTAATGGTTTCTTTGGTTTTTCCTTTAGCGGGGGTGGCTATCTCCATGAACCTTTCTCTTGACTGGATTATTGATAAGTTAGAAACAATATTTATCTATTTGGCCCAAATTATTGGAGTGGGTTCCAACACGCTCAAATCAATCACATATATAAGGGGCACCTTCTTATTTTACTTAGAAGTCTAGTGATATATCCATTTAGGTATAATAGACGTAGACAAAAGTGGCATGGTCATAGCTGAACTTGGAGCATTAGGTAAAATAATAGCACTGGGTAAAATAGTTGAAATGGAAGTGGTAATGATAGATGGTGTGAGAGTTAGAATAGCTTCAAGGTGCGAGATGAAATGGGACTAGAAATGGAAATGGAAGTTGTTGATAAAATGGAGTGGAAAGTGGGGTCCCAATCATCTCTCCAACTGAGAGAAAAAGAAGGGATGAGAAAACTTGGGCCATAGATGGAGATGGAAAAGCAGAGATGAGAAGAGGAGTGGTATACAATGATGGAGGTGGTGGAGCTAAGGATGGTGATAATGGTAGTGAAAGAGAAAGTGGAAAACCTTGTGATACAACTGGAGAAGCACTAACATCAATAACTTCATATACTTGCACTGTAGAAGACACAACCTTGGTAGTAGGGATTTTTGTAAGAGAAGAACTACCAACAACAAATGAGATCTTTCTTGGAGCTGTAGTGGCCTTCTGAGTAGACCTCTTACCTTTTTTAGGTGTAGGAAAACTTAGGGTTGGTTGGGATTCTATTCTTATAGGTTGGTCTAACCCTTTGGGTGAGATTCCCAAAGTAGCTAACCAATCATATGTTCTTTGCAAGATGGGCCCCGCCCTTTCCTTTGTATTAGAACATTCTTCTTGATACCAATCAATCCATGGTAATGGTTGATTAACAATGTTATCACTCCTATAAACTAGATCAAACACATCATCATCATCTTTGATTCCATCAGAACATCTATAATACCATATTTTTAACTTCATCAAGAGTTAACCTTTTATAATCTCAAAGTCTAATGATGACCTCATCTCAATAGTGGATCCAAATATCTTCTAACTAAGGAACATGGGAACTAGAAAACCTTATTTCGTTAAATTTTCCCCAATAATCAAAGTTATTTATAGGGTGGAAAGTTTGCAATACCTAACTCAGGAATTTCTCCATCAACATTCTTTGCATTGTAAATAATAACATAAGTGTATCTTCTAATTGAAATGGGAAACTGGACTCTTGCCTTATGTCATTTGTTTTGAATCTTATGATAATCTAATAACTGACGAACCCGTTCTAACAAGATCCATTTATCAGTCGGGAATCTTGGTAATTTATTAGGATAACCTAGGAAACCTAGAACCTTGATGTATGTAAATGTTGGGAATTGGATATATATGGCTCCCCATTCCCTTACCTCCTTGAAAGCTTCATCGAAATTCTTGTGATTGTACAAATTCTTATCAAAATGATAAAGGAAGACAACAAAAAAGGCATCATTAACTCTGCGGAAATGTTTACTTCCTTCTTCCATTGTGATTTGAGGATAAAACTCATAAATCTGTGAAATTATCCTAACACCCTTTTATTCAATCCATTAAATTCTCCCATGGCAGCTACTACATAGACAAGGAAAGAATTCATGAAGAATTTTTTCAAAGTCAAGACATTTCCCAATTGAAAACAAATTGAACTACTAATATGTTCTCCCCATATTATAAACTCCTTATGTTTCTTAATGGTAGCAATGTAAAGAAACATCCACTCTTGAAATTCTCTTGCTGAAGCGAGACCTAAAACTCTACTCAAAAGAACAATAAGGTCATTGACTTCCTGGATGAAGTCTAAGCGGAACAATGTTTTAGGAGCTTAGTAACATTCTTGGCCAAATAATTCTTCATCATGATCTTTGTACATAGTTCAAATTCCTTATCCAAAGTATTTAATTCAGCCTCTAGGGAAATTGTTGCATATTCCTTGACATCTGGAAGTTTGAATAAGTCTTCAAAAAAATTGGTGTCCAACCTAATCACAAATTTACCATCATCATCCTTTACTGATTTAGAGGCCTTATCAAAGTGAGCTGCTGCAGCCAAGAAAAACTCAGGAAATGCATGGATGAAGGAAAACCAACAGCAAGAGAAATCCCATTGTCAAATATGGCTTGCATCTAAGATTTTTATTAGGGGCTTTTAGTCTTTCCCAAAATTCTGGCATATCCACCTATCCCAAGTTCGTGTCTCCAATGTTTCCCAAATATAAGGACAAACATGTATGAGGGGAAACTCCTAAGAAGGTATAATTCATCTTTTCCTTGCCTTTTGAAGAAGAAGTTGACATTAGTTCAGGGTTTGGAACCCGATCAAACCTTGAAAATTTTATAGAAATAATTTTGAAGACTCCAAAACACTGAAGTCTAAAACAAAATTTACGAAAAGATGAAGCCCGAAACTCGAAAATCGAACTTTGCTCGGTTCCAAAACCGGAAAAGATGCTAACTCCAAAAATGAAAAGCAACAAGTCAGGAAGGTCCTAAAATATGATAACTCGAAAATGAACTCGAAATCAAACTCCTCATAGTTCTAAGAGGCACGATTCGAAATGCCGAAAGGCATACCTCAAACATGAGACCTCTAAAAATCACACCAACGAAAGCACACCAACTCCAAAAGCTAAAGGTTCCAAAGATCTGAAATGAGGTTTTTCAAAATCCTTGGGTTTGATGAGACTCGATGCCTACATGATTCAAAGCTTGCAAGATTGAATGAAAGACCAAATGAAATGTTTGAAATGAACAAAAACAAACAATGAAATGACAGTGGCTTCTATGTTTAAGCAAGAAGAAGAATAAAAGGAAATAAAAAACAAAACCATGGCAATATAAACCAAAAAGATTAAAGAAAACCCAAAAATTACCTTGAAATCGATGCCTAAAAGTATGATATGGTGCAGTAAAAATTGAGGTGTCAGAGTGAAAATGATAGGTGAAAATCCAAGTTTATATAGGTAAACCTAAAATTAATGCCCAAAAGTGACACGTGTGGGGTGGTTGGGAATTAAATGTTATGCAGAGATTCTGAAATCTGAAATGCAAGCGTGACCATTCTAATGTGAAACCTAAAGTTTGAAACCGAAAGACCAAAGTTCTAAAATTTTGGAACATCGAGATTTCAGAATTTGGAACTCGGGAACGAAAAATAGCCCAGTGTAAAGTAGAACTCCAAAACGAAAGCTTTCGAAGTTTGAAATTTCGAACTTCAATATTTCAGACTTGAACTTTAAGAAAAAAATTTACTTGCAAATAACACAAAACCTAAAGTAATATAACCTCCGCATTCGAAGTCTAAAATTTCGGTCTTTGGAAAACTCCCGATTCCTGAAAAAACTTAGGTAAGAAATTTCACAAAATGGTTTTAAAAACTACCCTCTAGTTAAAGGTAAGTTAAAAGTTTAACATTTTTGGCGACATCCAAGGAATGTTTGCCTACTAAGCATTAGGCCAGTAGCCTTTACAATCTATTGGGAAAAAGATTCTTAAAAAGATATTCAGGGCACACACCGAAATAAAAAAACAAAACAAAAAGGAACAGAAAAGCAAAAAAAAATGTGCTTTGCACTTGAAGGAAATGAACAAAACAAACGCTATACGACATTTAAAATTGTCAAAAGAAAGCTTTGAGATGAATAGCATTCACATAAATGGGAAATTCTTCTCCATTGAGTTTGGATAAGAAAAATGAATTTACTTCCTTGCAACTTGTGATGATATATGGTCCACTCCAAAGGGAACCAAATTTAGAATGCATACCCAGCTTGGCCCTTTCAGCATCCCATTTGAGAACCAAATTTCCTTCATGGAACTCTTTGTTGATTGCCCTTTTGTCCAAAGATCTTTTAACTTGAGATTGGTTTTTTTCTAGAGTCATTACTGCCTTGTTCCTTATTTCTTCTAGCTCCATCAGTTTGGAGTACCTAACTGTCATTGAATTATTTTCCATAAGTTCCAGTTGATGTGCCAATTCCAAAGAAGGCAACTTTAGAGATAGTAGGAGTTTTGCTTCCCTCCCATATACCAGTGTAAAAGATGAATTCCCAACAACCCTTTTGGGTGTGATCTAATCTGCCCACAGGGTGGTTTTGAGATGAGTGTGCCAACTTATTTTATTGGTTTCCATTGTACGCTTGATGATCCATATGTGATTCTATTTACTGGACTCAGCTAATCCATTCCTCGGTGGGTTATAATTGGATGAAATTTTGAGATAAATCCCATTCTTGACAGCCTATTTGGTTAAATTCAAACCAAGAAATTACATTGCGTTGTCTGAAATTATTGTAAATGGGACACCAAAATGTGTCATTATCCCCTCCAGAAAATCAAGGACAACCTTTTCGTTTCCCTCTTTAAGTGTCATGAATTTTTCCAATGAGTAAAGTAATCCATCGTGGTGAGGACCCATTTGTGTCCATCACTTGATGGAGGATTAATCATCCCAATGAAATCCAACCCCCACTGGAAGAAGGGTTGGTTGACCTGAATTGGGTGAAGAGGCAGGGCTGCCAATCTCTGCTTTCTTGTAAAGAAAGCACATTCCTTACATTTCCTTACCCAAAAATGGGTATCTTTGAATAAATCTGGCCAATAATAATGGAACTCATGATCTTTGTAGTAGTTATGCATGTAGAGTAATGCCCTCTTGATAGACCATTGTGAAATTCTTCTAGTACCTTATTTACTGTTCTAGTCCTATGCACCGAAGAAGAACACCATTCAAATCCCTTCAAAAGAGAACATTATCCACCATAATGTAAGGAATAGAATGAAGATGGAAACTTCATCTTTGAAATTTGTCCATGCTTGTAGGGTATTCTCTGAAAGGAGAAAAACTTTCATCTTTGACAACCAATCAATCTGGTTATCATCCTGAGGTTCATTAAGGAGCACTGTGTCTTTTTCTACCTTTGACTCCAAATCTTCAAGTAAACTATTGACACAGATCTTTACCCTTGACGAGCTTAGTGACCTTAATGTGTACGTCGTATTCCATCACTTTAGTGACCCATCCAATCACGTTTCTCATTCACATATTTATTTAGCAAAAATATTAACTCCGAGATGAGACACCATCAAATGTATCTTGTTATTGGACAACATGTGTATGAATTTCTTGAAATCCCGAATAACAACAAAAACTTATTTCTCAACAAATGAATATTTGAGCTCATAATCTTTTAGGGATTGACTAAAGAAGGCAATTGGTTGTTCCATTGATTCGTTATTTTGTTGAGTGAGAATCCCATAAATAATTTCTTGGTGAAAAGGCATAGAGAATGAAATCCCTATCAAACCTTGGATTCACCAACATAGGTGCTTGAGAAATGGTTACCTTAATGGATTCAAAACTCTCCTTCCCTTCCTTTGTCCATGAGAAAGGTATATTTTTCCATGGCTGTTAATGGTTTGGCTAGGGATGCAAACTGAGGGATGAATCTCTGCACAAAATTTATTGTTCCAAGAAAACTCTGAAGTCCTTTCTTGTGACTTGGAAGAGATAGGGAACATCTTGAGCATATTCTAGCCAGATCAATGGATAGTTCTTTGGCGGATACCACATTCCCTAGAAAATTACCTTCTTATACAACGAAAATACATTTCTTGGGATTTAAAGAAACTCGAACTCCCTACACCTCTTGAATACTTTCCTCAAATGAGCCATGTGATCCTCTACATGTTTGGAATACACTATTATATCATCCAAGTACACTAGGATAATATCATTAATTAGTCCCTGGAAATCCATGTCCATGGCCCTTTGGAAGGTAGCACCAACATTAGATAACCCAAATGACATTTTATTATAGGAATACATGACTCACTTGGTAGTGAAATCCATTTTGAATTAATCATATTATCGACCGTAATCTAATTATAACCCAAATATCCATCAAGCAAAGAGAACCTTTGAGCTCCTGCTATAATTTGAAGGATTTTCTCCATTGACGGAAGAGGATAATGGTCTTTTAAAGAAGCATGATTCAAATCCCTAAAGTCTACACACAACCAAATTTCTCCGTTCTTCTTTCTTACGGGAACTAGATTTGCTACCCAAGAGGAATTCTTGATTGGGAAAATGATGCAAGCCTCAACAAGCTTGGTCAGATCCTTTCTCATCAGTGGCTCAATTTTGGGATTAATCGGCCTCTTTTCGATGGACTGGTTTGGAACTAGGATCAAGTTCGATGGTATGTTGTGCCAAACCTGGATCGAAACCACACAAATATTTATAACTCCATGCAAAAACATCATTATATTCTTGACAAATTTTGATGAAATCCTCTTTCTCCTCTGGGGTACACACTTTTCCGATCTTCAGAACTCTTTCATTTGCTACCTCAACTTCTTCAAAATCATCCTCTTTGATTACCATATTAGAATTCTACCTTCTAACTTGATCATCTGAATTAAAAATGGACTCAAGAGTGACCAGAACCTTTGGTAATTTGTTACTTTTTAATTGAATGATTTGGTCACTGTATGCTTCTTTTAACTTAGCTTGATTTTTGCAACAAACTTTGCTTCTTCCTGCAAGAAAATAATGATTTGCTCATCATTGTCAAAAACTTGCCAACTTCCGCATTATCGTGAGGCTCATTTGGAAAAACAACCATCTTAACAGATTGTAATCCTTCCTTCATTACATCAGTAGGAATGTCATACTGTGAGCCAATAGTTGCAAGTCTATCTGCGTCTTGGTTCTGATTCCTAGGAATTGTGTGAATCCCAAAAGATTTGAAATATTCAATCAAAATCCATACTCTATTTTTATAAGATCTCAATAGATAATTTTTTGATGCACTGTGAGCTCTTACCTAATGCACTATCAACTCATTATCTCCAAAAATAGTCAAGGATTTGATACCCCTTTTTAAGGCTAGTTGAATTCCTTGTACCAAAGCCTCATACTCAGCAACATTATTAGTGCAACTAAATTGTAATTGAAAGGATGAAAAATATTTACTTCCTTCTAGAGAAATCATCATGACACCATCTCTTGCTCCATTTTTAGTCCTTGAGCCATCAAAAATAGTTTCCAAAGTCCTTCAGAGCTGTTTTGGGGCTTGACGAGTTATGGTATGATTATATCCTCTTCTTGAATACAATATGTACCTAATCTCATCTCTTCTAAAAACAACAGATTAGATTCTTCTTCCACTAATGCTTCAACATATGGGTCATACTGATGATTTATACTTACCTCATCTAGAACAGTGTCTGGGACTTCTTCTACAAGAGTGTTTAGTTTGTGATCAACATATTCTTCTTCTAGATCATGAATGGTGTAATTCCCATTTATTAGACTAGTGGTATGGGGCTCCACATGATTATGAAAAATTGGTTCTTCCCTTATAGTCACCTTGGTTCCGTACCAAGTCCTGAGAATCATATGTGACCAATTAGCTGATAGGTAACCACCCATTTTGGCAGTGAAATCTCGTGATAGGAAAATGACAAAAAGGGGAGGAAGATCAATGACCGATATGTCTTGTGTGAACGACAAACTGGGGCATGCATGAATAGTAAGCTAAAGTCCTTTGATGATTCCAACAGTTTATACCATTGTTCCATCCAACTGAAAAAATCCTCTAGAGACTGGCGTGTATTAGATTTCAAGCATATACAATTTGCTTGGGCATGACGAGAAGGTATCGACACCAGAATCAATCATGCAATTATGTACCAAATGATCACCAATGATCAGGGAAATATAGAATGGTGGTGGTTTGTTTGTCTTAACAATAATTTTCCTTCTAGCTGACACAAACTTGTAGCATTTACTACTCCATGACATGATGATCTTTTGTTTATACCGAAACTTTTTGAGCCTCTTGTAACAATTTATTTGAGAAGGAATTGAGAGTGCATCCCACATGGTAACACTCAGTTTGGTATTCTTCATTTGTTCCACAATACTGAAGGGAATTTCTCCTACTTTGTTGATATTTCTTTGGGCATTAGAATCCTCTTTTAGAAAGTGCTTATTGGGTACTGTGATGCCCGAAGAACCTTCTTTCCTCACAACCTGGCTAGGTTGTGACTCTGGCAGTTTATTTCCTTCATCTATATCAACTACCACTTGTAGCTGAGGTTATGAAGTATATGTTTGATCGACTTTGGAAACTTGGGATTCTATTGCCCTCTTTTTGGAGTGGGTATTTTCTGAAACTGATGAAGAATTGATATTCAAAATGCAGAAATCATCCTCCTTCCAATTTAGCAAAGTGGTTTCCTCAGGAGCCTGTGCTTGATCGGATGCTTCTTCTGTGGATGAATTTTTTGTTTCCTCTGGTGAAGTAGATACACTTTGAACCATAAGCGCTTGGCTCAAAACTCCATTTGGGAAAATATTTTGATTGTGAGGTTGAGAACATGGATAACACCATTAATAGACTTGAACTAGATTATTCTAGATAGGTACAATAGTTCTAGAAGAACTAGCAGTAATGGGATTCCATGAATTTATGGGCTTGACTTGTGGCTTGATTTTTCACATGATTATTCCCTTGAAATGGTGGGACGATTTGGTGATAATTTTGTTGATTGTATGATTGGTACAGTTATCATATTGAGAATGTTTCCTCTTGAGTGCTACGAGTTCATTCTCAAAAGTTTGTAGCAATGAATTTACCTTAACTAGATCGTTTGAAGAAATAGGTGCGATCCACGATTTGGTTGGCTAGAAGTTGATGGAATAGGGGAAATGGTCGGTTGATTACTTGAAAGTTTAGAAAACAAAGGCATGGGAGGTCTAGGTGTAATTTTCCTGCTTGGATCAAAGAGTTCTCAGCCCTTATTGCAACTTCATAGGCATTAGGTAGTGTGGTCCCTCCCATGGATTGGATCATAACTACTATATCGTTGTTCAAAGCTCATAAATAATACAAGAATGCATTATTAGGAGAAGGATTTATGAGTGTTGGAATTCTATTCCAAGTTTTGTGGAATCAAAGTTGAAATCACTCATGTATTCTGAGGAGATCTCTTTATGGTAGTGAGTTGTTCCATGAGTGATAGGTGGTCACTCTTGTCTTTGAAATATTTGCAGATCTTCTCTCCCAACACATCCCAAGTGGTTATAGTACCAACTTCTAACCCACGAAACCACTAAAGTGCTTTTCCCTTGAAGGAAGTAGCAAGGAGTCTGACCACAACATTGTCTTTTGTAATATTATGTATTGCGCAAATGTTGGCTACATCAAGAATATGTTCCACTAGAGTAATATGAGTTTCCCATGTGTAAAAGGGAAAAATTTTGAGTGCCGCACCAGGTATAGGATCACGTTGAGCTAAATGAAGAGGATTGATTGCATTGAAAGGAGGAAAAACTTAGTTCCTTGTAGGGGCTATCATACAAATGAGAGGTTGATTGTTCTGGGTTGAGGAAACCTTTTGTAAGGAGGATTTGAATGACCCTACAAGGTTACTCAGAAAGCAATGGTGATGTTGAAATGCCTCTTCTTCTCCTTGGAGGAGACAAGGATAACTTCGATATGTTGATAATTTCCTTATCGTCTCATAGAAGCTCTTATCTGAATTCTTCACATATGTTAACACACTGAAATATGAAATTAAAAGATATAGAGTCACCGGTACTTTGATTCATGCGATTATGAAGAGAAGTACTAACTCTTGTCCCACCGAGCATGCCAAAAATTGTTGTCACGTAGATCGTGCACCCATTGAATCTCTCGAGTGATCTCATATAATGTTGGAACATCCCAAAGGTATGAGACCTTTTTCCTTGGGATGAACCTGCGGAGAATGTCGACTTCCATTGAGACTTAGAGAACTTGATTTAAGATCAATATGTAATGTTAAAACATTTGAAAATAACTCTAATCTACTCAATTTGTGGGGCTTAAAGTTAGAGATAAACAAAATAAAAATAAGGTGATGCACCAAGTATATTTAACAGATAGACCTACTTAAATGCACAATCAACTCCTCACAACAATATATGATATGCACATGTCTTACAATCTTCCTCCATCTATGATTGTAAATAATAATGCAACTTTATAACAAAAAGGAGATAACTTTTCCACAACTGATATTCAAAGTAACTATATCATTTTTTCACATAGATTGAAATAAGATAACTAAGATAAAGGTAGATTAACCAATCACATCAAGGAATTAAACATTCACAAGCTATGAATTGATCAATGATTAACACAATAAACTAGATATTTCATGGCAACATACTATTCGAATATAGCCAAAGGCTCAAAGTATCTGAATCACTCTTCTAAGCTTGAAGAGTAACTTCCCAAATGATCTAAAAGGTCTCTTTTAAACTTAATGCATCTAACTATTTATAAGTTCAAGAGGTTGAGCCATTACAGCTGAACCTTTAACTAACTAGTTACTAAAAATAGAGTGCAATTAAGTTCAAGGGAACATGCTCCCATAAAAATAGCAAAGTTGTTACACGGGTTTGACCAAGTCAACCCTGCAACTTTGACTAACTTAGAGCTTTGGATCCATTCCAACAATGGCCACTAGGCTTAGCTAGGAAGCGTATCAACTATTTCTTATTCAGGTTTCTCCTAATCCTTTTCCCACATAGCCAAACGGTGCTTGTAATCAATGAAATGTTTGATAATTCCTTGTATCTCTTCTTCCTCTAGCCCACACACATAATGATTTATGACATCTGTTATATCAACCTCTCTTGTAACCTTGACTGGAAGCCTTTTCAATTTTTTCACCACCTTCTTCAGCTGGCTTATGAAATTCGACATGAAACTAATATGTGAATTGAATTAATATTGAAAGTTTTAGTTACCTCATCATCCTCCTTAACTAAACCTTTGAAACTTGCTTTAATCTGATCAATTGGAAGAGAATCAATATTCTCGTCAAATAATTTCTGATTGATGTTATGAAATTTATTCTAAAATGTCACTTAGTTCATCCACTATTTTAACACATTTATCCTTGAATTTATTGATTAAATCCTGCAACACCTGAGGTATGAATTCCATGGCCTTTTGATACTCAAACAACTTAGAGACATTATAATTTACACCCTCCTAGAGAAGTAGATCTGGATTCATATCTCTAATTTCCTCCCAAGTAGTCAACTTCAGGTTCAAATTATTAATATCCTCAAAGAGGATTTCATCTAGCTTTTGAATAAAAACTTTCTCCGTATGGAAATCATTGTATAATTCCACAACTGTTTTGATTAAAGGGTTGGTCTCTGTACGTACCCAAAATTGTAGGGTCTTTGCACCGCTTGAACAACGTTACACGTGCCCCAATGATGATACAAGTCCCCTCGCAAGGTGTTCGGAATCCGAAAAGCTCTCTAAGCATGTGTTATCATCCCGCATACCCTACTTAGCCCCTGTGTGCTTTTTTTTCTTCTCCCCTCCTTTTCTTTGTGTTTTGGTCTTGATGATGAAACTTCCACCCGATCGGGCGGCGGTCTCATAACCGCCGCCCCGCTCAAGGCGGCGATCCTTCACGCATTTTCCGAGAATTCTCTTTTTAACGAGAATCGTGTAAATTTTCAACGTTTACCAGCTTTTTTCACCGCGTTTGCTTGTATTTATGTTTCGGTTCCTGGAATAGTGTTTTGGCATTGTTTATGGTTTAAGAGATCAATTTGGTTTTCACCTTTGGGTAAATGGGTTCTATTAATAGCTGGCTTGTGCTCAAGCAAATGGCCCCTCAAATTTGCCTCTGAATTTCTCATTTCAATAGCTTAGCCTTTCAATTTTGCTTAGGATTCATAGTTTCATTTGTTGTATGCATGGTTAGTGTTATTTAGCTGTTAGAAAGCCACATATTCTCCTTGTGCAAGTGCTGTTATTATTTCATCCAATCAATTGGAGTAGGATAGTTTGATTTTCAGTAGGAAGCCATTAAAGTTACAAGTTCTACTCGTCAAATAGGATAGTTTCAGGTTTTGGACGTTTTATGTTGCATGAATCACAATAAATCCCGCTAGGAATTGCATAAGCCAAGCTCTGTTCTCTTGCGCTATCCCTCTCCTACTCACATTGTATTCAGTCTACATCCTAAGCTGTCATTGTCCCAATATCCACTCCTGCTGATGCTATCATTACACGCTTTTCTGGATCCATGTAAGCATGAAAGAATGAGGAGATCACACTGAGGGGACAAGGCCACACACCATCAGATTCACCACTATTTTGCAAAATCCAGGTTCAAGATTTCAAAGTTCTAGTTGAAGCATATCAAATAGAATAGCCAATACTTTCATTTCAGTGAATTTTACTTTCGATATTGCCGGGGAATTTATGGGGATTGATAGTTTCGAGAACTATGATTCACTCCTCACTTCTGAGGTAGGATCGAGAGTCTTTCAAATAGAGTAGATCATTTATTTGTTATTTAGAGTAGATCTACAAACTACACAGACAAGTAGCTATACTTAGTTGCTTTGTCTATTTTAATTGTGTTATTAGTTTAGTTGTCAATTTCCAGATATATTAGATAATTTCTCTTTTAAATTCTGTTCAGTAGCTTATCAATAAAATCAGATTTAGGAATATACATAGATATATCTTACGTAGTTAATTTATTCTGTCATTAGTTAGATTTATATCATTTCCTTCTTGCATGACAATCACGGGACCTAGAGAGCCCAGAGAATACGTATTCGAGCCAATCGTGCCTCAACCCAATCTTATTACGGAAATAACTGATATAGATCAGAACCTTAGAATCCAAGTCTTCCAAACAACAACAGACTTACAACAAATCAGCTCACAGTTAAGAGGATTAAACGTAGAAGACGACAAAGCGTATACATTTTGGTCAAACCAGTCAGACTACAGGTTAAACTAGATAAATATCCACATGACTGTAGAAGGGCTTGAAAGAGAGCAAACATTCGGTTGTGATCCTTTGGTCCCACAGCCAGACGCAGGAGACACTCTCACGGACATAGATACTAGTTTAAGAATTCAGGTTGCAAGAACGCCTGTAAGATACTCTGAAAAGATTGCACAACTATTAATTCTGAACATAGAGGCCGAAAAGGCATATGACTATTGGATACTAGGGATTAGGGACTGATTCCACACATGACCATAGCAGGTCCACAACAACCACAAATCTACGGTTGTGATTCATAAATCCCACAACCCAACGAGTCCACAGTCAATTGAGCGTTGACATCGGCTTATGCACATTAGTATTCAGATCCACTCCACTTCTACCTATCATCATCACACAGTTATCCTTGTTAGACGTAGCAGCTAATGAATCTAAAGATTTCTGGACTAGACCAGAGAATCGACCGTAGAGTCCACTATACCCATCATCCATTTTCATGACCCTGTCTGGAGACATACACGAAACAATCCCAGGTCATTTTCCACGTATCCCACAACCCATAAATCAAATCACGCCAGAGCTCGATATTGATTGGAGCCCTAATAGTCAACGGTTTGATAAGAGTTTTGGACCACAATATACACCAAACCAGCAACCCGAAATTACAATCCTAACTCATATTGTGGTTTTCACAAGATTCGAGGCCACAACACTAGAATGTGTCGTGACTACAATAAATTCATGCAACATTTGCCGAGGAGCAAAGACAACTTTTCATAGATATGTTCTTGGCGAGATCTGTGTCACTAGCACCAAAAACTTTTACGAGGCGGTTTCCCTCAAAATGCTCCCCTCAAGATCTTCAAAGATCCACTCCCAAGTCACAATAATAACAAATTAAATCCAAATGGGACGAACAAAGGTGTAATGGTAGGAAATAATTCTTATGAAGCCTCGACTTCACTAAATCCACCTGTTCCATCACAATTAGGAAGTCAACCACAACCCAAGATAGTCGGTTTAGTAGAATTAGATATTGAACTACCCGTGGAAGCCATAACAAGGACATGAGAGTATTCCTCTCGGCCAAGTCCAAGTTACCCGCTAGAGACAAATAACATCCAACAAATATTAGTGAAACCCGTAGGTGCTTATGATCTAATTAATGACTTGACAAAACCTTCTCTCACATCTCCTTTTGGATTTCTTTGAGGAACTCTCTCGCCTTACGTGGCTGCTCTTTTAGAGGCACTAGGTTTAGGTCATTTAATTAACTTCACTCCACCTCCCGAAACACGGGTAAACCATATGGACTTTGATATCCACCCTACGGGGACAGCTGGATAGGGATACACAGAGTTTATATTCGAAATAAACAAAATGCCAACTGACGCTGAGATTGCCCGCAGAGGTGATCCAGCCTTACATTTGCAAGTGTGGGTCTATAACAATTATGTTAAACGCACAATGGTTGATGATGGGGCAACAGTTAACATAGTCCCCTTCTCTTTCCTTCAAAGGCTAGGGTATGGAGAAACAAATTGTTCCATGACTCAGAATACGCTAAGAGGCTATGATAGCCTTAATGCCACTTCGATTGGAACTATAATACTACCAGTTACCTTAGGACCCAAAACAATCATGGAAAAGTTTTATATTATAGATTGGGAAACCAATTATAATATGATCCTCGGCCGACCATGGATACACCGTATGAAGGCAATCCCTTCTACGTTATTTCAAGAAGTAAGGTTCTTGCACTTGGGGAAGATATTCGTAGCCAAAGGCAATCCAAAACCATTCGATATACACCTAGCTGACTTAAAGAAAAGACCGGTGTTCACTCTGAGTTTGAACTCCCAACAAACCAACTTAATAAACCGACCAATGCAAAACCGGAAGAAAAGTTGGTACTCTACAACAAATCTTGAGACTATGAGCCTAATCAAGAGTATCCTAGGCCCCAAGGATGAGACTAACATTGTGGAAATAGTATCATTAGGAACTACCGCAAAGATTGTCGACTTACTAGAACAGGATCTACCAATTTTCCTACCATTTGATTCGTAGGTATGGGATATACCCTAGAGTGGGTTCTTTACAGCAGAAGATCTCTACATGGTAGAAGTAACCAAAGCAGAAGAAATTGATGTAGTAAATGTCCCCACGTCCATCTTCCCAACCACATATTGGACTCTCCATTTCGATGGAGCAAGATGTCGTTATAAATTTGGAGCGGGTATTATCTTTACTTCTCCCAGGAAAGATCCTACCATTCGCCTTTTAAACTAAATTTCGAATGTACAAACAATGGCACGGAGTATGAAGCCCTTCTCCTTGGCCTCATAAAAGCTAAATGGCTTGGTGTTAACGACATCAGGGTGTTAGGAGACTCTCAATTAGTAGAAAACCAAGTCTCTGAGGTGTATGAGACCAGAGCTGAACACTTACAGCTCTACAAAACAGCAGTATTAACTTTGAGCAAAGAATTTGACTTCATATCCATTGAAGCAATCCCGTGAGAACAAAATCTTCTTGCAGATTCTATAGCAACCTCAGCGTCACACTTCACCCCAAACAGTGAGTTAGAAGATACCCGTTTCATGGTATCCCTTTGTACTAAACCATTAGTGAAAACAATGTCAAAACCTCTTTTAACGAACATAGCTGAGAACAACTCTACTATCCTAGACCACATTGATAGTGATAGAGCCACTCTGGATTACTTAAACACCTATGTAGTGTTACATCTCACCCATCACGTGGTAGATTTGTCCTTAATCCCACATTCATCTTCCTACTTCGGAAATCCCATGATAGAGCTTCCCCCACAAAAAGAACTCAGCATATACACAGTAGAGAATGGAGATGATCTAGAATTACCTCCAGCCCCGCCTGAGTTTGAAGAAGGTAATGCTTCTTTAATCGAAGAAACAATTGATATTAACATTGGAACGGAGGAAGAACCAAAGATCTTGAAATTAGGATCCTCATTAACTCCAGAAGAAATAGAAATACACACTCGAATCCTCAAAGAACATCAGAAGGCTTTTGCATTTAATTATAAAGAAATGACAGGGGTTGCACCACACATCACGGTACACAACCTCGTCACCA
This sequence comes from Taxus wallichiana var. yunnanensis, assembly GCA_018340775.1. NCBI lineage: Eukaryota > Viridiplantae > Streptophyta > Pinopsida > Cupressales > Taxaceae > Taxus > Taxus wallichiana. Next base: position 986,073,838 of record CM031237.1, on the reverse strand, counting down.
AATCAGATGCAAAGCCAATTAAACAAAAATCAAGGCCAATGAAACCCAAGGTGGCTCTCATGGTGAAGGAAGAAGTAATGAAACTCCTCCAAGTAGGATTCATCAAGCCGGTCGATTACTCTCAGTGGGTATCTAATATCATTCCTGTTCTCAAAAAGAATGGGAAGATACACATCTACATAGACTTCCGAGACATTAACAAAGCATGCCCTAAGGACAACTTCCTGTTACCATCCATAGACATCATCATTGATGTAACAGCCAGATTCGAGCTTTTGTCTCTCATGGATGGATTCTCAGGATACAATCAAATCAGAATATCCAAACAAGACCAAGCCAAAACCATGTTTATAACTCCTTGGGGAACCTATTGCTATGTTGTTATGCCGTTCGGTCTCAAGAACGCTGGCGCTACATACCAGCGGGCAATGACATACATATTTCACGATCTTATTCACAAGATCATGGAATCCTATGTAGATGACTTGTTGGCCAAGGCCAGGAAGTGTTGCGATCACCCAGAAGTACTCTGCACCATTTTTTCATGTCTAATAGAATATGAAGTCACGCTAAACCCAAAAAATGTGTTTTTGGTGTGACAGGAGGGAAGCTCCTTGGTTACATTATATCGTCACAAGGATCGATGTAGACCCAGCCAAAATCTGAGTTGTTCTTGAAATGATCCCACCGTCGGATGAATCTGGAATCAGGTTGTTTCTTGGGAAACTCGAGTGCAATCCAAAGATTCATCCTAGATTTAAGCTTTGTCATTCATCCAATAAAAAATCTACTCAAGGAAGATTATAGTATCGATTGGAATAATGACTGCAATGACGCTTTCGAAGTAGTTAAGCATTTCTGTTGTCACCACCCACGCTAATGCCACCTAAACCAGACCGCCCTTTAATCTTATATTCACGAGCTACCAATGTCTCGCTAGCCTGTATGCTGGCTCAAGAAGACATTGACAAGAGAGAACACGCAATCTATTTTATAAGCGCACGTTACTTGATTATGAAACATGCTATATGCAAGTAGAACAAGAATGCCTTGCCATAGTTTTCACAACTAAACGCTTAAGAAATTACATGCTAAATCAAGAAACGAGGGTCATTGTAAAAACAGACCATTTACGAACCTTCCTCACGCAAGGGTCCTTGTCTAAGAAGGTTGGATGCTTTATAACCTGAATGGGTGAATTTGAATTAACTTTTATAAATCAAAAGTCCGTTAAGGGAAAAATCATAGTAGATCAGTTGGTTAGCTGACAACCCATTAGACGGAGGCGATCTAGTCAATTTTGACTTTCCGATGAATGCATATATTATGTCGAAACTAGACCTCCCATCTCTCGAATGTCCTTGGTATACGATATTGTAATTATATCATGAACCATACGTATCGAGGAAGGTCTTATGCCGCAACAAAGAAGGTGGTTACACATTATCATAGCTAAATACGTTATTATAGAACAAGTACTCTATCGTAAGGCTTTTGATGGAATGCTTCTAAGGTGTGTTGACACGAAGAATCCAAGAAGATCCTCCACGAATCTCACAAAGTGGAATATGTGGAGGCCACTTCGGTGGTCATGCCACCGCTTGCAAAATACATTAGATGGGCTATTTTATGGCCCACTCTAGAACACGACACAGTAGAGTTTGTACGTAGGTGTCATAAATGCCAAGAATTCTCCCACGAGATTCACATGCCAGCACAAGCTCTATAACCAATCGCTACTCCATGGCCCTTTTCTACGTGGGGCCTAGATTTGATAGGGAAATTCTCTCCCTCATCTACAGATGGCCATAACTTCATAATCACGGCCACCGAGTATTTTACCAAATGGGTAGAGGCTATGCCTCTCACCACTATACCAGGTTCCGTGATCGCCAAGTTCATTTTGAACCAGATCATTTGCAGGTACGGTGTCCCACAAATCATTATCACAGATAATGGGACTTCTTTTAAGAATGACGAGGTTCGTGAACTATGCAATAAATTTAAGATAAATCATCGTACAACCTCCCTGTATTACCCTTAAGCTAATGGATAGGCTGAAGCAACAAATAAAACATTAAAATCCATTCTTCTTAAAATGGTAAAAGAAAACAAAAAATATTGGCATTTAAAGTTATACCCGGCCTTGTGGGCCCATTGAACCTCAATAAGAACACTAATAGGAGCAACTCCTTTCTCATTAGTATTTGGAGTGGAAGCAGTTCTCCCACTTGAGGTTGAAATACCCAATCTCCGCATCTCATTACAGGGGATTCTAAATGAAGATGCTTATAGAGAAGCACATCTCTCCCAACTATAAAGCCTAGATGAAGCCAGGTTAGATGTTGAACAGTGACACAAAGTCTATCTTTGACCGGATGTGCCGACAAGTATAACAAGAAGGTCTATGAACGAGACATTTATGAAGGTGATCTAGTTCTAAGACTAGACAGTTGGATCGATAAAAATATTGGTGAAGGGAGGAAATTCCGGCCCAAATGGTTGGGCCCATACCGAGTCATGAAGGACTATGGAAATGGTGCATATCTCTTATGCACACTGGAAGGTGAGGAATTTGGTGAAACTGTCAATTCCCTACACCTTAAATGATTCTATGCATAAGTGACCAGCACTATCTATATAATTATATCTACATTACATCTTCATGTAGCTAGGTTCATTTCGTCCGCTTGTTTCATACAAATCTTGTGATCAAGGAACTTATTCCCAAAGCAATTCATTACAAAATTCTGATGGTATTGACATTAGCTTTCAAATCATACTTCTTCATTTTCATAACATCATCACCATTTCAGAATCATTTCATCCATACAAGGCTAGATATGACAAAGTCTTAACGGTAACCATACCAAGGTCTGCATGCTTGTTCTCACTTTTGGTTTCTCCCTAGGATAGGTGTCTTGCCTATGGTCTGTTCTAGAAGCTTCATAGTGTCACATCTATCCCATACGTATATCTCTTTGGAAATAAGAACATACTGACATTTTGCTCAAATAAACAAGTCAAATATAGATCAAACATAAAATTTTATTTTACACATTTCCTTGTCCTACCAGCCTTGGTGATGAGCTTGCATCTCTTACTAGTGACGTAGGGTTGGGAAAGGATGGGAATGCCCTTACTCGCATGTACCTTGTCCATGGTGATAAACCCACGCTTCTTACTAGTAGCATGGGGCAAGGTGTAGGGGGTCCTCTTGACAAATAAATGTTGAAGGTCATAAGCAAACAGTTCAAATAAACCTTTGAAATCTTGAGTCAAAACGAATGAATCAGATGTCCAAAATTCCAAGAGAGTTCAAAACCCTAAAAACTAGATTTTTTCAACCATGTGGCCATCTACGGATCTAAGTCTAGATAAACCGCAAAGCAAGTAGCATTCTAAACTATGGAGTCACTTGAGTAGAGTAGGTTTGTAGCATCCTAATTTGGTTCCACCAAATATTTGTCTATCTCTCATCACTACCATTCAAAAAATTTCACAACTTGTGCCCTTTCTAGCTCTCGGTGATGAGCCCTCGCATCTTACTAGTTACATGGAGATAGGAGTGGGGCAAGTTCATTTGCTCATCATACCGGTTTATCATCTCATTTTGTCAAAACAAAAATGAAGTACCAAAAATTTCTTATAGAAACTAAAGTTCAAAATCACATTGTGTCTACATTATCATACATCAGCATCACAAAATACAAAAAGAAAGAAAACATTTGTATCATTTGTTCTCCATTGCATACATTCTAAAAGGCATATAAAAACAACATTATAATTTACATATGAAAGCAAGTCACAAGAACATTGATGCCAAAATTGTGATCTAAAAAAAAATATATATATATATATATAGTCAAATTTCCTGTACAATGCCATCATGCGCTAAGCATGGTCAAAACACTCAAAGAGCTTGGAAATACAACTACATCATACAAAGTCTAATAGAGCCAAGCGGCCTCTCAACCCCTATGAGATCCCTCTGATGGTGCACGCCCACGTCTAGGACTCCAGCTACGCCAACGCTCTGAGTGCATGGAGGGCTCACGGTCCCGAGGAGCAGCTGCGGCCTCGCCATGAGAGTGACTCCTCATCAGGCGCTCTGCTGTCCTATACCCTGCTAGCTCGGTATGGAGGGAAGTCACCATCCTGGCCACATGCTAAACAGGGGCAAAAACATCGGTATGTCTACCGGCTGTTGAAGGCTCCCCTGCATCCACGGATAGCTCCGCGCATGTCTTCTCCATAGGGATCATCAGGGTATCAGTGCATACCCGACGAATCAGGTCTCGCCACTCATCAACAGTCTCTGCAAGCAAAGGAGAAAAACCAAATTAGAAATAATCAAGAGATAGAAACAAATGTAAACAAAAGGAGAGATAACAACTAAGGCAATCCTAACTAGAAACAAACATTAAAAGGAAGGATGATAACTCACTCGAGATCTCCAGGGCCTCCAAGATGGATCTCTAGGGTCGGCACCTGCCACAGATGCCGCCACTAACTGGTGCACTCCTCCTATGCCTAGGGCCACATAACATCCTACTACGGACTCATCCTCTCCGCCCAAGCCCTGAGAGAGTGGCTCCTCTGAAACCAGAGTCACCCTCTCCGCACTCTGCTTTGCTTCTCTCTGCTGTAGGATATCCTGAGTGTCATGCCACTCAGATCACTTTCCTCCTCTCCGCCCGACTCATTGACCTCAGCCTCGGTCTCCTCCTCCGTCTCCCCCATGAACTCCTCGGGTGGGAGTCTATGTCAATGGGGTCGTCGCTGTGTGGGCGGGACCGGCGGCAATATGAAGTAAGGGTGCCTGAGGAGCACCGGCTCTTCCTCGAGCTCGTACTACCCACCTAGCTATAATGGGGACACTAGGAGTAACAACTATCTAACCCCAGCCTCTAGGACCTCCCCTGGCCTCTCGAACTGATCTATATACCGGTACCACTGGGGGAAGCATACCCACGTAAGGCAAGCCAAACTACTGAGGCACTCGACCAAAAGAATGAATCTCCACCCTCCCCATCCTGTCAACAAGTTGTCCTGTGGTGGAGCAAGAAATCAAAGTCAGATCCTCCTCACCCCATAAACCTGTCATTTCCCGATAGGGTTTGGCCTCCATGTCATCGGTGGTCAAGGAGGTGATCGGGCTAATGAGGTGCTCGAGCACCGACATGTCTCGTCCATCCGGCTGCCCTCACAGGCTCGAGATCCGCCACCTCTACACCTCTCCCATAAGGGATGAAACGCAGCTCGTAGACCCGGCTCATAACTAGGGTCGGATGGCTCAATGACTACCCCATAAATGGACCACCCAAGACAAATCATGATAGGTGGTCCCAAGAATGTTGGCTCCCGGGCGTAAATCTAGCCATGCCCCTCAACTCAGTGCAATGATGGGGGACCAACAATACAAGAAAGTGTCTCCTCCCTTATCCTGGATCAATGGCAAGGATCCCCATAATGGCTTTGATGAATCACGGGGATAGGCAGCTAGGAATAGATCAGACCCTCACCTTCTTCTTGAACCAATGGAGATAACTACATCTCCCATATATGAGGCCCCTTTGTCTATCTCGAGCTCGTGACCCGCTATCTCAAGAGTGAGCCATCTCTCAATAATCGGGACCCCAAGATATGGTAAACGTCCTCCAAAGTAATGGTCCACTCACCCTGGACTTCTGGTAATCGAAAGTGTTCCGATCAAAGCATCCCAATATGAAAATAGATCACAAAGTATGTGATTAGATGGTAACATGCGGGACCCGTGATATGCGCAATATACCGGCCCTCTAAAGAGTGTCTTGCTCATCCTGAGAAAGGGCATCCAATAGTGCCAGAATCCAATCACACTCTCTCTCTCTCTCTCGACTCCTTTGGATATACTCCTCCTTCGCCTGCATACACCCAAAAACACACAAAATAGGGTAAGTTAGTATCCAAATGACATTAGAAAAATCACGAAAGTAGGTAAGGATGCTAAAAATACAAAAATGAATTCAAATAAGTGTTATTTGTACATTATGTGCGGGGACCGCCACCCTTAGCAGGTGGCGGTTTATGTAATCAATGCCTTAAAGGTGGCGGTCTTGTAACCCATCGCCACCCCGATCGTGGCGGCGGTCTCTTAATCGCCGTCTGCTGGCAGGGCGAGAAATCGTGTCCCAAAACCCATGCGGGTCATATGCCCTAAAAACGGCTACAAATGCAAAATAAATACCATTTTGATTCAAACAAGGCCTACCTAGTAGGCGCCCCCTAGTTGACCCTATTAAAACTGACATTTTCAAAAATAACCCCCTCGTGAAAAAGATTTCACCATTTTGACATTTTGAGGACAAAACGGTAAATCAAGAAAAACTAACCTATGATCTCGTGGTCGGTGTTCCACTTGCGGAGGCATGATCATGATCTCACCCCGAATGTTTTGAATATACTCTCGTGAGAAACCATCACCATGGGTCCCAGAGCTCAAAATCAACCAAATCAACATGCGCAAATGAATAGGAAAATGGGCCCACTTTTACATATATAACAACCTGACTTGTTTTGAATGCCCCTTTTCACAGGTTTGGAGCACCGGCAAAGGTAAGTTCTTATCCCCTGCACAAATGGTACGTCCTCATTTCATATTATTTTAGTATTTATTTTCCGATCTATTTTGTCTATCTACACTTGAGTCCTCTTTTCATTTTACAGGTGGTAGGAATTTTGGATGGCGTCATTCCGACACACGGACGTATCAGGTATAACTTCTAACTTCCCATTTCAGGACCGCCATACTTGGACCCACCATTTTATGCCTCTTCATGGCTAAAACACTTCTCCGAGGGTGCAATATGTACGTACCCAAAATTGTAGTCTTGCTTTGATCCGTAACAACGTTACACGTGCCCCAATGATGATACAGAGTCTCCTCGCAAGGTGTTCGGAATCCGAAAAATCTCTCCAAGCATGTGTTAACATCCCACATACCCCGCTTAGCCCCTGCGTGCTTTATTTTCTCTTCTCCCCTTATTTTATTTGTGTTTTGGTCTTGATGTGACGAAACAGCCGCCGCCCGCCTCGGGCGGCGGTCTCGTGATCACCGCCCGCCCGGTGGTGGCGGTCCTATAACCACCACCTCGCTGTGGCGATGGTCTTCACGCATTTTCCAAAATGCTCTTTTAATGCTACTCATGTAAATTTTCAATGTTTACCAACTTTTTTCACCACCTTTGCTTGTATTTATGATTCTGGTTCCCTGGAATAGTGTTTTGGCATTGTTTATGGTTTAAGAGATCAATTTGGTTTTCACCTTTGGGTAAATGGGATTCTATAAATAGCTGGCTTGTGCTCAAGAAAATGGCCCCTCAAATTTGCCTCTAAATTTCTCATTTCAATAGCTTAGCCTTTCAATTTTGCTTAGGATTCATAGTTTCATTTGTTGTATGCATGGTTAGTGTTATCAAGTTTGTTAGAAAGCCACATATTCTCCTTGTCAGCAAGTGTTATTATTTCATCCAATCAATTGGAGTACGATAGTTTGATTTTAAGTAGGAAGCCATTAAGTTACAAGTTACGCTCGTCAAATACGATAGTTTCAGGTTCGGACGTTTTATGTTGCATGACTCACAATAAATCCCACTAGGAATTCGCATAAGCCAAGCTCTCGTTCTCTTGCGCTATCCCTCTCCTACTCACATTGTAGATTCTGGGCCTACATCCTAAGTGTCATTGTCCCAATATCAACTCCCGCCGATGCAAAGCATTACATGCTTTTTGGATCCACATAAGCATGAAAGAACGAGGAGATCACACCGAGGGGACGAGGCCACACACCATCGATTCGCAAATTTCCGTAAAATCCAGTTCAAGCTTTCAAATTTCTAGTTGAAGCATATCAAATAGAATAGTCAATCATTTCATTTCGGTGAATTTTACTTTCGATATATGAAGCTATAGGGATTGATAGTTTCTGAGAAACTATGATTCACTCCTCACTTCTGAGGTAGGATCGAGAGTCTTTCAAATAGAGTAGATCATTTATCTATTATTTAGAGTAGATCTACAAACTACACAGACAAGTAGCTATACTCAGTTGCTTTGTCTATTTTAATTGTGTTATTAGTTTAGTTGTCAATTGCTAGATATATTAGATAATTACTCTTTTAAATTTTGTTCAGTAGCTTATCAATAAAATCAGATTTAGGAATATACATAGATATATCTTGTGTAGTTAATTTATTCTGTCATTAGTTAGATTTATATCATTTCCTTCTTGCATGACAATCACGAGACCTAGAGAGCCCAGAGAATACGTATTCGAGCCAATCGTGCCTCAACCCAATCTTATTATGGCAATAACTGATATAGATTAGAACCTTAGAATCCAAGTCTTCCAAACAACAACAGACTTACAACAAATCAGCTCGCAGATTCCACTAGTGCGCATCAAAGACATAAGATTTCCTAACTAGTTTGTCTACATCCCACGCGTATTCCATCCCCATCGGCTATCTCAACACGACCTCGGGAGGTCAGGTGTGAGAAAGAGTTACTTGTAGATTCCCACGCTCGTTTGTCACTTTTCCATCGCATGCCTCCTAGAGCATACACTCAATCTATTCATCAACTTATCATCCCTTCTGACCTATCTTCTCAATTTCATGATATGAGATATCATCAAGATGGGAAGAGATAGTCAGAGTAGTCGTATTTAAAGGATTTGTGGTTAGATTTGGTTGTGTGACTTTCTTCAAAAGAGCAGTCAGTTGTTCAACCTTTTCTTTCAATTCATCCTTAGAAGTCTTATCTTTGTCATACATTTTTCTAACAAATTCCCAAGGGCCACTTGAACATCTTGTTTTACACCCTCATCTGTTGCCTTTCCTAATGAAAACCTAAAGATTTGATAATTTGTTGTGGTAATGGTTTCTTTGGTTTTTCCTCTGAGATGCCTATTCTATGAAGCTTTCTCTGATTTGGATTACCGATAAGTTGGAAACAATATTTGGAAATTTAGCTTGCATTTTTAGAGTGGGCTCCATCACGCTCGAGATAATTCACATCTACAAGGCACCTTCTTCTTAATTTACTTTGAGCACTCGGTAAATTAATATCACCGGGTATAATAGTTGAAATGGAAGTGGTAATGATAGATGGTGCGGGAGTTAGAATAGCTTCGGGAGTAGATGAAACAAGACTGGAAATGGAAATGGAAGGAAATGGAAGTTGTTAAGAAAATGGAGTGGAAAGTGGAGACCCAATCATCTCTCCAACTAAGAGAATAGGAAGGGATGAGAAAACTTGGGCCATAGATGGAGATGGAAAAGTAGAGATGAGAAGAGGAGTGGTAGACAATGATGGAGGCGGTGGAGCTGAGGATGGTGATAATGGTAGTGAAAGAGAAAGTGGAAAACCTTGTGATACAACCAGAGAAGCACTAACATCAATAACTTCAGATACTTACACTGTAGAAGACACAACCTTGGTAGTAGGGATTTTTGCAAGAGAAGAACTACCAACAACAAATGAGATCTTTCTTGGAGCTATAGTGGCCTTCTGAGTAGACCTCTTACCTTTTGTAGGTGTAGGAAAACTTAGGGTTGGTTGGGCTTTTATTCTTATAGGTTGGTCTAACCCTTTGGGTGAGATTCCCAAAGTAGCTAACCAATAATATGTTCTTTACAAGATGACCCCCACCCTTTTCTTTGTATTAGAAAATTCTTCTTGATACCAATCAATCCATGGTAATGGTTGATTAGCAATGTTATCACTCCTATAAACTGGGTCAAGCACATCATCATCATCTTTGATTCCATCAGAACATCTGTAATACCATATTTTTAACTTCATCAAGAGTTAACCTTTCAAACTCTTGTTGTCTAATGATGACCTCATCTTGACAATGGATCCAGATATCTTCTAATTGAGGAACATGGGAACTAGCCAACCTTATTTTGCTAAATTTTCCCCAATAATCAAAGTTAGTTCTAGGGTGGAAAGTTTACAAGGTAACTTTAGACATTTCTCCATCGACATTCTTTGCCTTGTAAATACTAGCACAAGTGTATCTTCCAATTGAAATGGGAAACTGGACTCCTACCTTATGTTGTTTATTTTGAATCTTATGATAATCCAATAATTGACGAACCAGTTCTAACAAGACCCATTTATCAATCGGGCATCTTGGTAATTTATTAGGAGCACCTAGGAAACTTGGAACCCTGATGTATGTAAATGTTGGGAATTGGAGATATATGGCTCCCCATTCCCTTACCTCCTTGAAAGCTTCATCAGAAATTCTGTGATTGTATAAATTCTTATCAAAATGATAAAGGAAGACAAAAAAGGCATCATTAACTCTACGAAATGTTTACTTCCTTCTTCCATTGTGAGTTGAGGATAAAACTCATAAATCTGTGAAATTCTCCTAACACCCTTTGTATTCAATCCATTAAATTCTCCCATGGAAGCTACTGCATAGATGAGGAAATAATTCATGAAGAAGTTTTTGAAGTCAAGACATTTCCCAATTGAAAAAAATGAACTACTAATATGTTCTCCCCATCTTATAAAATCCTTACGTTTCTTAATGGTAGAAATGTAAAGAAAATACCACTCTTGAAATTTCTTCTTTCAAGCGAGACTTGAAACTCTACTCAAAAGTACAATAATGTCATTGAATTTCTAGATGAAGTCTGAGTGGAATATTTTTTTGGGGAGCTTAGTAACATTCTTGGCCAAATAATTCGTCATCATAATCCTTTTACATAGTTTAGATTCCTTATCCCAGTATTCAATTTCAGCCTCTGGGGAAATTGTTGCATATTCCTCGACATCTGAAATTTTGAATAAGTCTTCAAAAAAATAGGTGTCCACTTAATAAAATTTTTACCGTTTTCATCTTTTTGATTTAAAGGCCTTATCGAAGTGAGTGATGCGGCCAAGACAAACTCAAGGCAATGCATGGATGAAGGAAAACTAGCAGCGAGAGCAAGCCCACTATCAAATATGGCTTGCATCCAATATTTTTATTAGGGGCTCTTAGTCTTTCTCAAAATTCTAGTATATCCACATGTCCTAAGTTCATGTCTCCAATGTTTCCCAAATATGAGGACATGCATGTATGAGGGGAAACTCCTAAGAAGGTATACTTCATATTTTCCTTTCCTTTTGAAGAAGAATTTGACATCAGTTTGGGGTTCGAACCCAATTGAACCTTGAAAATTTTATAGAAACAATTTTGAAGACTCCAAAACACCAAAGTCTAAAAATTTTTTTCAAAAATATGAAGCACGAAACTCGAAAAATATGAACTTTGCTCGGTTCCGAAACCGGAAAAGATGCTAACTTCGAAAATGAAAAGGAACAAGTCCTAAAGGTTCAAAAAGATGCTAACTCGAAAGTGAACTCAAATCAAACTCCTCACACTCGAAATGCCAAAAGGCATACCCTCGAAATGAAGACCTCCAAAAATCACACCAACTCCAAAAGCTAAAGGTTCTGAAGATCTGAAATGAGGTTTTTTCAAAATCCTTGGGTTCGATGAGACTCGATGCCTGCATGATTCAAAGATTGCAATATTGAATGAAAGACAAACAACATGTTTGAAATGAACAAAAATGAACAACGAAACAACAAAGTGGCTTCCATGTTTAAGCAAGAAGAAGAATGTAAGGAAATAATAAACAAAACCATGACAATCTAAACCACAAATTTAAAAAAACCCAAAAACTTACCTTGAAAATGATGCCTAAAAGTATGAAATGGTGAGATAAAAATTTAGGTGTTAGATTGAGAATGACGAGTGAAAATCCAATTTTATATAGGTAAACCTTAAATTATTGCCCGAAAACAAATACATGTGGGGTGGTTGGGAATTAAATTTTATGTAGAGAGTTTGAAATATGAAATTTAAGCGTGTCTGCATTCTAATGTGAAACCTAAAATCTGAAACCCGAAAGACAAAAAGTTTCAAATTTTGAAACTTTGGGATTTTGGACTTCAAACTCAGAACCAAAATAGCCCTAGGTGTAAAGTAGAACTTTGAAACACGAAAGCCCGAAGTTTCAAATTTTGAACTTCAAGATTTTAGACTTCGGAACTTTGAGAATTTTTTTACTTACAAATGACACAAAACCCAAAGTAAGAGAACCTCCACATTCAAGTCTGAAATTTTGGACTTTGGAAAACTCCCGATTCCCCAAAAATACTTAGGAAAGAAATTTCACAAAATGGTAGATTTTTTTATTAAAATTACCCTCTAGTTAAAGGTAACTTAAAAGGTTAATAGCACACAAAGTTTCCCCCATGGTAGAGAAGCCCATCCTTGAGATAATAATCTTCAATTCAATTGTTGAAATTTCACCCAAAAGTCTCTGTCCTGGGCATATGCCTCTATGTAAGCTTCCTTCGTGAAGGGCTCAATTTGAGAGATAGTGGCCAAGTAGGAGATTTTCTTGGCTAGGCAAGCAACGTGGTTCTACCACCAATTTTATACTACCCTTCTTATATTTGATCACAAGATGGAACTACGAAGGAACCCCATCCATTTGTAATGCCTTTCATGCCTGTAATTTAAACCGTGCTTGTAAATATTAGAGAGATGTTTTTGGTCGGTGTGTACAATAGTTTCTTTACCCAAAAATAATGCTTCCATTTTGTAATTACCTCAACTAGTGCATACATTTCCTTATCATATATTGAATATCCTTTAATCGTTGAAGTAAAAGTTTCGAATGATAACATACGAGTTTACCTCCCTAAAGCAACATTACACCCATAACATAATCACCGACATTTGTTTCTACTTCAAATGACTACTAAAAATTAGGGAGAGAAAGTGTTGATGCATGACTAATCTTGTATTTTAATAACTTAAAGGATCAATCACAAGCTAAACTTTGAGCACTCTGTAAATTAATATCACAGGTACAATAGTTGAAATGGAAGTGGTAATGATAGATGGTGCATGAGTTAGAATAGCTTCGGGAGCAGATGAAACAAGACTGGAAATGGAAATGGAAGGAAATGGAAGTTGTTGAGAAAATGGAGTGGAAAGTGGAGACCCAATCATCTCTCCAACTAAGAGAATAGGAAGGGATGAGAAAACTTGGGCCATAGATGGAGATGGAAAAGCAAAGATGAGCAGAGGAGTGGTAGACAATGATGGAGGGTGGAGCTGAGGATGGTGATAATGGTAGTGAAAGAGAAAGTGGAAAACCTTGTGATACAATCAGAGAAGCACTAACATCAATAACTTCAGATACTTACACTGTAGAAGATATAACCTTGGTAGTAGGGATTTTTGCAAGAGAAGAAATACCAACAACAAATGAGATCTTTCTTAGAGCTATAGTGGCCTTCTGAGTATACCTCTTACCTTTTTAGGTGTAGGAAAACTTAGGGTTGGTTGGGCTTCTATTCTTATAGGTTGGTCTAACCCTTTAGGTGAGATTCCCAAAGTAGCTAACCAATAATATGTTCTTTACAAGATGGCCCCCGCCCTTTTATTTGTATTAGAACATTCTTCTTGATACCAATCAATCCATGGTAATGGTTGATTAGCAATGTTATCACTCCTATAAACTGGGTCAAGCACATCATCATCATCTTTGATTCCATCAGGAACATCTGTAATACCATATTTTTAACTTCATCAAGAGTTAACCTTTCAAACTCTTGTTGTCTAATGATGACCTCATCTTGACAATGGATCCAGATATCTTCTAATTGAGGAACATGGGAACTAGCCAACCTTATTTTGCTAAATTTTCCCCAATAATCAAAGTTAGTTCTAGGGTGGAAAGTTTGCAAGGTAACTTTAGACATTTCTCCATTGACATTCTTTGCCTTGTAAATACTAGCACAAGTGTATCTTCCAATTGAAATGGGAAACCGAACCCTACCTTATGCTGTTTAGTTTGAATCTTATGATAATCCAATAACTCGATTTAACCAGTTCTAACAAGACCCATTTATCAGTCGGGCATCTTGGTAATTTATTAGGAGCACCTAGGAAACTTGGAACCCTGATGTATGTAAATGTTGGAAATTGGAGATATATGGCTCCCCCATTCCCTTACCTCCTGAAAGCTTCATTAGAAATTCTCGTGATTGTATAAATTCTTATCAAAATGATAAAGGAAGACAAAAAGGCATCATTAACTCTATAGAAATGTTTACTTCCTTCTTCCATTATGAGTTGAGGATAAAACTCATAAATCTGTGAAATTCTCATAACACCCCTTTGTATTCAATCCGTTAAATTCTCCCATTGCATTTACTCCATAGATGAGGAAAAATTCATGAAGAAGTTTTGAAGTCAAGACATTGCCCAATTGAAAAAAATGAGCTACTAATATGTTCTCACCATCTTATGAAATCCTTACGTTTCTTAATGGTAGAAATGTAAAGAAAATACCACTCTTGAAATTCTCTTGCTAAAGCGAGACTTGAAACTCTACTCAAAAGTACAATAATGTCATTGAATTTCTAGATGAAGTCTGAGTGGAATATTTTGGGGAGCTTAGTAACATTCTTGGCCAAATAATTTTCATCATAATCCTTTTACATAGTTTAGATTCCTTATCCCAGTATTCAATTTCAACCTCTGGGGAAATTGTTGCATATTCCTCGACATCCGAAATTTTGAATAAGTCTTGAAAAAATAGGTGTCGAAGCTTAATAAAAATTTACCATTATCATCCTTTACTTGATTTAAATGCCTTATCGAAGTGAGTGATGCGCCAAGACAAACTCAAGGTAATGCATAAATGAAGGAAAACTAAAATGAGATGAAGCCCACTTTCAAATATGGCTTCAGATCCAATATTTTTATTAGGGGCTCTTAGTCTTTCTCAGAATTCTAGCATATCCACCTGTCCCAAGTTCATGTCTCCAATGTTTCCCAAATCTGAGGACATGTGTGTATGAGGGGAAACTCATAAGAAGGTATACTTCATCTTTTCCTTGCCTTTTAAAGAAGAAGTTGACATTAGTTTGGGGTTCGTAACCCAATTGAACATTGAAAATTTTATAGAAACAATTTTGAAGACTCCAAAACACCAAAGTCTAAAAGTCTGAAAAAAAAACTTTCAAAAGTATGAAGCCTGAAACTCTGAAAAATATGAACTTGCTCAGTTCCGAAACCAGAAAAGATGCTAACTTCGAAAATGAAAAGGAACAATTCCTAAAGGTTTGAAAAGATGCTAACTCTGAAAGTGAACTCTGAAATCAAACTCCTCACAATTCTGAAATGCCAAAAGGCATACCTTCGAAATGAAGACCTCCAAAAATCACACCAACTCCAAAAGCTAAAGGTTCCGAAGATCGAAATGAGGTTTTTTCAAAATCCTTGGGTTTGATGAGACTCGATGCCTGCATGATTCAAAGCTTGCAAGATTGAATGAAAGACCAAACAACATGTTTGAAATGAACAAAAATGAACAACGAATCAACAAAGTGGCTTCCATGTTTAAGCAAGAAGAAGAATGAAAGGAAATAACAAACAAAACCATGACAATCTAAACCAAAAATATTAAAGAAAACCCAAAAATTACCTTGAAATTGATGCCTAAAAGTACGAAATGGTGTGATAAAAATTTAGGTGTTAGATTGAGAATGACGAGTGAAAATCCAATTTTATATAGGTAAACCTTAAATTAATGCCTAGAAAGCAAATACATGTGGGGTGGTTGGGAATTAAATTTTATGTAGAGAGTTTGAAATATGAAATTTAAGCGTGACTGTTCTAATGTGAAACCCGAAATCTGAAACCCGAAAGACAAAAGTTTCAAATTTTCGAAACTTTGGGATTTTGGACTTGAAACTCAGAACCAAAATAGCCCTAGGTGTAAAGTATAACTTTGAAACACGAAAGCCGAAGTTTCAAATTTTCGAACTTCGAGATTTTAGACTTCGGAACTTTGAGATTTTTTTACTTGCAAATAACACAAAACCCGAAGTAAGAGAACCTCAACATTCGAAGTCTGAAATTTTGGTCTTTGGAAAACTCCCGATTCCCCAAAAAACTTAGGAAAGAAATTTCACAAAATGGTAGATTTTTTTATTAAAATTACCCTCTAGTTAAAGGTAACTTAAAAGGTTAACAGGCACACAAAGTTTCCCCCATCGGTAGAGAATCCCATCCTTGAGATAATAATCTTCAATTCAATCTGCTGAAATGTCACCCAAAAGTCTCTGTCCTGGGCATATGCCTCTATGTAAGCTTCCTTCGTGAAGGGATCGATTTGAGAGATAGTGGCCAAGCAGGAGATTTTCTCTGTATAGGCGTCCAAAGCAACGTGTCTACCACCAATTTTATACTACCCTTCTTATATTTGATCACAAGATGAAACTACTGAAGGAACCCCATCCATTTGTAATGCCTTTCCTGCTGTAATTTAAACTGTGCTTGTAAATATTAGAGAGGTTTTTGGTCGATGTGCAGCAATAGTTTCTTTACCCAAAAATAATGCTTCCATTTTTTAATTACGTCAACTAGTGCATACATTTCCTTATCATATATTGAATATCCTTTAAATGTTGAAGTAAAAGTTTGAGAATGATAACATACGGGTTTACCTCCTAAAGCAACATTGCACCCATAACATAATCACCGACATTTGTTTCTACTTCAAATGACTACTAAAAATTAGGGAGAGCAAGTGTTGATGCATGAATAATCTTGTATTTTAATAACTTAAAGGATTTATCTTGTTCTTACCCTACCAAAACCCATACTCTTTGTGGCCACTATGTGTAGAGGTGCTACAATACAGAGAATCCTGGAATGAACTTCCGCATGTTTTGTAATGCTCCCACAAAACTCCAAGTCTCCATTGTTTTACAGAAACTTTGTTCTTGTGCGGGTGAATGCCAATCTTGGAATCCACCAACAACCTCTAAGTATGGAGGGCTTAAGGTACCTCGGATGTGGATGTAGATCTATGGGCACCAAGAAGATAGATGTTATAATGTCTACAAAACTAAAACAAATATGATTAGATAACAATATGCGGGGGTTTCCCAGATAACGTTGGTTCCAAGAAGTTGTCAACTTCCTTGGAGGATGTCAACCCCGTGTCTAGAAAGATAGAAATGAATGATGAATAGTATGTAATATGGATTACATACAGAAATTGATATATGTCAGAAAATGAAAATATCGATAAATAAATCACTGACTTAATTAAAGAAAACCAAGCTTATGTGAACCAACGACAATTTTGAGGCCAAATTTGCCAAGAAATGGATTTGTCAAAAAATCCACATAAGACATGTCAGGAGATGGACATGTTAAAGGAACATGCTAAGAGGTGGATTTTCTAAACACACTAAAAAGGCATGAGTATGGCATCAAAATGGCAATGAAAATTAGAAGTTATAACACCAAAGGTTCAATATGATTTTGAAAAACTTGATCGAAAGAAGGGGAGAAGGCATGTATATATAATCTAGGGAGGGGGTTAGGTAAGGGATGTTAGGTAACCTTGGTTTCCAAAAGTAACCTTAATTAGAAGACATGATTTAAGTCATAATGGATTTAATTTGATGGAGGAGGTCATGCTTTGAATTATTATGTAAAATAAAAAGGATGTGATATTGAGTGGGGAGCATGATGGAAAAGGTTAGGTGTAATAGTGCATCCCATGTGGATTATTTTTCACTATTATATTTTTGAGTGGGATGTTAGATTGTGAATGTTTTTGGGGTATATAATTTTGGGGTATTGATTTTTAGGTGAGATAATATATTTGAGACAATAGATTTGATTTGATTGAGTGGGGTCCATGTGGGTTCATGATTTGGAGGATTAGGTGTAATAGTGGATGTGATGGGGATGAGTGGGGTGCATGATGTGGATGATTTTGGAGCATTTTATTAGTATGTGAGGTGATGTTATTTAGGTTAATAATATTAATTATGAAAGGGGCTTACATGGAATCCATTAACACATAATGATGAATGATCCAAGAGGTACATCTTTATCCCTTTAAGATGACTAATGATTAAAGGGGATTAATTAATTACTTAAAGGTAATTGTGTTTTGGTGGGAATGGGATTTAGTTTATGGTAAAAGGAAATCAAGAGGGTAAGTGTAACGAAAGAGAGTGAATCCGGGGTGAGGGAGAGGAGCTACACCAAAAATGGTGTCTACATTTGCCCCTTTTTGTTGAGTGGTTTGTGATAGAAAGCCATGAGACAAAAACAAAAAGGGTTGGATGAAATCATGTGTCCGTAAAAGGGATGGGGATGGATAAAAACATGACCAAAGGCAAGATGCCCCAGGTGAAAAAGGATCATAATAATAATGAAAAATATGGCGGTGACTCCAATATCACATCGGTAAAGGACAATTGCGGTCTCAATGAGACAAGCGATAATGGTCTACTGATTAGTGAGTGGGTGGAGACCAATGTAGTATGGATATAAACCACGATGACCAATGGGTCATAAGAAAATATCAAAGTATGCACAATTTAATGTGAAGAGTATGCAAAATCCTTCGTATGTGAGGAATCGAGCAAAAATCATGCATCCGCAAAAGGGACGAGGATGAAAATAATGATGCCCCAACATAGGGAATGATATAGAAGGTGGATATGTAAATAAAATGCCGAGGGGAATGAATGTAATCATAAATGTGGACACGATGAGTAGATAGGATAGAAGGGTGAGATAAAAAAATCCAAGAGGGAGGGTAAATATGATTTTGAATACATGTTTCATAAGGAATGTGTGTCATTGACAAGAAAATACTGGGAGAAGAAAGTAGAACAAATTTTGATTCATGGAAATGGGGGAAATATTACGATCGATGTTTTCCAAGAAAAAAGTAGAACATGCACTTATGAAGGAAAAGGTGATAGGTGATGGTTGTCATGGTATCCTCGAAGATGAAAATACTATGGGAAGAAATTCTTAGAAATGGATATGATGATGCCCCTACGAGAGGACTGATGAAGATAAAATATGTGACAGAGTTCTCAAAAAGAGAAGTGTCGATGTCACAGAGAGAAGAGGAACAATATGTAATGAAATGGATCGACGATGGTACATAAATGGAGAAACATCAGAATTTATTGTGAATGCTAGGTATGAAGGATGTGTTGAAGGACGTAATGAGAAAGATAAAAGGGAATGGATAGGAGTCATGGGTGATTATGAGAAGAGCAAGAAAGGTCGAAGGTGAAGGTGACAAAGGCAAGAAAGTAATGGATGGAGATGGAGGAGGAAAAAAAGGAATGAAAGGGGAGGAAGAAGATAACAAAGAAGGATGATAGAGGAAGAAGGAAATGATGAAGGACAAATAAGGAGAAGACAAGAAAATGATAGAGTAGAGGGTGAAATTATGAAAAAGGGAGAGAGTTATTTAAAATGAAAGGCGTGAAGGAGGGTGAAGTAGATGAAGGGAGAGAGGTAATGGAAAACGAAAGAGATGATAGAGTGGAGAATATTGAAGGAACTAGATCATGGTGAGGAAATCCAAGGTAAAGAATATGGAACTGACTGCATGGAAATGCATGTGGATGGTGGGATGATAAAATAGATGAGACAATGTTGAAGAGTCAGGTTATCACTGGGGAAGTAAGAGGAAAAACAAAGTAAAAAGGGGATGAAGATGATATAGAGGAAGTGAAATAAGATGAGGAGAAGAAAGGAGGAGAGGAAAATGGAGAAAATTATGTAGAAGGAAGGGAACCAAGAATAGAGATATTTGGTAAAGAGTGAGCAGCATTAGGAACGTAAAGAGAAGATGGGGGGAGGAATGACACAGATTAGAAAAGATATAGAGATGATTGAGATGAGGATAGTTTGATGAAGAGAAAATAAAGAGAGAGTGTATGATAAAGACAGTAAAGAAATTGGAAAGGAAGAAGGGAAGATGGATAGGTGGCGAAGAAAAAGATGGGAATGGATAGGAGAGGCAATGCCAATGAAGGGATGTTAGGAGAAATCCACCGATAATGATTGGTAGGGAAGGATGGGAGAAAATGTGAGAAGAGGGAGAAAGTAAATGAGGAATGGAAGAGGGAACGCCAATGAAAGGACGTTAGGAGAAGTCCCCAATAATGATCAGAGGGCATAGAGGAATGAAGGAATGAAGATAGAATGGAGGAGGTCAAAGAGAAGGAACAAGGCCATGTAGAATGGGGATGAATGATTTTTAGGAGAATTCCACCGATAATTATTAGCATGGAAATAAAAGATGATGATGAAAGAATGTAGGGTGTATTAACAATGATCATGGGTAATCATGGAATAGATATGTGGGAGGATAAATCTAGAAAAGATGGAGTGGAAAGAGTGAAGAAAGGAGGAATAAAGAATGTGTGATGAGAATGAATTAGGTAAAAATGATAGAAACAAGACATGGATGAGGATCAACGGTTAAGTAAGATTACCAAGTGAGGGATGATGGAGATGAAAAGGGGCAAGTAGGAAGTGGTGTTTGTGAGAATGGAAGAGGAGGTGAGAGGATGTGATGATGGGGAATGAAGAGAAAATGTGGATGGTGAGGAATGTGGAGCAATGGGGAAAGTGCAAGATGATAAATCATCCTTAAGAGGGATTCTTAAGTAAGATCATTAGGCCGCATGAGGAGTTAAGTAAGATCACCAAACCGAGGTAGTGATGATATGGAAGGAGAAAGACAACATTGTATTGGGTACATGTGTGGAATGGTTGGTTGGAGTAGATGATTACGATATGAGAGATGAGAGATAGAATATGAGGGAAATATGATGGGATGTGGAAGGGTTAGATGGAAAACCAATCTTAAGAGAAAATCTTAAGTAAATATTGCCATGTAACAGGATAATTAAGTAGGATCGCCAGCCAAAGAAGAAGAAGAATGATGAAAATATTGAGTGGTGTATACCAAAATGGAACAAGAGATGAAAGGAGGTGATAACAAGGTGATAATAAGGAAACAAAGGAGTGTGACATGAGTGGATGGAGGAACATATATAGTGTAGATGGAGAGTGTAAGGGAAATCCTTAATTGGGATGCCCATGTGGTGAGTGTGATGATGTAAGAGTGTCAAGTGAAAAGGTGGAGTGGAAAGACATTTGTGGTGGTGATTGTCGTTTGATGAAAGAGGAGATGGTGGAGAAGCTTATACAATGGGAGGATCCAAGGAAGAAGATATACCTTAACTAAGATTCTTTGGTTGTATGGATGATTAAGTAAGATTGTCAAGCTGAAAGCAAAAGAGTGAAAGGGAAACTTAGGAGGAAAGGAAAGTAAGATATCCGGTATGGTGAAAGGAGACATAAAGGTGAGAAGGATGATGAGGGATAAGTAGTGATGAGTGGAAATGAGGAGTGAATAGGAGTAATGGATTAAAGAAATATTGATCATGGTGGGGAATGAGAAGTTGTTGGATAACGAAACTCACCTCGAGAAAGATCCTCAAGTAGGATTCAAACTGCAATGGAGATCAAGTAGAATTCCCAAACTGAAAAGTGTATAGATAGTAACAGAATTCATGGGATTATGGATGATGGTCAGATATGTCATCCTTAAAGGTAAACATATAGATATAGAATTCATGATTTGAAATGGAAGAATATGATTTTGATAAAAGATGACCTTGATGAGATAAAAACACATAGTTGTAGTAAGGGATATGGGAAACCATGATTTGAACCAGATTGGAGGTAAACAAGAAAGGGACCACTCAAGGCATTGCACTTGCAGCCAATAGCAGGTGTTAACACATAACCAATGATAGTTAGTTATACCAAAAGATCATGAGGGAAATATGGATGAAATATGCTCATAAACCTAATGTTGACATGAAAAGGGGATTCGAGATGTAACTTGTATGTGGGAAGAGGGTTCTCCATAAGTAGTTGTTTTAGGACTATGCCCCAACTCTGGGAAGGGGGAAGATGCAAAATTGATCAATGTGGGAAGTTTTCTATAATGTATATAAGAAATTTGATCAATACGGGAAGCTTTCTTAGGATGTTATGATATATAGAAGGCTAATCAATGCGGGAAGCCTTTGAAGCCATAGTAAGATATATAGTAGTCATCCTTCGAGCATATGGTCTACTTTAAAAATTTTGACTTTAGGATTTTTGCTTTGCTTTTATTTTCCGATTTCTTAAGATATATGCATGATAGTTTTCCTTTGAGGGATCAGCCTATTTTTATGTTATGCCTTTTTGAACAACTATCCTTCGAGGGATCAATATGTTTTTATGAAAACTTTGATTTTGATTTTTTGCATCCATAGATTTTAACTTTACATGGGGGATAGCTAGGAATAGCTATGTAGACCACTTTAGGAGGGGACAATGAATGTAAAAGAGACACCCTTGGACCCTTTACAAGGCTCCAATAGGTGAATGAGAGGGTGATGGATGTAATGATCACAAAGTTCTCGCAAAAAGGGAGAACCTATCCATAAGGAAAATGTTATGGATAGAGCCATGGTGCCCATATTTAAGGTCATATCAAGGAAGTGACGGTAGACCACATAATTCCATATCATTACAGTGATAGATGGAAGAGGTTCATGATGGAGGAATGATCTAAGGATATAACTAAGTGCTCATTGGTAGATATGCTAACAATAGAATGGTTACAAGTGCAACTGCATTAAGAGGTTTTGTCTCTAGTTTACCACCAAGGGAGGGAAGACATTAAGTTATGACAAGATGAGATGATAGTTTGCAAAGGATTAGATGTGATAGACAAGTGGGAAATAAAACTATGTCCTTAAGGAAGCAAAAAGATGACCACAATGGTGGATTTTGATGAAAATAAATGGTGCCCCAAGAGAGACACAAATATGGCCACAATGGTGGAATTTGATAAGGAAATAAAAAAAAAGGTCCCTCAACAAAAGGAAAAACATGGCCTCAAAGGAGGACTTGATGAAAGAAATATGGTTCCCCAAATGAGGCACGAATATGGCCACAAATGTGGACTTTGGAATAAATATGACGTCCCAAAAGAAGGGACACGTATGGCCACAATGATGGACTTAAAATGAAAAACATGGTCCCTCAAGGGAGAGATGAATATGGCCACAAAAGTGGGCTTTAAAAAGAGATGAAGATTTGAACAGGATTAATTTAAATTGGAAGGATTTGGATGAGGTAAATAAAACAATGTCACAGATTAAAGTCCCCTAACATTAATGGGGTTGTATGGACGGATGTAGAAAATATGCTAAGGATGAGGGAGGATATCCCCCTAGCGATTAGATGTAGATAAGTTAATGAATGTCGAAGGAGTTTAGATAGGATTGTTTTGGATTTGGATTGGATAAATGGTGGAGACCACAAGGGTGATTGACAAGATAAGCATTATTGATGAATAATGAAGGACCTTCCTTAGGAGGAATGTCATGTGCAAGAGAGATGTTAAGGGATGATGTGGATGGAGGAATTGTGGGAAACCCGATGGATGGGATACAAATTGGATTAGATGTAGATGGAGAAGGATGTTCCCCCTGAATGAGGAAATTGTCTTTCTCAATAAGGTTATGGATGATTGTTCAAAAGGCCTTACAATGTTCAATGTCATGGCTCGAGGTATGATGATAAGTGCAAATATAATTGGGATTGAACCATGATGGATTTGGACTATAGGGATTAAAGGATTTAATGGGAGGAAGCATGATGGTATATATTCGAGTTAAATGTCGAAGGATGTCTATGTAGGACCCCATCAAAGTGTCATGAGGAAAATAACTCTTATGATGGGTTTTTTGACTTAGGATATCTTGGCGATGGAGTGAATTAGATAAATCAACTTTGGATGTAGATTTAGATGGGTAAAGGTGTGATTTGGAAGATGGGTCTATTTAGATGAAAGGATTTGGTTAGGATTGGATTTTTAGATGTGGATTTATCATTTGAGATGTCGTAGATGAAGGGACTGGCCCTAAAATAGATGTTGTAACATTGGATTGTTGAAAAGAGGGAAGACCTGACTTTTACGAGGATGCGTTGAGAGACTTTTGGGGATGTTTACCATGAGCTTTAGATTTTGATCTAGAAGATTTACCCTTGGCGGGGAGGATAATAATTTCAACTGGAGGATCTGAGGGTGGTGGTATAGGTGTGGATATTAAGGGAGGAAGAGGTGTTTGTATGATGCGATTAATAAGGTCTATGTGAGATTGGATTGTGTAGGTTTTGGTGTATTAATGTGGAAATAGTTGGATTTTGTAGAGGGAGAATGGATCCCCTTTATTTGACTTAGGTGGAGGATTTGTTAATAGATGATTTGGGTATGTGATATGGAAGGATTAGAGTAAATAACATTGGGATAAAATTAGTGATGAGTATAGGTATAGATGACGAAGATGTCATGGTAAAGGATATGGCTTTGTTGATGTGATATATATAGGGGATTTGGGATTGATATGGAAATGAGCGTAATTGGGATATTTGGAGATGTAAGTGATGTGGTGATGGGTATGTTTGATGTAGATGTGGTTAAGGGGTTGAATATGACAGGTTGGGGCACGAGAGATGTGGATGAAGTGATATGTATACTCGAAGCTGATGTGGATGTGGTTAAGTTAAGGTAGTTGGTGTGGTTGGTATGGAAGAAAGTGTGGAAGGAGGAACTAGGATTAACTCTAAGGATGGTATAATGGGTGAAGGTGGAATGGATGTAGGTAAGGTAGTCAAATATATTGAAGGGGATGTGGTAACCGATGGAGTAGACATGATAGGTAATGAAGTAGGTGTAGGATTAATGTCTGGTGTAGAAGTAGTTGAGAATGGTAGATTCATAAATGTTTGAATGGGGTTGATGTTGTAGGTGGGGTTGTAAAGGTACATGTGGTAGAAATGAGTTTAGTTGGGATGGTTGTAGAGATGAGTGATGTAGGTGTAGTAATAGGTGTGTTTGATGCAAATGTGGGTGAAGGAATAGATGTGAGAGATGTAGGGATAGGTGTGGATATGATGGGGTGAAATGGGTGTTAAGGATGAATTGATGTGATAGATTGGGGCATGATCGAAGTGGATAAAGTAGATGGTATAGTCAAATTTGATGTAGATGTGGTAAGGGTAGAAGAAGGTGTAGGTTTAGGACAAGTAGTAAAAGTTGATATAGGTGTGATAGTTGTGGATGCATAGGTTCCGAATAAGGAGTGGGCATAATGTCTAAGGTAGGAACATGCGAGTTGGTGATAAGATGAGATCTTGATTGATGGTGTCAATCACGTAAGCATTTGATAATTGAGATGTAAAGGGGGTTTGATTTATTAGTGGTTGATTAGGAAAAGTTTGTGTAATTTTGAGAGGTTGGCTAGATGAAGTGGTGGAGCTATGATTTGGATATCCCCTTGATTTATGAGTTATTGGACATCTTTGAAAGAACGACATTTCTCAATGTTGTGACCTTTGACTCGATGATATTTACAATAATGGGCTTCATGATACCAAATAGGCTTGGCTTTTGAGTTGTCCATGGGTCGTATGGGAGGAAGTTGGATGGATTTTATGGCCATAAACTTATCAAATATTGAACTATATGATTCTCCTAAGGAGTATAGTATGGATTGTTGATTGAGGGACTGTTATTGAGCCATGTGGTAGATGTAGTGTGATGAGGACTTAACAACCATGGCATTGGCATACCTTTAAATGTGTCATTATGTGTGGATGGTTTAGTAGATTTGATTTTAGGCTCAGTCGATCTGAGTTTAAGATGACCTTTTCAATGGCACGGGTTTGAGTTTGTGAGCCATGGTGAAGGCTTCGTCAAAGGTTCAAAATAATTGGATTTGCAAGGTAGATGATATATGTTTTGCACATGATCGCGAGAAGAGTTTGATGAGTTTGGTTTATGGAAGAGAGAAGGATAGTTGGTTTATAACACCATGCCATCATGTGATGAAAAAGTCGGTGATGGGCTCGTCATCAAACTATTGGATGGTGTATAGGTCAGTGATAGTGGTTTTACATGCAATATTGATGAAAAGTGTTCTAAGAACAACTGCGCAAGTTGGGAAAAGGAGAATATAGAATATTGTGGGATATTGTTGTACCAGTCCAACACGGGACCGATAAGGACATGGGGAAAGTGTGAAGTAGTAGTCTTGATCATGCGCAATAAGACAACACACATGTTTAAATGCATGAAGATTTTGTTGGGGATCTTCCTTATTGTTGAACTTAATAAACTCGGGAAGTTTCCAATGAGGAGGGTAAGGTTTGATAGGAACTAATGGATGAATCGGTTCATTACAGATTTGTTCGTAGGATAAGGTATCCTTAGGTGCTAAGGTAGTGGCTTCTAGACTAGCCAACCTATTCATTAAAGTGTGAATATGATCATTTGATGCGATGTTAGGTTGAGATTGGATTGGTTGTGTGGTTTGAAAAGTAGTTTGATGAGCACTAATTTGTGGATAAGTTTGTGGATGTGTAGGTGTTGGGTGAATCATTTGATAAGGTGGTTGATAAACTTGTGGATGGGATGTTTGCGGAATCATTTGATAAGATGGTTGATTAATTTATGGGTTTGTAGGTGTTTGAGAAGCCATTTGATAAGGCAATTTCTTAACTTGTGGATGAGGTATTTGTGGATTCTATGATAAGGATTAATATATGTCATTGGTTGAGATGGGATATGTTGTTGTAATGATTGGTGTTGAGAAATAGGGATGTGATGTGATCGTTGAGACTGGGTAGGTTGTTGTGGTAAGTGATATGTGGGGATATGAGTGTTATGAGATTGAGACAATTGGAGCATATGATGGGTAGGAACATAGGTATTAAGAGGTTGAGATTGTTTGATGGGCATACTAGTAGCGGATGAAATAGAATTGACAAAAAGGGATGTGGGTGGAATGTGATCCACCAATTGAGGAGATTGAGAGGATTGAGAGATTGTGGGGGATTTATGAAATATGAAATCATATATGGGGTTAGGAGGTGGTCCAAGAGTTTCTAAAGGAGTCGGGAGATGGTGGTGTGGTTGGTTTAGGAAGATTAGATTGGGAAGAGATATGGGGATTGGTGTTAAGGTGGGGACAATCTTGGATGACATGGTTCTCATGAGGCAAGACCATGGAGACTGGAGGTTGGGTAACCAAAGGCGTGGTTTTGAGTTTAGAATCTTGTTGGGAGAGATTGTTAGGAGAAGTAATTTTATTGGATGGAGGACATTGTTGTTTTGTTTTGATTTGAGAGAGAGTGACAATAGACATGAAATAAATAAACATTTGTTTATGTAATTTGTTGACAAACAAATCAAGCAACATTTTTTATCATCATGTTTAATTTAGAGGATGTGAACAGAAAATTGGATAACAAAGGTGCCTAGAGAATGGTAGTCTAAGGTTGGTTTCATGTAGTTTTGGCTAGGGAAATGTCTAAAATGGTTTCTGTTGGGTGTTCAAGTCTCAATAAAGTAACCAGGGTGAGAGGAGTGTTTTGATGTATTGATTTTGTTCATGAAGTCTAAGGAAGTGTGTGATAAGTGAAATGCAGAAGGTTAAACCCCTTATTTAAACTATTTGATCAAGCAGGATGCACGGGGTTTGTTTTAAACCAAAACAAATGTGAACTTTCAATGAGAACACACGCAAAAAAAGGGGAAATTGTGATGCAAAAGGAGCAAATAGGGAAAAACGAGGAATACCTGGATATTGCACTCGTTCCTTTTTATCTGGTTACATGGTGTTTGGAGGTACTAATCACTGACCGGAACATCCAGTGACCTTAAAATTACACCATTTACAATCTTAGACGAGGTCGGTGAAAGGAGATTGGTGGCGTGTTTATGTTTCAACAAGTGATCTTTAAGATGGCGTAATTTAGTGGTCGTAGTATCATAGATGTTACCTACAAAATGAACATAAGATAATTAATTATTATGAGAAATATACTTAAAAAAAACAATCTAATATTTACAAAAGAAAGTCTTACGAAGAAAATTAAAAATTAGTAAGCTAAAATAAAATTGGTTTTCGAGTGTAATAATGTGAAATAATGGGAGTTTATCCACAAATATTGACCATATTAATAATAATACTAATAATGCAAATATAACCAAACAATGTTAATAATGCAAATATAACCAAACAATGTTAGTTGCGGATGCAAATAAACAATGCTAATAATACAAGAAAGAAACAAACGAGGAAATAGAAGCTAAGTGATAAGTGATTCGTGGATGAAAATGTGGTGCTTTTTTTTTTAATTAAGACGTGTTCCCAAAAAATAAATTACATTGGGTCGAGCTACGTGGAATTCATGTGGGGAGGTTACCTATACGTGGTCAGAAAAAAATCATGCCACATAGGTAGGTGTATGTCAGCTGGAAAGTAATGAAACATCCAATCAAATCTTGCTTTAGAAAAAGTGAATGTGTGGAGGTCGAATCGTAGGTCACTGGTTGGTCATACTGCACATGGTCGTGGCTCTTCACATGTGTGATGACATACTGAGAATCACATAAAATTTAAACGAGGAATACATAGTTGGCTATAAAATTGTTTGTAAATGTGTTCAAAATAATTGGAAGCCAATCGTTGTTAAGAGATGGTACAATCGCTGCCCACAAAGCTTACGTGAATTTGAAAATAAAAATAAAACCATCAATATCTAGATGGAAAAGAAAACCATCAATATCTAAGAGAAACATGCAAATATTTATTATGGTTGTAATAAAGCAAATCGGTCGCTGTTTAAATGTGTTCTAAATAATTTTAAGCCAATCATTGTAAAGGGACTGTACAATCGCTACCTACAAAGCTGTGTGAATTTGATACTGAGCTAGAAATAGTTGGAAGCATCACGCATTGAAATCCTGTGGATCTGCGTGGATATACACTTTCTTTATATGGGGATACGTGGGTGTACGTGGATAACTAGTTCTAATTCAGAGATTCCTAAAATAATTAGCTCTTTTATTACTTCTTGTTATTAAATGACTAAGATATGCAATATCGGAGGGTGCTTATGGCAGTTGATAAAAAAAACCATATTGTTGAATTTGCAGAGGAAATTAATGTAGAACAACTGAAGGTGATGTGTGTGGATACTATAATATTAGATCTGGATGAAGAGCGAGCAAAGGAGATGCCTTACATAGCTAGTATGGGGATTTATGCCATTAGAAAAGATGCAATGTTAAAGATTTTGCGTGAAAAGTTTTCTGAGGTAAATGATTTTGGAATGAGGTAATACCAAGTACCACATCTAGTTGAATGGAAATACATGTATATTTACATTCAGTTATATGTACGTCTACCTACAATAATGCCTCTACGTACACCGATGGCGATACATATTCTTCTAACTTGAATCGTTGGTCATGTATGGTATGATTATGTCAAAGAATTAGATCTTTTCCTTAATTTGGATTACTGTGAACGTATAAGAAATTTCCATGAGGAGCTTTACTTTGGTCAGACTTCGGCTATCACGTTTATCGGGTTTGTATCAATTCTACCACAAGAGTTACGTCTCAAGAGTCTACAATGATTTCAAATGAAATTACAATCAAAATCCTTGTAGGATTCAAATCTTGTTAGCTCTAAGCCGTTGCAGACAGAGCTATGAGGATATGATTCGATTTTGTTCAGACAATGAAATCTGGGAGGCTCTAGATTCAACCATGTAGGTAGAAACTATTTGGTTCGAGGTTTTGGGTATTGATTGATTTATTTTGGTCATAGGTTTCGAGTCGTCCTTACCATCTGAAGAGATCTTGCTCTCAGATTTTTATGGTATAACCGTATATATAATCCCGATTGAAGATTATTAATTGATAAATAAGTAATACTCAAATTTCCTAAACTATCAAATCTACGCTGAAGATGTTGGATTGTGGGAACATGGGGAAGTAGTCGAATGATCGGGAAAAGGATTAATGTGGGTCTATTTTGGATCGAGTCATGGTGAATTGATTTGAAAGGGATGGTTAAGGGCTTATGGAGGGGATGTGGTGAGAGGGAGTTGGGATGTGGGATGGAGTTGGTGGTTGCGGAATGGGGCAAGTGAAGAGCTCGGTGAGGGGAGTCGGGATTGAATTTAGAGTGAGAAGTGGTCGAGGAGAGGTAAGGGGCAGTAACATGGGATGTGGGTTGAAGAAGGAGCTCGAGAGAAAAAGGAGGGGGTTTAGGGAGAAGGGGATGGTAGCTCGGTGGATAGGTAGGTGAGCTGAGGGGAATTGGGAGCTTAGTTAGGGTGATGGGAGCTCATGGAAAGGATGGAAGTAACTCGGTGTGGGTGTGGCCGAGTTGGTGTGTTGGGAGGTGAGTTGGAGATGTGAGATAGGTGGGGTAGTTTAGGATTTGTTTTAAATATTTTCATTTCTTTGTTTTTTAGATTTTACTTATTTAAATAGATATTGATGTAAAATAAGATCTTAGATATATAAGATCGAAATAGAACACTAATTAAAGACTAAGATTTAGATATATAAGATTATTTTTCCGGGTTTGTTTCCCATGCCAGTAGAGCTCAAAGTGAAAACAACAAAACAAATGTGTTTTATTTATTTATTGTTTATTTTATTTGATTTTTTTATAAACATAAACTTTGTATTAACGACGAACAATCGAAATAACAAGCTTGTTGAAAACAACCAAATCACTTACCTCAACGATGACATAAACGTACCGCCACACCGAATCGGCAGAGACAATACAGAAACCCTGCAAACAAGTGAGTACAACGAAATGTTCGCAAAAGATATCTAAATGAGGGAGATATGAAACCAAACAACCATTCTACTTACGACATCTATACAAGATGAACACATGAACAAAACAAATGAAATGACCAGATCTTGGAACCAATCCTACTAAGGCGTGCCATAATGTTGTACAAAAACTTCGTTCTCGTTCGGAGAATGTCGATCATGGAAGTCACCAAAGCAACCTCGAAGTATGGAGGGCTTAAGGTGCCTCAGATGTGGATGTATATCTGCAGATGCCAAGAATATAGATGTGATAATGTATACAAAACTAAAATATATGCGATTATATAATAATATGCGGGGGTTTCCCGGATAACGCCGGTTCCAAAAAGTTTTCAACTTCCTTGGAGGATGTCAAACCCCGTGTCTAGAAATATAGAAATGAACAATGAGCGGTACATAACATGGATTACATACAGAAATCGATATATGTCAAAAATGAAAATATCGATAAAGAAATCATTGACTTAATCAAAGCAAACCAAGCTTATGTGAACCAACGATAATTTTGAGGCCAAATTTGCCAAGAAATGGATTTGTCAAAAGAACCACATAAGACTTGCCAGGAGATGGATGTGCTAAAAGAACGTGCTAAGAGGTGGATTTTCTAAACACACTACAAAGGCATGAGTATGGCATCAAAATGGAAATGAAAATGAGAAGCTATAACACCAAAGGTTCAATATGATTTCCAAAACTTGATCGAAAGAAGGGGAGAAGGCATGTATATATAATATGGGGAGGGGGTTAACTAAGGGATGTTAGGTAACCTTGGTTTCCAAAAGTAACCTTAATTAGAAGATATGATATAAGTGATAATGGATTTGATTTGACTGAGGGGCTCATGCTTTGAATTATTAGGTAAAATAAAAAGGATGTGATATTGAGTGGGGAGCATGATGGAAAAGGTTAGGTGTAATAGTGCATCCCATGTGGATTATTTTTCACTATTATATTTTTGAGTGGGATTTCGGATTGTGAATGTTTTTGGGGTATATAATTTTGGGGTATTGATTTTTATGTGAGATAATATATTTGAGACAATATATTTTATTTGATTGATGGGGTCCATGTGGGTTCATGATTTGGAGGATTAGGTGTAATAGTGGATTTTATGGGGATGATTGGGGTGCATGATGTGGATGATTTTAGAGTATTTTCTTAGTATGTAAGGTGATGTTATTTAGGTTAATAATATTAATTATGAAAGGGGCTTACATGGAATCCATTAACACATAATGATGAATGATCCAAGATCGGGTACATCTTTATCCCTTTAAGATGATTAATGATTGAAGGGGATTAATTAATTACTTAAAGGTAATTGTGTTTTTGGTGGGAATGGGATTTAGTTTAGGGGAAAAGAGATTCAAGAGGGTAAGTGTAACGAATGAGAGTGAATCCGGGGTGAAGGAGAGGAGCTACAACAAAACTGGTGTCTACATTCGTGGCTCCCATTTGTGTTGGCTAGTTGGTGATGGCTTCTACCTTCTTCGGATCCACTCGTAGCTCTCCTTCTCCAACCATGTGCCCAATATAGACAAGTGACTATTTGGAAAACTCACATTTCTTCATATTGTATAACGATTGCTTCTCCTTGAGAACTTGCAAGACTTATTTGCAAATGAGTTAAATGTTCCTCCCATGTGGCACTAAATATCAAGATATCATCCAGATAAACAATTACACATAAATCTATGAAATCCCGCAATACATCATTCATTAATGTCATAAATGTAGTGGGTGCATTATATAAACCAAATGGAATTATTAACCACTCATACAAACCCTATTTTTTCTTGAGGCGGTCTTCCATATATCCTCTTCCTTCATTCTAACTTGGTGATAACTTGACTTAAGATCCAAATTTGTGAAGAATTCGGAATGCTAAAGTTCATCCAAGAGATCATCTATGCAGGGAAGTGAATATCATTCTTTATGGTGATCTTGTTAAAAGCACGGTAGTCGATGCACATTCTCTAAGAACCATCCTTCTTCAGCACCATCACAATAGGTGAACCACATGGTGAGGTGCTCAGACGTATCACACCCTAGTCTAGTAGTTCTTGGAGGTGTTTCTTTACTTCAGTACTCTCTAGCAAGGACTCGCCTATACAATCCTATGTTTGGTAGAGGGACTCTGGCAACAACTGAATCTCATGCTCTACTTCCCATTTTGGTGGTAACCCACTAGGAGCCTGAAAAAATTCCTGAAAAGACTGAATAATACTATCCAAATCCTATTTTCCTTGGTTAGAAATCTCTAAAACTTCTACCCCATCTTGTTTATCCTTTAATAAAAGTAAACAAAATCTGATTATGATTTGCTTGAATAATTTGTTTGGCTTGGTTAACACTCACTATAAGTAACTTGTGTCTTATGTTGGTGTGCCTAGATGTTTTAGTTGATCCCATCCTTGAACCATCTCGTATCGTTCTCCCTTCACATGAATATAGCATCCCGATATATAAGTAAGGACTCCTAAAAACAACATTAAATGCATCAAGTGGAATAACATCACCTTCTAATACATCAATATACCAGAATTTATCCCAAACTTGACCTTACATATTTTTTTACCGAATTTCCACACCCATCTTCACCCAACCCAAAGGATAAGGGTGTGGATGCTCGTAAGTCTCAAGACCAAGCTTCTTTACCACTACTTTAGAAATCAAGTTAGACTCGGGAATTGGTATCAACCAAAGAATTTACCTTAGTTCACTTGATCTGGATTTTGATCTGTAATAGTATACTCATCTCCTCTTCCTAGTTATCTATGTTGGTGGTTGCGCATCCAAGCCTCTCATCTACATCGAGTCATCTTCAATTTCCACCTCTAGAATCCACATTTTAGTTAATCAAGTATTTATATAATTCCCTTGTTTGAATTTTATAATTGATAGTGGAAGGCTAACCCATAAGTGAAAAAGATGCCCAAAAGATTAAAAGAGACCCAAAAAGAGTGAGTACTGTGAAAAGGCTCGGTGCCAGGAGGGACAGAGCACTGGCGCCGCTTGTCCTAGATGGGTGCCAATGTCCAAGCTATGAAAGATAAACAAGTAAAGTTCGACTAGACCGTAGGGTGTGTAAGACCAAATAGAAAGCTAAACAAAGAAAAAGGCCAAAGATAGTTAGTCAACCACTATTTTCTTACTTAGGAATCATATAAATGCTAGTATGTTATTAAGACCTATAAATATACCCAAGTGCGTGATTTAGTATCTCTACGAAATATAAAAATACCACATGAATACTGCAACTAGTGATAATAAAGATGCTACAAGATCAAATACACAAAAGGAAGATACACTTGGCTATATAGTGTGATACATGAGAGATCTAGGTATAAAAACTAAACAAACTGGGAGTAATGAACCTAAAAATTCTTTGTTCATGAGATTGCAACTAGAAATTGCCTTGGTATAGAACCATGTAACATTATTGGGATCGGTTGTATAACCTATTATATAGTCTTGGACATTCTTGGAGTGAATTTCTCTTCAATAGTTTGGAAATACGTGTCGTTTTCAAACCCTAAGTGTCCCATTATCCCAAAATTGTTTTAAATCAACTGACTCGAACTCAAGTTCTAACTATGGGTGGGAGACCCTACAAGAAAGTTCATGTTTGGGTTTAAGTGCATTTTGTGCACTACCTATATTAAAAGTATATTCAAGAGGCCTAAAATGACATGTAGTTATCCACCTAGCATGTAATATCTATATGAATGCAACTAGTTGGAAATTTGAACCACTTTGACCATGCTTGAGATGATTGTGCTCTTGTTAAGACATTGAGTTGGGATCTTTGAATGCCTAGGAATGAAGAAAGTTAAACTCCTTGATATGGTTGAGTGCTTCATAACTATAGTAGTGGCTACCCTAGTGGATGTGCATAAGCTTTGGGAAGATTTAGGAGTAGTGGGTTCCTTTTGTGCTAGTATTTGTAATGAGAGCTCTTGAGATTGCTAAATTAGTGAATGAGGTGATATAAACTTGCTTATATAGGGTTCTAAAGGTAATTTGTTATGTAAAGGCTAACCCAAGAGGATAAAAATACCCAACAAAGATAATGCAATTGAAAAAAAAGTTGTAGGATAGGTCGGTTAAAGACCATATAGGTTGGCTAGGACCAAAAATTACATTTTGACCCTATTGTATAGTTTTGGACAGGGTGACAATGAGTGAAATTTGGAAGTTGCATCATAAAAAGTAGAGGTTAAGTATTGATTTTATGCATTTACATTCAAAATGTAATGACACATCAATGTGTAGGAATAAGAAATTTGGGAGAGAGATAGCAAGATTGAATGAGTAGGGATATGATGTGAGTGTTTGTCTTAGCAAAGGAGCACAATCACAATCAATAGTTCCAAAAGGATAAATTACCAAATTTGAGTGTCTACACTTACCAACATAATGGTTGATTGGTTGTGAGATCAGTATGTTTTCTTGTTTTACCTTCCCCTCTATTCCTAGTGGTTTCTAAAAATCTAAAAACACCACCGTAATTACCTCTTAATACATGCCTTTCCATCTACTTCAAATATGTCTCTTTAGTGCATCTTCAATTTGCCACAATGACTCTAAAAACCCTTGTATACTATCAACACAACCACATACCTCCTTTTGATGCAAGTTATAACTAAAATATTCTACCCCTCTTAAAATTAGGAAATTTTCAATTAAATAAATAATGTAATTAAATAAAAAACAAATGATTCCTGTGGATTGGAACTTTTAAAGAAGATAAATTAAAACATGCTCAATAAGAAATGACACCCCAAAACTAGTGAGACCATTAAAGTGATCCTTCCGAACTCTTACAATGTGGTCCCATATTGGGGTTATTACTCATATTTATCTGGAAAATGTGGTACCATGTCATTTTTTTGTTGTTTCTTAAACCCAACAAGGCTCTTGAAAATTTTGAGCGAATATGATTTAGGAAAGGCTCTCAAACCCAAGTAAAGTAGTGGGAGGCACAAACACAAATCATATGCTTAAAAATTTTAGGCATTTTTTCTACCACTTGGCATATTTGTTTGAGATTTCCTCCAAAATATTCATTCCAATATTGTATTTGGGATTCATTGGATCATACTTATGCTACTATTAAAGTCACCTATTTTGTCTTTCAAGAGAAAAATACAAATTCATGTGACCCTATAAGTGTTAAATAATCCTACTTTTCTCATCCACACTGCTCAAAGTGTTTAGCTTGCCCCTTGTAATAGACCACAAACTTAACCCTTTACTTTAATTTCTTAATAAATACATCATTTTAAATTATTATTTTCCTTTTGGTTGTGAAGGAGTGAGTTGATGGAGATCGATAAGACCAGTGTTGTCATTGTTAGAGCCTTGGTGCCATTTTCTAACCCTAGGGCGTCTAGTTGTATTAGTTATTTCTAGTTTTGTCACGGGCATTCTAGTGGTGATAAGGCTTTATTTTCCTCATATGATAGACAATTTCTCTTTGTGAGAATCCCTAACTCCCGAGTTTCATTCCAAATGAGCGAGGAATTTTTCATGCCTCACAAAACCATAAACGCTAGACAAAAAGAGAGGATGGATGTTGATGTTCATCCTTCACCTAAAAGCACACATCAACAATGTAACATGTCTTCAACAATGATCAACACTTCATGTAACAATATCGGTCATCCGAAGAAAGGTAAGGCCTTTGATTTTCAATTACCTAATGAGTTTACTAAAGTTTCGCAAACATTTCCCAAAGTGTACACCGGGTTTTGGATGAGACGAGGGCAAAAGATTGATTCTATTAGGGGTTTGGGTAGGGGTTATGTTTCCATTCTATTTGCATGATCTAATTTTTCCCATGTAATCCTTAAATACAAAACATGGGTTATTTGTGTTCAAGGTTTTTATATTCAGGGAGAAAGCTCAATTTTCACTTTGAAGGGTCATCCCACTCAAAATATCCCATGTGGATTGATCTTACCTTTCTTAACCTAGTTGTTATACCTTTTGTTTATGAGTTAGAAACCCATTGGACAATGTTCTATGGTGTAAACATGATCTCGAGACAAATTTTTAGGCCTCCTAAACCATCCAAGAGTTTGCATTGAAATAGATCTCTCTCACCACCGCCCACTTCAATCTAGATTTTGGTCTAGGGTTTCTCAACTTTGACTGTTGTTTACCTTAAAAACCCCACCACGTACCTCTATTTATCAAGAAGATGGCCATTTTATTCGTGAATGCCCCAAATGCAAGCTTGAGGAGTAGAGGTTTGACACACCTAATACCAAGAAGTCGATAAGCATGCCTCAATTCCACCTAAAACATCATCTCCACCCATGAATGACCCTAGTTCCACTACTATTAGCCATAATTAACTCGAATAATGACACTCAACTCCTCTTTGTTAACTCTACTTCGATTATGTTATGGAAACTCAAGTTAATAAGATCCATCTTCTTGACAATTGGAATATTGTTGGAAACAAAACCAATATTCCTCACAAGGAAAATTCCCCATCGGGGTCCTAATATAGTAGCCAAACCCATTATTGGGGACTCCCATAAAGTATCTAACATTAAATCTAGTGGGGGAGAGATCCTGATCAATTAAATGTGTTAGAAGAACACCCTCACTCTCCCCTATCCCCAATCCTGACTCTAATTCCTTCTCCTTGCTTGCTAATAATGAGGTTGAGTAGCCTCTTTTTGGTGGTGTCTAATGAAGCTTTCCTTATTCTCATGGAATATTTGAGGGATCACCCTCTATGAACAAAATTTCCATGTCAAAATGGTTCTACAAAATCACCTCTATTGGGTTATTTTCCTTCAATACATTAAAGTTAATGGATCTACTATGTTATTTAACCTACATTACATTTACAAGCACTACTCTTTATATTGTACATCTCATGAAGAAGGACATGGAGGTGCAGTTATGCTCCTTTGACCCTCCCTTTCTTATACAATCATTGTTGTTGGGGTGATAGAATTCAGAATTATAAAGGCATAGAAGGATTGGGCACACGAACACATGGTGCATAGATGTGCATGAAAGTATAGAAAAATAGGGCGCGCCTGGGAAGGTTTGAAATCAGGACTTAGATGTTTTGCGATTCAAAGCTAATTATGGACATGGAGTGCAGTGCACTTTTTGAAGAAGACTTAGGGAGCACTCAAAGGCTATTTTGGACGAGTAGAAGATCAAGCACCATGCAGGTTTTAGAGCTAATAATAGGATTATAATGCAGTGGTATTATTAGATAATTTATTATTAGTGAGCTTGCATGCTCTCGTATTTATTATGTAAAGGCATACGACTATTATTATCACAAGGCCTAGTTTTTAAGGGTGCATAGGTGGTGAAGGGTAAGTCCCCACCCCTATAAATATGTATTGATTTGCACGGTTTAGAGAGTCCTATGTTTTGTAGAGTTATGTTGTGAGTTTATGGGTGCGCATGACTATGATGACTTTGTTATGTATGTAAGAAGCTTATGTGTTTTACAACAATTAATATAATGGATCTTTGTGGCTGGATATTAGTGTTCAACATAACTAAACATGGATCTTGTATGGTAAATCTTATTATAGTTCTTGTTTAAGTATTCTTGCATATGGTTAAGATCTAGATTTGGTTCATGCATTGTGGTTTGATTGATTATTTGTTATGGATCTGGAATATATGTATAATCATGCTAACTCACTAAACAAGATGACATAAAAGAGGGACCTGGTACCCTTGCACGCTTCTAGTGAGCGCTTAGTTCATGCGGATTGATGTGCCAATGCGCCTTGGGCTTTTGTGGGTAAAAACTAGGCTACATTTTGGTTACATTATCGAGACCTCTTTTTCAATTGTTTGGTAGGATGTTACATGATGAAGACGTATTGGTTGACCTTTCCTAGTATTGAAGAGTGGTTAGATGATTTGGAAGAAGAGTATGCTCATAGATTTAGCACTTGACCTAGATTTTAAGCACACACATGGGTTGAAGAAAATTTGTATGATGAGATATATGAGACATTCTTCGCCATCTTTCTTATAGAGTTGTATGAGTGATTGGTTTCTTACTCATCAAAGAGAAATTAGAGGTTTTGTACACTTGTTTGGACATAGGAATAATTACAGGACTTGTATAATGTAAATCTAACGAGGACGTGCACTGTGGATCATTGGTTCCATGGTGTTCTGAATAGCTATATTTTGGAGTACGCAGTTTCTACTTACTCTTGTCCAGAGGTTGCTGAGTTCCAGTTCATGTATGAACCCAGAGGATCTTATTTTCACAACATTCCTTTGGCAATTAATATATTGATTGTGACCTTGGATTTGGAAGAAAAACTTATGGCTAGCTAAACTCCACCACGTGTGGGGGCAAGAGCAGGTGTGGTGAAAGATGGCGGATCTAGCGGTAGAGAGAAAAATAGAAGAAAGATGGCTTAATTTTAATGAGGCATGTGAGAGGAACTTGGAGAAGAAATGAGAGATCGTGAAAAGAATGGTGTTACTGAGAGGTGTTGGTCGTCAAATAGGACTTCACGAAGAGCAACAGTCAGGGGACAAGAAGTCCCTCCTCTTTAATGGGAGAGGTTCCCTTATTCAGAAACGAACCTATTTACACATATACAAAACATGATTTTCTTGTGGAACTTGGATATTTACGAAAGTGTTTTCTATAAGGATCATCAATTACAAAAGGACTGAGGAATGAGAAAACAAGAACGAGAAGAAAGGCACCATTTAGAATTATAGATGACAGAGTAATTCTTTATGCATGCGAAGGTACAGTGAATTGAAACAAGATCATTTGTATCATACTAATAAGATGAAATTTGAAAGACACAAAGTTCTATCAATAACATCTGCAAGAATACAAAGCTTCTTAATATAATATAGACAAATGATCTTAACAAGATTAAATGAAAAGCTTAGGGATAAAAGAGATCAGATAGACGAAGAATGAAAAGCCCTTCTGTATTGATTTCTTTATGATTTATTTACACTTTCAGAAAATAAGCCAAGTTCTTCCTCCTTCAAAATGGCGAGGAGAGGCCATTATATAGTTTACAATTCAGTTACTCTCGGTAACTACTTCTTTTAACTAAAGATTGGTTAAGGATTGCCAATCGCAATACCTCAACTTATTACAATAAATCCGAGAAAAATAATTGGAAGAGAAGAGAGGAATAAGGAGAAGAAGACAGGTGCTTATGAGTGGGAGGGACCCCATGAATTCAAAATCCGCATTTGCCTAAATCTCTTG
Source organism: Taxus wallichiana var. yunnanensis (assembly GCA_018340775.1). Taxonomy (NCBI): domain Eukaryota; kingdom Viridiplantae; phylum Streptophyta; class Pinopsida; order Cupressales; family Taxaceae; genus Taxus; species Taxus wallichiana. The sequence goes on along the minus strand of CM031237.1, from coordinate 986,033,896 downwards.
ATGCCTCGGTATGTCTCTGCCACGTGGGACTGACGTGTTGGCTATAGACTAGGTCCAAAATCCGAGGCACTTCTCCATTTCCTTATCAAACTCGACATGAGTATGATAGTCTTTATTTGCTTCTTGATAGCAGATTCAAGAGAGCGAGATCTCCTTCATTTTGTCTTTGGAAATGGAGCTTTCCTTGAGTAGATTTCCTTTGAAAAAAGCTCGAATTGAGCTTTGATTTCTTGTAGGAGAGAGACACACGAGAAGTTTCATCCTGAAGATGACAATGTATATCTTTGAAAGCGAGATACAACTAGTGTTTTGAAAGCCTCTCCCTTCTGGCAACTATTCTTCAATTCTCCCGAAGCCTCCTCCAGGACCTTGATCTTCATGTTGGTAGCAATTCGAGAGGTGAAGCTGCAAGCTAGACTTGGGAAGGAATTACTGAGAGAGGAAAATGGATACGCGCGCAGAATTTAGATTGCAAAGGTTCGAGCAAAAGATAGCAGAAAGCAAGCGGTGTGCAAAACACATAGGGGTTCGCTCGTTATATAGTCGTTTAGGAGAGAGAAAGGTAATAAATGCACATTAAATATATACCTACCAATTTGAAAAGCAAGATATTCGGGTAGGCGGGAGAAATTAGCACGAATGGCACTTTGGTTCATTTGGGACATGAGGGACGCAAAAAGCGAAGCACGCGACTCGACCGATTCGAAGCGATGCGGGGAAAAGACGCACAAATGCTCTTGGAACACGCAGACAAAAGTACGTGAAGTACGCGACTCGGCCGGTCGGGCGATGCGGGGAAAAGATGCACAAATGCTCTTGGAACACGCGGGATAAAAGTACGCGACTCGGCCGATTCAGGCGAAAATGGAACAACTGGTCCGGGCGAACTTGGGACATTTGGGAGAAAAAGTTCCGACGGGCCCGAAAAGAACAGACTTCGGGTAAACCGGCCGATCGGGGAACAGAGGGCCCAATTGAACTTGGGACACACAGACAAAAATGTCCGACAGGCCTGAAAAACACACAAAATGACCCAAAAACGTAGATTTTCTCAATTTCTTTGGCTTTTCACATTATCAGTACAACAGAGAAAACACTTAAACTCAAAATTTTAAATTTTCACTTTCTTAAGAGCAGGGGAATTTTGAGTGGACAACAGCTGGCTCCTTCTGGGGATGACTTGGCATAAATTCAAGGAATGAGACAAGGTAAGAACTTAGACAAACTCGGGGAAGTAGACCAGTACCTTATCCATTGGGCAACGGAGTCATCGAATCAAACCAATACAGAGGACAACACACCAAAACAAAGGGAAAGAAAAACAAAACGCTGTACAAAATATACAAAGGACTCCCTAATCACCTATGACTTGAAAAATTTCAGGTACTACCCACTATAAGGAAGTGGGAGAGAAGAACCATCCATGTAATCAAGGTAAAAAGAATTCTTACCAAAGAAAGTGCCCGATCTTGAAAGGTCCGAGCCAAAGGGAATCAAACTTGCCATGGCTGCCATGAGGTTCATGCCTTTTATCCCACAACAAAACAGTGTCTCCAACTTGGAAATCTCTGAACTTGGCTTTCTTATTAAACAGGACCTTAACTTTTGTTAATGAGCAAATATCTTATCAGCAACTTCCAATCTATTCTCATTCAATTTGTGAAGGTACATTATTCTCTTATCCAAAGCATCATTGAAACTGGTATCTTCAATGGCCTTCATTAGATGCAAGGCTGGAAGCTCCACTATTACTGGCAATTGAGCTTCTACTCCATATACCACTTGAAAAGGAGACATTCCAATGGCTCTCTTAGGTGTGATCATGTCTGCCCAAAGAGCATCATAGAGTTTCTTGTGCCAGTTTCGTTGAGACTCATTGACTAATTTCCTTATTATGGTCACCAGATTTTTATTAGTGGATTCTGCTTGTCCATTTCCCTAAGGATAGTAATCTGAAGAGTGAGCCAGAGAGATGCCATATCCATAACAAAAATCCATCATCTCAGTTGAAGAAAAATTCGAAGCATTATCTATCACAATCTTGTTTGGTACACCATACCTTACCAAGATGTTTTCTTTGATGAAACTGCACACCACTTCAGAAGTAGTACTCTTTACTGGAATGGCTTCTACCCATTTTGTGAAATAATCTGTAGCAGTTAATACATGAGTATGACCAGCACTAGAAGAGGGATTAAGTGTTCCAATGAAGTCCAAACCCCACTGTTGAAAAGGTTCTTCAATTACAACTGGCTTAAGAGGCAAAGAGGCCAATTTGGGTCTACCCACGAAAGTCTGACAAGCCTCACATTTATCAACCCACTTGGATGCATCTCTGAATAAGGTAGGCCAGTAATATCCTCCACGAAGTATCTTATGAGCAGTGACGGTTGATGAGTAGTGCCCTCCGCATGCTTGATCATGAAAAGCTGAGAGTAGCTTTTTCTGCTGTTCCTTGTCCACACATTTCAAAAACCTTCCATCTAACCCACGTTTAAACAAGGCGTTTTCCCACAACACATATTGCACTGACCTTAGTTTAACAGTCCTCTTTTCTTTAGCGATCAAATGAGAGTTTAACAGTCCTCTTTTCTTTGGCAGTCAAATGAGAGGGGCATTCTCCATAGGTGAGAAAATGGGCGATATCAGCATACCATTCGTCAACTGAGCTAAGAAACAGAACTGTAGGAAGACCAATTTTATCCTCCAGTAACTCATGTCTAGCTCCTTCAGCGATGAGTTCACAAAGGCCTTTTCCACGGATGAGCTTGGTCGGTTTGATGTCAATATCATATTCTTGAACCTTAGCCACCTAGTTCCCTCTCTTGGATCCAAATTCTTCTTTGTGTAAGAATTGACTTAATGATTGTATCTCGGTACCAACACCATGGAGTGAGAGTTAAGAATGTAAAAACGAAACCGCTTAATAACTTTAACCACTGCAAAAGCATGTTTTTCCATCATGGTATATTTTAACTCATGATCTTTCTAGAATATAGCTCATAAATGCAATTGGGATTTCGTGCTCATTAGAATCTTCCTGAGTCAAAACCGCAGCCAAGGTGTTATCTGTGGCGTAGCAATAGATAATAAAATCTTTACTAAAATCTGGACATGCTAAAACAGGAGTTTTAGCAATGGCTCTTTTAATATCTTCAAAGGCTTCTTTCCCTTCAGAAGACCAACCAAACGTTTGTTTGCCTTTCATCATTTGGGAGATATTCAGAGTTAGTTCTGCAAAATCAGGGATGAATCTTCTCAAAAAATTGATCTTACCAAAGAAAGAGTGCACGCCCTTTTTGTTGGTTGGGAGAGGAATTTGCTGAATAACTTGAACTCGCTCAGGATCAATTTTAATACCATCTTTGGAGACGATGTGCCCTAATAATTTCCCTCGTGACACAAAAGATGATTTTTAGGATTCAAAGAGATCCCATGTTCTCTATATCTTAAAGTAAGCTGTCTCAGTGAAAATGATCTGCCCTTGTTTTAGAATACACAGTCAAGTCATCAAGGTATACAACAATACACTTCCCTTTCAAACTTCCAAAGGCCAGATCCATAGCTCTTTGAAAAGTGGCACCAGCATTAATGAGCCCAAAAGGCATTCTTTTGTAAGCAAAGGTACCCCAAGGGGTAGTGAAAGTTGTTTTGTGTTGATCTGCAGTATTAACTTCTACCTGATTATATCCTGAGAATCCATCAAGCATAGACAACATTTCAGATCCTCAGTATCGCTTGTAAGACCGATCCGTCATAGGTAAAGGATAATATCTTTCAAGGAAGCCCGATTGATTCTGAAGTCAACACAGAACGAATCTCGCCATTTTTCTTTCTAACAGTACAATATTGGCAATCCATGTTGAATGATGGATAGGAAAAATGATTTTGGCTTTCAACAACCACGTATTTCTTGAAAAATGGTGTCACTATTTTGGGATTGTATTGACCTCTACTTTTGTTTAAAAGGCTTAATTCGAGGTTTGAGAGGAATAAAATCTGCATCTCTTTTGGTTGGAAAGCTTTTAAATCTTCATAAGAGTAGGCAAGAACATCCTTATACCTCTTTAATGAGATCAATTGCTTTCTTCCTCTCATCTCATTCATGTAACATTTTCCAATGTTCACGAACTTAGGGTCGATAGAACTCCCAATATTATTTTTTTGATATTCGGTGATTGTCGAGGTCCACTAGAAGCTCTAGACTTTACATACCTGTCGTGTTTATCAAACAGTTCCTCTAAACTTACCAATCCTTTAGGGATCTTGTTTCCCTTGAGTTTGATACATCCATCCTGATCCGTTTCTTCTCCTTGAGTGGCTGCTTTGTCAAAGGGCACACTTTCACGAGGCAAGTTATCACTTCCTTCAAAGTATAGTTGTTCAAAATTATCTTTGAGTTCTAAGAAAGAAAGCAAATGTTGATCATTATTGAAAACTTGCCAGTTATTTGTATTATCAGGTACACTAGGTCGATGGATCATCTCAATGGTGAACTTATCTTGGGAGAAGTCAGGATGAGGTATAAGTAGTGACCCAGAGACTGCTAGTGAATCAGCCCTGGTATTCTTCTCCCTAGGTATTGCTTCAATGGAGAAAGCATCAAGAAATTCAATGGAATCCCACACCTGATTCCTGTAATGTTTCAACCTTCCATTTTTCACCTGGAAGAGGTTTCTAACTTGCTTTACAATCAATTCCGCATCCCCACGAGCTAGAAGATTCTTCACACCTTGTTCTTTTGCCACCTGTAGTCCAAGAATGAGAGCCTCATACTCTGTTGTATTATTGGTATTTTCAAATTGCAACTTGAATGAGAAAGGATGAAGGCTTCCTTCAGGTGACACCAGTATGACACCAGCTCCAGAACCAACTGAGGAACAACTTCCATCAAACTCTAAAATCCAAACACCATTATAATCTTTAGGTGATACTTTGGGGAGTTGGATTTCTTCAGGAGACATAATCATGTAGTTGCCATGCCCCATATCCTCATAGAGTATTTGTGCTTTAGGATCATCCGTTTTTTGTACAATATACTCAGATTGCTTCTCAGGAAGCAACTTCTTCATTTGTCCATTAACAGGTATGAGGGCATGTGACCAATCCATTTGAATTTCTCCACCCACATCCTTACAGAAGTTTCTGCTTAGCAACATCCCATATGAAGGAGGAATATCTGCTACTAAGATGGTAGCCAAAACTTTCTTCTCAGGCAAAGCAGCAAAAGCCACTTGTGCATCTTTAATTCTTCCGACTAAGGGCACTTCCTTACTCTCCATAGAGTAACAAGATCCATAAGTGCGTGTGAGAGTCAAGCCTAAGGCATGAGCTACTTTAGCAGGCATCACATTATCTCGATGCTCCCGAGTCTATGACGCAATTGCTGAGCCTATGGCCGCCTATAAGAAGTGTCATAGAATGGCTTAATTTTGTCATTGGGCGAGGTGATGAAGCAGCTACAGATTAGGTGTGGTGCGAGAATGAGGAGTGGGTAAAAGGCCTTTAGAAGTAGTTTTAGAATGGGAATTGACAAAGTGAATCATTTTAGCAAAAGCCTTGGGATGGGTTTGATAATATTCACTTTCCGAGATTTGAACCTTAGTCTTTTTAGGTGATCAATAATATCGAAATACCAGTAGTGAACGGGCTATCATCATTTGAAATCTTAGGTTTATCAACGGAAATAACTTTAGTAGCAGAATTGATAGGACTCACCTTTGGTGTAGATGAAACAGGGATAGTTGTTGGTCGTTCTTTAGATTTCTTGGTGGGTGCATCACTTTCTCCCTCCGATTTGTCTGCTCTCGAGTCATGACAGCGTATGATTATTATTCATGTCTACTACTATTTCATCATAATCATCCTCATTATCAATGCCCTCGGTGGTGAAGAAATTAACTCAAGATCCCTCAAGTTCATCTCGCTTCATCATCAACCTCTTCAACAAATTCCTCGCAATCTTTATTAACCTCCTCATCCTCTGGTTCCTCAACTTCACAAGTTGCATTGACAGGAACCTTAATAGAGGTCCTTCAAGCGCTAGCCTTGTTTGAGAAGTAGGCAAACAACTTCTGGGTTGGAAATTCCTCCTTGGAACGTCTGCATAGGGGAGCATGTTGAGCCAATTGTTTCTTAATGGCAATGAGATCATTCGCAAGTTTTTGAACCAATGGATCAGTATTAGGTCCGAGAGTGGAAGAGGAAGAAGAAGCAGATTTAGATTTGGAAGAGTCTCTCCTCAACTTCCCTGACATGATTAAATCATCTTCGACACTAACAACAAGAGTTTGATCCTCAACCAATGTTGCGAGATTAGCCCTTCTCAGTGCATAACTAACTTCAGGCGATTGGGCATTTAGGAAGAAACATTTTTGAATTTGATCTACAGGTCGAGTATTTGGTGGAATTTTGTTAATCAACCTGTTGAATCGGGCCACAAATTCTCTCATGGGTTCTTGTGAATCTTTCTTTATTTGAGAGATTTGGGCTAGCAAGGCATGCATGTCTTCTGCTGGTTTGAACCGGTTTTCAAACTTAGTTCTCATTGTGTCCAAACTAGTGATAGCAAATTTGAAGGTGATAGAACCAATTAGCAGCATTATCTTGTAAAGTCTCAACGAAAAGTCTTACGGAGACATCTTCATGTTCAACTCCCAGAACTCCACATGCAACTATGAAGGCTGCGATGTGTTCATCAGGATGCACTTTACCATCACCTTTGAATTTAGGGAAGTTCTTCCGGTTACCTCTGGGTAACTCATGCAAAGGCTAAGGGAGGGCAAGGGGCCCGACACGATGACCCCAGGGCAATGGTACCACCATTCTTGGGAAAATGGCTTGAAAAGGAACTGTAACACCAGCAAGAATCAAAGCTCGAAGATTAGGACTGATTGACTCTGAAGGAATACCACCCGTAGGGATTCTATCTTGGATAGGTGGAGTACTTGTTGAACGAGTCTTTCTATTTCTTGTTGAAGGGAAAGGAAAACCCTGCTGCTCCAAAAGCTGAAATTGAGAATCTTCAATACCAAGGGCCCTTCTCCCTCGAGTAAAACGTGGAGTCACCAGATCAAAGGATGATCAATAATTACAGAACTGGAATATGATTTCCCCAGTGGAGTCACCAAAAACTGTTGGTCGTCAAATAGGACTTCACGAAGAGCAACAGTCAGGGGACAAGAAGTCCCTCCTCTTTAATGGGAGAGGTTCCCTTATTCAGAAACGAACCTATTTACACATATACAAAACATGATTTTCTTGTGGAACTTGGATATTTACGAAAGTGTTTTCTATAAGGATCATCAATTACAAAAGGACTCGAGGAATGAGAAAAGAAGAAGCGAGCGAAAGGCACCATTTAGAATTATAGATGACAGAGTAATTCTTTATGCATGCGAAGGTACAGTGAATTGAAACAAGATCATTTGTATCATACTAATAAGATGAAATTTGAAAGACACAAAGTTCTATCAATAACATCTGCAAGAATACAAAGCTTCTTAATATAATATAGACAAATGATCTTAACAAGATTAAATGAAAAGCTTAGGGATAAAAGAGATCAGATAGACGAAGAATGAAAAGCCCTTCTGTATTGATTTCTTTATGATTTATTTACACTTTCAGAAATAAGCCAAGTTCTTCCTCCTTCAAAAGGGGAGGAGAGGCCATTATATAGTTTACAATTCAGTTTACTCTCGGTAACTACTTCTTTTAACTAAAGATTAGTTAAGGATTGCCAATCGCAATACCTCAACTTATTACAATAAATCCGAGAAAAGAATTGGAAGAGAAGAGAGGAATAAGGAGAAGAAGACAGGTGCTTATGACTGGGAGGGACCCACTGACTTCAAAATCCGCTGCCTGAATCTCTTCAATGCCTCGGCTATGTCTCTGCCACGTGGGACTGACGTGTTGGCTGTAGACTGGGTCCAAAATCCGAGGCACTTCTCCATTTCCTTATCAAACTCGACATGAGTATGATAGTCTTTATTTGCTTCTTCAATAGCAGATTGAAGAGAGCAGATCTCCTTCATTTTCTCTTTGGAAATGGAGCTTTCCTTGAATAGATTTCCTTTGAAAAAATCTCTGAATTGAGCTTTGATTTCTTGTAGGGAGAGAGACACACCAGAAGTTTCATCCTGAAGATGACAATGTATATCTTTGAAAGCAGATACAACTAGTGTTTTGAAAGCCTCTCCCTTCTGCCAACTATTCTTCAATTCTCCCGAAGCCTCCTCCAGGACCTTGATCTTCATGTTGGTAGTAATTCGGAGGGCGAAGCTGCAAGCTAGACTTGGGAAGGAATTGCAGAGGAAAATGGATACGCGCGCAGGAATTTAGATTGCAAAGGTTCGAGCAAAAGATAGCAGGAAAGCAGTGTGCAAAACGCATAGGGGGTTCGCTCATTATATAGTCGTTTAGGAGAGAGAAAGGTAATAAATGCGCATTAAATATATACCTACCAATTTGAAAAGCAAGATATTCGGGCGATGTGGGGAAAAGACGCACAAATGCTCTTGGAACACGCGGGACAAAAGTACACGAAGTACGCGACTCGGCCGATTCGGGCGATGCGGGGAAAAGACGCACAAATGCTCTTGGAACACGCGGGACAAAAGTACGTGAAGTACGCGACTCGGCCGAATCGGATGAAAATGGAACAATTGGTCCGGGTGAACTTGGGACATTTGGGACAAAAGTTCGACGGGCCCGAAAAGAACAGACTTCGGGTAAACCGGCCGATCGGGAACAGAGGGCCCAATTGAACTTGGGACATGCGGGACAAAAATGTCCGACAGGCCCGAAAAACACACAAAATGACCCAAAAACGTAGATTTTCTCAATTTCTTTGGCTTTTCACATTATCAGTACAACAGAGAAAACACTTAAACTCAAAATTTTAAATTTTCACTTTCTTAAGAGTAGGGGAATTTTGAGTGGACAACAAGAGGGAGATGACTTGTGAAGGATTTGGAGCTTAAGTAGAAGACGTGGAGCAGAGCATCCGAAACTCCCCATTTGGGAAAGCATGGTAGCGAATGCTCTTTGGATTTGAATGAAGGCACATTTGAAGAAAGATTAAGAACCATGGGCACGCATCTGATCCTACCTAGTGACCTAGCCTTTGCGCTTTGTTTCTGATTCTACTGTGTTAATAGTAAACAAGCTAGTGTGGGCAGTAGAGTTGCAATAGATAGAGTTAATTTGTAGTCAAGTTCAAGAGTTAATCATGTAGCTTATTCATCTATGGCGGCACAATCATCATCTATTTTATTTGGAGAACAGGATTGGAGGTATCTTTTCTAGTGTGTCGTAAACACATAATTTAAGCACGTAGAACGTTGGCATAATGTCGGAAGTAGTAAAACTTCGCATACTATGGGAGTCTAGTTTAGCATGTTGTTGGAGCACAAGGTAGTGAATCCTCCGGCACATTACCTATTTCACAAGGGGATAAGGAGGATCGGGTGGTTTGGGATCCGGTGGTTCCGGTGGCGGAGGAAACACAAGAGGAAATATAGGTTCTAGATCTGGTGGGCACAGTTTGCACCAGCCCTAGAATATTTATATGGAGATGTCTCTTCGTATTACAGAATACAGAGGGATAAAAGATGCAGCTGAGCACATGCATATGTGTGAAATACTATGGTGTGTGAAGGGGATTACAGCTCTAGAGCGCAAGGCAAGCCAATGTATAACTACATGGCAAGGGTGTACACATAGTTGGTACAAAAAATTGATCCAAACCAAAATTATGTAGATTATACCGCGTTGTGAGATGTTTTCTTGAAAGAGTTTTATATCGCTGAATTTGAGCTAGAAAATCATAAACATGCTTAAGGACATCAAGTAAGGCACCACTGAGAGTGTTGGGAGTATAATGCATGGTTCAAAACCCTTCTAAGTTATCTTATGATATACACTCGAGTCAGCATGCTCAATGGTTTGTTGGAGGACTCATCATGCATTTTAAAAGTGTGCTCTCACATAAAACTTATATAGATCCGCGTGAGGCAATTGAAGCAAATCTTAGCGCAGAGGTAGTGGGAAGTGTAGACACATGAGTGAGCCCATTTTTAGAGGCCTAGATTACAGCTATGGCTAAACAGTTAGAGAAATTGTTAGCTAATTCAACACATGAGATGCAAAGTAGAATTTGGTGCATAGATTGTGAAGTAGAAGGGCACGCTAAGGATATTTTTGCTCGAAATTTTATTATGTGCCATGTTCCTGGACTACGAGATTTGTTACTTGGATCATGATTCAAGTAGGTTCCCTTTGTTGCAACACGTGATAAGGAAGAATGTGTCTTGTTATTGCAAGATTTGTAGGTCTACCACTCATGATACTGAGAATTGCAGGTTGATTGATCATATTCATGATGTCATTGATATTAGTGTGCGTCAGACCAATGTTACAAATAATTCAAAGGAAAAGGTGAGCATCATGATCATGATCATAATGAAGGACACTTTGATGGAGGCCATGGTAGAGTTCAAGGATACGGTGGAGGATTTAGTGGTTGAGGTTGTGGCGGTGGAAGGAGTGAATTTCATAGAGGAACATGTTATACATGTGGATCCCCTGATCATTATAGGATAAATGCCCTCTAGAACATTGTTTGTTCTTTTTGTGGAAAGAACCATAACTATGAAGAATGTCTGGACTTGTATGAAAACTTGAGTAAGAAGCATAAACAAGACAAGGGCATGTGGATGGTTAGAATATAATGAGTTGTGGAAGACCAAGTGGATTGAAGTTAGCGCTTGATCCTAAGTTGGTACATGTAATGATCACTACACGCGTTGAGGCTATGTGCGTGCGAGAGAAGTTCCAAAATAGAAGCCTACCATTACAAAAGAGGAGGTACTACATGCAAAGTATCCATACCCTATGCATCAGAAGGAGGTTTATCAAGAAACCATGGAGGTGATTAGGAATTTGTAGGGTGAGATACAATGTTTGAAAGAACAATCTTTGAAGTTAGAATAAAAGAAAGTGGTTGAGCTCCATCAGACATATGTTGATGATATAAAAGAGGTTTGCAAGATGTTGTGACAAGAGAACATTATTCATTTATGGGGAACTAGTTAAAGGGAAACACTCCGCGCGATGGAATTGAGCATGAAGGAAGATTTTACATGCTAACCTCCCTCCTCATAGTTTGGATTATGACAAGGAGATCACTTTGAATGTTGTTATTGATGGCTGACTTTTAAGTAACATTTTGATTGACATAGGTGCAGAAGTGAATGTACTCACTTTGGATGTGTGGATTCAGATGGGAAGACCACCATTACAGCCATCTTCAAATGTGATGTTTATAGCAAACATGACTAAATCCACGCCCATTAGAGTTTTGAAAGATGCTTTCATTACTATATAAGGGGCCAAGTTTGCTGGTGACTTTAAGGTCTTGGTGCTTCAGAGAGAGGAAAATAGTTTTCCAGCACTACTTGGGTGCCCTTGGTGTTATACAAACAATGTGGATATGTGCTTCAACAAAGGATATATAAGTTTTGAAAACAAGGAATAACACATCATCATTCCTTTGGCAGATGGAAAAGGTACACCTTATGTATAGCCCTTAAGTGAAGAAGACTTAAATAGAATTTATGTGCGCACCATTAGAGATCCAGAAGTGTTTAAGCCATCAAAGGAAGGAGTTCTCCAGTGGGATGATGCATAATCCATGAGCGATACTACAAGTGTTGCATATGACAACTAGGCACATAACACTTATGAAATGGTTGGGTGAAGTGAGAAGTGCAATTATGGGTGTAAGTAGACCGCATTGTGTTAGGTGTTTGGGTAATAACTAGGTACCAAGGTACACTAGCGAAGGAGGTCTTGAAGTATTCATGCGCACTATGGAAGTATATGGATAGATCGGGTGAAAAGAAGGAATATGCTAGTTTATACTCTTTATGGTATAATAGTGCATTGGTGGATGGTTCATAGGGATAATCTCTTAGAATGGAGAAGAAGTAAGAATCACCTTCTCTGCTAGATTTCTCCAGAGTAATGCACCTACTTAGATCTATGAATTTCATGGTAAGGATCATGTTCAACACCACATTCAGTAGTGTGAGAGACTCTGGACAGAGGGGCATGAAGCTTTACCACCTTCATTATGGGTGCATAAGCTCTACTTCACCTTACGAGGTTGCATGCGTGTATGGTATGTCTATGCAAAGTTGAATAGAGATTAGAAATGGAAATAATTGACTGTAAGTATGATTCAGACCTTTGACTATTTTTCCACTAAACCTCTAGTGAATGAGGCATTATAGGTTATGAAGCGCTTGACTATGGGAGATAGTGCAAAGGCTGAGGAAATTATTCAAGAGTTACTAGGTGAGTCAGACCTAGAGGCGCACTTTGAAGAAGAAGAGACAGATGTAAAACAACTTGGGCACCTTCCTAGAAAAAGAAAAGGGAAAGATGGTCTATGTCATTGATGATGAAGAAGTGGAGAATCTAGATGTTGAGCATACAAAAGGGTACCATGAGGTCTTAGATAGTGTAGATGAGAAGGCATGCACCTACCATGAGCCTATGAAAACTAAGAAGGTCAACATTGGGACAAATGTTGAACCAAAGGAGGCCATCATTAGAGATTATTGGTCTAATTCTGAGGTTGCTAAGATAATTGAGATGATGTGCTGACTACCAAGATTTGTTCCCTAGGGATATCATGAATTAAAAGGAGTACATGAATCTTTGGGTGAGATGAGAATCAAGTTAAAGGAAGGTGTGTGCCTAGTTAGGAAGAGGCCTTATAGGATGAATCCTAACCTACGCATCAAAGTTAAAGAAGAAATTGATAAGATGCTAAAATATGGAATCATTGAGCCCATAAAGGAATCAGAATGGGTTAGCCCTATGGTGATAAGTATAAAGAAAGATGGAAGAATTAGAATTTGTGTGGATTACAAGGAGTTAAATGTTGCATGTGTAATTGATCCCTTTCCCACACCATTTATTGAAGAAATCTTGGAAGGTATTGCAGGGCATGAGATCTACTCCTTCACTGATGGATTTTTGGATATCATCAAGTAAGGATAGCTAAAGAGGATCAAGAGAAGACAAATTTCACCATTAAATGGGGAATTTTTGCATACATGGTTATGCCCTTTGGATTAAAGAATGTGCCTACGTAGTATTTTCACGCATTGTTGTACAAGCATTCCAGGACTTTATACATAAGTTCTTGCAGGTTTATCTGGATGATTGGACAATCTATGGGCTCATGAAGGATCATTGTGATAATTTAAGGCTTATGTTTGAGATATTTTGGTAATTGAGCATCTCTTAAACATTAAGAAGTGTGTGTTTACTACACCTTTTGGGACTTTGTTAGGACACATCATTTATAAGGAAGGCTTATTAGTGGATCCTGCTAAGGTTGTTGTTATTTTGGGTTTAGAGGAACCTACTAACAGAGTGAGGTGCATGGATTCTTGGGGCACATGGGATATTATAGGAATTTTATCAAAGGTTATGACAAGATTTCGTGCCCTTGGAGGAATTATTGAAGGGTAAAGGTAAAGTTTTATTGGGGTGAGGTGCAACAACACACGTTTGAGACATTGAAGGAAAGGCTTACTACAACACCTATTATGCGCTTTCCTTCATGGAATAAACATTTTCATGTGCATGTGGATGCCTCTGGCATGGCCATTGGTGCGGTATTAGCCCATCCTAGAGAAGGGATTGTTGATCATCCTATTTTTTTGCAAGTAGGAAGTTAACTCCAACAAAACAAAATTACACTACTACAAAGCGTGAGGCATTGTCCATGATCTACACACTGCATAAGTTTTGATAGTACTTGTTGGCAACACCTTTTATTTTCTATATAGATCACATGGCATTAAAGTACTTGGTAAACAAGCCCATTTTGAGGGCGCATATACCATTGGATTTTGTTATTTCAGGAATTTGATTTTGAGTGGTGGTAAAGCTAGGAAAGAGTAATTCTGGACCAAATCATTTATCAAGAATTAATACAGTGAGGATGCGTAGAGCATTGAGGACACAATGTTGGATGCACAAATGTTTAGATTGAACCACGTGCCCTCTAACTTAGAAGATATTGTTGTCTTTTTGTGAACATGTGTGGCACCTAAAGGAATGAAGGCCTTGGAAAAGAAACAACTTGTTATATGTGTCGTGCCTTATATGTTGATTAGTGGAGACTTATACAAACTAGGTCGGGATGAAGTTTTGTGTCGGTGTGTACTTGAGCATGAGTGTGAAGCCATTATGGAGGAGGCTCATGATGGTATTGCAGGTGGACACTATGTAGGGGATGCCACCGCATGCAAGATTTTATTGGTTGGTTTATGGTGGGAAACGTTATATAAAGATTGTAAAGAATATTGTAAGGCATGTGACCATTGTTAGCAGTGCCTTGGAAAGCTTGGGCATAGAGATGAGATGCCTTTAAGGCCTATTGCTAGTGCAAAACCTTTTGAAAATGGGAAATTGACTTTGTGGGTCCTATTTCCCCACCCACGTGTAGGACTGGATCGCGCTATATTATAACTTGTACATATTATCTTATAAGGTGGGAAGAAGTGACACTACAAAGGATTGCACGACAACTATACAACAACAAGGTTTCTATGGGAAAATATTATCAGTAGGTATGGATGCCCCTTTGAGTTTGAAAGTGATAGGGGTACTCATTTTCTTAATGAGACCATTAGGATATTGCTTGTAGAATTTATGGTTACACACCATAAAACAACACCCTATCACCCTCAAGAAAATGGAATTGTTGAGGCTTTCAACAAGATATTGAGCCATACCTTGACTAAAATTTGTGATGTTGGAAGAAAGGACTAGGATGATAAAGTCTTTGTTGTACTTTGGTCATACAAGACAACTTATAAGAGGTTGAATAAGAAACACCCTTTTAATTGGTGTTTGGCACGGAGGTTGTTCTACCAGTGGAGTTCATGTTACCTTCTCTGTGTATTGTGCACGCAGGAGGTTTGGATGATGAGAAATCACTTGAAGAGCGTATTGAAAAACTGATGTAGTTGGATGAAAGGCGCGTTATAACATGATGGAGTCAAAAGCAAGAAAAAGTCTAGGAAGAAGGCATGGCATGATAGACATATTAAGGATAAGAAGCTTGAAGTTGGACAGATGGTTCTTCTTTATGATTCAAATTTTTTGTGCCACCCTGGAAAGCTTAAAGTGCATTGGTTGGGACCATATGTTATAACTTATATACTTGATTCAGGCATTTCCGTTAGAGGCATTAGATGGAACACGGTTGCCTAGTTACTTCAATGGGAGTAGGCTAAAGCCCTACTATAAATAAGTCTTCTTGGTGTTTGTAATAAGGCAATATTTCCACTTAGATTAGATTTCCTTAATGCATTTCCTTTATATGTGTTTCCTTTCATTGTTGTTATGATTTGTCAATTTAGTTCATTTTTTTGTGTAATAAGTGCGCTTGCGTGCCAGAAGCTAATTACTATCTAAGTGTTTTCATGCAGAGGACCGTGCATACCCTTAGTGTGGGGTGGAGTATATACAGGGTACATGGACCAAGTTTGAATGTTATCTGAAGATGGATATGCATAAAGAGATTTTGTGCAAGTGCTTGAAGTAAAGGTGCGAGATAGAGAAAGATTTCTCATAATGAAAACCACATATGGATGGATGGATGCACAGTGTAATAACGCAAGGTAGGCATGCAAGATTTGGAAACTACTTAGTGAAAGGTGCAAGTGGATAAGTACTTTGGCACATGGCATGCGAAAGAGGATGTGGCGAGGAGTAGTAGGCACGCCAGAAGGTTATGACTGTGGTGGCGTGGAAAAATCAGCATGGAAAAGGAAAGAAATGTCAAGTTAATGTGAAGTATGGTGGTAGGTGGTGAGTAATAAATGCATAATTTTTTTGAAAATCTATATAAGGAGGTGTTGTGAAGTCATTTTCACCTTTGCGATCAAGAGCATTTGAGTGAGTTGTTGATGAGTGAGCTAGCAAGCAAACAATGTGAAGTGTGAAGAACTATGAACCAATTAGATTTTTCAGAGTTTACACTAGGGTGATTGTTGCTCCATTTGGAGAAGTGTTTAAGTGAAAGCATAGGCATGCGGAGAAAAACATTGAGATTTTAATTAGGGTTTGGATTTGAGCTAGGGCATGCGAGTTGAGTTCTAGAGCTAGAATCAAGGTAAAAGAACACACTTTATAGTTATTATGGCACTAAAGAGAGCACACTTGGAGCGACCACAAGGGGAAGAAGTAGAAGGAAGTTGAGGTTGAAGTCAAGACACCCGAGAAAGGTTTCTTGAGATGACAATACCAGAAGGGGTTTATATGGGTGCGATTGGGACTCACACGTTCTTCATCGATGTAAAGTGAGTGATTACAATCATAGAATGAAGGATAATAAGGATGAACTAGATAAGTTGTTGGTTGTGAAGACAAAAAAAGAACAACGGATGATATGGCCATGTATGATGATACATGGGTGAAAAATTGTTGACAAAGGTGGGATTTTTACAGTTGTATGAACTCCCTTATTTTGGAAAACTAGAAAAATTATACCAGTGGTTGATGAGCAGAGTCCATGAGGACTTCTTCTATTTTGTCGGGTGACGAATGAGGATCACCGCCCCTTGATTGGGAGTTTGACATGACTTAGGAGTTTGGGAATCTCTGAAGTGAGAAATGACCTCATAGATAAGGAGGAAATAATTGTGATAAGGAAGCGTTGGGTTACATCAAGGAGGGTGTGAAATGGACATTGATAAGTTGTAAAGTATCACAGTGGTTCAAGTAGTAACGCACCTCCTCACAAAGTTAAATAACTAGGAGTGGTGGTTGTAGGTAAATACATTGTGGCTACACATAGCAAAGAAAATGATTGAAGGTGTAGTTTACAACTTGGTGGGTTTCATTGTTGAAACCATCATTGAGGAAGCATGAAGGTGAGAAGATAAGTTTGGCGTGATCTTGTTATCTCTTATTTTTGTAGAAATTGGAGTGCTTGATGGGCCTAAGGATAAAGTTTGGCAATATCTTGAGGAGAAGAAATCTCTTGCAGAGAGATTTGAGAAGTATACTTGTGATGGGACCATGAGTGGCCCCTTTAAATAGAGGGTGAATTATGGTATGAGTGACTCTCATGCCGCGTTTGAGGAAGAATGGAGAATACCCAAGGATTTACCTTTTGGTATTAGATAAACAAGTACAATTTGTAGTATATCAACATTTTTGTTTGCATGTTTTGGGATGAAGGATGGGAAGTGGAGCCCTTGGTGTAAGCTCCCTTATGCCTTCACCACACGTTATTTCCAAGCATCTGTACATAGGTTTTCATACGATGCACACTAGTTGATTTTCAATGTAGACAAGGTAGACTGTGACTACCACACATTGAGGAAGACTTATGTTTATCCAAGTAAGTCTACATATATTGAAAGATTAATTTATGATGATATTAATATGAAGGCAATGAGTTTGGCCATTGGGAAAAGTGGGGCAGCCCTTGTATATATCCAACTCAAGCCCAATTGGAAAATGGAAGATATGTGGAGAATGAGTTCAAGCTTCTTGGACCACCCAAGGGGAAACATATAGTTGGCACTTTGGAAGATGAGGAACAGTCTCTCACCCCTGTTGAAAGAAGAAGAGAGAAGAAGAATTGTAGGAAGAAAGTGGTGGTTTGGAGCATAGGGGTAGAAAACACCCAACTGTAGGTGAGAAAAGAGAGCGTGAGGTGACCCCTCCATTACAAGAGCAGATGATGAAGTGTTGGAGACATGCGCTATGGAGATAAATGTGGATCAGACTACTTGAGGAGCCATAGTTTAAAAGAGTGTTAAGAAGAACAAAGGCTCAAAGTGCGGGAACTTCATAGCCCCTTTGGAGGTCACCTATGACTTCACTTATGAAGGTAGAGTCCAGAAAAGAAGAAAAGGCACAGGTATGTCCCCAGAAAGATGATGAAGATGAGAAGTCTGAGGAAAGCACGTTGAATACTCTAGTATATATTGAGGATACGAGAGGAGCCTCGGGAAGAGGAGATGAAAAATGATGAAGAGGAGTTAAAGGAAACATGGTTAGAAAAACAGATAAGGATGAGCCCTCAAGTGCGCCCCATACTATACAAACAAGTGAAGAATCGGTTTTGGATTGAGAGCACGTAGATCCAAAAAGTAAATGATTAGGAAAGGGGAAGGAGGAAGAGACATATGAGACTCCATCCATTGGGTATGTCGATGATTATGACCCAAAAATCAATATGCACGTGATTCTAAAGCACTTTGGAGCCCAAGGACTTATATGGATGGGAGCTCATGGATGAACATGACAACATGCACACAAGAAAAACAATTATCATGGAGCATGCAAACTCATATGGATGAGCCTGAATTTGATGTATGTGAGGAATCATGTGTGTCACGTAGAATGAAGAAGCCACCCCATTCGCCATGTAGCCATTAAACCCACCATCATGTCGATGAGTGACAGTAAGCAATGCCCCGACTAGAGTATTTGCCGAAGTTGCATGCAAAAACATTGATAAAGCGGAAACCATTAGAGCATTGTTGGAGGATAAGAAAGAAAAGGACACTAAAATCAAGTGCTCATAGAGGAATGAGAAAAGGTGAAGGCAGAGGTACATAAAAGTCCTTAAAGTGGCATAAAAATTGGGGATGAGATTATTGAAAAGAGGTCATATCTACGAGGATAAGGTTGGAAAAATGTTTTCATCACCTTACACTATTTATGCACGATAATTCACTTACTACTAGAGGAGGGACCCCTGCGCATGCCAAAACCAAAGGATGTTGCAGAGGAGGTAGTAAAAGGGCAAGGCCACAATTGCAAGAAAAATTACAGGTTATGAGTCCATTTTACTGAGACTTTAAAGGATGAGCTAAAGAAAGCATATCTGACATTGACTATGTGCACAAACGGATGTGATAATAAAAACAAGGACTATGGCTAGAAGAAGATGAAGTCCTTCAGAAGAATGAATAAAACACTTGGGTGCGTAGAGAGACTTACTTGGTAGAAGAAAAGTGTGATGTGCTTGAAGTTGCCCGAGTCCCACACAAGGAAAGAATAAAAGAAATTGGGAAACTCATCGTGAAAAGGATGGATATAATGGAGGGAATGGTCTCAAGCATGGCTAATGTTCTCAAGGTCTTCTTGTAAACGAAGGTGAAAAGATGACTCTTGATGAAATGGAAGCCATAGTTGTAGACATCCCGAGATAAAAAAATAAAGTGCTAAGTGATTGGAATGCGTTGGAGGTAGAGATTAAGATTGAATATCCAGAGTTGATCCTTGGTAGAAGAGCGAGTGCCAAATAGTTTCTCATTCTTTGGGTGCAGTAATTCCTTTATTCTTTCATTCATTATTCATTATTCTTTATTCATGGAGAGATAAGTTATGATTACCCATTTTTGGGGACGGCAATGAAATTAGTGTGGGGTAATGTTGGATGATAGAATTCAACTTAAGTATAAAGGCATAGAAGGATTGGATGTGCGTGGAACAAGGTGTGAGATGCACGTGGAAACTATAGTGAAACAGGCGCGCCCAGGAAGGTTTGAAATCAGGACTTAGTCATTTTGCAGATTGGGGCTAATTATGGACATGGAGTGCGAGGCACACGTTTTAAAGAAGACTTAAGGAGCACGCAAAGGCTATTTTGGACGAGTAGAAGATCAAGCACCATGCAGGGTTTTAGAGCTAATAATAGGATTATACTATAGTTGTATTATTAGATAATCTATTATTAACAAGCTTGCATGCTCTCGTATTTATTATGTAAAGGTGCATGGCTATTATTAGCATGTAGCCTATTTTTGAAAGGTGCATGGGTGGTGAAGGGCAAGTCCCACCCCTATAAATATGTATTGATTTGCACGATTTTAGAGTCCTATGTTTGTAGAGTTATGTTTGAGTTTTATGTGCGCATGAAACTATGATGACTTTGTTATGTATGTAAGAAGCTTCTATGTTTTACAACAATTAATATAATGGATCTTTGTGGTTGGATATTAGTGTTTGACATAGCTGAACATGGATCTTGTATGGTAAATTGTATTATAGTTCTTGTTTTGTTTAAGTATTCTTGCATATGGTTAAGATCTAGATCTGGTTCATGCATTGTGGTTTGATTGATTATTTGTTATGGATATGGAATATATGTATAATCATGATAACTCTTGAACAAGTTGACATAAAAGAGGGACCTGGTACCCTTACGCGCTTCAAGTGAGCACCCAGTTCAGGCTGAGTGATGTGCCAATGTGCCTTGGGATTTTGTGGGTAAAAAGTAGGCTATAATTTCCACAGGGGAAGACCCAAGACATAGGTTTTTGTGCTATAGTATGTATTGGGGAGTGAAAGCGCTTGATTTTGATCAATTTATGCTCCAAATATCATAGCAAAATGTGCCACTTTGTGGATTTGGACGAGTTATAAATTGCCCATTACATGATGGATTTTAGGAGGCAATTTTAATGTGGTTAAGCATATAAGAAATTGCAGTGGTATCAATCATCTCCCCTCTCCTCAGAGGAATTTTTAGCTTGGCTTCACTTTGTCATAACTCTTTGGGAGTTTTGATTCCCTTTTTAGATATCTCAACTCATAAATTAGTAGGTCATTCAATTGGTCCAATAATCAAATTAGATGTCAAATGCGGCTAAGAAGACTTGATCGATTCTATGTTAGTGCATTTGTTAAGTCACTTTTGTCCTTCCCTTATTATTTTATGTTCAATGACATTGTCCTCTTTGATCATTCTCCCATTTCTTACTGAGCTTCGACTTAATCTTTCCTCCTCTTCCCGTAATCATCTTCCTTTTCAGCTTAATAGTTCTCATCTTTCTTCCTTGCATTTCATAACTCCAATTTATGTTATTTGGGAGTTATCTGACATATTTCATCCACAAGTTGGATTTTACCGTGGATATAAAGTGTGGAAGGAACAATTAAATTCCTTAGAGGATATGAAAAACTTATGGACAAGGAGAGACAAAAAGCACAAGATTAATCAACAAAGTGCATGGATCTTGAGGAACATCCTCACGATACCAACCTTCAATTTTTGTTAAATAAACAAAAATGCTTTAAGAAAAATTGGAATTTATAGTGGCAAGGTGCAATGATGCATGCTCATCTTTTCTAGATTCAACATGGTGACCACAACTCTAAATATTTTTCAAATATCTTCAAAAAAACAATGTCATTAACAAATCTCACACATCACTGAGGACATAGTGGAGACCCGATCACTGATGATATCAAGGAAGCTTTTTTTCAGCATTATAGTAAACATTTTTAGGAAGATCAATACCTTGATGACCAAGAATATTTTTGGAAGGATGGGTGAATAAATGCATTCCATGTAAGGTGAATCAAGCTACCAATCATCTTCTTGAGAAACATTGTCGTAGTTATTCTTGAACTAACACTTTGGACAATGAAGATTGAGAAGGCCCTTAACTTGGATGGTTTTCTAGTTGAATTCTTTCTATCACTATGACCCACCCTCAAGATGGACTTGTTAAATATTTACAAAGAGGTGGAGGCCAATATATCCTTGGGGACTATCATTAATCACTTATCAAACTTATTTGTACAAAACGAATTAGAAACAAGAATATGATATGTGGCTAGTGTTCCATTCTTCTTCTCAATGTTTCCTACAAAAGCATTATAAAGGCTATTACTATGAAGTTTAAACTGATAGCCCAAGATATTGTTCACCTAGATCAAACCAAATTCTTAAAAGGAAAATATATATTGGAAAACCTTCTTTAGACATAAAAAATTGCCCAATGGGCTAAAAATTTCGATCAAGATTCAATATTGGTTAAAATAGATTTTGACAAAGCATACAATCACATCCATTGGCGGTTTATCCTCAAAATGTTTGAGTGGCTAGACCTTCGTACCCACTTTAGACGATGCATTCAAATTCTCTTCAATGAAGCACAAGCTTAGGTCATGGTTTACGACATCTTCATAACGCCCTTTGAACTTTAGTGCTCCATTCAGCAAGGCTTCCCACTCACCCCCTTCATGTATGTTGTTGATGCCCTTGATTCTATGCTCCAATGAGCTCATCATCAAAGATATCTAAAAGGAATTACTCTTCCACAAGAGAATTATGCTCTTACTTCTCATTTTATCAATAAATCTCTCCTCTTTTTGTAAAATTCTAAACAGGAGATTGAAAATGCATAGGCAAGTCTTGACATTTGATTGTTACATGTCCAGTTCCAAGTTGTGTAGCCATAAAACAAAATTCATTTTCATTAAAACAACCCAAATATTACTCAAATTCCTCTAACTGGATTGCCATCCCCATGGGAAGATTACCTGATACTTGGGTATCCCATTTGGTATTCATCTTTCTCCTCGAGACATGTGGGATTGGGTGCTTGGTAAAATTTAGAATTTTTTGAAAATTGGTCTTGTAAATTCCTCTCCCTAGCTGCTAAGCTACTTGTCATCAATCACATTTTTTAGCCAACCATGTGTACTACTCTTCTTATTGGTTCCCTTCAAAATCAACTTATGGCAAGCTCACATAATTAATCTAAGGATTTCTTTGGAGCAACAATTTTGGTAAGAAAAGGATGACAACAATCTCTTGGGAACTTTTCACCCAACTTAAAACTACTAATGGGCTTGGAATTATTGATCCACTACAATAAGGGAAATGCCTTGTTATGAAATGAGTTGTAAGAGCCACTCAAGGTACAAAGCCTTGGAACATCCTTGCCTAGGAATGGATCCAACAAGCTTCATATAAAGGTTATTGGACTACCATTCTATGGGAAGATAAAATCATAAATGCACATTTTTTGACATCTCTTGCTCCCTTCCTCTTAGGCATAATTGGATAGCTTGGCAAGAAATGACCCCTCTTCCCTAATAACACCATCAACCTCTCGGCACACAGATTGAGGACTCCTACTTCTAATCTTTGATGAATCCAAATATTTCAAATCTAATGACTTTCCCTTGTTGTCAACTTGAATTTAGAGCAAAATCCTTTGCAAAAAAAGGCATTAATATAGTTAAAGACATTTGGGATAATAATACCGACAATTGGCTCTCTTGGAACATGTTGTGCCATATGTTTAATTTGCCCACAAAAGTAAACATGTCCATAACTCACTTTTACTGAGATGATTTCGATTGAGGTTCTCCTTAAAATCATGGACAACCCTTCAACCCCTTAGAAGGATTGACACTAGCCAAAACAAGTGGTCATCAACACAATCATGCCAAGGGTTTTGTATCAACCGATTCAACACCGAATCCCCAGGAAGACTCTCTTAATACCAAATGGTCTATGTCCTTCTTTGATTCTTAAGGATAATGAATGTCTTGCACAATTTGGTAGTCTCATGATGAGGCCAAATATCAACTATTGGGATGGTGTATTCTACATATGAAACTTTTGGTTGGCCTCACTTTATCCAAACTTGGTCTTGGTACTAGACGAATGCACCTTTTGTTCTGCTCTTGAAACTATTCCCCATCTCTTCTAGCATTGCCCATCCTCCTCTCAGCTCTGGTCTTCCCTTTGCTCCTCTTCGAATCTTTTTCCAACAATTTCAATTAAAAAACTGCCTTGCTTGGCATTCTCTCCCCCTCCACCCTCGGTGATTATTCACTTTTGTATTTGGAAAAATTGTTGCCAACAAATGTACGTTGGGAACGGTATTGTTCTCACTATTTAGCAAACTCAGAATTTGTCCTCTTTATGTTTGAAGATATACCAATTCAACATTAAAATTCCGGAGGCGTGTGCTACGATCAAGAGGATAAAGGAACACCTTCAAATTTTGTTGCTAAGCAATGCTTACGTGATAATCAACTTTGACTACCGGATGCATCGATTCCTAGTTTCCCTCCTTTTTATAAGATTTTTTTGGTATAATGTTTATGTTCTCGATATGTCCCTTGTTGGGGTCCTATGGTGGTTCTTGTTTAACATTGTGACTTTTGTATTTTTTTAAGAAGCATTTTCAATTTAAAAACAATAAAAAAACTGTCATTTAAAAAAGCACAAAAACTCTATACAAGAAATATCCGAAAATGATGCAAGCAGACCGACTACGAAACCCTAAACACTTTCCAGATGTATATTACAGAAAGAAATTCTTCTGATGTTATGGAAATTCAGAGTATTTCGTTTTGATCAGTTGATTTCGGTGCTCAAAAAATCCGGGCCTTCAGATCTATCAAGCATGGGTTCTTCACTCTGTTTCGCGTTTTCTTCTTCTTCTATTACGGTCGATTCATGAGTTTCTTCAGTTAAGTAGCTTTAAGGTCATTTTTTTCATGTCTGTGCATTTTTTTTTTGGTTTACTCATTTTGTATGTTTTTCATCTTCAGCAGTGACCTTGGCTTTGAACTGGGGTGCATAGAAGAAGATAGGCTTTATACCTGCAAAGTCTGGATTAGGGTTTCATCTGAGCGAATTTACGGGTTTAGGTCAGATTTTTGTACAGATTTACGGTTTTTCTCGAGTAGATTTTAAAACAAGGTTTTAAATTAAGGGTTTAGTTGTTTTTCCAAGAGGGTTATTTGTATTTTTGTACTAATTTTCTGGTTACTTGCATTTCAGGATTAGTATTCTCCGTTGAACAAATGTTACAGATTTAGGGCTTTAACTGAGTAAATTATAGAGATTCACGGTTTAACATGAGTAAATTTCAAAACTAGGGTTGCATGTGTTTCTAGCAGCCTTTTGTCCATTTTATAATGCTCCGTTTTTCACCTGCATTTGATGTTTAGGGCTTCTACTCTCAACAAAAACAACCAAGGCTATGGCGGATCTTGAAAATTTGCTGCTAGAAGCAGCGGGCCGAACTAATGCCCATGATGGGAAGCATAGCAGTCGAACTCCAGCAAAGAGGAAGCATTCTGATTCCTTTTCAGACGATGGCAGTGATTCCAATTCTGATAATGGCGATGATTCTGATGATGCTGGAACAACAAATAGAAAATCATCTGGGTCAAGAATGCCTTTGAAGAAGAGGTTCGATTCTGTTGACAAAGACAATGATGATGGGGGCCGGAGGGATGATTCAGACAGTGATGGATTGTCCTTTGGGAGTGACTTGTACAAAGATGATGAAGACAGGGAGCGGCTTCGGAAAATGTCTGAACTAGAGAGGGAGATGATTTTGGCAGAGAGAGCAGAGGCAAGGGATAATTTCTTGATGCGGAAGAGGGCTGAAGCTCGCCAAAATGAGACTAGGAATCAGAGGGGGAAAGACGTAGGACCACCGTCTTCACGGATGCGTTCTTCTGTGAAATCTACCAGGTCAGTGAAAGAAAATGCCTTGAATGAATTGGTTGCAAGGAGACTAAAGGCACAGGATTCCGATATGCAGAGAAAGAGAAGGGACACTGCTGGTTCATCGAGGGGACGAGATTCTTCACCTGGCAGAAGGAAATCTCATGCTAGTCCTAGTGTCAGTCCGTCGTCCTCTAGTAACAGGGATCAGAGTCCAAGTAGTCGAGGGGATTCAGATGACAGTGATGCGGAAGGACCAATTTCTAACAGTCCTACCTTTGACGAGATTAAGAGTATAACAATCCGGAGATCAAAGCTTGCCAAGTGGTTCATGGAGCCATTCTTTGAAAAGATCATTGTGGGTTGTTTTGTGAGAATTGGGATTGGTATATCGAGGTCTGGACAGCGCATTTACCGACTGTGCATGGTCAAAAACGTGGATGCGAATGATCCAGACAAGCAATACAAATTTGAGAATCGGATTACTCACAAGTACTTGAATTGTGTTTGGGGCAGTGATAACAGTGCAGCTAGATGGCAGATGGAAAGGGTGTCTGACTCGCCTCCTCTTGAGAAAGAGTTTAAGGAATGGGAACGGGAAATAGAGCGCGCTGGCCGAATTTTCAGTAAAACTGATGTAGAGGAGAAGAGCAGTGCCCTGAAGGACATAAATAATTTTGTCTATTCTGCAGAAACTGTCAAGCAGATGCTGCAGGAGAAGAAGATGGCTTCTGCAAGGCCATCAAATCTGGCTGCTGAAGGACAGGCTCAGGAAGGATATGGAGCTTGCAGAGAGCAAATATGAGCATTCAGAAGTTGAGAGGATAAGAGCAAGATTAAAGGAATTAGAAGCTCTTTCACTTCAGAGAAAAAGCAAGGATGCAAAAGCCATAATGCTTGCAGAGATGAATAAGAAAAACAGGTTTGAAAATTTTAAGAATGCTTCAATGATCAAGCCTGCCAACTTTAATCTCAAAGCAGGCGAGGCAGGTTATGATCCTTTCTCTCGACGTTGGACACGATCACAAAATTATTACAGTGCAAAGGTTGGTGCCACTGAAGCAAACACAGAGGCAAACAAAGAGTCAGATGCAGCTCAGACAGGGGAAACTGCAACCGCTAAAGCATTGGAAGCTGCTGCAGATGCAGGAAAGCTTGTAGATACGGAAGCTCCTGTAGCTGAAGGCACAAAGTTATTTAATTTGCATGATTTTGGGCTTTCCATATCACTTACTGGTTTGCAGAAGTTTGGGAGCGCTCAGGGTGCTCATGTGGCTTTTATGGCCAGAAAGCAGAGGATTGAGGCCACCTCTGGAGTCCAGGTTCCTAGTAATGATGGAAGGAGGCATACCCTGACTTTAACCGTGACTGATTACAAGCGCCGGAGGGGCCTGCTGTGAAACAAATCAACAATATTTTGTTTTTATGTTGCTTTCTTCATTCCTATTTTTCAATTTTGAAATGGTACATTACGCTAGAATTTCTATGCCATGATTGGTTGCATGCATACTACCCACAAGGTCTAGTTGCACGTGCCATTATTGTTTGATGGTTGAATACATTACCAGGTCAGTAATTGTTGAGAAAACTAATATATACGAGGTACAATTCTCATTGTAGGAAAGTGCCTCTGGAAAACCTATTAACAATTGTTGTCTACAATTATCTTCCATTTGTTACGAGGACAAGAGCAGAATTTGTAGCTATGGAAGGGGCAAAGCAATTGTTTATGCTGTTTATGCGTGGAAACCTGTCCCCATTTTCCTTTACAGATTCATAAGTCTATGCCTTGTACCCTTCAATGCCTAATCCCAACATTTCCTTCCTTTCTTTCACTGTATTTTGCATGGGTTTTTTGAAACACAGGTTGCCTTTTTGGGGAAAATCCCTTTCAAATCTTTCCACTGAAGGAATCTTTTGGGAAATTCCTTTAGTGGTTTGTATCATGTGGTGGGGCGAGAAGCAGTGATAAGGTTATATGCAAATGGCATATATATTAGAAATTATCTGCATGAATTATACCAAGTCATCACCCTTGATACACAGACACAAGGAGCCCCTGCTCCATGCTGAGAATTGCCCACATTAAATCAGCTTGATGCAAGGAATGAACTCTGGTTTACAAATGCCTAATCAGGTTTATATGTGCAACTGACATGGCTGTTCCCGACTAAACTGGTTTAGGTAACCGGAGTTGAGTTGCAGAGGATGCCATTCTTTCCTATTGTGATTACGTTATTAGTTACCTACCAAGTAATTTCACTGTCAGACACTGCATTGTTGTCGGTTTAGCTATGCAATCTTTTTGAATGTAATTTTATCATTTGCATGGTTTTCACCAACTCCCGGGCTTGGTAGATATTTTTAATGTATTGGATTGGCACTCTTCTTTTATGGCAACTAATTTTTGTTGATCTCTTGGTTTCCTTGCTTAGACTTGCTAGCTCTGTACTAAAAAAGTTTCCTGTTTCCATTTGGCATTTCCGTCCTCTTCAAATTTTTGTTAGATACTTTCAATATTATTAAAATACTCATCTATCCATCCGAATCTTCCTGATTTTATGAGAAAACCGAGAGGCTTTAATCCCAGGCCGTGCCTACCTGATGCCTGTTAACCAAACTTCTCTCACAAACTTAGTCAAAACTCCTCTTTTGAAAATTGGAAATTGGAATTGGGAGATCCATATGGAAAGCTTGTATGTGGTACATAGTGCAACACAAAGACTGAACTGTCATGGATTTGTTTCCATGTCACTTCATTCTGGAATTGTGTATCAGTATTATTGGACTAACATCTGCCTCTTTGCCTGACTACGGCAGATCGTAAATCTGGAAGCCCGATAGTTGAGTTACCATTGACCATTCACATTAGGTGTCCATCCAAATCACATTGGATTTTGTGTCATAACTCAGTCAACAACCACTACAATCTTCTTCACATGGCCAAAAGCTTGCTCGTTGTTGGCTAATTCAACTGGCATAAAACCACATAAAAATAAATTTTAGCGCTTCTATTCTGTGCATGCTCCCTTTCTGAAAAGACCCTCACAACTGTTCTTCATTGGAGTGACATTTGGGGATCAAAAATTTAAACTTGACACCGAAAATTATCATATACAGTGTACTAATACTTTTGTTTAATGTCTTCAATAACACTCTCAAAAACTTTCCTGAGTCCAGATCACACCTCCACATTCTGAATGTTGATGGTCTTACATTGAATTGACCATAGGGAATTATTCTGAAAATATTCAATCATTTGCTTTGATGCTTCCAGTCCAGGGCCGAATTAAAGGTCGGGAGCGCCCTAGGCAATAGTTTGAGTGGACGCCCTCCTCACAAATTTAGTTAATAATTATTTTCCATAAAGTAAATAAATAAAATATGTCTATATTCTTTTATTTTTAAATTTACATCATGGTCATAATAAAATAATAATAAAAATATATTAATAAATTATCACATAAGGATGAAAAATATTTTGTGGATGGAAAACATTAATTGTAGCAAATGTTCAAAATGCAAAAAAAAATCAATATTTTATACAAGGTTTATTACAAGTTTAATTTAGCTATATCAAGTAGGTGACAGGGTGTATCTTGAAATAAAGCACCATTTCTTTTCAAATAAACAAAAACGTTTTTGTAACTCCCATAGTTTTGTGAAGATTTTTATTTGGATCGGGGCTACGAATTCCTCCATAATAAAATAATAGAATTTTTCCCCAAAAAATTAAGAATAGAAAATAAAATATTTTTGCCTTCAATTATACTCACCTCTACTAGATACACCGGTGGCATTATAAAAATGCATTAACTTTTTTCTATAAAAACTATACACCTACATAATCTGGAGCTACATTAGAGAATGGATAACAATACCAACAAAATAATGTGTTTATAAATATGTGATATTTTCTTTTACTTACAAAAATATTACAAAACTTTTGTGTATGCTTGAAATTTATGTTACTATACAATAATATTTATAAATGGGTTGATCAATATCAAATCTTCCGATAAATTATTTTAAAGTTGAAGTTTTAAAATTAATCGACAAAAACAAAAAAATTAGATTGGCGCCCTTTGGTGCCCTAGGCAAGCTGCGTAGTTTGCCTAAGGCTTAATCCCCTTTGGCTTCCACTTTATCGGGAGATTAATCTTATTTTGATGAAGAATCTTCTTCCTCTCCGTTTGATATTGATCGGAAAGATTACATTACATGGATACCATGCTTGACTAAAACATAAGAAATATTTTGCTAGCATTCACCCACCATTTCGCTTGTACAACTAAGGTTAATGAGATGGCTGTTTTCATTTATATGCACTCACGATGTAACTTTTATTGCCCTTGATCAATCTATATTGATTAGATCTATGTGTAGAATACAACGTTCTACCACATATATAGACTGCCAAATACAATTTCACATGCTTCAAAGGCAACAAGATCGGACACAACTTCAATAAAGTGAGCTACAATGGCAAATTTTATGTTGCACTAGTGTGTGATTCATAATTTTGCATTTATATACAATTTGAGCGTAGCCTCTAATGCTTCCTAGTTTTCAATCCTATGTTGCGGTGGTGTGTGCTTCGTAATTTTGCATTTATATATAAGTGGATGTAGCCTCGATGCTTCCTAGTCGTAAATCCGAACTCCTTCGATGCTTGAAAAGTAGATTGCCTTGACCACTTATTGTCATGCAAATGTGCAACATGAAAATTTCAAATTTTCAAGCATGATAACAGACCCTAGTGTCAAAATTTTGGATTGAAAACTTTCTCGGGCACTCTTCCAGATCAGTTTTCCCCTTAGTGTCAGGCCTATCCCCATCCTTCAAGTGCCCATATGTGTTGTAATACCCTTCCCCAAGTGTTTGAAATGTGAAATCAAGCTCATGAGGTTCTCCCAATATAGTGCTTCTCAAGGCAGTTTTCTCAGTGAACCTAGAAAGACTATTTTTAGCCTTTCCGGGATAGGTGTGCACTCTCCGAGACAGGTTGAAGGCTCAAAATAATCAAGAAGTGGTATTGAGGAGTTAAAAGCATTGTGCGAGTGAGTTAAGAAGATTTTGGAAAGATTTGGAGGTTTAGGAGCAAGTTCAAAAAAAGTGGGTTCTTAGAGGTGAAGGAGCTTGCATTGCAAAAAAACACATGAGTTTCGGAAGGTGATTACGGGAGTTTCGGAATCGGTTGGAGGTCAAACAAGATATATTTGGAAAACTAATTCAATGCTTTACACAATGGTGCTTTCAAATTTTTAACAAGACCAAGGCGCTTCTTTCCATAGCTCATTTTGGTAGACATAACTTGTGATCTCAAGAAAAAAAGGTTATTTTTGAGAGGGTTTTAGGAAGAATCAGAGCATGAGACCCATCCCATTCTTCTCTTCTCAAAATGATGTTTCGAGTCAAATTCATATAAAGAAGTGCCCAAAAAGACATCCTGGAGCTTTGACAACTTCGTTTTCAAGATCCTTCCTAAGGTATGCACTCGCAGTTAGAAACTTTTTCTAGTGCCACGTGTTAGCATGACACTGAGGCACATTTTTGTGTCCCTTTTGTTCCTTTTCCAAGGGGACAAAAATTGCTCCCATCTCCACTTTGAGCTTTTGTACCCACCACATGACCTTGGGATGCCTTTGTAAGCACTTTCGCAAGATTCCTAGCCCCGCTTTGTGCATTGCACATCGCCACTTGTCACCATGAGACTAGGGCGTATTTTTGTGTCCCTTTCGTCTCTTTACAAGGGGACAAGGGGAAAAAAATGCCCCCCGACCTTGCTCCAACATGGTTCTTCATGTGACTAAAACTCGGCTCTTGGGTGCTAAAAATAAGCTCCCCCTCTCGCTCCTTTGCAAATGCATGTCTGCCACTTGTCCTCATAGGGCTAGGGCACATTTTTGTGTTCCTTTCGTCCCTTTTCCAAGGGGACAAGGGGGATAAAAAAATGCGCCAATCCCTTCCCATCCCTGCCCACCCCTTATAAAACTAAAACTAGAAGATGGCATTTTTGAAGATCTTCCTCCGAATTCTCAAAAATCCACCCTTAACTCTGGAATTTTTTTTCCGGGATTTTCCTCCTCCATTGCTCATCCTCCATTCCTCTCTCCATGTTTCCATGATTGCAACAAATAAATTTCTACAAAACTTGCATTTTTTCAGAGCTCCATGTTCATTTTCTTATTTGAGTGACTCCATACTCGGGAAAGCGAAAATTTCGTATCTCACAAACCGATGCACAGATCGAGGTGGGGCTTTTTGCTATCTTCTCCATTTCCAAACGCCTTCAAGGAGCAAGTGACAACATTTTGAATGATGCCCTAGATTTTTAACGGTGGAAAACCCTTGTTTTGTGTCTTAGCTTTCATCCCTTCAATTTCCCATCACTCTGGCAGCGGATTGAACTAAAAACTTGAACACAAATCCTAGATGAAAAACCTATTCTGGTGAAGCTGGTTTCGCTGCAATACGAGGTGGGAAAGAACATTATCTAAAAAGCTTAGGGACCCCATTAATGGCTGCCATGACTCAACAACAAAAAACAACAAGGTACTTCTTCATTTCCCGGGGTTCAAGTAGGCGGAATCACATGAAAATTGGAGTAGAGTTCTGCAACGAATTTGTAAACTTTTGCAAGTGGTTTCATCCGAATTTGACATCGGGAAGACCACTTTCTATTTTTAGTAAGTCCCTACCACATAGCTTACTAAAAATAGTAAGTTTGAGGAAAAGTTGGTTTGGGTATCTCAAGACACTCCTTCAAGTGCAAAACATTCAAAAGTGGCAAATTTGACAAAAAATTGGCAAAATTAGTAAGAATGGGCACCCATGTGGAACGTGCTAAAAATAGTAAATGATCAAAATGAGCTCAAAATGATCACATATGCTTCTCCTCTCCATGCCTTGCTAGTTCAAGCTTCCAAGAAGGTCAAATCTTCAACTTGCAAGCAAATCCCGGCCTTCACAGGTGTGGTGAGCATATGGTGTCACAAACAGGAAATGCCAATATTGGAAGTTCCTATAACTCTCCACCTGTCACTAAGTGGTGACCATCTCTCGAAGATTTCCTCATGGGAATGGTGACGACAAATTCATGCTTGCGGAGGAGTGAAAGATGAATTGTGACTCATATGGGTTGGTTCCATAATTTTGGTCATCAATGTCCTCAAGGTGGTAGAAACATCATGGTTGCATTGTGTAAGCAAGTTCTCTCAAGTCTTCATTCATATGCATGATCGGTCAAAAAGGAGTAGCATTTTTTCATGGTTTGTTCAAGTATTGTGAAGACATCCTTCATTGTCTACAGTGGTCTAGTGATCAAGTGCTTCTCACTTCTTCACTCAATGTGCCTGATGGGACTGTAATTGTTGATCATTCAAAAGGAGGTTTCTCATGATGCAAAAGAGTTCAAGGCTGCAAGTTTTCATCATTTAGGAGGAGGCTTCTTTCAGTATAGAGTGTCAGAGTTCTTCATTTAGAGTTCATGATTGCATCGAGGCATTCTATTGGATCATCACAAGGAGTGGATTTTCTTCATCTCCTCCCTCCTCTCTTTCTCCCTCTTCCTTCTCTCCCCTTTCTAATTCTTCATTGGGCATAATCATTGTATTTTTCCTATTCACTTAAGTGACATATTTTCAAAATTGTAAAAGTATTTTCTCGAAATTATAAGAGAAATACTTAATTTGTCTTTTCTAATGGAAAATGAAAAGTCACAAGTGGAATAGGAATGTGAAGAGTTATGTGGAGGGAAGATGAGAGGTCAATTCACATTGCTATAAATTGAAATGGCTTCTCCATTTCAAAGGATCTTGAAAGTTAGTATTTTTTGTAGCAATTATGAATTGTTGTAGATTGATTAATGCTTTGTACTCATCACTACACAAGAAATAAAAGCTACTTTTCTTCTATTTCCCTTTCTCATGTTTCTTCTATCTCTCTTATGCACTTTGCAAGCATAGTGATCCGAAAGAGCTTTGTATCTTTGATAAATGAATCTAAGAACTTTGTGTCGGGTTTGTTCTTCTCACTAGATAGCTTCATTGTTTCTTTCTTCTATATTGAATGATGAACTACTCTAGTTATTGGGTGTGAAATTTGCAATTGGCCTACTCACAATAATAACCTTCATTTCCTAATTTCTCTCCTTCACCCCTCATCGTTGCAATTTCCTCCCTTGTACCCCGTACAAGAACTTTGCCACAAGTTCAGTGGAATGTTCATGTATGATCTTTGGCCTATTTGGCCAACCCACAACAATTATATAACATTAGGATTAGTTTACATTCAATAATGGGAGCTGTACCATTCAATGCAGAGGGGCGTAGCCTTGTGAGCATTGGTGGAGACACCTAATTTGCCATATCGATAATTTTTCTCACCAACACCACTTAAATAAATATGTTAGGAACCCATGTCCTACACTTTCTCTTTCCATTATTAGTGTATTAGTTTCTATGGCCGCATATGCTTTATAAGTCATCCCTTAGCATATTTAAATTATCCCACATAGAAGTAGTAGTTGTTAGAATATACTTAGTATATAAGTAAGTGTTGATACCTAATGAATGCATATACGAATATTATTGTATTGAACTTGCTCAAAGGAGATTGCCCCTCGGAGTGACTGAGATCTAAAGGTTATTTGAATTATTTTGCAAAGTTCATTTATTTTACGTAGTTCATAAATCTACTCGAAAGATGCTCACATCTTGTATGAGAGCACTTTCTTGGCCTTACGGATAGATTTTAGAGATTTTTTTCCAACAGATTAATTTTTTAGGAGTGTGCCATTTACGAAATATTTTTCTTGCATTTTTTTTCTATATAATTGCAGTAAATATCCGTCCGCATAATCGTGGGAAGTACTTGAGCATAAGTCTTAAAACTCATGGTGAAGAGTACCACAAAACCCCAAGTAGCTGGTCCATTGAGAGGACTTACCGGTGAAAAGGGCAATGACCCATCCTGATTGACTAGTTTCCACTCGTGAGATAAATCAAGCACTGTCCACAGTCAAAACCCCATCCCGATTGATTAAGGGATAAGTCCGTGACCAATTTTTTTTTTACGGTGAGCGATATTTTTTCATACAACATTGGTGGCGAGAGAGACTCCTTAAAACCCTTAAGCAACCTAACAGACTGGGGCCATATCCAACATAACAGTTCAATGAAAAAACAACATAGCAGATCCTCACAATTGAGAATAGTTGGTAACCTCACACTTGCAAACATGTTGTTGGCATGAACAACGAAACAACAATCAATTTAAAAAAAATCATTTTTTGCCATATCTTTCATTTTATAATTCCGTTGACTCTCAAATTTCCTAGAACACCTAAAATTTCATTTACGCACATTTTCGTCCTTGAGGGTCCATATCCAATTTTCACATTTATTATTCAAAATTCTCAAATTTTGATTTTTTTGGGTTTTGCCATAACTTCTTTAGTTTTCTCCAAATGCCTCGAAATTTTTCTAGTTTTCCTCTTTGATTTTTGCTCCTTTGTCCCTCTTAGACAAATTTTCCACTTTTTCCACCACAGTCTGAAATTTCCCTTACATTCATCAAACCTAACCGGGAGGTGCTAAAAAACTAGTAAAAGTACATTTACTATAAGTAAGTATGTAGTAAATTGTGTAAAGAGATATACATAGATGCATACATGGAGAAAGAGAGAGAGCATATATATACGTATGAGAACTGAGATATAGTGAGATTATGTTGCTAAATTTGTTACGTGCATGAGTGTATACTATTATTATTGTAATGAAGCTTTGTGTACTTATTGCATTTAATCTAATGGAGGTTATGGATTGAATCAAGGTGTTATCATGTTTACAGTTCAATATTGCATGCTTGATTTCATTATGGGTATCTATTAAGTCTATTATTTTCTAGATCTAGATCTGACTATGCATTGTATGAAAGACATATTAATTATAGATCTGAATGATTGAAGTCTTCATCATGCTAACATCCTACAACAACAACCCTAAGGAGGGACTGGTACCTTTTGCGTGCTTTGGGTGAGTGCTCAGTCTAGGTTGAGTGATGTGCCAAGCGTGCTGGGTTTGTGTATTGTTGAATTCTAGGTTGCATCATTGGTTCCATTTTCGGGACCTCTTTTTAGTTGTTTTTAGGATGGTTCACAATGAAGACATACCGGTTGACCTTAGCAAGTGTTGAGGAGTGGATACATGATCTGGAAGAAGAATACGCACAGTGGTTCAACATTGGATCTGAGTTTAACACACGCGTATGGGTGGAACAGAACATGTATGATAGTTTATATGAGAGCTTCTTCGCTATCTTTCCAGTAGAATTGTATGAGTGGTTGATTGCTTATGCATCTAAGTGGAATTGGAGGTATCGTGCACTTTTTGGACACAAGGAAGAATTTTAGGCCCTTTATGATGTTGATCTGATTTGGACTCGAGTTGTGGATACGTGGTTCCATGGTGTTTTGAATAGTTATATCTTGGAGTACTCAATTTCCACTTATTCGTGTCAGAGGTAGCTGAATTCTAGTTTTTATGATATCCAAGGGGAACTTACCTATGCAAGGAATTCCACTGGCAATCAAGATCTGATGGTAACTTTGAATTTGGAGAGTAAACCGATGGCTAACTAAACCTCACCATGCGGGGAAAGAGAGTAGTTTGGTGAAGGATGGAAGACCTAGTGGTAGAAAAAGGTAGAGAGAGGAAAGGTGGCTTAAGTATAATGAGGCATGCGAGAGGGAGATCGAGAAGTAGTGGGAGGTTGTAGAACAAATGGTGTTGTGGAGAAAGATAGTTCGGGAAGGAGTTGAAGTTCACGCAGAAGACGTGGAACCGAGCCTCAGAACTCCCCATTTGGGAAAACATGATAGGGAACCCTCCTCGGCCTCATGTAGAAGCATGCCAATAGAGATGACCTAGGCCATGGGCGCATCTGAATCCACCTGGCAACCTTGCCCTTACGCTTGGTTTTCCAACATTTAGTACAACAAGTAGTCAACAAGCTAATTCAAGTAGTGGAAGAGTAGGAGTGAGTCTTATAAGAGGCACAATAATGGCAGCACAAATGGACTTCGTTGTTATATGGGAGTACTTTTTGGGTGCATCATCAGCATAGAATACAAGTGCACCAATTTTGGACTAACTTCTGGGAGTGGTAATGCTTCGTAGACTATCGGGGTACAATTTAGTTCTACTATTGGGACACAGGAAGTACATCTTCTGGTCTGACCCCAACTACAGGTTTGGGATCAGGAGGCATAGGTAGCTCTAGTTTAGGTAGATCTGGAGGTTTTAGAGGTAGGGGAAACACAGGAGGTTCTGGATCAGGTGGGCAAGGTCCGCACCAACCCCAGAATATTTACATGGAGATGTCTCTTCATCTTCAGAGTATAGGGGCATAGAAGATGTTGTTGAACATGTGCATATGTGTGAAATACTGTGGCGTGCAAAAGGAATCATGGCTTCTGAGCGTAGGGCAAGCCAATTTTACTACTACATTACAAGGGGTGCACACATAGTTGGTATATAAAAATTTTGACCCTGATCAGACTTGTGTAGACTATACAACTTTAAAAGATGCATTCCTTAAAGAGTTTCACATCCTTGAGTTTGAGTAGAAGAGTATAAGTGTGCTCAAGGATATTAAGCAAGGCACTACTGAAAGTGTTAGAGAGTATGATGCATGGTTTAAAATGTTGTTATCTAAGCTTTCTTATGACATACATGCAAGCCAACATGCACAATGGTTGTTGGGGGCTTGATTACACCTTTTAGGAGGGCATTATCACATAAGACATACATTGATCCGCGTGAAGCACTTGAAGTAACTTTATGCGTTGAGGTAGTTGGAAGCATAGACACTAGAGTGAGCCCATTTTTAGAAGCACAGATCATAGCTATGGAAAAATAGTTGGAGAAACTATCAACAAATTCAACACATGAGACATGCGCACAGGATTTGGTGTACAAATTGTGAAGTAGAAGGTCACACAAAGGATAGTTGTCCTCACATAGATCAGTACGCTCATTGTTGTTGATGGATTGTGAGATATGCCATTTAAACCATGATGCTAGCCATTGCCCATTATTACAACATGTGATAAGGAAGAATGTTTCAAGCTATTGTAAAATCTGTAGGTCCATGACTCATGACATGAAGAAGACTATTGATTGATTGGTCAGATCCATGATGTTATAGATATTGGTGTATGACAGAGACATGAGTTTTAGATAACTCTAAGGGAAAGAATGAGCATCAGGACCGGGATCACAATCAAGTGCGCTATGATCGGAATGAAGGGCATTTTGAAGGTGGTCATGGTAGAGGTCGAGGATACCATGGTGGATTTGGAGGATGAGGCCGTGGTGGTGGAAGAAGTGAGTTCCCTCATGGAACATGTTATACATGGATCTCTTGACCACTACAGGTGTGAATGTCCTCAGAATATTACATGTTCTTTTTTGGAAAGAACCATAGCTATGAGGAGTGCCCAGACTTGTATGAGCATCTTAGTAAGCAACATAAACAAGAAAACAAAGGTGTATGGATGGTTAGGATACAACGCGTTGTGGAAAATCAATGGATGCCCAAGTTGGTGGTAGAGTCCGAAGAGTTACAAGTGAATATTATGACCCACACGTTGAGGTGGCACGTGCTAGAGAAGCATTGCAGCGAAGCCTACCATCACTAAGGAGGAGGTTCTACATGCATGGTACCCAGATCTTGCCTATCAGAAGGAGGTTTATAAGAAACCATGGAAGTTCTCAGGAATCTTTAGGGTGAGATACAATACTTAAAAGAGAAATCATGGAAGATAGAGAAAAAGAAAGTATCAGAGATGGTCCAAACTGATATAGATGACTTAAGGGAAGTGTGTAAAATGTTGTGCCAGGAAAATATCATTCCATTATTAGGGGATTGGTTAAAAGGAAAAACACTCCATGCACAAGTATTGAGACTGGATGACAGATCTGCATGTTAATCTTCCCCCATAGCCTAGATTATGACAAGGAAATCACTCTGAATGTTGTTGTGGATGGGTGGCTATTGAGTAATATATTGATTGATATAGGTGGAAGTCAATGTTCTTACCCTAGATGCATGGGTACAAATGGGGAGACCCCCATTACAACCATCCTCTAATATATTGTTCATGGCTAATAGAACTAAGGCCACTCCCATCAGAGTTTTGAAAGATGCATCCATTACCATACAAGGGGCCAAGTTCACTGGAGACTTTGAAGTTTTAGCGTTGGCAGAGTTAGATAGCTTCCCAGCTCTATTGGGGCATCCTTGGTGCTATGAAAATAATGTTGATCTTCGGTTCAACAAGGGCTATATCAGTTTTGAAAACAAGGAGGAAAGAGTTATTATCCCTTTAACAGATGGAAAATATGTGCCCTATGTTGAGCCCTTAAGTGAAGAAGATCTGAATAGGATTTATGTATGTGCCATCCGAGATCTAGAGATACTTGAGCCGACCAAAGAAGGACTAATTCAGTGGGAGGATGCATAGTCTATAAGTGATACTACAAGTGTTGCTTGTGATAATTGGGCTCATAGCACTTATGAGTTGGTAGGGTGTGAAGTAAAGAGCATATTTCCTAGAGGCAGTAAACCACGTTATGTCAGGAGGATAGGTAACAACTCGGTACCTTGTTACACCGGAGAAGGAGATCCTATGGTATTCTTGTGCACCATGGAAGAACAATGGATGGACCCACTGGAAAGAAGAAATATGCTAGCATATACACTATGTGGAACAACAATTGCTGGTGGGTGGCCCACAAGGATAATCTTGTAGGATGGAATGAAATTAGGATTGCTCTTGTTACTAGGTTCTTCAGGAGCAATGCACCTACTCAAATATGCACTTATCACGGTAATCAACTTGTTCAACACCACGTTTAAGAAGTGTGAGAGACTTTGGACAGAAGGGTAGGAAGCTTTACCACCTTTCGCTATGGGTGCACAAGTTTTATTCCACTTTACAAGGTTGTGCGCGTGCTTGGTATGTATATGTAGAACTCCATAGAGAGACTGGAAATTGGTAGGATTTAATTACAGGAATGGCCCAGATGTTTGACTCTTCTCTACAAAGCCTCCGGTGGAAGAAGCATTGAAAGTCATAAAGTGCTTAACTATGGGAGATAGTGCCAAGGATGAAGAACTCCTTCAGGAGTTATTCGATGAAGGAAACTCAGAGCAGCGTCTTGTTGAAGAAACAGAGGCCGATGCCATACTACTTCAACATGCTTTCCTTGAGAAAGAAAAAGGAAAAATGGTCTACATAGTGGATGATGAAGAAGTAGAAAATCTGGATGTAAACCATTCAACAGGTAGGTGTGAGGTGTTGGATAGTGTAGATAAGACACATGTGCCTATCATGAACCTATGAAGACAAAGAAGGTGAATATTGGAACAGATATTGAGCCTAAGGAAGCCATAATTGGAGACTATTGGTAGACTCTGAAGTGGCA
This sequence comes from Taxus wallichiana var. yunnanensis, assembly GCA_018340775.1. Classification (NCBI taxonomy): domain Eukaryota; kingdom Viridiplantae; phylum Streptophyta; class Pinopsida; order Cupressales; family Taxaceae; genus Taxus; species Taxus wallichiana. Next base: position 985,994,080 of record CM031237.1, on the reverse strand, counting down.
AAAATCATAGAGTTACTAAGGGATTACCAGGACTTATTCCTAGGGGTACCATGAACTTAAAGGTGTGCATGAATCATTAGGGAGATGAAGATAAAGCTTAAAGAGGGTGTGCCCTAGTTAGAAAGAGACCTATAGGATGAACCCCAACTTGTGAAAAGGTCAAAGAAGAGATTGATAAAATGTTGAAGTCTGGAATCATCAAACCCCTTGATGAGTCAGAATGGGTTAGTCCAATGGTGATCAATATCAAGAAGGATGGATGGATTAGAAATATGTGGACTATAGGGAGCTGAATGTTGCATGTGTAATTGATCCCTTTCCTATGCCATTCATTGAGGAAATACTAGAAGGTGTTACAGGGTGTGAAATCTATTCATTTATGAGATGGGTTCTGGGTATCATCAGGTTTGAATTGCCCAGGAGGATCAGGAAAAGACTACGTTTACTATTGAATGGGGTAGCTTCACCTATACTGTAATGCCTTTTGGTCTGAAAAATGTGCTGTTGTATTTTTCACGCATAGTTGTTCAAGCATTCAAGGAATTTATTCACAACTTCTTACAGGTCTATTTAGATGATTGGACGGTGTATGGATTAGTTAAGGATCATTGTGACAATCTACGCTTAATGTTTGAATGGTGTAGATAGTTGAGTATCTCTTTGAACATCAAGAAGTGCATATTTGCTACACCATTTGGAATACTTTTAGGACACATAATCTACAAGGAAGGTTTGTTGGTTGATCCAGCCAAAGGTTGTAGTCATTATAGGCCTAAGGGAGCCTACCAGTCAAAGTGAGGTGCATGGATTTTTGGGTCATATAGGATATTACAGAAATTTTATCAAAGGATATGCCAAAATTTTCACACCATTGGAAGATTTACTAAAAGGGAAAGGTACGTTCTACTGGGGAGAACCCAACAATGCACATTCGAGACGTTAAAGAGAAAAAACTTACTACCATGCCTATTCTGCATTTTCCTTCGTGGGACAAACCATTTCATGTACATGTTGACACCTCTGGCATGACCATTGGCATGGTGTTAGCTCAACCTAGAGAAGGTATTGTAGATCATCCTATCTATTTTGCTAGTAGAAAGTTGACTCTGCAGAACAAAATTACACAACTACAGAGCGTGAAGCTTTGTCAATGATCTATGTGCTACATAAATTCCGCCAGTACCTACTAGCTACACCATTCATCTTTTATACAGATCACATGGCATTGAAGTATTTGGTAAACAAGCCTGTTCTACAAGGGTGCATATGTCGATGGATGCTCTTATTTTAGGAATTTGAATTCACAGTTGTGGTAAAACTAGGAAAAGTAATTCTGGACCAGACCATCTATCAAGAATATAGTTAGGAGAAGAAGCACATGCAATTGAAGATACCATGCCAGATGCATATTTATATAGGTTACAATGAGTGCCATTAGAACTGGAGGACATTGTTGTCTTTCTATGAATAGGGATGACACTAGAAGGAATGAAATCCTTAGAGAAGAAATAACTTGCTATATGTGCCACACCCTATATGTTAATCAGTGGTGACTTGTACAAATTAGGCCGAGATGAAGTATTGTGCCATTGTGTATTGGAACATGAGCACATGGATATTATGGAAGAAGCTCATGGTGGAATTGTAGGTGGCCACTATGTGCTGGTGATGCCACTACGCACAAGATTCTACTCACTGGATTATGGTGGGAGACCCTATATAAAGATTGTAAGGAATTTTGTAAGGCATGTGATCATTGTCAACGTCTCTTGGAAACTAGGTCAATGAGATGAAATGCCTCTGAGACCTATTACTAGTGTAGAACCATTTGAGAAATGGGCTATAGATTTTGTGGGTCCTATTTCACTAACTGTGTGTAGAAATGGATCATGCTACATCATAACTTGCACAGACTATCTGACAAGGTGGGGAAGAAACACCTACAAAGGACTATACAATGGCTACAACAAGCCTAGGTTTCTATGGGAAAATATTATTACAAGGTATGGATGTCCTTTAAGTTTGACTAGTGATAGGGGCACACATTTTCTTAATGAGACAATCAAAATTTTATTGGATGAATTCATGATTGCACACCATAAGACTACACCCTATCATCCTAGGAAAATGGAACTACTGAGGCTTTCAACAAAATTTTTGAGCAGACATTGACAAAAATATGTGATGTTGGAAGAAAGGATTGGGATGATAAAGTATCTGCAGTACTTTGGGCATATCGGACAACATATAAAAGGTTGAACAAGGCCACACCATTTCAGTTAGTGTTTGCGCAGAAGCCATTCTTCCTATGGAATTTATGTTACCTTCTTTGTGTATTGTGTGTGTTGGAGGTCTTGATGATGAAAGCATTAGAAGAGTGGATTGAAAAGTTAATCAAGTTGGATGAGTGATGAGCCATAGCACGTTGGAGTCAAAAACAAGAGAAGGCCAGGCAGCAAAAAGCATGGCATGACAGGCACATCAGGGATAAAAAGCTTGAGATAGGACAGATGGTGCTCCTTTATGATTCTAAATTTTTGTGCCATCCAGAAAACTCAAGGTACATTGGTTGGGGCCATATGTTATCACTCACATACTGAAACCGATGCTTGTTAGTTAGAGGCACTTGATGGAATGTGGTTACTTGGTTACTTCAATGGGAGTAGGTTGAAAGCCCTACTATAAATAAGTCTTCTTGGTGTTTGTAATAAGGTAGTGTTTCCATTTAGATTAGGTTTCAATTTTGCATTTCCTTAATGTGTTTCCTTCTTTCTATATGCTTTGTCAATTTAGTTGGTGTGTTTTGTGTAATAAGTGTGTTTACGCGCTAGAAGCTAATTACTATTTGAAGAATTTTTATGCGAGAGGACTACACATACCCTTAGTGTGGGGTAGGTTGTTGATATCTAGGTACATGAATGTTGAAAATAAGTCCACATGAAAGGAACAAACTGGTACAGGTGTTGTTCAAGGTTGGAGAATTGAAATAATCTAAACAAGAGATTGCTTCTAGATATGGGGACCATAGAAAGAGATGAATGAAGAAACAAGTATAACATGAGGTAAGTAGAGGCCGGGAAGACTACCAGTGGAAGGTGCAGTGATGAGGTACTCAGGCACATGGAAGTGTGTTGAAGAGAAGTCTGCAAAGCCAAAAGGTAGGAGGGCACGCTAGAAGGTTATAACTTGGGTGTGAAGATGTACCACATGGAAATAATGAAAATGGTCAATTAATGAGAGGATTGTTGGTAGGTGGAGGAGAATCAATGCACTAAATTTTTGAAATTCTATATAAGGATGGGATGCGAGTTCATTTTTACCATTGCAATTGAGAGAATTTGAAAAGGGTTAAGTGTGAATGAGCCGAGAAATCATGTTGAGTGTGAAGAGTGTGAAACCTAGATGTGAAGAGAAGGGTTGTGCATAGGAGAAGCTTGTGTTCCCATAGGAGAAGGGTTTGAGTGAAGCAAACACATTACAAATGAGTTAGGGCATGATTTCCACTAGGGCATGGAAGATTTCAACTAGGGTTTTGACTTGCTTGATTATAGAAGGAGGAAAAGAGATTTTTCAAATGGCACCAAAGAAAGCACCCACATAGGAGATAAAGGGAAGAAGAAGGTTGAAGTGGAAGAAGAAATTTCTCCGAGAGTATTTTTTTAGAAATGCAATATCAGAGGGTGTGATTGTGGGACAAGAATGGGATTCCCATATCCACCAATGTAAAATCAATGATTACAACCATCAAACTTCAGATAATAAGAAGGATCTCGATGTGTTGTTGAGCACAAAAATGAACAAGTGCATGACAGAGGATATATTGGTATATGATGATGTGGGAGAGAAATTTGCTGAAGCAGAATGGAGTCTACCAGTTGTATGAGCTGCCATACTTTGGAAAGTATGAGCCATTGTATTGGTGGTTGATGAGTAGAGTCCATGAGGACTTCTTCTACTTTTCAGATGGAGGGTAAGAATCACAGTCTGCCTTGATTTCAATGGTGATAGGACTAAGGGCCTCAGGGTTGGATCTGGATAATGATTTAACTGATAAATCCACAATCCTGGAGATGAGGAAGGAGCTGGGGTATACCAAGGGTCCGTGTGGCATGGACATTGACAAGTTGAAGAAGTACCCAGTAGTGTAGGAAGTTGCACATCTTGTGAAAAAGTTGAATGACCAAGGAAGGTGGTCACAGGTAAACACAATGTGGTTACACGTCACCAAGAAGATGTCTCAAGGAGTGGTCTACAACATTGCAGATCACATAGCAAAGACAATCATTGAAGAAGTGTGGACAAGGTGATAGAATAAGTTTTTGGTGTTTATTATTGTCTTAGTATTCATGGAGATTGGGGTGCCTGATGGGCCAAAGGAGAAGATTTGGGAGTACCCCACATGGAACACAAGTCACTGCGGAGAGGTTTGGAAAGTACTTGTGTGATGGATCAATGAGTGGACCATTCAAGAAAGGGTAGAGATGTGGTATGATAGACTCTGTGTGGCGTTCGAGGAAGAGTGGTGCATACCCAAGGATTTTCCTTCAATGGTGGGTAAGGTAGTTTAGTTTTTTATATACCAACACTTTTGCATCACGTGATTTGTGATGAAGGATGGGGCTTGGAGCCCATGGTGTAAACTCATATGCCTTCACAAAAAGGTATTTTCAAGCATCATTCATCGGTTTCTATGATGTGCCCACTTAACCTTCAATGCAGACAAGGTAGATTGTGACTACCACACTCTGAGGAAGAGTATATGTATATATCAAGGCACAATGCATACATTGAAAGACTTATTTCAGATATTATAAACATGAAACCTGTAAGCTTGGTAGTTGGGGACATTGGAGCAAGCACTTGTGTACCTACAACTCAAACCCAAGCTAGAGAACAAAATATGTGGAGAATGAGTTCACGCTCCCTAGGGCCGCCAAAGGGTAAGCATACAATGGAAAATGTTCCAACACCCAAGCCCACAAAAATAGTTCAAGGTTGATGATGAAGAGGAGGAGCATGAGGATAGTGGTGGTTTGGAACATAGAGGTAGAAGACATCCTCCAAATAAGGATGAAGTTGAGCATGACAACTACACCACCGCAACCACAAGAGGAGGATGAAGAGGACTTAGGTGTGGACCAAGGAGAGCGTTGATTCAAGAGAGTGTTTAGGAGAACAAGGACCCAAGGTGCTACTCTACAAATAGTGTAGATCACCTCGACTCTCTCCACAGAGGGAGACAATTGAGAAGAGAAGAAGGAAATTGAAGTTGAATGAGGAAGTGGAAGAGTTTGAGGAAAGTGCACCCAATTCTCCTACACCTCTGGAGAATGTAGAGGAACAAAAAGATGAAGAAATGAAGGATGGAGAAGAGGAAGAAAAAGGGACAGATGAGACAACAATCAGAGACTACTCAAGACATAGCCACACAAGTTCCAAATCTTGAAGCCCAAGTTCCTAAGCAGCCTAGATCAAAAAGAACAAGTGGGGAATACATTCCACTAGCCATGGGCTATGCCGAGGACATAGGTAAAATTTTTCCATGCCCATTTCTAGAGCACAATGACACAAAAGGAGTTATATGGCTGGGAGTTAATGGATGAGGATATGGCAACAATGTGCACAAGGAAGAAATTGTCATGGTCGATGCACACACACATGGATGAACCAGAATTTGATGTGTGTGAGGAGTCATGCATGTCAAGGAGGTTGAAAAAGACACCTCAGGCTAGGCACATAATAGTAAAGCCTATTGTTATGTCGATGAAACAAGTAAGCAATGCTTTGGTAAAAGTCTCGACAGAAGTGGCACGATGCAATATGGATAAAGCTGCCACAATTAGGGCACTGAGAGAAGAGATCAAGACTAAGGATGAGGAGATAGTGCACCTAAAATAGGAAAAATACTTGGCATAGAAGAAGAACATTGTGTTTATCAAGCATGGCAAGAGGAAATTGGTGATAATATCATGAAGGCTAGGCCACACTTGGAGCCAAAGGTACCCAAGATGTTTCCTTCGGCGATGCATTATGTAAGTACATTGGTGGATTTAGTGCTTGAAGATGAACCTCTGTGCATGCTTGAGCCAAAGGATCCAACACAAGAAGCAGAGTGAGAAAAGGCTTCAGTGATGTGGAAGATTGCATCATATGAAGGATTGCTTCAGAGCTTACAGGAGGAACTGAAGAAGGTGGATCAAGCATTGAATATTTTATACAATAGAGAGGTTATTATAAGGACAAGGACCATTTTAGAAGACAATGAGGTCCTAAAGGCCATGAAGGATGAGACATTGGGCCATGCAGAATGGTTAGCACTTGTTAAGCATAGAAGTGTGAGGCCCTTACAATAGCTCAAGAACCACACAGGGAGAGGTTGGATGAGCTTGGGAAACTCATCACCCAAAAGATGGACTTGTTGGAAGGAAAAATGACTAAAATGTCCAACATCGTGTTGGTATTATAGAATGAAAAAGGAGAGATTGCAAGAGATGAGTTAGAATCAATTGTAGTGGATATTCCAAAGAAAGTAGAGGCCACGCTCAGTGATAGAAGACATTAGAGGTGGAAATAAAAGAGGAATATCTAGAATTGATTATTCTGGTTGTAGAAGAAGATATGGCAAGTTGAAGGCATTCTTTCATTCATCCAAATTATTTCTATTCTTCTATTCATATTCTTTGATTCATTTTGGAGATAACCATTATCGGGGTGAAATGAAACTAGTGTGGGGTAATGTTGATTCAGCCAGACTCTGGCACTTAGTGAAGGAAATACAGAAGGTTTGTGTGGGAGAACAAAGTGCATTCAAAGGTGTGGAAGTATCGAAAGGATCACGTGTGAAGAACAAAAACAAGTTTGGGACTTAGCCATTTTCACGACAAGGATCTATTTTTGGAGATAGCGTGTGAGAGCACTCAAACCGATTGGAGACTTGCATGTCATGCATTGGCTATTTTTGGAGGATCAGCTATGAAGTGATTTACATGGACACAGGCTGGGAATAGATCTACTACTATCAGTTAACTAACAATAGTCTATTGTTAGCGCACTTGCATGTGTGGCTATTTTTGTAACGACACGTGGCTAATAATAGCATGCGACCTATTTTGGGATTAGATAAGTGGTGAAGGGAAAGTCCCACCCTTATAAGTATGTAGTAAACTATGTAAAGAGATATACATAGATGCATACATGGAGAGAGAGAGAGAGAGCATAGATATACGTGTGAGAACTAAGATATAGTGAGATTATGTTGCTAAATCTGTTACGTGCATGAGCGTATACTATTATTATTGTAATGAAGCTTATGTGTACTTATTGCATTTAATCTAATGGAGGTTATGGACTGAATCAAGGTGTTATCATGTTTATAGTTCAGTATTGCATGCTTGATTTCATTATGGGTATCTGAAGTATTAAGCTAAAATCCTCTGTTATTTTCTAGATCTAAATTTTCACTCGAAGGAGTTGTCACATGAGTAATGCACATACCTAAAGATCGAAACAAACAAATAAAGACAAATGGGATATGATTTTGAACATCATTCAAAGGATGTTGTTAACAACTTGAGACAAAATGAAATTCAGAATGATAATCTTTAAGATCAAAGGTAGACCCACTTAAAATATGTAAAGATAATGTGCCTTGCAGGAAAACACATGTTGGATATGCGAGGATGATGTAATTTTCATGGGTAGAACAAGATGGTGGGATAGAAATTAAGATGAAAGGGGGTGGGGATCTAATGGGGAGAAACAACAATATTCATCATCTTTTCCTGATGCTCCTGTGATGCATTAGAGCTTGAATTCAAAATAACATAAACTTTTAGGGGTTATTTGCATTCATGGACACCCAATTTGTGCAAACACTACCATGTAATCTCTAAAACCTTAACACAAACACTTGTGATTAAAAATTCATGTATCTATTATACCAAATCCATAAAACCTAGGATACCCTTGAAGGTAAAAAATATTCACTCCCATATAGCAATTGCAAAAAGGAATTTTATAATTGAAACAAATATTGCTAAGTAACACTACAAAACAACATTCATTCAATAACCAGTCTGATACAATGATCTGAAACGTGCTTATTTGTATTTCATTGATCTGATAGATACAAAATTACAACATAAATGAGTACATTTCTTGATTATATCTCTATTTACATTTGGAGATACCAAAATTATACATGACAAAATGGTCTCGTGTATTCAATTGACAAGGGAGACATGCAAAAATGCTCTCAATGCCTGCTAGTGACTATACAAGATGCAATCACCCTAGCTAAAACCCAAAATTAGAACCTCTAAAAGTGAAGACATGCCTTCACTTTTATACAAAATTTTCCCCAAAGGGAATATCCCAAGATACCCCATAGAATGATGAAAACAAGCTACATGTGGGGTTGTTATCCATGCTTTGGAATCTGGATGGAAGAGGTGCCTAAATAAAAAAAAAACCATTTTGATTTTCCCAACTGGAACGGTTTTTCTTCATGATGAAACTCGTGGAGAAATGGAGAATATTCTTTCCTCTACCAACAAAATCTTTTGTTTTAATCGCTGAATTGTCATCATTCCATGTACATTTCAAGAAAGAGTTGGTTACATATTACAATCAAATCATTTGATTCTCCTTGGAAGAGAATGGATATAATAAGGAATAAAGAATAAGGAAGGGGATAAAGAGTAAAGAATGTTAGGGGATGGGTCAAAGTCCACTTATTTTCCCTTAAATTCTACCTCTAGCTTATTCTGTATACATCAAATCTTTCAAACATACCCAAAATTGGATCCTCATCGACCTTGCATGGTAGAGGAATATTATTTCCTACTTGGAAAGAATGTTGTCAAATTCAGTAGAAATAACCTTCTTCCTCTTAACTCTCTTGGCCAATTTATTGATATATCCTTCTAAATGAATAAATTTTTGTACAGAAGAATAATAATTTTTTTAGGAGTTTCTAATTCTCATGCAACATGTTTCTAAAGGAAATCTATCAAGATGTATCTGCATCGTGGGGTGTATACATCTTTAAGGGGGAGCATTCTTTCAAGTTTTGAGTCTATGTCATCCACATAATCCCTTGTTTTTTCCCTCATGTCTTGGAGTTTGCTTATGCATCCCTCCAATGTTTCAATCCTTAACTTGATGGCCCCTTTATATTCATATTGTCTTCCTTTGGAATCTCAAGAGACTCTTCATTCCAATTCTATTACTTCATCTCCTAAATATACTATGGCCTCAATTTAGGTAACGGGCCATTCCAATAATAAATCTCTATTTGGTACTTTTCAATCAAGGATTTACTTATTTTAATCTATTTAGAGACTTGATTGTGACATTCAATGATGTCTCTGATGGTCTTATTACTTCTTGTCACTAGTTCACTTTCTCACCTTTTTGATGCCTCTCCTCTATAATTTAAATCTTCTACATTCTTTATTACCTATGAGGCGAAGGCTGGGGTCATCTTTTGACCAGTTGGAGGAACTTGTATCCACTATTACACATAGGTTGACATGATATCAATCTGCTCTCTTAATTGCACCTTGATATCTTTATCCTTGTCAATTTTTTGGAAGAGACCACTGACTACCATAGTAACATCATGCTTTAAGTCCTCAAGGGTCCGATTTTGTAGTGATATTTTGGCGACTTGATAATCAAAAGGGGAAGCTTCATCCCTTAATACATTAGTTTGGGGGGTAGCCACCTCTACAAACCTCTCTCCTTAAGTCCCAACCACTATTATTGACGAATTTATTACTTTCTTTGGGATCCTTCACCTTTCAACCACCTCGCTGCACCTTCCTTTTTTTCTTGAGAGAGTTGTTCCTAATCAAATTCCAATTTTAATGATGCCCTCCCCTTGTTCTTGCTTCTTGGGAGCACTTGACACTATCATCTACTATTGGGGTGCAAGGAGAGTGAGATAAAGCCTTTAACATGTAACTTTAGCTTAGCATAAGATTTAACAAAGTGTGCACTTGTGTTTCTCCTTCTTATATCCCATGGTATTTTACTTCTCCCTTCATCATGGTTGAAGATGTTTGAGAGCTTGCCTCACCCCCTTCTCCTATGGGTGGTTCACTTGAACCTCTTGTTCTATAACTTCATGAGTTACAATCACCTTTTCCATCATCTCAAGAGTTGATTGCATAGGCTCCACAGTCTTTGGTTTCTCATTTGCAACCAATCAAACCTCTTCAACATTTGGTTACTGCGTTTTACTTATCGTAACTCTTTTTTCGGTGGATTTTTCTACCTCACCACTTACAACCTTTTCTGTGGTAGGTACTTCATGTGATGCTAGGCCTCCTTCCTTCTCCCCAATTGATGTGTCTTGTATAGTTATTAGAGAAGATCAACACCAACATCTTGATCTAGGCCATGTAACAACTTAGTAAATGTTTTCTCAAGTGATGGGTCAGTACCTCCGCCTCCGAGTTTCTTGAATAGGAACATTAGTAGAAGTTTCATGTTGCACATGAGGTGGGGTAGTAACTTTACCTCTAGAACCTGAGGGGTTGCAATGGGTATTTAATATTTTGGAGTTTCCTCCTCGGTTGTTTTCCATGTGGATGTTTCCATTGTATGTGTTTCCACCTTTTCCCTCTTAGTTCTTACAAAATGTAGGGTCACAAGATCCTCTTCACCCTCTTCATGGATGGTTTCCAATACTGGACCCATCTTTGGATGGCTTGGGGAAACACTTCCTCTCATGTTTCATCTTCTTTGGATAACCCCTTTAGGAAGAAGTTGGTACATCAACTTGGATGGTTTATGTTGGTTCCCAATCTAACACCCCAAAAAGGCTTGAATGATGATGACATGAAGCTGCAGGGCAAGGAGGACATATGGATCTACTCATTTTCATTTGGATCCAGGGATAAATCAATCTTCCTCACATGACCAAACATTTTGAAATGACATGGAGACACCCTACTAAGGATATGGTTGTTATCCTATTACTTTATGTCTTTGCTTGAACCAATGTGATTGGACTTAACGGTTGGCTTGAAAGAGAGGGAGATATTATATTTCAAACCCACAAATGTGTCAACACCTCAATATAAGATCAAATGCATCCATAAAATGCAATGCTCATTCAAAATAATGGTCACAGAAGCATTGCAAACACTTGATACATCAGACACAAGCCACTGAAGACAAATGCAATATGATCACAAACACCATCTCTGCGGAAATTGTTGACAACTTGGGATATGATGATGTTGAGATGCTAAAATCTACAAATCATGGAAAATACACTTGAGATATGTGAGATATGTGTGATTTTTAAGCATACACATGTAAAACAAGAAAGGATAATGTGATTTTGAGGGTAGGATAAGATGGTACTTAATTAAATGAGGGGGAGGTGGATCCAATGAGGAGAAGCACCAATGATCACCACTTCAGTTTTTTACTTATGGAATGCGAGAAGAAAAAGATCAAGACAATGTAACCTTCTGTTTGACAATTTTTCTACTCATATTCCAAGTTAATGAAATGGTATGCAAGAAAAAAGAAACTACAAAATATGGGAGGGTTTAAGGCTACCTCTGATGTGTGGTAATGATAAAAATGAGATACGGGTGCACAAATCCTTTGTAACGAGATTTAAGACCTGCACAACACAAAGGACAACTAGATAAGAAAAATATTAGTAGATTATATGGTGGGATGTCCTGACTAAGTCAATCCTGAGAAGTGATGAAATTCCTAGGAAGGATGTCAACCCACTTTACTTAGAAAGATTGATAAAAAATAAGAGATAGATAACATGCAGGAAATAAGTAAAGTATAAATGTGGAGATGTGTTAAGAAAGAGATCCAATAACAATAAAATGAGATAAAGGGAAGAAAACTAGATAGGGTCGATGATGACCTAAGACAATCGACGATGACTGAGAGAATTGAGAAGATCGAAGGTGGAAACAACAGATATGGAACAAATTTTTGGATGTTGAAGATGTCCTAGATTTGGTAGAGAAACACATGAAGCAAAAAGAACCTAGAAAATAGGAAAATGTAGTCGGGGTAGACAAAGTTGATGGTGATAAGAGGAAGACATAGGTAGTCGATGACGACTAAGATAGGAATATCATATCTTGGGGTTTTAGACAGGAAACACAGAAAGGTTATAGGATATGAAATATCTGGATGTTACAAAGACTAAGGAAAAAATGAAAGGGGGAAAAATTCAGGGAAAAGAAATGATGTAGAATGAGGTCGATGGTGGCTAGGGAATAATCAATGATGACCTAGGTTGAATTAGGGTTTGATGAGGGATTGATAAGTGGCAAATGAACTATATGAAGTAAAGAAGGGTGGCTAATGTGATGGAATATCTCCACATGACAAAGATGCCTATAAAAGAGCTAATAAATAAATGATGAAACAAGATAGGTATCCAAACAAACTCCAAGCTTCAGATCTCCAAAAATGATTGATAAGAGCTCTAAGATGACTTCAAGATGTTGATTTAACACAGAAGAAGAAAGAAATCTGCAAAATCTTGGTAGTAGTCATGTCTCCAAAGTTTCATCCTCTTTGAGGAGGGGGATGATGATGCATTTATAGGGTTCATTGACACTTCGATAGGGTCACCGTCAACTATAAAGGACTATTGATTTGGCTGATGGGGATGATGCAAAACTTGAGACATGAGGCCCCATTAGGGTTAAATTAGGGTTTTGAGTTGATTTAGTGGGTTAGGGTTGCATAGGGATAAGGAGTGGTTGGATGGTTGGAAAAATTAAATGAGGGAGGTGATAAGTCTAGGAAGATAAATGAAGGATTTAGGGATGTGATTAAGGTGATAAACATGTTTATGGATGATTAAATGTAATTAGAGGTGAATAATAAGAGATGAAATAATGATGGGATGGGATAGAATTAAGATAGGAAAATAGAAAAATTAGAGGAAATAAATCTGATTTAGGAGGGGAAAGGGATTTTGAATAGGATATGAGTGCAAGCATGCACAACGAAGATGAAGAGGGGAGAAAACGTGGGATGGGGGGCTAGCGAAACAATTTTGGTGTCTACATTTTCCCCTTTTTGTCAAGTGGTTTGTGTTAAGCAAGCCATAAGACAAAACCATATGTGATAGAAGTGATCCCACTCAAACTAGGGATCGATGACACAAAGAAGAATCAATTACTAGGTTGATAGAGATAGATGGAAGAAAAGAGGAAAGGGTGGAAAGATGAGAAAAAAAGAGAAATATGCCCCAAGTGGAGAGTGATATGACCATTGCAAGAAGGATGTGATAAACAAAAAAATAAATATGGCGGTGATCCTTGGAAACACATCGATAAGGAACATAACACGACCTCAATGAAGGTGACATTAATGTCCTACAGACTCGTGAGTTGGAAAAGATTACTATAGTATGGAGGGAATCAAATGGGAATCCAATCAGATGGATGTGTAAGTCATGGGACCAATGGGTCAAAGGTAGACATCAAAAGTATGCGTAAAAATGTGAGGATGGTCAAGACAATGGTTTGAAAAGATGCCAAGAAATAAAGCGGGAAAAAGAGTATGCGATGTCTATCATATATAAGGAATTGAGAAAATATGCATATTAGTGGGAAAAAGGGAAAAATGGCCACAAAGGTGGACTTAAGATGAGATATGGTGCCTTGAGAGGGAACAAAGAGATGACCACAAAGTATTCTTGGATAAGATTGAGGATGTGCGACAACAAGATAGGCAAGAGGTAAAAATAAGCTATGTAGGGAAAGGAACATTGTGTTATAGATGACACACATGTTGAAAGTGGAAGAAAATATAATTTAGATAATTAGATTTGATGATAGACAAGATGAAGGGGAAAAATAGGATTAGGCCAAAATGTAGGTAAGGTGATTGGACTTGGGTTGATATGACTAGGGTGGTCAACGATGGTAGGGTAGGCATGCCTATATAAATGACAGAGAGATAATTGACAAGGATCATTTGAATGAAACAATTTTGAAGATTGAGATCTCTAAGTGATTTAAAATCCTGAGATTTGAGAAAAATGGATGCCAGTGGAGGAGGAAGGAAGCGCCAGAGGTCTTAGAGAGTGGTAAGTGCCAAAAACCTAACTTTGTTTTTATTTTATTTGATTTTTTAGATTTTTAGGCGCTAAAGGCTGATCAACGGTGACTTGGCATGGTCATCGTAGACCTAGGGCAAGTTGGTCAACATGATCTGTTTAGGGTCAGCATCGACTGGATAGGTGTTAGATTTTATTGATTAATTTTGGATGAAAAATGATGATTTTGATGACATTTTGGAACTGATGGATGTTTGTTGGTTGATTTTGTAGGCCATAGATACCTTGTATTTGTGAGATAGAGTCCAACCATGTTGGGGACAATTAGAGCTGATGTGACAGATAGGAGTGGATCATTTGGATATTATTAGATTGGGTGGGTTCCGTAATTATCGAGAGGGTCACCTTGAGATACATGGCTTATTATATCATTAATAGAGAGATGAGACCCAAGGACTATCACCTTTGCAGTTTCGTATAGGTAGAGATGACAATAACATTAGAGGATGTGTATCGTATTTTGAGATTGTGGATCTAGGGGCACCTATAGCCGATCACATTGGAGGGTCGAGGAGATGCGCTTAGATGGTTGTTTGGAGCGGAGGCCCCGAACATCACTTTCCCATAAGGGGATATTCATATTAAGACCCATTAACATCCATTGGTCCCTGGGAACCGAATGATATGCTTGGTGATGATGGCGATATCGTGTTATGTACTACTAGATTTAGGTGGGGTGAGATTCCCATGGGCCCTAACAACAGTGGTGGATGATATTGTTGAGCATAGGACAATGTTTGCATTTGGGGTGGATCTCCTAGTAGAAGTTTATCATGAGTTGTGGATGTATGTGAGATAAGAGGATAGGAGATGTGGGATTTTATATGAGCACATAGTTGTGGTGAGGCCACTAGGGCTTCCATGGGTGACAAGTGATCACATAGCCTTGATAGTTCGATTCATGAGGTGGAGAGCTAATCGAGGCTCATGGTGATAGGGGAAAGTGGGGAGAAGATTGGTATGTGGAGAGCTTGGGAGCTCTCGGATTGATGATGTCGAGATGGAGACCATATAAAGGGTTCCCCACATGGATTGGCGTAGACATCCAACTCACCTACTTGAGGAGGGTGAGGTGGGTATAGGGGAGGAGGCCGAGATATGATGGAGGTGATTCGATTTTCATGAGTGATGAGGCATTTTGGAGTGGTGTAGATGGTACTGGGGTGCCGATTAGATATAGATGTGATGAGGTAGAGGGGAATTATCTAGTCTAGTGATAGTAGATCCATTGGTGGAGGTGGTAGAGCTAATGGATATAAATGAGGATGACATGGGGACGTAAAGGGGTATGTGGAGTGGATGAATTAGTATTGGGTGGCCCATAGAGCAGAGGGGAGATAACACAAGGAGGAGAGGAGGAAGCACATGGAGGAGAAAAAGGTGCCATTGGGAGGAGAGGTGGAAGTGCCTAGAGAGGAGAGAGGGAGTGCGAGGTGGAACATTGAAGATATCATGGTTACGAGGAAGAGCTAGATGCATCTCGTTAGGAGTGGGATATGATGCACCGGAGTGAGATGCAATGCACGGGAGAGAGAATTGGCTATCCAACAGAGGGATAGATATCGAAGGAGGTAGAGAGAGGCCTTACGAGCATGATATGGAGATCTGGGCACTTCGTTAGAGGTGATGGGTAGAGTGACCCAAGTAGCTACACAAGGGGGATGGATAGATGGCTCCGCATGGTTTGTGACATTGGAACAATATTAGGATCTAGGGAGAGGAGGCACGATATTATGAGCACATAGTGATAATGATATTACATGATGTACCTCGTTATGCAAAGCATATTTGGATGGTGAGAGGAGATCGACATGACATATGAATTGAGGGAGTACAATGAGTGTAATGCGGTCGAGGCATGATCATGGACCGAGATGGTGAATATGGAGGACATGTTCTTGCCCGAGGAGAGAGAGTCTCAGATTTTGAGTTCACCACTTAGTGGGTGAACATTGTATGTGTATAAATTTTGATGTATAGATGTGAAATAGATAGAGCCTAATTAAGGCCTATCACGATGTGCATACATTTTAGATGTTTTGATTATATATATGATTTTTTTGTGATTTATATGTGTTGTGATATGTGGATGAGTAGATTAGATGTATGTATTGATTTTATATTTTGATATTGCATTGAATGGATTATGGATGTGAAGATGAATTTGATAGATATTGATTTGGTTATGAATGTGATGTATTGATTAGCTTAGATGTGGAATTGATGTGATGGATTTAGATGTTAGACCTTACATGGAAATGATGTGATGGATTTAGATTATATATGATGTGATGGATTTTAGATTAGATGGGATGGATTTGGATGTTAGACATGATGTAATGGATGTAGATTAGATGTGATGGACTTAGTGTAGATGTAGATGTGTTAATTGGATTGAATATAAGATAAGATGATGTAATTGGATTGGATTGGATGTGATAAATTAGAACATAGATAAAAATGGAAACCCATGTTCAATGTGAACGAGTGCGATATGATTGGATAACGAAAATGATTAGAGAAAAAGGTATGAATAGAACGTGAATTTATTAGGGTGACCCAAATATAGGAAGTAAACTTACATCATAGTAAGGATTGTATGTGGGATAGATGCTTTGGGACTGGATTGGAGGTAAAACATGAGAGGGAACATGAACAAAGCAATGCACTTGCAGCCATATGGCAAGTGTTAACACATAACTAACAATAGTTAGTCATATATAAGATCATGAAGGAAAGATGGAAGGTGTGCTTATAAACCCATGCAAACACAACAATGGGGTTAGATATAGCTTGTACGGGGGAAATAGTTTCTCATTAGGTGGTTATCCTAGGTCTATGCCCCAACTCTGAGCAATTATTGTGCAAACTGATCAATGCAGGAAGTTTTATTTTTAGGGAAAGATGATTGATGGGAAGATTATCTTAGGATGCTTGTTTTTGGATAGATGCTTTTACTTTTGATATTTTGAAGGCTGATCAATGCAGGAATCCTTTACTGACATGACATAGGAAGTAGCTATCCTTTGAGGAGTGGTTTATAATTGGATTTTTTATTTATATGGTAGGATAATATATGTGATATCTATCCTTTAAGGGAGAAGTCTATAATTTTGATAATTTTTTCTTCATTTGAACAAATTTCCTTGAGGAGCAAGTTTGTATTTGGATAATATAACTTTGATATGAGCATCCATAATTTTTTGATTTTATAACGGACTTGAGTATAGCTTAGTAGACCACTTGGGGATGGGAAGTAATGTGTACAAGCTACACCTATGAAGCCTTATCATGATTCCAATAGGTAGATAAGAAGGAGATGATGGTAATGATGATTGCGGGATTCCCACCAAGATGGAGGAATTTTTCCATAAGGAATATGCTATGAGTAGAGCCATGGTTCCCATATTCAAGGTCATAGATAGGATAATGAAAAAAGACCACATAATTCCAAATCATTACGATGGAAGATGGAGAAGGATAATGATGGAAATGAGATTGTTAATGTGACTAAAGGAACATTAATAGATGTGTTAACAATAGAAAGGATGCAAGTGTAAGGTGTTGAGAGTTTATTTTTCAGGTTTACCATCGAGAGAGGATAAATGATAGGCCCCAAACCCATACTTATGAGTGATAATGTATGACCCAATCTAGTTGGGAACAAACTTTCCATGTTGGCTCCTTTCTAGAGTAGTGACATTCTAATTTTATTTTAAGACAAGGTCACCAATGTTAAATTCACGTTCTTTGAGATGTTTATTGTAAGCACATTTGATACGTTCTTGATAGATGTGATGATGTTGGAGGGAAATTAAGCGACATTTGTCTAATAGTTCAAGTTGTGTTAGATAATCTTAGTGATAGTCCTCATCAGAGATGAAGTCACAAAGAGAAACACACAAGGATGTGATTTTGACTTTGAGAGGGAGGGAAAATTTAGAGCCATAAACAAGAGAAAAAGTAGTATCACCCGTAGAGGTGTAAATGTTAGTCCGATAATCCCAAAGAGTGAAGGGGATATGAAGGTGTCATTCTCGACTTGCCTTATCAATAATTTTGGCAAGAATGTTACAAAGAGTTTTGTTAGTCTATTCAGCTTGGCTATTAGCTTGTGGATAGTATAGAGAAGAGAAGATAAGATTAATATTGAAGGTGTCGTAAAGCTTCTTAAGGTTTATGTTTTTAAATTGCTTTCCGTTGTTCGTGATGATTTTGTGAGGAATGTTGAAGTGACAAATGATGTGTTAATAAGCAAATTGACAATTTTGATAGCTTAGGATGATGTGAGTGGAATGGATTCCACCCATTTAGTGAATTACTCAATATCTATGAGGATGTAATGATGGCATTGAGAGGAACATGGATTGGTGAGACCAATGAGGTCGAGTCCTCATTATGAGAAAGGTAATAGATCTTGAGTCGATTGAAAATCATGGCTAGGGATATAAATAAGATTAGAATGCTTCAGAAACTTAATGCACTTCTTAACATATTCGCAATAGTCTTGGTTAAGGATGGGCCAATAGTAACCCATCTAAAGGATGCACTTGGTGATGACCAAACCACTAAAGTGTCCACCACAGATGTTGTCATGGAATTCTTGTATGGATCAGATAGATTCATGGGATTTAAGGCATCATAGTAAAATACCATCAAACCCACATTTATAGAGGATGCCACCAAGGATAACATAGTGGTTGGTGCATGTTGAAGAAATGAACTCCTACCATTTTTGGATAAGTCGGAGGAATTTTGGATTGAGAGAGATAATCAAAGAACTGGGTATACCAGAGATCAGATTGGTTGGTGTCGATGAGATTGATACAAGGAAGCTCATTAGTATGGGATGGTTGATCAATGCGATGGAAAACAACAAAGAGTTTGGATTATTCCATTTTCCAATGGATGAGTGATGCAAGGGATGCCATGGTGTATGCAAAGTGATTGGATGAATGAGGAATAATTTGGATAGTGTATTGATTGAAGGCTTGAGGAAAAAGTTGACAATGTCCTTGTATTTTTGGAGGACTTCATTTTTACATTGATAAAATACCTTGATTTGATTGATGATAAGTTGGGAATCACCATAGATGTCAAGGATTTGGACATCGATCATGATAGCGGTTTGGATGCCCAAGATAAGGGCTTCATACTTAGCCATGTTATTGGTACATTCAAAGTTGAACTTGTAGGTGACGGGGATAGGAGTTTCCTAAGGAGGAATAATGATGATACCAACACCTCTCCCTTACCAACACTTAGAACTATCAAATAAAAGTGTCATTTTAAGGGAGAATACTCATGATCGATTATGTTGATGGATTCTTCAGAAATTGCTCATGGGAGAGTTGATTATTAGGAAGAGGGGCTTTGGTGAGTT
The DNA here is from genome assembly GCA_018340775.1 of Taxus wallichiana var. yunnanensis. NCBI lineage: Eukaryota > Viridiplantae > Streptophyta > Pinopsida > Cupressales > Taxaceae > Taxus > Taxus wallichiana. Next base: position 985,974,572 of record CM031237.1, on the reverse strand, counting down.
GATCAATGATAGCTTGGCCCTTGATTGATTTTTAGGAGATGAACTCTAGGTCAAACTCAGTCATGAGCATGAGCCATCGAGTGATGCAATCATTATGATAGGGTTTGGAATGCATGGTTTTAAGAGGGTTGAATCTAGTGATGACATATGTTTTGTGATTGATAAAATAGTGGTGAAGTTTGGAAGTTGCAAAGTAGAGATCATAATTGTTTTTAGCATTGGTGTAGTGGGCTTCATATTTGTGAAGAGTTTGACTAATATAATAGACAACATGCTCCCTACCCTGCTCATTGTGGTGTAAAAACATGACACTGAGGGAATGGTTGGTAGCAGAGATGTAGAGATAGAATGACTCCCCTTTGTGTGGAGGTGTGAGCACAAATGGTGATAAAAGATGTTGCTTAAGTTTTTGAAAGCCTTTTGAAAATTTCCACCCCACTTGAAATGGGTGTATTTCGGAGGAGATAATGAAAAGGATGGAAACAATCATAAAGTTGCGAAATGAAGTGGCATATAGATTGAAGTCGGCCTTGGAGACTACGAAGTTTCTTTAGATTGATAGGAGGAGGCATCTCAAGGATGGATTTGATCTTAGTGGGGTAAAATTCAATACCCCTGATAGAAACGATGAAGCTAAGGAGTTTTCTAGTTAGAAATCCAAACACACACTTGGTGGGATTGAGGCAAAGGACGTATCGGATAAGGCATGAAAAGAGCATTTCAAGGATGACAAGATGGTCCTATCGATGTTTAGATTTACCCAAGAGATCCTCGCCATAATACTCTATGGTTTTGTGGATGAGATCATGAAAGATACACATCATGGCACATTGATGGGTTGCTCCTATGTTTTTCAAACCAAAGGGCATAACGCAGTAGTAGAAGGTTCCCAAGGGGTGATGAATGATGCCTTATGTTGGTATACTAGTGCGATAATAATTTGGTGTTAACTAGAAAAAATATCCATAAGAGAAAGCATTTCATGGCCGACGGTTAGGTCAACAAGCTGATCGATGTTAGGAAGGGGAAAGTCATCCTTGGGACAAGAGATATTTAAGTCTCGAAAGTCCATATAGATATGAAGCTTTTTAGAGGCTTTAGCAAGGTGGATGATGTTAGAGACACATTGAGGATAATCTATGGGTTATTTTGTCTAAAATAACCCCCTGATTATTTTGACAACTTTCATCCCCAAATTGACTCTAAAGGTTCAACATTTCATGTTGTGCGTACTTTGGTTGTCCCCTTGGCATGATTTGCTTGTTTTTGCTTCTTCCACGTGCCCTCACATGCCCATCCTACTTCTTCCTCATGCTTCCTTTTCCATCCGCTCCTTCCTATAATTTCTTTGCGTGATTTGTCCCCTTTATTCTTCTATCTCTTTCCATTTCCCATTTGTGACTTCCTCTTGCACATACATCTCGACTTACCTTCCAAATTGGCTAACTCCCAAAATTCTCTTCTACGCATATGCCCTTCCTCTTGTGCTCTGCACATTTCCTCGCACTTGTTTTCTTTTTACATTCTTCACTTGCGCATCTTGTCTTTGCACTTGCACACTTTGCACGCTTCCTTCCTTCCTAGCTTGGTCCATGCACCTTTTCCTTTTGTCACTATGAATTCCTCAACACATGTCATGCCTCGCTTGCATACTTGTATACTACAACTATGCATCCATTCTTTTTGTGTGCAATACCTTTGCGCACCTATCTTTTGCATCCTCTTTTATGCCCCTTTCTATTACGCACACCTTACACTTTATTTTGCGCTAGTCACTTTGTGCCACATGGGAGGCTTTCAGACTTGAGTTTGTCACACACAACCTATGAAAGTGTACCAATAGGGAACCAAATCCTTATGATGAACCAATGCATAAAATGTGGCAGAAGCGATAAAATAGATGAGCGATTGGATCGAATCCTTTAGTCAATCAACACACGCCACCTGCATTGCAGATCTTCTGATTGCTATAATTTTTTTTGCAAGGCTTTGACACACACACGCCTGGGCTTGTTGGAAATATAATGATGTGGGATACACGTTGGGCCATTCAAAATCAGATTTTGGTGGGTTTTGGTAGCGAGAAAATAGGGAAACGTCTTTTTACGATCATTAATGTTGTAGATAAAAAGTGGTGTTAGTATGCAAATGCAAAAATAAGAAACTAAAATAACTAGTTCCTAACTAACACAACTATTAATCTACCTCGATAGAGAAATAGATGGAAAGGAGAGAGAATATAATCCTGCACTTACCTATAAGATTCCAAGTTCCTCCTTTGATGCTTTTGATTTTCCCTTGGATTGTTGATGATTCTTGGATTGCTTCAAATTTTGGAGACACTTGGGCATCACCTCCCCTTTACTTATATTGGATGATTTGTTGATTGATGAAGATTTATATATTATAGATGAAATGATTGAGTGGATGATAGAATGGATGATTGGGTGAATAAAATATCAAAGCTTTATTATGGATGTGTGACTTCTTCCAACTCTCATGGAGAAGGAGAGCTAAATTTATAGATGAGGAGTGGAGGATTCAATGGCTAGGATGAAGCCATGATGGATTCAGATCAATGGTGGAGAATGCATGTGAGCATTAGAGAGATCTAGAATTATATTATTATTGAATTTAGAAGAATCCTCCATTGAATTTTTAATTCAATGGAGGAGGGAGATATTTGAATTTTTAAATATGAAAGAGGGAAATTTAGAGAGGCTTCTAGAAATAGAAGCCTCTAGATTTAGAGGTGTGAGGATGTGATTAGATTAGGATTAGATTAGGTTAAATAAATATGATTAGGGATGTGATTTGATGGAAAGGCTAGGTGTAGGGATGTGTAGGGTAGGTGGTAGGTGAGATGTAGGAATATTAAATTCCTATAAAATGTTAATGGAGGATTATAATGATAATATGATATAATAAAATATTAATGATGAAAATGGGATATTGGATGAATTAAAAATGATTAATGATGAAATGATAAATGATAAATGGTAAATATGATAAAATGGATTAATAATAATAATAATAAATAATCTTGCGATTAATTATTATATGGATGATGTTGGAATGATTGTGGGACATATTATCATGTCAAAATTTTAGATGTCTACATTTTCCCCCTCTTTGAAGTGTTATTGCTTAGAAATGACAATTCAAAGGAAAATAAGAAAATGTGTTATGATGGTGATATGATTCCCCCTCAAGGGATTAGGTGGGAATGAATGAAGCGGGTAACTAATAAAAAAAAAAGAGAGGCCCAAGTTAAGTGATGAGTGAGGATTAGAAGATGAGGAGATTTGAGGATTTAGAGAATTAGGATTTGAGGATTAGAAGATTTGAGGATTAGAGTATTTGAAGATTTGAGGATTTAGAGGATAAGGATTAGAACATTAGAAGATTGGAGGATTTTTGAGATATTGGATTTTGGAGTAGAGGATGCCCGATCAATGATGTATGACAAGGGTGAATATTTAGGATTTTGGATTAGAGGATGCCCCAATCAATGATGTATGACAAGGGTGAAGATTTTAGATTTTGGATTTGAGGATGTTGGATTTGAAGATGTTATATTTGAGGATGTTAGATTTGAGGATTGATTTGGAGGATAGGATATATGATGTTGGATTTGGAGGATTAGCTGATTGAGGATGTTTGGATGAGAGGATAAGGATTGATTTTGGATCTTTGGATGAGAGGAAAATATTGGGATGATGATTGATGAAGTGATGAGAAAGATTATTCGAGTTTGATTGATGAGGGATGTTAGAAGATTCCCTAGCCAAGGGCTAAGGATGTTGGATGTTGGATGTGAGATGATAAGACGTGGATGTGGATATTTTATTTATTAGATACGAGGATGAGGAGTTTAGATAGTTATTTAGATAATTATGAGGATTAGGTGTGGTGATGATAAGGCTAAAAGATGATGATAAAAAGGGGGTGTGCTACCATAAAGTGCCCATTGTTATCATCATTAGAAATTGTGAATGATGTGGCATAGAGCAAGATAAATCAAGGTATAAAGACCATGATGATTAAATTTCCAAATGCACTTGTCCTCATATCATTGGAAAATTTATTATAAAAATATGGTCTTCATTTCATTGGACCTAGAAAAATAAAACAAAATTGGCCTCATATCATTGGTCGAAATAGTACAAAAATATGGTCCTCATATTATTGGACCATGTAAAATAAAAAGAAACAAAAGAGGCCTCATATCATCGGCCAAAATGTAAATGCAGACAAACAAGCAAACACACAAAAGAAAAAACACACACAATGCATTTTTGTATGGATTTTGAATTTTAAGATTGTTTAAATTTTTAGATTTTCGATTTTGGATGTTTAGATTGTTGGAGTTTGAATTTTTAATTTCGGATTTGGGATGTTGGATTTTTTGATTTTGGATGTTGGATGTTTAAATATTTGGATGTTTGGATTTCAGATGTTTAGATATTTAGATATTTAGATGTTTTGATTTTTAGATATTGGATTGTTGAATATTTGATGTTGGATGTGGATATTTAGGATTTGGGATGGGGGAATAGTTGGGGATAAGTAAGATGAAAGGATTTAGGATGTGATAGCTCATGGGGGATGGGAATGGATGTAAGGTGGGATGTGACTTTCTCCTATAAGTCCCAAAGCATGTTTGGGTAGGATGAAAAGGGAGGACCGAGGGAAATTGGATAGGCTCGATAGGATAGGGATTGGTTGATAGCTTAGGATTGCAGGGGATGTGGGATGGGAGATAGTTAGGATGAGGGATGTGGTATAGGATAAGATAGGGGATATGAAAGATGAGAAGATATTCCCTAAGTATAAGGGGAATGAATTGAGGGATAGATGTGGTGTTCTCCCAAGTGTAAAGTACGTTGGCCTATGTGGATTTATAGATGGGTTGGTTGCGTTTTTTCTTCTGGTGTAGGGTAGGATGGGAAGTGAGGTATTTAAAATGGATGATTTCCTAGCGGATGTTAGTAAGGATTCCCCAATCATGATGATGACAGTTGAAAATGGACATGAGGTGGATTGGATAAACATGAAAGGATCATCGTTTGGGCATGGATGTTAGATCCAAGGGAAAAATGATGTGCATGTGATGGATGGAAGGAAGATGACATCAATGATGAAAAAAATGTGCTTAACAAAACATGTTGGAAGGAAAGAGTTGGACTAGAACAAAAGTGTGACCAAGGTCTAAAAAATACTTGACAACATGCAAGACCTATGTCTCTTCAAGATCAAAGTGTGTGTGATTGTGATGGTTAATTACCACTTGAAGTGAAGAATTAATGGGTAGTATGTGAAGAAAAACTAGCCAATGTATAGGGAGTGATTAAGTCAAGTAGGTTAGTATAAGGTGAATGGAAGGTTAAGTCGTGCATTGCTCTGTTTCCAGTTATGCGTCCATAGCCCGAAAAAGATACATATGATTCTTATCACAACATTTCTCTACTACTAGCTAGGCGTCCATGGCCTTGATAGAGTTGTAAAAAATGCCCCTAGAGATAGTCTTGAGGTGGATTTTATTTGATATTTGTAATTTTGATATGATTTTTTGCTTTTGGATATTTGGATTTTTTACATACGAGAGGTTCCACTCTCTTGAGAACTCTCAAGGGTTAAGAATGACTAGTAACTTGATGGGGGGATGGAAATGAGTGTAGTGGTGACATTGGATAGAGTGTCAAAATATGCACACAAGGGTCTTCACCACAAGTTTATTAAGTGTGTGGATCTCTAAGAGGACAATTGCGTTTGAATTTTGGAGGTAATGATAGACCAAGGCCACACGGTTGTAATAGGCACTATTGTCTTACAACATGTGTGATCAAGCTGATTAAGTGTTCAAATGAATGGATTGAAAGGGGATATGAATGTATGTGATGATAGATATGGATTATATGCAAAGGGATGTAGATGTTGATAGGAAAGAACATCCATGCGTAGGTGAAAAATTACGTGCTCAATCCATTTTTAGGAGTCATGGTGGATGAGATAGTTTTGAGAAGATTGAGTTTAGGTAATGGAGGGGATGAAATAGGATTAGGGGCTAAGTTTGATGGTGGATTAGGGTTTGTGAGACAATCTAGGAGAAAGTCCACAAGATTGGATTGGGTTGATGAAGATGACAAGGATGGAGGACTAAGGTGAGATGTGGGGGATGATAAGTTTGGGTTAATTTGTGGGGATTGTTGTGGATATGTAAATGGAACACGATTATAGGTTTGAAAATGATTAGATTTAGAGTTGATATTTTTGATGGTGGTGCATGAGTTTTGATGGGAGGAAGGTGGGGGTCATGATGATTGATAGGGGATTTGGAGGTTGGGGTTTGGGATGGTTGTGTGGGTTTGGGATTGGTGGCTAGATTAACGAGGACATAAAGGAGGTCCTCTTGGTCTATGTCAAAATTAGTGAGGTCGTCAAAGTCGATGTAATTAGCTTTTGGGGATAGATGTTTATGTTGATTAGGTCGGGGTGTGGATTGGGATGATTTGGTTTCCTCAAAGAGGAAGTCAATGGGGTGAGGAGTAGGGATCTTAGGAAGAGGATTTTGTGGATCGGTTTGGTTAGGAGGTGATTGGTTGATTAAAGATTTAAGATTGGATATTTGTTGATTAAGTTGTTGAATGGTTTTTAGGATGTTAGGATCGACATGGGATGGTTGGTTTGGATGGTGGGGAGAGGATTGGTTAAGGTAGGATGTTAGGTTTGAGATTTGTTTATTAATGTGTTGGATAGTGTGTGGGATAAAGTGAGATGATTGAATTTGATGGGATAGCTTGCTTGAAGTATTTAGAAAAGAGGTAGGGGTTTGGATGTTGTTTAGAAAGGATGGGGATTGAGGATCAAAGGCCATGGTTAGATAGGATGTGCGGGTGATTAGTTTTGGATTAGGATTGATGGTGATGGGATTAGGATTGGGGTTGTTTGATTAAAGATGGATGATTATGATAATGTTTGATTAATTAAAATTTTAAGGTGATGGTATGGCTAAGGGTGTTCACAAGAAAAAAAAAACATGAAACACACACCCTAACTAGTCAAGTGGGATTACAATCAAGCTATAGCTTGATTTCAATACCACACACCAATAATGGTGCCATAATTGGCTCTCCACCTATGTGCCAATGTGGGGTCAGCTAGCGAGTGATATTGGGGAGTGCACGACCTCCTTGCACTATAGCTTAATATGCAGCCAAATGGTTTCCTAGTCTAGGATACATGAGCTCACTAGGGATGTCCCAATATACCTTGCGGTACATGGGGCCCAAGTCCGTGTTGTAAGGATGTTGTCTAAGGCCTGGGTATTGGGACATGGAATCCCTTCACTTCATGCCACTCTTAAAGAAACAAATTACTTAGCCAATAACAACAACTATCCTTGAATTTATATACCCCACTAGAACATGGGGTGTGTCTATGTGCATGGAGATGAAGCCCATGGTCACGAGACCCCTAGGACTATGGTAAGTGCATGGATGTCACTTCCACATCACATTACCCCCTAAAAATGAAAAAGGGAGGGAAGACTAGCCAATTTTGATCCTCAAGATCATCCTAGGACGTGAGAGGAGAGCATACATAGTGTCATCTTTGGGTTAAAATAATCAACAATAGATTACAAAAGGAAAATACACACAAAACTATAAGCGATTAATAATAAAGTTTATATGATGGGGGCCTTGACAAGGGGACCTGTAAAACAAAAAGGATTAGTAGTTATTTTATACCCCAATGTTCTTGGACTATTCAAGCTACAAGACAAAGGGTTAGTAGTTTTGATTAACCAATATCCTGCAATCATAACTATTAGACCAATACCAATAAAATATTAAAGCGATAGACTTACCCCTTGTTCCTACAAAAACAAAATGTATGAAGCTGCAAAAACCACCACAAACCAAAAAGTGTGATTATTTAGTTAACATTGATGTAAAACTACCATAAGAAAAAATGTGTTCTTTGAGAGAAAATGCGTTATTCTGAGAGAAAATGTGATACTTTTTCTACAAATGAGCTATTCGGCAAATGAGCTGATTTATACTACAAATGCGTTACTTTCCAAATGAGCTGCTTTATGTCACAGATACACTACTCTATAAATGAGGTGCTTTATATCACAAATGCATTACTTTGTCTTGAAAATGCACTAATTTATGTTACAAATGTGCTACTCGCAAATGAGATGCTTTATGTCAAAAATGCGCTACTTTGCAAAATGAGCGCTTTATGTCGCAAATGCACTATTCTTCAAATGAGCTACTTTATGTCACAAATGCACTACTTTGTGTTGCAAATGCACTACTTTGTCAAAAATGGAAATTTTGGGGTTTTAAAGGTTGAACATATGCACTGCTTGTTTACAGGTCAAATGCGCTAAAATGGAACAATTCAATGAAAATTTGAAATTTCAAGGTCCAAATCTTAACAAAAAATTCCCAAATTTGAACAACTTGTTAATGCTACTAAATGCAATTAAAGTTTTGGGGGGTAAATCCCCATGGTGGGTGCCAAAGTGTAGACAAAAAGTGGTGCTAGTATGCAAACACAAAATTAAGAAAATAAACTAACTAGTTCCTAATCTAACACAATTATTAATCTACCTCCAATAGAGCAATAGATGGAAAGGAGAGATAATATAATACCTGCACTTACCTACAAGATTCCAACTTGCTCATTTGATGCTTTGAATTTTCCCTTGGATTGTTGATGATTCTTGTATTGCTTCAAATTTTGGAGACACTTAGGTAGCATCTCCCCTTTGCTTGTATTGGATGATTGCTTGATTGTAGATGAAATGATTGAGTGGATGATAGAATAGATGATTAAGTGAAAAAAATAACAAAGATTTGTTATGGATTTGTGACTTCTTCCAACTCTCATGGAGGAGGAGAGATAAATTTATAGTTAAGGGGTGGAGGATTCAATGGCTAGGATGAAGCCATGTTGGATTTGGATCAATGGTGGAGAATGCATGTGAGGATTGGAGAGATCTAGAATTGGATTATTATAGAATTTAGAAGAATCCTCCATTGAATTAAAAATTCAATGGAGGGAGGGAGATATTTGAATTTTTAAATATGAAAGAGGGAAATTTAGAGAGGATTCTAGAAATAGAAGCCTCTAGATTTAGAGGTGTGAGGATGTGATTAGATTAGGATTAAATTAGGTTAAATAAATATGATTAGGGATGTGATTTGATGGAAAGGCTAGGTGTAGGGATGTGTAGGGTAGGTGGTAGGTGAGATGTAGGAATATTAAATTCCTATAAAATGTTAATGGAGGATTATAATGATAATATGATATAATAAAAGATTAATGATGAAAATGGGATATTAGATGAATTAAAAGGATTAATGATGAAATGATAAGATAAAATGATAAATGATAAAGGGTAAATATGATAAAAGAATTAACAATAATAATTAATCTTACAATTAATTATTATATGGATGATGTTGGGATGTTTTCTTGAAATATTAGTATGTTGAAATTTTAGACGTCCACAAATACAAACATATAATCAACTCAACCACCAAATTCTCTTCAGATTTGTCCTTCTTCATTCTTCTATATGCCAAAGAGACATGGGGAGGAACATCTAATAGCCATGTAGGCAGATTTGCAAGCATTCATTACTTGTTGTTGGTGGTTGAAAGTTTGAATATGAGTTTCCCCCTCTTTCTCCTTCTCTTCTCTTCTTATTTTATAAATTGCAGAAGTGTGCTCATTAAAATGAATCCCTCTTTGTTGTAATGGCACCATGCCAAAATGGTGGCCGACTTCCCACAAGTTTCGGACCTTGAAATTAGTTTTCGCAATGTATTTTAAGCTTCTCTCATGAATGTAATCAACTATGCATGCCTTAAGCAATAAAAATAAGGTTTTTGGCACTACATGCGTGCTTTTCTCATCTCTATTGTGTCTTGCCTCTACTGCTACGTTTTGGCATGTTGTGTGCATTTCCTACTTGCAGGTTCCATTTTCACATGTTGTCAATGTGTGGAAAATCTGCGTCTGCATGGTTATTTTCTATGGCATGCCTATTTGCCCTCTCTCCCATGTTTTCTCTCTTTCATTCCTCTCATGGACATTGATCGGATCCCTTTTCGATGCTTTCACTCCCCCTTTAGCTTAGGATCTCCCTTATGCATCTCCTTCTAACCATGGTCCCTTGGATTGTCAGCTTAGGATTAGATAGCTTCATTTCCAACATTAGGAGTAGTTTAGTAGTAGAAATAGGTAGAGGAACTGACTTTCTCTTGAGGTTTTCTCAGTTCACAAGGTTCCACAACTTGGAGATAGTCCCATTGTTGCCTCAACAACCTAGTTTAACCTTATCTAGGACGGGTGCAAGTTTGCGCTCCAACAATTTTTGGCATGCCCAATGGGACCAATTTGAAGAGCTATACATATTCATCTCAACAAGTTTGATATGTTATTAGTGAGATCCATCCTTTGGAGGAATATTTCAACACATTTTGTGACTCCCAACATCCATATCCATTGGTTTCAGAGTTCATGCACCCTTTCATCAAAGGTAAACCTTTAACATGCATAAGATGAATAGTAGTTGGAACATGACTTCATAGGCACACTTATGATAATGTGCCCTGTCATTTCATTTATCAAGGTTGTGTGTTCTTGGTAAATTTATAGCCTTAAGAGGCTATTCTAAGCACATCTGGCGACTCCAATGATCTAACCAACCCATTGTCTCATTCGCAGACCAGTCCCCCTCCTTCCTGTCACCCATTTCACCTTCTTCCATCGTTCCATTTTCCTCTTTTGAAGTTGTGCAATCATGACTTCATTTCCTTCTGGAACTCTCACTTGTAACAACAATACCAATCCCGTCCATTATCAAAATTTTAAAATCCTCCTCTAAATTAGTTTTTTGAACCCCATCAAGAATATACATATAACTTAATTCCCAATGATCCACATGGTTATCCTTCTAACCATAATGTTTTTCAAGAACAAGGTTTTGGAGATGAAGACAAAAACTTCATGATGGAATCTGATTTTTGAAGGAGTTCAAGAAATGGAGATGAACATGATGCAACTTAGAGTTACATGCTCAATAAAGGCAACTAACGCGGGTTCAGGGTACCTTGTCCATGGGTTGGCCCTATGTTGAGTTGGTTTAGCCCTCAATAGAAGTTTGTGCTTTTTTTTTTTGAGATGCTATGCCAAATTACAAAATGGGCTATAGAAATGGAGGCTCATAAATCTAGTGCTAGGAAATCCTATAAATGGGGAAATCTTACACTACCATCCTACAACCTTCCCATTCCTCCTCCCCAACTTACACCATCTCATCTCGTTGTCCATGTTCCTAAATTTTTGCACACTACCCCCATTGATATTTTCATTCCTTCACCCTCTTCCCTTCCATATCACCTTCGTTCCCCTACCATCATTCCTTCTACGTGCACCTCCATTCCTATCGTGCCTTCTCCCTCCGCACCCATCCCACCATCTTCTTCCCAATCCCCTCTATATAACTTTGTTGCAAATGAATAGGCCCGCAATTGTGTATCATCCCCGACCAATGTCATCATATTTAATGAGTGTATAACTATTGAAGAATGATATGATTCTTATTAGGAAGATGAGGTTGTGCAAAGTGAGAAGAAAAGGGAACCGAATGCATAATAAGGTTAGTTATAATTAGAGGGTGTAATTTTGAAGGGGACAAGGTTGTATATAGAGGTAGAACCGTACACGACCCACATTTGTAAATTGTGACCTTCAAGAGGAGAATGCATGATAATCCCATATGTGGGATTGAGCCTCAAGAAAATGGGCACACTACAAGGACAAGACTTTTCCCAATCAAATATCGGCTAGTCTATAGCCAAACATAGAGTTTCCACTAGTCATGCTCACTTGAGCATGAGGTTTTTGGGAAATAAGGGATAAAATATGCAGAATAATCCCTCACAGAATCAAAATAGTAGAAACTAATATGCAAAAAATATTACAGATCTCAAATAAAAGTGCAGAATAAAAATAACACAACATAAAGAGACAATATTTAACATGGTTCACCCAATTTGGGCTACGTCCACCAAGAATCACTTGCTCAAATTTTATTACAAGCCACCACTCTCTCAATACAATACCTAGATCTCGGTTGGAGCTATGCTCAAAAACTCTCTACTGAATTCACATCTGAATTCAAAACACATATGCAATGTTACATCATACTACCATATGCACAAAACCACATAAGTAGACAATTGCTTAAATAGTTTTACAAAACTGTAGGTATCAAAACCATGGGCCAAAACCATCCTATAAACCTATGGGTCAAAAATCCCGCCCATATGAGAAAAAACACATTTCCTAGTATATCGGGCACATTTTTTTCAAGGCCAATTTTATTTTTTTGCGAGCACAACCCCAAACCCCTACTACCGGGGCTGCGCACCCAGACCCCGCTTCGGGGCTGCGCCCCAGACCCCGCTCGGGCCCTACCCGACCCCAAACCCCGACGTGAAAACTATGGAAAGTGTGTAAGTACTCTTAGTGTACAATATTCTACACTTTCACACATGAAAACATGCTCCAAAACCTAAAAGAGGTAGAGCTTCAATGGGCTAAAGGTCGGCATTAACAACTCCAGGAGTCCAAATGTAGAGCAAATAAAGGAGGTATATATTTTATTTGTTGATAATTTGAGGGTGGAATACCAGTTCCAAGTAATTTTTTCACTCTTGTTGCAAACCATGTTCAACACCAAATCAGTTACATGGTCTCACTTTATGAGAAAAGGTAGTTACTTCTCCCTGCCTATCGCAAGTTTTACTTAAGCTCCCTTTGCTTTTGGTTAGTGTAGGATAGTTTAGGTTTGCTTTCAGTAAAACAAGTGCTTGTGCACACTCTATATGGTTCCTCTTGGAACATTTATGATTTTCATTTTTCTATATATTTGTTTCTTGGTGTGCTCCCTTTTGGCATCCATTTCCTTTCTTTCTACGCATTCCTTTTGTGTGCCCTTTTATTGCTTCTAGGATGGCGTTCAATTTTAGAAAGAGGTAGTTCCAATAGTCTACACATAGTTTTCCACTCTCATAAATTCAAGTCAAAATATCTTCACATGAGAATAATAACAATTCATTTCAGAGTTTAAACGGTACTTCTAGTGAATTCAAGGGTGTTCTTCAAGTTGCGAGATCAAATCTTCATATTTTGGGTAGACTCCATGCCCAAAGGATGCTTCTAAGGCTATTGGTCTCTTCATCTAGTAGGCGAGATGGCCCTGAAAGTCATCAAAATGTTGTATAAAATAACACCCGATTATTTTGACAACTTTCATCCCCATCGACTCGAAGGTTTAACATTTCATGTTGCATGCACTTTGGTTTTCCCTTTGGCACAAGTTTCTTGTTTACGGTTCTTCCGCACATCCTTGCACACCCATCCTACTTCTTCCTTGTGCTTCCTTTTCCCTCCGCTCCTTCTTGCACTTACTTTGAAAAATTTATCCCCTTTATTCTTATATCTACTTCCATTTCCCATTCGTGCCTTCTTCTTACGCGCACATCTCTTGACTTACCTTCTAAATCGTCTAAGTCCCCGCCATGCTCTTTTGTGTGCATGCCCTTCCTCTTGAGCTCTATGCATTTTCTCGTATTCTTCCATTGCATCTTGTCTTTGCACTTGTGCACTACTTGCTTCCTTCCTTCCCACTTGGTTTACATGTCGTTTCCTTTTGTCACCACGCATTCCTCAACAAATATCACACCCCACTTACATACTTTTCTCCTACACGTATGCATCTATTCCTTCCACAGACACTACCTTTGTGCATTTTTATTTACCATCCTCTTTCATGCCCATTTATTTTGCAAGCCCCTTAGGCCTTCTTCTATGCTGACCACATGTGCCATGTGGCAACCTGTCAGATTTGAGTGTGTCACACACAACCTATCAAAGATTTCCAATAGGGCACTGAATCCTTGCAACAAACCAATGCATGACATGTGTTAGAAATGAAAAAACAAACAAATAGTTGGATGAATCCTTATGTACAATAAACACCCACCACGTGTCATCATGTGTTCAATATGCACTTTAGACCTTCATATCTCCATAAATTTTGCTACATGGATCTAAAACATGCTTTGATTTTGTTGGAAATCTGCTAACATGGGCTACATGTTGGACCATTCAAAATTAGATTATTGTAGGATTTTATAGGTGGAAAACAAGGAAATGTCTTTTTGATCATTAATGTAAACATCTAATCAACTCAACAACCAAATTATCTTTAGATTTTCCCTTCTTCCTTATCATACATTCCAAATAGACATGGGGAGGTGCATCTGACAACCCTGCAAGTAGATTTGTAGGCATTCATTACTTGTTATTGGTGGTAGGAAGTTTGGATTTGAATTTACCCCTCTTTCTCCTCCTCTTATCTCCTTCTTCTTCTCTAAATTACAGAGTGTGCTCATTAAAATAGACCCCTCTTTGTTGTAATGACACCATGCCAAAATGGTGACCAAATTTCCATGAGTTTCAGACCTTAAACTTTGTATCTGCAATGCATTTTCACCTTCTACCATGAATGTAATAGACTGTGCATGCCTTAAGGAATAAAAATCAGGTTTTGTGGTACTTATTTTTACCCTTTTCTCATCTCTATTGTGTCTTGCCTCTCTGTTACATTTTGGAATGATGTGCGCATTTCCTACTTACAGGTTTCATCTTCATGTGTTGTAAATGCATAGGAAAGTCGGGTCTACGTGGTTCTTTTATGTGGCATGCTTGTCTACCCTTTCTCCCATGTTTTCTCTCTTCCTTCCCCTTGTGGAGAGTGATTGACCACATTTTATGGTACTATCACCTCCCCTTTAGCTCAATATTTCCCTTATGTATCTCAATCTAACCCCGGTCCCTTGGATTTTTAGTTTATGATTAGATGCTTTGTTTCTAGAATTAGGAGTAGTTTTAGCATTAGAAATAGGTAAAGGAACCAATCTTCTCCAAAGGTCTACCTCAGTTCAAAAGGTCCCACAACTTAGAGAGAGTCCCATTGTTGCATCAAAACCATGTTCAACATTATTTGGGATAGGTGCAAGTTTGAACTCCAACAAGTTAGATGAAGTTGGTTGAAAGAAGATGTTACAATTATTCTTTGATGAGGAGGGCTAAGTGAGGATGCATATGGCATAACTTATAATTAAGCGGCTTAGCATTATGTATGGTGACAATATTATGGATGATGATGCTAGGATTAAGGCTTATCATGTTGGCATATGACCATGTGAAGGCTTGACTATGATTGGAGAGGAAAGTGGTGAAGGCTTCTAGCTCTCGTGGATCAAGAGATTAGATGACTTTGAGGATGTGAGGATCTTTTGAAGTCCCTATGTTGATATTGATGGTGGATTCATTAAGAAGAGTGGATGTGTTAGGAGGTAAGGCCTTATGAAGATGAGAATCTTCTACCCCTATATAGGAAAGGATAGAGTCATCATCGCTGCATTGAAGAATTTCGATGGTAGGGAATCCTCTTTTACCATGTTGGGGAATTTAAGAGGAAGGGACCTAGTTTCACCTTCATCCTAATAGGTTACCGATCCTAGAGTGATCATGGAGATTAAATAAATTTTAGGAGGAAGAGACACAATGTCATCCATTTCCATGGGGCCATTAGATGAAAAAGGAGGTGATGTATCTATGTGCAAGGGGATTCGGAAGAAGTGGGTGTGAGAGAGTCGGCGGGATTTCCTTGAATCCCAATCCATACTTCTCGTGGGGTTTACGGGATTGATCAAGGATGAGATCATGTATGCCTTGTTCATAGTGTCCAAGACTAAATCCCTTCCACACACAGTGGTGGAGATAGGTGTAGGTGAAATATTTGTTGTAGAGAAAGTCAAAGCCATTGGTGTATATCTTAGTAGAAGGTATATTTTTGGCATGAGAAGAAAGGCATTCAATGCCACTTGTAAACAATATTGGTTTAAAGTGAGGTGGGCATAAGGGAATAATATCTTTGATGTTATATTGATACATGGGAGCTTTTTCGGGTCTACTAAATTGATTGGGTGTGGGAAGATAATTAAGAGCGAGGAGGGAATACTCCCTAGGGAGAGATGCTTTGCATCACGCCGTCGAGAGATTCATCATTGGGAAACTTAGATGTAGGTAAAAATGAACTAGTGAAATCTCGAAAGATGAGTTTTGCTTGGGGATGAGCATGTCATTTGGCTGGCGAGGTCATGTGGAATGATTTGAAGGGAGGAAGATTGGTGAGGAGTGTGTGGATTTTCCCATCGTGTTCATACTTAAGGAAATGATGGAGGGTGGATGGGACATAATGCATATCATGGATCCATGGGTGTCTAAGTAATATTTTGTATTAGAATTATCCTTCTACAATGTAGAAGAGTTCATGGAGGATTTTTTCACCAATGTGGATAGGAAGGATGACCATTCCTAATGTAGGGGCAACAATGTCATTAAAATATCGAAGGACCATGGGTGATTGGGTGATAATAGTGTCGGGAATATTGAGTTTATTGAAGGTGTGGGTTGAAATGATGTTGATGTTAGCACCGTTATCAATCATGGATCATCAAATGAAGGTGTCATTGATACAAATAGTGATAAAGAGGGAATGCCATGATCTTTGGGTAAAAGTTTAGGGATCTAAGAATTGTCGAAGGAGATGGCGGTAAAAAATGTAAGAGCTCCAACAAGGGTCGTGAAAGGTTGGGGTTCATCGGTTGTGATTGGGATACATTGTAAAGTTTTGATGAGAGATTTTTGATGACGAAGGCAACTTTGGATAAAATCATAAAGATAAATTTTGATGGGAGTCGATGTAGTTGTTTCACAAGAATTTTTCTATGGAAAAAATATTTTGGGTTCATGGAGTGGTTAGGTGATACCTTAGCCTAGGATGACGAGGTAGATGAGATAAGTTCATTAGAGGAACAACGATGAAAACTCTTGATTTTGGTTGGGTGGATGGTTAAGAGTCACGAGGGTGAGAGCGAGTGGTGACATGAATAACATTTACAAAAATAGGGGGATACTATTTAGAATAATTAGAATTTGGTGGAGGGAATGTGACTAAAATCATGGATAGAGGGTCATATTTAAAGGCCTTGGATGCTATGTGATTGGTTAGAGGGTTGTGCCTAGGTGTGGATGAGCTAGTAGATGGAAGAGGGTGGTCTTATTTGATGAGAAGATCATCTTCCTCTATGAGGTTGTTGATGATGTTTTGGAGAGCCTTGGAGTTCTACGTGTTGTGCCCAGGGGACATGATAGTAGGTGCATCTGCGTTGTAATAAAACCATGTGGGTTTCCACCCACATGAATCAAAGTACTTGATGGGGGGAAGGGTAATTGTGGATGCTTGGATAAGACAATGAAGGATTTTAGTATAAGACCCAATGGGGATTTAAAAGATGAAGTATTGCGGACTTTGGGTTGATTTGATTTATGAGAGGAGGATAAAGGAAAAATATGTGCTTTAATCTTATTGGGTTTGGTAAGGACCTTAGATTCAGATTTGGACTTGTAAGGAGGAGTAGATGATTTTGATTTAGATTTGGTGGTGATGGGAGATTTAGATGAAGGGAATGCTCCCAAAATAGATGGCTGAGGTCCTAAGATGGATGATTAGATCATGGGATGTTTAGGTTGATGGGGATTTAGAGGGGAAGCTCTAATTTCTTGTGTGGATGAGTAAGATATTTTGGATGGGGGTGCCAAGGTTCTTAGACATTTGTCATGAATATTTCCCTTGGTGGAGATCAAAATGATTTCAACGATGGAGTCTTCTTTGGAGGTAGGATCAAATGGTTTGGATGTGGGCTGTGCCATAGATGAGGTGGTTAAAGATGGGGATGATTCTTGAGTAACACTATGGGTGACACTAGAAGAGGTGGTGGATTTTATGGAATTTGGGGGTGTTGATATAGGAGATGTAGTAATTTTTGAGGTAAATATGGGACTGAGACATCATTTGTGACAAAATCGGGAGGATATGTTTGTTTGGTAGAGGCTTTAAGAGACGATATAGACGTGGTCATGGATTTAGATATAGACACAAATATAAATGTGGGTATATAAGTAGATATAGATGTAGATGTGTATTTAGAGGTAGATGTAGATATGGAGGTAGATGTAGATGTAGGTATAGAAGAAGACATGGGTATGGATATGGTTGTAGATGAAGGTGTACGTGTGGGAATAACAATGGATGTTGATATAGGTGTAGGTGTGGATTGAAGTAGAGGAGGGTATATATGTAGGTATAGCAAAGTAGATGTGGGTGAAAATTTTGAAGCCTAACTTAAATTACATTTATTGTGTGGGCATTAGACAATTGATATGTGAGAGGATTAGCTTAGTTGTTTGGTGGATGATTAAAAAGGGTTGCTTGAAGACATCCAATGGTTGATTAAGGGGAGTATATGGATTGTTTAATTGAAGGTCCCTATGATCGATAATCCATTGTAAAAGTCCTTAAATGTGTAAAATTTCTCAATCTCATGGCCAAGGACTTGATGATGTTTACAATAATGGTTCTTGTTGATAATTTTCTTTCTGGTGAACCGTCAGAGTCGTAGGAAACCTTAGGTTGGTGAGACGCGTGCCCTAAGGTGACCTCTAGATTTTTAAAGAAGCTGGCTCTTCTCTAGTTTTTAGGAGTAGGTTTAAAAGAAAAACATGTAAAATAATGAAATAAAAGGGTGATGCGCCAAATTCTGAAAAGAAATGACAAAATATCTGAGATATTTATCAAGAATAGTGGAAGGGCTAAAAAAACACAATCTACCACTCTGATAACGTAAAAAAATAAAAACTGAGGAACTGAAACGAATAATAATAAAGGAAACAAAGAAATTATAAGGGCGTTAAGCATGATGAATTTCCGACTCATTTAGCACTATCTTTCATAAGAGAAATGAAAGTTCAAAATATATGAAAATCCAATTTGCACAAAATAAGAACTCTTTATTCATATAAAGGAGTACATAAGGCCCATAAAAGCATAGATTACACTTCTCTTCTATGACAGAGGCTTGCTAAGGCTAGATAAAACATACAAAAATATTTTTCTTTTCCTCTTTTCTATCTTAGAATTCGCTCCTCTCCTTTTTTTTTTAAATCCCGTATATCACCTCCTTTTATAGGAAACATCTTTCCTCTGTCACTTTCAGCTACCACCCTTTTCCTTCAATTCTGATAAGGCCTTGCACTTATCCTTCTAGCTCCTGCCCCTAGTATTTTAAATGCAACGCCACCACTATCTTCCCTATTAATTCATATTTTTGACCTTCATGATTTTAGAATAAATATTTTGTCCCTTTATAGAAATCCACACATCTAATTTCTTCTCAAAGTATTACCACTGAGTCCTTGTCTGATTAGAATCCTCATTTGGGCCACGTGGAGGGCTCACACTTACTTTGGGAATTCCTTCCTTTTAGGCTATATCAAATATGCGTCGAGAAAGACACGTGGAGTGTCTATGTGAGTTTGAGAACCTGCTTGAATGTTCGAAGTTGGGGATGCACCTATGAGACACGTGGAGACCACCACGAGCATTTCATACTTAGTTGTTACGGATTATAATCAACCGAGGGTATCTAGAGTCTGGGGACAAGATACTTAACAAAGGGTCAAAAAAAATAATATAATCAGTTTGGTGACTCACCAAGGGGCTCCATGCCTATCATGGAAGAATCGATATCCCATGCCTTCCCAAAATTCCAAAATTACAGCTAACCGTATGTCATTTAAAGCATTCGCAAGGAATCTTGATATCCGAGCCATTCTTCTTCTGTCGGGTAAGTTTTTCACTGCAAGGCTTGAAAATCTTAGTCTAACTCAATTATCTCCCTGTGAGAGAAATATTGAAATATCTCGCATGACCACATGCAAGCATAACTCTAGCTGTATAATAAGATTAATGATGGTCTCGACTTCAGTGACACTAGAATATTCCTTCAAAGACTAGAAGATCATCTTGTCTTGGCGCTTAACAATCAGAAGCTACTGAATTTGGTCTTTAGATAAGACCGTAGACTCATCTGGGAAGGGAGAGGGGAAACCAAGCTATACTAATTCATTGATATTCTATTTTCTTTCCCTCATACCCTATCAAAGTTGTCTTTAAGAGATTCGACATTTGTGAAGCTTTTTACAACTCGAGAATCTCATTGATCTTTTTCATTGTCAACCAAACCATTAGTGATTCTTGTATTATGAAGAATAAGATCGAGGCATCGTAGAGTTTTGAATTAGGAGTTTTAACTCCTGGACCTTGCAGTATATAGGGTGCATTGTTGATGGTAGAGACTGCACTTTCCACCCTAGAGCATAATTCCTATGCATTTGATATAAATCCGAGCATCGGGAATAGATTTTCTATGGTGGTGGCGATCCTGTCACATATGGAGGCATATAGACCTTGTACTAATGATATAATTCCAGCCCTTTGAGATTTTTGACTCAATTGGTCGGTCAAGTCCTTGACCATTTTATCAGAAGATTTTAACTTGGCCTAAAGGCCATCTTTTTCCTGTGAAAGTGAATTAACCAGGGCCTCGGTGGTGGTGAGCTTAGCTGCCAGAGATTTCACATCTACTTGAGAGGCTACGAGGGATTGCTTGGTCGATGTGTCCCTTAACTCCCTCTTGAGCTGGTCTAACTCGCTACCCTTGGCCTTAATCTTAGCCTTGCGGCTCTGTTGTTGTAGCTTTTACCTTTTGAAAGCGGCCCGCACCTTCTTCAGCTGATTGCTAAGCTTCAAATAGTTGGTAGTGACTACCACCGCCATTCATTCATCAACTTGACTTTGTCTTGAGGCTGGAATTCAGCAAGGTCCACTGCGATAACACTAATGGAATAGTCATCATGGCACATTTGCTCCGTGGGCTTAGATACAGGGGACAAGGTGAGCAATGGTTAAGGAGCCCTATTGAGGATCATATAGAGATCGAACCTACTTGGTTGATTGAGCTGCCATCTCCTTCTTTTTCTACTTTGATCTCCTTTGATCTCGGGCTACCTTGGTGGCCTCTGCTTGACTCCAAAACTTAGAAGGAGAAGAGACCATCCCTCCCACGAATGGGAAACCAGGTGGTAGACCATATGGAATGGTTACTAGTGATTGAGATACTACAGATACCAGGGCTGAAGAAGGGGGCATGATGATGTGAGGTGAGAAGCTAGGGATGGTAGTAGGGTACCGTGGAAGTAGAGGAGTTTCCGATGGAGGAAAGGGCTGGGATGTAGTGATGGACGGAAGGATTGCTTCCAAATGGGAAGGTGGAGATGGAAGAATTTCAGAGAATGAAACCTCAAGTGGTGGGTTTACAAGAATTGTGATTGATTTTAACTTCTTGTGGTCCGGGATAGAGAGAGACTCTTCGTTCATTGTTTCTTTTGAGAGCTCAGGGGGTGGAGAAATTTGAAGAGTCTAGAAAGGAGCGGTCGATGAAGGTACTGCAGGCATCCGTTGCTGTAGCTCAAAGGACCCCGTGGTTAACCTAAGAGGTTGCTTAGTAGTGAGGACAAGTATATCCTCATTGTCTGAGTCAGATTCATGCTCTGCATCCCACTTTTCCTCCCATGGTTCATTAGTGGGAACTTCCTCAAAGTTTTGTGTGGTTTTGCTGATTTCTTGCCGGTATTTCCAAAATCCCTCAAGCTTCCTGGAATCCCAGTCCTTTATTTTTTAAGGCTACTTTCAGTCCTTTCCCAATTGTTAGAGTAGGGTCGAATACTTTTTTCACCGGATGAAATGACTCCCAGTCTGGAGTGGGGATATCCTGGAGTTTGACGAAGATCTCAGGTGCTTCAGCCTTGGGGCTTCACCGTGAATCAAAAAATGGTCTTGATTCATGCTTGCAGGGGACTTTGATTTTATTTGTAGACAGGGTCTCAACTATTTTCCCATCCGGATCGAACCTCCATGCATCTTGGATCAAGGAAAAACCATAGGAGGCCAACTTCCAAAATAGACAATGGTCTGCCTGCCTCTTGATTATAGTAATCCCTCCCCTACTAAAAGGGAGGTCATAGATTGCTTTCTTCTTTTTGGTTGAGCCAACCTCCAGGTCTAGCATGACGAGCTTCCGGGTGACTTCGAGACCTGCTAACCGAGGTGTGAGGATCCTCGGGAGCATGAAAGATTCACCTTTGAATCCATGAACTTGAATCATAGAATGACCTCTAGAAAAGAAGTAGTCAATGGGATGTAATGGGTCTGAGAAGATAGATGCGTAGAGTCATTCATTCTGTTATCGATCCCTTTAGGATCAAGCTCTAGCAAAAGAGGCTCCACAAAAGCATTGAAAAACTCGTAGACGTCGAAGAATGAGACAATACATGGGTCCATGCAGATGTCGGGATAATATTTGTGGAATTCACCTCCACATCCCACAGGGTCAAGGGCATGAATTGACCAAAATACTGAGCATTTTGGTACAAAATAAGGTGAAAAAGGAAAGACAAATACCTGAAGGTGGATGTCATTGAGAAATGCTTGAGTTGTTCACAAATTGACCCTGCTATGACTTCCAAAAGTCAAATTTATATATTTCCTTTGTGCTAATGGTCTTCATTCGGAATATAGACATCATTGTGAGTCCTCAATGTATTTTTGAGTCCTTCCCAAAAATAAAATCCAACATAGAGCAGACATCTTGAGCATTAGGCTTGAGGGACTTTAAGGGGATGGGGAACCCGGGAACCCCTAATGCACTGGAGTCTACTTGTCTCACTCCTTGGTAATCTTTGTGGCCTTTGTTTGACATTAGACCCATATGTTCTAGAGCTTGGCTATATCATAGAAACTAGCCGACTAATCATAGTTCAGGGCTAACATGTCCATGATGCCCGTGGTGTGATTGTAACAACTAAATTTCGGCCCTTGATGGTATGGTTTCTTGAGTTAAAAAATATCACGTATATTTGAATAAGCTCTGGGCATGGGTGTGAGGGGAACCATGTATTAGGCAAGAGTAGTGCTTTAGGTCCTAGCACTGAATGAATTTGAGTCTCCAAGATAGTTGAACCTGGCACATGCCGCTTCCCTCAAATATTGCGACCTTTTGTTGAGACTGGGCTTAAATATATTGTTAGCAGGGTTGATGACCAGTGAAGGATCAGTTCTTACCGAGACAATGAGTCTAGATATTTTATCTTTGGATGGTGTTGTCGAGGAGGGATGGGATGTCTTGTGTAGGATTTTGTTACCTGAGTAGAGCTAGAGGTGGTGCGACCATTTTGCTCTGAATTTCTTCAAATGACTCTGGATCTTTTGGAAACTTTGATATTCACCAATAAAACTAAAATGATTCAGAATGATCCTACCAAACAGAGCTCAAAGGGCCTTTAATATCCATTGCAATCCTCAGGAGTAAAGGCTCATACATACCAGAGTCACTTCTCATAATGCTTCTTTTAAGTGAGAGACCCGAGGCGCCGAACTTGGCACCTTTGATAGATTTTGCATTGATTGTGTATCTTTTATTTAGGAAAGAGATCTCTACCTTTGATGACGAATTTAATGTGAGAAGATGACAGGGAAATTTCTTTGATATATCAAAAGTGACGTGGGCGGGGTGGTGAAGCACGTGGCAAAAACATCCAATGAAAGTGGAGACTCAAAACAAAACTAAAACTACAAAACAGGCAACAATATATACATATGATACAATTTAGAAGATATTTAAATGTAAGGCTTCAGATGGATCCCATTCAATGGGATCACCAAAGGATCTCTCACCATGGTTTTGAGCTCAAATGAGTTATGTTGCTTGCATGCACTGATTATGAATGGTCCAGTCCACAAGGGGTCAAACTTTCCATGATTCCCAGGTTTAGCTGCTTCTGGCATCCCACTTTAAAATGACAGTTCTGATTTGGAAGTTAGGCTCTGATGTCTTTTGATCGAACCACGTCTTAACTATTTGTTGGCAATTAATCATAGCATCGTGGGTGATTTCACACTTTTCTTAGAGTTTACCAACTTGATCTTTACTGACATTGCTCCATTTTTCTCTATCTCAAATCCTTTCAGTCAGTTGTAATGTGGGAATCTCTAAAGAAATTGGCATCACAACACTTTTCCCATAGACCATTTCATATGGCAAATTTTTAGGATCTACTTTGGGGTGATCTCGATCAGCCCATAAGGTTGTTTTTAATATGCTCATGCCACAACATTTTATGCTCATGTCCCATCTTTTTAATGAGTCTTATTAGATTCTTATTTGTAGACTCCACTAGGCCATTCCCTTGGGGGTAATAGTTAGAGGATGTCTTCAAATATATCCCATTTTGACCGCAAAATCAGACACCTTAGCTCCCAGGAAAGCTTTAGCATTATCAGATATAATGGTGTGGGGGAACCAAAACAAGTAGTGATATCCCGCAAGAGTCCTAGGATCACATCTTCAGTAGACTCCTTGAGTGGGACTGCCTCCGTCCACCGGGTGAAATAATCTATTGCCATGAGAATCCATCGGTGTTTGAAACTTGAAGTTAGATTAACCATTATGATGAAATCAAGACCCCATTGTGCAAAAGGTTCCTCAATTAAAATGGGGTTAAGGGGAAACACTGTTGTGTTTCTTCGAAAACCCACATAAACTTGACAAACATTACATTTTTCATTTCTATCAGAATTTTGGCAAACAAGCTAGGCTAGAAGTATCCTGCTTGTAAAATATTTATAGCAGTAGTTTGGGCTAAAAAATGACCACCCGA
The DNA here is from genome assembly GCA_018340775.1 of Taxus wallichiana var. yunnanensis. Lineage (NCBI taxonomy): Eukaryota > Viridiplantae > Streptophyta > Pinopsida > Cupressales > Taxaceae > Taxus > Taxus wallichiana. Next base: position 985,949,795 of record CM031237.1, on the reverse strand, counting down.
GTCTCCGTGATGCAACTCTCTTAAGACTCTTTTGGCCTCTTCATCTTCTAGGCATCTCAACATCAACCCATTAAAATTCCTCTTAAAAAGGAAGCCATTGATTATAGCGAAATGAGTTCCTTGTTGCTGTAATACCTTCTCTTTTTCAAGGGGAGGGCTAGGATACTCTCTAGTTTGAATAAAATGAATTTTGTCAGAGACCCACCCCTCGGGCCTATCCTCATGTAAGTACATTATCTTTTCCGACTCGTCAATTATTTCAGGGATTGGTTCCTATGTCAAGTATTGACACAGTCCCCTACCTCTTACGAGCTTTGTGGGCTTTATATCTATGTCATATTCCAGGATTTTGGCTATCCAATTTTCCCTTTTTTCAGTTATCTCACCCTCCATTATATACTCTTTGATGTTGGGGTGAGCTACCATGATCAGAATTTTGTTGTGTGTGACCAAGTGTCTAAATTTCTTCAAACTTTGACTATGGCATAGACCTGTCTTTCCACAAAATTGTACCTTATTTCATAGTCATGAAGCATTTTTGAAAAGAAGGCTATGGGGTGTTCCTCCCCCTGCCGCTCTCCTCTTTGGGTTAACACAGATGCTATGCTATTTCTCCCCCGTATACATACATGATGAAATATTTAGAGAAGTCAGGATTGTGGAGTATAGGGGCCGATGCAATGGCTTCTTTGATCAATTCAAAAGACCGCCGACCTTCCTTAGTCCATTTGAAAACTAGATCTTTCTTTAGCATGAGAGTAATGGGGTGGACGGTCCCCATAAAATCTGATATAAACCTATTGACAAAGTTGATCTTTCCTAAGAAGGATTAAACAACCTTCTCGTTGACTGGAAGAGGCAGCTCCAAGATGGCCTGACTCTCTCAGGATCAATGGAAACTCCTTCCTTTGAAATTACATGCCCCAAGAGTTTTCCTTTGGGAATTCCAAAAATAAATTTCTTAGGATTCAAAGAGATCCCAAATTCTTGACATTTTTTAAACATGACTTCTAAAGCATCAAAATGTTCCTCCGCCATTTTGGTAAACACGGTAAGGTCATCAAGGTATATGAGGATTACCTTGTTTATCAATGCCCCAAATGTAGTGTCCATGGATCTTTAGAAAGTATCCCCCATGTTTGTGAGCCCAAAAGGCATATTTGCATAAGTGAAAGTTCCCCATTTAGTTGTGAAAGTAGTTTTATGTTGATCCCCTTCTGCGAGCCATATTTGGTTATAACCCGAAAATCCGTCCAACAGGGAAAACATCTCGGATCCCACAACTGTCTATAAAATCTATTCCATAGAGGGTAGGGGATAATGGTATTTTAGAGAGGCTCTATTTAGATCCCTGAAATCTACGCAGAGTCAGATTTCACCATTTTTATTTCTTACTAGAACCAGGTTGGAGACCCACATCATATGCTTGATTGGAAAAATGATGCGAGCTTCCAAAAATTTTCTCAATTCTTTGGCCATGAGGGCCTCCACCTTGGGATTCATAGGTCTCTATTTCTATCGCATAGGCTTAGCCCCTTCCTCTAGATCAATGGTATGCTAGATAATATCTTTATCATAGCCATGAAGATCATTGTATGTCCAGGCCATCACCTTGTCATACTTGTGACACAAAGCCACAAGTCGGTCTCTATCCTTTTGGTTTACTGACTTGCCGACTTTTAGTCACTTGTCCCTGGCTATTTCCAGCTCTACATAATCCTCTTTTACTACTTCAAACCTCCTTCGATCTGGGCTAGCATCATCCAAGTTAAAAAAATTCAAGCGTAATTAGTCCTCTTGGGAGCTTGTTTATCTTTAACTGTATTACATGGTCTCCATATACTTCTTCAAATTTGGACTCGGAGTCGATTTGAAAACTCACCGACTATTGAAGGAAATGTATGACCTATCGGTCATTATCAAACACCTGCCAATGATGGAGGTTGTCAGGGATCGAGGGGTGAATGATTACCTTTATGGAGTCTTTATTTTCTAGAAGGTCCTAGGGTGGGTCAAATTGAGACCCAATGGTAGCCATTCTATCAGCCCCTGCAAATTGCTCATAGGGGACTACCTTAATGTTGAAAGCTTCAAAATCGTCTATTAGATCCTAGACCCAATGCCGGTAGGATCTCATCCTTGGGTTCTTGGTGGTGGTAGTATTCCTCACTTACATGACCACTAATTCCAAGTCACCGAATACCCTTAGCTCTCGATACCCTCCCTTCAGGAGGTGCATAGACCGTATACCAAGGCCTCATATTCCACTTCGTTACTAGTACATGAGAACTGGAAACATACTAACTGGAGAATCTTCCTACTAGTTGGAGAGGTGAGGAAAACTCTAGCTCCTGAGCCATTCTTACTTCTAGCCCCATCAAAATATAAGCTCCATATTGGAGAGTCACCAGGAGAGTCTGTCCCTGGTGTGTCACCCTCACTTTTTACCCTTGGGATTGTGGGGTTTTCGTCAGAAATGACGTAAGTGCCCATGCTAGTTGAATCAAAGTTTCCAAATAGATCTCCAAGGGGAAGATTAGATAGATGGTCACCCTCTTGGGGTTCTCTCTGTCCTCTATATATATCTCTTCTTCTCTTGTGATCATAGCATGGGAGGCCTCGAAACTAGAAGGTACTTGGTCTGTTATATGTTCCTCGAGAGAGTGGTTTGGACAAGACCTTCATCTTGGATCCATATTTGGTGCGTAAGATTAAGTGGGACCAATCCAAAGACATGTACCCACCAATTTTAGCTATGAAGTCTCGGGAGAGGCAGAGCCTAAAAATTGGTGGGACATTAACCACCACGATATCTTGGCAAATAGTTATATTTGGATAGGAATAGAGTTGCAATGGAAGCCCCTTGATAATTCCTATGGTTGGCACAAACTTCCCATCCAGCTACATAACCCCCTTCTTCAAGGGTTCATACTGGACCCCTAAAGTGTCTGCTATTTCCTAAGGCATGACAGTAGTGCTTGCACCTAGAATCTATCATGGAATTGTGTAGTAATTTTTTCCCTATAATAAGAGTAAAAAATAATGGGTTGGGCCTTGGTTTACTCACTTCTTCCTTTTGATTTAGCAATATGGCTTCTGAAGGCACCCGTGTGTCTTTGACTTGTTCCTTCATGGGACCTACCATGGTCGCATCCTCCTCTAATCTTAACACCCCTTGGAGCAACTCCTTCTGCTTGGGAATTCTTAAGAGATCCCATAAGGATGCACTGGCCGGTGCCTTTTTCAGCTGTTGGAATACGTTGATGGGTCAGCTAGCAATGGTTTAAGAGGTGTTTGATGCTTCATTTTCTCCTTCTCAAGGTGATGGATCTCTTTTTCTGTATAATTGGTTGGGGAACTTCTTTCACTTTTGGCAATGACATACTTATAATAGTTGGAGACTCTTTGTACACTTTATCGACCAAACCGGAAGATGGTGTGTCTACTTCAATGATCCTTTTCTTGAAATGAGTATTGTAGTTGAATTGTACATAGAGTTTTGAAACAGATACCTCATTTATATAAATGAACTCATCCCCCTCTACCCAGGAGAAAAGGGCATGCTCTGGCGCAATCTCGGCCTCTTGTTCTAAAGACATTCCTTGCATTTGGGTGGTGAAAGCAACACTTTGGGTTCCCTTAGATTGATGAGGTCCAACCGTGCATGCATCATAACCCTCCCTTACTCATTTCTTAACTATCCTTAGTTGCAAATTCCCTTGAGGATAGTCTTTCGGCATATGAGGATTATTTCAAGGGAAACACTCAGGCATTGGGTTCGTTGGCCAGATGATTTTGTCTAGAGATGAGCTCTCTACTACTATTTGGGGGAGGGTTCGGAGCAATGTGGGTATAGGAACTATTTGATTTGATGGCTGAGCAGTTGGTGACATCTAAGCATTCTGTTATGTAGACGGGTGCGTGGATCGGCTACTTTGGACATTCTGATAAATTTTCTTTGGATAAGTGGCCTGATTTCTCTTAAGGTTTACTATCTCGTTTGAGAGGCCTCTCAGAATGTTTCTCATCTTGTCCATCTCAGGGAACGAAGATGAGGGGGTAGCAATGGGAACGGAGGCCGTGGTTTTGGGGGTAATTATATAGAGAAGCAGGGCTTGAGGCTGAACTCTAGGCTTGTAACTATGGCGAGGGGCTATCCCGAGATTTATGGGCAAAAGAGTTCTGGGAGGGAGCTTCCATGTGTCTATTAGGTTGTTCTTAGCTTGGACCACAAGGCTATAGGATTGTGGAAAAGAATCCCCTCCTAATGATTGAATCATTACTGAAATATCTAAATTTAAGGCTTTTAAGTAAAAACTAATATCCATACCTGCAGCTGGTCTAGCCAAGACTAGAATCCTTTGCCAAGTTTTTTGGAACCGGGTATTGAAATCTATCATCAATTCTTACCGACTCTTTTTGATACCAATTAATTGTTGTAGGAGTGATGATCGGTCTCCTTTCTCATTGAACCTTGCCACAAATGGTGTCCCTAACTGGTCCCAAGTACCGATAGTGTTAGGGGTCAAAGCTTGGTACCATTCAGGGCCTTCCCTTTGAAAGAGGTGGCCAATAATCGTAAGGTGACATCCTGCTCCCTTATATAATGTACCGCACATATCTCCACTACGTCTTGGAGATGTTCCTCGGGGTTTTGAAATCTTCACCACTAAATTTGGGCAATGCCTTCAATGCATTGGCTAGAATAGGATTCCATACTACCAGGGGTGCGGGAAAAATGAGTGGGCTTCCCTGATCCCATGAAACAAATGGTCTCGGTAATGGAGGCTGAAGGTGCACCATAGTGATAGGCCTAAGGGTCCTTGTTGACTGAGTGAAGGGCCTACCTAGTGGAGGGGTTGAGAGAGTCTAGTCCGGGGGGATAGAGACCTTTGAACCTATCTTCCTCTTCTATGTCGTAGAGGGGATAGCTACAAATATTCGATGAGACCCTCTTCCCTCACTTTTGATCTCATTCGCATTCATTGATAAATCTTGGGTGATGCTTTAACCTATATGAAAGTTAATGTCCCACTGGGCATGCCAGGAAAACTGTTGACAATTTTCTTTACAAGTGAACCATTAGAGTCGTAGGAAACCTTAGGTTGGTGAGACATGCGCCCTAAGGTGACCTCTATATTTTTAAAGTAGCCGTCTCTTCTCTAGTTTTTAGGAGTAGGTTTAGAAGAAAAATGTGTAAACTACTGAAATAAAAGGGCGATGCGCCAAATTTTGAAAATAATTGACAAAATATATGAGATCTTTATCAAGAATATTTGAAGGGATAAAACAACATGATCTACCACTCTGATAACGCAAATAAGTAAAAACTAAACGAATAATAATAAACGAAACAAATAAATTTTAAGGGCGTTAAGCATGATGTATTTCCCAACTCATTTAGCACTATCTTTCATAAGAGAAACAAAAGTTCGAATATATGAAAATCCAATTTGCATAGAATAAGAACTCTTTATTCATATAAAGAAGGAGTACATAAGGCCCATAAAAGCATAGATTACACTTCTCTTCTATGACAAAGGCTTGCTAAGGCTAGATAAAACATACAGAACTCTCTTTCTTTTCTTCTTTTCTCTGGCTCACAATGATCTCCTCTCCCTTTTTTTTATCATGTATATCACCTCCTTTTATAGGAAACATCTTTCCTCTGTCGCTTTCAGCTACCACCCTTTTCCTTCAATTCTGATAAGGCCTTGCACTTATCCTTCTCGGCTCCTGCCCTAGTATTCAAAATGAAATGCTGCCACTATCTTCCCTATTAATTCAAATTTTTGACCTTCATGATTTTGGAATAAATATTTTGTTCGTTAATAGAAATATATGCATCTACTTTCTTCTTGTTATTGCCATTGAGTCCCTATCTGATTAGACTTCTCATTTGGGCCATGTGGAGAGGATCACGTTTGATTTGGGCATTCCTTCCTTTTAGGCTATATCAAATATGCATCGGACGAGGCATGTGGAGTGTCCGTGTGAGTTTGAGAACTTGCTTGAATGTTTGAAGTTGGGAATGCACCTATGAGACACATGGAGACCGCCACGAGCATTTCATAATTAGTTGTTACTAGCTTTTGATCAACTAAGGGAATCTAGAGTCGAGGACAAGATACTTAACAAAGGGTCACAACAAAATAATATAATCAGTCCTCATGATACCATGTGGGTTTGGGACACGAGTCATCAACATGGTGGATGGGAGGAAGTTGAATAAGACGTGTAACCATGAGATTTTCAAAGATGGAGTTGTATGATTGTCAGAGAGGAGCATAGTTGGGGGTTGGTCGAGGAGCTCTTTGTAGAGGCTCAACATGAGATGTGGATGTGGAAGAAGTTTTGACGATAATGGTATTTTTCTGTATTCTTGTATTTTTCATTATGGGTGAATGATTTGGTGAATTTAGTCTTGGGTTTATTAGAGTGAAGCTTAACATGGCCTTGCTCAAGGGCACGTAGTTCTAACTTGTGAGCCATGGTAAAATATTCCTCAAAGGTTTGGAAGGAATGAATTTGGAGGGTAGATGAGATATGTTTGGCACATAATCTAGAGAATATCACAATTTGTTCACTCAAAAATGATGGGTGTCGTTATTCCCTTCATTTAATCAACTCTTTGTTGATGTCATATTCAAACCGGGGTGGTGTTCGAAGCTATATGCAACAAGAAATATTAGTGATCTAGTAATTGATTGTAGGTATTTGGTTTCTTTTTTATATTTTCTGGGGTATTTTCTCAATGTATTTAAGACTTCTTGGACAAAACCTTATTGAAATAAAACTATGAAAACTTGCTGGAAGTAAACACTCTCTGCAGAAATAAATTGCTAGAAATAAACACACATTTGCAGAATGAAATAGATTGTTGTAAGTAAACACACATTACAGAAATAAACACACAATTGAGAATGCTGAAAGATGATTGCAAGGAAATAATAATCTAATCTAGAACACCTATAGGAACAAGTATATGACAGATTTCAAATTGAGTAATCAAAAACATTTACAAAATTAACATATCTATACTATTTGCTCTAGAAACATAAATACCAATAAAACGAAGATCTTGGTTCTTAGAGGAATGGGCCCTTGCTCCACCTTGAAACAAGATTTGACAACTTAATATACTCTCAAAATAGAAATGGCTATTTTATTGATAAAATGTTCTACATTACAAAGACGTACTTGTCTCTTTCTATCTCTTGTGTTTGTATCTATGTATATCAATCTATCTCTATATTATTATATCCTAAATCTATCGAAGGTCTGCATATATATATTCCTTCCAAAGGTGCATTTATAGCCATAGTTGTCCTACTGATTCAGATGGAACCGAATCGTGCCCAAAATAGATGTTGAATTGGAACATGGCTGGACGTATAACTGTATGATAGTTATCCCTGGATCTACGAGTATGAAGAATCAGAAATCTTCTAATCTACTCCTAATTGAAAGGATCATTGATTGCTAAATCACTAGACATTGTTGGAATAAAAAAATTCTCACCGGTTCAAAACTTTAGAGAAGTTTCAGAACTAAAGGAAATCGTTCTAGATCTAACCATGAGGGTTCGGAGCTACATGCAAGAGTTCTGGAACTAAGTCCAAAATTTAGAACTAAGTACTAGAGTTCTAGAACTAAGTCCAAAAGTTCCGAACTAAGTGATAGATCTCATAACTACGTAATGGAGTTCGAAACTAAGTCTAGAAGTTTCAGAACTAAGCCGTATTAAAACCAATGCTTCCAAAAACATGTTGACTACTTCATACTTTGTTCTTCCAACTGATTGTGACTGTTTTATTACAAAACTAAATTTCCAAAGCACTTTGTTAGGAATTATAGAGTTTTTAAATGTTAGAACTAAAATCAAAAAATATGGACAATTACATCCTAACTTATATTAGATCAAACAAAAGTCACAAAATGTAGTCAAACTTGATAAAAAGGAGAGTAAAATAAGATCATTTATTGTACATTAACGAGACATATTTTGGCCTTATCGGGATGTAGTTGGATGGGTAAGATTTTGAAGGTTATTGTTGAGTGATGGGAGGATTGGATTGGGTTTGTGTTAGATGAGTTGGGATATGTGCATGAGGTGGTTGGGATGTTTGAATGGGTTTATTGGGGAACATATGTCAAAAGATGCTTTGGAGTGGAGGTTGATTAGTTTGAGTCAACTCTAAAGGGAGAGGTTGTGAGATAAAAACATTGGTATGGACATGGGATGTTAAAAGAGGCACCGAGATTTGAAAGTGTTGCTCGGGTGGTGGAGGAGGTATGTTGGTATCTTGAAGAGTTTGGGTAGGAACATTGATGATGACAATGGTAGATGAGGAAGGAATAGGAATGGAAGATGTAGCAATGGTATTGATATATGGCACATTAGGTGGGATAAGAACCACCAATTGTGTGGACTAATGGGTTTGGGGCTGTGGTAGAAGACTCATGAAGAACATGTTTGTTTCGAGGCTAACACTAGCTCATTCATGTCCCTATGGAAGAAGAAAATATGTTGGGAAGTAAGAAATTACATGGATTTGGGATGTGGGGGATAAGAATAAAGTTGTTGAAGAGGGGGTCCATCAATAGGAATATTGGTGTATTCTGAGCGAAGTATTCATGAAGGGTGACATGATTAACATCAAGAAGTTCATGAAATTCCAAGCATCCGTGAGGAATAGTGGGATGTCCAAATATTCCGAAGGAAGTAGCGGAGGAGGTGTAACTAGTTTAGAAGGGATGGAGTGATGGTAGATAAAGGGATTGGTTTCAAGATGGGGATTTCCTTGAATCATATGAGGCTCATGAGGAGGAACTATAGAAATAATGGGTTGGGAGACCAAAGATGAAGTGATCAAGGGTGTAGAAGAAACAAGGGAAAGTGGATGTTTGTTGTGAGGGATTGTTTGAGGTGGGGATATTGTTAGAAGAGGTTGATTGTTCCATTTTTAGCTTGGGAATGAGTAATAATGGGCATGAAATAAACAAAAATCCCTATGTAAGTACTAATGCAAAAAGTAAGTCAAGAAACAAATTTTTGTTTATCTTGTTTATTTATAGAAATGTGAAGAGGGAAAGAGGCTCAAAGGGAACCTAGAGAAGTGGTCATTCTAAGGATGGTTTCAGGTATGTTTAAGGATGTAGTCTTTGATACACCCAAAGGTATGTGAGGCACACATTTATGATGACTATTGGTACGTGGTTTGATATAGGGGCATATCCTGCTCGCATTTCACGCACGACAACGATAATGGTGTCGAGCACTTATCCAATATACCAATAGTCAAAAAATTTGTTACACGATCAAAACACCATGACGGCTTCCTTATTGGGTGATGAAATCCAAATAGCTTCACCTAGTAGGAAATGTTTAGATGTGTAGATTGGTACATATGGTTTGGTTGTGTGTGAAGAAGTGTGAATGCTAAGTGTTCTTGATTTAACAAAAATACACTTTTTGTAAAACCCTAATTGCATAAGTAACAAATGTAAAATATGATAAGAAATTTCTAGAATGTATATGACATAAGAAATAAACCAAATACATATAAAACCCTAAGTGAAAGAGAGGGAAAGAGTGACTTAGCTGATTTATGCCGAATGTCGCGATTGTGTAGATTATAGAAAGCGAGAAACAGGAAGGGAAGAGCTGTCCTTGAATGTGAAAAGTAAATTATGGATTTCTTGGATGAGCCTAGAACAGGGAACCTAGAATGGGTTGAGGGTGATGGAATCTTCTCTTGGGCACTGTGACCATGTAAGAACTTGAAATATGGTTTTACTAGTGTCACATGTGTCATTTGGTTGTCATTTTTGATCACATGTCATCCTTTGGATGATTGTCGAATGCACTACGAAACCAAGCAAAGAGATAATGACTTGAAAAACCCTCAAGCTACATCAAATCCCAAAAAGAAAAGATACAAAATGAGGAGTCAGAATAACCTCGGTGGTCACATGATTGAGTGAGCTTATAATCGAGCACTACACTACATCTCAGACTCCATGTAGTTCTTGTATGTGTGTGATAGAATTGTGCCCTAGGAAGCCCTTATGTAAGTGCACATGATAGCGGGTGATAGCTAGATGTACCAATGTAAATAGATGTGTGGATGGAAAAATGAACTTCCCTTCCTATGCGTGTATACGAGAAAATGTAGTCCCTTGTCCCTTGAGTGAGTGCTAGATGGATGCCTTTGATGCTCTTAGAATGCCTTTGGATGCAACCTTAGGTGATGATAATAAATGTTTAGAGCTTGGTACTTTATTTTAGTCACATAAATTTGTATTTATATGATTCCCTTGGTTGAATTTTGTAATTGACAACTAGAAGGTTGACCCATAAGGAAATAAGATAAGAGCGAGCAAAGTAGAAAGAGGTCAGGGGTTCCCATAACAATAAAGTTAAAACTAGGATGTAGTATGTAGAAGACCAAATTAAACATAAGAAACATAGACAAAGGCCAAAGATAGCTATCAATTACTAGTTTTTCATTTAGGAATCATATGAATAGTAATGTGTGATTAGGACCTAGAAATATACCTAAGTGTTTGATTTTGTGTCTACATTTACCCCCACTTTATTTTTTTGAGTGAATAATTACTAACATAAAGTAGATAAGATATGTGTACTTGATAACCATGTAGAATATGATGGTGATAATGTCTTTGAGGAGACAAGTGAAAGCATGAAGTGATTAAAAATGAAGTGTGGAAGCTAAGAAAGAGGAAGTGACCCTAGGGGTGAAGCATATTGTGTTGTACCATGTTGTACATGTTGTTGTGCTTGATGTAGGGCTGCTTCTTGTTGCATATTAAGGACAGACCTATAAAATAAGAGTGAAACAGTAGTCAAAGTCATGTATTATGAAAACTCTGCAAAAGTATGTAAAAATATGTAATTTTTGTAAAAGTAGTAAAAGGAAAGTGTGCACTTGATCCATGAAGAGTGAAAAGGGATAGAAAATGTCTTGAAATACTATAGAAGAGTGATTTTTTGGGTGATCTCATGATAGGAATGAGTTTTTGGGATATCTAAAGCCACAAATAAGTTTTTTGGGTGATCTCACACCAAGTGTGAGTTTTTTTGGTCGATCTCATACCATGACAAAAGAGTGTTGGGGAGAGAGGTCTAGTTTTACTCTCCTTCCATGAATGCTTCCCAAATTTATACACCACTGCAGATGGTGTGATCCGTGTTTAGTTCCGTGTAGAAAATGGAGAAAGAATACATTCTGATTGTTGGAGGATTGTGCCCATATTGCGAAAACTACTCTGGAAACTATTGTAGATCAGTCTTGATATGAGAAAGTAATCAGTAACTACTCTTGGTCATAGGTGCCCAAGAAAGGTCAAGAGTGACCAGACAGCTAGTGTCTATGCTTAATTTAGGACCTAAGCGAATTTGGGCCACTCTATTTGTAACTCTGTTATGTTTTTGTGTTGAATTATGTTGTACTATTGTATCGAGTGAGTGATTCACCCAATTTATGCCCCCTTGTTTGGGGTACATGCGACATTACTAGGAGAATGTGGCCCAAATAGAGGACCTGATGCTAATATGAAATGATGCCTAGAGGGGGAAGGGAATGTGCATGGTGGAAAATAAGGCACATATATACAAAATGACTAGAGAAGAAAACATGTCATAGAAAAATAGTGAAAAAAATAAATGTGCATAAAAAAGACCTCAAAAGCAGGTTTCATACATGGGACATCACTCACAATGTCACAAGACAATCGAGGCCGAAGCGGGAAAAAGCATACAATGTGCATACAAGATAGAGGGAATAGCATGCAAAAATGACATAGAATGGAAAATAACGGAAAACAAAGTGTAACATACAACCATGGTGGAAAATAGTTCCTGTAAAGAAAATGCTACACATGAAGAACCCATTAGCATGTTTGAAAGATAAAGAGTATGTCATAATGTGTATAGATCAAAGTGAAATAGATGTTGAGTTATGGAGCTCAATTACTTCATATTAGCATGCAATGTAAAACTTGTTGGAAAACTAAGTAATTGTCATCGATTAGGAGGGACCGACATCGGTCACCTAGGACCCGACATCGGTCACCTAGGACCGACATCAATTAGGAAAGGAAGAACTGACATCGGTTAGGGATAATGAACATTGGTTACTCCAATGAGGATGTTTTAATTAACTCTCGGGAATTAGATCTATTTTTATCATTAAAGTATATCTATTGTATATAATTGTATGGCTAAGTTCCCTAAGTCTATAAATGACTATATAAGCATAAAAGATAGGGTTTAGAAGAAAGTATTAACAAGAATTTGCAAAAGTTGGCAAGAGAGAGAATTCTTGGTGATGAAGCAAATTCTTGAGAGAGAAAGAAATCGTACACACGAGAGGTGTGGAAGATTTTAAATCTTCAATTGTATATATCTTTTCAAAGCTTTGGATAATAAATTGGCTTGTTTCTTGGTGGACATAGCTCACCTTTGGGTGAACCACGTCAAATCTGGTGTTGATTTATATCTCTTGTTTTGTATATTTCTTTTGGTAGAATATTCACTTTTATTTACATGTATGCTTAGATCGATATATTATGCATGTAAGTGGTGTGCTAACCCCAACAAATGGTATCGAGATATTTGTTTGAGGGTTTTGTGTGTTGATAGCTTTACTCACAGAGGTTTTCCTGATTGAGTGAGATCTACAACAGTGACATAAGAAAACAAATACAAGGTAGAAAAATTTGATGGCCGAAATTATCAATTATGGAATATGCAGATTGAGGATTATACGTATCAAAGAGATTTTTATTTCTTGTTGGATGAGAAGTATAAACCTACGAAGATGGTGATGAATAATGGAATATTCTTGACAGAAAGGCTTTAGGATCTATAATATTGAGTCTGACAGATCCATGGCTTCCAATATTACAAAAGTGACTCCTATGACAGGGTTAATGAAATCTCTTGCTAATTTATATAAAAACCTAGTGCTTCAAATAAATTTTATTTGATGAAGAAACTATTTATTTCTAAGATGCATGAAGGTGGATCTGCATCTATTCATTTGAATGATTTTAGATCTATTGTAAATCAGTTAAAATTGATTGATATACCGTTTGATGATGAAGTGAAAAAACTTTTATTCTTATGTTCTTTTCCTAATAGCTAGGATAACTTGGTAATGGCTATTAGTAATACAACATCTGCTAATAATATTTTGAAGTTTGATGATGTGGTTAGTATAATCTTGAATGAAGAAATTCACAGGAAGAGTACAGAGGAATCATCATCTAGGAATGATTTGAATGTAGAAAGTAGGGGCAGATAGAAGGAGAGATCTAAGAGTAAGAGTAATGGGAAATCAAAGTCAAGGGATACAGATCTAAATCCAGTAAGGGAATTACTTGTTGGAAATGTGGAAAGAAAGGACATGCAAAGAAAGATTTTTGGTCAAAGGACAAAGAGAACCAACAACTAGAAAAAGGTAAAGAAGCAAATCTTGCTACATCAAAGGTAATGCAAGATGATCTTATTCTTTCTTTAGATAATAGAATTGAATCATGGGTTTTAGATTCAGGAGCTTCTTTCCATGCAACCCCTAATAAGGGTTATTTCAGAAATTATGTCCAGGAAATTTTGGGCATGTTTATTTGGGTGATGATGAACCTTGCAGTATTATTGGTAAAGGGAAGTTCATCTAAAATTGTAAAATGGAAATACATGGGTATTGAAAGATGTGAGGCATGTGCCAAGCCTCAGGAGGAATCTTATTTCTACAGGGCAACTAGGTGAATTTGGTTGCATGGTTACTTTTATAGGAGACTCTTGGAAAGTCACCAAGGGTGATTTTGTTGTGGAAAGAGGTAAGAAGGTAGGAACATTATATTTATCTACTTGTGTTATTGATTCCTTTTCTACATTATCTACTTCAGATTCAGATGCATACATGTGGCATAATCGGTTGGGCCATATGAGTAAAAAAGGAATGTAGATCTTAAAGGCTAAGGGTAAGTTATTAGATTTGAAAGATTTAGATCTTGATTTTTGTGAGCATTGTGTCTTTGGAAAGTAAAAGAGAGTGAGATTTATCAAAGTTGGGAAAACTAAGAAGGAATATAAATTGGAGTTTGTACACTCAGATGTGTGGGGACCAACTTAGGTAGCTTCTTATGGAGGATCCCAATATTATGTTACTTTCATTGATGATGCTATAAGAAAGGTATGGGTTTATTGTATTAAATGTAAATATGATGTTTTTGAGACTTTTAAAAGATGGAAAGTTTTTGTTGATGTTGGTGTGAGTTATCCTATGTGTCCTCCACTCACATATGGAGGGTCATCTCACATGGGTTAGGTTTAGGGTTAGGTTTAGGGTTTTCCATTGAGTCATGCAATCGGGTTACTCAAAACCCTATATGTACCATTTTACTATTCATTTGTGAGCATGCCAAGACACTCCACCGCTCGTTTCTCTATGTGCAAGCTTTATATTTTGTTATGTAAGTTATTCGATTATTGATCGATTCTTCCTTGTGATTATGTTGGAGCCATTATGATTCTTCCAGCTGCAAAAGGTTCTAAATCTGATAAGAAGAAAGGAAAGGCCCTTGTAGCTTGAGTTGCTCCTTCATTGATGTGGATTATAGATTCTGGTGCCTCGCACCACATGGCTTCTTCACATGTTGAGTTCTCCAACATTGAACCTTGTGATATGTCCCAAATCACGTTGGGTGATAACACGAAAGTGTCGGTTTTCGGTAGTGGATCGGTAGAGATAGATGGGGGAACATTCAACCAAGTGTTGAGTGTTCCTGATCTCTCTACCAATCTCCTATCGGTTTACCAAATTACTCACCTTGGTGAAGGAATGCGAGTGGAATTTGATCCTAACTCGGTGATTATTCGTGAGCTTAACAATGACACTACAGTGGCTGAGGGAAAGGAAGATCACCGTTCATGGTTGTATACCTTTTCCCACTTTACTTATGATTTGACTTCTACTTCTCTACCTACTGAGGTTCTTCAGCTCTCTGATTTAGACTCTGACTCCTCAGATGATGATGTTGTTGAGCATGCTCCTCTTCATGACTCTCAGACTTTTGAGTCTTTCGATTCTAACAGTAGTGATGATGAGGACTATGTCCCTTCTCACTCGAGTGAAGAATCTTTTGACTCTGAGCTTGATTCTCTTGGTCCTCTTTGGGCTAGGAAAACTTTGCAAAGTGTTGGAGATTTAGTTGGAGATACTTCGGATATGAGACATACTCGCTCAAATTTTGTTGGACCCCACTCTTTCTTCACCTCTGCTTCTGATTTAGTTGTCTCCTCTATTTCTTCGTGTGATGATAGTTCCACTGATACAGACTCACTTGGTTCTACTTCTGATGATGAGGATTGTGCACCCAATTCTGATGTCGAGAGTACTACAGAGGACTCTTCTCCTCCTCTCACTATTACAGAGAGTACTGACACATCCCACATCTCATCAGATATTGAGCAGTCTCCTATATAGTACACTTGTGATGTACTACAGGTTCTTCATCCATCTATAGGTATTTCAGAGGAGTTCATCATCTCCATTGTTGGGGGTGCCCCTTATAGGATTCTTGCAACTTCCACTTTTTCGGAGACTTTTATTGATCCACGCTTGTTTATGGATCCATTTTCTGTCATGGGGGATGTTTTATTGCCTTCACATCAGTTGGAAATCCTTTCTACAGGTGTTCACCCTTCATACTCTGACAGTTCTGCACTCATGACATTACCCTCGGCTCCTTTGCACTCGCTTGCTAGACCTATGTCACACTTTCATGGACCAGACTCAGAGTACTTCATACTACTACCTTCAGTTTCCTTCATGGAGTGGGCAGATTTCCATCACATCTTTTATGTCCTTCCTAAGGGCAGACACATAGTATGGTGCGGATGGATCTTCTTGATCATCGAAGGTAGAGGATCTCATCTTTGAAATTCTTCTAGGAGACTTCTTAGAGTTGCAGAGTTCAGATCGAGCCATGGCATCTTCCCCATCCATCTCGTCTCCCTCTTCTTCTTTCTTTTTCATCTTTCCAAGAGATTGCCCCTTTGTACTTGGGTACCTTTACAGGCTAGTCTATGGCCAGGACCCATCTTTATCATCTTTCTTAGATTAGAGATTACTTTTTATTCTCTTGTGGTGGATGATTTTCCCATTGGGTTTTCCTTCGCTGCTTGGGACTTCTTTTGTACATGGGTACCTCATCAAGCTTTATGTCAGGACCCATTTCTCTTCTTCTTATTCTTCTAGGAAGATGTTGTTTTTATATGGGCACCTTAGCAGGCCTTTAGTTTCCGGACCCTATTGACACATCTTTCTTAGTTGTTTAGATTTCTTCTCTTTCTTTCCGACTCATCATAGCCACTACCCCATCTTCGATGAAGGGGGTGTTGGTGTGAGTTATCCTATGTGTCTTCCACTCACATATAGAGGGTCATCTCACATGGATTAGGTTTAGGGTTACTCAACACCCTATATGTACCCTTTTACTATTCATTTATGAGCATGCCAAGACACTCGTTGTCTTTTCTCTATGTGCAAGCTTTATTACATTACGTTATGCAAGTTATTGGTTTTTGATCGATTCTTCCTTGTGATTATGTTAAAGTCATTACGATTGAACTAGAGTGCAACTTCATCGTGGTGAATAGTTTATGATATGATCCATAAACTCTTTCATGGTATCGAGTTGAGATCGGGTAAAACGTGCACTCATTTTTTTAAAGTTATGATTACTCTTGTTTTTCATTTTTATTAACTCCTCGTTGAAGTTTTTGATCATTATTTTATGGTTTTTCGTTGCTAACATTTCTAACATTCTTGCTCTTGGAAAGTTTTGGTTTTGCTTGTTCTTCGTGCATGTGCAAGTTTTCTTGAGCTATCAGGGGTTTTGTAGCTACATTTAGCTAGCTGCAGCCAAATTTAATGTAACAACTAAACTAGAGGTTTTTTTTAGTTTTTTATTTTTTTACTAAACTAGATTTTTTTTGGATATCTTTGGTTTTGCTTGGTTCTCTGTGTTTTCTAGTGTTTTGCGGAGTTTACGTGTTCGAGTTTAGCTCGCGCCAAGAGCTTTCTAAACTCTCATTAGTGGCGTCGCATTTTTTTTGGTGATCGGTTCTTGATTTGCATTTTTAGGTGGATCTTTTTTACGGGTGTTTGGGAATCCTTTGGTGTAGCCATGTTTTCTTCGGGTTGTGGCTCCCTCTGCTAGTTGTGGTCACCTCTCCTGTGCGGCCCGCCCCTCCTCGCCCACGCTTTTTTTTGTGATTTTCAACCCCAACATGCTGCTCCTTCCTCCCACGTGCTGGTAGCTCCCATGTCCTGGCTGCTCTCTCTGGCCGCTCCTCCCTCCTCCCTCTTGGTTTACATGGTCGCCCCTCCCTCCTAAAACACACCGCATTTTTTTCCCTTCACGGTGCGCATTGGTAAGTTTTTTTGTTTTTGTAGTAAAGTCTTTTACCAAATGTATTCTTTAAATCTTACTTTCCTTTTTAATAAATCTACAAAAGCTTTTCTAAATCCTTGCACACTTTTAAAAAAAGCTTTCTTGTTTTAAAATTTAAATACTTTCTAATTGTTTTTCATCTTCTAGTTAGTATAATTTTAAAAAGAACGAAAGTATTTTTTAAATTATTATTTTTAAAATCTTAAATGCCTTTGTATGGTTTTTTAAATTTCCTTCTAAATTTAAAACAAACAAAAGCTTTTAAATAGTATGAATCATATTTTTTAAAATTTCTTTCTAAATTAAAAAAACTTTCTAAATTATTTTTTCTAATTTTTTTTTAAGTTAGATTTCTTTAATTTAAAATTGTCTTTTAAAAAGAGGAAAGTATTTTTTTTTAATATTTAATTTAATTAGATATTAATTACTCATAATTAATTAAATTTATTTGCGATTATAATTCTTGATTAGTAAAGTATTAATTATCGGCATTTAAAATAATGTTATACTCATTTTTTTCCTAAACTGCTCTAAATTTAGCTAACCTGGACGTTTCCGAACGATACTTTATTACACGTTATTGTCAATTTTTTCTCTAATTGTGCGCTCTAGTGTGCAGTAACACCGTGAGCATATTTTACCTTTCGAGCATTTCTCTGGCATTTTGGAGCCTCTGAACTCCTTCGAATTCATTTGAAACATTATATTTTACCCTTATTATTGCTTGTGACTAGTGAGTGTGTCTCGCCATGATCTGCGTGAGGGGTTTTCATTTTCATGGACGTGAGACACTTTTTCTCACAACCAAGATTGGCTTTCACCTCCTTCCTTATTTTTACTTGTGCTTGTTTACGGTGTCCTATTTACTACACTCCACGAATCACTATTGTGGTCTCCTCTCTTGCGCATTATTACGCTGATTGCAAGATGAGTTACCAAGTGTTTCAAACCATATGCACGGACCCAATTGTAATCAACGCACTAAACTATAAAGTGCCGAAAGCAGGGGGTTGTTAAATTGTCCTGGGTGGTTGTGTTTCTTTTCTGTATTTCTTTCTCTCTCTCTCACTATGGATGCACTTTCAATTCCTTTTCTTACGCTGTTCAACTTCTTCGAATGGAGATCGAAAATGATTATGAAACTAAGGGTAAAATAGAACTGAGACTAAACCAAACGCGAACCTAAAAAATCTAAGTGGTTAAACTGTAGTGATGAAGCTTTAGGTCTTCTTTGCATGTCGTTTCTCCCGACATGCTCTTCCACATTAAGTTGTCTAAAACATCTAAGTCTACGTGGACAACGTTAGATGAAATTTTTGGACACCACGATGACATGAAAGCGCATGAGTTGGAAAACGAACTACCAGGGTTAAATCGTAGTGATTTTGAAAACCTACAAGCATTCTTCTCGAAGTTTGTCCACACTAGATCATTGTTAAAGGAATGTCAAGTAGAGAAGAAAGATTCTCAACTGATCTTGTCAATTCTCTCTAAGTTAGGTCCTGAATATTCTGTCTTTGTGTCAAATTTTTACACTACAAAAGCTGCCTTGGGCAAGGATTGGAATATGCCCTCCTTTGATTGTTTTTCATCCCAACTCATTCGAGAACATGACAAACTCATTCAAATGGGGTCTCTCAAGTCCAAGTCGCATGCCCTTGTAGCAAGTACTAATAAGGAAAAGAATACTGATAATGAGATAGAGAAAAAGGATCAACCTAAGAAAGAAACCAAGACCAAAAATAAAAATAACACAAACACTTCGACTTCTGAGCCTAGAGCACAAAAAGATAGGTATTTGTGTTCCTATTGCAAGAAGTCTGGTCACGACAAGCACCACTATTTTCGGAAACAAATTGATCACTTATCTCATTTACTTGAGAAGAATAAAATAAGTGTTCTTGAATCCATAAAAAAATGCTCCGAAGGCCGAGTCTTCCACTGCAAAAGGTTCTAAATCTGAAAAGAAGAAAGGAAAGGCCCTTGTAGCTTGAGTTTCTCCTTCATTGATGTGGATTATAGATTCCGGTGCCTTGCACCACATGGCTTCTTCACATTTTGAGTTCTCCAACATTGAACCTTGTGATATATCCCAAATCATGTTGGGTGATAACACGAAAGTGTCAGTTTTCTGTAGTGGATCAGTAGAGATAGATGGGGGAACATTCAACCAAGTGTTGAGTGTTCCTGATATCTCTACCGATCTCCTATTGGTTTACCAAATTAATCACCTTGGTGAAGGAATGCGAGTGTAATTTGATCCTAACTCCGTGATTATTCGTGAGCTTAACAATGACACTACAGTGGCTGAGGGAAAGGCAGATCACCATTCATGGTTGTATACCTTTTCCCACTTTACTTCTGATTTGAATTCTACTTCTCTACCTACTGAGGTTCTTCAACTCTCTGATTCAGACTCTGACTCCTCAGATGATGATGTTGTTGAGCATGCTCCTCTTCATGACTCTCAGACTTTTGAGTCTTCCAGTCGACAAGAGTGATGATGAGGACTATGTCCCTTCTCACTCGAGTGAAGAATCTTCTGACTCTGAGCTTGATTCTCTTGGTCCTCTTTGGGCTAGGAAAACTTTGCAAAGTGCTGGAGATTTAGTTGGAGATACTTCGGATATGAGACATACTCGCTCAAATTTTGTTGGACCCCACTCTTTCTTCACCTCTACTTCTGATTCAGTTGTCTCCTCTATTTCTTCGTGTGATGATAGTTCCACTGATACAGACTCGCTTGGTTCTACTTCTGATGATGAGGATTGTGCACCCAGTTCTGATGTCGAGAGTACTACAGAGGACTCTTCTCCTCCTTCTCTCACTATTACAGAGTATTGACACATCCCACATCTCATCAGATATTGAGTAGTCTCCTATATAGTACACTTGTGATGTACTACTAGGTTCTTCATCCATCTATAGGTATTTCAGAGGAGTTCATCATCTCCATTGTTGGGAGTGCCCCTTCTAGGACTCTTGCCACTTCCACTTTTCGGAGACTTTCATTAATCCACCCTTGTTTGTGGATCCATTTTCTGTCATGGGGGATGTTTTATTGCCTTCACATCAGTTGGAAATCCTTTCTACAGGTGTTCACCCTTCATACTTTTGATTCTACACTTGTGACATTACCCTCGGCTCCTTCGCACTCGCTTGCTAGACCTATGTCACACTTTCATGGACCAGACTCAGAGTTCTTCATGCTACTGCCTTCAGTTTCCTTCATGGAGTGGGAAAATTTCCAACACATCTTTTATGTCCTTCCTAAGGGCAGACACACAGTATGGTGCGGATGGATCTTCTTGATCCGGAGGCGAGAGGATCTCATCTTTGAAATTCTTCTGGGAGACTTCTTAGAGTTGCAGAGTTCAGATCCATCCATGGCATCTTCCGCATCCATCTCGTCTCCCTCTTCTTCTCTCTTTTTCATCTTTTCGAGAGATTGCCCCTTTGTACATGGGTACCTTTACAGGCTAGTCTATGGCCAGGACCCATCTTTGGCATCTTTCTTAGATTAGAGAGTATTTTTTGTTCTCTTGTGGTGGATGTTTTTCCCACTGGGTTTTCCTTCGCTGCTTGGGACTTCTTTTGTGCATGGGTACCTCATCAGGCTTTATGTCGGGACCCATTTCTCTTCTTCTTATTCTTCTAGGAAGATGTTGTTTGTATATGGGCACCTTATCAGGCCTTTAGTTTTGGGCCCCATTGACACATCTTTCTTAGTTGTTTAGGAGTGTCTTCTCTTTTCATCTGACTCATCATAGCCACTACCCCAGCTTCGATGAAGGGGGTGTTGGTGTGAGTTATCCTATGTGTCCTCCACTCACATATAGAGGGTCATCTCACATGGGTTAGGTTTAGGGTTTTCTATTGAGTCATGCACTAGGGTTACTCAACACCCTATATGTACCCTTTTACTATTCATTTATGAGCATGCCAAGACACTCCATTGTCTTTTCTCTATGTGCAAGCTTTATTCTGTTATGCAAGTTATTCATTTTTTGATCGATTCTTCCTTGTGATTATGTTAAAGTCATTACGATTGAACCAGAGTGCAACTTCATCGTGGTGAATAGTTTCTAATATGATTCGTCAACTCTTTCGGTTGAGAATGAATCAAATTATAAGTTAAAGTTCCTTATATTTGACAATGGTGGAGAATATAGCAAGACTTTCAATGATTATTGTTCATTGAATGGGATACATAGAGAAATAATGGTTCCAGGAACACCAAAAGAGAATGGTGTTGCAGAAATAATGAATAGGACAATCATGGAATGTGCTAGAATTATGAGGATACATTCTGACTCGCCCTTACAATTTTGGTAGAAGCCATTGATACAACAGTTTATTTGATTAACCGTGGGCCTTCAATTTCACTAGATGGAGGAATACCAAAGGAAGATTGGACTGGAAAAGAGGTAGATCTTTATTTTCTTAAAGTTTTGGTTGAAGCTTTTGTGCATGTAGATAAGGAAAATAGAAAAATGTTGGATGTAAAATCCAAGAGACACACTTTCATTGGTTATGGATTGGTGATTTTGATTTCTATTTTTAGGATTTAGAGAATTCTAAAATTATTAGGAGTCGTGATGTTGAATGGAATTAAAAAGAATGTACGGGGATCAAATTTTGGTACCCAAGGATTAGCTTAGGTTGAGAAGTTCATGAATGAAAATAAACTCTTGGATTTAAAAGTATTACCTACTGGGGTTACATAGTAAGCGGTGTTAGTTTACCCCGAATGACATTGTTTAGTAGAATTGATATCGATTCTGAAGATCCAAACCAACAACGGTTTGCGAATCGACGTCGATTATAGGTGACCAATGTTGGTCATTGTCGATTTGGATACAAATGTCCGGAGGTCTAGATTGAGCCTCAGTACCCAAAACTTCACGTGATGAGGTCACAAAGGGTAAGAAAACCTCTAGAAAGATTTATACCTTCTCTATTTTATTTATTATTAATTGATAATGGTGAATCAAAGAGATTTGAAGAAGCAATGTAGGATAATACCCACATCTAGTGAGAGCATGGCATGGATGAGGAGATGGACTCCTTAGAATAGAACCAAACATGAGATTTGGTTAAGTTGCTAGAAGGTAAGAGGAAATTACAGAACAAGTGGGTTTACAGGATTAAGGAAGAAGAGGGTGCACATAAAAGGTAAAAGGAAAGGCTTGTAGTAAAGGGATTTGTAAAGAAAGTAGGTATTGAATTTGGTGAAATATTTTCTCCTGTTGTTAAGATGATTTCTATTAAATCTTGTATTGAGTTTAGTTGCAGTAGAGGATTTGCATTTAAAACAACTAGATGTGAAGATGAATTTCCTTCATGGTGATTTAGATGAAGAGATTTATATGTAGTAGCCACTTGGGTATGAAGTCAAGGGTAAGGAGAAATTAGTGTGTAGGTTGAAAAAGAGCCTATATGGGCTCAAGCAAGCTCCAAGGCAATGGTACACAAGGTTTGATAGTTTTATGCATGAGCATGGTTAATTGAGATGTGAATTTGACCATTGTGTTTATTTCAACAAGCTTGAAAATGGGAGCTATATTATTTTGTTACTGTATGTGGATGATATGCTTATTACAAGAGCTAGTATGCGGGACATTGGTGAGCTTAAGGGAAATCAATCTCACACATTTTCTATGAAGGATTTAGGAGTTGCAAAAGGAATCTTGGTATGAAAATACACATAGACAAAAAAATAAGAAATTAGATTTTTCTCGAGGAAGATTATATCTACAAGGTGTTAGAAAGGTTAAACATGTAGAATGTAAAACCTGTTAGTACACCTATGGCTAGATACTTCAAATTGAGAAAAGATTAGTGTCCATCATCACATGAGGAGGTTAAATACATGACATGAGTGCCATATGCTTCAACAGTTGGGAGTCTCATGTATGCTATGGTTTGTACCAGACCATACATTACACAGGCAATGGGAGTGGTGAGTAGATATATGGAAAATCTAGGTAAAGAGCATTGAAAAGCATTCCAATGGATACTTAGGTATTTGAAAGGGACATCTAGCATGTAGTTATGCTATGGAGGTTCAGATATTTCATTATGTGGCTATGTTGATTCGGATATGGCTGGAGATCTGGATGGTAGGAGGAGCACTACTGGATATATTTTCACAGTAGGTGGGACGAAAGTTAGCTAGATTTCAAGATTGCAGAAGGTTGTGGCTTTGTCTACTACAAAGGTAAAGTATGTTGCAGCTACAAAGGCTAGTAAGGAGATGATATGGATGAGTAGGTTCATGGAAGAGTTGGGAAAGGAAAAAAATGATTGTAAACTATTAAGTGACATTCATTGAGTGCAATTCATCTAGAAAATAAATCAACGTTTCATTTGAGAACGAAACAAATTCAGTTGAGGTATCACTTCATACGGCAGGTATTGGAGGATGGACAGTTGAATTTGGAAAAGATTCATATGAGTGAGAACCCTATGGATATGCTAACGAAGCCATTAGCAAAGGAGAAGTTGGAGCTACACTCCACTTCTATTGGTATTCGAGTTTGAGACTTAAAGAGGAAGAAACAAAGCTAAAGAAGGATCCAAGAATGACGCTATATAGGTATGGTGCAGTAATTAATCTCCAAGTGGGAGATTGTTGAGTTGTGGAGCTCAATTACTTCATATTAGAATGTAATGTAAAACTTGCTAGAAAACACCGCAACCATCATCAATTAAGAGGGATTGACATCGGTCACCTAGTATTGACATCGGTTAGGCAAGGAGGAATCGACATCGGTTACTTGTGCGAGGATGTTTTAATTAACTCTCGTGAACTAGATCTATGTTTAGGATTAAAGTATATCCATTGATTGTAATTGCATGGCTAAGTTCCCTAAGTCTATAAATGACTATACAAGCATAAAAGCTAGGGTTTAGAAGAAAGTATTAACTAGAATTAAGAAGAACTTGAAAAATTTGGTGAGAGAGATAATTTTTAGTGATGAATCAAAATATTGAGAGAAAGAAAGTATTGTACACTGAGAGGTGTGGAAGATTGTAAATCTTCAATTGTATATCTTGTCAAATATTTAGATAATAGATTGGATTTTTTCTTGGTGAACATAGCCCACACTAGGTGAACCACGTTAAATATGGTTTTGATTTATATCTCTTGTTTTGTATATTTCTTCTGGTAGAATATCCACTTTTATTTTCACGTATGTTTAGATCTCGATATATTATCGTACAACCAAAGTGTGCTAACCCCAACAATATTGTGCTAGGAATAATATGAAGTATTATATAATGAAACATAACACTTATGATATGGAAGAGTGGTAAATGTAGATGCTCCCAAGAGCCTCAATGGGACTGGTAAGAGGTACAATGCCAAGTATCATTGCTACATGTAAAGATATGTAGAGATTCTGCATTCACACCTAAATAAGAAGTGAATGTGCATGCATATATAGAAAATATAATGACATAAAGGATATCCATATAGCATAGTAAACAAAGTGTACATGTAACTAGTATAAGAAAGCAAGAGTATGTGCAACCAAGATATGCAATATGATGTGAGTGTGAATGGAATGGAATGTAAAGTGAGTGTGATAGGAGAAGCATGCCCCCCGAGTGAATGTGGATGAGTATGAGATGAGGTTCATTTATAAAAGACCCCTAAAAATATATTATAAACCATAGAACAATAGTTCCTCATCAAGAAATGGTTTGAATTATGTGCGCTAGAAAGATAGATCAATGAAGTATAGAACGTAGAGTGTAGAAGAGGATAATAGGATGTGTGAGAATAGAATGCTAGAAAGATGTACCATGAAGCATGAAGCATAAAATGTATAGTGTGTGAGGTTCATGGATGTAATATTTTGTCAAAAGTAAAGTGTGAACTTGAGCACAAGAGTGCCTCATAGGGTAGTGACAATATAATGTGTATCAAGTTGTGTAAGATTGCTTAGAAATATAAAGTATGGACCATAGAGTGTATGCGTAGAAATTGTAGATAACTAGTGATGTTAGGAGGGGGAGAAGAGAAGTAAGCATGATGCCCCTAAGTGTATAATGATGATCAAAATATCTAACAAAAGTGAAAGGTAAGGGTCCTCCACCTAATGTGTGAGGAGATAAAGGCGTGTGACCATGCTATGAGATTGGTGGTATATTAGTGACATTGTTTATATGAAGGAGAATCGGTGGTGAAAACCTATGTGAAGGATACATAGGAGGTGATGAACACCTATGTGAAGGATACTTAGGAGGAGATGAGAACCTATGTGAAGAAGACATAAGAGGAGATGAGCACATATGTGAAGGAGACCGAGGAGGTGATGAGCACCTATGTAAAGTAGACCTAGGAGGTGAAGGAGGTGGTGAAATCCTATGTGAAAGGGCTGCTCAAGTAGGGTACTTAGGCCAAGAAGATAGACTAGAAAAATGACAAGGATGAGTAGGTTGTGTCCGAATAGGTGAGATAGGTGTAAAAGATGCCTTAGATTTGAGAGGCACAGGGGGCCTAAATGATGTAACTAGTGAGAGGACAACCTCAAGAGGAGGAAAAGACAACAATGTAGATAATGGAACACCTTTGATAGTGATAAATTTCTTATTGTGAATGAATTTGAGACGAAGTGGGTCATGACCTTCAATCGAAGGTTCCATAATGAATGACACAAGCATGGTGAGAGGCAAAACTATAATTGGAAGCTTGATGTAATTGTAGAATTTGGAAATTAGATATGAAATTTGAGAGAGTGGATAGTTTATAATGACGAGGAATGCAAGAGAACACACACAAATAGGAGCTGATGAATTGATCATTGTGTTATTGATAGTATGAGGTCCAATATAAAAATTGATATGTAACGTATTAGAAGAAAATACAACATGATAATCATGATCGAGAAAGTGACGATTGGTGGAGATGCATCAAGTATGAGAAACAAGAAAATCAAGAGCCCCGATGAAGGAGGAGGCACATCATGATATGTTTGATTAGCTTAAAAATTAGTAAATTTCTTGTCATGCTTAGTAAATGGATCATTGAATATTTTGAGCTTTATATTTTCATTGACCGACTTGAATGTCAAAGGCTCAGAGAGGTGTTAGTGCAGAATCACAACACCCCCAAATGAGTTCTATGGATATGATTTTCTAAGGTAGAGTCATTTGGTGTGATTACACAACATTGAGCTTTTCCCAAAGTGTGAGACTGCGAGAATCATAAAAGCTCTCTAGATTAAAGGTTGGTTCCTATTCCTCTATTTGGGTGCATATGTGAGGACTTGCAGAGGATCTATCTCTATACCTATTCTAAAATTTGCCAAGGAGACATGGATATAAGAGATATAAGAAATAATAAATAAATAACTATAAGGTGATGCATCGAAGGAATGATGGACACTAGTTTTGCTTTGATAGACACAAACCAACAATACATGAAATAATTGAGCTCGAGATAATCAAATTGATAATGAAATACCAGATGCGAGAAAAAGAGACAAAAAGGATCTAGAATTGATCACAAACGTATTTTATTGCTCTATAGATTGATACAATGCATTACAAAATGGCAGAGGAAAGAAACACATTGCAATTTTAATGGAAGGCTTGAACTCCATAAATTCCTTTGCTAGAAGGAAAAGGGAACCTGCAAAACGAAGAATTTCCAGCCCTTTACAATGGATCTTGCCCCTGTATTTATAGATTCAATCAGAGAGAAGAAAGAGAGAGAAGCGGGAAAGCAGGTCAAAACTCAACCACTTCCATTAATGCCTCTAATAAAATATGCCCCCAAATCTGTCTTGACTGCATCAACCACTGGTTTGACACCTTAAAGGGAGGAGAAATGACATAACAAATTGAATCCGATCTAGTTGTTGAGGCAGATGGATCCGCATTGATGGCCCTTGAAGACATTTCCTCCATTTTCACCTACCAGGGCCTAAAAAAATGAATTTTTATCTTTCCATGGTGTAGAAGACATCGAGACGCTTCCAATGGTGTCAAATTTGCAATATTTTGAGCCATGAGTCAAAAGATATGCCCCTTCAAAGTTTGTATCAAGTCCTGTACAAATGGGTGGGAAAAAATTTGAAAAATGGGTCCCCTTTACATATGGGACACGTGGCAGCTAGATTAGGGAAAAAATCAGGTTCGTGGGTCCGTAATTTATCCTTTTCCTTTTTCCACAAAAATGAAAAACTCAAAAACCCCCGTGGCCCCGAAGCTACTACTCGCTTGACACATGGTACTCTTTGGTTGGCTGGGGAGATGGGCTTCCATCTTTTCCTTTGTGCCCTTTTTGAAAAAGGAAAATTTTCACCTTTTCCTCCAACTCCCCACTTTGGCTTTGACTTGGGCTCAAACTGACCTTTTCCCTTGGGTGGAGTTGCGACCTATTTTGTGACTTTTATCATTTTGGGATAACAAGGGGCAAAAACCAACTTTTTCCCCAACGGCCCACTTTCTCGACTCGGGCCCAAACGTTGAATTTTTCTTTTGGGTGGAATCGCAACCCATTTTGCAATTTTTGGGTAAGTATTGTGCTTGGCGAGGCATATCTCTTGATCTGGGACACATGGCAGCTTGGTTCTCATTTGGGAACCTTCTCTCTATTTAATCCTTGAATCAATACCATTTAGACACTTGGCGAGCCTCTCCGCCGGACCTACCCCATGCATTGAATATTCATTGAATCTACCCCTTTATGAGATTAGACATGTGGAGGCACTTTGCGCTTACTTGAAAGTATGGCTCAAAGTTTTCCTTTGGAGGAGCGTTGAGTTGACACTTGTCGGCTTCTATAGGTATGTGGACTTTTTAATGGTCCCTCTTACCCCTTTTGGACTTTGAGCTATGTGGCGAGCTCACGCTCATTTGGGCTTCCGCCTTTGGACTAAATTTTGGAGATGTGCCACTCGACACTTGGCATTCTCCACTTACACTTTTATACTTAGCCAATTTTGAGGCTGCGTTATTCACCTTTTGACTCTGTTTGACCATTTGCTACATGGAGGGCTAGGCGCAAGTTTGAGTCTCCACCCTGGGCTCCCATTTCAGATTTGCATCGAGTCAACACCTAACATCCTCTTTCTCGGTTGAAAAATTTTCAACGACCCCACAACCTTTTGAGGCTCTAGACGCGTGGCATCCCGGTGCTCGTTTGGGGCTTTTTTATAGATTTAACTTTGGAGAAGTGCCGCGTAGACACATGGTTCTCTCCGACTGCCTCCTCCATACTTAGTCATTTTTTGGGCTCTTTTCTAAACTGTTTCGAGTCCGAAGACCTCGAATCTTCACCATTTTTCCCTTTCTTGCTCCTAGTTCCTCTGCAGCATTGCCCCTTCTTTTCTAACCCTGCTATTCCATGGTTGAGTCTACCTGTAACTTGAAAATGGATTCAAGACATGGAAATGACTCGACAGAGTCATTTCTTTTACATAGGGTTATTTAGTCTCTCTCTCGCCCCCACCACTCCATTTTTGAGTCCCTCCATGACCAATTTATAGATCTGAATGAGTTTTCTCAGGTTATTTCTATGCGGGGTCGTGGCTGATCCAATATTTGGCTCGAGGTGAAATATGGATAATAATTTGGTGACTCACAGGGTATCTTCCTGCTAGATGAAAAGACCAATTGCCTTATTGTATCCATTGGGCATGGAGTCGAGAATATCGGTTTGATATCGATTCTTCCTTTGATTCATGAGCCCGATTGTTTGCACTCTCAATTTTCATAAGAAATCTAGAAATGAAGGTTTCTGAGAGTAGAAAATTGTTTTGACCCGGGGCTTCATCTTCTCTTGAATGGACTACATAAGAGCAACAAAACAACACCAAAACTATGTACAAAATTGAAATCATACACGCTCCAAATAGAACATGTAGAGTGTGCAAATCACTTACGAAAAATGCAACCTAAAATCTAATAATGCAATGTGCACAAGCACTTAGAGGAAAGAGAAACTAAACTAATATACAGGGTGAGAACTTCCCTTTAGTAGCAGTGTTTAAGATAGATTCCATTTACTGGAATGTAATTCCTCTCCATCCAACGTAGACAATTGGAAAGCATTGCTACTTTTGCATCTTGTGACCATATAGGGGCCACTCCAAATGGCATCAAATTTGGAATGCCTTCCTGGTTTTGCTCGATCTGCATCCCATTTCAAAACTAGGTCTCCTTCCTAGAAGGTCCTTGTTTTTTCCCTTTTATCAAAGCATCTCTTGATTGAGGCCTAATTTTTCTCTATTTCCTGGAGTGTATGCTCTCTAACTTCTTCCAATTCTATCAGCTCCACATACTTGGCCTCATCGGTTCAAATTTAGACATCTCTAGTTGCTTCACGAGCTCTAATGTTGACAACTCAAGTGATATAGGTAACACTGCCTCTTTCCCATAGAAAAGTTTGAATGGAGATCTACCGTAGATCTCTTAGGCATTATCCTATTAGCCCATAAGGCTGATTTGAGCTTTGTGTGCCAGGTTCTTTGATTTTCATCAAGATTTCTTCTGATGATCTTTAGTAGGTTCTTGTTTGTGGACTCATCCTGGCCATTACCTTGAGGGTAATAGTTTGATGAAGTGCTCAAGTAAGTCCCATTCTTAACAACCCATCCTATGATCTTGGAACCTATGAATGCCAATGCATTATCTAATATAATGGTGGTTGGCACTCCAAATCTGGTCATTATCCCTTCATAGAAATCTAGTATACTAGACTCATTAGCTTCCTTGAGTGCCACTGCCTCGGTCCACTTAGTGAAATAGTCTGTTGTTGTCAGAATCCATTTATGGCCTTGGCTTGAATTTGGATTGATGAATCCAATGAAGTCCAATCCCCATTGCATGAAAGGTTGGTCGACTAAAATTGGGTGCAATGGAAGTGCTGCTAGCCTTTCTTTGCCTTTGAAGAATGCATAACTCTTACACCTTTTGATCCATGTATAGCAGTCACTAAACAATTTGGGCCAATAATAATCCACCTTCATGATTTTGAGTGTTGTCACCTTTGGAGCAAAATGGCCTCCAGCTACCTCAACATGGAATTATTATAACACTCTCTCAACTCCGATCTGTCTCAATGCATCTCAACAGAATGCCATTGATATCTCTTTTGAACAAGAAACCATCAATAAGAACATATGGGATGGCTGTAGTATAAAATGCCTCCTTTTTTTCTTTACTCATCCCATGAGGACACAATCCTATTTGAAGGAAGTGCACCATGTCTTGGGTCCAACAAGAAGTAGGTACATCATCTCTCCCTTCTTCTTGATTATCCTGTAGAACAAAAACAACCTCTCATTTTCACTTTGCTTGCTTTCATCTTGTTGACCTGAGGCTAGTTGTTCACACAAACCCTTCCCATGGACCAGCTTAGTGACCTTGATCTAAATGTCATATTCCATGACACGAGTGATCCATCCTTCACATTTTTCATTAGTTCCTTGCTGAGAAGGAATTCTTTAACTCTTTCATGGGAGACCAACAATTGGATTTTATTATTTTAAACCACTTTGCTTGACTTCTTTTTCTTTTCAATAAAGGAGTATCTCACTTCATAGTCTTCAGACCTTGACTGAAGAAAGCAATTGGATGTTCTATACCTTCTTTGTTTTGCTTAATTAAGATTGCAAAATTGTGTCACTGCCACCAAAGGCATACAATATGAAGTCTTTAGAGAAATCTGGATTCATGAGAGTTGGGGCTTGTGATATAGCTTCTTTGATGGCCTCAAAGCTTTCCCTTCCTTCATTGTCCACCTAAATGCTAAGATCTTCTTCAACATCAATGTTATTGGCTTAACAAGGGCAACAAAGTTTGGTACAAACCTGCAGACAAAATTGATTTTTCCCAAGAAGCTTTGAAGAGCTTTCTTATGGCTTGGCAATGGCAATGCTCTTATTGCTTCAACTCTCTCTGGGTCAATTGCCAATCCTTCCTTTGATACAATATGGCCTAGAATCCTGCCCTCATGGGCCAAGAATATGAATTTTTAGGGTTCAATGACACCCCAAAACTCTTGCATCTTTGAAACACCTGCCTTAGGTGGAAAAGGTGGTCTGATGCATTTTTGGAAAACACCGTAATGTCATCTAGATAGATTAGTACTATTTTGTTGATTAGCCCTTTGAATGCCATATCCATTTCCCTTTGAAAAGTGACTCCGACATTAGACAATCAAAATCACATTTTTTATAGGCATAGGTACCCCATTTGGTGGTGAAATTTGTTTTGAACTGGTCATCTTCTTTCACCATGATCTGGTTGTACCCTGAGTAGCCATCTAGGAGAGAGAATATCTTTGACCTAGACACTACTTGCAAGATCTACTCCATTAAAGGGAGTGGGTAATGATCTTTGAGGGAGGCTTTGTTCAAGTCTCAAAATCTATAGACAACCTGATCTCTCCATTTTTTTAACTGACCGTGACCAAGTTTGCAACCCAACTTGAGTGTTTGATTGGAAATATGATACTTACCTCTATCAGCCTTGTTTATTTCTTTCTTCATCAAGGCTCAATGTGTGGATTGACTGGTCTTTGCTTTTTCTTGATGGGTTGAGCAACCGGGTCTAGTTGATTGTGTGTTGTGTTAGCCTTGGATTGAACCCTATTAGGTCTTCATAGATCCAAGCAAATAAATATGGAAATTCTTGGCAAAGTTGTATAAATTCATACCTTTCTTGCTCGGTGCCCACTTTACCAATTTGAAGTGTTTTGTCTTCTCCAACCTGGGATTGACTCGAATCTTCTCCTTTGATCTATATGTTAGCCTTCTATTTTCTAAACTGATCATTAGGATTGAAGATGGACTCCAATGTCACTAAGCCTTTGGGAAACTTGTTTGTATGTAGATGTACTATCTGATTCCCGTATTGCTACTCTAATCTTCTTTGATTTCTAGTTGATAATTCAGCTTCTTCTTGCAAAAAGTTAATGATATGCTGATCATTCTCGAACACCTATAAACATGTGTTGTTATCTGGCACTGCTAGTCTCACAACTATATGGATATGTGGTTGTTTTTTGTCTCTTTTGATGCTCTCAACCACATCAAACATTTCTCCAACTACTGCAATCCTATCAACAACTTCATTCTCCTTTCTGGGTATGGACATAATGCTGAAGGCCTCAAAATCCTCCATGATATCCCATACCCTACTCTTGTAGTTCTTGAGTAGGTCATTTTTGACAAAGCATTAAGTCCTCTAACTTGATTGGAAACCAATTCACTGTCACCGAACACTTGCAAGTTCTTGATTCCAAGCTTCCTTAGCCCAATGAAGACCATGGACCAAAGCTTCATATTCAATAGTGTTGTTTGAGAATGCAAAATGAATCTAAAGGATGAATAATATTTCATAACTTTGGGGGACACAATCATAGTTCCTCCTCCAACTCTTTGTCTACTCCTTGAGCCATCAAAGAAAAATTACCATACCTCATTGTCATCCTTATATTTTGGCTTAATTAGGTCAGGAAGAGGATGATTTTCTTCATGTAGACAAGTAAAAACCTAGCTCAGATTCTTCCATCTCCGTATAATGGTAAAAATCATGTCTCTTGTTGGCCCACTCATTAAGATTCAAGTCTAGGATACATCCCACCTTGGTATCTACTTCACAAGTGCTTATGAAGTCTTCTTGATCAAAAGTTGAGCAGTTAACATTGATTGGGATAGGCATATAAGATTCAATATGATAATCAACAATGGGTTTGGATTTGATAATGGAATTTTCCCCATACCTTGTCCTAAAGAGAATATGTGACCAATCAATAGATAGATAGCCTCCAATTTTGGTAGTGAAGTCCCTGGATAAACACAAAGAAAAATGTGGTGGCAAATCTATGATTGATACATTCTACAAAACAATCACATTGGGGTAGGCATATAAAGTGTGGATCAGATCCTGATGATCCAACAGCTTGTCATCCTTTGTTGTCCCATCTAATTACACTACCCTCTAGAGATGACTTCATATTGGAGACCCAGTTGATCAGCTATTTGCTTGGGCATTACAGAACTACTTTCCCTAGAATCAATCATACAATTGTGCACCAATTTGTCTCCAATAATCAATGAAACATAGAATGGAGGAGGCTTCAGATTCTTACCTCATTGTTCTCCATGGTTTCTCTCAGGTTGAGCCACATTGGTAAGCACTTTCTCTTGCTAATTTGGGGGTTGATTTGAGCTTGAACACCCTGCATGAAAATATACAATAGATCCTCTCGCCTGGAATGGCCAGTGACTCCCATAGTGAAATGTTCACACTAGTTTTCTTCATTTGCTCAATGATGTTGAATGAGCTATCCTTTTGCTTCCCCTTCCTAGGAACATTTTTTTCTTGCACATGGGTTGTTACAACCGGTGCTTGAGTGGATTTAGAAGGTGGCTTGGATTGGTTTTGCACATTGGGAGTTATATTTTGAGTGCCAATACCCTATTGAGAAATGGAGGGTTGAGGGTCATCTGAGCTTGGTGAAAATCCTTCTAATATTTCTCCTTTTAGACCGTGTATTGGTAGGTACACTTTGAGAAGGGGATTGATTCATCCCACATAAGTCCTCAGCTTGCCAATTGACAAGCATAGTTTCACCTAGAGGTCCCTCTTGTTGAGCTCCTTGCTGCTGATCTCCTTTTGGGCTAGGTTCTTGTGGCACCGTATTGGTTTGTACCATCAAGGCCTAGTTTAGTGCACCATTAAATCACATTGATTGGTTATGTGGATGATTGCATGGGAAATAATAATCATATTCTTATGCCATATTGTTATGTCTTGGAACAAATTCCCTTGATGTTGAGGTTGTGTTTGGATCATATGACTTAAAAGGTCTAGCAGCTTGGGGCTGTCCTTGGTTCAGCTCGATTTATAGTCCGAGATGGTGACCTATTTTGCTAATCTTGGGGTCTAGTTTGACATCGAGCCTAAGGTTGAGCTTGAGGCTGATACGGCCTAGAACTCTAAGCTTTCCATATCTTGATGGTTACTAGCTCATTCCCAAGTTTTGAAGTTGTTTCATGACTTCCTAGAGTTCCTTAGAGGTGTTAGATGATGAAGTGGAGGCTTCAGCTGAGCTTTGACTCCTGGGAGTAGGTACAGGGGCTAATATGGGTGTTTGGCTGGTATTTGGGCTTCCTAACTCAGGGTACAGAGGCATGGATGGCCTAGGAGTGATTTTACCAGCTTGAATCAAATGGTTCTTAGCCCCTATGGAAAGGTTATAGGCTACAGGTAAGGTTGTGCCCCCATTGATTGAATCATCAAAGAAATATCAGAATTTAAAGCCCTAAGAAAGTATAAGAAGGCACCTTCATTAGTGGGCTTTACTGTTGTTGGAATCTTGTCCTAGGTCCACTAAAATATGAGGTTGAAGTCTGTTAGCTACTCATTTGGGGCTCTCTTGATTATTTTTAGTTGCTCCAACAAAGATAAGTTATCACCTTTCTCTCCAAACTGGTTGTGAAGAGCTGTGCACATTTGGTTCCAATTTTGGATAGAGTCTACTTCAAGGCTCTCTGAACCATTGTGAAGCTTTACCTTTGAGTGAAGAGGTGAGTAAATTGACTATAGTGTTCATCTCATGATTTTCATGGATTTTACAGAAATTTACTATATATTGGACATGATCACCAGGAGAAGTCTGGTTTTCCCCAGTGAAATATGGGATATTCTTTAATACCGTAATCAAAAATGGATTTTGTGCATTTAGGGCGAGTGGGCTGCTGCTAGTGAATTTGACATAAGGATTTGGATGAGCCATCCGATCGCCCTAAGCACCCCTCTGATTGATGGAGAGAACGGCTCTGACGGGAGGAGGTGTTGATAAGGCTCTGTTTGGTGGGGATAGAGACCTCTGGGTTCTTCTTCCTCCCCTCCCTCTATCTAGGGATAAGTCTAGATAGAAAAATAATCCCTCTTCTCTGGTTCTTGACCGTGTTTGTATTCTTCTCATGAACTTTCTTGGACTATCTGAAACCAAGTGGATTTGTTTCTTTTGGAGTCGCTAGATGTACAATTTTAAAAGCTTCTTAAAAGTTAGAATCACAAAGAAGTGCACATCAATCTTACTGTAATAAGATGGAGACTTCTTTGTCCCACCAGTGTGCCAAAACTGTTAGTGCAGAATCACAACACCCCCAAATGAGTTCTATAGATCTGCTTTTCTAAGGCAGAGTCATTTGGTGTGATTGCACAACATTGAGCTTTTCCCAAAGTGTGGGACTTTATAGAATCGGAAAATCTCTCTAGATTAAAGGTTGGTTCCTATTCCTCTATTTGGGTGCATACGTGAGGACTTGCAGAGGATATATCTCTATACCTATTCTAAAATTTTCCAAGGAGACAGGGATAAAAGAGATATAAGAAATAAGAAATAACTAACTACAAGGTGATGCACCGAAGGAATGATGGACACTGGTTTTACTGATAGACACAAACCAATAAAATACATGCAATAATCAAGCTCAGATAACCAGATTGATAATGAAAGACTAGATGTGAGCAAAAGAGATAGAAAGGATCTAGAATCGATCACAAATGTATTTTATTGCTTTGTAGATTGATACAATGCATTACAAAATAGCCAAGAGGCAAGAAACACACTGTAATTTTAATCAAAGGCATGAACTCCATAAATTCCTTTACTAGAAGGAAAAGGGAGCTTGCAAAATGAAGAATTTCAACCCTTTACAATGGATCCTACCATTGTATTTATAGATTCAATCAAAGAGAAGCAAGAGAGAGAAGTGGGAAAGCAGGTCAAAACTCAACCACTTCCGTTAATGCCTCTGATAAAATTTTCCCCAAATTTGTCTTGACTACATCAACCCTGGTTTGGTGCCTTGAAGGGAGGAGAAATGGTGGAACAGATTGAATCTAATCTAGTTTTTGAGGTAGATGGATCCGCATTGATGGCCCTTGAAGACGTTTCCTCCATTTTTCACCTACCATGGCCTGAAAAAATGAATTTTTGTCTTTCCATGGTGTAGAAGACATTAAGATGCTTCTAACGGTGTCAGATTTGTAATATTTCCAGCCATGAGTCGAAAGATATGCCCCTTCAAAGTTTGTATTGATTCCATACAAATAGGCGGGATTTTTTAAAAATGGGTCCCCCTTTACATATGGGACATGTGGCAGCCAAATTAGGGAAAAAATCAGGTTCGAGGGTCCGTAATTTATCATTTTCCCTTTTTCTCAAAAAAACACAAAACTCAAAAAACCCCCATGCAGCCCCGTTACTCCACTTGGACACGTGGCACTCTTTGGTTGGCTGGGGAGATGCGCTTCCATCTTTTCCTTTGTGCCCTTTTTGACAAAAGGAAAATTTTCACCTTTTCCTTTGACTCCCGCTTTGGCTTTGACTCGGGCTCAAACGCTGACCTTTTCCCTTGGGTGGAGTTACGGCCTATTTTGTGACTTTTATCCTTTTGGGATAACAAGGGGAAAAAAACCAACTTTTTCCCCGACGGCCCGCTTTCCTTGACTCGGGCCCAAACGTTGAATTTTTCCTTTGGGCGGAGTTGCGGCCCATTTTGCAACTTTTGGCTAAGTATTTTAATTGGTGGGGAATATCTCTTGACCTAGGATACGCAGTAGCTCAGCACTCGTTTGGGAACCTTCTCTCTTCAATCCTTGAATCAGTGCCATTTAGACACTTGGCAGCCTCCGCTCGCCTTGCCTCATGCATTGACTATTCAACTGACTCTGCCCCTTTTTGAGATTGGACACGTGGAGGCACCACGCTTACTTGAAATTCTGGCTCAAATTTTTCCTTTGGAGGAGCATCGAGTTGAAACTTGTCAGCCTTCCATAGGTTTATGGAATTTTCAACGGTCCCTCTTACCCCTTTTGGACTTTGAGCTACGTGGCGAGCTCGTGCTCATTTGGGCTTCCACCTTTGGACTAACTTTTGGAGATGCGCCACACTAACACTTGGCATTCTCGCTTACACTTTTATACTTAGCCAATTTTGAGGCCCACCTTGTCCACCTTTTGACTCTGTTTGACAATTTTCTACATGGAGGGCTGGCTCAAGTTTGAGTCTTTCCCCGGGCTCCCATTTCAGATTTACATCGATCCGACACCTGGCATCCTCTTTCTTGGTTGAAGAATTTTCAATGGCCCCACAACATCTTGAGGGCTCTGACACGTTGCATCCCGGCGCTCATTTGGGATTTTTTTTCGGATTTAACTTTGGAGAAGCGCCGCATAGACATGTGGTTCTCTTCATTGCTTCCTCCATACTTAGTCATTTTTGGGCTCTTTTCTAAACCGTTTCAAGTCGAAGACCTTGAATCTTCAAATTTTTCCATTTCTTGCTCCTGGTTCCTCCTCTGTAGCACTACCCCTTCTTTTCTGACCCTAATATTCCATGGTTGAGTCTACCTGTAACTTGAAAAATGGATTCAAGACACGAAATAGCTTGACAAAGTTGTTTCTTTTGCATAGGGTCCTTTAGTCTCTCTCGGCCCCCGCCACTCCATTGTTGAGTCCCTCCATGACCAATTTATAGATCTGAACAAATTTTCTTAGGTTCTTTCTATGCGGGGTCGTGGTTGATCCAATATTTGTCCTGGGGTGAAATATGGATAATAGGAGCTCGATTGCATCATTATCGATAAGATCTTGAATGAATTGCCAAAGTTTGAAATATTAATAAGTTGAATACCCAACACATTAGTGATAGTCACATCTATCATTTTTTGTATAATTGCGGCCCTTAAGACAAGTGGATCATGATTCAATGTTGGTAAAACTGTAATAAGATTTCTCTCAAGATGTTGTAGCAATAGAAGACACCGAGCATAAGGAAATTTAGTAAATATACACTATGGAGGTTTCCATTGAAGATTTTCAGAAGTAGTAACAATGTTAACAATAGATTTTACTTGAACGGGCTTAGGAGATGGTTTGAAATGAGACTTTATTTGAAACTAATTAGAAGATGAAGCCTAATCATGATATTTAAGCTTTCCCATAGATTATAATTTTCTTTTGCGTTGCTTAATAGTATGACATAGCTGATAAAGTGATGGAGGGGTCTCAAAGATGATGCTCTCTTATAATGGAGATAAAAGACATTGGAAAAAATATCTTGCAATTCAGAGTCCACGAGTACATTAGACATCTTAGCTAAGTTGTTCTTATATCGTAACACATAATCCGCTAGATGTTTATTAGATCCTTGTTTGATTTGTGCAAGTTGAGCATATGATATATTAGAACTGATATTGATTAAAAAATGAGTGAGAAAAAAATTAGATAAATACGTAAATGATGTTACCGAATGGATAGGTAGATCGTAGAACCAACACATAGTATAATCTTAAAGGATTCTAGGAAAGAGATTTTCTAGTAAAGTATGATCATCTGCATAATCTAGACATGCCACATGAAAAGCTCAAAGATGCTCTTGAGGGTCACCATGGCCATTGAAGGTGGGAAACTTAGGGGTGATGAAGTTTGGAGGAAGTGCATAAGTGGAAATGGTTGGTGCAAAAGGAGTATGAAGAAGTAAATTGGAATCAAGAGACAGAGATACACAAGAATTAGTGTTTAAAGTAGATGAATTTGAGTTTACACATCCTGATATAAAGAATTTAAATAAGGATTATTTGACAAAGAGTTGGGCTATGCAAGAGAAGCATTACGCTAAATGATCGAGTGGTAGTAGTGGGAATGGAAGTAGGAATATGAAGGGATTGAGTGGAGGCCATGGAAGCCAAGGAAGAGCCTACAAGGGTACTAAAGAAGCATCTCAAGAGTTTTTAGCAGCCATCAAAGCATGGAGAATATGTAGAAGATGCATAGGATTTTTGTGTAAATCTTGACAAAAATTGGTAACCTTTTCTAGTTGTTCTTGATCAATGTTGGTGTCCTCATCATAGGATTTCTCACTATCAAATGTTTCAATGTTTTCAAGAGGAACATTTTGAGAGTTGGAAAAGGGGTTATCAGATTCATCCATTGATTTAGAAACCCTACGGGAAGATGGAGGAAACTCAATTTTCTCAAAAGACCCAAAACAACCACTATGAGTAATAGGCATAAGAAGAAAACCCTAGAAAGAAGGTGGAATTTGAGTGATGGGTTCACCAAATGATTTAACAAAAATAAAATTTTTGTAAAACCCTAATTACATAGTAACAAATGTAAACTATGATAAGCAACTCATGGAATATATATGACACAAGTAATAAGCCAATTAAATATAAGATCTTTAAGTGCAAGAGAGGGAAAGAGTGACTTAGATGATTTATACCAAATGTCTAGACTGTGTATATTGGAGAAACTAAGAAACATGAAGGGAAAATTTTTACAATAGTCCATAATAAATTATGGATATGCCATATGAGCCCGGACTAGGATCCTTAGATCTGGTTCAAAGGCGCTGGCGCCTGGAGTCTACTACTTGGTGCTGTGACCATGCATGAGCTTGGAATTTGGTTTTTTTGGTGTTACACAAGTGTCATTGGTTTTCATTTTTGGTCACACTGTATGTCACTATATGATCTCCGAATGCACCTAAAACCTACAAATAATGACCTATAAAACCCTCAAATTACATGAAATCCCAAAAAATAAATATTCAAAATGAGGAGTCGATCGATCCAGATGATCACTTGAATGAGTGAGCTTACAACATAGCGCTACACTACATCTTAGACTCCATGTAGTTCTTGTGTATGTGTGTGATAAAATTGTGCCCTAGGAATCCATTGTGAAATTGCACATGATAACAAGCGATAGTTATATGTACCAATGTAAATAGATGTGTGGATGGTAAAATGAACTTCCTTCCTATGCATGTATGCAGAAAATGTAGTCCCTTGTCCCTTGAGTGAGTGCTAGATGAATTCCTTTGATTCTCTTAGATTACCTTTGGATGCATCCTTCGGTGATGATAATAGATTATTAGAGCTTGGTCCTTTAATTTGGTCACATAACTTTGTATTTATATGATTCTCTTAGTTTAATTTTGTAATTGAAAATTAGAAGGCCGAACCATAAGAAAATAAGATGCCCAAAAGATAAAAGATACCCAAAAAGAGAAAGAAAAGTAGAAAGAGGTTGGGGAAACTATAAGGATGAGAAATTTTGGGCACTGGCATCTTTTCTAGGCATTTGTGTCCAAATTCATGAAAGATAAAGCAATAAAGTTTAGACTAGGTCGTAGTATGAAAAAGACCAAATAAAAAATAAGAAATAGACAAAAGGCCAAAGATAGTCTCAATTGCTAGTTTTCTCACTTAGGAATCATATGAATAGTAGTATATGATTAGGACCTAGAAATGTACCCAAATGCGTGATTTTGTGTCTACAGATTTACCCCTACTTAAGCTATGTGATCAAGTAGATATGAAAGGTGTTCATTTTAGATCCAAATCCCAAATGTGATATTCGATGAGAACAAGCAAACAAAGGAAGGGAAGAATAATACAAGAAAGGAGAAAATAAATATAAAAAGGAATACATGGATAACAATTTCCTTTTTCCAAATTACATACGCATTATTGAGCAAACAAGAAAACCCCAAGAACACAAGTAAATAACTCCAACATGCAATGTTAATGGTAGGAAGAAAATATAAAATAGAATAAAAATCTAAAATAAACAAGGAACTCACCAAAGAAGAAGATATGATCCCACCAAGTGTGCTAGAATGTTTAACGAGTTTTCCACTCATGTTCAAAGTTAATGAAATGGTATGCAAGTGTTGGTGAGAAAATTTTGTCAAGTGGAAAAATTGGTGGGTTTTCGCCAATGCTCTAAGACTCTAGGTCCCTCTTCTTGAATGGTGAAACTCCATTTATTATGTGTGAATGAAAATGAAATCTATGGGTGGCCTAGATGTTGGGGATGTAATAGGAACACTCCACTGAACCTGCGGAAAATGCTTGCAATTTCTTACAAGGGAGGAATTTTCGAGAAGGTGGGAAAAGGGAGTGGGAAATGAGGAAGGAGGATTACTATCATAGGTAGAAAATTAGATTCATGCAAATGTTAATCAAAGTATTTCATCACACAAAATTGGAAAGAAAGAAAATTTATTACTAAAACCAAGACAAGGTAGAATTATGAACAAAAAGTTTCAGAATTCTCTCATCAAGAAAAATAAGAAACTCCTTTCTTCTTCATTGATATTTTGGAAAATTTGTACATAGTGAGGAATGGAAGAACATGTGAGGAAAGAGAATGGAAGAAAATATCTTTCTCTTTCTTTTCACAAGTGGTTATCTACTCCTGAACATAAAAATTTGACAACCCTTAAGAATGAGGGTGCCATTACAATTTATAGACTTGAGAAAGACTCTTCACCTACCCCCACATGACTTTTCATTTGTCCCTTACAACATGTGACTTTTCATATTCCTAGGAATAGAATTAAGTCCCCTTTTATTAATTAAGGGTGACTTATTACATTACAAACTATAGTCACATTTAAATGAATAAGACAAAATAGGAATAGGAAAAAATGAAAATTACAACCCCAATGAAGAAATAAAACATGAAGGATGAGGGGGAGGGGGAGAGAAGAGAGAGAGAAGAGGAGAGATAACTAGGTCAATGAAGATTTCACCTCCACCGATTCCCCCTCATAGCTTGATTGATCCCTGCTAAGCTCCACTGGAAAAATTTCTATTCCCTTGAACTCTTTATCGTGTACAAGATGCCACAGGTGCAATTTTATTCGCTTGAGGAATGCAGATACAACTCAAGGACTCAAGCCAAAAGTATGAGATATCATTGATTTTATTTTTATTAGAAAACCACGATTGATCTTTCCTTACAACATTTGAAATTGTGGCTCTAATCTCGGATAGAGACTCCAATGTATCTTCGTTGAAAGAAAAGGGGTCCTTGGCATTTTTCTGGACATATTCCTCAAATGGCCTCATCAATTCATCTGTGGAATTGTTCTCATCAATGATGGGTACTCCAAGATTCTACATTCTAATGTTGACCTTTTCTTACATCTTGAAGGTACACTATTTGAGTCCAACTCATCAATATCCCAATTCAACATTTCGTATTGAGAGGTAAGAGTTTTTTCCCACACACGTGACAAGTCCTCGAGATGGAACATTGAACACTTTCTTGCTTACCAACACTTGGGAGTGAGCATCTCCCATATCCATCACCAGTGGATGAACTTGGTCCCAATCCTCCTTTTATTTTTCAAAGCCTTCTCTTGTCATCCAAACCTTGTCAATAGTTGTGCACATGTACTTGTATAGTGAGATCATCTCCAGAAGCAATACTTTCCATTTTTATATGATCTTGCTTTTCCCTTTATCATTTTCTCATCCTTTCATGGTGAAGCCCTACATATTTCAAATGGATGCTGAGCCAAAGATACTGATTGGATTAAATTCTTTGATTAAGAGATATTTTGAAGCATTTAGTCCATGAAATGTTGCACATATGAGGTGAGTGTTCGCACATGGTCTTCCAACTGATCAATTTTCACCTTATACTCATGGTTCCTCACGAGGAGGTGAGTGGAAGAATCTTGGAACATACGCACATATCCCTTATGGGTGGATGGGCCTAAGGTAATGGTGCTTATCTCATATTCATCTGGTTTCACTTATTTAAGAGGCTTGATTACCTTTGTCCGACAATTCTATATATTGGTTGCTCATGGCACTCTTGAAATAACAAGAAGCTGTTTGGATGAAATTTTTCTTATTCTATTTGACCAATGATGATATCACTGAAAAATCAAGGACTGTCACTTGTTGGAGTGTATGAGCTTATTTTTTGATCATTTCATTAATCCAGGGAAACATCTCATCTTTCTCGAGCTCGACAACTAACACGACCATTGTCTCTTGATCGGGGTGAGAGGGTACATCTTGTGCAAGAGGAGAAATAGTGGCATTGAAAGATGCAAAAATCGGGGCTACTTTTAAGCTAAAGGATGGAATGGCTCATTCTCCTCATGTTTCTACTACATGATATTATATTATTCTAACTTTCTTGTGCAATCTCTTATAGTAGGGGGCTTACTAATCTAATGATTTGTTCTTCAAAATATCTCTAGAATGAACCGAGCTCAAGTATTCTCCCACAAAATTTGACGAAGAGTGGTGTGATGCCTGTCTTTGAAGCGTAAGGAAACTTCCCAATGTGATGGATTCAATATTCTTCTTCTTGAGCCATTCCTTTGATCTTATGATTACCACCAGTCTGCTCACTTATTTATCTTGACTCACAGACAATCCATGTTACCTATGGAAGAGGTGAAGCCTTCACTACTTGATATTTCAGATCATACAACTCTATACCATCATGTTGGATTACCTTTTTACTAGTCAAACTTGAATCTCTTAATTTTTCCAAATATCATCCACATATGGTATCTTTCCTTGACATCAAATTCATTTATGTAATTCACCCAAAAATATTCAATTTGTGGAACATGATATGATTATGGAAGGTGGAAAGTGTCTGGATCACTTCGGATGTCAAATTCTTCCCTCGAGAATGTATGAATACATGGTCAAGGGTGTGAAGGTAGCTTCTAGATGTGCAACATCACCAACACTCTTACAGGTGAATATTCCAAGTGAGATCGGAAACAAGACATTCTTCCTCTTCTAGTTCTTGAGATTACTATGAACATGGAAAAATTGTTTACATAGCTCAAACAATACAATCTTATCGTTGAGATACCGCGATAACATTTGTGGAGCAAGATCAAATCCGGATACACGGATGTGGGAGAAAGTGGAAAACTTAGTGAAATATGACCCATACTTCTTGATCAAATAAGTCACTTATGGTGAAAACCTTGAGTGAGGATTCCCCTCTAGTGTTCTAATGGAAAACATGGTGAAGGCATCATTCACCCTCACAAAATGTTGATTTCTCTCCTTCAAGACCAACTATGGATATATTTCAAATGCTAGGGCCTTAGGAGAGATGTTTTGTGCAAGTGCAAACCATTTGAATGATCTTGAGCTCACAAGATCATTCACTAAATATGAGGTCATCATGAATTTATTTGATACCGGTACTTGGAGAAACTGGTGGTGTAGGTTTTCACTAATGATTCATCCCCAATCAATTCATTTCCTGCCTTCTATGATCATGATCATGAATATGGCCATCCAATCTTGAAATTCCTTCATGGTTTTTTTACTCATCACCTGACTAAGAAGGATTATTGCATCCAAATATCTTTCATGAAATTTTCTCCATAAGAGAGACTTTGGCATGTGAGAAGGCTTTCTTACCTGTTTTAACCACGAGCCCAATACGAGGCCCTAAAGGTAAGAATCTATCTTAGTCCATTATTTCACTGCAACATATTTTGAAATGAAAATCATATTGCTACAAGTTGGAATTTTCATAGCATGAGAGATGGATTTGGGGGTGAGAACTTCCAAGATTGAGTTATCATCTCGCTTGAATGGTACAGTGTCGACTCATGATGAGAACATGCCAACACCAATTCTATACTTTGCACCGACACTAGATGTCCAACTT
This sequence comes from Taxus wallichiana var. yunnanensis, assembly GCA_018340775.1. Taxonomy (NCBI): domain Eukaryota; kingdom Viridiplantae; phylum Streptophyta; class Pinopsida; order Cupressales; family Taxaceae; genus Taxus; species Taxus wallichiana. Next base: position 985,904,807 of record CM031237.1, on the reverse strand, counting down.
ATGCATACAATCCACTCATGAAAATTTTTTCTTCCACTGGCTCTTTGGGTCCACCGAACATGCGGTCTTTGAGATCTTCAAGGTCTATGTGGGTGACATCATTGTCCTCCACACCGAGTATTCTGATGAGAGAGATGAGAATGGTTCGATGCTTGCAAATTTAAACTTTATGGCTGACACTAACAACCCCTCTACAAATAGAGTGGGAATTTACTATTTTTATTTTCACCCTTTTCACCTTCGATCACTTTATTTATTCTTTTGGGTGCCCTTTGTACACACTGCCTTTGAAGAATTTACCCACTATGAGAATTTTCTATTTATAGTAAGTGCTTGTGTAGAGACTTACTATTTTTGGAAAGTGGATTTTTGACCTTAGATGTCAATGAAACCACATGTACTAGGATAGGTTTTGTCTCATGATCTCCATATAAATTTTTAGTTGGATCTGATCTCTAGAATAGTGGGAAATAAAATTTTATAAAATGAGGGCATGAAGTCAAGGTTTTTTCACCATAAAAAATCTAGGCCATGCATGTAAGTGCTATCAATTGGGTCTTCAAGGCACTGAAATGGTGAAGAACATAAAAACCTCACTTGATCTGCATACACCGATTTACAAGATATAAATATTTTCTCTTCACGGGTTATGGAGTCACTTTGACAAAAATGAGCCACGGAGTTCAATTTTTTTGATTTTTGTGAAATTTCCTCCACTACAATCATGGAAAAGTGGACAGATGAATTCAAGGGAAAAATTGGTGATGGAGGAATCCGGAAGTTGTTTTCCGAGTTCCAGTAGAAACATAGCAAAATGGGGGAGAGAAAAATGGCCAAGTGTGGGTTTAAATAAGCATGAGGAAGGGGGAAATTTTTTGTCCCCCTTGCCCCCTTGGAAAGGGATGAAGGGAAAAAAAAAATTCCTTATCCCATATGTGACAAATGGCATGCATGCACAGGTAGAAGAGATTATAGAAAGGGCCAAGTTTAAGCACATGGGAGCTAATTTTGTGCACATAAGGAACTTGGTGGGAGCAAGGTGGGGGGTGAACATTTTTCTATCCCCCTTGTCCCATTGGAAATGGATGAAGGGTCACCAAAAGTGAACCTTAGCCCCTGAGTGACAAGTGGAAAATATGTGTGGTCTGGAGCGAGGGCTAGAAAACTACCAAAAAGAGCTTAACAGAGCCTCCCAAGGTCATGTGGTGTGTCCATGAGATCTAAGGTGGGGGAACATTTTTCTGCCCCCCTTGTCCCATTAGAAAGGGATGAAGGGAAAAAATTTGTGCCTTATCCTCATGCTGCCACGTGGCACTATAAAATTTGGCTAAGGATGAAGCTTGTACCATGGAGAGGAGCTTGAAAATGATGTTTTTAGAGCTCCCGGAGGAATTTTTAGGCACTTCCTTATATGATTTTGATTGATTTTTTTCAAGAATAATGGGATGGGTCTCAAGGTCTGATTCAACTTTCAATATTCTCAAAAATGACTTTTTATCGGGATCGCTAATTGTGCATGCAAAGAATGAGTTGTGAAAAATGATGCATGGGTGTTTTAAAAATATGATATTACCACCATGTAGGGAATTAAATCAAATTTCCATTTGTATTTGTTTTACCTCCAACTCATTGTGAAGCTCCTGGAATCATCTCTCGAAGCTTAGGTTTTTTTCTCGGGCAAGCTCCATAGGCCTCAAAAAATCACTTTTCTTGAACTTGCTCCTATATCTCAAAATCTTACCTAAATTTTCCTAAATCAATTTCAAAATGATTTTGGCTCATGAATACAATTTTTGGTTAATTTAGGACTTTAATTCAGCTCTAGAGAATATGCATCGACCTTAGACAGGTAAAAATAATCTTGCCGAAAGATCCACCTTGAAACACATTGTCTCCAAACAATCATGTGAATGTGTTTTCCTCTTTTAAACACATGGGCGAGGTTAAAACCACATACATATACGTTAAATGGATAAGGATAAGCCTAGCACATGGGATGGACTGACCTAGAGGGGTGTCGGGGAAGGTTTAAAATGAAATGTTTTGACACTAGGATATAGTTGTCTTATTTTCAAGTTGAATTTCACCCTTGCAAAAACACAAGACAATAATAAGAAAATAAGAAAATCCAAAATATGGGAGGGTTTAAGGCTGAAAGGAACGATAAAGATCGTACCAAGCCAAGAACACAGATGCTAATCAAACACCACGATCAATAAGATGAAAGTAATTCACGTAATAGCTTTACATAAAACCTTTACAAACAAATGAGCAACAATATCATATATTATTATGGAACTCAATGCAATACATTGAGAATGGGCCTTGCTTAAATAGGCAAGGAATAACAATCTAAGAACCAATCAAGGTCGTAGATCAAGCCATAAATCAAGGAAATAACTAGTCATCAAAGAACTAGTCAAGACCATAGATTTAGGAGAGAACTAGACATCAAGGATCTAGTCAATACAATAGATCAAGGAAAGAACTATACCTAACAACTAGATAATATCTCCTAATATCTAAATAAGATAAAAGAAATATCCACACACATAAGTGGGTGAGGATAAATACAATAAAGGTAAATAAAGTACCTAGGTGAACATGAGCTAAGGTTTATACCTACTCTAACAACCCCCTCAAGTGAAGCTAGGGGCCAAAATAGAAGTGGCATGTCCATAATATGAGTCCGGCAACTAGGCACGATGAGGTACTCATGTACAATAATTGGGAAAAAGGGACACCGTAAGGTACCTAAAACCAAGAATAATAAAGTAAAGAGAGTAAAGACCCGCTCCAAGGCATCCCAAGAAGCTCGACTCAAAAAACTCATACAATGTGAAGAAGTTTGGTGTGCACCGTGGTCTAAATCCGCGCTCGATAAAAACTCAAAAACAATCGACACTTGGGCTCCACCAGAATAGCTCCATACAAGGAGACTATCAATGGAGTGATGTCAAAAGTGTAAAAAAAAAAACACCAACATAATTTGATCAAGTGCTACAAATAGGTGTGCCACGATCTAAGAACAATAACCAAAGCAACAAGGCAAGGACACAAATTCAGAGTGTCATGATCCAAGAAAAGCCAAGGTAACAAGGCAAGGACACGAAACCTCGAAGAAGAAGGATCAACACCACACCCTCCCATATTGTTGAATGGGTGGAGTGACACTACAAATTTGTATGAGTTGCCCAAAATCAACTACTCGAACACTGACAAAATAACACTGGACTTCACTAGAATAGATCCCCCATAAGAGATACTATCAACATGCCAAAAGTGTTGAAAATACAGATACAAAATCTCTCAACAAACAAGAGAGATACACTACACCTGCTAAAGAAAAATGCTCAAAACAAGAAGCATCACAATGCATAAGGTATAGAAAGTGGAGCAAGAGGCCGAATGGTGGAGGAGCCATGCCTGTAGAGTCCTCTCAATGAATGCTATGTTGTCACCACGAGTGATCAGATATCCACCCCAAATCAACACGGATGGATGAAGAAGATGCCTACATATGACTTGGTGAAAAATGCACAATGGGTGAATGCAAAAGAACATCAGAATGTGTATCAGGTTGATCATGTCTAACAAATGAAATATCAGGTTTCTCAAGCTTGAGTGAAGGTACATAACTCATGTGTTGCTCATGATCCTCAGAAAGAGTCGAGCGAACAAAAAAAAGGAGCTCTGTCAATGTGTGATCCCAATGAAGTATCTTCTCGAAAACCAATGTCATGACAATAATTCCACTTAACATGTGGAATAGAGGAAACAATACCCTGTGAATTTCTACCAATGACTCCTCTAGTGAGACCCATAGAACAGAGCATGCAAGAACTAAATGTAGTGGTATGCTTCTTAAAAATCCATGCAAATTGAAAGTATAGGATACACAACATGTGGTAATGTAATAGGCACAAATGTGGAAGAGCATGCAATAACAAGCCTCACAAGTTTAGAAGCATAAAAAGTAGGTTCGAGCTCAAAAACTAGCAAATCAATGTCGGTGGATACAAGAGAAACAAGCTGCAAGTGGACTAGGAGGATGGATATGGTTGTCTGCAATATGATGGTGATGTTGTAGGCTAGCAAGTTTGTTCTACAGGAGTGTATTATTGTATCCTTATCGTGAATGAGTGATTGTAGAAGATAATTTCACTTCTTGAGTGATCTATTTTCTTCCACAAATTTTACAATATCCTCTTGAAGTCCACATACTTCAGAGAAAAGCATATCATTCTCATAATCCATGATAGGTACAAACTGTAACTCCCAAAAATTTAGGACGTCGGGCTCAACCGAAATTACATCCACAATTGATTACAACACTCCTCCATATTTGGCACTTTATAATTATAGTGCAAGTCTTAAAATAAATATTTCCAATGGAAAGAGCATGAAAAACAAGCACTTTTACAAAAATGGCACTCAAAATTGAGTTACCGATCAAAATTTACAAGATTTTTAATATTTTGCTCTGTTATTTATTTTAAGTGCCACTAAAACAAAATAAAATGTTGTTGCCTTCACCGCACAAATAAAATTAAAGGGGGCTGAAGCTAAGCACCTACTAGTAGGAATCACAAGCTTTAAGCCCTCATATGACCATACCATATGACCAAGGGCTAAGGATTTTAATGGGTGTTTGCACAACTTACTATTTTGGGGTGTGTCACGTGTTTTCGAGAAAGTCACATCCAACTGCCGCTTCTGGTAAAAATTACTATTTCTAGATTATGTTGATGACCTTTATTGCCGAAAATAGCAAACTGCGGAGCATAAACTGAGACAAATATGCCGCAACAAAAAAATTCTCTATGCAGATCTCGAAAAAAACAACAGACCCAGAAAAATAATCATGTGATTTCTTTTCTGGTTGGCATGAATCTCGAGGCAATCTAGTGTACTTCTCTACAACAACAAAAAAACCACAAAAACCGACTATCTGCAGAAATGGCCAAGTTTACAATTGATATTAGGGTTTTCATGCCTTCCAGATCCAATGGAAGCCACTCTTTTCCATAAAAATGCATGCAGCAACAACATATGACCAAATCCCAAATATATGAATATACAATGAATTTATTTACAAAATAAAACTTACAAACGGATGTCAACAACAATCTCCTGCTCTGATACCATGAAAGGAACGATAACCAAATTGTACGAAGCCAAGATCATAGATGCTAATCAGACACCACGATCAATAAGATGAAAGCAATTCACCGTAATAGCTTTACATAAAACCTTTACAAACAAATGAGCAGCAATATCATATATCATATATAGATTGTTAGGCAAGGAATAACAATCTAAGAACTAGTCAAGGTCGTAGATCAAGCCATAAATCAAGGAAATAACTAGTCATCAAAGAACTAGTCAAGACCATAGATTTAGGAGAGAATTAGACATCAAGGATCTAGTCAATACCATAGATCAAGGAAAGAACTATACCTAACAACTAGATAATATCTCCTAATATCTAAATAAGATAAAAGAAATATCCACACACATAAGTGGGTGAGGATAAATACAATAAAGGTAAATAAAGTACCTAGGTGAACATGAGCTAAGGAAAATACCTACTCTAACAAAGGCTACCTCCGATGTGTGGTAATAATGAAGATGAGATACGGGTGCACAAATCCTTCCCGCAATGAGCTTTAAGACCGCACAACACAAAGGACAACTAGACAAGAAAAATATTAGTAGATTATATGATGGGATGCTTAACTAAGTCGGTCTCGAGAAGTGATGATCTTCTAGGAAGGATGTTAACCCACTTTACTTAGAAATATTGATAGAAAATAAGAGATATATAACATGCAAGAAATAAGCAGAGCAAAAATGCAAAGATGTGTTAACAAAGAGATCGATAATGATAAATTGAGATAAAGGAAGAAAAATAGAAAGAGTCGACAACGACCCAAGACATTCGATGGTGACTCGAGAGTTGAGAAGATTTGGAGGATATAAATAATAGATCTGGAACAAATTTTTAGATGTTTACAATGTCATGGATATGGTACAAAAACAAACGAAGCAAAAATAATATAGAAAGTAAGCAGGTGTGGTTATGGCAGAGAGATTCAATGATGATCGGAGGTAGATAAAGGAAGTTGACGATGATTGAGACATGAAATCGAAATCCTAGGGTTTGAGGATAGGAAACACTGAGAAAGGTCACAAGTTATGAAAGATCTAGATGTTACAAAGAATGAGGAACATATGGTAGAGAGGATAAAAGTAAGAAAAATAAGCGATGCAGATTGGGTCAATGAAGTCCACGGTAGAATCAATGGCAACTGAGGTTGAATTAGGGTTTGATGGGGATTGATAAGTGGTAAATGATCTATATGGAGTAGAGAAGGGTGGTTGATGTGATGGAAAATATCTAAATGACGAATGATCCTGTAAAAGAGATGATAAAATAAGCTATGTCTCAAAATAAATTCCAAGCTTAGAATATCAAAAATGATTGATAAGGGCTCCAAGATGACTTCAAGATGTTGATGGAAGCTCATAAGAAGAGAAGAAATCTACAAAATCTCACTAGTAGTTAGATATTTAAAGTTTCATCTTGTTTGAGGAGGGGTGATGATGCATTCATAGGGTCACCGTTGGTTGTGGACAACCATTGATTTGGCTAATGGGGATGATGCACAACTCAAGACAAGAGGCCCCATTAGAGTTAAATTAGGGTTTCAAGTTGATTTAGTTAGTTAGCGTTGCGCATAGGGATAAGGAGTGGTTAGATGGTTGGAAAAATTAAATGCGAGATAGGTGATAATTCTAGGGAAAATAAATGAAGGATTTAGGTATGTGATTAAGGTGATAAACATGTATATGAATGATTAAATGTAATTAGGGGTGAATAATAAGATATGAAATAATGATGGGATGGGCTAGAATTAAGATAAGAAAATAGGAAATTTAGAGGAGTTAAATCTGATTTAGGAGGGGAAAGGGATTTCAAATAGGATATGAGTGCGAGAATGCAAAATGATGATGAAGAGGGGAGAGAACGCGGGATGGGAGGCTAGCGAACAAAATTTTGGTGTCTATACCTTCAAAGGGGGATTTACATTCATTGATACCAAATTCATGCAAACACTACCACATAATCTTTGAATCCTTAACACAAACACTTGTGCATAAATCTTCAATAAAATATCTATTACATCAACTCCATAACACCCAAAATACACTCAAGGGTTGTAAGTAGTCACCTCTAAAGTAATATTGCAGAAAGGACTTTTATAACTAAACAAACATTGCAAAGTAACACTACAAAACAATATTCATTCAGTAACCAATCTTATACAATAACTAGAGAGAACTTCTTTGTATGTCATTGATTTAACAAATACAAGATTACATCAAAGACTATATTTGTTAAACCATGCTCCTATTTATAATCCGAATGCTTGACATAAGCATGTAAAACAATTATGTATACTTCAATTTTGATAAGGAGATATATGAAAATCCTCTCAATGCCTCAAGCTAACGACTATAAAATGCATAATCACCCTATCTAAAACCCAAAATAGAAACAAAACCTCTAAAATTGAAGACATACCTTCATTTTTATAAAAATTCCCAAAGGGAATATACCTAGATACACCCATGAGGACTGAAAGCAAGGAATGTGCGGGATGGTGGTCCTTGATCTACAAAATGGATGGAAGATCTGTCGAAACCGAAAAAGATCCTATTTTGATCTTCCAAGATAATTTTTTTGAATCGTGATGGATCTCATAGATGAGTGGATAATATTCTTTCTTTTGCAAATAAACTCTTGTCTTTTTCTACACTCTCATCATCATACATATGATTCAAGAAAGAGTTTGTCACTCTTTACAATCAAATCATTTGATTCCTTTTCTAAAAGAATAATGAACAAAAAGAAATAAAAATGGGGAAGAAGATAGAGAATAAAGGAATGATTAGGAGGGGTCTAGATCTATTTGCTCATTCTTTAATTCTTCTCCTAACTTACTCATTTACACATCAAAATGTTTAAACATCCACAAAATGGGGTTTTCATCCTGCCTTGCATGCTAGAGGAAGATTATTTCCTTTTTGGATAGAACACTATCAAATTTAGTAGAAATAATTATTTTCTTCTTGATCCTCTTGGCCAATTTATTAATATATCTCTCTAAATGAATGAATTTCTGAATACAATCATGGTCAAAATCCTTTAAAGGATGCAAATCCCTGTAATATGTAGTTGAAGAATTTCTATTAACTTGTTTACATTTGTAGATCTTGGGATATATCTATCCTTAAGGGGAAGCATCCTTTCAAGTTTTGAATCAATATCATCTACATACTTCCCTACTTTCTCCCTCATGTCTTGGAGTTTGCTTATGTAATTCCCAAGGTTTCTATTCTTAAATTGATAACTCCCTATATTCATGTTGTATGCTTCTACAATATGAGATAACTATCCCTTCCTTCTCCACTTCATCATCCAAAATTGTGATGGCTTCAAGCTTGGGTAGCAGTCCATCCCAATACTCAACCTCTGTCTGATATTTATCAATTAATGTCTTACTTTCCTCTATTTTCTCATACACTTGATTGTAGTAGTCTATAATATCCTTGATCACCTTGTTGCCCTTTCTCATAAGTTCTGCCTCCCACTTTTAAGTTGCTTCTCCCCACACCTCATCATAATTTTTTATTATTATTTCAGGAGTGAGGGATGTAGTTTTTCTTGACTGTATTGGGAGCTTGCAGAACCAATTTTACACATAGGTTGATAAAATATCAACCTTATCTTTCAAAGATGTCTTTTTGTTTCCTTATCTTTTCCATATTCTCGAAAGAGACCACCTTTGCCATGATAAATTCATGCTTTAGGCCTTATATGGTTAGATTTTTAGTGGGATATTAGTGACATTAGAAATAAAAGCACAAAGAGGGGAGGGGTGAATCCGTTCTTCTTCAAAATTTGATGACAATTCTAACTTTCAATAGATCACTAAACCTTGTTCAAACTCTAAAATGAATAACAATGACATTCAAGTAAAAAAATATCAACAAGTGAACACACAAGGAGACAATAGTTAATGTGGGAAACCATTGAAGGGAGAAAAACCCACTAAAATAAATGCATTATGATGGAAAATTGTCCCAAAATAGATTACAAGGATTTCAAGTTGTTGAGCACCCACTCAACTTGAAGCACTAACTCTAATGTTTAAGACAAGCACCTACTCGACAAAGTTTGTAAGCTCCTACTTGTATAAAAGATACAAATCCCACTTTTACTAAGCACCTAGTTAGTATTAAAATGTTTTTTATCACCTTTATTATCCTATTTTATTACAAAAATAAATCAGTGATCACTTATTCAACTCCTATTTTCTCATGCTTCTTCTTCATGCACCTAGATTCTCCTATTTTCTCAATCACACACACTTATGAACTCGATCTTCAAAAGAAATATTTGATGCATATTTTTTCATAAAAATACATGAGGATGAAATACTCTAACTTTTCTGTTATGACCCCTTCATATTCTTGTCCTTTCAGCTTGTATAAGAATGTTGAATGCTATTATCTAAAAAATTGTCAAAGTGTTATTATTATAATTGCGGGAGTATCCATTGAAGGTAATGATCATTATTAAACTGTCATAACCATTATCCTACCTATGAGAAACTAGAGAACACTCTTAGGCTCATTGCACACTTGAAACATATGATAAGATTCTAGTCCGAACTCTGTGAGAGCTCATTTGTAAGCGGTTACGCCATTCTTGTCTTCTTCTTTAACGTAGATTATTTGTCTTATAGATATTATAATCCATGTAACAGGTGCTATGATGAGTTTTGTATGTTAAAATGGCCTTCATCTTGCTCTATAAATCTTAAAAATATTTATAACTTACCATTTCAACTTCAAACCTCCATTAGAGATCTCATGCATAGCTAGGTATAAGACCTTCTATTCGAGAGATGTTTTTACCTTTCTACTTGAATTAACAAAGTGAAATAATAAAAACAAAACTGACCTCGAAGATGCGGGGTTTAATGATACTTGTAGCTATAGATGCTAATGCTTGATGTTAATAGAAGTTGCACTCCATCTAAAAGTGTATACAATCTCTTGTACTGCAAGGAAAAGCGCATTCAAAAGACACTAAACAAGATAGATTAGATAAATAGATAAGCGAGCTACTTGGTAAAGGCTGATTTTGGGAATCCAAAAGGCTTCCTCGAAGGATGTCAGCTCACCTTATAAAAATTAAGCTAATTTAAATTGATAAATGATAAACAATGGAGGAATACAAGATAGATACTAAGATAGTAGATAAATATGATTAGAAATTGATATTGAATGGTGGGTCTTGTCCAGCATCAAATGTGGCCCAAGAAAGTGTAGATGTAATATGTACATGTTCTAAATAATCGTACTAGAAGTCTGCAGGTTCTTGTTCAATGTCATGTAAGAATTCAATTTGATCTTCGATGTCTTATTCGGTTTTAGCAAATCGGATTGCATAAAGACTTAATTAGTGAATGATGTTGAACGGTTCCCAATAGAAAGGTTGTTTTACTATTGGAAATGAGTGTGTTGGCGAGAAATTTTTTTGGGGAAAAATTAGTGGACTTCTTGCCAATGATATGGGAATCTAAGTCCCTTTACATAACCAGTCTGTTGTCGTATATGCATGCATGAGTAAAAAGTGGATTATCATGGTGGCCTTTTGGTGGGGATCAACATGGGCACTCCACCGACCCCGTGACAAAATCTTGTAGATATGTGCAAGGGATGAATTTTCTAGGAGAGCGGGAAAGGGAGTGAGAATGTTAGACAAGGGAAAATAATGTTACAAGTAGAAAATAAAAGACTTGCATACACCAGTTAGAAGTTTCATCACATGCACTTAGAATTAAGAAGAACCAAATCTACATAACAACAACAAGACCAAATAGAATTTAATGAACACAAAGTACCAATAAACCCCTTAGTCAAAAAAGGCTGGAAAATACTTCTTGTATTGATGCTCAAGCAGAAATTGTACATAACATAAGAATGGAAGACATTTTAGAATAGGGAGAAATGGAAAAATTTTTCTATCTCTTTGTTCTCTTCACAAGGATATCTCTCTCATGAATTCACAAAAAATAACTCAAAAGTCTAAGAATACCCTCAAATGAGGATCCTGCTACAATTTATAGAAAAGAAGACAACTCTTCATCTTCCTAGGTGACTTTTCAAATACCATATTTTGACTTTAGACTGTTTCATATTCCAATTAAATATTTAAGTCCCTTTTATAAAAAAAAAAGGCTACTTAAAGTTTTGTTGGCTAGATTTTCTCGCATAGCATAAAACCTAGGCGATCATGAGATAAATCTACCTCACTTACCGGTGAGGCTCCCATGTCGATTTTTTGATTAAAGTATGCTAGTATCTATATGGAGTTTTACTTTAACTGTTCAACTCATGAACCATAGCTGTGCATGAGTTCTACAACAAGTAAGCAACTATTTAAGAAAGGAAATATTTAAAGAAGAAGGGAATTATATAAACACAGAGAAGAAATGGGGAAGATGTGCATCCCAATCAATAGATAACAGAGTTGATTGCATGAACATAGAAGAAACCAATAGATATCAACACATAATTATAAGCAAAGGCAGCTCTATATCTAGATCTAAAATAACACAAAGTTTATTCAAAGATCTAAGATAGAAAGCTAGAAACAAAATACACCATGACACAAAGTTCTCCAAAAATCTACTCCTATATATTCCTTTGCTTCAAGTGGCTCTCAAGGGTTTCAGCACAAAGTCTGGAACACAAGAATGCTACTTACAAATTCTGATCATTAACCCGGAGGTTCTTCTTCTACTTATAGAATGTAGAAGGGAAAGTACAAATGGGAAACTCAACTGAACTGAAACATAAACAAGAAGTAAAGATGACATTTGGCAATCATCCTCCACTAACTTCTCCTTAAGTGACACATGTATCAATTAACTAATAAAATTGTTCCACATAACTTAAAGTAATGGTTTCAAAACCAATAACTTCAAAGTCTTACAATTTCATCCAAGAATGTGGAAAATAGAAGAAGAAAGAATAGAAGAAGTCAAGCCAGTTGTAACATTTATATATTATTTTTGTTCTGATACTGGATATACTTCTCGAACATGTAATTCAAAGCATCTTCCCATCCTGTCTTAGCCACAACTTCCTTTTCCATCTAGAACTGTAGAAATCCTTCGTTCAACACCTTAATATATGCTTCCACATCCTCTAAGCTCGGCCCGAACCTTGCAATATCGACTACGGTGCCACCGGTTTCGCTAATGGAATTCATCGTGAAAGGATTAGTAGCTCCATCAATTCTCCCTTATACCATCGAAGAGGGAATTAGGAACTTTGCTAGGAATGATCCATATGTATGAAGTAACATTTCGACCACTTCCTCCTCGGTGAAAGCAATGATACTTGTCTGGTAAGGATGATGTCTTACTCTCAAGTGTTTGCATCCTCTTCAACAGAGTCTCAGATCTCCAAATAGAAAGAAAGCGCAAACTCAGTTCCACTTCCCCTTCTTAATCGATCCATCCGCTACAATCTATTCCGCAACCAACACTTCTCCTGATAGCTTATTGATTTTGGCCAAAGTACTCGGGGTACTCTCAGCAACTATATTCATATCTACTATACTCGTCACACCAGTGCTTGGTTAACTGATCTGCATTATTCATATACTTGCGGGCTAGCACATCTCTCGAGTTATACGAAGCTTGACGAATAATTATATTCTTCCATTCATCGATAGCTTTAACCTGATTACTTGCATCTTCCATCTCCTGCATCAGATGATCACTCACCTACTCTTGAGTTGAAATGGGCTGAGTGGAAGATTTAGCAACCTTGGCTATGCTCTCGCACAACTGAGATACATGCTTCTGAAGTTCTTCTTTCTCTACCTTTCTCTGTTAAGACTAAGGAATAGAGCATCTATCAATGTCCTGTGTATCCTGCTAAAAAGGTTTTTTTCCGGAGATGACATCTTAGCAAACTTCTGCCCCGACTCCTTGATGATCAACCTTGAAGTTACCTTAGCAACTTTAGGTTTTCTATCTTTTCTACCTAGACTTTGGAGTAGTTGCAAGTCGTGTTCCTCCAAGTTCATTTCCACTCTAGCTTCTGGAACCAACTGCAAAGTCAACCATTATAAGAAATTACTTCTCAAAGAATGAAAATTTGCTGAGTATACTACTATATCTTGCTCTGTTTCCTCTCCATCGAAACTACTATAGTGTTATCGCTGCCATCTTCTGAATCATTCAAGGAAAAAGCTCTTTCAAACTCTGCCATCTGTAGCTCCAATGTCTCTTCTAGAATAGGTGCTGAACGGAGTGGCTGAGGAGAGAAGATGAATGTTGCGATTTAGTGGAGGCATGGAAGTGTCCTGCTGAGGTGCAACAGTCGGTGAAGTACTAGATGTTGGAGAATCTGGAACTAATGTCATAGCCATGGAAGTGATCTTCTCTTTTGATTGAGACCTTCTGTGTACTTTCATCTTCTCATGCCTTTTGCTTTGCTTTCTCTTCCATGCTTCCTCTTGACGGAATCCCTCGCGCTAAATATTTCGTGACTTGATTCATCAATGCTTCATCAAGGCGGTATCCCTTCATCAAAGAACTAGTTTGAATTATTCACGAACAATGGTAGACCTTTCTTCAATCATATGGCAGCCCCATATGTTCTCTCGAAGTATGGCTCTATCTCCTCCCATTTGATGGTAAGTGTCAAGTAACAAATTCCCATCATCTTTAAGATCCACAGTATCCATGCTAGTCTAAATTCAAACACTTGCCGTGTTGATAGCCTCACTGAAATCTTTTTTCTAATCTCATACTCACTTTTGCACTTCATCTAGAAATCCTCTATTGAAGGCACATGTGTGTACTCTCCGGGAGATCATCTTCTTGGTTACTCCAAATGGATCGAAATTTACCTCGTGTGAAGAAGAAATCTTTCTCACACTCGGAGAGAACATCTTTACCTCCATTCCTTAAGCTCTATGAATGCTCGATGCACCTATAATGTCCCAAAGTGATTGATAATAATCCCGTAGACTTGTCTGTTTTGATCAAGGTCGTGTATCTCCACAAGTTTTCTGCTTAGCTCCATGGTGGTCAATCTATCATTCGGATATCTGCGCAACTTAACCGGTTCTCCAAAAAAGCCAGTAACCCTGAGGTATGTGAAATATGTAAACTGAATGAATAGACTACCAATTCTAGATACAACTTCCCATGCTTCCTTGCTTACCCTGTTGGCCTTTAGGTCCCTGTCTAGCCTACAAATGAATTCGTAGAAGAATCCATCGTTGACCACTTTGAAATCTTTCATGCACGTAGGTACAGTAAGCTATGGGTAGCACTCAAAAATGGGGTCCTTAGAAAGAACACCACATCTATCCAGCTTGGAGAAGATGCCTTATGAAGCTGTTGCATGTACCAAATAAGAAGTACTTTTGAAGCTGAAAGTATGCTTCACGTCCCGGAGTTGCTCACCAATGTTGTTGCTAATAATTTCTGACCAATTGATTATTGAATTAGCCTTGTTGATTTTGATGGTCCTGATGAAATCATACATCCATGTATGGAAAGTGTGAGTGTTTGCTTCACCATTTATCCTGCATAATAATTTGGCAATATCATCTACCTCCTATACTAGATTGGACCACGGAAGAGTTCTTGGGAACTTGGAAGGAGATCTAGGCTTCTTCATGTATCTGTTGTTCATTATGTTCACACACTCAACTCTATGCTTCTCCGCCCTACTTCGGCATCATGTATGCCGATAGAAGTCACCACCTTTTGCGTCAAAATATTCAAACAATAATTGATGAATTGTCGTCAACCGAATTATTGTTTTCCCGTAGCATCTCACACCGATCTTAATGATGGATGGTAAGACTCGACACACTCCATAACAAACTCGCAACCGAGATGTGTATGGAAACGCATTGCAACTTGAATAATTTCACTACTTTTAACTACACGCATGAGTGAAGTCTTCCTCGCTCCGCATCTATCAATCAATTTGGAAAGAGGTTCCGGACCTAGATCTCTGTCTCCCTATGTCCGTAAATTTGGAAGTGATGCATGATTCCATTGTGCTCTTCTTTTCATCCCTCTTTTCCATGGTTTGTGTCTATCTTCATCTAAACAATTCTTTTTCTCCTTATCTTGCCGAAATTCTTTAAGACAAAAAGTGCGGATATGGATAATTCTTCAGATTCAGAGGATATATTCAATGTATTGGACATTGATTTAAGCTCCTTTTCTTTTGTAAAGAACCTATAATGAATTCCTGCAATTAATTGGACAAAGATGGAAACCAGAACATGAACAGTGGATTTTTATCATAAAAATCTGCATAATTCAAGCCTCTCGCCCCAAATTTGATGTTTTATTTGCATGCAAAGCAAGCATGAATTTTACCAACTTCACCGAGCACTGTATCACTTATTCAAACAATTATCCAGGACACAAATCAACCCCCTTGAACACGTGCGCCAACCGGAAGCTTTTGGCATTAATTTCACCTTCTTTTGAGCAAAAATCCTCTTCAAATGGGGCACACTTTTCCTCTGGGCTGCACTTCTCTACCTGTGAATTAATTAATTCATCCTTATGGCAGCCCCTGCTTATATAATCCTTATGATTCTATAATTAATTAATGCCTTTCCTATTACTGGCAATTAATTAATTAATTAATTAATAAGCTTCACTCTTCAAATGGGGTACCTATTTTGTGCATGCTCATGGCTGCCATTAAATAAATTAAATTTATTTAATTTTAGACTTGCTTCCACTTAACTCAAGCCTCATAGTATGCTTTGACCTTAGCCACTGAAAATAAGAATTAATTTAATCATTTAATACTTTAAAAGTATTATTTATCTCCCAAAAGGGGTGCACTTTTTGACATAAAGGGGCTGCATTAAATAAATATTATTTATTTAATTTTAGAACAATCTATTTTCAACCTCCTTTTGTCCATTTACCTCTGTTGACTTTTCCACAAGCCTGGGCACCAAAATTGGGTGAATAAATATTAACAAATATTTATTTAATGCATTTATTATTCACCCAAGGTGGGTCACACTTTTTGGAATAAAGAATTTCTATTTTTAAAAGTCAGATGTCAATGGGATTATTTACCCTGCAAGGCAGCCTTGAAAATCCCATGATTCACTTAAGTCATTTGAATTTCATAATGAGATTATTTACCCTACAAAGTAGGCAATAAAATCCCATGATTCACTTAAGTGATTTTTCTTTTATTCCACAATGAGAATTTTTACCCTGCAAGGCAGGTAATAAAATCCCACCTGCCTGTTGCCTCTAATTTTCCCATTGTGACTTAAGTGGCATTGCTTCCATGGGAAAAAGTACCCTGCTAGGAAAGTACAAAATTCCCACCTGCCTATTGCTTCCAAAAATCCCATGATCCACTTCAAACCCTCTTTTTCAAAAATGCGGCCCGTCCAGAAGAGGCTTTTTGGTGCACGACTTTGTCTTTTCCTAGAGAACCAGACCTCCGATGGTGAATTCCTTCTAGCACAACGTGCGTATGTGATCTCCAATACTACCGGGCCAAGAATTAGGTAGGTATTGCTGCAAAGGAATTGATCCAAAGAAATTTCATAGAAAACAAAGCGGAAAAACACAAAAACATAAAACATTGCCAGAAGTTACAAATAAAGCCCAAAATGCATTCTGGTTAAAACCCTACTTTTGGTATATGGGAATAACGATATGTACAATCTGTGAGTTTAACCGAGAACACAAATTTCCTCAAACAGGGCTCAAAATAATTAAATACAAATTTCCCACAGTGCAAAGAGAGAAAAAGTCTTATTCAACAAAAATACCACATCTAACCTCTTTACTACTCTATCTTTCCCTTTCCTAAAATTAGATTAAGTGAAGCAAACAACATTGCAATCTTTCCTATGATGGTGATATGGGTCATAAATATCGAGCTTGTGCCACATGTAAAACAAGGCTTTCTCATTCTTTAGCACACCACGAGATAGAGGCGACCCTCTTTATCTTGATTAGACTTAACCATGTTGAAATCTCCAGATAAGATCCAATGGGCAACTAGAGGGAGTCCTGTGACTAATGCCCAAAATAGCTCACTTGAATGCATCATTAGAAGCATACAAGTTTTCCAATCTAATGATACACTGTCAAAATCAAAGAGGGTCCATATCACATGGTGGGTCGGGTTAAAACCCCATGAAATTATGTTCGGGAAAACTTTGACATGATCAATGTGATGACACCTACATGACCTAGTTTGCGATTGGACATATGTTAGATAACGCCCGCCGATTAATGTGCATGGAAAATTGTAGAAGAAACTTGTTTATCAAAAATATAATTTAAATGTTAAATCCTAATTGCAGAGTCACGTATGATAATATGCTAAAATATAGATTTGACACAAGCAATAAGCTAATAAAATATGAAACCCTAAGTGCAAGAGAGAGAGGAATGGACTTAATTGGTTTATGTCTTTGCCTGGGATTTGGTATGAGCTAGGAAAACTGCTGAACAAGAGGTGATTTGTGTCGTCAATGCTCAAAATAAATTACAGATTGCAGGAATATGTTTGTACACGGGCACCCACAACTTCTACTGGGTGCCTAAGACTGCAAAAATAATAGTCGAACTTGACGTTCATTGTGTCGCACAAGTGTCACAAATATTATGTTTCGGTCACCTATATGTCGCAATATGATCACCGAGGTACTTGCAACCTACAAGACAAAGATTCACTTATAAAACCCTTAAAATCACATCAAATCCAAAAATAAAGATGTAATATGGGGAGTCAGACTGACCCCAATGGTCACCTGATAGAGTGAGCTTACAACTGAGCGTTGCACTACATCTCATACTCCATGTAGTTCTAGTGAGTGTGTGAACGAATCATGCCCTAAGATGTTGTTGTGTAAGTGTACTTGATAACGAGCTACCTAGATGTAGCAATGTATATAGAATGTATGGATGTCAAAATGAACTTCCCCTTCCTATGGTGTGTATGCAAAAAATGTAGTCCCTTATCCCTTGATTGAGTGGTAGATGGATGCCTTTAAGTGCTTTGGATTCCTTTAGATGCAAGTTTAGGTGATGGTAATGATGCTTAGAGCTTGGTCCTTTATTTTGGTCACATAGCTATGTATTTATATGATTCCTTAGGTTGAATTTCGTAATTGACAATTGGAAGGTTGACCCATAAGAAAATAAGATTCCCAAAAGATAAAAGAGGCTCAAAAGAGAGAGTAAGGTGGAAAGAGGCTAGGGGTGCCCAGAGGGGACGAGGGTGCACAGGTGTAGGCGTTTCGATTTGGACGTTGGTGTCCAAAGTCATGAAAGATAAACAACTAAAATACAAACTTGGGTGTAGGGTGTGAAAGACTAGATAAACAACAAGAAACAAAGACAAAAGGCCAAAGACAATCGTCAATTACTAGTTTTCTTGCTTAGGAATCATATGAATGCTAGTATGTGTTTATGGAATTAGAAATGTGCCCATCTATAATTTTGTGTCTACATTTTCCCCTACTTTATGTTTTTGAGTGAATACTCAATAACATAAAATAGTTAGAAGTTGTGTACCTTGTGTTCCTATAGAGCGTGAGGTGAGAATCATGCCGAGTGAACAAGTGAAGCGTGGAATGATGCAAAAATGAAGCGTGGAAACTAGGAAAGGAAAGTGACCCTAAGAGTGAAGTGTATGTGTTGTACCATGTTGTACCTCTTTTTATTGAAGTTTATTCAAGGTTGCTTCTTGTTTCATATTAAGGACAAACCTACAAAAGAAGAGTGAAGAAGTAGTCAAAGATGTGTATATCTAATATTTGATCCAAGTATGAAAAAGTGTGTAAAAGTAGTAAATGGAAAGTTTACACCTAGTTTGTGAAGAGTTAAAAGGATAGAAAATGTCCTTAAATGTTGTAGAATGTTAGAATGTGTTGTATATTTTGTATATTGTATACCCAAGAGTACTATACACCTCTTCCACGAGCGTATAAATATGCTATTTTTGAAAATTCCTATTTTCCGGGGTATAGATATGCTATTTTTATCTATACGTATATATGGGTGGTGTCATAATCCATGAAGTATGGGAAACCATTATGGGTGTTTATTAGCCCATGGTTTTGGTACCCATTGTATTGTAAAACCGCTTTGATGGTTTCTTATTGTTTTGCTTACAAATAGTTGGAGATGCAGTAGGGTAAAGTAGAACTTGGAAGTACATTATTGTATTGTAAACAATTAAGTTAATGCAATAAAAGAGAGAAGTTACTGTGCTGGGTTTTTTCCCAAAAGGGTTTCCCAAGTTAAATCTTGTGTTTTGTCATTTGTTTTCTTTGATTATCTTGAATATTCTATTCAACATAGCTTCTTGTTTATTAGTGTATCAGATAAAATCTCTTTATAGAAGAGTGAGTTTTTTTGGGTGATCTCACACCAAGAGTGATTTTTTTGGGTGATCTCATGCCAAGAATGAGATTTTGTGCGATCTTGCGCCAAGTGTGAGTTTTTGGAAGATCTCACGCCAAGTGCAAGTTTTTGGGTGATCTCACACTAAAGAGCAAGTGTTGGGAGAGAGGTCTAGTGTTAGTCTCCTTCCATGAATCTTCTCGATTATACACCATTGCAAATGGTGTGATCCTAATTTTTTTCCTATTGTCCCTGATTTGTTTTGAATGTAATGTTTGTTTTGATTGCAAATGGAGATAGAATGCATTATACTTGCTAAAGGATTGTGCCTATACTATGAAACCGCTCTGTAAACTATGTTGATCGAGAAGATTATTGTGTGTGCCCCAGGACATTAGCACCTGTGCGAGGACACATGCACTGGGTGCTCTTGTTTGAGCCTATCCACGGGTGTCTATGATGTCTTTGAGAACCCAAGTCATATTCAGGTTTGTTTGTGAGTATATGAATGCTTTGTTCTTATCCGCATGCGGCTTGTAATGTAACTCGAGCCGTTATATGGGGTTACTGATTCACCTAATGTATGCCCCCTCATTTGGGGTGCATGCAATGTCATTAGGAGTATGTGGCCTAAAAGAGAGGCCCTGTTGCTGATCTAAATTGTGTCCCTACAGCGGGAGGGAATTTGTGTGGTATAAACCAAGGTACGTGCAAATAAGATGGCTAGATACATGTGTTAGTAGAAAAAGCTAGTAAGCATGTAATTGAAGACAAAGTAATCAATCAAGTAGAAAAGCTAGACCATGAAAAGCATGTTTTAGACATGGGACATCACTCACAATGTCACAAGAGAATCAGGGCCAAAGCGGCCAAAAGTAAGCAAACAATGAAAAAGCAAGACATAGCAAGCGCGTTTGCAAACAATAGCATACAATAACAAGCAATATCAAGTAAAATGTAACAAATTACCATGGCGGAAAATAGTTCATGTAAAGTAAATGTTACACATGAAGCACCCGTTAACATGTTAGAAAGATAAAGAGTATGTCAAAGCGTGTAGGTATCAATGTAAAGTAATGTGCTAGTAAGAATAGCAAGTAGTATAAAATGAAACAATAAAACCTATGATGTATGAGAAAGTAGATGCCCGCGAGAGCCTTGGTGGGACTAGTAAGAGTACAATGCCAAACATTGTTGCAACATGTAAGGATCTGTAATAAGTCTGCATTCACAACTAGAGAACAAGTGAATATGCACATGTATATGATAAATATAATGACATACTGGATATCTAACAAACATAGTAAGCAAAGTGCAACATGTAACTAGCATAGGAAAGCAATAATAAGTGCAACCAAGATATGCAAGATGTAGTGTATGAGTGAGACAAAGTGGTATGCAATATGAATGTGATAGGAGCAACATGCCCCCTAATGGATGTGTATGAGATGAGGTTCATTTATAAAATACCCCTCAATAATCAAGAATGAACCATAGAATAAGAGTGCGTCATCGGTAAATGGTTTTAAAAATTTGTGCTAGAAAGATAGATCATAAAGCATAGAGTGTGAAGAGTGAATGTGGTGAGGTTCATTTCAGATTTAGACCCTCAGCATTTGAGTATGAACCATGGAGCTAGAGTGCGTCATAGGGTAATGACGATACAAGTGTGTATCATGATGTGTAAGAGTGATGAGAAAGACTAGATGTGAAGCACAAAGCGTAATGTGTATGTGTAAAGACTAGAAAGAAATAGTAATGATTGAAGGGGTGGGGGAATAAAGTGTGATGCCTCCCAAGTGTGTGATGTGGAAAAGAATCAAGTAAAATCATCTAGAAGATCATCATTGTCAAGATCATAACCAATTGGACCTAGATCAGAGACTTGGTAAGAAATAATGTGAGGTTGATCATATAAATAGCCCTTGTGGCATAAATTGTACATGCCCATTACATATTCTTCATCAGTGAAAGGTGGTTGTGGAAAACCATGTGTATACCATTGAGTTAGATTTGGAGAATAGCCCAAAAAGGAGTTATTGCAAATAGAAATGCGGCCAAAAGGCATAAGAAATGTGATATCAGTATGATTTGGATCTAGTGTGCCACCAATGTAATCAAGCCAAGATTGCCCAAGTGTGAGTGGAGAAGAATGAGGAGTGCACACAAGGAATATTGTCAAATGGAAGACACAAAGACCATAAGAAGTAGTAATGAATACACATCCATGATAGAGGTGAGGAGAATGAGGCGGAGGAAGAATATTAGCAAATGTGAATCCTAGCCGAGTCAAGCCATCATGTGTGCAAATAGTGACAAAGTGAGTGGGGTCGAATGGGATATGAGGCTAATAAGAATTGTGAATGAAGACAATGCATGTGAAAGTAGGAGGTGCCAACACACGCTTTTTCTGGAGAGACGAAGCGGATGACATGATGTCCAATGCACAAATAGATCCTTAGAGAAGAAGCATGTCGGTGGTAGGGGAAAGAGGTTCCGTGAGTTGATAATCATCAATGAGATATGTAGGAGAATTATGGGGATGACCAATATTATGATATAAAAGTGGATTAGGGAGTTAGTGAGTGGGTCTAGGTGGCAATATTTGAATGGGTCATGGTCAGCAATAATAGTATATGCATAACCATCATGTAGGAATTTAACACATCGATGAACCGTAAAAGGTACCGCCGATACCATGGCCTATGAGGTAAGCAATTGTCTTTGGACTTTGGCATCGATAACAAATAATACCATGGGAATGGTTTTAGGCCCAATTGTGAGAGGTAAGGTGATAGTTTCCATGCCGGTGTTTGTGGTGTACAAGAGAATCATAGCTACGAGATATAAACGAGATATTAGAGTGACATTAGATGAGGACGAGGCAAGCTATTGAATAAATGCAAAATTACAAGCATTGAGATCAGATCCACTATCATCTAGTACCCTCCTAATGCCTATGTTATAGATGTGAGCTTGGATATAAAGAGGAAGATCATTGTCATAGATAGAAAGAGAGGTGGCTCTATCAGATGGGGAAGTAATTTGTTGAGAAAATGTGGTTACAAACTGCTGATATACATGATCTAGAGGAGTATTGGAAGGAATGTGAGTATTAACAAGGAAAGATTTGATTTTAGCCTCACAATCACGATTAGCTCCGCAACAAGGCACGGATGGAGATATCCATGGTGAAATAAAAATGATGATCAAGAGTGTTCGAATGTGAGTTCACCAAATGATTTAACAAAAATAGAATTTAAATGTTAAATGCTAATTGCAGAGTCACATATGATGATAAATGCTAAAATACATATTTGACACAAGAAATAAACTAATAAAATACAAAACGCTAAGTGAAAGAGAGAGAGGAACAGACTTAGCTGATTTATGCACTACCAGGATTGGTATGAGCTAAGAAAGCTCCTGAAAAGAGGTGATCTATGTCATCAATGCTTAGAATAAATTAAAAATTATAGGAATATGTCTAGACACAAAGCGTCCACACGACCGGACGAAGTCTTGGCGTTGGCGACTTCTATTGGGCACCTGTGAATGTGAAAATGGTTAGAAATTGATCTTCAGTGTGTCACACAAGTGTTGCAAATATTCTGCGTTGGTTGCTTGTATGTCGCAATATGATCGTTGAGGTACCTGTAACCTGCAAGACAAAGATTCAATTGTAAAACCCCCAAAACCACATCAAATCCAAAAAAAAAAGATGTAATTGTTAGTGCAAATCAGCAGCACCCCTGGATGTTGATCAGATTTCTAGTTTGACATTTGGACATCCAATGTGATTACACAACATTGAATCTTCTCCCCAAGTCTGGGACTTGTAAAAATGGGAAAAGAATCTTCAAGTTAGAGGTTGGTTCCTCAATTCCTATGATCAGGTGTATTACTTGAAAATTATAGAGGTTTAAACTCAAAATCCTACTATAAATTCCAAGGGAACAGAGATAGAGAATGCAAAAGAATTAAAACTAATGCTAATAAGGTGATGCACCAAAGGATTGGTGAGCATTTTTTACGTCGTAAATTGACACTGAGTTACGAGAAATGCAGCAAAACATCATGCACAAACTGATAAAATGTAATGAAAGATCATGGATGAATCAAACAACACAAGAAGAGGACTGAAACTCATTCACAAAGCTTACATTGTCATTTCCAATATCAAAATACATGCATTACATCAACAAAGGCAGAAAATATGTTGCAGTCTTGAAAGAGGTCTAGTATTCCACAAAATCACTTTCTAAGGTGAAAGAGGGAGCCTACAAAACATAAAAAATGTCCAACCCCTTCAAAATGAGCCAAATCTAGCTTTTTACAATGCCCATTTGAGCTCAGGAGAGAGAAACGTGGGAAAACATGAGAAAGCTTTCAACCACCGACCAAATTCATAATAAACAACATGGGTTCCCTTACAAATCCACTTCCCAATTTTTTTACCATGTTGGGAGAGAATGTGAGCCATACTGCATTAAAAATGGTGGTTGAAATGTCAGTTTTGTTCATTTCCATGTGCCAGAGGTGTTTTCCAATTTTCTCTCCAAAATCCACCAAAACACAAAATTGAGCCCAGAATCATGTAGATAATTTCATTAGATTTCCATTGATATAAAGAATGCAAAAACTAAGCTCTAGATCGAAAGTTATGCCCCTTTGAAAATTTAGGGCAAAACAGGGCCGAAAATGGTTGGCGGGACAAAATTTTAAAATTTTCCCACTTTTTACATTTGGGAAAATTTCCCCAAAAATCCCCGCACCACTGTCGGCTCATTGCCACATGGCATGTTCTGATTGGTTACGGGCCTTCCCTGCTTCTTTTTCCACCATTTCGGCCTTTGGAAAATTTTCCAAAAATCTCCGTCGACTGGATGACCCAAGGACACGTGGCATGATGTGATTCGCTGCGGGCATTTTCTCTTAAATTTTTGTCATTGTTGACCATCTTCTCTGAGCTAGACACGTGGCACAACCCCATTGGATGCGGGCATGGCTTCTTCATTTTTCCTATGGGCATGTCTTGCATTTTTTCTTGCCACGTGGACACGTGGCATGGTCCTATTGGCTCGGGTTTTGGGGCGGACTTTCCTTTTAAAATTTCCCTCACTTGGGTGAAAAGGATAAAATCCTTTCACACCTCCGACCCTGCCACCCGGTGACACGCGGCGACATCTATTGGAGTGCGGGCCTTAGGTCGAATATTTTACTTCATGCTAACCCTTGGGAAATTTTCCCAACTTCTTTCCCTTGGACACGTGGCATGGTCCTATTGGCTCGGGTTTTTGGGGGGAATTTCTTTTAAATTTCCCTCACTGGGCAAAAAGGATAAAATCCTTTCACACCTCCGACCCTCGCTGCCCGGTGACATGCGGCGACATGCTATTAGATGCGGGCCTTAGGCTGGAATATTTTACTTATGCTAACCCTTGGGAAATTTTCCCAACTTCTTTCCCTTGGACACGTGGCATGGTCCTATTCGCCGGCGGGCCATCGGGCCGAAAAATTCCTTCTGAAACCTTTCCAAACACTTGTACATGACATAATAAGGTCATACAAGACCATGATACATGTTGTCTATAGGTGTGTTAGAGTTAAATATGTTGTAAAAATGAATATATGCTTGTAAGAAGTTGGTAAGGTGACTAGACTTGGCATTTAAGGAGTAATATAGGCTAATTAAGGTCATTTTAAGCCTTGACATCATGTAATAGCTTCCTTGTATGGATTATAGGAGAGTATCAAGGTGATATACACAGGATTTCTATGTTGAGAAGATGGTTGAGTCTTCCTAGGAGTGTGAGTTGGCTTAGGAGTCAGTTTAGGAGCTTTAGAGGGTCTATTCTTAGCTAATGAATACCTATTTCATAGGTGATTCGATGGAGATGAAGGAGGACAGGGGTTCTCAAGGTTGGAAGAAGATGGAACAATGAATAACAACAGGTGTATGATGTTTGAAAGAATAAATATACTCTGCTTTGCATGAAATAGCTTGTTTCAATGGACTGTGCACAAGAACCCTGGCAGGACAGCAAGATAGAAACCCTCCATGACATGCAAATGATGTAAATCTCTTGATTATTAGCATGGAAAGATTCTACAGGTGATGTGGATCACATTGGTAATTTTTGTATGTTTTGAAAATGCATAATTTGGATTTTATAGCAAATTGTTGCCTCTCGGGCCTGAACTAGGGCTTCGTATATCTTTTTATTCCATGGATAGAATCACCTGAAACTTTTACAATATCTCTGCATTGATATGATCTAAAGACCATCCAAATTTTGTGAAGAATGATCTTGTGTCGCTCAAGCTATAGGTGACTGTGTATTCGAGATACAACAGTGATGTATTGTTACAGTCAAATAAAGAACATGCACAGTTTTTGCTTTATAGCATTGCTAATCATGATGATAGATTGATAAGATGGAAAAAATAGGGATATATGGGATGTATTTGCATGATCTCAGGTTTGAATGCATGAAGTTATTACCTTGTTAGTATATAAAAGATGATTGCACAGGATTAGGACTGTATTTGGCAAGAAAGGAGGACTGCAAACATGAAGGAGATGGACACAATATGATGAAAATCCACTGATAAGGTATGGGAGGGCACCTATCCAGGTATATTTGTTGAATATGAATGACATTGGGCATATAGGTACAAGGGAAATTCCTTCCCTCTAGTTATAATCAGACTGTACAGTGGTCTAGGACTGTGTTAGTCCACAATAAAATGTTCAAAGGGCTAATGTCAAGGAGAATTAGAGTTAAGAACCAATGCATGAAGGCTCGGAGGACACCATCCAGGTATGAATAATATGTTTTAATACCTATAAGGAGAAATATTTAATGATATTGCCTTCATTTTGTGTAAAACATGACTGTGGCTGATCTAAATGTTAAGATTCAGAAATCAGACTGGTAAATGCTTGATTTAAGGAGCTAGATGAATGATGAAGATCTAAAATTTTGTGTGGAGAGGGTTATAGCATATACAGACCTTGTGTAAAAATTTGGAGTCCTAAAACAAAGACCCAGAAAAGTTATGAAGGATTTAGGACTGTCCCAAACGAGTTGGTTTCTCAAGAGCAAGAAATAAAAAAACAAATGAGATAGAGGGAGTTAGACAAAACTTTAAGCCATGAAACTTTAGGAGCAAGGTTTTATGGGAAAATGAGAGCCAATGAATCTTGTTAGACCTTCTGGGTATTCATGAAGCTCTAAAAGTTGAGATAGAGGCGCTGAGTTAAGATGGTGCATCATTTTTGGTATCAGAGCGAGATAGGAGATCAAAGGACAGCCATAACAGGAAACGAAAGGTAGATCCAATACCAAGGAGTTCAAGGTAACAAACACATGTTTTCAAGCTATTTATTTCTATAATTTTAAGAGAACTCCATATTGTAAAGTTTGTGATTGAATCAGTCATGGAGGTAGGAGCAGTGTGTGAATTGGTTAAGTTCCTAAGCTATCAAAAGGAACAAGAAAAGAAAGAGAAAAAGAGGAAAGAGGAGAAGATGAGAGGAAGATTGGCACTTCAAAAAGAAATAGATGAAGTGAAGAGAGATTTGGAGAAAGTGACCACCATGTGGTTACAGTTGCAGGAAGAAGAGAGCCATCAGAAGAAGAGTGGCCTAGTATTGAGAGGGAAGATGAAATGGCCTGTGAGGTCATTGGTGAAAAGAGATAGAAGGCACAGAAAGGATGCCTTGAGGAAGAAAGAAGAGTTGCCAAATGAGCAACAAGAAGAGGTGAAAGAAGTTCTCATTGTAGAGAACAAGAAAGAAGAAAAAGTGCCAAACAAGCACTTAAGGAAGGAAAGGAGAATGAGAGGAAGGTGCTAAGGAAAGGAGCACTCATGGAGACACTATGGTCTCTTGTTTTTATATCTAAGCTTGTGTTTATGTTTGCAGGTATGAAGAACTTGTTGATGCAGGTTAAGCTTAAGAGCTTGAGAAATATGAAGGATGGTGTAAGCCAAGCACCCATGAAGAGAAATGAACAAGACAGCTGCAAGGACCAGCTTGAAGAGGGATATGAAAAGAATGAAGACTTCCATGATGACAAGGGAAGCATGACAGAGAACATGGAGTATTATGATGCATTGGATAGCATCCCAAGTGAAGAAGAAGTCCAGGAAGAGAGTAAAGCCAGACAAGAAGCCATTAAGGAGGATATAGGCAAGCTAAAAGCCATTGAACAAGTAAGTATGATGACTGAATATGATGATCAGATTTATGACAGTGATGTTTCTGACATTAAAGAAGACCTAGAGCAAGATAATGATAAGAGGTTAACACAAGAAGATGTGTGTGATCATGCAATGCCTAGAAGGTTCAAGGAAATAGAGAATGAAGATAAATCAGCAGGTCATCAAAAGTATATGCTACCCAAAGAGATCAAGCATAATTATGTGATGCCTAAATGGCTTGAGAAAACTAAGGACAAAGAGGAGAAGGCAGAGTCCAAGAAAGAGACCATCAAACTAGAGCTCAGTCATGAAGAACCAAGGCAAGGTATGGAGGAAAATTCAGTTTACAAGATAAAATCAGTCCAGTATGCAGGTGCACAAGAGAGTAGAAATAAGTACAAACACGGCCTAACTCATGAATGGAGAAGAAAACATGAAAAACAAATGGTTTATCAACCTAAGGTCATCCAGAACAAGGTATGGAAAGCTAAGAGCTTCAAGGAGCAGCAGTACAAAGTCATCAAACATGAAGTAATGGAAAGTGGAAGGTCCTCAAAAGATGGTGAAGCAAGAGCTGAGTACAGTCAGGGAAGTCAGAGTTCAGAGAAGGATGAAGAAAAACAGGTCCTATATATGATGAAGATGAAAGAGAAGTTGATGGAGCTGACTTGGAAGAAGAAATGAAGATACTAGAAGAGTTGATGAAGAGAATGACAGCAAAAACAGAGAGAAATCAGGAAATTGAGAGAAGAAGGAGAACAGTTGAGAAGAAGGAGAGAGAAGAGGTGTTGCCAAGGATAGAGCAGCATGAAAAGTTGCAAGAAATGAAACAATTAAGGAAAGAGGAACTAGAGAAGGAGGAAGCAGATCAAGAGAGAGAAAGAATGAAAATGACCAAGTTGAAAATGGTCAATGAAAAAACAAAAAGAAATGGAGAAGAAGAGCACTCTGTAGACATTCAAGAGGCTTCATGTCCTCAACCCTTTACTTCTAATGGTGTTGTTAATATTGTGAATGCAGGTTTGGCAGACAAAGAGATGAATCAAGTGTATGATTCAATGAGAAAGTTCATGAGACAAGAGGAACAGGAAGATATAGAAGACACATGTGATGATGAAATTGAGGCATTTAAAGGTAGAGAAGCACCAAAGTATGATTTTGAATACATAAGTATGGAGCAATTGAAAGAAGAACTAAAAGCATTAGAGGAAGTCATATATCAAGACAAGGATACTCATGTAGATAGAGATAAAGATAAGACAAGTGAAGAGGTGGTAGAAGAGAATCAGATTGCAGTTGAGGAGGCATATGAACCTTCAAAACAGGCTGAGGAGGTATATTTTTGCATTGCAGACCTTCACTTCATTCCTAAGGTGAAGCAAGCTTATCAAAACGCCAAAAATGAAAGAGAAAGAGTATTATTGATAGAGCAGGTGGAGAAGACTATCAAGTCTTATGAGAACATTCTTAGCAATGATCAAGGAGCTGTAGCTACATGCTGTTATGAACACAAACCAGAGTTAACATACTTAGTGAAGGAGATAGAAGACCAACAAGAAGTAGAATTGAAGACAAAGACCATGAAGAGGAAGATGAAGCAAGGAGCAAGCAAAAAGAGTAGAATTGAGGAGAGGAAATGCAAGAGCGGATGGAGGAGACAAACTATACCAGCAAAGTCAATAAGGAAGAATTGGAAGACAAGAAAGAAGAAGAACCATTTGAGCAGGAGCTCAAATTCTTTCTCTCAAGGGCACTCTGATGCAGGAGCATCAAGGAACAAGACATAATAAGGTCATACAAGACCATGATACATGTTGTCTATAGGTGTGTTAGAGTTAAATATGTTGTAAAAATGAATATATGCTTGTAAGAAGTTGGTAAGGTGACTAGACTTGGCATTTAAGGAGTAATATAGGCTAATTAAGGTCATTTTAAGCCTTGACATCATGTAATAGCTTCCTTGTATGGATTATAGGAGAGTATCAAGGTGATATACATAGGATTTCTATGTTGAGAAGATGGTTGAGTCTTCTAGGAGTGTGAGTTGGCTTAGGAGTCGTTTAGGAGCTTTAGAGGGTCTATTCTTAGCTAATGAATACCTATTTCATAGGTGATTCAATGGAGATGAAGGAGGACAGGGGGTTCTCAAGGTTAGAAGAAGATGGAACAATGAATAACAACAGGTGTATGATGTTTGAAAGAATAAATATACTCTGCTTGCATGAAATAGCTTGTTTCAATGGAATGTGCACAAGAACCCTGGCAGGACAGCAAGATAGAAACCCTCCATGACATTCAAATGATGTAAATCTCTTGATTATTAGCATGGAAAGATTCTACAGGTGATGTGGATCACATTGGTAATTTTTGTATGTTTTGAAAATGCATAATTTGGATTTTATAGCAAATTGTTACCTCTCGGGCCTGAAATAGGGCATCGCATATCTTTTTATTCCATGGATAGAATCACCTGAAAATTTTACAATATCTCTCGCACTGATATGATCTAAAGACCATCCAAATTTGTGAAGAATGATCTTGTGTCGCTCAAGATATACGTGACTATTTGTGTATTCGAGATAAACAATGATGTATTATACACTGATCAAAATAAAGAACATGCACAGTTTTGCTTTATAGCATTGCTAATCATGATGATAGATTGATAAGATAGAAAAATAGGGATATATGGGATGTATTTGCACGATCTCAGGTTTGAATGCATGAAGTTATCACCTTGTTAGTATATAAAAGATGATTGCACAGGATTAGGATTGTATTTGGCAAGTCAAAGCAAGTGTGTTTGCAAACATGAAGGAAATGGACACAATATGATGAAAATCCATTGATAAGGTATTGGAGGGCACCTATCCAGGTATATTTGTTGAATATGAATGACATTGGACATATAGGTACAAGGGAAATTCCTTCCCTCTAGTTATAATCAGACTGTGGTGGTCTAGGACTGTGTTAGTTCACAATAAAATGTTCAAAGGGCTAATGTCAAGGAGAATTTGAGTTAAGAACCAATGCATGAAGGCTCGGAGGACACCATCCAGGTATGAATAATATGTTTTAATACCTATAAGGAGAAATATTTAATGATATTGAGGATTCATTTTGTGTAAAACATGACTGTGGCTGATCTAAATGTTAAGATTCAGAAATCAGACTGGTAAATGCTTGATTTAAGGAGCTAGATGAATGCTGAAGATCTAAAATTTTGTGTGGAGAGGGTTATAGCATATACAGACCTTGTGTAAAAATTTGGAGTCCTAAAACAAAGACCCAGAAAAGTTATGAAGGATTTAGGACTGTCCCAAACGAGTTGGTTTCTCAAGAGCAAGAAATAAAAAAACAAATGAGATAGAGGGAGTTAGACAAAACTTTAAGCCATGAAACTTTAGGAGCAAGGTTTTATGGGAAAATGAGAGTAATGAATCTTGTTAGACCTTACAGGTATTCATGAAGCTCTAAAAGTTGAGATGAGGCGCTGAGTTAAGATGGTGCATCGAGTATCGAGCGAGATAGGAGATCAAAGGACAGCCATAACAGAAACGAAAGGTAGATCCAATACCAAGGAGTTCAAGGTAACAAACACATGTTTTCAAGCTATTTATTTCTATAATTTTAAGAGAACTCCATATTGTAAAGTTTGTGATTGAATCAGTCATGGAGGTAGGAGCAAGTGTGTGAATTGGTTAAGTTCCTAAGCTATCAAAAGGAACAAGAAAAGAAAGAGAAAAAGAGGAAAGAGCAGAAGATGAGAGGAAGATTAGCACTTCAAAAAAGAAATAGATGATGTGAAGAGAGATTTGGAGAAAATGACCACCATGTGGTTACAACTGATTCAGAGGAAGAAGAGAGCCATCGAAGAAGAGTGGCCTAGTATTGAGAGGGAAGATGAAATGGCCTGTGAGGTCATTGGTGAAAAGAGATAGAAGGCTCAGAAAGGATGCCTTGAGGAAGAAAGAAGAGTTGCCAAATGAGCAACAAGAAGAGGTGAAAGAATTTCTCATTGTAGAGAGCAAGAAAGAAGAAAAAGTGCCAGAACAAACACTTAAGGAAGGAAAGGAGAATGAGAGGAAGGTGCTAAGGAAAGGGGCACTCATGGAGACACTATGGTCTCTTGTTTTTATATCTAAGCTTGTGTTTATGTTTACAGGTATGAAGAACTTGTTGATGCGGGTTAAGCTTAAGAGCTTGAGAAATATGAAGGATGGTGTAAGCCAAGCACCCATGAAGAGAAATGAACAAGACAGCTGCAAGGACCAGCTTGAAGAGGGATATGAAAAGAATGAAGACCTCCATGATGACAAGGAAGCATGACAGAGAACATGGAGTATTATGATGCATTGGATAGCATCCCAAGTGAAGAAGAAGTCCAGAAGAGAGTAAAGCAGACAAGAAGCCATTAAAGAGGATATAGGCAAGCTAAAAGCCATTGAACAAGTAAGTATGATGACTGAATATGATGATCAGATTTATGACAGTGATGTTTCTGACATTAAAGAAGACCTAGAGCAAGATAATGATAAGAGGTTAACACAAGAAGATGTGTGTGATCATGCAATGCCTAGAAGGTTCAAGGAAATAGAGAATGAAGATAAATCAGCAGGTCATCAGAAGTATATGCTACCCAAAGAGATCAAGCATAATTATGTGATGCCTAAATGGCTTGAGAAAACTAAGGACAAAGAGGAGAAGGCAGAGTCCAAGAAAGAGACCATCAAACTTGAGCTCAGTCATGAAGAACCAAGGCAAGGTATGGAGGAAAATTCAGTTTACAAGATAAAATCAGTCCAAGTATGCAGTGCCAAGAGAGTAGAAATAAGTACAAACACGGCCTAACTCATGAATGGAGAAGAAAACATGAAAAACAAATGGTTTATCAACCTAAGGTCATCCAGAACAAGGTATGGAAAGCTAAGAGCTTCAAGGAGCAGCAGTACAAAGTCATCAAACATGAAGTAATGGAAAGTGGAAGGTCCTCAAAAGATGGTGAAGCAAGAGCTGAGTACAGTCAGGGAAGTCAGAGTTCAGAGAAGGATGAAGAAAAAACAGGTCCTATATATGATGAAGATGAAAGAGAAGTTGATGGAGCTGACTTGGAAGAAGAAATGAAGATACTAGAAGAGTTGATGAAGAGAATGACAGCAAAAATAGAGAGAAATCAGGAAATTGAGAGAAGAAGGAGAAAAGTTGAGAAGAAGGAGAGAGAAGAGGTGTTGCCAAGGATAGAGCAGCATGAAAAGTTGCAAGAAATGAAACAATTAAGGAAAGAGGAACTAGAGAAGGAGGAAGCAGATCAAGAGAGAGAAAGAATGAAAATGACCAAGTTGAAAATGGTCAATGAAAAAACAAAAGAAATGGAGAAGAAGAGCACTCTGTAGACATTCAAGAGGCTTCATGGCCTCAACCCTTTACTTCTAATGGTGTTGTTAATATTGTGAATGCAGGTTTGGCAGACAAAGAGATGAATCAAGTGTATGATTCAATGAGAAAGTTCATGAGACAAGAGGAACAAGAAGATATAGAAGACACATGTGATGATGAAATTGAGGCATTTAAAGGTAGAGAAGCACCAAAGTATGATTTTGAATACATAAGCATGGAGCAGCTGAAAGAAGAACTAAAAGCATTAGAGGAAGTCATATATCAAGACAAGGATACTCATGTAGATAGAGATAAAGATAAGACAAGTGAAGAGGTGGTAGAAGAGAATCAGATTTCAGTTGAGGAGGCATATGAACCTTCAAAACAGGCTGAGGAGGTAGATTTTTGCATTGCAGACCTTCACTTCATTCCTAAGGTGAAGCAAGCTTATCAAAACGCCAAAAATGAAAGAGAAAGAGTATTATTGATAGAGCAGGTGGAGAAGACTATTAAGTCTTATGAGAACATTCTTAGCAATGATCAAGGAGCTGTAGCTACATGCTGTTATGAACACAAACCAGAGTTAACATACTTAGTGAAGGAGATAGAAGACCAACAAGAGGTAGACTTGAAGACAAAGACCATGAAGAGGAAGATGAAGCAAGGAGCAAGCAAAAAGAGTAGAATTGAGGAGAGGAAATGCAAGAGCAGATGGAGGAGATAAACTATACCAGCAAAGTCAATAATGATGAATTGGAAGACAAGAAAGAAGAAGAACCATTTGAGCAGGAGCTCAAATTCTTTCTCAAGGGCACTCTGATGCAGGAGCATCAAGGAATAAGACATAATAAGGTCATACAAGACCATGATACATGTTGTCTATAGGTGTGTTAGAGTTAAATATGTTGTAAAAATGAATATATGCTTGTAAGAAGTTGGTAAGGTGACTTGACTTGGCATTTAAGGAGTAATATAGGCTAATTAAGGTCATTTTAAGCCTTGACATCATGTAATAGCTTCCTTGTACGGATTATAGGAGAGTATCAAGGTGATATACATAGGATTTCTATGTTGAGAAGATTGTTTAGTCTTCTTAGGAGTGTGAGTTGGCTTAGGAGTCAGTTTAGGAGCTTGTTAGAGTCTATTCTTAGCTAATGAATACCTATTTCATAGGTGATTCAATGGAGATGAAGTAGAACAGGGGTTCTCAAGGTTTGTAGAAGATGGAACAATGAATAACAACAGGTGTATGATGTTTGAAAGAATAAATATACTCTGCTTGCATGAAATAGCTTGTTTCAATGGACTGTGCACAAGAACCCTGGCAGGACAGCAAGATAGAAACCCTCCATAACATTCAAATGATGTAAATCTCCTGATTATTAGCATGGAAAGATTCTACAGGTGATGTAGATCACATTGGTAATTTTTGTATGTTTTGAAAATGCATAATTTGGATTTTATAGCAAATTGTTACCTCTCGGGCCTGAAATAGGGCATCGCATATCTTTTGATTGGATGGATGAAATTGGCTGAAAATTTTAGGATATCTCTGCACTGATATGATCTAAAGACCATCCAAATTTTGTGAAGAATGATCTTGTGTCGCTCAAGATATAGGTGACTATGTATTCGAGATTTGATGTATTATTACAGCGAAGAATAAAGAACATGCACAGTTTTGCTTTATAGCATTGCTAATCATGATGATAGATTGATAAGATAGAAAAAATGAAATTTTCAAGATCCAGGGATATATGGGATGTATTTGCACGATCTCAGGTTTGAATGCATGAAGTTATCACCTTGTTAGTATATAAAAGATGATTGCACAGGATTTTGATTGTATTTGGCAAGAAAGCAAGACTGCAAACATGAAGGAAATGGACACAATATGATGAAAATCCATTGATAAGGTATTGGAGGGCACCTATCCAGGTATATTTGTTGAATATGAATGACATTGGACATATAGGTACAAGGGAAATTCCTTCCCTCTAGTTATAATCAGACTGTACAGTGGTCTAGGACTGTGTTAGTTCACAATAAAATGTTCAAAGGGCTAATGTCAAGGAGAATTTGAGTTAAGAACCAATGCATGAAGGCTCGGAGGACACCATCCAGGTATGAATAATATGTTTTAATACCTATAAGGAGAAATATTTAATGATATTGCCTTCATTTTGTGTAAAACATGACTGTGGCTGATCTAAATGTTAAGATTCAGAAATCAGACTGGTAAATGCTTGATTTAAGGAGCTAGATGAATGTTGAAGATCTAAAATTTTGTGTGGAGAGGGTTATAGAATATACAGACCTTGTGTAAAAATTTGGAGTCCTAAAACAAAGACCCAGAAAAGTTATGAATGATTTAGGACTGTCCCAAATGAGTTGGTTTCTCAAGAGCAAGAAATAAAAAAAACAAATGAGATAGAGGGAGTTAGACAAAACTTTAAGCCATGAAACTTTAGGAGCAAGGTTTTATGGGAAAATGAGAGCCAATGAATCTTGTTAGACCTTCAGCGGGGTATTCATGAAGCTCTAAAATTGAGATAGAGGCGCTGAGTTAAGATGGTGCATCATTTTGGTATCAGAGCGAGATAGGAGATCAAAGGACAGCCATAACAGGAAACAAAAGGTAGATCCAATACCAAGGAGTTCAAGGTAACAAACACATGTTTTCAAGCTATTTATTTCTATAATTTTCAGAGAACTCCATATTGTAAAGTTTGTGATTGAATCAGTCATGGAGGTAGGAGCAGTGTGTGAATTGGTTAAGTTCCTAAGCTATCAAAAGGAACAAGAAAAGAAAGAGAAAAAGAGGAAAGAGGAGAAGATGAGAGGAAGATTAGCACTTCAAAAAGAAATAGATGAAGTGAAGAGAGATTTGGAGAAAATGACCACCATGTGGTTCTGATTCTGAGGAAGAAGAGAGCCATCAGAAGAAGAGTGGCCTAGTATTGAGAGGGAAGATGAAATGGCCTGTGAGGTCATTGGTGAAAAGAGATAGAAGGCACAGAAAGGATGCCTTGAGGAAGAAAGAAGAGTTGCCAAATGAGCAACAAGAAGAGGTGAAAGAAGTTCTCATTGTAGAGAACAAGAAAGAAGAAAAAGTGCCAGAACAAGCACTTAAGGAAGGAAAGGAGAATGAGAGGAAGGTGCTAAGGAAAGGAGCACTCATGGAGACACTATGGTCTCTTGTTTTTATATCTAAGCTTGTGTTTATGTTTGCAGGTATGAAGAACTTGTTGATGCAGGTTAAGCTTAAGAGCTTGAGAAATATGAAGGATGGTGTAAGCCAAGCACCCATGAAGAGAAATGAACAAGACAGCTGCAAGGACCAGCTTGAAGAGGGATATGAAAAGAATGAAGACTTCCATGATGACAAGGGAAGCATGACAGAGAACATGGAGTATTATGATGCATTGGATAGCATCCCAAGTGAAGAAGAAGTCCAGGAAGAGAGTAAAGCCAGACAAGAAGCCATTAAGGAGGATATAGGCAAGCTAAAAGCCATTGAACAAGTAAGTATGATGACTGAATATGATGATCAGATTTATGAGAGTGATGTTTCTGACATTAAAGAAGACCTAGAGCAAGATAATGATAAGAGGTTAACACAAGAAGATGTGTGTGATCATGTAATGCCTAGAAGGCTCAAGGAAATAGAGAATGAAGATAAATCAGCAGGTCATCAGAAGTATATGCTACCCAAAGAGATCAAGCATAATTATGTGATGCCTAAATGGCTTGAGAAAACTAAGGACAAAGAGGAGAAGGCAGAGTCCAAGAAAGAGACCATCAAACTGGAGCTCAGTCATGAAGAACCAAGGCAAGGTATGGAGGAAAATTCAGTTTACAAGATAAAATCAGTCCAGTATACAGGTGCACAAGAGAGTAGAA
This sequence comes from Taxus wallichiana var. yunnanensis, assembly GCA_018340775.1. Taxonomy (NCBI): domain Eukaryota; kingdom Viridiplantae; phylum Streptophyta; class Pinopsida; order Cupressales; family Taxaceae; genus Taxus; species Taxus wallichiana. Next base: position 985,867,797 of record CM031237.1, on the reverse strand, counting down.
ATGAGTACAAACACGGCCTAACTCATGAATGGAGAAGAAAACATGAAAAACAAATGGTTTATCAACCTAAGGTCATCCAGAACAAGGTATGGAAAGATAAGAGCTTCAAGGAGCAGCAGTACAAAGTCATCAAACATGAAGTAATGGAAAGTGGAAGGTCCTCAAAAGATGGTGAAGCAAGAGCTGAGTACAGTCAGGAAGGTCAGAGTCCAGAGAAGGATGAAGAAAAAACAGGTCCTATATATGATGAAGATGAAAGAGAAGTTGATGGAGCTAACTTGGAAGATGAAATGAAGATACTAGAAGAGTTGATGAAGAGAATGACAGCAAAAACAGAGAGAAATCAGGAAATTGAGAGAAGAAGGAGAACAGTTGAGAAGAAGGAGAGAGAAGAGGTGTTGCCAAGGATAGAGCAGCATGAAAAGTTGCAAGAAATGCAACAAGTAAAGGAAAGAGGAACTAGAGAAGGAGGAAGTAAATCAAGAGAGAGAAAGAATGAAAATGACCAAGTTGAAAATGGTCAATGAAAAAACAAAAAGAAATGGAGAAGAAGAGCACTCTGTAGACATTCAAGAGGCTTCATGGCCTCAACCCTTTACTTCTAATGGTGTTGTTAATATTGTGAATGCAGGTTTGGCAGACAAAGAGATGAATCAAGTGTATGATTCAATGAGAAAGTTCATGAGACAAGAGGAACAAGAAGATATAGAAGACACATGTGATGATGAAGTTGAGGCATTTGAAGGTGAAGAAGCACCAAAGTATGATTTTGAATACATAAGTATGGAGCAGCTGAAAGAAGAACTAAAAGCATTAGAGGAAGTCATATATCAAGCCAAGGAGGCTCATGTAGATAGACATGAAGACAAGACAAGTGAAGAGGTGGTAGAAGACAATCAGATTTCAGTTGAGGAGGCATATGAAACTTCAAAGCATGCTGAGGAGATAGATTTCAACATTAAAGACCTTCATTTCATTCCTAAGGTGAAGCAAGCCTATCAAGAGGCCAAAGATGAAAGAGAAAGAGTATTGTTGATAAAGCAGGTGGAGAAGACTATCAAGTCTTGTGAGAACATTCTTAGCAATGATCAAGGAGCTGTAGCTACATGCTGTTATGAACACAAACCAGAGTTGACATACTTAGTGAAGGAGATAGAAGACCTACAAGAGAAATAGAATTGAAGACAAAGACCATGAAGAGGAAGATGAAGCAAGGAGCAAGCAAGAAGAGTAGAATTAAGGAGAGGAAATGCAAGAGCAGATGGAGGAGATAAAGTATACCAGCAAATTCAATAAGGATGAATTGGAAGACAAGAAAGAAGAAGAACCATTTGAGCGGGAGCTCAAATTCTTTCTCTCAAGGGCACTCGATGCGGGAGCATCAAGGATAAGACATAATAAGGTCATACAAGACCATGATACATGTTGTCTATAGTGTGTTAGAGTTAAATATGTTGTAAAAATGAATATATGCTTGTAAGAAGTTGGTAAGGTGACTAGACTTGGCATTTAAGGAGTAATATAGGCTAATTAAGGTCATTTTAAGCCTTGACATCATGTAATAGCTTCCTTGTATGGATTACATGAGAGTATTAAGGAGATATCCACGTGATTTCTATGTAGAGGAAGTTGTTGAGTCTTCTTAGGAGTGTGAATTGGCTTAGGAGTCAGTTTAGGTGCTTGTTAGAGTCTATTCTTAGCTAATGAATACCTATTTCATAGGTGATTCAATGGAGATGAAGGAGGACAGGGGTTCTCAAGGTTGGAAGAAGATGGAACAATGAATAACAACAGGTGTATGATGTTTGAAAGAATAAATATACTCTGCTTTGCATGAAATAGCTTGTTTCAATGGATGTGCACAAGAAACCACTGGCGGGGAGACAGCCAAGATAGAAACCCTCCATGACATGCAAATGATGTAAATCTCGTGATTATTAGCATGGAAAGATTCTACAGGTGATGTGGATCACATTGGTATTTTTTATGTTTTGAAAATGCATAATTTGGATTTTATAGCAAATTGTTGCCTCTCGGGCCTGAACTAGGGCTTCGTATATCTTTTTATTCCATGGATAGAATCACTTGAAACTTTTACAATATCTCTGCATTGATATGATCTAAAGATCATCCAAATTTGGTGAAGAATGATCTTGTGTCGCTCAAGCTATAGGTGACTGTGTATTCGAGATACAACAGTGATGTATAGTTCACATCAAATAAAGAACATACACAGTTTTTGCATTATAACATGACTAATCATGATGATAGATTGATATGATGGAAAAAATAGGGGTATATTGGATGTATTTGCATGATCTCAGGTCTGAATGCATGAAGCTATTACCTTGTTAGCATATAAAAGATGATTGCACAGGATTAGGACTGTATTTGGCAAGAAAGCAAGACTGCAAACATGAAGGAAATGGACACAATATGATGAAAATCCATTGATAAGGTATGGGAGGGAACCTATCCAGGTATATTTGTTGAATATGAATGACATTGGGCATATAGGTACAAGGGAAATTCCTTCCCTCTAGTTATAATCAGACTGTACAGTGGTCTAGGACTGTGTTAGTTCACAATAAAATGTTCAAAGGGCTAATGTCAAGGAGAATTTGAGTTAAGAACCAATGCATGAAGGCTCGGAGGACACCATCCAGGTATGAATAATATGTTTTAATACCTATAAGGAGAAATATTTAATGATATTGCCTTCATTTTGTGTAAAACATGACTGTGGCTGATCTAAATGTTAAGATTCAGAAATCAGACTGGTAAATGCTTGATTTGAGGAGCTAGATGGATGTTGAAGATCTAAAATTTTGTGTGGAGAGGGTTATAGAATATACAGACCTTGTGTAAAAATTTGGAGTCCTAAAACAAAGACCCAGAAAAGTTATGAAGGATTTAGGACTGTCCCAAATGAGTTGGTTTCTCAAGAGCAAGAAATAAAAAAACAAATGAGATAGAGGGAGTTAGACAAAACTTTAAGCCATGAAACTTTAGGAGCAAGGTTTTATGGGAAAATGAGAGCCAATGAATCTTGTTAGACCTTCTGGGTATTCATGAAGCTCTAAAAGTTGAGATAGAGGCGCTGAGTTAAGATGGTGCATCATTTTTGGTATCAGAGCGAGATAGGAGATCAAAGGACAGCCATAACAGGAAACGAAAGGTAGATCCAATACCAAGGAGTTCAAGGTAACAAACACATGTTTTCAAGCTATTTATTTCTATAATTTTCAGAGAACTCCATATTGTAAAGTTTGTGATTGAATCAGTCATGGAGGTAGGAGCAGTGTGTGAATTGGTTAAGTTCCTAAGCTATCAAAAGGAACAAGAAAAGAAAGAGAAAAAGAGGAAAGAGCAGAAGATGAGAGGAAGATTAGCACTTCAAAAAGAAATAGATGAAGTGAAGAGAGATTTGGAGAAAATGACCACCATGTGGTTACAGTTGCAGGAAGAAGAGAGCCATCAGAAGAAGAGTGGCCTAGTATTGAGAGGGAAGATGAAATGGCCTGTGAGGTCATTGGTGAAAAGAGATAGAAGGCACAGAAAGGATGCCTTGAGGAAGAAAGAAGAGTTGCCAAATGAGCAACAAGAAGAGGTGAAAGAAGTTCTCATTGTAGAGAACAAGAAAGAAGAAAAAGTGCCAGAACAAGCACTTAAGGAAGGAAAGGAGAATGAGAGGAAGGTGCTAAGGAAAGGAGCACTCATGGAGACACTATGGTCTCTTGTTTTTATATCTAAGCTTGTGTTTATGTTTGCAGGTATGAAGAACTTGTTGATGCAGGTTAAGCTTAAGAGCTTGAGAAATATGAAGGATGGTGTAAGCCAAGCACCCATGAAGAGAAATGAACAAGACATTGGAAGGACCAGCTTGAAGAGGGATATGAAAAGAATGAAGACTTCCATGATGACAAGGAAGCATGACAGAGAACATGGAGTATTATGATGCATTGGATAGCATCCCAAGTGAAGAAGAAGTCCGGGAAGAGAGTAAAGCCAGACAAGAAGCCATTAAAGAGGATATAGGCAAGCTAAAAGCCATTGAACAAGTAAGTATGATGACTGAATATGATGATCAGATTTATGACAGTGATGTTTCGACATTAAAGAAGACCTAGAGCAAGATAATGATAAGAGGTTAACACAAGAAGATGTGTGTGATCATGCAATGCATAGAAGGTTCAAGGAAATAGAGAATGAAGATAAATCAGCAGAGTCATCAGAAGTATATGCTACCCAAAGAGATCAAGCATAATTATGTGATGCCTAAATGGCTTGAGAAAACTAAGGACAAAGAGGAGAAGGTAGAGTCCAAGAAAGAGACCATCAAACTGGAGCTCAGTCATGAAGAACCAAGGCAAGGTATGGAGGAAAATTCAGTTTACAAGATAAAATCAGTCCAGTATGTCAGTGCACAAGAGAGTAGAAATGAGTACAAACACGGCCTAACTCGTGAATGGAGAAGAAAACATGAAAAACAAATGGTGTATCAACCTAAGGTCATCCAGAACAAGGTATGGCAAGCTAAGAGCTTCAAGGAGCAGCAATACAAAGTCATCAAACATGAAGTAATGGAAAGTGGAAGGTCCTCAAAAGATGGTGAAGCAAGAGCGAGTACTGATCGGGAAGGTCGAGTCGAGAGAAGGATGAAGAAAAACAGGTCCTATATATGATGAAGATGAAAGAGAAGTTGATGGAGCTAACTTGGAAGATGAAATGAAGATACTAGAAGAGTTGATGAAGAGAATGACAGCAAAAACAGAGAGAAATCGGGAAATTGAGAGAAGAAGGAGAACAGTTGAGAAGAAGGAGAGAGAAGAGGTGTTGCCAAGGATAGAGCAGCATGAAAAGTTGCAAGAAATGAAACAAGTAAGGAAAGAGGAACTAGAGAAGGAGGAAGCAGATCAAGGGAGAGAAAGAATGAAAATGACCAAGTTGAAAATGGTCAATGAAAAACAAAAAGAAATGGAGAAAAAAGCACTCTGTAGACATTCAAGAGGTTTCATGTCCTCAACCCTTTACTTCTAATGGTGTTGTTAATATTGTGAATGCGGGTTTGGCGCAGACAAAGAGATGAATCAAGTGTATGATTCAATGAGAAAGTTCATGAGACAAGAGGAACAGAAGATATAGAAGACACATGTGATGATGAAATTGAGGCATTTAAAGGTAGAGAAGCACTAAAGTATGATTTTGAATACATAAGCATGGAACAGCTGAAAGAAGAACTAAAAGCATTAGAGGAAGTCATATATCAAGACAAGGATACTCATGTAGATAGAGATAAAGATAAGACAAGTGAAGTGGTGGTAGAAGAGAATCAGATTGCAGTTGAGGAGGCATATGAACCTTCAAACAGCCGAGGAGGTATATTTTTGCATTGTAGACCTTCTTCATTCCTAAGGTGAAGCAAGCTTATCAAAACGCCAAAAATGAAAGAGAAAGAGTATTATTGATAGAGAGCAGTGGAGAAGACTATCAAGTCTTATGAGAACATTCTTAGCAATGATCAAGGAGCTGTAGCTACATGCTGTTATGAACACAAACCAGAGTTAACATACTTAGTGAAGGAGATAGAAGACCAACAAGAGGCAGAATTGAAGACAAAGACCATGAAGAGGAAGATGAAGCAAGGAGCAAGCAAAAAGAGTAGAATTGAGGAGAGGAAATGCAAGAGCGGATGGAGGAGACAAACTATACCAGCAAATTCAATAAGGAAGAATTGGAAGACAAGAAAGAAGAAGAACCATTTGAGCAGGAGCTCAAATTCTTTCTCTCAAGGGCACTCTGATGCAGGAGCATCAAGGAACAAGACATAATAAGGTCATACAAGACCATGATACATGTTGTCTATAGGTGTGTTAGAGTTAAATATGTTGTAAAAATGAATATATGCTTGTAAGAAGTTGGTAAGGTGACTAGACTTGGCATTTAAGGAGTAATATAGGCTAATTAAGGTCATTTTAAGCCTTGACATCATGTAATAGCTTCCTTGTATGGATTATAGGAGAGTATCAAGGTGATATACATAGGATTTCTATGTTGAGAAGATGGTTGAGTCTTCCTAGGAGTGTGAGTTGGCTTAGGAGTCAGTTTAGGAGCTTTAGAGGGTCTATTCTTAGCTAATGAATACCTATTTCATAGGTGATTCAATGGAGATGAAGGAGGACAGGGGGTTCTCAAGGTTAGAAGAAGATGGAACAATGAATAACAACAGGTGTATGATGTTTGAAAGAATAAATATACTCTGCTTGCATGAAATAGCTTGTTTCAATGGACTGTGCACAAGAACCCTGGCAGGACAGCCAGATAGAAACCCTCCATGACATGCAAATGATGTAAATCTCGTGATTATTAGCATGGAAAGATTCTACAGGTGATGTGGATCACATTGGTATTTTTTTTATGTTTTGAAAATGCATAATTTGGATTTTATAGCAAATTGTTACCTCTCGGGCCTGAACTAGGGCTTCGTATATCTTTTTATTCCATGGATAGAATCACCTGAAAATTTTACAATATCTCTGCACTGATATGATCTAAAGACCATCCAAATTTTGTGAAGAATGATCTTGTGTCGCTCAAGCTATAGGTGACTGTGTATTCGAGATACAACAGTGATGTATCACATTACCAGTCAAATAAAGAACATGCACAGATTTTTGCTTTATAGCATTGCTAATCATGATGATAGATTGATAAGATAGACAAAATAGGGATATATGGGATGTATTTGCATGATCTCAGGTTTGAATGCATGAAGTTATCACCTTGTTAGTATATAAAAGATGATTGCACAGGATTAGGACTGTATTTGGCAAGAAAGCAAGACTGCAAACATGAAGGAAATGGACACAATATGATGAAAATCCATTGATAAGGTATTGGAGGGCACCTATCCAGGTATATTTGTTGAATATGAATGACATTGGACATATAGGTACAAGGGAAATTCCTTCCTCTAGTTATAATCAGACTGCATACAGTGGTCAGGACTGTGTTAGTTCACAATAAAATGTTCAAAGGGCTAATGTCAAGGAGAATTTGAGTTAAGAACCAATGCATGAAGGCTCAGAGGACACCATCCAGGTATGAATAATATGTTTTAATACCTATAAGGAGAAATATTTAATGATATTTCCTTCATTTTGTGTAAAACATGACTGTGGCTGATCTAAATGTTAAGATTCAGAAATCAGACTGGTAAATGCTTGATTTAAGGAGCTAGATGAATGTTGAAGATCTAAAATTTTGTGTGGAGAGGGTTATAGAATATACAGACCTTGTGTAAAAATTTTGAGTCCTAAAAAAAATACCCAGAAAAGTTATGAAGGATTTAGGACTGTCCCAAATGAGTTGGTTTCTCAAGAGCAAGAAATAAAAAAACAAATGAGATAGAGGGAGTTAGACAAAACTTTAAGCCATGAAACTTTAGGAGCAAGGTTTTATGGGAAAATGAGAGCCAATGAATCTTGTTAGACCTTCTGGGTATTCATGAAGCTCTAAAAGTTGAGATAGAGGCGCTGAGTTAAGATGGTGCATCGTCTTCTTGATCAAAGCTTGATCCTTCTCCATTTCTTGGGATGCCTGATTTCTGATTTCTTGGAGCTCCATCAATTCTACATACCTAACCTCCATGGGTCCAAACTCCAACAACTCCAACTACTTCATGAGTTCTAATGTTGGCAACTCAAGTGACATGGGCAAAATTGCCTCTCTTCCATAAACAAGCTTGAATGGAGAATTACCTGTAGATCTCTTGGGGGTTATCCTATCAGTCCATAAGGCTGATTTCAACTTAGTATGCCAAGACCTCTAATTTTCATCAAGAGTCCTCTTGATGATCCTTAACAAGTTCTTGTTTGTAGATTCAACTTGGCCATTACCCTGAGGATAATAATTTGATGAAATGCTTAGGTAGGTCCCATTCTTGATAGCCCATTAAGTTACCTTGGATCCAATGAATGCCAATGCATTATCTAATATTATTGTAGCAGGTATGCCAAATCTAGTTGCTATCCCTTCATAGAAGTCCAGGATGCTAGATTCATTTGCTTCCTTGAGTGCTACTACCTCAGTCCACTTGGTGAAGTAATATGTTGCTGTTAGAATCCACTTGTGTCCTTGGCTTGAATTTGGGTTAATGACTCTAATGAAGTCCAAACCCCATTGCATGAATGGATGGTCAACTGAAATTGGATGCAATGGAAGGGCAGCTAGTCTCTCTTTTTCTGTGAAGAATGCACAATTCTTGCACCTCTTGATCCATGCATAACAATCACTGAAAATATTGGGCCAATAATAGCCAGCCCTCATGATCTTGAGAGTTGTCACTCTTGGTGCAAAATGACCACCAACTGATCCACCATGGAACTCTTCCAACACTCTGTGAATCTGATTTGTCCCAATGCATCTTAGCAGCACTCCATTCACATCCATTTTGAATAAAACACCACCAACAAGAGCATAAGGGACAGCCTGCAATCTGAAGTGTCTCCTTTTGGTTTTATTCATCTCTAGAGGGCATAGGCCTATTGTGTAGGAAGTGCATTATGTCTTGGGTCCAACAAGGAGTGAGGACACCATCATTTTCTTCTTGAATGCTTCCTTGCTCATGGTTGTCTTGCAATGCCAAAACAACCTCTTTCTCATTGCATGCTTCCTTTTGTTTGTTCAAGACCAACTGCTCACACAATCCTTTTCCTCTGACCAACTTGGTGACTTTGATCTCAATGTCATACTCCATGACATGAGTAATCCAACCTGCTCTCTTTTCATTCAGGTCTTTATTGAGGAAGAAGTTTGTAACTCCCACATGAGAAACCAACAATTGAACCTTGTTGTTTGAAACTAGATGCTTAAATTTCTTCAAGCTCCTAATTACTACAAGAACATGCTTCTCAATGAAAGAATATCTCACCTCATAGTCCTCCAGGATTTGGATGAAGAAAGCAATTGGCTGCTCATCATTGTCTTTGTTCTGTTGTACCAAAATTGCAGAAATAGTATCATCACCTCCAAATGCATAGAGGATGAAATCCTTGGAGAAATCTGGGTTAATGAGAGTTGGGGCTTGTGAGATGGCCTCTTTGATTGCTTCAAAACTTGCCTTGCCTTCTGCTGTCCATTTGAAAGCTATGATTTTCTTTAACATCTTGGTGATAGGCTTGACTAGGGCTGTAAAATTTGGGACAAACCTCTCGAACAAAATTTATCCTTCCCAAGAAACTTTGAAGGGATTTCTTGTGGCTTGGCAATGGTAGTGCTCTTATGGCTTCAACTCTTTCTAGATCAATTACTAATCCTTCTTTGGAGACAATGTGGCCAAGGAGCTTTCCTTCATGAGCTAGAAAATAAACTTTTGGGATTCAAAGATACCCCAAATCTTCTACACCTTTGGAATACTTGTCTTAAATGAAAGAGATGGTCTACTGCATTTTTTGAAAAAACAGTGATATCATCAAGATATATCAGCACCATGTTGTTAATCAAATCCTTGAATGCCATGTCCATTGCCCTTTGGAATGTAGCTCTAGCGTTGGACAGCCCAAATGGCATTTTTCTATATGCATAAGTTCCCCATTTGGTTGTGAAGGCTGTCTTGAACTGATCCTCTTCCTTCACCATAATCTGATTGTACCTTGAATAGCCATCAAGCAATGAAAACCTTTCAGATCCAGCAACAACTTGCAAGATCTGCTCCATGGAAGGAAGTGGGTAATGATCCTTGAGAGATGCTCTATTCAAATCTCTAAAGTCAATGCACAATCTGATTTCTCCACTCTTCTTTCTATCTGGAACCAAGTTGGCCACCCAACTAGAATATTTGATAGGGAATATGATACTTGACTCTATCAACTTATTCAATTCTTTTCTCATGAGAGGCTCCATGTGTGGATTGACTGGCCTTTGTTTTTTCCTGATGGGTTTAGCACTTGGGTCCAGTTCAATGGTGTGTTGAGCTAACTTGGGATTGAAACCTTTCAAATATTCATAGCTCCAAGCAAACACATCAGGGAATTCTTGACAAAGTTGTATGAACTCATACCTTTCTTGCTCAGTTGTCATTTTACCAATTTGGAGTGACTTGCCTTCTTCCACCAAGATGGGCACTGAATCTTCTCCCTTGACTTGGATGTTTACTTTCTCCTTCTTGAACTAATCATTAGGATTGAAAATGGACTCCAAAGTGACAAGTCCCTTTGGTAGTTTGTTGGTTCTCAATTGTACCACTTGATCACCATACTGTTGTTCTAACTTTTCCTAATTTTTAGTTGAGAACTCAGCCTCTTCTTGTAAGAAATGGATGATTTGTTGATCATTTTCAAACACTTGCCAAATTACATTGTTATCTGGCACTGAAGGCCTTACAATCACATGAATGCTTGGCTATACTTTGTCTTTCTTGATGCTTTCAACAACATCAAAGGCTGCTCCAACTGCTGCAAGCCTGTCAGCAGCTTGGTTCTCTTTCCTAGGGATGGACTTGATGCTAAAGCCCTCAAAATATTTAATGAGGTCCCACACCCTATTTTTGTATCACTTGAGTAGATCATTCTTGGCAGCATGCTGCCCCTTAACTTGGTTGACAATCAGCTCACTGTCACAAAAAACTTTCAAGTTCTTTATTCCTCTCTTGATTGACCAATGCAATCCTTGTATCAAGGCTTCATATTCAGCAGCGTTATTAGAACATGTAAACTGAAATCTAAAAGCTGAATAATACTTAACCCCTTGAGGTGAAACAAGCATAACTCCCCTCCTACACCTTGTTTAATTCTTGATCCATCAAAGAACAACTGCCATACATCATTGTCATCCTTGTGGTCTAGCTTGGTGATGCTAGGAATAGGCTGATTTTCTTCATGCATGCAATAGACTCCTAGCTCAGATTCTTCTATTTCTTGATAAGGATCAAAATCATGCACCTTGCTTACCCATTCATCAAGAGTCAAATCTGGGATGCTTCCAACCTTGGTGTCAGCTTCATCAGTTCTTGGATAATCCTCTTGATCAAACACTGAACAATTGGTATTGATTTGGCTTAGATTGTGAGGCTCAATGTGAAAATTTACAATAGGCTCAGATTTGATTGTGGATTTAGTTCCATATCTTGTTCTGAACAACATGTGTGACCAATCAGCAGATAAGTAACCTCCAATCTTAGCTATGAAATCCCTTGACAAACATAGGGCAAAGAGTGGTGGAAGATCTATCACCGAGACATCTTGCAAAACAACAACGTTGGGGCATGCATGCAAAGTGAGACTCAAGTTTTTAATCACTCCTACTGTTGTTACTATTGTCCCATCCAATTGCACTACCCCTTTGGATATGACTTCATATTGAAGCCCCAACTGATCAGCTATTTTCTTGGGCATTACTGAACTACTTGCTCCGGAATCAATCATGCAGTTGTGTACTAATTGGTTTCCAATGATCAATGAAACATAGAATGGAGGGGGCTTCAAAATTTTACCTTGTTGTCCTCCATGATTCCCTTAGGCTGGGCAGCATTTGTGAGTACCTTCCCTTTCATTTAGATCTATTGATTTGAAGTTGACCAGTCCTTCATGGCAGCTTGTAGCAAATCTCTTTGGCATGGGATGGATAGTGATCCCCACATTGATATGTTTACATTTGTATTCTTCATCTAATCAATGATGTTGAATGGGGATGAAGCATCTCTCTGTTGTCCCTTGGCCTACACATTCATTCCTTACACATGGGCAGCAACAACTAGCATCTGGGTTGGCTTAGGAGCTAGTTTGGGTGGTCCTTGCATGCTTGGAACTGCATTTTGTTTGCCAACAATTTGTGGAGTGGTAGAAGGTTGTGGATTACTTTGAGCCAATGGCTGTCCTTCCCCCAAATTTCTCCTTTTTGACCTTGTGTTGGCTACAACACTTTGAGAGATTGTTTGATTCATACCACAAAAATCTTCTGCCTGCCAGTTTACAAGTGTGGTATCATTTGGAGCTGATTGTTGCTGGGATGTTTCTTGTTGTTGGTTATTTCCTTGACTCTCTTCACCCTCCATGCCAGTTGTTGTTACCATCAAGGCTTGATTTAGAGAACCATTGAAGCACATAGACTGGTTGTGAGGTTCATTACATGGGAAACACCAATCATACTCCTGAGCTATGTTGTTTTGTACTGGCACTAGTGCTTTAGAGGTAGATGTAGCATTGGGATTATAGGGCTGAAATGGTCTATTGGCAGGAGGCCTTGCTTGATTTTGATTTGCAGCTGGATTGGGTGGTCTTTGAGGCTGATATGGCTGCCTGTTAGGCTGAGCTTGAGGCTGATATGAAGGCTCTGAAACCTTGGGCTTGCTACCTCTTGAGTGTAACCAGCTCATTACCTAAATTTTATAATTGCTTCATGACTTCTTGAAGTTCATTTGAGGCACTAGAAGATGAAGTAGAAGCTTCACTTGAATTCTGATTTCTAGGAGTGGGAATAGGAGCTAAAATAGGTGCTTGATTAGTACTTGGACTCTCTAAATTTGGATATAATGGCATTGGAGGCTGAGGATCTAGCTTACCGGCAGAATCGACAATTTTCAGTTCTAATGGTAATGCTATAAGCAGCAGGATAGTTGTGCCTCCCATGGATTGAATCAACATAGAAATATCAAAATTTAAAGCTTTAAGGTAATATAGAAAAGCACCTTTTGCTTTTGGCCTTCGCCATTGGAATTATCTCCCAAGTCCTTGAAATCTGAAGTTAAAGTCACCACCGCTCATTGGGAGCTCTCTCGATAGTTGTCAATTGTTCCAAAGGGACAAGTTATCCCCCTTTTCTCCAAATTGGTCATGGAGGACTATACATAGCTGGTTCCAATTTTGGATAGATCTCAAGCAAGGCTCCTAAACCATTGCAAAGCTTTCCTTTGAATGAAGATGCTAGTAGTTTGACAAGAACCGCATCTCATCAATCTCATGGATTGCACAAATATTAGCAATATCCTCGACATGATCACCGTGAGTGGTCCGATTCTCTCCAAGAAAGTATGGAATGTTCTTCAAGATCGCAACCGGGATTGGATTTTGTGCATTGAGAGCCAAAGTGAAATTGACATAGGGTTTTTTTGTGCCATTCTGATTGGCCTTAGAATCCTTGTTGATTGGATGAAAGGTCTACCTGTGGAGGAGTTGATAGAGTTTTGTTTGGTGGAGATGGAGACCTTTGAATCCTCTCCTCCTCTTTGTCTTCTTCTTGGAGATAATTGTAGATACTCAAAAATACTTCTTCTTCTCCAAATATTGACCTTGTGGTGATTCTTCTCATGAGTTTTCAAGTCCGTATCGCTAAAAATAGCTGATTCTTCTTCCTGGAGTCGCTGATGTGTAATTCAGGGTTATTTTAAGCAAGAAACTTGCAACAAATGCACATAAATTTTGTTTCAATGAAGATGAAGACCTCGGAGGTCCCACCAAGTGTGCCAAAATTGTTAGTGCAAATCAGCAAAGCACCTCCGGATGTTGATCGATTTCTAGTTTGACATTTGGACATCCAAAGTGTGATTGCACAACATTCAATCTTTTCCCCAAGTGTGGGACTTGTAAAAATGGGAAAAGAATCTCGTGTTAGAGGTTGGTTCCTCAACTCCTCTGATCAGGTGTATTACTTGAAAATTGTAGAGGTTTAAACTCAAAATCCTACTATAAATTCCAAGGGGACAGAGATAGAGAATGTAAAAGAATTAAAACTAATGCTAATAAGGTGATGCACCAAAGGAGTGGTGAGCATTTTTTACTTATGAAAATTGACACAGGTTATAGAAATGCAGAAAACATCATGCACAAACCGATAAAATGTAATGAAAGATAATGGATGAATCATACAACACAAGAGGAGGACTCGAAACTCATTCACATAGCTTGCATTGTTATTTTTAATATAAAAATACATGCATTACATCAACAGTAAAGGCAAAAATATGTTACAAGTATTGAAATAGGTATGGTATTCCACAAAATCACTTTCTAAGGTGAAAGAGGGAGCCTGCAAAACATAAAAATGTCCAACCCCTTCAAAATGAGCCAAATCTGGCTTTTAACAATGCCCATTCGAGCTCAGGAGAGAGAAACGCAGAAAAAAGGAGAAAGCTTTCAACCACCAACCAAATTCATAATAAATAGCATGGGTTCCCTTACAAATCCACTTCCCAACATTTTTGACCATGCTGGGAGAGAATGTGAGCCATACTGCATTAAAAATGGTGGTTGAAATGTCAGTTTTGTTCATTTCCACGTGCAGAGGCGTTTCCAATTTTCTCTCTCTAAAATCCACCAAAACACAAAATTGAGCCTGGAATCATGTAGATAATTTCATTAGCTTTCCATTGATATAAAGAATGCAAAAAATTGAGCTTTGGATCGAAATTTATGCCCCTCTGAAAATTTAGGGCAAAACAGGGCCGAAAATGGTTGGCGGGACAAAATTTTAAAATTTTCCCACTTTTTGCATTTGGAAAAATTTCCCCAAAAATCCCCACACCTGCTGGCTCGGTGCCACATGGCATGTTCTGATTGGTTGTGGGCCTTTCCTGCTTCTTTTTCCACCATTTCGGCCTTTGGAAAATTTTCCAAAAATTCTCCGCCGACTGGATGACCCGAGGACACGTGGCATGATGTGATTCGCCGCAGCATTTGCTCTTAAATTTTTTGTCATTGTTGACCATCTTCTCTGAGCTAGACACATGGCACAACCCCATTAGATGCGGGCATGTCTTCTTCATTTTTCTTGTGGGCCTGTCTTGCATTTTTGCCGCCACGTGGACACGTGGCATGGTCCTATTGGCTCAGGTTTTTGGGGGGCGGACTTTCTTTTTAAAATTTCCCTCACTTGGGTGAAAAGGATAAAATCCTTTTGCACCTCTGACCCCCGCCACCCCGGTGACACGCGGCGACATGCTATTGGATGCGGGCCTTAGGCTGGAATATTTTACTTGTGCTAACCCTTGGGAAATTTTCCCAACTTCTTTCCCTTAGACACGTGGCATGGTTCTATTGGCTCGGGTTTTTAGGGGGCGGAATTTCTTTTTAAAATTTCCCTCACCTGGGCAAAAAGGATAAAATCCTTTCACACCTCTGACCCTCGCTGCCCCGGTGACATGCGGCGACATGCTATTGGATGCGGGCCTTAGGCCGGAATATTTTACTTATGCTAACCCTTGGGAAATTTTCCCAACTTCTTTCCCTTGGACACGTGGCATGGTCCTATTCACCGGCGGGCCATCGGGCCAAAAAATTCCTTCTGAAACCTTTACAAACACTTGGTAAAATTTCTAAATTTTCCTCCACCCTCCGCCACTTGATTGCTGACATGGTGCTCTCTGATTGGCCGGCGGGCCTGTCTAGGGAAAATTTCCCACAAAAACTCCGTCGAGCCATAACTTCAAAAATACATGGAGTTAGGAGGAAAACTTTACCTTTCTGGAAAGTTGAGAAGGAGCTCTATCTAATGGTGCCATTTCTAGAACATCTTGAGTGCCTGAAAAGTAAAAATTCTGACTGAGGCACAAGGGAGGAATGAAATGAAGGGAGTTAGTCACAAAATGAGCAAGGGGCTCATTTTGGATAACAAAGGTAATATGGGGAGTCAGACTAACTCCGATGCTCACCTGACAGAGTGAGCTTACAACCAAGTGTTGTACTACATCTCAAACTCCATGTAGTTCTAGTGAGTGTGTGAAATAATCATGCCCTAGGATGGCCTTGTGCAAATGAACTTGATAACATGCTAGCTAGATGTAACAATGTAGATAGAATGTGTGGATGTCGAAATGAACTTCCCCTTCCTATGTTGTGTATGCAAAAATTGTAGTCCCTTATCCCTTGATTGAATGCTAGATAGATTCCTTTAATTTCTTTGGATGCAAGCTTAGGTGATAGTAATGATGCTTAGAGTTTGGTCCTTTATTTTGGTCACATAACTATGTATTTATATGATTCCTTTGGTTGAATTTTGTAATTGACAAATGGAAGGATGACCCATAAGAAAATAAGATTCCCAAAAGATAAAAGAGGCCCAAAAAGAGAGAGTAAGGTGGAAAGAGGTCGGGAGTCCAGTGGGGACGAGGGTGCCTGTGGCGCTAGTGTTCGAAGTCATGAAATATAAAAAAGTAAAATACCTGATTGGGTTGTCAGGTGTGAAAGACCATATAGACAACAAGAAACAAAGACAAAATGCCAAATATAGACGTCGATTACTATTTTTCTTGCTTAGGAATCATATGAATAGTAGTATGTGTTTATGGACCTAGAAATGTACCCAAGTGTGTAATTTTGTGTCTATAGAAACCTAGATATTTAAACTTTCTACATGTACAACACTTTCATATTGCATAGTGTGTAGACAATTGTGCTCGACTGGATAATGATGGGTCGCTTTAGTAAGGCCACAAACATTCCAAGAGTACACAATCATTGGGAAACATCAAGGTGCATGAATCCCTCATCATTAAGGGTTTTGAGGGAAACAAACTTATTATTATTGCTAAATTTCCATTGGGAAAGAGGCACATAGTCCAGAATCTAGAACGGTCGATACTTTTCTAGGAAAATTCTCCATCTTCCGAGGGGAAAGGGCTTTGAGAACGACAAGGAACCGAATTGTGCTCAAGTAAGAAAATGTTGTTAGCTTAGGTTACTCACCCCATAATGGGGTTGTGAAACTTGAAGAATGGAGGTAGAACGCATCTTTGGATGATGCAACGAGTGGGGTGTATGAGACAAGAAGTGAATATTTAGTAACGGGTGGTGGATCTTGTTTAACAATAGAGACTAGATCCGAAGTACCCAAAATATGATAAATAGTTGGCAGGATGAGTTGAACCACATGGCACATTTTTTTATTTGTGACCATGGTCCATCCATTCGAGGTTATTTTGGGAGGCTTAGTTTCCATTTGATTTGATTTTGGTGAGGGTTGTTGTGTGGAAGCCATTAAAGGGAATTCTTAAATCATATGGTTTGAGGCATAGTAGTGGAAGCACGTATTTGGAAGGTTAATGTAAAGCACCCATTGAGAAAATTGAGTGCTTCCAATATAGATATCAATGGTTTCCTTAAGGTCTTTGGCCAAATCAATTTCAACATAGACACATTTTTTAGGATGGGATGTGTAGAATTTGGGTTGTTCAAGGAAAATGAAATTCCCTAAGGGTTTGATGAGTTTCTAAACAAATCCCTAAAGGGGGAGAGGAAGACTAGGAAACTTAACCCAAAATGTGATTTTGAGTTTGTCTTGCTCCTATACTTGGAAGTCTCATGTCCAATGGAAAAAAACAACCAAAGTTTTATAGATGAACCAAGAACCATGATTAACAATGGCATTACAATGTTTGATGTTATTGAAATGAAATAAAAACAATCCCTTGGTTAGGTTTTGAACTCCCTCAAGCTTGACACCATGGGACTGCCAATGGTTATGAACACATTGTTTAAATAGCTCTCTAGTGGGGATTGGCAAGCAATATAACAAATGGTATATGATTCAAGCCAAGGATAAAATTTATACGTTAATTCAAAAACATCATGTAAATGGTTTCGGGTCAAAACCAACACCTTCAGGAAAACCGTCAAGACAAATTTCTTTTTCTTCTTCGGTGCCATGATTGTCTCAGAGCTCTGCCGATATATACCTACAACATAAAATGTAAGAGTTGAAGTGTAGATCATTGATAAAGGATTTTAAGCCTTCCAAAGGATGGAAGGGGGGTTTAAATCAACACAATAAATGTGCAGAGCAATTGTTCCTAGATCAAATGGATCAATGGTGTGATAGCAAGGTTGATAAAGCAACATGCGAGCTATAACTAAACCCTTCCACTATTATGAATCCTTACAACTTCGAATTCAATAATATGAAAAATGTACCCCACGTGTCATTCAACAATGGTTTAGTAATTCAATGCAACACTAGAGTTATGTTTTTCATGAGTAAATCCTCTAATAAATTTGGTGTATCTTGATCCAATTTTTACTTTCCCTTTTCTTTATTCATTAACTTATCCTCAAAATATCTGGAGTAGATAAACATGTTTTAACTATTTAAAATTAAAATATTAATGTTAAAAAATAGGTACAATTATAAATGATGCCTTTCCCTAATGAAGGCATTAGTAAATGTTGTAGGGATGTCATATGAGAACGAGTCTTTCTATGAATACCACCTTGTCCCTTTTATTTTTTCCTTCATAAATAATTTTATTTTGGAACCGACGCTAAAGTTAAATGTATACAAACATGCCTTAAAATACAATTTAAAACAATATAATATGAACAAATTAATTTTATAATGTTTAAACAAAAAAATGTAGTGTAAATGAAGTACAACCGATACACATACTTATTAGTGATAAATGATATTTATCTAATTATACATTTTTGTCACATTTGAAAAATCTTTCCAAGAATTAAAAATAGACTCCATTGTATGGCCAAGATATTATGATTTTTTGATTGAATTCTCCAAACCAAAAGGAAAAACCTATGTCATTATATTGCCATTATAAAACACACATTAGATAAATTAAATTGTGACATAAATACCCAATTACTTTTAATTATGTTCACTAAAATTTTCAGAGCTAAAAAGTTAACGTTTAATTAATTATTTCTAAAATGAGAGAGGATTGTTTGTGCCATAGAGATGCATCTTAAAGTTATTGATATTTGAGAATAGCCATCACAATTTGACAGTGAAAATGTGCACCCATAATTATGAAGCATGGAGGATGTTCTAGATAGGTACAAAGTGTCTAGGACACTCCTAACATGTAAAAAATAATCCCGCAACAAGTTGTTGACTATGTTTTTGTGGTTTTATTCTCACAATCTTCTCATAAATTTCTACAATTCAAAATCTATAACTTACATAACAAATATCCTCTCCTCCTTAAGCTAGATAATAATATGTGAAGATTTAACAAAATAATTATACTTGTGGGTCTATGTTGTAGACACCCCAAAATCACTCACTTGTTTCCATCTTATCCTAGTTTGCTTCTTAGTTCATCCCCTTTCCAATCGATTAATAAAATTGATTAATCATGTGCATTGTACCCCTTTGGATTAATTAAATTAGTCTTTAGTACCCCTATTAGCTAAATTAATTATCATTTATTAATTAATTAGTGTGCACATCCTAGTCAACTTCCACTTAGATTCTTAGTCAATGTACCACTTAGACTCCACATGGACTCCACTTCACCAGTCCATTTAACTCACTTTTAGAATCCTAGAAAGGGAGGCAATTAAATGGCTAATTAATTCATTTAGTGCCCCTAAATGACATTGATGATTAATTCATTAATCGCTATTCGGTCCCCTCAAGTTTTATTTTTAGCATGTACATTCAACCATGTTCAACCAATTTCTAACAACTGCCAATTTTGCCTTTATAAAGTGCAGACTTACACTATTACAAATCCTCTTGAATTTACTATATAAAAACTCTATCAAGTTGGCTTCAATATCTACATATTGGAAACTCTATCCAAGACCAAAAATCTATGTTCGTAAAGCAATTGTATCCATGTTTGGAGATCATTCAGAGCACTCACAATCGTTTCTAACAAGGTTACACAGCTTCAAATTTCACACAACCTTACTCAAGGTTGCATGGAAAGCTACAGGGAAGTTTTCATTATTTGTGTATCTTCCAATTACAATCTTCATTTTGGCACGCCAGTAGGACTCCCACCTCTCTTCATTTATTTTTGTGTTTCCTTTGTTATTAAGTCAGTATCACTTGTTTTGTTTGGTTTGTCTCATACTAACTCTTTACTTTGTGTAGGCCTTACAAGTGTATGCAGATGTTCTAGAGCAGTAAAACCTTTTCATTGTAAACTTCACACAAACACTTCATTTTATTTGTTGTATGGTTTAGGCATTTAATCTTGTTTCACAGGGTTTTAGGAATCAATTAACCTTTTTGTTTGGATTCAAAGTGTTTTAATTATTTTATGGTTTTTGACAAACATAGAAAAACAATTATTTTGACCTCTAAAGCATTCATGCTTTAACACCTACATTTGGTGTTTATTATTTCAATGTCTTAGAATTCATTATTTTCTCGGTTTTTTTGGCAATAGGCACTAAAACACTTGCAAAAATTCAGTTTTGACCTTTGTTGGAAACATTCAAACCTATCAATAAAAATAATCTTATTAACCAATTTAAAAAAAAAAATTAAAAAAACTCAATAACAAATTTTAAACCCTAACTACCCCCCATCCTCCCTCCTCCCATGGCTCACCGAGCCAAATACCTACCCAACCATCCCTCCCCGCCCTGCAGTACACGCCTCATCCCATGGCCAATCCCCTGAGCCACACACTCGTCCATCTCTCCTCGTGAGCCCTCGACTCTGCCTCAACACCAAGCCCTCCTTGCCCATGCACACACCAAAACTTGCAACCAAAAACACCCTACACAAAACAAACTAACACAATACTTACACGCAAAAAACACAAAACCAAAAACCGGTTGATTCATGCTTCTAGGTTTACGCTTTTTTTTTTTTGTTTTTAGCTTACAAACTTATGGGTTTTTCTTAAAGCTTAAGTTCAAACTTTAGTTTAGCTACTCTTTTTATTATTTTAGTTAATCTTTTTATTCTTATTCTTATTATTTGTTTTTTTTAAAAATTTATTTATTCATTAAACTAGATTATTTATTGCCTAAGGTTTAGTTTAATACTAAACACACAAAAACAACCATTTCTTTAATTAATTACCTCATTTAGTCTAAATCTATTTTGTGGTTTTGTTTCATTAATTAATTAGTCTCACTAATTTTATTTCGTATTTTTAAAACTAAATTTGGACCCTTATATTTAATTTTTAATCCATTTTGCTAAACTAGACTAATCATAAAATTTGTTTTTGCAGGTTGTTGGATGCTTCAAATCCAATTTACTTCTTTGTTCAATACTTTTCTGAATGTTTCCTGTTTCAAACCATTTTTTTACTAACTTTTCCATCAGCTTCTTATTTTTGACTAATCGTGAAAGTTGTTAATTTAGGGTTATTGGATGTTCTAGTCCAATTTTCGTCACTTTTCAAGCCTTTTGTCATCGTTTCATCGTTTTTGTATATCAACTAATGTTTTGTGGTAGTTGTTGGATTCCATTTTCATTGTCATTTTTTTTTTGTGAAGATTGTTACAACACCCTTCACGTGTAAGTTCTTCTCTCGTGTTTATTGCAAGTGATCTTAAGAATCGAAACATGATTGTATGATTTCTCATTGTTTTCTTTTAAGCTACCTTAGAAAACTACTAACACTTGTTTGCAGGACCGCATAATAAAACCACTCAAAACTACTAACTGCAGGTTGCCTTGGTCATGAGACCATTCAAACTACTAATTCATTGTGTGTAGGGAATCTTTTTAATCAAGATAAAATTAACACCATACACTATATTTATAGGTATGATTGACAAATATATTGCCCAAATTGGCCATATAGTTATGGGAAGTTCTTTGGCTTAAGCCATAAAACACACTTGAGGAGTACCACAGAACCCTATAGTAGTCAACACATTGATGGAACTGACTAACGAAACAAGTACCCCCATCCCAACTATCTAGTGCAACCTTGTGAGATTAGAGTCATAGATATCCTTAGTGGCGACCCCAGTGTGATTCATTTGAGAAAGATCTTTTCTCATTGTTTCAAAAGGGGTAAAGTAAAGCCGAAGCTAGAAATAGCACCGCGCTCGCTCGGGTATATTGTTGACACCTAGTTGAGTGAACCACCTAGGAAGCCACACCTTGTCCTAGCCAGCCTAAGGTAGAGGCCAACTTTCACTACATCATTTTTTATTTTTCTCACATGTTGTACACTTGTGTTTCACTCTTGTCATTCACATTTTCTCTCTCATCCACCTTGTCACTTTGTAAATGTGTCTAAGTCTTGGGTTACGGAAATCCATATCCACACTTGAGCACTTTCATTATTTTTCACTAAGTCTTGACATCGTGATACTTGCTTTATCACGGTCAAGCACCCTCTTGATCATCTCAATCTTTCATTGTCGCAAGTCTTAAGTTTAACATTATCTTGTTGAACTTTAAGCTTCTCATCTTACATTTTCACACTTCACATTCAATTTGTTAAATTGACGACATCTTCTATCTTTCTACGTCGGTGCACTTCACAATCACTTTGTTGCATTGTCAACATTCTTCATCATTTCTTCACTTCTCTATTTAAAGCATTCATTTTGCTTTAATTCGAGATTATTAATCGATTACTTCCCTTTATCTCGTATCTCCACTTTCATGAGATTTGGACATTTTCATCATCATTTCTTCACTTTTTCGTTCTGTAAGTGCTCCCATTTCTTTGTTGTGTCTTCTCTTTCAACACACTTTTGTTAAGAGTAGACATCTTTCATCATCTTCGTAGGTCTCCTCTCTTAACACCCACCTTGTTAAAAGTCGAGCAAACTCATCTCTTCCTCCTTGACACTAATTTTGTTAAGAGTTGAGCATCTTTCATCATGTTTTAAGTCTCCTCTTGTCGCACTCATTTTGTCACAAGTTGAGAAAACTATCCTTTTTCATTTCTTCCCTCTTTACATTCACTTTGTAAATGGTTACCCATATTTTTCAAACATCTTTATCTTTCTTAGCATCCATTTTGCTAAGATTCCTTTACACTAACATTTCAATCTCACTTCCACCTTATCATCACTCATTTTAAGTGTCGCAAAGTTCACCTTTTTCATTCCTCTTAACACTCATCTAGTTAAGAGTTAACTTTTCACACCCTCTTGTCATCACTCTTATCACTCATTTTGTTAAGAGTTGATTGCACTATCTTTGTTAATTCTCTTCCACCTTAACATTACTCATTTTTTAAGTGTTGTGAAGTATCCCCCTTTGTCGTGGCTCTTAACACTCATCTTGTTAAGAATTCCCCTTTTCATCTCTTCGTCACTCTTATCATTCCTTTTGTTAAGAGATGGTCGTGTTCACCTTGTTGTGGCCCTTCTCCTTTAACATCCATTTTTTTTGTTACGGAGTAGAGCACATCTAACCCATTTAGTCCTTTTTCTCTTAACTCTCATTTTGATTAAGAGTCGGGAAATCAACTAACCCTTTTCGCCTCTTCCCTCTTAGCATTCATTTTGCTTAGCCTTTTAGGTTTACGTTTTTTAATTTTTGTTTTTAGGTTTATAATATAGTTTACAAACTTAGGGTTTGTTATTTTTTTAGCTTAAGTTCAAACTTTAGTTTAGTTATCGTTTTATTATTTTAGTTAATATTTTTATTCTTATTCTTATTCTTTGTTTTTTTTTCTAAAATTCTTTATTCATTAAACTAGATTGTTTATTGCCTAAAATTTAGTTTAGTACTAAACACAAAAAAATATTTTCTTTAATTAATTACCTAATTTAGACTAAATCTATTGTGTGGTTTTGTTTCATTAATTAATTAGTCTCACTAATTTTAACTCAACTTTTAAAAACTAAATTAGGACCCTTGTATTCAATTTTTCGTCCATTTTGCTAAACTAGACTAATCGTAAAATTTTCTTTTTGCATGGTTGCTAGACATTTTAAATCCGATTTACTTCATTTTTTCGAGACTTTTCCTCAATGTTTCCTTGTTTTGGACCATTTTTAACTAACTTTTTCCATCAGTTCTTCTTTTTGACTAATCATAAAAATTTGTTAATCTAGGGTTATCAGATGTTTTGGTCTAATTTTGGTCACTTGTCAAGCCTTTTGTCATCTTTTCATCATTTTTTTATATCAACTAATGTTTTGAGGCAATTGTTGGATTCCATTTTCATTGTCATTTTTTGGTTTTTGTGAAGATTTTCGCAACACCCTTCATGTGTATGCTCTTCTCTCACACTTGTTACAAGTGATCTTGAGAATCATAAACGTGATTGTGTGATTTCTCATTGTTTTATTTTTGATCTACCTCAGAAAACTACTAATACTTGTTTGTAGGACCACATTACAAAGACCACTCAAAACTACTAACTGCAAGTTGCCTTGCTCATGAGATTATTCAAACCACTAATTCATCATTGGTGCAGGGAATATTTTTAATCAAGATAAAATTAACACTACACATTGTATTTGTAGGTGTGGTTGACAAGGCTATTTCCCAACCACCATAACTGTGGGAAGTGCTTTGGCTTAAGCCATAAAACTCACTTAAGGAGTACCACAAGAACCCCAAAGTAGTCAACACATTGAGGGAAATGGGTACCCATCCCAACTGTCTAGTGCAACCTTGTGAGATTAGAGTCACGGATATCCTTAGTGGCAACCCCATTGTGATTCATTTGAGCAAGATATTTTCTCATTGTTTCAAAGGGGTAAAGTAAAGCCGACACCTAAGCAATAGTATGCACTTGCTCGGTATATTTCGACACCTAGTTGAGTGAGCCACCTAAGAAGCCATGCCTCTTCCAAGCCAATCTAAGGTAGAGACCAACTTTCACTACATCATTTTTCTTTTTTCTCTTGTGTTGCATACTTTTGTTTCACTCTTTTCATTCATGTTTTCTCTCTCATCCACCTTGTCACTTTGTAAACGTGTCTAAGTATTGGGTTACAGACATCCATATCTGCACTTGATAACTTTCATTATTATTCACTAAGTCTTGACATCATGATACTCGATTTATCACAGTCAAACACCCTCTTAATCATCTCAATATTTCATTGTCACAAGTATTAAGTTTAACAATATCTTGTTGAAATTTAAGCTTCTCATCTTATGTTTTTGCACTTCATGTATTCACTTTGTTAAATTGATGACATATTTTATCTTTCTCCCATCATTTTGTTGGTGAACTTCACAATCACTTTGTTGCAGATCGACATTTTTCACCATTTCTTCACTTCTCTATTTAAAGCATTCACTTTGCTTTAATTTGAGATCATTAATCAATTACTTCCCCTTTATCTCTTATCTCCACTTCGATTAGATTTGGAACTTTTTCATCATCATTTCTTCACTTTTTGTCACAACATTCACTTTTTCATTCTTTAAGTGCTCCAATTTATTTGTTATTTCTCCTCTTTCAACATGAGTTTGTTAAGAGTAGATATCTTTCATCGTCTTCGTAGGTCTCCTCTTTTAACACCCACCTTGTTAAAAGTCAATCAATCTCATCACACTTTCTAAGTCTCTTCCTCCTTGACACTCCTTTTGTTAAGCGTTGAGAATCTTTCATCATGTTTTAAGTCTCCTCTTGTCGCACTCATTTTTTTACAAGTTTGACAAACTAGCCTTCTTTCATTTCTTACCCCTTTACATTCACTTTGTAAAGGGTTGTGAAGCTTTTTCAAACCTCTTCATATTTCTTTACACTCATTTTGCTAAGAGTCCTTTACACTAACATTTCAATCCTAAATTCCACCTTAGCATCACTCATTTTTCAAAGTGTAGTGAAGTCCACCTTTTATTCATCTTAACACTCATCTAGTTAAGATTTAAATTTTCACACCCTCTTGTCATTGCTCTTATCACTCATTTTGTTAAGAGTTGATTGCATTCACTTTGTTAATTCTCTTCCACCTTAACATTACTCATTTTAAAAAGTTTCATGAAGTCTCCCCTTTGTCGTACATCTTAACACTCATCTTGTTAAGAATTCCCCTTTTCATCTCTTCGTCACTCGTATCATTACTTTTGTTAAGAGTTGATTGTGTTCATCTTGTTGTGACCCTTCTCCTTTAACATCCATTTTTGTTACGAAGTAGAGAACATCTAACCCATTTATTCCTTTTTCTCTTAACTCTCATTTTGATTAAGAGTAGGGTAATCAACTAACCCTTTTCACCTCTGCCCTCTTAGCATTCATTTTTCTAGGGTCAATTTATCATTTCTTCCCTCTTCCATCTTAACATTCACTTTGCTAAGGGTTGATTTTTCTATCACACCTCTTCTCGTTCCTCCCCTCTTTCAAACAATGGTGGGAATATGACATTGCAATTATAGTCCCTTTCAATGGAAGGAAATAAATCCTTTCCATATCAGCTTTGATGAAGAGGACGAAGACCCACTCAAAAATCCTTCTATAGACACCACTTTGTAAAAAAAAAAAGACCAATTCCTTCTTCATCTCCTTGCAATGGGAGCAAGATTTCCCTTGGAATTTGATGAGGATGAATTAAAAGCCTTAAAATCACAACCTAAATCCCCTAAGGGTCCACCATTCAAGTCAAACAAACATGACGATGTAGAACCAAGTAAAACAAATGCCGATAATAAAGGAAAATCTAATGCTTCGTCCTCTAATCCCAACCAAGCCTTTCTTGATCAAATCAATGCAATGGTGAAATAATTGGCTCTCTTATCCTCTACAATCACTAACAACGATACCAAAGGTATCGAACACATGAATAAAAGTGACGACACCTTCAAAAATCATTCTGAGACCAATAACGAGAATAAAAATCATAAGAATGATAAATCACCATTTATCCCACAAAAAATTCACCATTTTCTCAAGAGTGGAAAATTATGAAGGTCACCATCTCGAGCATGCAATAAAAACATAAACAATTCAATTTTGATGAATTATGTCCATACCCTTTCGACATGGACATCTTATGCATACCCTTCCCACGCTCTTTCGAGACACCCAAATTTGACAAATATAAGGGCAAAACCAATCCTAGAGAGTATGTCAAGGAATTCTTCATGGCATGCCAAGAGGTGGCTTATAACGATATCTTTCTCTTGTGCCTCTTTCCTAAAAGTCTAGGAGGACAAGCTTTGGACTAGTTTTTACACCTTCTAAAGGGATCTATTTCTACCTTCACGGACCTCTCTGAGAAGTTTTTCAAACACTTCTCTTTTAATATTGACTCGAGGTCACAATGATGGATTTTTACAATGCCAAACAATGACAAAAAAAGAGAGATTTGTATGGTTTACAATGATGGCGAGGAATCACAAGTCAATTCCCATGTTCAATCTCTGAGAAACAAATGGTTAGCATCTTTGTCCCTAACTTTAACGATGAGTTTTCATTTCACATACAGATGCACTTACTCATTAGTTTTGAGGAAATTATCAAAAAGGGAACACAAATCGAAAAAGACCTCATTTCTAAAGCTTTGATCAAGCTTCATTATAAAGACAATGGGCATAATCGTCACAACAAAAACCCTATCACTTCTAACTATAAACCTAGGTACATCAACCACAACCGTAACATTGTCAATGATGGTGTCATGGATAATCGCAATGTGCATAACTTAAAGAATATAAAATTAAAAGAGATTAAGTCTAAACCATCCATCACCATTCCAAAATGAGAAACGTTTCCTCTTCCTCATGATTACAACCAAAAATAATATACATCTTTGGGGGAATCTCTTTCAAACATCTTAAAATAGCGGAAAGTGCCAATATGGTCACTTACCCTATTACACAACCCTTCCTGAAGGAGAACCTAAGCCAAGTTGGTATAGACCTAACACATATTGTGATTTTCATCACATTGATGGTCATCAAATGGAAAAATGCAAACAACTTCACAATTACATCCAAGACCTCATTGATAATGGAGACATAGTGGCTGGAGACCTACCACCTAACCATGATACAAAAGGAAAATCTCATGAACATGGGGAATCCTTGAACAACGTTATTTATAAATCCATCATATCAGTTTACACATCTTAAAGAGGGTCTATATAGTGCTTTTCAACAATTACTAAGGCTAACATGATCGAATATCCACCTACGAGACCCTTTTCTAATGGGGAACCCAATTCTACGTCATACATTGCATCAGAAAATTGTGAATACCATCACATGGAAGGTCATTCTACTGATAATTACACACCTCTTCATCATTATGTCCAAGACTTAATTAACAATGGAACCATCTCTACTGAACTCCATGATGAGTCTCTTACAATCAATGACACATCAATTTCCACTTCTAATGAAGAGTTGAATGTTTTCCCGCTTCGTCTATACTGACATTAAATGAGATCACGATGAAGGTCAAGTATCTCTCCCTTCAAATCAATCTAGTTATTCTCCATATTTTCTTTCATTCGCACAAACAAATCTTGAACATGTTTTGGACAAAAATATTCTAACACCTAATGAGAACTTGACCTTTCTCCAAGTCTCTCTTTCAAACCTTGACATAATAGATGAGGGTTCATCATCAAGCCCCATTGAGTTTGATTCTATTATTTCCATTTTGGATCCTACGCGTAACATTTCTAACTTTTTTGTCTAAACATAATCACAACAAGCTTGGAAACTTGTAACAATGCAACATTTTGTGTCCATTATACCTCACACAATCAATCTTATTGTGTATCTCATCAACGATGTTTCCTACTGTCAAGACATATACATGTGTACACTCTTCGAGGCGTGTATACCTAGGAAAAAATACTTATGCAAAATTTTCAAGCTTTAATTGCAAATATTTCGACAAATCATCTAATTCACAACCTAGAAGGAGAAACATTGAATATCTCCTCTCTATGGATTATAAGGAACCTTGGGTGTACATCTAGAGATCAATCCTTCTCTGTTCACATTATTTCACTCACGATGAATATAAATCTCAACATATTCCCCACATACATAATATTCTTCCAACATCACAAAGGTCTTTTGATATCATCGAAGACATATCTAATTGCACATCATTTGAATTGATTCCTATCCACCCAAGTCTCATACTTCATGACTCATGAATCATTTAATTCAATCCTTTGACTTGGAACATTTCCACCCAAGTCTCGTATTGCAGGACTTATCAAATCTTTGGATTTCCACCTTTGACTTGGACCTTGTCTGCCCAAGTCTCATATTTCAGGACTTATCAAATCTTTGGATTTCCACTTTTTACTTGGATTTCATCCGCACAAGTGTTGTATTTCAGACCCTTAAGCTTTAATGAATATGAACCTCTTTATTCTTTGAGTCCATTTTGAATCCTCATCTGCCAAAATTTAGAAAACTTAAAAAGCGAATAAAAATTTGTATTAAAGCACTATTTGCAAATCAGAAATGAAAAAGTGAGTTCAAATAATGTTAAGAATTCCATCTATTGCCAAATATCTTAATCACACAATTATCATATATTTGATTTCTTCGCCTATCACGACACAAAAGTTAGCCTTGTTCCTATTGGGCATTATGTGTCTCATCTTTGTTATGATTTCTACCATTTTAGATCTTTTTACATACGAATTTGTCATGAAGTTTACTGATGGAAAATCCTCCTTTACAAATACGCTATCTCTTTAACAGAAAACTCAAACTTCTTTACCCGACCCTTTTGACCACCCATCTCAATCTATGGTGTTGAACCCTTGTATCTTACTAGTCACATGAGGTTGAGACTTGGGGGCATAATGTTCATTCTCAACATAAGAAAAATTAAATCAATCTAAAAATACAAAAAAAAAAAAAAACTATAAAATCACTACACCTTTCATCCTTCATAGTCTTCAGTGATAAGCCCATACTTCTCACTAGTAGTATGAGACTAGGAATGGAGGAAGCCCTTACTTGCCTACATTTTTTCTTCAATGTTAAGCCCTTTCCTTTACTCGATGGAATGGTACAACATGTAGGGGTCCTTCACAAAAATCAATCAACAAATAAAGCCTTTATGAAATCTTAATCAAAGTGCTTAATCAAAAACATCCCAAGTAATTTAGCTGCTCATGTTAAAGAGAGATAATAATTCCTTCAACTGGATCTTGTCAATTAGTAGGCCATCTATAGATCTAAGTCGATTCAAAACCTATAAAGTGGAATCATCTTGGAATCAGTTAGATAATCTTGATTGGAGATGAGTTACATTTTTCTCATATGGATCATTGTTACACCTTGTGTCTTCACTTCCATATCATTATTCATCTCATTTTCAAGTCCTTATTGGATCTTAGTGTGAGCCCTCACATATTCCTAGTTACGCTGGAGTCATGACTGGAGTAAAACACCTTATCATTTTACCATCTACATTTTTGCCAATAGAATGGAGTGATTTTAATTATTTTCACTTGCTTTCAAGCGAAAGTGCACCGCTTTTACCAAGTTATAAAATACCAAAAACATTCAAAAATTTACAAAAAAAATATAAATTGTTTAAAAACACAAAAACAATATAAAATTGTTCCCAAAAAACAAAAACAATATAAAATTTTCAAAATCAAAACATTCAAATAATGTTTGATCAACTTTCAACAACTAGATAACACAATTCAACAATTTCACCATTTTGACGATGCTCCTCATGATCATTCCAAATCATATTTATTTCATGTGGTGTATATATATATGCTTGAGGAAATCATTTACATGTTCGCAATATAAATTTTCTTGGGGCACACTTGGATTTTACATTTTAATCCAATACAGATCAAACTTCAATGGATCGACAAAAGTATCTTTTGGAGTATCTAAGCATCACTCCACTCTTTGGCCTGATCCAATCCTCTCGCGTTCTAAGCTATCACTCAGGGCATTCAAATTTGTTTATTTCTTTAATGTGGAACACATTCAAAGTGTCATTAGATGTCATTTTTGCAAATTATGTTGTATTTTTGTGGTTTTTCAACATTATGACGATGTTTTTGCTTCTTTCAGTTTGTTATTTTGTTGTACTTTGTTTATCTTTGTTATAGACCAATTGCAAGAAATTTATTCACATATTAGTTCACATATAACTTTGGTATGGTTCCTTCCTGTTCATATTGGGTTTGTTTACATTATTTGTTCTGTGTCTTTTTATTACTTACACATGTTGTGTTTTCCCTCCTAGTTTATTAACTAAGCCATGGAATGTTTTCCTTTTTTTTGTGTATTCATGTTTTTTTGAATTTTTATTTCAAACTTTTCAAAACTCACACAAATTAAAAAATATAATATTTTGAAAATAAAAATCATATATTTCAAAAAACCAAAAAAATCAAAATTATAAAAATTTTGAACAAACATTCACTTATCACAAAAATCCTACAATTGGAAAACCCTTCAAGTGAATATTTCAAAATTTCAACACAATCTTGATAAATTCATACCTTTATCTATTACCCTAGTGATCATTCTGATCTTACAAATATCACTTTCTTCCCTTTAAATGATATACTAA
The DNA here is from genome assembly GCA_018340775.1 of Taxus wallichiana var. yunnanensis. Lineage (NCBI taxonomy): Eukaryota > Viridiplantae > Streptophyta > Pinopsida > Cupressales > Taxaceae > Taxus > Taxus wallichiana. The sequence goes on along the minus strand of CM031237.1, from coordinate 985,836,656 downwards.
CTTTTCTTGGGGAAAGTCACAAAATTGTTTTTTCTTCGTGATATAACTTTCCAGGAAAATTTCAACTCAATCATTTGCACAATGGATCCAACAAGAGTGTTATAAGGAAACACTTTTACTCCAATCATCTAGTTTGTCCTATTCCCTCTTTGGGAGCATTTGCATCTACTTTATCATCATTGTGGCATGCATTAGGTGCATAACCGATTGTCTTATTTTTTGAATTTTTGTTGCATTGTTGATGTTGTTGCATATTTATCATTGTTATTTGTGTTTTCATTGATGTCATACTAGATGATTTTATATCATGTTGCATTGATGGAAAAAGGAGTCAATTGGTAAAGTGAGCATGTGCGTAAGAGGCGAAGTTTGATTGGTAGTGTCGGCTTCGCAAAGGATTCAAGATGATACATGATAAATTCTAAGGGACTTAGTCAATATTTTTGCAAGCTATGGACATGGGGAAATAACTGCCAAAGCCAAGACATAGGTGCCAAAGACTCAAAGTTTCCATTGTAGTTTGCACAAATCCATGGAACGCTAGAGAACACAAATAAAGGTAAGCTTTTTTTTGCGCATAAAAGGATAAAGTCACGAAGCTACATGGAGTAAAAGGCCAAGCCACAAAAGAGATAAGTGAAATTGCAAACACAAAGGGAGAACTACAAAGATAAAGAGAAAATCCTCAAAGAACTATGGAAGTTGTGGAAGAGTGCAAAAGCTGCAAGAAGAACAATTAGAGTTGTGGACGTGGAACAAAGCCGCATAAAGGAAAAAGATAAAGAGAATAGGATTGAGACATTTTGAAATCCACGTGAATCATAGAAGAGCTAGGAATAACTAAAAAGCTTCTAAGCAAGGAGAAATGTCATCAAATAAAGAAAAGTTTTGCAATACAAAGGAGAAAGTCAGAGGAGCAAAGGAAAGCCGCTAAATGATGGAATATGAACTAGAAAAGGGTCAAAGGAAATAAAATTGATTTAAATAATGTACAAGTGAGATTTGGTTCTCCAAAATCGATGGTGATTCGATTTTCAGGTGATTACGGCTAAGCATATGACTTGATCTCCACAAAGAATGAAGAAATCTATTATTCTAGCTATCAGCATTTAATGTGTATTGACTTTGTGGAAATATAGTTACATTCTCTATGAGATCCTGAGTTTCAAGGAGAAATAAAATATGGAGAAGGAAATGGCTTACTCATCTTTGTCACGATGAAAATTGTAAAAGAGGGAAAATCTATTTTTGGCAACGGCTAATAAATTTCTTTAGCAAGTGTATGTAAAACAATGTAATCAATCCAAATACATAAGGAACAATATTTAATGGGCTGAATTCTCAGGTGATCTAGTAGGAAGGTGCATGACATGTAATTCAAAGTGAAGGAATGCTTCGATTGTGATATAGTTCACAATTAGAACTATTTTGTGAGCTACTCAAGTGGGAAAAAGAGTATTCAAGCTAAGTGAGAGTCAGAAGAGAGAATAAGATGCAATCAAGCTAAGAAAGAGTGAAAAAGAAAATAGAGAGGAAAGAGGAGAGCAGATCGATGATGCATTGATTTATCAAATGAGAGAAGCATCAAGAGTGGAAGATTGATTGAGCAAGCATGATCGAATTAGATGAGAAAAAGAGAGTGAAAATAAGAACACATACGAGAGCTAAGAAAGTGATCATAATTCATTGTATTAGCAATTGTTGTAACTAGATGATCAAAATGTATATAAATCAAGTCTAAGTTGTAGCTTAGCACATTCAGGGAGTTGTAGCTTCCTTGTAGGTGGGTGCTTGTAAAATAAATCTCTTGTGATGTGTAATATTCACTTGAGTCCTTTTTGTGTGTAATATCAATAGAGGTGTAGGGGTTGGTGCTCCTTGTGGGGTTGGTGCCTCACTAAAAAAATATTGTAAGATGTGTTATATTCTTATGAGTCCTTGCTTTGTGTAATATAAGAAACAATTTTGGTGGGTTTTCTCCCAAAAGGGTTTCCCATGGTAATTTATGTGTTCTATGTTATTGTGTAAGACATTTGGTTGATTGAATGCTCATAGTTTAAAGTTACACATTATTAAAGGGTTTAAAATTGGAATTAAGTAAAAAAATTAATTTACACTGATTCACCACCCCCTCTCAGTGCTTGTGATCTCTAACAATTGGTATCAGAGCGACATCCTTATTGTAGAATCTTAACATCTTCAAGGAGATCCTCCTATCACAAGCATGACAACAAATCAGCACAAGGAGGTTTGTCACTGTCAAGATCACCTCTCTTTACTAGTACAAATTATGCATTCTAGAGAATAATAATGAAGACATATTTGATGTCACTTGGTTTTGACATCTGGGAATGTGTTGAGAAAGGTTATATTGCTCCAACCACGCTAATCACTACTTCTACAGATAAGGTAGAATATGAATGTAACTTAAGAGCTATGAATGCCATTCTACGCGTCCTGGATGAAACAAATTTTTTTAAGTAATACATTGCACAACAAAAAGGAGATATGGACCAAGCTGCAAAGTATCTATGAAGGTGATGAAAATTCAAGCTAGCAAAATTACAGACCTATAGAGCTCAGTTTGAGAATTTGAAGATGAAGGATGATGAGAGCATAGTTGCCTACATGCAAAGAACTGATGAAGTCATAAATATGATCAGAGGCTTAGGAGAAAAGCTGGAAGAATATATTATTGTCCAAAAGGTTATGAGATCCCTGACCAACAAGTATGATGCAAAGGTTTCAACCATAGAGGAAGCCAAAGACATGAATACTCTCACAATGGATGAATTACAGAGCACCTTGTCAGCATACAAAATGAGGACTATTGGATCCAAAGCCACCAAGAAAGAAGTAGCATTCAAGGTTAAGAAAGAAACTCAATCGTGCAAGAAGAAGAAGAAGAATCAACTTTAGGAGATGAGTTGGATGATGAAAAGATTGAAGCCATGTTTGTAAGAAGATTAAAAAGAGGCTCAGGTAAATATAAAGGAAAACTCCCATTTAAATGTTTTTCTTGTGGACAAGTAGGTCACTTTGCTAGTAGGTGTCCAAACAAGAATAAAGATAATCAGTTTGAACATGAAGAGGACAAATCATAAACATAGAAAAAGAGAAACGAATATAAGAAGAAAAGTGACAAAAATAAGTTCTTTAAGAATAAAAGAAACTTATATTCAAAGGAAGAATCAAGTGGATCAAATTCAAGTAACTCTGAGAATGAAAATGATGAAGATCAGTCAGAGTGTTTGTTTATGGCTATGGATGCGGTTAAAGAATGTAGTTCCCAGAGGAAGAACACAGTTGAGTATGAAGATTCAGATGAAGAAGAAGTTGAAGTGAATCTAGAAGTAGAGTTGGTATGTGCTCTTGAAGAGTTGAAACTATGCGGAAAAAGAATTAGAAACTAAGATGCACACTGAAGGATTATGAAGAACAAATCTACATCTTTGAAGGAAGACAATCCCAAAGAGAAGAAGAAGAGGTAAATGAGCTTAAGGAACTTGAGACACAACTGGAGAATATTTCTCAGTCTTACAAATCAAAAGAAGAAGAATGCACAAAATTGAACTTAGAAATGGAGCAGCTAAAATCTGAGATGAACCAACTGACCAGCAAGCTAGCAATGTATGAAAAGCTAGAGAAAAGTTCAAATGTGTTAATTGACATACTCAACAATCAACGGGACACAACTGATAAATTTGGAATTGGATTCAAGGGAGAAAATAAGGAAAAGGAGCCAACTAAGAATGAAGGAAACAAGTCCGCGGCAACACCAAGTACCTCCTCTACTGCAAACAAAGGATTCAACAAATATGTGAGAAGAAGAACCACTACACCAAGGATCACCTATGTTATGAGGTACACTCACTCTTTCTATGGTTATTGTTATTCATGTAATCAGTTTGGACATAAAGCTGCCAAGTGTAGAAAATTCTCTAGAGGTTATAGGAGAAACTTTGGCCCATCTTACACCAGATCAAACTATAATGGTGTCCAACATAATCATCATAAGAAGAGTAATGTGGTTTCAACAAAAAAACAAGAACCACCCAAGAAAAAGAAGTGGGTATATGTGGCAAAGAAGGATGAGAACAAGATAAAAGAATCATGCTCAATAGTACAAATTGCATTCCATGTGCAAAATGAAGATAAAATATGGTATTTGGATAGTGGATGCTCAAGCCACATGACAAGTGACAAAAGTAAATTCATTACTTTGTCTAATAATGCATCAGGTGCTATGAGGTTTGGTGATAACAACTCAAAAAATAGTTGGGAAAGGAACCTTGAGTTTAGATAATGGAAAGACTATAACTGAAAATGTTTTATATGTTGAAGGTCTTAAACATAATTTGTTGAGTGTGAGTCAAATGTGCAAAGAGGGGATACAATGTTATATTCCATGACAAGGGTTGTGATATCATAAATTGTAAAACAAGAAAGAAGGTTGCAAAGGCCAAGTGGACAAAGAACAACATGTATGTTCTTAATGAGATAAACAAAGAGAAATGCTTCACTAGTAAGATAGATTACAACTAGATATGACACAGAAGATTGGGGCACATGAGCTTTGAAAATCTAGTAAAATTAAGCACAAAAGGTTGTGTCAGACATATGCTAGAGATTTTGAAACCCACGGATACTCTATGCAAGGCCTATCTTGCATGGAAAACAAACAAGGTCAAAGGAGTATTCTTTAACTGAGACCATTGGAGGCTATCCATACAGACCTTTGCGGACCCACTAGAACTTAAGGCATAAACAATGAGTCATATTTTATGCTTCTAATAGATGATTACACTAGGATGACATGGGTAGCGTGTTTGAAACAAAATTCAGAAGCCTTAGATAGATTCAAGAAATTCAAGGTGCTGGTGGAAAATGAGAAGAAAAAATATCAAATGCCTAAGATTTGACAGAGGTGGAGAATTCTGGTCAAATGAGTTTGATGAATTTTGTGAAGAACATGGAATTAGAAGATAATTCTTAGCTATAAGGACACCTCAGCAAAATGGGGTTATTGAGAGGAAGAACAAGACTATACAAGAGATGACAAGGACCATGCTAAATGAATCCAAACTCTCAGACATGTATTGGAGTGAAGCAATTTACACCGCGATTTATCTTTTGAATAGATCTCAACTGAGGATAAACAATGACAAAAATCCCTATGAATTGTGGAAGAAGAGACCAACAAATGTAAAGCACATAAGAGTCTTTGGTAGTAAATGCTATATCAAAAGAGATGAAGACAACTTGGGAAAATTTGACTCCAGGTGTGATGAAGGGATATTCCTTGGTTACTCAAGTGGTTAGCACGGCTTACATGTGCTGTAATAAGAAGCTAAAAAGATTGTTAAAAGCACAAATGTAAAGGTGGATAAGACATAATATGTCAAAACCAACACCCAACACAATGGCGGTAATGAAGAACAAGAAGATGATGATGAAACGAACAGTCCACATGAAGAAGGAGATGATGAAGAAGAAAGACCAGACACTAAGGCACCCTCCAGGAAATTTAAAAAGGATCATCCTTCATCAAATCATTAGAAACAAAGATGGTGGCATTCTCACAAGAATAAGGCTAAGAGAACGACATAACAATATGATAGAACCCAAGACTTGGAAGCAAGAAAAGATCAACTTGAACGAAAAAGGGATTCCTTAGCCCTGGTCATATGGTATGGCTTAAAGGGCTTCAGATTCCTACTAGTAGGTGCTTAAATTCAGCCCCCTTTAATTTTAATTGTGTGGTGTAAGCAACAACATTTTATTTTGTTTTAGTGGCACCTAAAATAAATAACAGAGCAAAATATTAAAAATCTTGTATCTTTTGATCGGTAACTCGGTTTTGAGTGCCATTTTTTACAAGTGTTTTTTTTTCATGCTCTTTCCATTGGAGTTATTTATTTTGAGACTTGCACTATATTTATAAAGTATCAAATATGGAGGAGTGTTGTAATCAATTGTGGACACAATTTTGTTTGAGCCCGATGTCCTAAAATTTTGGGAGTTGCGGTTTGTACCTATCATGGATTCTGAGAATGATATGCTTTTCTTTGAAGTATGTGGACTTCAAGAGGATATTGTAAAATTTGTGGAAGAAAATAGATCGCTCAAGAAGTGAAATTCTCTTCTACAACATCATCATAATTTTGTGGACAACCATATCCATGCTCCTAGTCCACTTGCGTTGTTGCTCTTGTACCCACCGACATTGATCTCAGTCTTTGATCCCGAACCTACTTTGATGCTTCTAAAACCGTGAGGCTTGTTACTACATGCTCTTCCACATTTGTGCCTATTATAGTACCACATATTGTGTATCCTACTTCTACTCAGCTACATGGCTTTTTTGAGAAGCATACCACTGCATTCCGTTCTCACATGCTTCATTCTATGGGTCTCACTAGTGGAGTCACAATGAGACATTCACAAGGTATTGTTTCCTCTATTCCACATGTTAAGTGGAATTCTTGTCATGACATTAGTTTTCGAGTAGATACTTCATTGGGATCACACATTGATAGAGCTCCTTTTTTTGTTCGCTCAACTCTTTTTGAGGATCATGAGAAACACATGAGTTATGTACCTTCACTCAGGCTTGAGAAACCTGATATTTCAGCTATCATACATGATCAACCTGACACACATTTTGATATTCTTTTACATTCACCCATTGTGCATTTTCACCAATTCATATGCAGGCATCTTATTCATTCATCTGTGTTGATTTGGGGTGGATATCTGATCACTCATGGAGGTGACATAGGCATTCGTTGAGAGGAATCTATAGGCATGGCTCCTCCACCATTCGGCATCTTGCTCCACTTTCTATACCTTATGCATTGTGATGCTTCTTGTTTTGAGCATTTTTCTTTAGCAGGTGTAGTGCATCTCTCTTGTTTGTTGAGAGATTTTGTATCGTATTTTTGACACTTTTGGCATTTTGACAATATCTCTCATGGGGGATCTATTCTAGTGAAGTCCAGTGTTATTTCGTCAATTTTCGAGTAGTTGATTTTGGGCAACTCATACAGATTTGTAGCGTCACTCCACCCATTCAGTAGTATGGGAGGGTGTGGTGTTGATCTTGTTTCTTTAGGTTTCGTGTCCTTGCCTTGTTACCTTGGCTTTTCTTAGATCGTGACACTCTAGAGTTTGTGTCCTTACCTTGTTGCTTTGGTTATTGTTCTTGGATCGTGGCACACCTATTTGCAGCAGTTGGTCGAATTATGTTTGGTGTTTTTTTACACTTTCGACATCACTTTGTTGACAGTCTCCTTGTATGGAGCTATTCTAGTGAAGCCCAGTGTCAGTTGTTTTTGAGTTCTATGATCGAGCAGTGGATTCAGACCAAACTTCTTCAACATTGTACAATTTTTTTGAGCCGAGCTTCTTGGGATGCCTTGGAGCGGGTTTTTACTCTCTTTTACTTTGTTGTTACTAGTTTTGGGTACCTTGCGGTGTCCCTTTTTTCCCAGTTATTGTACATGAGTACCTCATCAGGCCTAGTTGTCGGGACTCATACTGTGGACATGCCACATCTATTTTGGCCCCTAGCTTCACTTTAGGGGGTGTTAGAGTAGGTATTTACCTTATCTCATGTTCACCTAGGTACTTTATTTACCTTTATTGTATTTATCCTCACCCACTTATGTGTGTGGATATTTATTTTATCTTATTTAGATATTAGGATATATTATCTAGTTGTTAGGTATAGTTCTTTCCTTGATCTATGGTATTGACTAGATCCTTGATGTCTAGTTCTCTCCTAAATCTATGGTCTTGACTAGTTCTTTGATGACTAGTTATTTCCTTGATTTATGGCTTGATCTACGACCTTAATTGGTTCGTAGATTTTTATTCCTTGTCTATTTTAAGCAAGGCCCATTCTCAATGTATTGCATTGAGTTCCATAATAATATATGATATTGTTGCTCATTTGTTTGCAAAGGTTTTATGTAAAGCTATTCTGGAAAATTGCTTTCATCTTATTAATCGTGGTGTTTGATTAGCATCTATGTTCTTGGCTTGGTACGATCTGGTTATCATTCCTTTTACATCGGTGGCTCTCTCTCAACATGTGAAGTAGAGTATATAGTTGTCATGATGTGCTACACTCAAGTACTATGGATGAATCTTACATTGCAAGATTACAAGGTAAAATCTAAAAATCTAATTCCTTTGTTGTGTGATAGTACAAGTGCAATAAGTGTCTCTAAGAATCTAGTGTTCCATTCAAAGACCAAGCATATACCTATAAGATATCATTTCTTAAGGGAAAAAGTGAATGAAAGGAATATTAGTCTAGAATATGTGAGCACTAAAGAAGAAATTGCAGACATCATGACCAAGCCTCGCTGCAAGAGCAACATTTGAACACCTAAGGAATGAATTAGGGGTCATTCCTGATCCCGCCAACAACTAGAGGGTGTGCAAAGAAGGAAGGAAGCATTCTCAGGTATTATCCGCTCCTAAAAATAGTTCTAAAGTGAGGGGGAGCTATTCTTTTAGCTCAAATTCATCAAATTATGCATCAACTCAAGGGGAGCATTGCCGCAAACACACCAGAATAGATGGATAAGAAGCATAAGCCTAGGGGAGATTCTTAAAGTAAGCACATGAAGAAACTAGCTTACAAGTACATTCAGCTTTATGTGGCATAGATGGCCCTTTTTCATTGTTGTCAAAGGGGGAGAAATGAAGAAACCGAAACCAGTCCATGGATATAGAAGAACATGAGAAAGGTAGATACATGTATGCAAGTATTTTTCCATCAAAAGATTATAAGGTTTATATAGGTTGGAGTGTTGCCATCAATGAAAAAGGGGGATATTGTTGCATATTTTTCATTGTTATATGTGTTGTCATTGATGTCAAGATGGATGAGTTGATATCAAGTTACATTGATGGAAAAAGGAGTCAATTGGTAAAGTGATCATGTGAAGAAGATGAAGGTTGATTGGTAGTGTCATCTCACAAAGGATTTAAGATGATAAAGGATAAGTTCTAAGGGACTTAGTCAATATTTGTGCAAGCCATAGACATGGGAAGATAGCCACCACAGATGAGACATACGTGTAGAATACTTGGAGTTTCCACCGTAGTCCGCACTGTGGAAGTTACGGAAGACTACAAAAGCCGTAAGAAGAAGAGTTAGAGTTATAGACATGGAAAAATCCACGAGAAAGGAAAAAGATAAAGAGAATAGCTACGAGACATTGTGAAAGACACTTGAAGCATAGAAGAGCCGTAGATAACTAAATTTTTCCAAGAAAGGATAAATGTCATTGAACAAATAAAAGTGCCACGATACAAAGGAGAAATTTAGAGGAGCAAAGGAAAGCTGCTAAATTATGGAATATGAATTGGACAAGGGTTGAAGGAAATCAAATTGATTTAAAAATGTAAAAGTGAGAGTTGGTTCTCCAAAATCGATGGTGATTCGATTGTCAGGTGATTGTGGCTAAGTATATGACTTGATCTCCACAAAGAACAAAGAAATCTACTGTTCCAACTGCCATCATTTAATGAGTATTGAATTTTTGGAAATGTAGTTACATTCTCTATGAGATCCCGAGTTTTAAGGTGAAATAAAAAATGGAGAAGGAAATGGCTCTCTGATCTCTATCACGATGAAAACTGTAAAAAGAGGGTAAATCATTTTTGGAAATGGCTAGTAAATTTCTCTAGTAGGTGCATGGAAAATAGTGTAATCAAGCCGAATACATAAGAAACAAGATTTGGAGTTAGATGTAAGCATTTAATGGACCAAATTCTCGAGTGATCAAGCAGGAGGTGCACGACATATAATTCAAAGTGAAGGAATGGTTTGATTGTGATAGTTCATACTTGGAACTATTTTACGGGATGCTCAAGTGAGAAAAATAGTATTCGAGCTAAGTGAGAGCTGCAGAAGAGAGAATATGATGCAATCAAGCTAAGAAAGAGTGAAAGAAGAAAAGAGAGAGGAAAGAGGAGAGCAGATCAATGATGCATTGATTTATCAGATGAGAGAAGCATCAAGAGTGACAGATTGATTGAGAAAGTAGGATCGAATCAGATGAGCAAAAGAGAGTGAAAAGAAGAACATAGAAAGAGCCAGAAAGTGATCATAATTCATTGTATTAGCAATTTTTGTAACTACATGATCAAAATGTATATAAATTAAGTCTAAGTTGTATCTTAGCACATTCAAGGAGTTGTAGCTTCCTTGTAGGTGGGTGTCGCAAAAGAAATATCTTGTGATGTGTAATATTCACTTGAGTCCTTTGTTGTGTATAATATTAGCAGAGGTTTAAGGGTTGGTGCTCCTTGTGGGGTTGGTGCCTCACTAAACAAATCTTGTAAGATGTGTTATATTCTTATGAGTCCTTGCTTTTTGTAATATAAGCAACGATTTTGGTGGGTTTTCTCCGAAAGGGTTTCCCACGGTAATTTTTGTGTTTTGTGTTATTGTGCAAGACATTTGGTTGATTGACTGCTCATAGTTTAAAGCCACACATTATTAAAGGGTTTAAAATTGGCATTAAGTAAAAAGTTTTAATTTACACTTTGATTCCCCCTCAAAGGTGCTTTTGATCTCTAACAAATGTTTACATTCGGACCACTTGCAAGTAGTTTGATTACATCTTGATTCCTTTATTGCCCGATGCCTACACCTACTATATATATTGGGTTTGTTTCCTTTTTATCTTTTCCTTATGTGCATCCGAGTTAAGCTTATTAATTATTTCATAATCATGGATTGATTATTTCATAATCATGGTGACAACTCTATTGTGTAACAACAAAATAAGGTTGCTCTAAAATTATTCTCCAAATGACACTCATGCTACGAGCACAGTCCTTTCCCATCCTTGTTCCAATCCCTTGTTTTTTTCCTATCAAGTGGTTGTCCACCACCTTTTCTACATCTCTCACCCACTAGAGGGGGAATTCCTTTACTATCTTTCTAGATGTGGCATACTAATGCTTCATTATGTTCTTCTCATTGCTCTGCATGCGTCTACTATCTTTAAAGAACTATTACTTCACAATAACACTTTAAAGAGGGGGAAATGTAAAAACCCCAACATTACTCACCATTTTCCATCTTATCCAAGTTTGCTTCCTAATTCATCCCCTTCAGACTGATTATTTAAATTGGTTAATCATGTGTATTGTACCCCTTTGGATTAATTAAATTAGTCCTTAGTGTTGGAAGCACAATGAACCGAGAGGGGGTGAATCATTCCTACAAATTTCTCATTCAATTAACCATTAATATCAACAATCATTAACATTTAACCAATCACATATATCCAACCATTACTTGTTTAGTGTGTAAAAAACATAAAAACAACCATAACACATGAGAAGATGCCCATAGACAATTTATAAGAAGGAAATCCTCATGGGGAAGAAAAACCAATGAAACTCTACTTATATCACATAAATAAAAGTGATTTAGTGAAGTACCAACTTCACAAGTAGCACTAACCCCTAGTTTAATAGAGAACCAACCCTACTAGGAGCACCAACCCCTAATTTAGTGAAGCACCCACTCCAAAAGGAGGCTAAAACCCCTAAAGATGACCAAGCACCAACTCAACCACCTAAAGATATCTGATCTCTGATTTTTCTACTTCCACAACTGATGGAGATCACAATTTCAACTCACAAACCCTAGGTCTTCAACCTTGCTCTTTCTTCCTCTTCTTGATATTTATTTGGCTCTAATATTTTCTCTCATGTATTAAATCATTCCTCAACCTTTCATGATATTCCTCAACCTTCAAAATTTTCACACATACCTACAAATCTCTTCCTCTAGGTCACACACCTTCCCTCCAAGAGCACTAGTTCAAAAATGAACCAAACAAACACTTAAATATGCTTTTCTTCCTTCCAACCCAAAGGAGGTCAGTACCTCATTGTAAATTTTACCCATATACCTTCATTAAATTCAAATAAATTCATTACAACATTCACATATGACCCAAGTAGGTCGGCCTAGCTAAAACCCTCATTTCATGTGCCAAAAATGGCTCAAAACCCCATGGGCACAATCTTAAAATTACCCTTACATTAGTACCATACTTTTTCATGACCCAAAACCCATTAAATATTATTAAAATATCATAAAAAATTCATACATGGTTGAAATTAATATCAACCAATCAAATTATTTCATTTACTAGGCCTAGTTCCTTTTAGAATTATCAAAACAGTTGTTTCTTACAATCTTTAGCACCCTGGAAACTTCATTTGATCACAAAAACACAAGTTTCAAAGAGAAAAACATTCCATGTAACAACTTTATGAAAATTTTAGAAGCTTTAGAACACTTCTAAAAAATTTAGAAGTCATGAAACATCCATATATTCAAACCACAACTACTTTTGCATTCACCAAGACAACTTGCCAAAAACATAGTTTCCAAAGGTTAGCTCATAACATCATATTTTTACATAGATTAAAGACCTACAAATGGATTCATAGTATTCCTAATCAATCCATATTTATTTTATACTTGTAGCTCACCTTATTCACCTTCTTCAACTCCATACCTTCATTCTTTGGTTAGAAACATCAACCAAAGGTCTCAAACAATATCCATCTCTTGATTTTTTCTCAAAATCTGAATCTTTCCTTCATTTTAGGCATGCAAACAACATGATCCCCATGTAATAGGAACTTCAACATCTGAAAATATCACTAAGGCATGAAAGAAGTGAAATTCTACCTTGTTAGGAGTAAAAAGACCATTCTCCATCTTCTAGGCATACAAAATAAGAAATTTTCACTATCACCCTTGTTTTGGCCTTCATAAAGACACTATAGCAGCTAAGATCTAAACCATACACCATTTGAATCATGAATGTTCCACCTATGCCTTCCATTCCCTAGCAAAATCTTCTAGTCCAGTCTGCAACACCATAGCCTGTGATTATCCCTTCGAGCGAGGTCACCGCAGAGGAATCAACCTCAAGCCCAACACGTAAGAAGTTAAATTCAGTCATTGATCTGGTTTCCCCTCCACCCCTCCCACCTCCCAAGGCTCCTCAACCAACTCCTCTTCGACCTCTACTTTCCCCTTCTAGAAGTATCCCTTTGTCTATCACCCTGTCGTAAAATCTCCCTCCACTTGGCGCTCCCCTTTTTTTGCCATATATTTCCACCATCCCAATATTTTCCCTATGCATGGTAACGTCCCCTTCCTCGGCCTTAGTAACTTTAATGCCTCAATCAAAAGTTACTATTCCATATGGTCTGTCACTAGGGTTCCCATTTGTGTGAGGAATAATCCCTTCTTCCTCCAATTTTTTGAGACAAGCTGAGTCCGCCAAGGTTGCCACGATCGAGAGAAGGAAAAAATAGAAGAAGAAAGAAATGGAAATAGGAGCAATGAAGTAGATGTAGTCATTGTATGACCACCGGTAGAGCTCCTTAAAAATGACTTGACTCATTCCCCAAGCAGCCAAACTTGCTAAACAAATACATCCTGACGATTATTCTATTAGTGTTGTTGGTCGACCTTTCTGAGTTCGGCCTCAAGATAAGGTCGAATTGATGAATAAAATGATGAATTTAGTCACTATAAACTACCGAAGCTCAAAAATCAACTTGAAAAGGCACAAAACAACCTTTGAAGGGTGGAGGCCACTGCGGCCAGCCATATGGTTGAAATCAAGGCCAAAGGAAGAGAAATAGACTAGCTCCGTAAGGAATTGAGGGGAACCCCATCACAGGAGGCCCTTGCGGCTTCTCAGGCAGAGGTAGAAAAAATTAAAGCCATGTTGTGTGTTGTCGAGGTGGAAAGGAACAACCTCCAAAAAAATATTAAATCATCTGAGGACGCGGTCAAGGACTTGACCTAAAAATTGGGACAATAATCCCAGAAGTGGGGAATTGTAACATTAGTGCAGGAGCTATATGCTTCTGTTGCGACCAGATTGCCACTAAGGCAATGGATTTTGTCCCCACACTCGGATTTATATCCAATGTACAGGATTGTGCTCTAATGTGGGAACTGTAACCTCCACCATCACCAGTGCGGCGTTTTCCAAGGTCCTTGTATCAAAACTCTTGATTCAGAAGCTTTATAATGCTTCAGACTCTACCCTTCAGGGGGAAGGGATTACGAACAGTGGCTGATCACTAGTAAAATCAATGAGATTCTGAGCTACAACAAGGCTTCCATCAAATTCCATAATCTCTTAACACAACTCCACCAGGGAATCAAAGAGAGGAAGTAGAGCATTGACAAACTAGTTCAGTTAGGCTTCCCTTCTCCCTTCCCCAATGATTCTACAGTCCTCACAAAGGACCAAATTCAATAGCTCCTGGTTGCCAAACACCAAGATAAGATTGTCTTTTAGTATTTAAAAGAGAGCTCTAGTGTGGCCGAGGTGGAATCCATTTTAAACCCCATCATGCAGTTGGAGTTCCGCTTACATGTAGTAGTGCAAAACCTCCAAAATTTCTCGCATAAGGAGATAATCGAGCTTGATCGAGCCTTTTAGGCCTTGCAGAGGAGGACCTATCCAATGGAGGTAGAATGGCTTGGATATCAGGTTACCTTACAACAACTCTGAGTGGCATTTTGTGGGCCCCATTTTTATTTTTGAGAAAAGAAGGATTGTCAGGTTCTTCCATGACTAGCATAGAGTCCCTAGGTGAGTCGCCATAACTGTAGAGTTCTTTTTGCATAAAATATTTTGATCAACATTTTTTGTCACCTCAACCCTTGTTTATTTTGTTCACTCAGCTCAAAAATTGACTAAGTATGAAGTTGAATGTGGAAGGTGTCCACACATCTTATTATTACAATAAGGGTATAATGAAAGAAGAAAATGCTCTCAATCTTGTGCCGTGTTGTCCATGTTTCTTGGGCCCGATAACAATTCCCCAAGAGGTTGAAAAGTCAAAATCATAGTAAAATACAATGGTGCCTCCATGTGTTTCCGAGTGCTCTTCCCAGTAAAGAAAAAGAGGGGTCCTCCCGAACTAGTGCATGCCCACCATGTGTCTTTCAAAGCGTAGATTGGAAAATCAAGTTCCATAAAGGACTCTCAAGAAATATTCCATTCTCTGCGTGGCGGGAAAGGATTATCACCAACTCTAGAAGTGACAGTTGGATGAATTAAACTCAAATTGCAAATATCTCAACTATTAGCTGAGATATTGACCTAAAGAGGGGGTATCATTGAATGTTGTTAGTAGTTCTAGATAATTTATAAAATCTATTGTGTTATACTCCCTTGGGTTTAACTTATCTATTATTTACGTTTTTTGTGTGTTTCATCTTCACAGACTTTGATTAATCTAGAGTGTTTTTATAGAAATAGGTAGATCATGTTATAATTCTCTTCAAACTATTTTAAAGGATCCCCTTAGATATCTCTCCTCACCTTTTAAATCTATTCAGGCGCATCACCTTAGTTAGTTTTACGTTTCTTTTAAGTTTTCTCCTAACCCTATCTCACACCTGCAGAGAAGAGCCAACTTATTTCAAATATGGAAGTTACCTTAGGGTGCTTGCCCCACTAACCTAAGGCATCCAACGATGCTGACGGTTCATCTGTAAAGATAATCCTCAACATTTTTCCTAGTATTCTCGGTGGGACCAACATCTACACATCTTGGTATTTCATTATCAAAAATCTACTGATCCTAACAGTGTTTAGCTGGTCTGCTCTAAAACTAAAAAATAGATGTGAAAGATGGCGAGAATAAGGGAGGAAGGTGTGTTTTACTACTTGCATCTATCTCCACCTCGCAATAGAAGAGGTAGATAGATCCAGAGATCCCTGTTTCCTCCAAACCAAACTATTTCAACACCTCTACCAAGTAGGCCCTTCACATACTCGACTAGAACTCTTAGACCTATTTTTATGGCTCATCTTCAACCCCAGCCTCCGAGGAAATTTGTCTCATGGGATCAAGGAAGTCTGCTCATTCTACCCACACCCCGTCGTGTGGAATCCTATTCTAGATAATGCACCTTGAAAGTGTTGCCAAAATTTAGTGCGAAGACTTCAAAACTTCTAAGGAACACCTCCAAGATGTAGTAGAAATATGCATGGTACATTATATAAGGGAACAAGATGTTGCCTTACAATTATTAGCCACTTCCTTCAAAGGAAAGGACTGGATTGGTACCGATCCTTAACTCCTAACACTATTAGCACTTGGGACCAATTAGGAGAGGTGTTGGTGGTGAGATTCAACGAAAAGGAGATAGATCATCACTCCTGCAACAACTTACCCATAATATCTAATGACATATTTTAATACTAAGTTCCATAACACTTGGCAAAGTATTCTGGCCCTAACAAGGCCACTCGTGAGTATGGCTCATTGCCTTTTATTTGAAATCTCTAAATTCATATATTTCGGTAATGATTCAATCATTAGGAGGGGATTCCTTACCACAAGCCTATAACATTGTTGTCAAGCTAAGAACAATTTAATAGATGTTGGGAAATTCCCTCAAAGGACCCTTTTCCAATATACCCTGAGATATTCCCCCTTCCATAAGTGCAAGTACCAAGCCCTACTCAAGCCCCTACATCCTTATATAACTACCCATATGCTCATATGGCTCCTACTACTTTGTCGCATCCTCATCTTCTTCTCTCGAAATGGAGGAAATGAAAAATATTCTAATTTTTTTCTAACGAGATAGTAAATCTTAAAAGGAATCAGGTCACCTATCCAAGAAAAAATTATCAAAATTATCAAGGTAGTAGACCCACCTATTCCTCTCAATATCATAATACCCAGAGACCGCCAACTACACAACCATCTAACCAGTTAGTTCCTGTACCAACACCACTTCAGACTATTCCACCTAATAGAGGGAGAGAGATGGTACCTAAACAAAACCATTTGGCCAAATATCCCAATGTATGTTGCTTCCCTTGTAATAATCCTCACATGCTAAGGGATTTCTCCCAAGGGAATTTGTAACAAAAGGTGGCCGAATAACAATCAAGAGAAGGCTATGATTTAGGTATGTCTAGACCTCATCAGTCCACGGGAGTCCAAAACGCTACTTTCACAACACAGATTCAAGGGATGTCCCTGGAATAGGAAGTAGAGATCACACTGGAACATGCTCTTTTCTCTTGGATAGAAGGAGAGGAATCCATGTTTACAAATGAAGCATCTGTTTCAAATCCTATTCAGTTTAATTACAACACTCGCTTTAAGAAAAGAATCATATAAATAGGCGCTACAATCCCAAATCTATTTGGAAAGACGCAAAGAGAGCCTTCAACCATCATAACCATGTCACCCCGATCATCATGAAGGAATCTCTAAGAGGAACTGTTTAGAATCAAGATACCCACCACCCCGCCAGAGAAGGGATGAAATACCATTCATCATCTAAATCATTTCCACCTGGACCAATCAACATAGTCCAACAACTTAAGAAAGCACCAACTAACGCATCCTTGTGGGATCTTCTAAGCATCCCAGAGCAGAAGGAGTTGCTCCAAGAAGTGCTCAAACCAAATGATGATCCAACCACCTTTGGTAAGGATAAGGAACATGTAAAAGTCACTCGAGTCTCAATGGAGGCAGTATTGTTGAATCAAAAGGGAGAGGTTAGTAAACCAAGGCCCAACCCCTTCTTTATGACTCTCATCATAGGAAAAAAATTATTACATAATTCCATGATAGACTTTGGCACAAGCACTATGGTCATGCCCAAGGTGATTATAGATGCCTTGGGCATTAAATATGAACCCTTGAAGAAAGGGGTCATATAACTGGATGGGAAGTCCATCCAAACCATTGGAGCTATCAAAGGACTCCCATTACAACTCTATTCTTGCCCGAATATAACCATATGGTAGGATATCATGGTAATCAACATCTCACCAGTCTTTGGACTTTGCCTCTCTCATGATTTTATAACTAAAATTGGAGGCTATATGTCTCTAGATTGGTCTCATCTGATTCTGCAGACCAAATATGGGTCTAAAATGAAGGTCTTGTCAAAACCCTCTCTAAGGATCATATAACGGACCAAGTGGCTTCCGGTTTCAAAGCTTCCCATGCTATGATCACCAAGGAAGAAGAATTATACATGAAGGATAGGGAACCCCAAAGTGATGATCATTTATCTAACCTCCCACCCAACGACCTTTTCAGAACTTTGATTCCCTTTGGTTTGGGAACTTATGTCATGTTTGAAAAAGATTCTATGATCCCTAAGGCATAAAAGGGACATGGTGAAAGGAAAGGGAATTCTTCTAGAGATTCACAAATATGGACCCCACATTTCGATGGCGCTAAAAGTAAGAACGACTTAAGAGCGAGTGTGCTGCCGATATCCCCGATTTGGAAGAAATATACTCTAGTCATTTTGTTTCCAATTCTCCTGTACCAATAATGAGGTAGAATATGAGGCCTTGGTGCATGGCTTATCCACAACTCAAAGGAAGGCATCAAACAACTGAGAGTGTTTGGTGACTCAGAATTGGTGGTGACACAAGTAAGGAATATTACCGCCACAAAGAATCCTAGGATGAGATCCTATCAAGGCATTGGGTATGGGATCTCATAGATGATTTTGAAGCCTTCAATATTAAGGTAATTCCCTAGAATAAAAATATAGAAGCTGATAAGATGGCCCTGATAGGGTCTCAATTTGATCCAGTTCAGGATTTGATAACAAACAAAAACACCATAAAACTGATCATCCACCCTTCTATTCCTGACAACCTTGACCATTGGCAGGTATTCAATAGTGAATGACAGATCATACACTTCCTTCAAGTATAATCAATTTGTAAATCAATTCTAGCCCAAGATCGAGGAGGCATATGAGGATCAAATTTTCTAGCTGAAAATAAATAAACTTCCGAAAGCGTTAATTACCCTGGAGAGTATTTTTGACTCAAACAATTTCGGTTCAGACCGAAGGAAGTTTGTAGCAATAAAAGAGGGCTATGTTGAATTAGAAATAACTAAGGAGAGACGACTAAAATTCGGGAAGTCAATGACTCAAAAGGAAAGAGAGAGACTCATTGGCTCGTGTCATAAGTATGATAAGGTGATGGCTTGGACATATGATGATTTGCATAGTTACAACAAAGACATCATTCAAAGACACCATCAAACCTGGAATAAAGACTAAGCTTGTGTGTCAAAAACAAGTGGCTGTGAACCCAAAGATAGAGTCCCTCATGGCTAAATAACTGAAAAAGATACTAGAGGCTCGAATAATCTTCCTATTAAGAACACGATATAGGTCTCCAATCTAGTTGTTATCCAAAATGTGCCCCTTGCTCATTTTGTGGCTAACTCCTCTCATTCTTCCCTCTCTTGTGCCTCAGTCACAAAATTTTTCTTTTCAAGCACTCAAAACCTTCTGGAAGTGGCACCATTGGATAGAGCTCTTTCTCAGCTTTCCAGAAAGGTAAAGTTTTCCTCCTAACTCCATGTATTTTTCAAGTTATGGCTCGGTGGAGTTTTGTGGGAAATTTTCCCCTGAAAGGCCCGCAGCCAATGAGATGCCACCACGTGGCACCTAGAGTGGTGGAGCATGGGGAAATTTTGGAAAATTTTCCAAATGACCAAAAAGGTGAAAAATTCAAATTTTTGCCCGCCAACCCAATTTGGCCCTATTTTGCCCTAAAACTTCAAATTGCCATATCTTTCGATCCAAAGCTCGGTTTTCGTGTTCTTTATATCAATGGAAAGCTGGTGAAATTCTCTACAAGATTCTAGGGTTATTTTTGAATTTTGGTGGAGTTTGGAGAGATAAAATCAAGAAATACCTCTGGCACGTGGTCATGGACAGAAATGACGTTTCAACCACCGTTTTTAATGAAGAATGGCTCGCATTCTCTCCCAACATGGTTAAAAATGTCAGGGAATGGGTCTGTCAGGGTGCCCATGCTGTTTTGATGGAATTTTGGTCAATGGTTGAACCCCTTGCACGTTTTCCCATGTTTCTCTCTCCTGGGGTCGTGGTTTGCACTGTAAAAGCCAGAATGAGTTCATTTTGCAAAGGGAGACACTTTTTCAGCTCTGCAACTTCCTTTTTCTTCCTCCTTGGTAGAATTTGTGAAGAAATTTTACCTTTCCATGTAATGCAGCACCTTTTCTTGCCTCTAGATCACTGTAATGTACTGTATTGGATATGAGATGTTGATATATGTTCTGTGATTAAAATCCTTCAATCCTTTCATATATTTATCATTGCTTTCTTGATCTTTCATTACATTTTGAGCATTTGTGCATGTTTTGTGCTGTGTTTCCTTGTGGATTGTGTATTTCATGTAGCATCAGGTGTCTACAACTCCTTTGGTGCATCACCTATTAGCATTAGCATTAGTTCTTTCTTTTTTGCATTCTCTATCTCTGTCTCCTTGGAATTTAGAGTAGATTTAGGAGTTTAAACCTCTGCAATTGTGCAAGCAAATAGATTATTAGAGGAGTTGAGGAACCAGCCTCTAATCTGGAGATTCCTCTTCCATTTTGCAAGTCCCACACTTGGGAAGAGGATTCAATGTTGTGCAATCACACTGGATGCTAGTATGATCAAACTAGAAATCTGATCAACATCCAGGGGGTGCTGCTGATTTGCAACAACACAGTTTTGCACGCGGTGGGACCTTAGAGGTCTTCCACTTTATCTTTGATAGGTTGGTGTGTTCCTGTTAAATATTCAGCCTTTTGGAGGCACTTTCAAAAGCACATCTAGTGACTCCATCTGGTAAACAACTCATTCTCTAAGTTCAGACCTGTTTTCCATTCATTTCCATCCATTCTTCTTTCCATCATTTTCATTCTTTTCCATTCCATGAAGTTGTGCAATCATGACTTCATTTCCATCATGGAATTCACATTTACAATAGTAGTATATCACACCTCCAACATGTTTTACAAATCCTCCAAATCAACATTTTGATCAAATTCAAAATCAGCATATCTACCCATATGAGCAGCAGTGCCAAAGTCAGTTTGGTTGTGAAGCACATCAAGAACAAGGGTACGCATGCAATGAAGACAATCAAATGGAAGATGCAGATTTTGTGGAAAAAATCCAAAAGATGGAGGCAAAGATGGTGCAATCAAGAGCAGCAGCTCAAATGAAGGCTTTCAGAATTAGTTGCAGGACTCCTTGTCCATGGGGAGGCCCTTTTCCAAGACACTTCAGCCCTCAGGAGAAGCTAGACTTTATGATGAAGATGCTGCCCCAACTTGCACAATGGACAAGTAGAAATAGAGGCCTATACACTTGGTGTTGAACAACCTTGTCAATGGGTAAGTCCTACACCATCATCTAGTTTTTCTCTTCCCATTACTCAAGCAGCATCATCTCATTTGGAATTTCAAATTCTAAATCCAGTCAATGCTGCCCCAGGAGTTAGTTCCATTTCTCCATTCCCTAGTCTCCCACCACACCTCAATTCTTCTTTCCCCTTTCCTTCCAAACAGTCATCCCCTCCACAAGAGCTAACAGAAATACCCCCTCCTCCAAAGAAACAAGAGTTCCTACCTCCTCCACCACCACAAAAAATTGCAAAATCAATTGAGTTACAATCCACTTCTCCTCTTGCATTCCCAAATCCATGTTGGGAGGATAAAAATCAGAATGCCAATCAAGGAAAATAGTAGCAGAAAGAAGAGCCAAATAAGGATGAAGAAATTCAAAGTCTGAAGAGTTGGGCTCTTAAATTTGGGATGACAAAGATCCCCTTGATGGTTAAGCCTTCAGAAGAGGTTGGAGTTGGAGAAAAAGTGATGGCTAGGACTTATTTTGTGGCAAGAGAAGAAGAGCAAGAGAAAAAAGCAGATCAGCAATCAATTTGCTCAGAAAGTAGTGTCCATGTTAACACTCTATTTGAAGGGAATGCTGATTCAATTCAAGTTACACAATCAGCCATAGAGGAAGAAAGCTCAGAAGAAGATCTTGCAGTCCCAACTTGTCCTCTAGAGCAGCAGATTGAAGAGTTTGGCTTGACAAACTTCATGCTAGAAGAAGATTTCTATCAAGAGAAAGATTGTCTTCAAGTAGTAGAGGAGGAAGAACCTGATTCAAATCCAAAAGAAGAGGAGCACATTCTAGTTGTGGAGGAGAAAAGTGCAGATCCAAGGGGTTTGAGCACAAAGCAGGCTACAAGAGAACCTTCAGTTCTTCTTTCTACTTCATCTCTCTCGAGTTCTAGTGCTGAAGAAGAGTTTGATCTCTCAAACTCAATGTTGGAGGATGAAAGAAACCATGATGATCAAGTTACAGATCAAGAGGACACCATGGAGGAAGTTGAGCATTTGCAGCAAGACAACAATGAGGTAGTGTATCTGTCAGATTTGGAGGACTATTTTGATAAAGAAGAACCAGTTGAGTTTCCACCATTCTCTCTTTCATCTTCCACGTCCCAAATACTTGAGCCTGTTGTCATGAAGGAGAGCATTCATTTGCAGCAGCCTGCATCTTATAGCAGCTCTTTGGAACCAAGATTGGAAGATTTTAATCTTTCATGTTCTTCATTGAAGGAAGAGAAAGGGCAGAAAATTCCTACCATTGCTTCCACATCACCCACCCAAGAAGGTCTACAAGAAGACTCCATTTTTGGAGTTGAAAATCAGAGCTATGGGCATATCAAATGGATCATACCTTGCCCAATAAGGTATTTGACTTCATTGGAGTCAAAGGAGAAGTCACAACCAGTCATGCTTGCTTCTAAGCATGAGGGTGAGCTACAAAGTACCAAGGATCAGTTGTCATACCTCTTCAATCCAAATGCAGAGCAACTAAAAGAGGTATTGGATTTGTTTTCAATTGACACCTTGATGATTTGGGTAGAAGACCAACTTCTTGTTGATTTTCCACTCATCCAATCAGCCATGTTCAGTGCCAAATCGATTGCATGGTTGCCACTTTTGAGAAAGGGAAGCTATTTCTCCCAACCGATTTGCGGGGGTTTCTTTAGCCCACTTTTGCTTCCAGTTAGAGTAGGATAGGTAGTTTTTCTTTCAGTAAAAGAAGTGCTTGTGCACACTCTACATGTTCCATTTTGGAGCATGTATGACTTTAGTTTTGTACATAGTTTTTGTGGTGCTGGTTTTGCTCTTGCACAGTCCATTTCAGTGGGTTTCCAAGTGGCTCAGAGAGGAGGTTTTCAAAGTTCATATCAGTTTGCAGGCTACAACTCATGACTCCATGCCCAATGGATGCTTCAGGAAACTGGTAACTTCATCCAAGCGAGGCGAGATGACCCCTATGAGTCGCCAAAATTGTTATCCAAAATGTGCCCCTTGCTCATTTTGTGGCTAACTCCTCTCATTCTTCCCTCTCTTGTGCCTCAGTCACAAAATTTTTCTTTTCAGGCACTCAAAACCTTCTGGAAGTGGCACCATTGGATAGAGCTCTTTCTCAGCTTTCCAGAAAGATAAAGTTTTCCTCCTAACTCCATGTATTTTTCAAGTTATGGCTCGACGGAGTTTTGTGAGAAATTTTCCCCTGAAAGGCCCGCAGCCAATGAGATGCCGCCATGTGGCACCTAGAGTGGTGGAGCGCAGGGAAATTTTGGAAAATTTTCCAAATGACCAAAAAGGTGAAAAAATTCAAATTTTTGCCCGCCGACCCGATTTGGCCTTGTTTTGCCCTAAAACTTCAAATCGCCATATCTTTCGATCCAGAGCTCGGTTTTTCACGTTCTTTATATCAATGGAAAGCTGGTGAAATTATCTAAAAGATTCCAAGGTTATTTTTGAATTTTGGTGGATTTTGGAGAGATAAAATCAAGAAACGCCTCTAGCATGTGGTCATGGACAGAAATGACATTTCAACCACCGTTTTTAATGAAGAATGGCTCGCATTCTCTCCCAGCATGGTTAAAAATGTCAGGGAATGGGTCTGTCAGGGTGCCCATGCTGCTTTGATGAAATTTTGGTCAATGGTTGAACCCCTTGCATGTTTTCCCACATTTCTCTCTCCTGGGGTCGTGGTTTGCACTGTAAAAGCCAGAATGAGTTCATTTTGCAAAGGGAGACACTTTTTCAGCTCTGCAACTTCCTTTTTCTTCCTCTTTGGTAGAATTGTGAAGAAATTTTACCTTTCCATGTAATGCAGCACCTTTTCTTGCCTCCGGATCAACTGTAATGTCTTGTATTGGATATGAGATGTTGATATATGTTCTGTGATTAAAATCCTTCAATCCTTTCATAGATATGTCATTGCTTTCTTGATCTTTCATTACATTTTGAGCATTTGTGCATGTTTTGTGCTGTGTTTCCTTGTGGATTGTGTATTTCATGCAGCATCAGGTGTCTACAACTCCTTTGGTGCATCACCTATTAGCATTAGCATTAGTTCTTTCTTTTTACATTCTCTATCTCTGTCTCCTTGGAATTTAGAGTAGATTTAGGAGTTTAAACTCTGTGCAATTTTGTAAGCAAATAGCTTATCGGGGAGTTGAGGAACCAACCTCTAATCTGGAGATTCCTCTTCCATTTTGCAAGTCCCACACTTGGGAAGAGGATTCGATGTTGTGCAATCACACTTTGGATGCTAGTATGATCAAACTAGAAATCTTATCAACATCCGTGGGGAGTCGCTGATTTGCAACAAACATTAGTTACGGTAAGAAAGAAGAATGGAGAAATTTGGCTCTGCATGGATTTCAGAGATCTAAATAGGGCCTCCTAAAGGATCACTACCCTCTACCCTCTATGGAACAAATATTACAGATGGTCGCAGGCTCTGAGATGTTTTCTCTATTGGACGGTTTTTTGGGCTATAATCAAATATGGCTCACAAAAAGGGATCAACATAAGACTACCTTCACAACCAAATGGGGAAATTTTTCTTATGCAAAAATGCCTTTTGGACTCACTAACATAGGGGCTACCTTTCAAAGGGCCATGGATTCCATGTTTGGAGCATTGATAAACAAGGTGATCCTTATATACCTTGACGATCTCACAGTGTTCACCAAAACAACAAAGGAGCATTTCGATGCCTTAGAGGTTGTATTCAAAAATGTGAAGAATTTAGAATCTTTATGAATCGAAGAAATGTGTCTTTAGAGTTCCCCAAGGAAAACTCCTGGGACATATTGTGTCAAAGGAAGGAATCTCCATTGACCCCAAAAGAATTAGGGCCATTATGGAGCTCCCTTTGCTAGTCAATAAAATTTTTACCAGTCTTTCCTAGGAAAGATCAACTTTGTCAACAAATTCATTTTGGAATTATCGGGACTATCTCGCCCGATCACTCTCATGCTGAAAACAGACTCGTTTTAAGTAGAACATTGAATGTCATCGGCCTTCAAGACAATAAAAGAGGTTGTTGCATCTGCCTCGGTGCTGCACAATCTAGACTTCTTAAAATATTTTATTATGTATGTATACGGGGGTAACCATAGCATATCATTTGTACTAATGTAAAAAGGAGAGATATGGGGGAGGAACATCCGATCAACTTATTTTCAAAGACCCTCCATGACTACGAAACAAGGTACAATTTTGTGGAGAGATAAGCTTATGCCATAGTCAAGGGTATGAATAAGTTCCGCACCTCGTCACTCATAATAGGATCCAAGTCATGGTAGTTCATTCCAACATCAAGGAATACATAATGGAGGAGATAACTGAGAAAAGAGACAATTGGATCACTAAGATCCTTGAGTATGATATTGAGGTAAAACCCATGAAACTTGTGAGAGGCAGGGGCCTGTGTCAATATTTGACGCAGGAAGCTATTCCCTAATTGATGACAAATGTGAAGAGATAATGTATCTTCAGGAAAGTGATTCAGAGGGCTAGGTCTTAGATAGGATCCACTTTATGCAGATCGGGAAGTATCCTAGTCATCTCCCCTTGAAAAAGAGGAGATATTATAGGCAACAAGGGACCAATTTTGTCATAATTGACATTTCCTTTTAAGAGGAATTTTAATAGAATCCTGCTAAGATGCCTAGACAATGGGGAAGCTAAAATATTCTTACATGAATTACATCATGGGAGCTCTAGAGGCCACTTTTTCAGCCCAGACCATAGCCATAAAGATCCTACAAGAAGGATATTTTTGGCCAAGTTTGTTCACTAACAGTCAGGTAGAGGTAAACAGGTGTAAGGTATGCCAAGTTTACACCACCTCCAAAGAAACACGGCATTTCCTCTCAACCCCATCCTAGTTGAGGAACCCTTCACTTAGTGGGGTTTGAATTCATCGAATGGTTAATCCAACTTCGAGTGTCGGCCACAAATGGATCCTCACAACAACCGACTACTTCACCCGTTGGGTGGAAGTAGTCCCCCTAAAAGAGGCCACTAAGAATGTAATCCTGGGACTCCTACAAGATATAACTACACACTTCAGCCCCCCACACTGTCATATCGGATAATGCTAAAGCCTTTGTGGGAGCCAAAGTATCTGACTTTGCGGTAAAGCATGAGATATACCTAAAAACATCTTCCAATTATTACCCACAGGGAAATGGTTTGGCAGAGTCTACCAATAAAAACTTAATCAGACTCATAAAGCGAATGGGGCATGAGCATAAGAAATTATGGCACGAGCATATCAAGACAACCTTATGGGTTGATCATATCACCCTGAAGCAGATCCTGAAAGCTTCACCATATGAGATAGTTTATGGGAAAAGCGTCATAATGCCAATTTCCCTGGAGATCCCCACATTACAATTATTAAAACAAGCTAAGATAGATGAGAATGGGGCGATGCAAGTGAGACTCATTGAGCTAGTAGAGCTCCAGGAGAAACAAGAGTCTGCTCACGAGGCCATGATTAGCCACAGTAGGTAGTCAAGACTTGGTTCGATCGAAAGACGACAAAACTAAACTTCCAGTCGAACTACAGTCTTGAAATGGGATACACGAGCTGTCAAGCCTAAGAATCATGGAAAATTTGACCCCTATGGATGGGACCCTTCAGGATTAGCATGTGCAAGCAACACAACTCGTTTGAGCTCAAAAATATGGAAGGTGATTCCTTATCCATTTCGGTAAATGAAATGTATTTAAATCCATTCTGTGAGTTCCTTAGTCAAAATTGTATCATATGTATAGTTTTATTTCTATTATTTACTTTTTTTGTCTTGTCTCCTTGTTAAGTGTCTCAGACGCGTGTCCTTCGTGGAGGCCCCTAGCCCCTTTTGAAGTTTTGGAGGGAGTGTACCTCCCTGTTTTCCCTGAAATTAATGATCCAGCAACTTCCTTGACACTCGAGAGGAAAAGATTTCGAATTGACACAAAATCCCTCGAAATACTCAGAGTTCAGTGCTTGAGTTCATTAATTAGAAAGGATTCGTTATGTGAAGTGACCCTGTTTACGCGTGATCCATTACTCTTCAAGAGAGAATGACTATTTAAGATATTGGGAGCATCTAACGAGGTCCATTCCAAATGCTAGAGTTTCGAATTAGTTACCACGCATCAAAGTTAGAAGAATTCGAGCCTTTCCCACCACTCAAAAAGATGCCATGACAACCTCTAGTTATACACCATCAGTAAAATATTACGTGGGATGAAAAATTACCCCTAACCTCTACAAAAATATTGACGTTCCAAGATGGAGGGTCTCGATTCAGTGACCCTACTGTGATCTTCGACCCCACTGACAATGTCTTTGACCCAGTCCTCAACAAGAAGCCTAAAGCTTTGAGGGATGAAAAATTTGTTAGGTTTCTCAATCTTAGAAATTATGAATCTTTCGGATCTAGAATTTGGAGCAAAATTCTCACTCAATACATGGTTCCTTTTGTGCACCCCTTCCCGAAACTCATATGGATGTGCACTGAGACTATTTCGATGCCCGATCCCATACCATCCAGGGTAGAAATTTAACAGTGGTGATCACACCACAAGCCATTAGGGACATGTTGGCCCTAACTCATGACCTGAAGATGACCAATTTCTATGATATTTCGAAACTCCAAAGTGTCTAGGTACAATGCCAAAATAAAGCCTCCTTCCTTAATAGGGAGCTGAGACAAGTGGCAACAGTGTAGTTCAGGGACTCGGGGTTTCCATTTCGGTTCAAATCACTTTTAGCGGATTCTCAGGATGCCTGTTCCATGCTAGCATTCATTTTTGGGTAGGATTCTAATAAGGATGTGGAGGATTGGTAGATGGTAACCCTATTTTGGATGAGGTCTATCACCAAGGAATAAACATATCATTTCGATTTTGCCGAAGTCATCACAAGATCTATTTGCGAGCAGCTTGACCAATTCTCGGTCACTTTAACATTCAGGTATTCATCCTATCTATTCCATCTCATCCTCTACCAAAACATAGAATATTTTAGTCAATTTATGGCTCTGAATATATGGGATATAAAGGTGAACCGTCAAAATGT
Source organism: Taxus wallichiana var. yunnanensis (assembly GCA_018340775.1). NCBI lineage: Eukaryota > Viridiplantae > Streptophyta > Pinopsida > Cupressales > Taxaceae > Taxus > Taxus wallichiana. The sequence goes on along the minus strand of CM031237.1, from coordinate 985,808,311 downwards.
CATTCAAGTATCCCCATGGACCCATATATTGTCCCGATTCAAAGACGTATATGAATTCTTCAATTCTTTTATGGAGTTTCTTTTACTCGAGATTGATCCAGAAGGGATCAATAATAGGATGAATGACTTAGTGAAATCTATCCTCATGTACCCCCTATAGCCCTATGATTACTTCTTCACCAAAGGGAATTCTATGATTTGTCTGCATGGTTTCAAGGAGGAATATTTCATGCTCCCCAGGGTCCTCACGGAGCGGGTGGTTGGCCTCGAAAGTAACTAGGTATTTGATGCTCTGGACATCAAATTCTACTTAGGCCAAAAGAAGAAGGCACTTTTGACCTCCCCTTGAGAAAGGGAGGAATTACTATACTGAAAAGGAAGGTGGAGCATAGCCTCACAAAGAAGTTAGCTTCTTACGGGTTTGCTTTGATTCAAGACTCTTGGAGGTATGACCTAGATAGAAAAATGGCTGCAACTCTAGTCCTTAACAAAGTCCCCGACTCTTGCACTCATGTACCAAGGGAATTTTTTGAAGCAAGGAAGAGCCCCAGGTAGATTCACCTGACATATTTGTCGAGCTTAAAGACATTTCGACCCCAGTCTGGGAGGCATTCCACTAGGGAAAATACAAGTATGACCCCACCCTCACCATGACTAAGGGACTCCAAGCAGCCCTAAAAAGGACTGGAGCACATAAAATATTGAAGCCTATTAGAAATATAGGTAGGAGATTGGAAAGACCACCAGAATTTTGAGGCCATCTCTAGTGATGAATAGTGGGAAGAATTTTCGGACATGGATCATGTGTCTAATATAGAGAGTGAGGATACGGTCATGATCATTCATGGGCATTCCACAAAATTTACTATAGAATCCTTTAGTCCCCAACAACATAAATTTCATGTTCCACCTTTGCCTTCCATTCCCAAAGCAAAATCTTCCGGTCAGTCTCAATACCATAGCTGTGATTATCCCTTCGGGTGAAGTCACCTGCAGAGGAATCAACCTCAAGCCTAGCACAAAAGAAGTTAAATTCAATCATGGCTCTGGTTTCCCCTTGGCCCCTCCCACCTCTCGAGGATCCTCAACCCACTCCTCTTCCACCTCCACTTTCCCCTTCTGGAAGTATCCCCTTGTCTGTCACCCCATCGTAAAATCTCCCTCCACTGGCACTCCCCTTTTCTACCATATTTTTCCACCATCCCAACCTTTTCCCCACGTATGGTAATGTCCCCTTCCTTAGCCCTAGTAACTTCAATGCCTCAATCACAAGTTACTATTCCATATGGTTTGTCACCCGAGTTCCCATTTGTGGGAGGAATGGTCCCTTCTTCCTCTCAATTTTTGAGACAAGTTGAGTCCACTAAGGCTACCCGCGATTAGAGAAGGGAAAAATAGAAGAAGAAAGAAATGGAAATAGGAGAAATGAAGTAGATGTGGTCATTGTATGACCATCAACAAAGCTCCTTAACAATCGCTTCACTCGTTCCCCAAGATATAGACGAGTTCAATTAGGATTCCCTTCTCCCTTCCCCGATGATTCTACAGTCCTCACAAAGGACCAAATTCAACAACTCTTGGTTACCAAACGCCAAGATAAGACTTTCTTTCAGTCTTTGAAAGAGAGCTCTAGTATGGCCGCGGTGGAAGATATTTTAAGCCCCATCATATTGTTGGATTTCAGCTTACATGTAGTAGTGCGGAACCTCCAAAATTTCTCGCATAAGGAGATAATCGAGCTTGATCGAGCCTTTTAGGCCTTGCGGATGAGGAACTATCCAATGAAGGTAGAATGGCTTGGATATTAGGCTACCTTAAAACAGCTCGAGCATAATTTTTTGTGCCACATTTTGATTTTTGAGAACAGAAGGATCATTAGGTTCTTACATGACTGACATAGAGTCCCTAGGTGAGTCGTCATAACTGTAGAGTTCTTTTTGCATAAATTATTTTGATTACCATTTTTGTTGCCTCGGCGCTTGTTTCTTTTGTTCACTTAGCTCAAAAATTGGCTAAGTATGAATCTGAATGCAGAAGGTGTCCACGTGTCTTGTTGGTGCAATCAGGGTATAATGAAAGAAGAAAAGGCTCTCAATCTTGACCTGTGTTTTCCACGTGTCTCGGGCCCGATAACGATTACCCCAACTGGTTAAAAAGTCAAAAACATAGTAAAATGCAATGGGGCCTCCACATGTTGCCCGAGCTCTCTTCCCAAATAAATAAAAGAGGGGTCCTCCCTGAAATAGTGCATGCCCACCATGTGTCTCTCAGGCATAGATTAGAGAATCAAGTTCCAGAAAGGACTCTCAAGAAAGCATCCATTCTGCGTGGTAGGAGATTATTATCACCGACTCCAGAAGTGACAATTGGGAGAATTAAACGCAAATCACAAATATCTCAACAAGTAGTTGAGATATTGACCCAGAGAGGGGAAATCATTGAATTTTTCCAAGTAGAAGCTCGATTTTGGACGTCGAGAAAGGAGGAGTAAAAAAGGGGGGATAAAGAAAATAGACAAAGTTTTTAAAAGATTTTCGGGGTTCGGGTTTTGTAAATAGCTAAGCCTTAGCAAGACTCATTTATACAAGGAAATTGTAATTTGTGCCATAGGCCTTATATATTATTTTCTCCATAAATTGAGTTCTTGTTCTATGCACCATTGGCTTACATGTTCGAATCTTTCTTTTTGCTGAGTAGTTCTAGATAATTTATAAAATCTATCATTCTATACGCCCTTGGGTTTAACTTATATATTATTTACATGTTTCGTGTGTTTTGTCTTCACAAAATTTGATTAATCTAGATTGTTTTTATAGAAATAGGTAGATCATGCTATAATGCTCTTCAAACTATTTTAAAGGATCCCCTTAGATATCTCTCTATCCCTTTTAAATCTATTATGGCACATCACCTTAGTTAGTTTTATGTTTCTTTTAAGTTTTCTCCTAACCCTATCTCACACCGCAGGAAGAGCCAACTTCTTTAAAATCGGAGGTTACCTTAGGGCATATGTCCCACTAACCTAAGGTATCCAACAACTCTGATGGTTCATCTGAAAAGATAATCGTCAATAGAAAACTAGCTCCAACATGTCAAGATTGTGATTTCATAACTCTTGAGCTTGCAAGCTTCATATATAAACACTTTTATGGGGTCTTGGCATGTACTCCCCTATTTTGATACCTATGGATACTTCATTTTACCTCTTAGAACACCTATAGTAGTACTCGGTTTCCGTTATGGATTGTTCTTGAGACAAGCTAGTACAGTGAGGTACACATACTCTTAGGACCGAGACTTATGAAGAACAATCGAGAGGACACCTCCATGACTTGTGATTTATACCATGCATTCATAGATGACAGATCTTGTAGCAATTTGAGAAAATATCCGTATTTTGTAAAGGACTCATTGTATATGTTGCTCATTAATCCTCGATTTTGAAACAATACCTCGAGACACTTATGTTGGGAGCATTGAAATAAAATTTCAATCATAAAAATCCAGATATCTTTAGCATTAGTCAATCACTAAGTTTCAATTTTAGGTTTGATCCTTGTAACCATGTCCTAACATGAGAAACATTTTCCTATTACTTTCATGTCATAATCCAAAGATCAATCACACTTTCACACCCCTCGCAATATTTTTCATTCTTCATAATGTCTTGGAATGGTGTCAAACTCACCTTTCAATTAAAAACTTTCAAGTTCATGATATGAATCAAGGTCATCACAATTATGATTAGTAGAGTATTATTATCCTTCAATATTAATTGAGCATCATTATTGATACTTCACGATTCTGTAAATACTTTATGCAACATTGTCCTTCATTTGAGTGAGATAACGCATTTTAACTATTTACAAATACTTTTGATATCTCATTTTACCTTTTAGGCTAATGTTTATACCTTTTAGTCGTCTACACGTCACGATTGCCCTAAACGTTTACCTTGAGATCTTGAAGAATTACAAACTGCTGAACCCTCCAAACAATTTTATAAAAACACATACCACTTTAGACTTGCTTTAGACCTTGATCTTCCTTTTTATCATTCTTTCACTGATTGGTGATGTTGTTTATATAGCACATTCTCTCTGTCTAGAAATTTTTAAGGATCTCAAGTCTATGCTCACTTAATTCTTGAGATCGATCCAATTCTTTTGTTATTTATCAAGCTACTTGATCATACACCTATACCATCCTTGTTGATATGTACACACCTCTAGGTCTCATTAAACATCTTTTCAAAATGTATCAATTTGAGTTTCATAAAAGGATTTCATGCAAAAATTTAGTGAAATGTATACCACCCTTATATAAATGTACACTCTTAAATGGAATAAATTTTAGGGCATACCTTGAATTGAATAAATTTTCCACCCAATGTCCTTCATAGTCACAAGATACCTTTGCCACCTTGTAAATTTGTTTGAGAGATGGTATGAGCTACTCTGTCACTGTACTTTCATACCTTTAGAATCGAGACTTGTTCATCAACTTGACCACTAGAGACACAATTACTTTGAGCATATCATTTTTTAAGCAATATCTTTAAAGCACTTTTATCACTCTTTACTATAAATCAAGGTGTTAAACATCTAACCCTAACATAAATTGCTACATTTTTCACTTGACATGGCCTTGAATATTTCTTCAACCCTCTAAGTGCGCTTAGCTCAACTTCAATCCTCAATGTCATAGCTCTGCAACCTTTCATGCTTCAACATCATTGAATCAAGCCATAAGTCATATATTCCATGAATCCTTTCAATCTACTTGATGAATCACACTTATCACTATAGGGGAGCATAAAAAAATTGAGCTTCATGATGTCACGGACTCGGACACACTTTGAGATGTAAGATACCTTCAAGAACAACCTTTGCAATACTTTTCATCATAGACCATGAGGCACATGAATGACCTCTCGATGCACCTTGAGACAAGCATACTCAAACAACAAACACACAAACACCTTACTTTCAGAATTTGACACAAAATTTGATGACTTAGAGACCATTATACACTTGTAATGACCTTTACAGGAGAATCATCTTACAAAGCAAATAAATTAGTCTTACAACATATGATGGAACTTTTGAAACATATTTAATACACAAACACACCTTCCTTATAATCTTACACATTGAATTTGACCTCATTTGACAGAGAAACAAAATCAAGGTCATGAACTAGGCAACACAGACCCTCAACACTTTGAAGAACAAGACATACTTCCTCATAATGAGATACAATGCATATATTGACTCACAAGACACACAAATACTTCATGAAATTGACCATGTTTACTTAAGATAAATATATATTCCTTTTTCATTTTTGGACACAACACTTTAACCAACATAGTACGTATGACTCCATAGTTTCTCTTGATGGATGAGATCAATCCTTTAACCCTTTTGAACATAACTGACTTATCTAGATATAATTATCATCAATAATAACAAGACCTTGACAACATGACATGAATACCTTAAATTTATACTACCATTTACAAAAAAACCTACTAACATGAGCTTTACCTTCGAGATGATCAATTGAATATTGCTGAGAAATCAAACAACATAACAAGAGGAGTGAGATATCTTGTCACAAGCCTTAAAGACGCTATCATAACTCTTTTGGATAGACAAACATAGACAAAAGACAACTTTACAACATTCGACCATACAACTCAGACTCAATAACTCATTTTTCAATATCTGGACCTTGTATCAGGCATAATACTCATGACATCATGACTTATACAAAGACAACATGACTTAGTTCATTCAAGGACTTAAGAACTAAAAACTCAGACACCTATCAGCAGTAAGGACTTCAAATTTTCATGAGAAGATTCATTTTGCATACCTTATTACTTTTGTGGTATCCCATAGGCCAAGTTTCTTTAATTTTTCTTGCACGGGAACTTGAAAACCATTAAAACATGTGTTCTTCTTCAACAAGTGCAAACATACCTTTTTTGAATTGGATTAGGATTGATGACCTTGTTTTCAACCTTTTAGCACAAGAATTCTCCTAGAAATCCCTCAAATTATGCATGGTGGGATGAGAATCACCTCTCTTGACCCCAGGATAAGTTTTTGTAATAAATCTCCTTTTGTTTTGACAAAATATTGCAATATGACCAGATTGTTGGCAATTGAAGCAAATAATTTTTTTCTTCCTTCTAGGCTCAAACACACTCAAGTTCCAACCACAATATTTTTCTTTATGCCCATACTCACAACATGAAAAGAACTCACCTTTGAATAGACCTCCCTCATTCCTTGGAGTTCTCCTTTGAAATCTCTAGCTCTATGTCCAAACTCATGACAAATTAAACACTATCCATTGAATAAAGAACCATACCTCATAGTATTAGGTTGTCTAACCAAGCTATACCTTCTTGGATATTCCCTTTTAATTTCCTTCTCAACTAATTTAGTACTTGGAATAGCTTCATCATCATTATTTCCTTCAAACCCTAGGCATGTTTTGTCATATATGGCCTTTTGACCTTCTATAACATCATCAAGAGCTTTGGAGCTCTTCTCAAGTCTCTCATACATCTTCAACTTGTTAGAAACATCCTCTAAATATGATTTAAGAGATTTTAACTTGTCTTAATACCTGAAACAAGCATCTTCTTGCTCCTTTAGGGTTTTTGACATATTCTCACATTGATATTTTAAATCCTTGATTGTTTGATCATGATTTATCTCTATGTCCTTAACCTGAATTTAATAGGCCTCAATACATGACTGATCTATTTCATTCCTTATTCTCAATATGGGCTCAACATCTACAGACTTACCTATTGCATGTGCTTTAAAGGATATCCTTTAAGCTACTAATATTTCTTCAAAAGGACTTTCTCTGATACCAATTGTTGGGAGCACAATGGACTAAGAGTGGGGGTGAATAAGTCCTATAAATTTCTAATTCAATTAACCATTAATATTAGTAACCATTAACATTTAACCAATCACATATATCCAACCATTACTTTTTTAGTGTGAAAAAAACATCAAAAAAACCATAACACAAGAGAAGATTCACATAGACACAAGATATAAGTGGGAAACCCTCATGGGGAATAAAACACACTAAAACTCTTCTTATATTACAAAAGCACCAACCCCTAGTTTAGTAGAGCACCAACCCTAAAAGGAGAACCAACCCATAATTTAGTGAAGAAACCACTCCACAAGGAGGCTACACCACCCTAAATATGACCAAGAACCAACTCAACCACCTAAAGATATTTGATTTTTGATTTTACTGCTACCATGATGATGGATATCACAATTTCAGCTCACAAACCCTAGGTCTTCAACCTTGCTCTTTCTTCCTCTTCTTGATCTTTCTTTACTTCTAATCTCTTGCTCACATGTATTAAATCATTCCTCAACCTTTCATGCTCTTCCTCAGCCTTAAAATGTTTCATACATACTTGCAAATCTCTTTCTCTAGGTCACACACCTTCCCTCCAAGAGCACTAGTTCAAAAATGAACCAAATAAGCACTTAAATATGATTTTATTCCTTCCAACCCAAAGGATTTAGGTATCTCATGATAGATTAGACACATACACCTTCATTGCATTCAAATAATTTCATTTCAATAGTCACATATGACCCAAGTAGGTCGGCCTAGCAAAAAACCTCATTTCATGTGCCAAAGATGGCTTAAATCCCCATGGGCACAATGTTTGAAGTTCCTAACATTAGTTACATGATTTTTAATGAACCAAAACAACTTAAATATGATTAAAATATCATAAATTAATATCAAACAATCAAATTATTTCATTTACTAGGCTGAGTTCCTTTTGTAATGATCAAAACAGATTGTTTCTTGCACCCTTCAAAGACTCGGAAACTTAATTTAATCACCAAAAAACTTCAACAAGAGAAAAATTACATGTAGCCAATTTATTGAAATGGAAGAGCCTATAGAACACTTCTAATCCATTTCATGCCTAAAAAAACATCAAAATTTCACTAGAACACATTCTATCTTGAATTGTAAAAAATATTCCTATCAAAAGAATGACCTGGAAACCATATAAAATTACCTCATCATGAATAAAACCTCATATAAATGGAAATAAATCTAAGTCATATTTACAAAACAACTTGAATCACCTTCAAAATCCACCTGTGTTTCAAGTTATGACCATTTTACTAAACCCTGTTGTTTGAGATCCCAAAACTTCCTTTGACAAATTGCTGTTTGGACCTCAAAACACCATGAAACTATATGAAATTGTATTGAAACATCCATGGAAATCAATAAAAACTCACATACATCATGCACCATCAATTTTTCATGTTATAAGACCATCTTGTCCTAAAACATTTTTCTTCAAAAATTGCTATTTTTAGGTGGGGCCCACTCATGACCATGACCTCAACCATAAATTTATGGAAATACAACAAATTCCTCTAAAACATCCAATCATAAATTTTTTTATTAATAAATAAAAAATATATCAATATACTTCACTTTCTACCAATTGCTCTATTTAGGTTTAACTATGGTTTTAGACCTCTTTACCTTCTTAACATTTGTTCATAAAAATGTGATGATCAAATGATCTCATTATTTTTTGAAACCTTCGAAATCACCATAGAATATTCCATGAAAGTAACAATGTCCCATGAAAATTAAATTGTTCACAACAAGCATTTGAAGTTGAACTTCGAGCTGGAAATACACTAGATTTTGACCTTGTCTTACATAAACAATCATATCTTGCAAAATTCACATCATGGACACCTAAAAATTTTCTCAAAGCATCATGACACATCCCTTTAACATCTCTAATCATCATAATGTCAATTTCATATCTCAATCTCTCCAGTCACTAAGACTTACCTATGTTTGCATGTTAAATCCTCACTTTAGAAGCTAGGTTCAACTTAAATAATGCAATAACTAAACAAGAAACCTCTGCAAATGAACCAAACATACCTCATATGCCATTATAAACATAAATTCATGCTTCCATGAGCTCATATGGCTCCAAACCACTGTCACACCTCCAAGTTGTCATACCTACTTTTAATGAGTACATGTAACATAGTGAACTAGCTATACACTACGTACCATGCCACTGCTGCTTATGAGTTCCAGCGCCCTAAAAATCTAATAGATATCATGCCAAAATTCTTCCCAATCATCCAAGAAGCTCCTACCATCATGATGCATCTCAAGGCCACATGTATAGGATTGCAAGAGCAAGCACACTTCACTGAAACCTATTATGTCAACTCAAACACATCTAAACCAATATATTATCATCAAGTAAACCATCATATGACCCTATAAAAACATCATATTTGTCATTAATGTGGTTTTTCATTAATGAAAACACTTAGTACCCCTATTAGCTAAGTTAATTATCATTTATTAATTAATTAGTGTGCACATCCTAGTCACCTACCACTCAAATTCTTAATCAAGTAGCCACTTGGAATCCACATGGAATCCACTTCACTAGTCTAGTAAACTTAGCTTCTATAATCTTGGAAAGGTGGGGAAATTAAATTACACATACAACCATCTTTACTGAGATGCATTTTCTCGCTAATTAATTCCTTTTCGCCCTAAATGACATTGATTCTTCTCATGATAGTTTGGTCCCCTCAATTGTTATGTTTACTATGTGCATCAACCATGTTCAACAAATTTCCAATCACTCCTACCTATATAAAATCTAGGCTTACACTCTTACAAATCCTCTTGGATTTACTTGTACAAAAACTTTGCCAAGTTGACTCCAATATATGCATATTGGAAGTTGTATCCAAGACCAAAAATCTTTGTGTTCGTAGCTATTGCATACACATTTGGAGGTCATTAAGGAGCAACCATAATCAGTTTCTAACAAGGTTACACAGCTTCAAAGATCATACAACCTTACTTGAGGTTACTTAGAAAGCTACATGGAGGTTTGCATCATTTGTATATCTTTCATTTACCGTGTTTTTCATAGTCTTCATATGATGTGTCTTAACTAGTTCTTTTAAGAACTACATACTTATTGGGCCTATAGAAAATAAAAAAATTGAAAATAATAATTGTACATAGCTAAAAATAATATAGGGATGTATTAAATCCTAGACATGGGGTATGTGACCTTTTTCCTTTGAATGATTTCTCTACCATGTACTTGTGTCATTACTTATTTTACTCTATTTTCCTCTTATTTAATGGAAACTATTCCTATTGAAATTACATGATTAGAGGATATATTAAGCACAAATTCCATTATAAATCTATTGATATTTATTTCCAAATTAAAATTGAATGTTTAGATCCATTTTTTTATTTTTATTATATAAGTGTGCGCAAGATTTGAAATCTGAAATAGGTGATCAATGTACATAATGTTTTGATTGGATATGGGTTTTCATCTTATTGTAAGTAGATCACCCTCTATGACATTTTATTTTGAATCTTATCAAAATATCTTTTGTATAAGCGATAAATTCATTCATCCTAATTGCAAAAATCAAGTAAGGATAAACAACATAGGTAACATACAATCCTTTATAATGTTGAAGAAATGATTAAATATAACTAACACCTCTGTATTAATAGATAAAAGAAATAACATGAATAATTTATTTTAAAAGTGAGGTAGGAATACTATACTTTACATAAACAAATACATGAAACAAAATAAATCACATCAAAATGAAAAATAAATTAACATTAAAATGACATCCCTTTTGACATACCTCACAACTCTGTTTAATTACTAGTCTAAGATCCTTCATATACTTGATGGTAAGTAAAAGGTATTTATATGCACTCATCAAAAGAGAGGCACTTGTTTGACAAAAGTAATACTCAACCTTGAGTTTGAGGTGCGAGTTTAGTAACACTTGATGGGTTTTTAGGCTCTTAATCTATCAAGGGTGTTGAGAGTGTTAAAGATATAATTTCAAAGGAGTGTTCTCCTTATAGTAAAACCACTCTCCCAATGGTTGTGTCTTCCTTTCTCAATTTTCAAGTTCTCAAATTTCTGCCAATGGTTATACCCTAATTCATCATTTTTCAAATCCTCAACTCCCCCAAACATAACCTCATGATGGACCAACCTTTTTGATCTTCTATTGAGAGGTAGTGACGCTAATCCTCTCAAGAATTAAATTTGATGACCCATATGAGATGAAAGTGGTAACCTAATTAATATGAATGAAAACCTATGCTCATAATTGATTAATCTAGAATGTGATATATGAGCCTAATCTAATGTTATAGTAGCAATAAATAAATAAGTAATGAAATAACTAAAATAAACAAAAAAACTAGGTAATAAATGATAAAACCCTAATTACAAAGAGGGTTGAAAGATCATTAAGCGATTTTCCGTGTACTCAAAGCTGCATCAAGTGTCGGATGGATGAAAAAAATTGGAGGAACATCAAACTAAAGCTTGAAAAATTACATATTTGGAGGATTAATTAACTAGTCTAGGGTGCCTGGAGAGGGATGGGGGTACAGGGCACCCCTGGTCTATGCGGGAGGTCCGGAAGCCAATTTCAGTGGTCGCCAGGATGATGAGAAACCCTTTCTATTTGTCTACTATGCCGCTGGACTCTACCAAATGTCCTTTGAAATTTTGAAATGAAGGAATCACCTACAAAAACCCAAATAAAGCATCAAAACCCTAAAAACAATATGCATATAAAGGGGTTAGAATGTCCTCACCATAGAATGATGGGCTTATAAGCGAGCGTTGCACTACATCTCATGTTAGAGTAGGTATTTACCTTATATCATGTTCACCTAGGTACTTTATTTACATTTATTATATTTATCCTCACCCACTTATGTGTGTGGATATTTCTTTTATCTTTTTAGATATTAGGAGATATTTTATCTAGTTGTTAGTTATATTTCTTTCCTTGATCTATGGTATTGACTAGCTCCTTGATGTCTAGTTCTATCCTAAATCTATGGTCTTAACTAGTTCTTTGATGACTAGTTATTTCCTTGAATTATGGTTTGATCTATGATCTTGAATGGTTCTTAGATTTTTATTCCTGCTATATAAGCAAGGCCCATTCTCATTGTATTTCATTGAGTTCCATAATAATATATGATATTGTTGCTCATTTGTTTACAAAGGTTTATGTAAAGTTATTATGGTGAATTACTTTCATCTTACTGATCGTGGTGTTTGATTAGCATTTGTGTTCTTGGCTTGGTACAATATGGTTATTGTTCCTTTTATCTCAGACCCAATGTAATTTTGTGTGTGTGTGCTGAATTTTTCCCTAGGTGTTCTTGTGCGTGTTGCACTTTTTGAGTAGCGAGAAAGTAACTAAATGTAGAATGTAAATAGTTTATGTATGGAATAAAATGAACTCCCCTCCTATGAAGTGTGATGTAGATGAACCCACCTTTTTCCCTTGTGATGGATCTAGATGGATGGAAATGGAGCAATAGAAGCCTTAATGGATGTAACCTTAGGTAACACTAGATAGTGCTTAGTGCTTGGTCCCTTATTATGATCACATAACTTTATATTTATATAGCTCTCTTGCTTGTATTTTTAATTAACCCCGAAAAGGCCGACCACCAAAAATATTAGAAGATCAAATGGCTAGAAAGTGCCCAACAATGAAAGGAAAGTTTAAAAGGATTCGATCACCGGAGGGGACTAGGGCACTTGGCGCCCTAGTCTTGGTTGAGCGCCCCAATCTGGAAAGAGGGAAAGTGAAGTATGAAAGTAAAAACTAGGAAAGTAAGAGTGCAAGATCGAAAGTAGCAATAGAAAGAAATGCAATATTGCAAAAGACATGGTTTATGATTAGTACTCTTTTTACTTAAGAACCATATGACTAGAAATATGAGATTGGGACTAAACCCAAAGTGCATGATTTTGTATCTATATTTTCCCCCACTTTATGTTGGTGAGAAAAATACTCAGTAACATAAAGTAGATAGATATGTGTACCTTATGTCCATGTAGATTGATGTAGAAAATGTCTTTGAGTGACTGGAAAAAAGTGTGGAGTGACTAAGAGATGGAGCATGGAGACTAAAGATGTTAAAGTGTAAAGAGTGATGAAAGTGATCCTACGGCAGAAATGCATGTGTATATGTTGATGTGTGTGATGTCCTTATTTTTAGTATCGATGGTGTGTGATGTTTTTGTTGACATTGATTGCTTTCTTCCCATACATATGGACTCGCAAAGAGAAAAGCGATCAAGTAGTCAAATACACATGTATATGATAAAAGTATGTAAAAACACATGTATATATGTAATACAAAGTGTATAATGAAAGTATGAAAATGAAAAAGTAACATGTATAACTGATCCATGATGAGAAAAATGGTGTAGAAAAGGATCCTATTGATAAAGTGTGAGTTTTTGGGTGATCTCATGCCACTAGCCGAAGAAGTATAAGGAGGAAAGTATGATTTATCCTCCAACCTCTAACTATTGCAACGAAACTAAAGATATATTTTTCTTGTCTATTTTTTGGTGATCGATGCCATGAAAAAGTAGTGTAGAAAGGAAGGTCCAATGTTATCCTCTATCCTTTAACTACTTCTGAAATGTAGGACACCACTTGTAGATGGTGTGCAAAATTCAAACAATTCGATCAAACGCGAGTGCTAAGGAATGTGTGCCCTATAAAATCCATTGTGTATGGATTTATGTATATCTTGTGATGAACTCAATCGATGTGTGACTATGTGTAGACCATTGTATGGGGTGACTGATTCACCCAAATGGTGCCCCCCTCTTTAGGGACATACACGACATTGTTGTAGGAGTATGTGGCCCAAAAGAGGACCAACCGTTGTAAAGTGTGAACAATGCCCTATAGGGGAGGGAATGTGCTTGGTAGAAACCAAAGCACATGAAAAAAATCTAGGAGACAAGTGTTAGTACAAGAATTCAAACATGCATGTGTTAGACGAAGTGTAAACTAGGTAGATAATGTGTAATAAAATAGTGTAAACACGTAAGAAGACAAAGTAGCTGCAGAAAAGGTTGCAAACATGGGAAGCCACTCATGGTGTCGTAAGACAATCAAGGCCATAGTGGTTGAAAATATACAAATGTGCACACAAAAGGGCAAAGCCCACAAACAAGAACAAGCAATATCGAACAATGCAACAAACAATCATGGAAGTAATTATCCCTACATAAAAATGTTACACATGAAGCACTCATTAGCATGTTAAATGATAAAAAGTATGTCAAAGCATGTATAAGCCAATAATGTGAAGTTGTAAGTATAAAATGAAACAATAGCACTGTAGAGTATGAATGTGGATGACCCCAAAATCCACTATGGGATTGGTAAAAGGTAGTGTGCCAAGCATCCATGTTGTGTGTAATAGACTGTAGAATTTGTGATCACAACTAGAAAGTAAGTGAACGCGCATGTGTGTATGATAAAGATAATGACAAACAAGATATTTATCTACCATGTGTAATAAGATAGACATGTAAAAGCGTGAGTAAAAAAATACTAAATGTAACCATGATATGTAGTATGATGTGAATGGATGGAATGGAATGCAAAGTGTGAATGATAGGATCCGTTTACCCCAAGTGAATGAAGTTATATGTAGTGTAGTTCATTTGTTTATGCCCCAAAGCAATCAAGAATGAACCATAAACAAGAGTGTGTCATTGGTAAATGGTAGAACTATGTGTTGTGTGTAGCGTGGTGTGATGATTGTGTAGTGGTGATAAGAAAATGCAAATCATGTAATGCGTAGTATAATGCAATATTTATATATTGTATAGGTGTGGAAGTGCAAATCATGTATGATGACGATGATGTAGTGTGTAGCATGTGTATGATGTATAAAGGATGAAAATGGTGTATATGTAAAAACGTGTATGATGTGTGACATAGTCCACAAGATGTAGTGAGTAATGTGTCATGTCTAACATGAAGTGTGTGAGGTTCATGTTTATAGGATGCCCTCAATAGTCAAATGTGAACCGAAGCACAAGAGTGCATCACTGGGTAATGGTCAAACTATGTGTGTGTCAAAGTCTAAGTGTTGTGAGTGAATGGTGAAGTGTGAGGTGATGAATATGTTTTTGTTGATTAGAGGGGGAGAGATAAGCATAATTCCACCAAGTGTGTAAGGGTGAGAGAATTATCCAATAAAAGTAAAGGATGAAGGACCTCTACTTGATGATTGTGGTGAAATCATGTATCCATGCTCTAGTAGTGGTGGTATAGTAGATAGACGTTGCGTATGTGATTGAATTCTATGTGCATGTGATGGATGAGTATATGATGGGTACCATGGTGTACAAAAATGTGTAGGTGATGGAGATCTACGTGAAGAAGAATATGGCGGTGATGGACACCTATGTGGAATAAAACAAGGTGGTGATTTACATCTAGATGTAGTAACTATCCTAGGAATGGGCCTATATTGATGCTCGGACTAACAAATCAATGAGGCCATATAAAGCATGTGTGAGTAGGTGAGTTAGGAGTAGATTGTGCTTTAAGTGCTATGGGTCGTGGCGTACTAGATGTAGTAGGTGATGCATTAGTTGTTGTGAGATGAGGTGGAGACCATGGAGTAGATGGAGGTACACCATCGATAGAAATGACTTGATTGTTATGAATAAATTTTAAACATAAATGATTCATAGAGATAATAGACTTATACCTACGGATTCAATTGAGGCCTAGAAGCATGTTGCGGTTGTCAATTGCTTTTCGAAAAGGAAGGGTAAAAGCATAGTAAAAGGACCTACTGTAACATGAAGTTTGACAACACCATATGAATTGTTCATGGGATATGAAATTTTTGATAGTGGATAGCCAATAGCGATGAGAAGTGGAATAGAACATGCATTGATGGGCCAAGATGGATCAACCTTAGTATTATTGATAGAAATAGATATGATAGAGGCACTAATATGTAAGTGATTAGAAGTGAAAGTTGCATTAGAATACTAATCGAGAAAGAAATAATTAGTGGAGAAGTGTCATTATGTGCAACTAGAAATCGAGTGCTCGAATGCGGGAGAAGGCACTGCATGATATACATAATTGGTGGAAGATCCAACTATTTTCCTATCATGCTTTGGTAGAGGATTGTTAAATATTTTGAGCTTATGATTTTCATTGATAGGTGCAAAAGCGTAATTTTGGAAGTTCAATTTTACCATTTTCGATCAGGTCTTGAATAAGAATACGAAGCTTGAAATGACGATTAGTAGAATGTTCATTGTATTGATGATATTCAAAATGAAAATTTTCATTATAATGATGACTTTTTAGTCTAGATGGATCTAATTGGAATGGAGGCATAAGTGTGATGATTAAACTATAATGTGATATAGGATCCTAATCTAATGCTTTAGGAGTATTAAATAAGTAATGAAATAACTGAAATACACCCAAGAAACTAGTTAATAAATGATAAAACCCTAATTACAAAGAGGTGCGGAAGAGCCTTAATTGTTTTTCCATGTAGTTAGGGTGTGTCGAAGTATCAAATGGATGAAAAGAAATGGAGGAGTGTCGCACCAAATCCTAGAAGATTACAAATCTAGAGGATTTGATTGGAGTGGGGTGTTTGGAGAGGGATGGGGGTGCCTGGGTGCCCTGGTCTATAATTTGGGTTCCCTAGTCTATGCAAGAGGTCTGGAAACCAATTTCACTAGGTCTCCAAATGATGTGAAACCCTCGTTGTTTGTCACTACTCTATCTCTGGACTCCACCGAATGTCACTTCAAATATGAAATGAAGGAGTCACCTACAAAGCCCTAAGCAAAGCATCAAAACCCTAAAAAAAAAAATATGCATTTGAAGGGTTGATTGTCCTCGGCAGACCATAATGGTGGTCTTATAATCGAGTGATACACTACATCTCAAAACCAATGTAGTTTTTGTGTGTGTGTGGAATTGTGCCCTAAGTTCTCTTGTGCATGTTACACTTTTTGATTAGCAAGAAAGTAGCTAAATTTAAAATGTAAATAATGTGTGCATGGAATATAATGGACTACCCTCATGAAGTGTGATGTAGATGAACTAACCATTGTCCCTTGTGATGGAGCTAGATGGATGTAAATGGAGCAATAGAATCCTTGATGGATGCAACCTTAGGTGACACTAGATAGTTCTTATTTCTTGTTCCCTTATTATGATCACATAATTCTATATTTCTATTTTTATTTTTCTTGAATTTCGTAATCAACCCCGAAAAGGCCAACCACCAAAAAGATAAGAAGCTCAAACGTATATAAAGTTCCCAAAAGGTTTAAGAAAAGTGCAAAGAGGGCGGGCACCTAGAGGGGACTAAGGTGCCTAACGCCCTAGTCTGGCACCAAGGCGTCCCGAGTCTAGAAAGAGGGAAAACTAAGTACGAAAGTATAGGACGGGAAAGTAAGAGTGCAAGATCAAAAGTAGCAATAGAAAGCAATGCAATATGACAAAAGACATGGGTTAATTAGTACTCTTTTTACTTAAGAACCATACAAATAGTAGTATGAGACCAGGACTAAATAATTACCCAAAGTACGTGATTTAGTGTCTACGATAACCAATTGGATGTGTTTTATGCTATCATCAAGGTAATTGAAATGAATGAAATGAAATGGTTTTAATTACATATGTAAGATTGGATAGTCTATGGGACCATTGATAAGGCTACCATGACATCTATATTATCACATTTGTAAGGTATTAATAGATGCTAAGATTTCAAACCCATTATAAAGGTCAAGTTAAAAATTAACCCACACCTAGCTCATCGAGAAAACCACAAAGGGCCCGTAAAAAAATCCACTATCCAAGTCGTAAAATATCCTAATATACCTTCACAGATCAATGTCATTTATGTGGCCCTCAAACCTTCATCCCAACCCCTTCTAAGGAGGTCATTGTCATCTCAACCCCAAAACCAACCCATCAAGCTTCCATATTAGGTCTCGATGCTTCATCCGTCATACCATCTAAAAATATTCCCTGACAAAAAACTAAATAGATCACTTCCAAATTTGTACCTCACCGAATATCAAGACAAAAGAAACCCCTCCACCATCCACTTCTACTCCTAAAGGACGCTATGTGACTATCTTGGATCACCTTATTCAACAATCACTCATAATTACTAGCTGATCCTCGAGGGTGGAAGCCCTCTTGGTATGACTTCAATGTCTCTTACGACTATCATAGGACACAAGGACACTCTATAGAAAACTATAAGGCCTTCCATATAATTGTTAAGAAACTTGAAACTAAAGGTCTCCTCCCATCAATGACGTCTACACTGTCACTCTTGAAAAATCCTTAAATAAACTCCTTCCTTATCAAATTGATGTAGTCCACATTACCACTCAAACCCATAACCATAAATCTAACCCTCCAGATAAAAAAATGTAAAACCTTTGTCGTTATCCCACCACCACCTGAATTCTCATCGTCACCATCTAAAGATAAAAATAAGGTTTCCATCTTCATTTCCTTGAAACCTCCAATAAAACCCCACAATCTAAGACTAAATTCTATATTCTTGTTACACCTCCATCATCCACTATAGTACAGAAGGTTGTTATCAGACAGCTACACCAAGCTCCAGTTAAAATGTCACTTTACGAGCTTGTCTAAACTTCCCCACCCCAAAAACAAGCCATGATCAAAGCCCTTCAATCCATTCCGATACTTGTAAAGAATCCACTATCATTTACAAAAATTTTAGGTGCTCTTAAATATTTTGTTGCCATATCCTTCAAACCTTCGAGAAATACCATCACTTTTCCCTTAAGATCATGACTTTACCCTCTTCATCACCACTCAAATCAATGATGTCATCGTTAAAAGGGTCATGATTGATGGGGGTGATGTTATAAATATTATATCATCCCTTGATTTCAATCAACTCAAGTTACCTTCAATGCCAATCACAATCATGTTAGGCGTCATTATCTTTCCTCTTAAATTTGGTGTTAAGACCCTTCCAGAGCTCTTCTACATCATAGAAGGAGAGTTTTAATATAATTTATTGTTAGGATTCCCTAGATTCGTACTATGCATTGCATCCCCTCAACACTACATCGATGTCTTAAATATGAATACAAGGGTAAGGTATATATAGTCCCCATAGATCCTAATCCTTTTACCGAATGTCTTATGACATACCATCCAAATGATGTCCTTGTGCCTAAATCAAATTCAAAAACATCTGATGAAGCATCTACTAGCACATCCATTTTGTCATCCAAACTACCCAATGATTCCTCCCTTAAGGGCATTATAGAGTGTCTTTCACTAGGGAGTACCACCTCCTTATGTTAAATTCATTCCCTACACCTAAAACATATGGAAGACTTGATAAACAACATATGTAAGAACATGATATCAGAGATGTCATCTCCTACGGTCCCACGTACCTCAAAACCAATCTCATTTATGGGGGAGTTGACCATCCCTCTTCACAACATAATCATCAACACCATGTTATGCCTTTCACATCAAATTTTAATTACTTATATAACCTAGATTTTTCTCAAATGTACCTTCATTCTGCGCATGGAAAGGGTTTGGTTTAGGATGCTATGAACAAGGAACACATCATCTAACCTGTCCAACACTCCCTCAAACCTTATGAAAATTTTGGCTTAGGATATAAAGAACCCTCTGCCAAATCATCCTCACACACCACGTCTTTACACATAATGAATTAGAACCATCTTCTCCTAAAGAATCTGATGATCTCATGGACATAGACGACACCATATCCATCCCACCTAACTATTTTTTAGTCAATATTATTTCATTAGGACCCTTGACTTATCAATCTAACCACATCACCAAACAAATTCCTCTCATTTAGCCATAACTAATTGAAGATGATTCACCCACCATCGATGTCCTTCATTGTCACGACGATCAAGACATTCTCTCCCACATGGGAGTAGATGACATTTTCTTCAAAATCCTTACCACCAGACACATCAACCCTTCTTAACAAATCCACTATCAACATTAATTTAGGAACAACTCAGGAACCTCGCATAGTGAAAGTTGGTCAATCCTTAGATCTGCAAGAGTTAGATGATTTTTCTAACTTTCTATCTAAGTATAGTCAAGCCTTTCCTGGTCATATAGTGATATGCCCGGTATCAATCCAAATATCATCATACACAACATCATTACTTATCCCGATGCTAAACCCGTCAAATAAAAGCTCCATAGGATGCATCCTCGCGTAGCTCTCCTTGTTAAAGAAGAATTACAATGTCTACTCTCTGCTAATTTCATCATACCTATTGATTATCCATAATGGGTCTCTAACATCGTTCCCATAACTAAATCTTCAGGAAAGTTATGCATCTATAGTAATTTCCAAAATCTTAATATGTCTTTCCCTAAAGACGATTTCCCTCTCCCGAACATCAATCGGCTAGTTGATCTAACAATGCATCCATGAAATGCCTCCTCCATCCAATATAAATTGTGTAGTCTCCAAGGTAAATTATAATCTATTTGACATTTCATATCACAACTCTTAGACCATTGTCAACCATTTCATCATCTTCTCCATAAAGATGTAGATTTTAATTGGGATTCTAATTGTCAGAAAGCCTTCGATGAACTTAAACATTACCTTCTATCACCACCCATGCTTACACCACCTCGTGAGGGGGAGCCCTTCTATTTATACATATCTACTTCAGAACATTCCTTAGGTGTTATGCTTGCTCACCATGATAACCAAGGTTGTGAACAAGCCATATATTATATCAGTCGCACACTTCATGATTATGAAACTCGTTACACCGAAGCCGAGAAAATATGTTGCGTTTTATATTTCACCACTTCTAAACTATGTCACTATCTCCTTAATCACAAAACCTACATCGTTACTAGATTCAATCCACTTAAAACCATGCACTCTAAACCATATCACAAAAGTGACCACATAACTCGATGGCTCATGCTTATGACTGAGTTTGACCTCGAGTTTATATCATAGAAATCTATTAAGCGTTAGGATATTGTAGATCATCTTGTTGATGCACCCCTTCCTAAAAATAAACTTCCTCACGAATAATTTCTAGATGAATCCATTAACCATGTCAATGAACATGAATTTTTTTTCCTATCAAATGACCCTCTTCTTGAAGGATCTAAATTCTCACAAGAAGGAGGGCCGGTTTCACTCTCACACCACCCTGGGAATTCTTATTCCATTTTCATTTAAACTTAACTTTGAATGCACTAATGACATGGTAGAATGAAGCTTTAATTATGGACCTTACCATCGTTATATCTATTAAGGGTGCATGACTTAGAAATCTATGGAGACTTGTAACTTGTCATCAACCAAGTCAAAGGAGAATAGAAATGTAAAAATGAAATCTTGCAAAAATATAAAGCCAATGTTGATTTCCTCCTCGACGCATTTGATCATTACACTATTCAAACCATCCGTGATCTTCTAACAAATTTACAGATATTATGGCCTCTTTGGGATCTCTCATTCCCCTAGAAATTGAAGAATCAAAATACAACACTAAAGTATCCATGGTCATTCAAAGATTATATTACCCTTCACATCAAAATGAACTCCCTCCCATCAACATTATTGACAATAATCCAACTGATTTATGGTATACTCAAATCTATGACTACATTTCTGAATCTAAAATCCCTTTTGACTTATCATGAAATGCTAAACGATCATTTCTCCAACATTCCAACCGCTTTGTCATCATAGTGAATCCTCTAGAAACATAGTTTTGACATTCTTTTGTTAAGATGCCTTAAATATCATGAATCAATCAAAGTAATGAAGAAATACATGACAATATTTGTGGAGGTCATTTTAGTGGAAATGACATCGCTAAACATGTCTTACAGCTAGGGTATTACTAGCCTACTATCAATCAAGATTGTTGTGCATACATTAAGAAATGCGTCAAATGCCAACTACATTCAGATCTCATCCATGTCCCTAGTCAAGCTTTACAACCCGCTCAGGACTTATGGCCCTTTTCTCAATGGGGGTTAGATCTCATCAGTACTATTCATCCTAAATCATCTCAACAACATCATTCCATTATCACCACTACTGAATATTTCACTAAATGGGTTGAAGTTATCCCTTTAACCTCAACTAAATCAAGACCTATTATCAACTTCATATATCAATACATCATATGCCATTTCGGTGTTCCGCATAAAATTTTTATGGAAAATGGAAAATCCTTTAAAACAAAGAACTTAAGAAACTCTATGACACATTCAACATCAAACTCATCTTCTCATCACCATATTATCCTCAAGAAAATGGATAGGTGAAGCCTCTAATAAAACACTCATTAAAATCCTTATGAAAAATAGTAGATGATGCAGGTAGGAATTGGAATCTCTAAATCATGTTTGTTCTTTGGGCTTATTGGACTAGCATCCATACTCCTACAAGTGCTACACCCTTTTCACTTGTATATGGATCTTCAAGATGTCCTACCCCTTGAGGTTAAAATTCCTTCACTACATGTATCACTTAAGGCCTTTATTCCCAACGAATAATATCGACAAGACCGCTTAGCACAACTTGAGTTATTAGATGAAAAACACATAACAACCCTTGAACATCATCAAGTCTATCAAGAATGCATCAAAAGAGCTTACAATAAACATGTCAAAGAACATGACTTTAAAATCAGTGATCTTGTTCTCAAAGAAAATCAAAATTTCACTACACTAGAATGGAGTAACGGTGAAATGTTTCCCCTAATTGGATTGGTCCATACGTAATCACTCATAGCGTGGGTTGGGAGAATATCACCTTGCTTCCCTTGATGGTGAAATTAAAAGGAACCTTTGAATGCCTTGCACTTGCAACCTTTCTACTATTAAATGATTGATTGTCATGACAATAGTTATATCTAAGATCTCATCCCTTCATTAACCATCCATCTTATCACAGTAATGATTTGAAAGCATGGTTCTTTCCATCACTATCCTTAAATACACCTTAAAGATGAGAACCACATCTCTTTTCATCACATATTTTGCCATGGATAAGTTCCTTTGTAAAGAACCCCACAATCATTACATCACCTACCTTGTACCAATTAAAAACATGACATGGGGTACACATGTGTAGCTCACATATATAAATTTTCCCCTTCTTAAAACAATATATTAGGTATTGCCCTCTCACTTGAAATAAAATCAAAGCATATCTATGGATGCTCTTATCAAAATTCAAAATATTATAGATTGATCCCTCGAAGGACAACTATTATTCAAAAATCAAAAATCATATTATCAAATAAAAGTAGATTGATCCCTCGAAGGAAAACCACCTTCTAAAAACATAGACCGATCCCTTGAAGGGTGGATATATTATAAAAATAAATAATAAAAATGTAGACCATACCCTCGAAGGATGGCTACCCATGTAAAAAGTCTTACCGCATCGATCATCCTCAAAAGCTCTAGAGAATTCTTCCACATCGATCAACTTTCCCATTACAACAAACTTCTGCATCGATTTGTTTACGTGAAAAGTAAAATATATAAAGTTGGGGCATCTCTCTATGAAATTGTTGAAAAGGATAACCCTCTTCCACGTTGATCTACACATACATCAATCCCCTTTCATGTCATAGGAAGGTATAACCACATCATTCTACTCTTTGACTAAGATCTTGTATAACTACCCATTGACAATCTCATTTAATATTTATTGTTAAGGCTACAAGTGCAAGTGCTTTCACATTATTCCATACCCATCACATATGTATCAAATCCAATCAAGGAAATCATTTCATTTTTACCCTGTCTCATTAGTCATATTTTGATAAAATCCATCATGAGATCACATTTTAAAGACATGTCATACACAATCATTTAATCTCTACTTAAGCATTCCATCACATTTCATAAGATTACTTAAACATTTTAAATTAACATTTTCTATCTCTATACATCTACATTAAACTCACATGACATAATCCAACGCACATAAAATCACACAAATTATCCATCATGACATTAGCAAATGGAACAAAAATCATATATATATATATATATATATATATCAAAGTCTAGAATACATCATCAAAGAGTCTCAAGTACATCATATATATCAAAGGATTCATAAAGATTCGTATACATCAAAATCTCCAAAACAAGTATATACATCATCTCTATCCAGTAAAATGGATGTCATCTATAAAATCACTAACTCGAATAACACTCCCCGTACCACCCTGAGCACCTACATCACCACCACTAGCCCCTCTATCACCACTAGCTCCTCCATCCGGTCTCCTAGGTGGTGACCGATGCTACTACACTCATACTAAAGTTGCTCCCCTCTCGAGCTAGAAAATCTGCATTCAACCTTTGCATTCGAGAAAATTGTGTATAACCATATCTATATAATATGCCAACTCGCACACAAATGATAATGAGTTGTTTTAACCATGCCATGTGCCCCCATCTAGCTACTAGCATGTGCACATGAGTTATCAACTCTGCACATGATATAGAAGACCCCATGATACCTAGGGTCTTCTTAAAACATCCCGCTACCGATGATAACCATCCCTATCTATAACCTCTCGAGCCAATTTAATCATGATCCCATCTTGCTCGGTCACTATACTATCCTAATCCAAAATAAATGCATCCCAAACTCCCATCAGATCATCTCTCTCTCCTCTACTACTATATCTCTCTCTGCCTCCACCACAACCTTCTCAACCATTAACTCTACCACTTTAATTTGCCAAATCCCCATCTACATCCTCCTCCTCCTCACCCTCATCATCACTAATCTAAATAGTCTCATGTGCTCCCTCAACTCGAGCACACACTCTCCTCACTCGTTGTACCACTCGATTCTCTTTTAAACTATTTAAATGCTCAAGTCCACCAAGGTCCATACTGGGTGTAACCCCTACATCATCAATAGGAACTATATCTCCATCATCATTTGGGCCCATGGCCCCACACTCAATAATGACAAAAGGTTTTCAACAACTTCCTCAAGAGTCTTTGTATCTCCTTCCTCTCATCTATATTATACTGGATCCTCAGGAACATCCTGCACTAATCCAAACTACCGTCTAACACAATGAATCAAATCATCTCATACTCACCCCCTCTCCTCTCTTGTACACATGTATCTTGTTGTGTACTAGCAAGCTCATGCTCACACCCTGGGCAATCATGAAAATATAAATATGGTCTCCATATGATATCTCCAATATGTAATCCACTCAACATATCTTTGTAATAACTCATTCCTCTTCCTCTTTGATCTAACCATGTCCTGTCTCCATCTCATGAAACCTAGATGCCCATCTCATATCCCCATGGAAAACCCAATGGCTAAGCAATGGATATATGCTCGTATGCCCAACACTGTAATAAGAAAGCAATATCAACCTCATACCTCTTGTGAGCCTTCCAAGGCCCACAACTCTCTATACATCTGAGAAAGTAAAGTGGGTGCTCCCTCAAAAATTGTTCGATGCTACATCATCTTAGCTACAACCCAAATCATAATCCAAGGGAACCTACCTCCTCCTAAATCTAGTAGGGAAAAACATAATATGGCCATCATCATCATAGTCAACCTCATACATCCATATCTCGATGAAAATATAAAGCTTGATATGAAAACCCTCCTGAAACATACTTCACATCATCTACC
The DNA here is from genome assembly GCA_018340775.1 of Taxus wallichiana var. yunnanensis. Lineage (NCBI taxonomy): Eukaryota > Viridiplantae > Streptophyta > Pinopsida > Cupressales > Taxaceae > Taxus > Taxus wallichiana. Next base: position 985,782,601 of record CM031237.1, on the reverse strand, counting down.
TCATCCCATATAACCTCCTCATAACATCTAGTCTCTCAGACTCCTCAATAGTATATATACCCTCTCCTTGAACTAACAATCTCATGATCTAGTGTACATCCTCCAACGTAATAGTCATCTCCCCATGGGTAACCAAAAAGTATAGGTGGAAGGATTCCACCTCTCCATCAATGCTAACATCAAACCCCGACACCTATGCACTCTCCTGTAGTGTCTCATCCCTCCAAAACCCACTACCTCCACGTGCTCCCAATCCTCATCCGACATGTCAGCCCATACCTCATCCAAAATAATAGGGATCCGGTCATGGATCATCAATTGCACATTCAACTACATACACAAAACACAAAGCAAACATTAGAACACATATTTCAAACATCAAAACAATCAAAAAAACTTCATAAAACTTAAGACTGCTACTCAAAAATATCAACTGCAACTAAAACAGTTGAATCATCGGTGATTCATCTCAATGGTGATAGCGATCACATGAATCATTGGCGATTCTGTGATTTTCATTATTTAATCCATACGCTACCATTTTCTATGAAAATCCTAAAATCTACTTTAAACAATCAAAATTTAAACAAATTCAAGCAAAAACGAACATAATTAAACTTACCTTTGCCAATGTAGGTTTCTATGCCTACTTAGAGGACACCATCACGTTTTCTTCAATATCGGTCTGCACGTCGTGTGGGTTCGTTTGCTAAAAATGGAATGTTCTCCATCTCATTTGCCTTTTATAGGCCCCAAATCACTTTTTCCTAATCGTCATGGCGATTCATTTAATCGTTGGTGATTTATCAAAAATCACCCGCGATTGTCCTAATCACTAGCGATTAAACCTATTTTACACCCCTCATCCATATTTTATCAATATCAAACACTTTAACACATCTTTCAAAGCATTACCTCCTTCAAAGGATCCCAATCCTTGAATTATTGAACATCAAACAAAGTAATCTCGGGATATGTCATACATCTATGGGACATGAGCCCTTTGGCCCCCATCACTTGACTTTCCCTATCATTTTAACCTACCTTCATGGATCATATGTCTATAGGAATCAAACCCTTTAGTTCCCCTATCACTTGGCTCCCATGGTAGCATACCTCATTTGGGTACCCCTTTTGGATTGGGGTAACTTTTTTTATCGAAATGTGTGTCACATTTATCCAATCAAACTGTCAAACTAGTATTCCTTACATTGCACTACAATTACCCCATTTTGAGGGGGATCACCCATAAAAATCAACTTGTCGTTGTTTTTTTGTCTAGCACTTTTCGATGTCAAACTACTAGACAAAAAGGGGAAAATGTAGACACCAAAAATTTACACCCTTCATCCTCTTCATCACTTATTAATCTAATTTATCATTTACACTCATAAATCACCTTATCCTAAGTCATAAATCTTTACCGCATGTAAGTATCCTTTCTACAGCTATTAAATCTCATTCAACCATTTAAAACCACCTAAAAATCAAAATTAAATAAAAAAAAATCATATTTAATCATTTTACAACCCCCTTAACCATCACAACTCATCCCCAACAACTTAACAATCTATTTAACCAAAACCCAAACTAAACAAATTCATTTTGGAAGTGGTTTTAACCACTTTTCCATCTAAAATCATAAAAACCAGATCGGCTGGCAATTCAAGTAATCGCCAATGATTATAAATACAAGTTTTTCATCCTCTTTCAGGATCCTCAATTTCAAATCTCGAGCTCTCACTTTTAGCATTATTCTCCAACATCCTACATGTCATCACTTAGCTCCAGGACATCCAAGTTATCATCAATCATTATTGTGAATCATCATTAAGATTTTTCAAGTCATTTCAAAGCTTCTGTGGATCATCTTTTCACCATTCAACTTGTAGATTATGTCAATCATCACAAGATCATCCTCAAGCAAGGTTTGAGGCATCTTTTAGCTTCATTTCGATTCAAGGTACTTTTTCAATTTTCATTTGTCCTTTATCAGTCATATCTAGCTTTCAAATCAGTCTAAATATCAATTAGAAACCTTAAACATTCAATTTTATCAAACTGTCAAAATCACCTAAATCACCAAGTGATTGGCCCAATCACAACGATTCTATCAAATTTATCCTTTGTCAACTTTTATCAATTTTTATCTAGTATTTCCTATTTGTTTTATCAAACCTGTTGCTTCTAACATGTTTTTAAGCATGGCTCATTGTTAGATGGAAATTGGTGGTCAATCACATGAAATCACAAACATCCACTCTGTTTTCATGTAAATGTGCAACAGGAAAATTGACAATTTTCAAGCATGACAATGATACCCCTGTGCAAAAAATTTCAAGTTTCAACCTTCCAAGGCACCCCAGGTCTACTCATTTAGTACAATGACCTCCTAGATGATGTTAACTCATTCCCCTAGGTGATTTAGGAAAGTCAATTTAACCCCCCTAGGTGATTTTATGAGTTATTGAAAACTACTATTTCTGGGCAGAGTTGGGAAGGGCTACCACTGGCCTTCCTAAGACAAATGCACCCCCATGGGGCAGAATGGAAGAGAAAAATCCAATATAGAGGTGGATTGATGATCTATAAAAATCATGGAAGTGATTTTGGAAGATTTAAGAAGGATTTGGAGAAGTTGGGGCAGTTTGATCAAAAACAAGGTTCATAGGCCAGGTAAAGGCGGTGCCGGGGCCAAAAGAGTTGTTAAACTTTGGGATGTGATTCCAAGAGCTCTAGATAGAGTTAGGAGCCAAAAAAACATTGTTGGAAAGGAAATTCAGAGATATACTAGATTGTTAAATCATATTTTCAGAAAATTTTGGAGAAATAGGTTTATAACTATTTTTTCCAAGCACAGTGTAAAGGACTAGATCACAAATCCTATTTTTAGGGCCTAAATGGATGATTCAAGATCGAGACCCTCATAATTAGATTCAAAAGGAAATTTTAAGTCAATTTAATATAACATTTCACCAAAAATTCCATCAAGAGCTCAAGATATCGTCGTTTCAAGTTTCCCTCTAGGTGAGTTCTTGTAGTTAGACAAATTTGGATGAGGACACGTGTCAACTCCAGGAGCTTGGCATAATTTTGTGTCCCTTTCATCCCTCAAGATAAGGGACATGAGGGACAATAAAATTCACCCAGCCCCAATAATCCCTCTGGTCACACATATGACCTCTCGGATCGGCAGATTCGGCTCCTAGGTGCTTGCAGACGAGCTAAACCCTCAGCCGATGGATCTTTGACAAGTGTCAACACCATGCGACGTGTGCAAATTGATGATCCTCATGTCCCTTTTTTCTGAGGGAAATTAGGAACATAAAAATTCTCCTAGCCCAAGGAATGTCTCTTGGTCCCCCATGTGACCATTTTCCAGACCCCAAGTGCTTCCAACAAGCTTTTTGGCCAAAATACTCCACCGTTAGATCTTCACCAAGTGTCATTGCGAGGCGCACCGTGAAAATTGATGTCCCTCATGTACCTTAATGCTTAAGGGACATTAGGGACATAAAATTTCACCCCACCCTGGCATGCAAGTTTTAAATCATTTTTGAATTTTGTTTTAAAGCTAACTTTCCCACTTCTAACTTTACACAGCTCCATCCTTGCCATTGCTCTGCAACTTGCTCATACCTACATTGTTCACCATTTCTACTCCAAACCAGATCTACCACAAAAAACCCTTGAATCCATGAGAACACACAGGTTTCAAAGAGAAGGTTGATCGAAATACTCAAAGGATTGAAGAACAAAAGGAAGAATGAAGAAATTCTTCAGAAGACTCCATTGCCGTAGAACAAAGATCTGGACGTATCTTGCTAACAGTGCATGAAACGAAGAACAATTTTCTGTTGTGTTCTTCACTCTCGAAATCTATCAAAACCTCACCTTCAAATCCTCCTTCCATAGCACAAACCACTCACAAGTGAATAAATCTTCCTTTCGGCTCAATGAAGGAAAAAACTTGATTTCTCGTCAAACCGGCAGTCAGATCGAAGGAAAATTTCACTGGTGGAATAAGAAACAAAAACCCACAAAAGAATATAATTTTTCACGAACGAAGAAGAAAAAAGACTGTAAATTTCAAGCTCCGTTAATGGTCGACGTGTTGGAAGTGTCACCAGTCAAAATTTTGAAAATTTAAAATCTCCCAAACCACTTATCGGGTAAGTCCAAAATTTCATAGGGGCGATATTGGGAAAAAACCCATATCAGAAAATTTCATTCTGCAGAAATCCAACCACCAGAAGCTCACTTTCTAAAAATAATAGGTCGTCTACACATAGGACTGCTATTTTGGGAAAGTCACCAACTAAAGAACCTGTAAAGGAGATGGTGAACACAGAAGAGGTATTGCAGTTGAAAATTCATCGAAATGTCATCTTGGTCTAAAATTGACACTTACTAAAAATAGTAAGTGGTCTCACGAGCACACCGTTAAAAATAGCAAATTGATCCAGAAGGTGAGAGAAATGTAGGGAGAAAGGGGGATTCAAGTTGCCACATCCAATTGAGGTTTGAAGGAGCTGATTTTTCATACTTACTAAAAATAGTAAGTTGTTTTTTCTAAAAAACCATGAAGTATAAATGGACATGACATAATCCAAACAAGCCTTTCACTTCTAAGTATGAGATAGAAGATAATGATGTCTCATATATGGACCTCAATGATCTAAGGGATTGCATGACAACTAAGGAATGAGGGAAGATTGAGGATCATGTATTCACAAGTGGATTATTTGTAGCTGCAGGACACCCCATGTCTATACAAATCCTTGAGTTAGTCTTGGCTTGCTCACACCACTATGAGCCCGAAACATGAACGATTTGAGTGACGACAATGGCATTCATCGGTCCCATAACCATCTCACTTTTTTACGAAAATCCCAACATCACGTACCATGGTTTTCATCTCAAAAGACAGGGCCTTGCATGACTGGGAAACGATGGATGAATATGTACAAGGGGTTACACTTGGATCGTGGATGAATACAGGGAGAAAGCCCTCAAGGATGCCCAAGACCCTTCGAGGTGTGAGTTTCACGAGGGATATTCAAATGCAATCACCCTCCTCGGTAAGGTGATGGGATAAGTGAACACAAGATACTTTCAGGAGTGGATGGGCCTTTTCATTTTGATAGTGACTGAAGGAAAGAAAATAATTGACTACGGACAGATAATCAGTGATAATCTGCATCTACAATTGCTTTAGGTGCCCATGAAAAGAATTTCTACATGAGTTATTAATTTTTCTATCTTCTAGCTATCTCAAGATCGTTCAAAGGATTGTGTCTCACGCAAAACATTACTGCCAAGGTGCATGCATACAAGAAAATTATGTAGTTGGCGATAGAGGAAAGCCATGGGAACTTCACTTGTGTGAACGATGCATTCACGATGTACGTGGTTCAAAACTTAGAAGGTGATTTGGAGGCTAGGATATTGCCACAAGTGACATCCTTAATAAAAATATGGCTCTTACTTCATCCAATTCTCAACCTTCTCCTACTTGCAAGTTGTCGGTTTTGACCAAGCTCGTTAAGGTTGCCAAGTACCTTAGTGACCAAATTATACTATTTGAGCTCTGCAAACAAATCATACAAGTAAACAATAGGCTCAGGAGCAGGAAGAAGAATTTTATCTCATTTCCCATCTCTCTCGGGGTATTCACATGTAAGAATGCAAATGATGCATCTCATCTGGAGGTTTCCTTTGCTCATTTGACTTTGCATTCCTACACTGCTAGGCCCAATTTCGACATCTAAGATGATCCTGATTCTTTCCATGTTCCAGACTTGCACCATGAGCCACAAATCGAGGACTATTGGGCCAATTGTGTTGATGAATTTGAAGTATGGGAAAAGGATCATATGAGGTTGACAGTCAATGAAATGAAGAAATTCAAGTTCTCTTGGTATGAAGATATTTTGTAGGATGATGGGACAAAGATGTATGATCCTAAGTACATGGCAATCAAGGTTTCTCCATTACCTCAAGTCAATTGGTATGTTCATGAATTAGGGGATATAAAGGAGTGAACTGAGAAGGTGGTTAGGAGAACGAGGGATTGGTTTCAGAGGAAGAGAACCATGATCATCCAATCACGAGGTATGCCCGTATGATAGAAATAAGCCTCTCATCAGTCATCATCAAGATCCGTGGAAGTTGCCTCAAGTTCAAGGAATTCTAGAGCAAGTTCTAAATGAAGATCCATAGAATTGGAGACTTCTTCTCATGGAAAGTCACCAAAGAGAGCTAGGGTGGAAGAAGGCTCGGTTGCAACAATGCAAGAAGAAGATCTAGTGGCGTAGAAGCACAAGTGGAGGGAGAGCACATAGTTCAAGACCTAGTATTTGAACTACCATAGGAGGCCTCACCTCTTGTTAACACCAATGTCTCCCCCATCTAAGATGTGCCTCCTCTTCCAGAGAAGGGAATGGTTGATGCACCTATCATAGAACTTGATTCCGATGAGATGTTCCCATGGATGCAGGAAACGATAGCCCCTGAATCTCACATTGTTCAACAAGTAAATGAGCATTCTCACTTATCAAAGAATTTCCTCCTGGGAAAGAGAAAGAAAATAAATTTTGCACACACGGCCTCGTGGTTCTACAATGGGGAAATAGGTAATCAATACATTGAGGTATCGGCCAAAGGTGATCAAGCCAGTGGATGAGATGACACCAAACCGACTATGAAATGAGCACAATCCAACTATGGTCGGCTACTCATGAAGGGGATCTACATATGTATCAACAATCTTCTTCTCGCATGGTGGCAAGGAACAAGGAATATAAGAAGAAGATTGATGAGCTAAAATAACAGGTGCGAACTCTGTCATCCTATGTGCAACATCTGGTAGATCCAAATGCCATGAAAATTCCCATTGAAATTTTTTTCACCATTAGTAGCTTCAATCGAAATCTATCAAGAGGACACATGAGTTCACAATGTAGGGGTGAGCTAATAATGAATGGATCGATTCAATTTCTGAAATGGGGAAGTTAGTGCTCAATAAACAGTCAAACTCTTTGCTTACATGTGTGTGACAAGAAAGCGAGACACAAGCACTCAAAGAAGACTCGGAGAAAGAAAGGAACTATTGGGATCCTCTGGGTCCAGTAGTGAATGAAATGAGAAACACTCATCATTAGGAGTTTATCAATAGGAGATTTTTGAAACTCCTTCAGAAGACTTGTCATGTGTATGGGAGAGGTTTTGAAATCAGATTTGAAGCCGTCAATCGGGCCATCGCTTTGTTGGAGGGAAAAAAGGGACAAGTGTACAAGTTGTAGGATAGTATAAATCATCAAATTCAAAATTTGGAGTACCTGCAATGGGAGAAGACACAACTGCTAATGAGATGATTGGTCCATTTGAGGAATATGTCAAGAAAGAGGCAGAAAATCCCTTGTCCTTCACTAAGGATACCCTGGAGTTCCTCTCAGATATTTGGGCCGCCATTGCACTTATCACAAAGAAACATCCATCATGGTTTGGAAAATGTAAAGACATCAACAATGTGTCTGATGGATGGAGATATACCCTGAGCAAAGTGTTTGTATTCCTCATGTTGACAAAGTGGAACTTGCAAAGACCTCGTTTGATAAGGAATTTGGAGGGATGAAGATCTTCTCAGAAGCATGAGATGGAAACCAGTCAAGGAGCGAGATCAAATCCACCACAACGGCTCATTCTTATGCATAATTCTTCTTCCTCCTTCCTTCTTCTTCTTCTTCCTCCTCTTTCTCTCTCTTCTCTTCTCACCCAACTTTCTCTCTCTTCAATGTTATAATTTTACTTTGGGGTTTGCATTTTTGATATATCTTTAAGTGACTTTAGAAACATAATGTAAACTTGGTGTCCCAGATTTCATCCCGAAATCGAGACTACCCTATCCAAAAAAATCGTACTTTTAAAATAATGGGTCGTTTTGTGTTTTTATTGCGAGAAAGTTCCAAAGATTGTGTCAAGATATTCCGAAGAGCCGTATTAGCCATTTTCGCCAAATACCTAGATGCCCAAAATTGTTATATTCAAATGCCTACATAATTTGGAATTCTCCCTAGGCTAAAAATCCAAAAGTCCCAATTCTATGTCAACACTCCCCACCTTAGGCATGAGAGAACTTTAGGACTTATCATAAGGATTTGGAACCTAGTTCTAGACCCCTAGGGGATACATGATTAGATTGAACGGTGGGTTGATGCAATACAAAGAACCATCACTTTTCTCAGGATTTATGGGAAACAAGTAGCCATTTATAAAAAGAGAGTTCATGAAGCTTCACACCATGAATTCCAACGTATTTCACAAGACCTCAATAGCTCTCCTTTTAACACCTCTCTTCAAAAGCAAGTGGCTCATAGGTGGAAAAAGCTTAAGGTGGATGAAGCCTATAAATCTTAAGGAGCCCAACTCAGAGCAAGCCTACATTAGCTAAAAATTGGAGATAAAGCATCCAAAGAGGTTTTTGTGTTTCTTTGATCTCATCATTTTGTTGATAGAATCAAAGTCATTCAAACTTGACCAATGCAAGACTTACCAAATTGTCGAGCATCGTGCATGATTTTGTCCACCATTATTATGATGTCTTTACTTCCCATCCTTCATCGTTTAAAAGAGAGGATGCTCTCATGAAATGTCTCCAAGGGTTTCTTGGCAAGCTCTCACAAACCCAAGGAGTTTCTTGCGGCATGACTCCTCTCCATCAATGATCTCACGTAAGCGATTATGCAAATGGAATCTAAAAAATCCCTGGTATTGATGGATTTCCTTGTGAATTTTATCAAATCCTATGGGAATTTGTACACCTTGATTTGGTCAAAGTTTACCTTTAATCCATGATGTCTAACACCTTGGGTGAACTTATCAACCAAGGCAATATCAAGTTCATTCCCGACATTGGTGACCCTGAACAAATTCCTAATTGGAGGCTGATTACTCTTCTCAATGTCTCCTATAAAATCATAGCCAAAGCTTTGGCTAACATACTCAAGCATATATTTCCCTCATTGTCCACAATGAACAAATTGGATTCATTCAAAATAGGTACATTCTTGACAATGTTATTGTTGGTTAGGAAGGCATGTAATTGGTTAGTGTCTTTGACCAAAAATATCTTTTTGTGAAAATTGATTTTGAAAAAGCTTATGACATGATAGAATGGCATTTTATAATTGCCACGCTCCAAGCCTTCGGATTCGGACCTCGCTTTATGTGCTTTGTCAATATGTTTTTTCAAGATGCGGGGCCTTGTATTTCCATAAATAGAACTCAATCCTCCAGATTTGGTCTTTATAGATCCATATGGAAAGGATGCCCCTTAGCTCCATCTTTGTATGTTTTAGCAGTGGAAGGATTTAATTATTTACTTGCACCTATTTCTCTCAAGGTCTGGTTAAAGGCATTAAACTTCCTCAATTTGAACAACTCATAAATGACCACTTTGTATATGACTCCTTTCTCACCTTAATTGAGGAAGAAACCTCAATCAACAATGTCATGGAATGCTTGAATATATTTTTCCTTGCTTCCGATCCTGCAATACAATGGAAGAAGACCCAATGTTATAAACAATATCTCATTCTTAAACCTCCACGGTTAGAAGGATTCCAATGGAAATGGATTTAACCTAGGGTGTAATTTAATTTCATTAGCACACCCTTTGCTTTCAAAGCCTCTCCTTTAGAGTTGTGGTCATATGTTGTCCAATGTGTAAAAAAAGATAGAAGACCTAATGTTATAGACAATCTCTCACTCCCAAACCTCCATGGTTGGAAGGATTTCAATGGCAATGGATTCAACCTAGGGTGCAATTTAAATTCCTTGGCATACCCTTTGCTTTCAAATCCTCTCCTTTTAAGTTGTGGTCATATGTTGTCCAACGTGTGGAAAAAAAGATAGCATATTGGGTTACCAAACCCTCTCTTGCAAGGAAATTTTAGATCTGCTCTAACGTATTAGTTGCTGACTCATGTCTATTATTCTTCTTGTTGGGCTCCCTCTAAAGCAAAGTATGCAAAACTTGAAAAACTTCTCAGAGACTTTTATGGGCTAACTCAGAAGGCCATAAAGGGTTCCACAAAGTTGTCTAGGACATATGTTGCAAACCTAAAGAAGCTAGAGGTTTGGGACTTCTTGAAATCAAGCTCCAAGGATCGTGCTCGGTGTCAAATGGATCAGTCGATGCCTTGAAGGATTTGAAGTTTGGAAAATCCTTCTCATGCATTATATGACCTAAGGAACCCCTTTGGGTCGCCAAACATGAAAAGGTCTAGGGTTTCAAAGCCTCCTCCTGTCACTTGCACCAGTGAAGATATGTGGCACCTTTGTGGCTAAAATTATATGGAAAGCTTGGGAATTTCTCAAACCCAACCTCATTTGAGTAGGGGATAATTTCATATTGGGGCTCTCAATCAACTTTACGGTCTCCCATTCTTAATTTCTACAATGTCCCATTCACCATGGTTTCTTAGATTAAAAGTCTTTGACTTTTTAAAAATGGAATTAGGGTAATTGGGGGCATCTACAAAGCCTCACACAATTGGCTATCATGGGATATGCTAAAAGAAAAATTCCAACTCAAAGAGGAAGATGCATAATCTATTTTAGAAGTCACGAATTCCGTACCTGATACTTGTTTTCATAAAATTGGGGTTTCCTCTCGGTGTTTCTTGGTGGCGAGATTGGCATTAGCCATCTGCGTCCCCCTTACGCCAATATGAACCCCATATTGGCTATCACCTTCTAGCCCCAAAGCATGTTTTGAGTTACTCCTTAAATCATCATTGGAATCTCAAATCTAGGGATGAGACATGGGCTAGAAGGTTTGACACTATTTGGAATGCGTAAATTGAGTCTAAAAACCCCCACTTTCTATGGTGCCTTCTATATCAGGGCCTCCCTATAGGAGACAAAATTAAACACATGGGAGTTGCTAACCCTACATGCCCCACTTGCCAGCAACCAAATTCAATTAAACACCTCTTTTGGTTTTCTCGCATACCCGGTCTGCCTAGAAGTGAATTTTCACACTTTTCCATCCTTTCATCCCTTAATTTTTCTCTTGGAAAATGGTTCTACTGGGGGATTTGGCCATGCTTCCTACAACATACAATAATTATTGGCAAATGTGTAGAGTTGATATTCTCTTTCATGTTTGGAAAGACAAAAAAATGTTTGTTTTAACAACGTTGCTATGGATAGAGATTTCCATGTGACTAATAAAGTGACGGTGATACTAATGCGGGAGCATCATCAAAAACTATGTAAATTTTAGCTTGTTTGGGTTGATAGGTCATAGATAGGTCAAGATTGGTTATGTTTGGCCTTCTAATTTCTTGTCATGTCATTTTGAATGTATCCAAATCAATAGAGTTTGTTGTATTGCTCTTTAGAGAAATATTGCACTTTCCCACCAAAATGGAAATTTTCAATTTTCAATTGCTTATAAAAGTTTTGAGGGCTTTGGTGAGTTGGGAATGTCCTAGTCTATTTGTAAAAGTCCTCTAGGGTTTAGTCTTGTATAGTAAATGTCAATTGAATTGCAAATACCTCTAGGGTTTGGTCATGTATAGTAAATGTCAATTTCAATTTAATGTAAATATATCCTAAGACCAATTTAGAATACATTCAACGTAGGAAAGAGGTCAAATTTAGTATGATGGATAAGTCATAACTTGTGGAGAAATATTTGGTCTTGTTTCAAGACCAAACCAAGTTTAGAGGGGATAAGACTTGAAGCAATAAAGGAGTCGAGAAACATAATAAGAACGTAGGAGAGGAGAAAGTAAGTTGTGGAAGAAGTTGTTGAAGGTCTCTAGGTTTGGAGTAAATAATCTGCACGTTTGTAGAATTGTAAGTATATTTTGGATGATATTTGAATAAAGATGACCTTGTCACAATATTGGAATGTCTTTCTCAGCCTCAGGGATGTATGAGTAAGTGGTTTTAATGATTCTTTTCTCTCTTGTTTAGTGTAGTTATTATGTGTAATTATAGTCATAAGAAATGCATGTTTGTATGTGTTTTTCTGAATTCTATGCTTGGAAACCACTGAATATACCAAGAGTAACTTGTAAGGGACCTAATCCAACTGGAATCATTGTTTGAAAGTGAGTAAACTCAAGAAATTGAATTTTAGTGCTCTCGGCCAGTGTGCAGGCTTGTCTAGGGCATCAAGAAAAAAACTTGCACATCTCTAAAACTAACCATGGGAAAATTCTAAAAATTGGTGAGTATGTGCCTGAGGATGTTTAGAAAGTGTTGAAAAAGGTTTTTAAGTCATTTGGTTGAGTATAGTGAAAGTTATGATCAAAACTCAGTTTGTGTGCAAAGAGGAAATAAGCCTAAAACAAGGTTAAAAAGTGATGTTTTTCAAATTTGTGTGAGAATCCAAGTTGTTGAGAGTGTAGAATGGGTTGCTTGTTATATGTAACCTATGAATGACTGTGTGAACTCAATTTGAAGGGTTATTTGAGTCTGAGTTTGTTAAAGATGGTTAAAATACAAGTTTAGAGTCTTGTAGGAAACTACAATTCTTGTTTTAGCAGTAAAAAAGAGAATAATTTGTGAAAGAAGGATTTGGAAGGTTTGAAACCTTGTGAAGGAGCTAAGGGTAAACATTTTAAAGGTGATGGAGGTCTACAAAGTTCCAAAATAGTCCAAGTGTAGTCATAATAAAATCTTTTCAAAACAAACAGTTGACTGTCCTGTGCAAACTAGTCTAGGGATCGAGGAGTAAAATATTGATATCTTGAAATCTACCCACAAGAAATGAATGAAACTTTGAGGAAAGCTTTATAGGGATAAAACAGAGATGTGTGCAAGATTTTGAGGCTTGGTAAGGTGTTTAGAGGGGTAAAACTTGAAATTCTCAGTCAGCTGTCCTGTTTTTAACCCCTTGTGGACTGTCATAAATAACTTGAGTTGTAGACCTTCAAATGGGATGCCACTTGTTGTAGAATGATCTAAAATAGCTCTAGATAAATATTTAAAAGTTTGGTGAAAAGAATCCTAGTGGTAGTCCCTCAAATATAAATGAGAAGTTAGGGTAAATTTGTCTTCCTCTGTAGTTTTTGAGTGAAAAACTTGATAAAGAGTTTGCAAACAAAGTGACCCCTAATTTTGCATATACATCAGATTGGCATGAATTTGAAATCATTATTGCGTGAAGGTTTTAACAAGTTTGCATGTACAAGTACAAGAAGGCTATAAACCTAAGGACAATTGAGAACCTAGAAGACCTAAAGCAAAATACCTAGAAAAGGTTTACTTACATCAGATATCCAATGTTATGATTCAAATCCAAGGGTGTGCAGAGAAAGTCTTCCTTGAGGTGTAACATCTTCAATCTCTGCTCTCGCATTGCAGTAATGCCCCTGTGCGTTGTCAAATGGGTTCTCTCGAGCTCGTTATGCCATCGTTCATTCTCATAGGGCGTAGCTAGAGTTTTCATAGGCGTCATTACAAAAGTCGACGCAACTCCTCTCCCCAACACCATTGCTCCCCTCCCAAGTCTTGGTGTATTTCTCCTACCCCAAGTGGCGAGTTTTGAGTGGCTCAACGACACTCGCAGAAGTGGGTGAGATTACCCCTCCCAAGAAAAATTATCGTGTATGATGTTGGCCATCTCTCTTGACCACCATGATCAACCCATCAAGAAGAGGAGCAACAACAACAATAACGCAATGGGTGGGATCTTATCCCTAACATGACCCAACCCTCTTGCCACAAGTGACCTGGGGAGGACAAGTCGGATAGTCCGCCACCGCCTCCTCTAAGCACCATGTTCGTTGGAACGGCGTAGTTTTTTGTGGGCCTCCTTGTTCTATGTAGCCTTCTATTTTGTGCAGCTTTTTTAGGTTTAAAGCATACTTTTTTATAATGCTTAGTTTTTATGCCTTTTGATGTGAGATGACTATTTTTGAGACTTTCTTAACTCGATGTGGCAAGCATTCTAGGTGAGACCTTTTCCACCCATTTTTTACGATAAGTCGTGCATTATATCTTTTCTTATATATAAAAATGAATTTTTCAATCAAGAAAAACATCAAGAATTAGCTGCATAAAAATTTTAGACTTAGCTGCCAAAGACTAGAGGGTTTCTATTTCACCAAATTCACCCATGGCACCATCCTGACCTAATTCTAAAAACTTTCACAAATTTAAATATTTAAATTATACAGATCTTCGAGAGGGACTGTGAGCTCATTTGCAATTGGCAGTGGCCAGCTAATCCCTGTTTAATGCCAAACACGCTTTATTTCTTTTGTTTCAAAAGAAATATTTGTTTCTTGAAATATGTTGAAAGGCCACCCGATTCTTCCGACTGTCCATAGATGGGGTGAATCAACCTTCCTTGCTTGCCCCAAGTTCTTTTTTAGGGGTCATTAACATTTTATGGGACATCCCAACTAGGAGAATGCCAAAAATGAAAAAAATTAGAAAAATAAAAACCTGCCTTAAAAGGACTTGTTTACCCTTGACCCGTCAACGAATTACCTCCAGTTTAACTGTAATATTTGACAAAATTAGATCATTAAGTAAAGACTGTTTAGGAAGGTCTTCTTGAGATGAATAAACAATTAAAATTCCACAAAAATAATAATCTTATTACAAATTATATTAATATCCCAAGCCCTGCATAATCTCTCTCCACCCCTCAATTCCCTCAACCCTTATGGTAGGGCCTTTTTCCATCGAAACAAATATGGTATTACGCTTGCATTGAAACTCTTATGTGCAAATTGAGCTTTGTTGGGTTTGCAATGCTTCTAATGGACCTGCAGTTACTTTGATGGTTATGTGACCTGCTGGTCCAGGAGATTATCGATTTAATAATCAGCACCTCCTATAATGAAAGACTGTTAATGAATTCACTTTTGCCTGGCCATAATAGAAATATCTCCTCCTGCAATAAACTCGAACTAAGCAAGCAATCCAAAACAGGATGAACAAACAGCAGCTGTAGTGTAATTTATAAATTCAATATCCCTGTCAGGGAAAAGAAAATAAACACATGGATTGAAAACAATAATAGAACTTGACAGGTAAAAGAAAATGAAGCCATGGATTGGACAATGCCAATTAGATTATACGTCATCTTAATAGGCAGACAAGATGGCGAAGGAAATGAAGCACCTACAAAAAGCCTCAAACTGATTAATGAAGCATACATATGAATTACACCATGGGCATAACCTACAATGGCAGCAACCAGTGGGGAGCAGAGCGTGGGGGTGGAGGGTGTAAGAGTTCAATAAAAATGACTGATTTTAAAGTGACGTTTATTTGACTGTCATAGGACAGTTTCAAACTTAACTTTGACGTCCATTTAACCATCATATGGAAATTTTAATTTGTGCTTGGAGAAGGCAATCAAATGAATGTCATAGGACAGTTTCGAACTTAATTTTGACATCTGTTTATCCATTATAGGAAGTTTTACTTTGTGCTTAGAGAAGACAATCAAAAAATTGTGGTATCATGGGCATGCAGTGGAATTTGGAGCGATACAGTTATATTGAGGCTAGATAGGTCAGCTGGAAATTCATAGAGACGATAATGGACTGACTAATCAATAATAGATAAAAAAATCTAAGATAGTTTTTCTGATAGATATATTTAGATAGTTTTCTGATAGACATTTAAGATATCTATACTAATAAGTAGAACAGTTACATTTTCGGGAATAGAAAACATGGAATATGCATTGGAAATGAAATTCCTCATAGGAGGAAGGGCACGATACTTGGTCTAACTTGAAACATTAGCTATATAAACATTTACCAACCAAATTACCAGTAAAGAAATGCCTCCTATCAGACATACATGTGCCAATCTAAATACCCCTGCTAATAATCCGTATGGGCCCCAAAATCCCAGACTTCAAATTAAAGAAGCTCCAAGTTCTGCAATGAACTAAAGACTAATTGTGCATAGCCTAACTAATTTTCATCTTACAGAAAGCCACATCAATAATGCAGAAAAGAGTTCATAGACCAAAAAGGAAAATCACCAGATTACACTCTTAACGGCCAATAACTGACAGGCTCTCAAAACACTAAATCTGGTTCATCCTTGTCACCAGGAGGCATTGAAGCTTTCTCCACAACCATTTTCAATACCACTTTCTTCTCCAACCAAGCCTTTCACAAGATTTTCATAGCTCATTATTGCATAACATACCTTGCGAGATTTTTAGCTTCTCTCAAGACTCATCGCCTTGGCTTTCCAAAACACAACATTTTTAGAATGGAGCCAAAATGTCCCCATGATTTCACCTACCAGGCAAAGCGACATCCAAAGAAGCTGCCATTAAATCCCAAACAGCCAAAAAGTTGGAGAAAATTGCATCAAAGAAACTAAAAAATCCAATCGTTGTTTTAATCTGGTCATTTTTTACTTGAGCAATTTCTTCATGAAGTTCAAACCCAATATTAAAAATTCTAGGCTTCGTTACTTTCTTCAGAATCTGCTTATTTAGTTTAGTTTGGATTGAAAAAGAGGGAGATAGCTCTGAATCATTTATAGGTATGCAAACATTAAAAACACAAAGAAATGAAGCCATTCATTGCTACTTTTCTGCTAAAAATGTGGGCGTGTGTCAGGCATAATACCATGCTCAGATATGTTCAATTCTGATACTGGACGCTCTTTCCCTTATCACTAGCAGAGTTTCCGAACCAGTGACCTTGTTATCCAAGCCAGAGGTCTTCTCATCCAATGCTATTGAATTGATGTTCGGGGTTTTCAGTAGCTCTTTCGTGGACTGGCATATTAGAACAGCTTCTAGATAAAAACTTAAGGACAGAGATAAGGCATTCTCTGTTAAATGATATTCTCTGTTGAATGATTCATCATTAAGACAAAGCATTCTGCTTGCAATGGTTTACGTAACCTTGATATATCATATTTAAATTTCTTGGGGTTGATTCCTTGGGTTTCACCTACATATAGCAATGCACTGACTTTACAAGTCTAAAACATTTGTTTCAGTCCAGGATTGATCTAAGCCTTCAATTTCAAACCGAATCATTTAACATCCCTCTATTCACAAGCAATGAATATCGTAAACGTCTTGAATGTTCTCTTTCAGGCCTCCACACAAGGCTTTTATCTCTAGCACATTTTTGTACTAGTGCTACATAGATTTTTAAAAATAAGTGATTTTTATTTCTTAGTCTTGAAAACTCCCCTTGCCCCTGTGCTTTCCCTGGACTGTCTTGCACAAACCCGGGTACTGTCAGAATGTACATGGGCAGGACCAGAGGACAAATTAAACCAGGAGCACAACTTGGTACACTGTACCAGGACCGGTTCCCCTGGGGGTGAAGGAACCGACTTCTAGGGTTAAACAATTCCCAATTGTTGACCTATAAAAATTTTCGATGTGACTGTGTCAACCATTTTGTTGTATAAGAAATAGGTGGCATTTCTTAAATTCCAATCCAAGGAAATCATTAAATTTTGGTCAGAAGAAAACAAATTTGCACATAAAAAGTAATCAAGGTTTACCGGTACCCAGATAACATATTCATAAAAGACCAAATCTTAGAAATCTACTAGTCACTTGGAGAGGCAAAAGTAACTTTGCACAAAATAGTTGCAGTGTATGGAGCTTCCAAAACAAAAAAATCCATATAAAGACTCTACTTATACTTTCGTCGGCAAGGGACTACATACTGCTCTCTTGTTTTCTAAATGAGCTAAGGAACGTCAAAGTGCACCCTGTTATTCTGTTACTAAAATATTACATAACTTTGAAGCTTAATGGAAATTATTATTTCAGCTGAAGTTATCCATATTCTCAGACTACCTCCTAAACTACTTGAACTGTATTCCAGTGTATCTTAACAAACATGCCATATTTTAAATAATCTTCCAAAACAAACAAGTCAATGTATCTTAGCAAACATGCTATATTTTAAATAATCTGCCAAAACAACCAAGTCAATGTGTCCCTAAGCTTGACTATTGATTTTAATTTTACTGTTAAATAGAAAATAAAATCGAATAACCAAGCCCAAGGGTTCTCCCAAGTGCTTCAATAGTTTGAAATGTTTTTGAATTGCAATTATATATTCTCACCATTGAAATGCACTGTTGTGACCATGGATGACTTTGTAAGCAGTGCTTCCTACAAAATGCGCACAATTGATCAGTGCTGATGCAAAGGAATTAAGTGTTTTATGGCCAATGGGCAAGCCTTGTCCTTTTCAGAAACATGATTATTCTTTGCAAGCAACAATTATTTATCAGTAGACAGAAGGATCACTCAATAACAATATTCAGCCAAATGACTGGTTGGAAAAAATGCAAGGATGTTGTATTTACCTAGGGTTTTGTATAAATGAAATGTTTCCATCAAAAGAAGGGATAAAAATGAAAGAGACTTTTCAAGCAGTTTCACGTTATTTTTAATGATAATGCATAAAAATTGTATGAAAGCTGGAATATGGGGAAAAGAAAGTAAACAGGGAACTTGTGATTTACAAAGAATATAAGATACTAACCCATATTCAATCGTAAGTACAGGTCATCTGCAAACAACCCACATGCTTCTTCCCAAAATTTTCTTTGTTTCCATTTCTGACAGAAAATTATTTTACAAGTGAATGTGGTTTATCAACATGATTCAGGACCATGTTTAATGATGTGAGGTCCACTAAGCTCCTGTGGCTTCTCTTTGTATGTAGTTGTCAGACCGTCCACAAATGTATTAGCCCTCTGGAATTGTTCTGATTTTAAAAGCAGAGTCAATTTTCTCTTGCATGCGCATCTATTAATGGATTGTAGTTGATATATTTTCCGCAGAGAGAAGACCAACCTCTGCATCCATATCTCTGGAAATGGAATCTTCTGGAACCGAATCTTCTTGAGATTGCAGATCAGGAAGCTCTGAACTAGTTGCAAACTTTGCCCATTTTCCCTTTCTTACAAATCCAAGGCATGGATACAAAACAAATCCAACCAGAACAGCAGTGAGGCTGACAACCATAACTTTCATTGAGGCAATCACCACCACCAAAAGCAACAGCAACGACGGAGGAAGGCAAAGCAAAATCACCCCAATTATTCCAAAGGGAACCTTGTAGGGCCGAGACATACTTGGCTCTCTATATCTAAGCCAGATAAATGCTGCAAACTCTGCAAACATACCAAAGCAGTAGAGATAATTCTCTGCAGCTACAATCTCTTGAAAAGTCATTGATGACAATAAAAGCACACCTGAGGCAGAAAACAAAATGCCCAAAAGAGGGGTTCCATACTTTGATCTAACTGCAAACATTGATGGCAACATGCCTCTCTCTGCCATTCCTAGAAGCTGGAAGGAATCACTACTCATCTCTGCTTCAAACATACCCATATTTGAAAGTGCAGAGGCTGCTTCCACCCACCACTGCAACCAAAACCCACCTAATATTTTGGCAACATCTGCAAAATACCCAGCATTCCACTGGCTTCTAACAAGCTTTATAGATCCAGTAGCTGATAACAGGGGGACGATATAAGTACCAACCACGAGCAACACAGCCCAGTAAAGCGCCTTGGGAAGAGTTCTCTTTGGATTCTCCACTTCCCCTGCCAGTGTACTTACCGAGTCCCAATAATTCAGATTCCAGAAAAGTGTATTCAGATAGACATTCCAGTTAATATTTTTGTATCAATCTGTAGCCATCTTGAAGGTTCCAGATGTGGTATTGAAAGAAAGCCCATCACGCAGAAAGGAAGTAAAGAGAAAATTCCAAGGCAAACAGAAGCCCACCCAACAATGGTAAGACCCCTGTAATTCAGGTAAGTCAAGGCAAGGGTTATTATAATAATAGCTGCAATTCTAGGAACCCCGCTACCAACCTCTGGAAACACAGATTTTAGGTAGTCCAAAAACAAGACAGGATAGAGGGCATTATCAATGACTCCACTCAACCACTTCCACCATCCTTGCTGGAATCCCCAAAATGGACCAAAGGCTGCTGATATCCATACAACATATCCGCCATTCTCAGGAAACATTGTACCCAATTCAGCAGTCACAAGAGCTTCAGGGATGCTCCAAAGAAGGGGAAAAATAAGAAAACCAAGAAGGGCCAAAAGAGGGCCCCCAGCTTTCACAGAGTCCTCAACACCAAAAGGTCCCCAGAAACTTCATAGAAAATAAGAAACACAAGAGGTATAATGGATAGCTTATGACTGTGATTCTGCGAAGAGTTTGGTACCTCCATGTCTATTGAATCGGAATCTTCACCCATCTTGAGGTGTCTCGAAACGGCGCACTTCCCTCTTCTGTGCAATTCTTTCACAAAATCATCCCGTCTGAACTTTAAGGCAGAGCGTTTAAAATCAGTAAAAACTTGGGAAGCAACCATGAAATATAGTATCCGAGTCTATGTCATCCTAAGGCTACTGATCCAGGATATGTCCATGCACAGGAGAAACGAGCCATTGATACACTACACAGAGCCATGATATTAGCCGACTATCAGCAAGTTTCTTATACAAAATACCATAGTTTGTTGCAGGGGATTGAAAACAAGGATGAACGGCCAATTATTCTTATGATTTTACTTCATCATAATAAAAATATATACTATGGTATGCCCAGATTTGGAAGAGTAGGACTAAACTTACCTGATACCCAGTTGGGTCTGATCTTGAAGACCCTCCGCCAATAAATTGTTATAGGGCATCTGTGAGGATGCATGTGCGGACCATGAAATCTTATGAAAACAACCCAAACAATTCAGCTCTGTGATGCGTAGGAGAATAAAGGGTATTTCGATTTAGTTAAAACAAACCGTCTAGCCACAAAACTGGAGGGATCTGAGAAGGCCAAAATGGAATAACAAAAACTGAGTTTTGGGGTTTTCAATGGATGGATACAACAGTGTTACTTGAAGGACACGAAATTTGTTGCAGCGTGGCAAAAGATTTTAAGGGTATCCTATGTCTGCAATGCTCTATCTAATGTGACGACAATCTGTGCTGTTGAAGTTTTATGTGTCAATGGCGGAGCCACTTTTACTCCAGAGACCAACACGTTTACAAACGGACGTTTTCCAACCGTCCTTCCTCGGTTATTTTTGGGTTCAAAACGCCACTAACTAGGGGAGAGGGACCCATTGTTGAGACCCTTAACTTATGGTTATGGAATGCCAATTAAATTATATTTTTATCATTAAAAATAGATTTGTGAGCATACTTCAACCACATTAAAAATAGATTTGTGAGCCTAGTTCAACCACTTGTTGTAGAGGTGTTTTTTTGCAACTTCTTAAATGAGGCCAATCTCTATTTTTTTTAAAAAAATTATTAAAGGTAAATAGTTTGTAAGGGACTATACCCGGAAACAAAAAGGCTCAACAACTAGATATACACGAGTAAGAATAAAAAAAAAGGATCAAAATCCAGATAATTCATCAAACCAAATAATAGTCTATTTTTATAACTTATATTTTTTTCCCAAAATCTCTATTTTTCTTACTTATCCCCATAATTGCGTATAAAAATTTAAAATTTATATTGAAAATATCCAACATATATAATTGGCGCCTAAAAAATGTAAAAGCAACTAATCAAGTAACATTTAAGAGCCTTTAATTTTGCATGCATTGTGTTTAATGTGACTCACCCGGCCACTCACCCATAGTCCATCACCGATATGCGTGACTCAAATATTGTAACATGTTATTTCGGTGTTATTTTACTGCTCCTCGACACCAACTTTTGCTTCATTCTTATTTGATGTTGGTTTGTTCCTGGTACTCGTAACTCTATGGGTGGAGAAGAAGGTGTTGTCATCGATGTCAAACATTACCATTGCTTATAATAAGTGTGTAGATGTTTTGTTTTGCACCTAAGAGTTGTTTGTTTGTGTTGAATGGTTTTCTGGGTATCCATTTCTTAGGGTTTTCTAGAATAATGGGGGCATATTTTAGTTGCATGATTGGAATATAATGTTTGAAATGAGGTTTGTTATTATAGGATGAAACCCACAACTTATTTCACACCATCACAATGTTTAAATGTTTTACTTTGCACTTTTGTTTCTTTGTTTGTGTAAACTATTTATGAGGATCATTCCGCAGTTTAACAAACTCAAAAAATAAATGAATAAGAAAATTAACTTTGGAAAATAACTCAAATAGTTTTTAGATCGCAGGCCACTTCGAGGGGGAAACCTCCTTTGAGCAAGCTCAATACAATAATATTTGTGGATACATTTTATGGCCTAAGCACTCCTTAATATACTAGTTCTATTTTAGAAATTACTACTACCCATACATGTGGGATAATACTTAATAGCTTACGTGATGACTTACAAAGCATATACATTTTTATGTTTATTACATTACTAATGAAAGGAGAAAGGTAAGACGAAGGGTCTTAACATCCCCTCCCCTTAAAAAAATTGTCCTCAAAGTTGTAAGTGTGGGAATTGTTGTTGAATCTGGAGAAGGGAATGTTATGTTTGTGGAGCCTGTTTTCATGTTAGAGTTTGGTACACCTTCCATGTGTTACACTTGGATATTTTTATAGCGGTCTGCTCGCCGGTGAGCAAAGTCGAGGTTTGGGGCGAAGCCCAAGCAAATTTTCATGGGTGGTTTATTAACCCATGGGTAATGGGTAACCATTATGGGTTGTTGGCTTTTCGGTTTCCATTGTTTTGTAAAACCGCCTCTTCGACTACCTATTGATGTACTTATAAATAGATGGACATACAATAGGATATATATCAATGTGTTTTGTGAAGGTGAATAGTGTGTGTGAATTCAAGTGCAAATTCGAGAGGGTTTGTTGATGCAACTCAAACAAGATCTGATTATTGTAATTGTGAAGACTGTTGGCTTGTAATAAAATATGAGCAAGTGTTCTTGGTGGATGTAGCCCACATTGGGTGAACCACATTAAATATTGTCTTCGTGTTGTGCATATTTCATTTTTGTAATTCTATTCATACTTCTTATTATGCAGAATTACGAGGAATTATTCCACATTAGATTCTTTTAATTCATAATAACCGGTATCGAGCTTTGGTTGTGTTTCTTAAAGTGTTGAATCGCAGGAAGGGTTATTAGCTTGAGTGGGAGCTATGGCG
Source organism: Taxus wallichiana var. yunnanensis (assembly GCA_018340775.1). Classification (NCBI taxonomy): domain Eukaryota; kingdom Viridiplantae; phylum Streptophyta; class Pinopsida; order Cupressales; family Taxaceae; genus Taxus; species Taxus wallichiana. The sequence goes on along the minus strand of CM031237.1, from coordinate 985,759,491 downwards.
GACATAATAATAGATATCGGGTTGAGAAGTTCAACGAGAAGAACTTTGGTCTATGGAAGATGTAGATGGAGGATTTTCTCTATCAGAAGGACCTTCATATTCCGTTGGAAGGAAGAGCAAAGAAACCAACAAGTATGAAGGATGAGGATTGGGAGTTGCTTGATAGGAAAGCACTCGGGGCCATCCAGTTATGCCTTTCATCTTCAGTCGCATTCAATATAACATAGGAGAAGACTACAGAATCTCTCATGGATGCATTAGGGAAGTTATATGAGAAGCCTTCTGCCTCAAATAAAATATTTTTGATGAAAAGATTATTTAATATGAAAATGTCTGAGAATGGCTCAATTGCTGATCATTTAAATGATTTTAACACGGTTGTGAGTATGTTAAACTCTGTGAAGATTAACTTTGATGATGAAATAAGGGCTCTATTAATTTTGTGCTCCTTACCAGATAGTTGGGATAGCCTAGTTATGGCTGTGAGTAACTCTATTTCTAACAATGCAAAATTGAAGTTTGAGGATGTTATAGGTGTGATCCTGAGCAAGGAAATGCGAAGGAAAAGCTCGGGAATCCTCTGCTTCAGGGAATGCTTTGTTAGTGGAGAGTAGAGGGAGATCGAGGACTAGAGGAAAAGGTAACCGTGGGAAGTCAAATGGTCGCGTAAGATCTAAATCCAAGAGTAAGATGGAATGCTAGAACTGTGGAAAGATTGGTCATGTGAAGAAGGATTGTTGGGTTCTTCGAGAAAAGAAGAACCAATGTGAAGAAACAAAAGAGGTGAATGTGGCAGAAGGTAATATCTGTCAAGATGCTTTGATTCTCTCTTTGGATAACATTGTTGAGTCTTGGGTATTAGATTCAGGGGCTTCTTTTCATGCTACTCCACATAGGCATTATTTTACTGATTATGTTCAAGGAGATTTTGGACATGTTTATCTTGGTGATGATGAGCCTTATAGTATAGTTGGAAAAGGATGTGTTCAAGTCAAGATGTAGAATGGGAACACATGGCTACTGAAGGATGTCAGACATGTGCCTAAGTTGAGGTGAAATTTAATATCAGCAGGGCAGTTGGGTAGTGATGGCTGTATGGTCAGTTTTATAGCAAACTCTTGGAAGGTGACCAAGGGTGCTCTTATGGTAGCAAGAGGTAAGAAGGTTGGTACTTTATATTTAACTAGTAGTGTTGATTATTGTAATTTAGTTGCTACAGATGGAGATGCAACTTTGTGGCACTATAGGCTCGGTCACATGAGCCAAAAAGGCATGCAGATTTTGAAGGACAGGTTGCCCGGATTAAAAGATATTGATCTAGAATTCTGCGAGGATTGTGTGTACGGGAAACAGAAGCGGGTAAAGTTTCTCAAGGTTGGACCCACAAGGAAGGAGAACAAGTTAGAGCTGGTACATTCAGATGTATGGGGACCGGCTCAGGTATCTTCCATTGGTGGTTCAAATTATTATGTTACCTTTATTGATGATGCAACTAGGAAATTTTGGGTATATTGCATTAAGAAGAAATCTGATGTGTTTGAAACTTTCAAGAAATGGAAAGCCTTGGTTGAGAATGAAACAAGTCTCAAGTTGAAATGCCTCAGGTCAGATAATGGAGGTGAGTATTGCAGTAATGAATTTTATGATTATTGTTCTCAAAATGGAATTTGAAGACAGAGGATGGTTCCAGGAACTCCACAACAGAATGGGGTTTCAGAAAGGATGAATAGGACAATCATGGAGCGTCTTTAGAGCATGAGGTTACATACGCAGGCTACCTCTTATGTTTTGGGCGAGATGCGATTAGCACAAGTGATATATTTGATTAATAGAGGACCTTGATGCCTTTGGATGGAGGCATACCCGAGGAAGCTTGAGTGCAGTAAGAAAGTTGACTATTCATTTCTTAAAGTCTTTGGATGTGAAGCATTTTCTCATATTGACAAGGATGATAGGACCAAGTTAGAGGCTAAATCTGAAAAATGCACTTTTATTGGATATGGTATGGATGACTTTGGTTTCCATTTATGGAACATTCGGGATAAGGAAATAATCGATCTAGGGATGTAATCTTTAATGAAAAAGTCATGTATAAGGATCAGTTGCAGAAAAATAGGGAACAAAAGGAGTACACAGTGTTAGAAGATATTGGAGATGGAAAAGTTTTCAAGGAACCAGATCAGGTACCTACTCCTCAGGAACCCCAAACTCCTGAGGTGAGAAGGTCTTGTAGGGTAAGAAAAGAACCTGAACATTTTACTCCATCTTTAAATTATTTATTACTCACTGACAGTGGAGAGCCAGAATGCTTTGATGAAGCAATGCAGGTGGATGCCAGAAATAAGTGGGAGCTAGCCATGGATGAGGAGCATAGATCTCTCATGGAAAACTAGACTTGGGATTTGGTCGAGCTACTTGAAGGCAAGAGAGCATTGCAGAATAAGTGGGTGTATAGAATAAAAGAGGAGGATGGAGGCAAGAAAAGATACAAGGCCCGGTTGGTGGTCGAGGGTTTGCCTGAAAAGAAAGGTATTGACTTTGATGAGATTTTTTCCCCAGTAGTAAAAATGACTTCTATTAGAACTATTCTTGGGATAGTTGCAGTTGAAGATTTGCACTTAGAACAGTTAGATGTGAAGACTACATTCCTTCATGGTGATTTGGAGGAGGAATTATATATGAGGCAACCATAGGGATATGAGGTCAATGGGAAGGATAACCTGGTGTGCAAACTGAAGAAGAGCTTGTATGGATTAAAACAAGCTCCATGGCAGTGGTACAAGAAGTTTGACAGTTTCATGATGGAACAAGGATACTCCTGGTGTCATTCTAACCATTGTGTATACATGAAGAAATTTGATGATAATATCTACATTATTTTATGTCTGTATGTTGATGATATGCTAGTAGCAGGTAAGAACATGTAGGAAATTAAGGTACTCAAGAAGCAGTTGAGTGACTCCTTTGCTATGAAGGATTTGGGTGCAGCAAAGCAAATCCTTGGTATGAGAATAACTCGGGATAGGAAGGAGTGGAAACTGAATTTATCTCAAGAAGAGTACATAAAGAAGGTCTTGGAGAGGTTCAGTATGCAAGATGCTAAACCAGTTGGGACTCCTTTGGCAGGTCACTTCAAGTTATCAAAGGAGCAGTGTCCCAAGAGGCGAGGAGGAGAGATTGATATGTCAGGTACCTTACTCATCAGCGGATTGTTGGCAATTTTATGTATCTTTATGGTATGCACTAGGCTAGATATTGCCCATGTAGTGGGAGCAAAGTGAGTAGGTTTATGGGTGATCCAGAAATGAGCACCGAGGCAGCAAGTAAAGTGGATACTTCGGTATTTGAGAGGGACCATGGGTGCTTGTTATCTCTCGAAAGTGCACCCGACAGAGAGATGGCAATAGGTTTTCTAAGTCTGCAATAGATCTCTCTCTCTCGTAGATACAATGGGGACACCTCAGGTCTGTGGGTATACCTATTTTGAGGTGAACCTCGGGGTTAAAAGGTCGGTTCCTTATTGGTGTTCACTAAACTATTTTCTGGGAGTTTAAGGGCAAAAGATGACTATAAATTTAAATAATACTAAGGTGATACACCAAATTTGAGATGAGAACTTGACTGAGTGACATACACAACTGATTTGTGAAGAATTCTTTAGGTGCACGAACCAATTAATACTTTCTGCAGGAAATAAGGGCAAAACACTTAATTTGTGCTGAGGGAGAATCACAACAGCACTAGTAAGCTAATATGCACAATAAGATTTAGCAGAAATGGTAAATTTGCAGCAGGGTAAAGTGATTAATCAGGGAATATTGATTCACAAGATTAATATTGACATACACAAGACTGCAGAATAACTTGGAAAGGCAAGAATAATTCACACTCAGAGGGCAAAACTGGCGAAATTGCTTCAGTACTCATATCAAAAGTTCTCTGGGAAAAATCTCTGAAAAATTCCCCTCCCCTCTTTTGTGCTTTGCAAGAGCACACAATATATAGCAAAAGTTCACCCCCTTCCTAAAAATAGCCTAAAAGCTGTACTCACCCATGTATCCTAATTTTACCCTTTATTTAATAATAAATAAAGGAATAAAATAATACAAACTAAAGTATGTGATAAAAATAGGCATTATCAGCCTTAGATACAAGTATAGTCAAACTGAAGTTGACTATTCTATTTTTAAGAAAGAAAGGTGAATAGTTTGCTAAAATTACAAATTGCTTGCTAGGCAAGTCTTCTTTCTTTGCACATGCAAATTCGTCATCTTCTCTGTTCTGTCTGTTGTGAAGGCATGCAAAATATCATCTCTTGTGTGTAGGCAAAAGGATGCAGCCTTTAGCAATATTTGCACAATAAAATTGAAATGGGGACCACCTCCAATGTATACATGCTTTGATTTTCTCCACTTTTCTGGATGGTCACATGAGTGACACTTTGCAAATTTTGGTTTAATACCCCATGTGGGGACCACCTTTGGTTCGTATGGTTTGATGCTACCACATTGTGGACTTAGGCATTAGCATGTGTATTTGTTTAAAAGGGGACCACCCTTTGTCTAGCCCACCATGTATATTATTTGCCACCCTTGGTCATTGGCACATAATACAAACATTACCTTTTTGAGACTTTTGGCATATAATGATGTTTGATTTTGCGGGCATGCATACTTTAGACTTTGTAAAGTCTTGGCAAATTATTATTGCTCTGTCCACGTGGGTGGCCCCTCCACGATGACTCGACCCTTGCGGTCTTAGGTGGTGGTAACCCTAACTGGGCTTGGTTATCTTGGTTTTGCGAGCACTAATGGCCCTTGATCTTTGTCCTCGGTTTCTCTACCACCGTTGATCTTCTAACCATGAGTTAGGGTTCTGGCCTGAGCATTTATTCTGGTCGGTGAAGTTAACCTGGGCTTATCACTTTGAAACCCATGTTCATTGATCGCCGTTTGATCCTCCACTTGGCATTTGATGAATGAGTGATCCTCTAACCATGAGTTAGGGTTTTGAACCCTAGTTTCGATGAAAGGTTAATACACTTGGGCTTCGCACTTGGTCATTTCATTCATTTTTTTCATTTTGCGGGCGAAGCCCTAGAAAATTTTTTTCGCTTATGTGATTTCTTGATAAATAACATGGAGATTTGGAAGTATCTGAGCCTGCATTTTGATCTAGAGGTCTTCAACACCACGGTTATGACTATTGCATGCATTTTTTGATGAACCTAGAGGTATTTCTTTTGTTCGGTTTCCTGTGGCTCGACTTTCCTTTGTATATGATTAATAGATCATTTAGATCTATTCATTCTGCTTTGTATCCTCTTCGTGGAATATGATGAATCTCTGCTTCTGGTCTTTGTGTCTAGATTTTGTGATTTTGATAGTTGTCAATGAGCTCAACATGAGCTGTAGAGGGAAGTTGCCACCATTTTGCTCGTTAACTCATCTTCACCTCGGTAAGTTCTTTAACTGTTTTCTTATCACTCCTTTCGAGCTCGGGTTTTACTTTGCAACTCTAAAACATGGAAATATCAAGTAAAATATTTGAAAATATTTTGTGGGTTCAATCTTTTTCTTCTGAAGTGAGCCTTCGAGCCCAACTAGTCACCTTGAGATTCGTTGAAGCTTTTCCTATGCTAGAGTTTTGATATTTCATTTGTAAACCCTTGACCTGGTTCGGCATATTTGAAGTATTAACCCTTTTGTTCCTTATTTGATAGATACTTGTATTCTTTTCTTCTTTCCTGTAGAGCATACTTCGTTATCTGTTGAACTCTATCTGTAAACTTGGTAGTTTGTGAATCATTTTCGTTTCTGTGTAGAATGGTAAAATCCAACTAGGCATTTGTAAACTTGAAAATAAGTTCTCCATTTGTTCGCAGACCTGTCACGTTTCCTCTTCTCTTTGTAGATGTAACACATTTTATTGTAAACTTGGTTGTAGAAGCTCCTTATGCACTTGTCAAATTTGTATTGGAATTCACTCCATCCTTCCTATAGATGCATGCTTGACTTGTTGAACTCATTTCTGGAAAGCATGCTTTGATTGAATACTTGCTGAGCTTTGTAGTTTATTTCTTCAATTTAGAATAATGACTCTCTAGAAGTTGTATGTTGTTTCCTTGTTGCAAACATGATTGCATCCCATTATGTATAATGAAATAAATGCTTCTTTTCTGGAAAATGAAGAAAATACTTAGTCTCTTTTTCTGAAATGACTTTTCCTTTTGAAGTCATAGTAGCAATTATGTTCAAATTTTGCATTAAAATATCATTTCTATTTTTCTGGAAAAGTCCATTTTGCAAGGGGAAACTCTGGCAAAAATTTTCCAGAATCCTTCTCTCTCCAGATTCTTATGATTTAACCATTCTCAAAAAGATATAAACATCTCTCTTGCTTATCTGATTACTTGAATGAGCTGTCCATGTTGGCTTTACTTGATTCATTGCAACTTCTGAAAATTGTGAAGTAGTTGCCCTTTGATTCACACTTGAATTTGGAAATTAAAAGGAACTTTTGATAGTTGTAGCATGATGAAAATCTGGAATACCTGTATGTTTCATTTGATCATGATATCAACTTAGAAGTGATGAAACATGTACTTTTCTTGACTGTTTTTATTCCTTTTGAAGCTCAGATAGTTTAGAAAGCATGTAGTAGCTTAAAAAACATGTATTTCAATTTTGTTTTAAATCAAAAGTCAATTTTACAAGGGGAGACTCTGGCAAATTTTTTTGAATCTGTTTCTCCCTTTTCAGATTTCCAATCCTGATTTGCAAAATATGTCTTTCTTGACCCATTTTGATGCTTGATGCTTCCTACAAATCATCTGAAACTGATGCTTATTCCCTTTTAGTCATTGCTTTCTTCTTAACCAGATTAAACTGATTTCATTCAATGTTGCAACCTGTTCCTACAAAATTCAGAAATAAGTTAGAAATAAATAGGCTTTTTGGCCTCTCTTGTATCCATGTGGTTTATTTCTTCTTCTTTCCTTCTTCTGCAAGTTGTTTTCCAACTTCTTTCATGTGTTATCTCCACATCTTTTCTTTTAAAACTTCTTCAGATTCTGCCTTTTCTAACCCAATCCTTAGCTTCTTTGATTTTCTCTTGCCATTCATTTCACTTTATGTACTCTACTTTTTCCTTTGCTACTAGCCTATCTGTATCTCTTTCTCATCCTGTGTCATGCATTTATGTATTTCTTTCCTTCAAGTACCATTAGATACATTGAACTTAGAATATGTATTTGCTTTAGAACATGAGTATTGGAATAACATTGTACCCTGAGCTCAAAATTTGACAGATACTACTCTTGTCTTGTAGGTGAAAGAAGATGGAGATGGAAGCGGAAGATGGAAGAGTTGAGATGGAGATGGAGATGATGAGGAGCGGGGATAGAAGACAGAAAGGCAATGATGGGTTCCTTTTTACTCCTCTACTCTTGTTCTTTAGCACATGCAGTATTCTCATTTCCATGTATATGATGAGGCACTTAGTCATATCCCACGGCTTGTGTGGGAAAACTTATGATCTCTTATGAATAAAGCATTAAATTGAAATAATGAGTTGATTATCTCTTTCTGCATTCAGTTTTCCTTTGATTGTACAATGATGTAGGCAACTCAATATCTCAATAAAATGAATTAACATAAGGGATAATCTTAAAGTGAATACCTGTAACTTCCACTGGATAACCATTGAATGAGATGTGCCTCCTTGTATGTTGTTTGACTGTCTTAGCCTATGCCTTTCAACTTGACTCCTTCCTGCTACTTACATTTAGACATTATTGTCACCATTTGTTTGTCAGTATTTTCTTGACGTAAGTAGTAGGAAAGGAGTCAATTGTAATCATTTATGACAGTGTAGATGGATGCAATCTCATTAATCACAAACAACTCTAATGAACACAGGACAATAAATTTGATAGGCACCAAGATAATAACCGTGAATCTGATTACTTGAAAACTGCCACTATGTCTGTTGTTCCAAAACTATACACCTCACATACTCTGTAATCCGGTGTCTTCATCAAGATAACACAATTGTCCTTTAGGGCTTGTGTTCTTTTGCTGAGGATATTCATGAAATTGCAGACTATGTGATCTGTTACGTTTTGTAACAACACACATAGCTACAGATTTCACTTAATCTCTTTCACAAATCAGTAACAAAATAATCTGATGTAAATTCCCTTAGCTTAGGTATACTTCACCAAGGCTATCCATCGTAACAAAGTTTGAGTTGCCCATTTTTACACAAGTGCAAAAATTGTCAGCAGTCTTTTTGTGTTACTGAGTGGATCGAGACACTACTTTGTGTGGATATGTTGACTCGAGACATGGCTAGAGATTTAGACAAAGCAAGACGTGCACAACATGTTATGTATTTAATATAGGTGATACTGAGTAGTGAGCTGGATTTCATGGTTCGAAGGTTGTGGTTGAGTATGTTCTTCTGCTACTGAAGCTATGAGGAGATGATTTAGCTACAACAATTGCTTGATGAGTTGGGGCATAGCGGGGAAGTTGGAAAGCTATATAATGATAGTCGAGTGCTATTCACTTAGCTAAGAACTCTACTTTCCATTCTAGGACAAAGCATATACAGTTGAGATATCACTTCATCACGACAACTTTGGAGGAAGATAAGTTGAAGTTGGAGAAGATTCATACCAGTCAGAATCCTGCAGACATGATGACCAAGGTGGTCACAAGGGATAAACTAAAGCTATGTTCAGCTTTGGTTGGCCTTCGTGGATGACAATGAAGGGTTGAGAAGCTTGCTCAGTGGAAATCAGTCTCCAAGTGGGAGATTGTTATGTTTGTGGAGCCTGTTTTCATGTTAGAGTTTGGTACACCTTCCATGTGTTACACTTGGATATTTTTACGGCGGTCCGCTCGCGGTGAGTAGTCGAGGGGGTTTGGGGGCGAAGCCCCGAAGTAAATTTTCATGGGTGGTTTATTAACCCATGGGTAATGGGTAACCGTTATGGGCTGTTGGCTTTTCGGTTTCCATTGTTTTGTAAAACCACCTCTTGCTACCTATTGATGTACTTATAAATAGATGGACATACAATAGGATATATATCAGTGTGTTTTGTGAAGGTGAATAGTGTGTGTGAATTCAAGTGTGAATTCGGGAGGGTTTGTTGAGTGTAGCTCCAAACAAGATCTGATTATTGTAATTGTGAAGACTGTTGGCTTGTAATAAAATCTGAGCAAGTGTTCTTAGTGGATGTAGCCCACATTGTGTGAACCATGTTAAATATCATCTTCATGTTGTGCATATTTCATTTTTGTTATTCTATTCATACTTCTTATTATTGCGATTATGAGGAATTATTCCACATTAGATTCTTTTAATTCCTAACGAGGAATCCCAAGTTGCATCTTCTGGTTGTATGTCATGCCACTAGATCAAGACCTCGATGATAAAGCAATTACGAAGTTGGTGGGAGTGTCTATTGAAAATTGTGGAAATCTCCTGAATAATGGATCCTTCATTGTCCAGATCTGGTAGTATTGTTTGTGTCATAATGTGTTGGCCCGAAAACTTCTTCAAACAAGAGACATTAAAGACATGATGAACTCACGAGTTGGGTGGAAGTTTAAGCTTGTATGTAGCAACATTGATCATTTGAAGAACTTTGTAGGGTCCATAAAACTTGGGGGCAAGCTTTTGACGCCCTTTAAGATTTCAAGGAAGCTTGTTTGTATGGCTATAATAATAGAAAAACCATATACCCAGGTTGAACGTTGCACTCCGAGCGGTGTTGATCTGTTTGTTGTTTCATACAATTTGTGTCATATGGAGATTGTTTGAAATAGTGTAGAGAATTTGGTCTCATTGGGTGAGGGCAGTGTTGATGGCCTGAATTGGAGAATTACAAGGAGTGTAAGGGAGGAGAGGTGGTGAATGATTGGCCATAGACTACTTCATACACAATCATTTTGGTGACAATGCGATATGAGGTGTTATACCACCATTCAATAAGAGGTATCCACTTGACCCACTATTGTTGGTGCTCAGAGGTAAAACATCGAAGGAAAGTTTCCAAACATTTGTTAACAATTTCAGTTTGACCATCCATTTGTGGGTGATATCCTAAACTCATCCTCAATTGGGTACATGCCTTACAAACTAATCATGTCTAGAAATGGTTGGTGAAAGTAGCATCACCTTTGTTTAAGACAATGGAGGTTAGGATATCATGGAGGCGAAATATTTGGTCAATGAATAGTTGGGAAATGGTTGAGGCCATATATGGGTGGGATAAGGAACAAAAATGGGCATACTTGGAGAGGTGGTCCACTACGACCAAGATTATTGACTTTCCCCTAGATTTAGGAATCCCTTCAATGAATTCCATGGAAATATCATTCCAAATCCGAGTTGGAATGGGTAATGGTTGTAACAAACTTGGGGTTGTCACTATTTCACCCTTATTGCGTTGACATGTATCACATTCCACCACAAATTGTTTGATGTCTTCCTTCATTCCTTGCCAAAATAAATTCTTATGAACCCACTCATAGGTTTTTAAAAAACCTGAGTGATTGGCAAACAGAGAAGCATGGAGTTCAAAAAGAATTACATGGTGAAGCTCATCTTTAGATGGAACACTAAACACCCTTTATACCACAAATAGGTTTCATCCCAAGATTAGTGCATGGATGAGGTGTGATTTGATGTCGAGGTTTAGGCGTTGTTGGGTTGGATCTTTGTTCCACTCTTATTAGAGTTGTGGAAGCCATTCGGGTATGGGAACAAATCTTGCACATAGGGAGACTTGATCCTAAAAAGTGTGAGAGAGAACATTAACAACCACATTGTCTTTTCCTTTCTTATAGGTGATCTCATAGTCATACCCCATAATCTTGGAGACCCACTTTTATTGAGCAAGAGATGAGACCCATTGTTCAAGGAAGTACTTCAAACTATGATGATCTGTCTTGATGCAAAAATGCCTTCCTAACAAGTATGGCCACCACTTTTGTACTACATGAAAAATTGCCATCATCTCCTTCTCATAGGTAGATAGGACTAAATTCCTTCCCGAGAGAGCTTTTCTAGTGAAGGAAAGTAGATGACCTTCCTAGAGGAGAACAACACCAAGGCCATTTCCACAAACATCACTTTTGATGACAAAAGTCTTGGTGAAATATGACATGGCTAAGGTAAGTGTATTACATGTATCTTATTTTAAGGCCTCAAATGCCTCTTTAGTCACCTCATTCCATGAAAAAGCATCATTTTTCAACATGGTTGTCAATGGGGCTACGATTTTACCATAATCTTGAAAAAATTTTCTGTAGTAGCCTGTGAGACCCAAGAATCCATGAAGGTTGCGAATATTTTTGGGGAGTGGCCAATTTTGCATGGCATTGATTTTATTTAGGTCCACTCAAACACCCTCTACAGAGACAATATGTCCTAGATATTCAACTTCAGTTTGGCCAAAGGAGCACTTGGAGTGTTTGGCACACAATTGATTGTCTGCGAGAAGTTGTAATGCCATATCAATGTGTTGTAGATGCTCGACCCAAGTTTGACTATAGATCAAGATGTCATCAAAGAATACCAGGATGAAATGACAAAGGAAGGGCCAAAAAATATTATTCATCAAGCCTTGGAATGTTGATGGGGCATTGGTAAGCCCAAAGGGCATGACTAAAAACTCATAGTGACCATCATGAGTGTGAAATAATATTTTTGGAATATCTTCCTCATGAAGGCGAATCTGGTGGTACACCAAGCGAAGATCTAATTTAGAGAAAAATAGCGCCCGAAGTTCATTTAGAAGCTCATTAATCATAGGAATAAGGAACACTTGTCCTTAATAGTGATCTTGTTGAGTTATCTGAAATCAATGCAAAGATGCCACGATCCACCCTTTTTGTAGATAAGTAAAACCAAAGAGGAATACGAGCTAGTGTTAGGGTGAATGACTCCCACCTAGAGAAGTTCTGAATGAGATTTTCAATGTTTGTCTTTTGTAAAAAAGGTACATGTAGGGTAGAATGTTAGGAGGAGCACTTCCTAAGAGGAGTTTAATACAATGATCTTTCAAGCGTTGATTAACTAAAAGGTAGAATTTCATGGTATTCTAAGTTAATCTAACTAGTAAAAATAATGGAATAATTGATATGAAGTGTAATGTAAATACTAAATGATTTTATTTGATATCTAAGTGAAATGAAATAATTGAAATAGGAGGGATAGAGTAATAACCTAAAAATGACTTACCTCGCTATAATGTTGGGTGAACAAGATGATGTGCGGACAAAACAAACTATGATGGTGCAACCCAGAAATTGCAAAGCAGATGGGGTTTTACCAGGCCCAGGCGCTCAGAGGAGAACTAGGGAGACTATGGGCACCTGGTCTGCAGTATGAGCATTGGTCTCACTGAAAAGCTCGAACCCGAATCTAGAAGTGTCGCTAGATTTTCACAATGTTTTGATCATTTCGTGTGATTGTCAAGTAACCTCGCTTATGTCACCGTAAAGCTAATATGAAGATATACTGCAAAACCCCACACAAAACATCAAATCCCTAAAAAAGAAAGATGTTTATGAAGGGGTAGAATCGACCTTAATTTCCACAACAATGGAATTACGACTAAGTGTTGCACTACATTCCACTCCAATGTAGTTATGTGTGCTTATGTGTGCAATTATGTGTCTAGGTGCCCTAAGCGCTAGTGACGCATAAGTAGGGGGCAATAATTAGATGTAAGATGTAAAATGGTGGATTAAATAGAATGAATATAACCCTTCCCCATATGTTTGTGTGATGCAGATGAAAATTATATCCAAATTCATTCCTTTTCCTTAGTAGATAGCTAGTTTTTGATAGTATATAGTACGCCCATAAGATAATAGGTATGTTATTTTTATATAGGGATCTCTTGCTCAAATTTCGACACTAATGACCTGACATGCCAGCTAGTACCTAAGGGAATGAGACATCAAACCATAAAGACTGACCTCAAAACTTTAAATTAAACACAAGTGTTGTTAGGACTAGGTTGCCTAAAAAGAGGACCGGGCGCCGACATGTCCACCAAGACCTTCTAGGCACCCTAGTCTCGATACTAGAGATGATAAATAACCAAATAAGACACCTGAGTGATCCAAAAAATAAAATGTACTTGAATTGACTTAAAAATTCCTTGTGTGCATCTAGTTTTCAAAATACGGAGTTAATTAAGTCTATTAAAATCCATTAAATTTCTCATTTTAATACCGTAATCGTGAGTTTGAACTGATTTGTTTTCGACCGATCGTACTCGAAAATGAAAATGGATTAATTCTCAGTTTAGTAATAAATCAGAAAAACTTAATTAAATTTGACCCAAGCTGGTTCAACAATTGAATCACAATGCAATACACATCTTGTTAAAATCTTGCATTTTAAAAAGATTCAATTAATGTTAAATGAGCAAAAATCACTTCTTCCGTGATTATAAAAATGATCAATATCTGCATAAAGAATTGAAACTGCAAGAAAAAAGAGAATATATGACACCGATGTGTTTACAAGGTTTTATGAACAAAAGCCTACGCCTTTGGGTCATATTACGACCATTCCATTATTTCAAATAGTGAAAAAAAAGTGAACAAATGCAAATTACAACAATAATGAAACTTTAAACCTTTCTAGTGCTTTCCTTGCCATGTTCTCAGGAAATCGACCTCCATTGGCCTCCGATTTGGCATGGTAATGCTCAAAATTCTTTTCTTTGCCTTACGGTCCTACACAATTAATTCTCTCTGTCCTTTTACTAGTAAAACTCGAGCCCATTTTATAGTGTTTCAAGCTTCGTGGCTAGCTCGGTGGGAGATATATTTTTACTATGCCAACCCATGTTCGTGCCCCTTCTAGCGTATCAATTTTACTATATAGGAAATATCCCACACACTGCGCGTTGATTTCTGAAAGGGAAGGGCTTAAATGTCGAGGCGGTTGGAAGTTTGTTCGGTCAATAGACCACTTTTGCTGAGCCATGTTGGAAGGTGGTTGTGAATCGTGCTAAGTTTGACCGCAATATGGGTTAGCTCACCCACCGAGGTTTTCGTTGCTTAGACTAAGGCAATGTGTCGATGCATCATAGGGATAATGATATATGCATTGGAGATATTACAATGCATGGCAATTATTGTTGCTCAAATCGGTTGTTGAGAATAATATAGGCCTCGGTGGGGATTTGACCACCCCACCAAGCTAGAAACATAGCTCACTCTAGTTGCCTTATATGCACAATGCCATATAGACCTACCGGAATGCATAAATTCAACTCTCCAACATAGAGTCCCACATGTCGGAATGCATAAATTCAACTCTCCAACATAGAGTCCCACATGTCGACTCTCGATAAGCATACCTGGGAAAATCAAACTTGTGGTGGCTTGAGGACCCACCACGTCGGTGATAGTAAAATAGTCCTCATGGCGGCAGGGTCCCCCTCCGATACAAAAACAGATCCCACCACCTATGGGTTGGCTCGCCCACCGAGGGTTGTCGTTGCTTAGACTAAGGCAATGTGTCGGTGCATTATAGGGATAATGATATATGCATTGGAGATATTACAATGCATGGCAATTTTGTTGCTCAAATCGGTTGTTGAGAATAATATAAGCCTCGGTGGGGATTTGACCACCCCACCAAGCTCGAAACATAGCTCACTCTAGTTTCCTTATATGCACAATGCCATATAGACCCTCATGGAATGCATAAATTAAACTCTCCAACATAGAGTCCCACATGTCGGAATGCATAAATTCAATTCTCCAACATAGAGTCCCACATGTCGACTCTCGATAAGCATATCAAGAAAATCAAACTTGTGGTGGCTTGAGGACCCACCACGTCGGTGATAGTAAAATAGTCTTCATGGCAAAGCGGAGTTCCCCCTCCGATACAAAAAAAGATCCCACCGGCTATGGACTCCGTAGCCGGCCTTTTACCATACGATCGTCGAAGACTAAAGGTGCCCAAACATGAATTTTTCTCCTTTTATCACATATCCATTGCTAATCTGGACCACTTGGACAATTGTACACACGTATATGTCACTATGGACTTGTTGATCCACGTTGACCTTAGGTTGACCAAACTTTGATTTGGACCCATCTTGAGTTCATAGTGTCCGTTTTTCACGTTCTTATAGTCATCAAAAATATCTATGAAGGCTCTACTTACACTTCATGTCATAGTTTAGGGAACATTTGACACTGAAATTTATCCCCTGATCACTCCTCCCTACTGAGAAGGATTTTTGTCCACAAAAATGCATTTTATTAACCCAAAAACATGATATCTCTTCATTGCGTATCTGCACAAACACATACAAAAACCCGAAATATCATTATAGGTTAATAAAATGCAAATAGTTAATTATCTAATTACATAACCGATCAGATAATAACACCCAATTAAGCTAGTGTTCAACTGAAATGTTGCAACCCTGTCAACTCTGCACACAATTGTGAACTATCAAACCCATTATAATGCCATCACAAATAACTGACCAAAATTACACCCAATTAAGCTAGTGTTCAACTGTCACTTTATGATACGACCGATTACAAAAATTACAATTCCATAACATAGATCAATATACCAGACATCTAAACTACCCACAATTAGACTAGTGCCCATTGTCCATCTGAAACTGTAAAAACGCAAATATTCACTATCCAAAATAAATTAGACTATCAATGCCAAAAAATAGCTATAGTCAATAAACTAAATCCACGTGAATCTTCCAATTCTATCCATACACTAAATTGTAAAAGGATAGATAACGTATGCTTACCCAAATTGGTGAACTACCATAATCTACAAAATGATCACCTAGTGCAACTTTGCAAACCAATTTGTTAGTGTAATAAATTTACACCCTAATTGCAACCACATCTGATAGTTACAAAAATCAATTTTTCCCAAAATGAGGGTCTTAAAAATTAGTGCAAATAACATATGTGGATACAACAAGTTTTTCTATTTATTACAATATCAAATAGGTGCCCAAATGGGTCTTATAAGCATCCATAAATTTGCACAAATGACAACATTATAAAACTGCAAGTTTCAAAATTAGACATTCTGATGATGCCCATATCCCTGCATACTTTGTTTCTTAGCAATGGAATTTCCAACCAAAAATGTGAGAAGACAATATGAGTATGATGAACCTATCACTCAAATCTTCCCTACGGTTGTTTCCATAAAATTTTCAAAGCTGAATATTAACATAGGAATAAATCCTTTCATCAAACATCAGGAATCCCTAAAATATAGCTCTGAAAATGTTTGCATACTATCAACAGTTACTACAATGCAAACATAAAATTGAGGAATGTTTTACCCATCCAATTACTTGGATTTTTCCTTTTAGGTGGTTTTTCCTCAGTACCAAAATGAGCATCTACATGAGTTAGATCAATAATTGTTGGTTTGACATTATTTCCTTTTTAACAACTTTCCAATGTTGCACTGAAGGAACATACCAACACATCTTAACATCATGACCATTCCTTTTACAATGGGAACAAAATTTAATTTCCTTGTTTTTAGGAGTCTTACCCATTTTTCCATTTCTTGATCCATGTCTAGGAGAATGATTCCTTTGTTTAGGAGAGGTAATATTTTTGCCTTTTCTCACCTCATCAGGGTGAGATTGGTCTTTAACACCTGCCTTATCATTCACAAAAGACATTAACTTCTTTATCATTATTTTCCCTTCCAACAATATGTTGCAAAATGATTAGTACCTTCACAAAATGTGCAAGGAAAATCATATTTCTATCTACCAAAGCTATATTGTTTAAACTAAAAGAGTGTTTTAGAAGTTTTAGGATTCAATTTCCCCTTAGTGATATTTTTAGTGTAAGTGGAAGGAGGTAGAATTTCATTACCTCGTTTACCTGTTTTCTTACACCTTTCATTGTTCCTCTTGATGGCGGAATCCTGTAATTCCATTGACGTAGAATATTTGTTGTTGGAAGCTTGTCTTCCTTCAACTATTTTGGAAATTTCTCCAATTTCCATTTTCCTACTAGAATAACCCAAACCTCGCAAACCGAGGTGATCCTCTACTGTATTGGGTTAACATCACCTTGTCTATTTTTACCAAGGCCTTTTCCATTATATCCCATCTTAACCATTAGCTTAGACCCAATTCCATTAGTATGTTTTTCAAATTCATCCAACAAAATATCTGAAACTAAATGAGAGGAAGAATTAAAATGTGAACAACTTACAAAGCATTCTGTCATAGTTCTTATATCTGATCTGGAAGGAATTTCCTTCTTCTGTTCACCTTGTTGTAGCTTTGTCAAGAGGGCATGCTTGATCTTTATTTCAACCTACAACTCTATAACAAAAACTATCAACTTCTTACTTTATGCAAGCATCTCATTGACATACTTCTCTTTCTTGGTTATAGAGGATTGTGGTTTAGATTTTTATCGTACTATTTCCTCTTCTAAGGAGTAAAAATTATCTCTTAGGAAAGAGTTTTTTCTTGGAGTTGGCGAGTTAATGGATTCAAGCTCATCAAGCTTCTCTTGCTTAGATAGCTTTCCCATGTTTTCCCTATTCCTACAAACACAACTTTACTTCCACAAAACTGCACTGCACAAAAGAAGTAAGCCCTAAAATGTCTACAAATTTTAAAAACTGAAACCAAATCTGAAAATGTAATTCAAAGTGTTCCAAAACACAATCAGAAGCTTAAACCGCTATCAACCAACTCGATACCGGTGATCGAAAATTAAAATGCACTTGAATTGACTTAAAAAGTCCTTGTGTGCATCTAGTTTTCAAAATACAAAGTTAATTAATTCTATTAAAATTCATTAAATTTCTCATTTTAATACCGTAATCGTGAGTTTGAACCGATTTATCTTGACCGATCGTATCGAAAATGAAAATGGATTAATTCTAAACTTAGTAATAAATAAAAAAACTTAATTAAATCGATTTGAGTTGGTTCAACAACTGAATCACAATGCAATACACATCTTGTTAAAAGCTTACATTTTGAAAAAGATTCAATTAAGCTGTTAAATGATAAAAAATCACTTCTTCCCGTGATTATAAAAATGATCAATATCTTCATAAAGAACTGAAACTGCAAGAAAAATAGAGAATAGATGACACTGATGTGTTTATAAGGTTCGACAAACAAAAACTTACGTCACTAGGTTGTATTATAACCATTCCATTATTTAAAAGCAGTACAAAAACATGTGATCAAATGCAAATTACAACAATAATGAAACTTTAAACCTTTCTCAGTGCTTTCCCTGATCTATTCTACGAAATGAGACCTCAATTGGCCTCCAATTTGGCATGGTAATGCTCAAAATTCCTTCGCTGCCTTGCACAGTCCTGCATAGTTAATTCTATGTCCTTTTACTAGTAAAACCCATCCCATTTTATAGTGTTTTGAGCTCCATGGCTAGCTCTGTTGGGCGCTTATCTTTTTTCTATGCCAACCCATGTTCGAGCCCCTTCTAGCGCAGTGATTTTTCTATATAGGGAAATATCCCAGACACTGCACAATTTGCAAAGGGAATGGATTAAATGTCGAGGTGGTTGGAAGTTTGTTCAGTCAATAGAACACTTTTGCATGGGCCATGTTGGAAGGTGGTTGTGAACCATGCCAAGTTTGACCACCATATGGGTTGGCTCACCCACCGAGTTGGTCACTACATAGACTAAGGCAATGTGTTAGTGCATTGTAGGGACAAGGATACATGCATTGGAGATATTACAATGTGTGGAAATTTACATAGAGTAGGTAGTTAGAATATAATGCATGGGGTTATAACAAATGAGTGGCAAATAAAATGCACAAATAAAGAGAGAAGCCCGAACAATATGGAACAATGTGCTCTAATCGGTCATTGAGAATAATATAAGCCTCGGTGGGGATTTGACCACCCCATTGAGATAGAAGCATAGGTCACCCATTTGCATTATATGTACAATGCCATATATTCCATCCTACTGATGCATAAATTCAACTCTCCAACATAAAGTCCTACATGTCAACTCTTGATAGGCATATCGGAAAATCAAACTCGTGGTGGTAATCCACATGGTGGCTTGTGGATCCACCATGTCGGTGATAATAAAACAGTCCTCACGGCGTGGTAGGTCTCCCTATGATACGAAAGTGGATCCCACTAGCTATGGACTCCGTAGCCAACCTTTTACCATATGACCGTCAAAGATCGGAGGTGCCCAAACATGATTTTTTCACCTTTTTCCACTTGTCCATTGCATTGACTGAGCCACTTGGCCAATTGTGCACATGTACACGTCACCATGGACTTGTTGACCCACATTGACCTTGGTTGATCGAAATTTGACTAGACCCATCTTGATTTGAGTGTCACGTATTTCACATTCTTATAGTCATCAAAAAGCTTTGTGAAGGATCTACTACACTA
This sequence comes from Taxus wallichiana var. yunnanensis, assembly GCA_018340775.1. Lineage (NCBI taxonomy): Eukaryota > Viridiplantae > Streptophyta > Pinopsida > Cupressales > Taxaceae > Taxus > Taxus wallichiana. The sequence continues at coordinate 985,740,016 of CM031237.1, read as the reverse complement.
TCATAGTTTAGGGAAGTTTAAGGAACATTTGACATCAAAATTTATCCCCAATAACCGAGACTCCCGAGAGATGACCGAAACTATGCAAACAAGTGATGACTATGTAAGACAAACAACGACGACAACCGATTAATTGATGACAAGACTAGGGGATGAGACATTAATAAATAATTTTCTTATGCGAGATCCATATATAAAATAACATACTTGGTGGTATAAATGTAATAGTAAGTGCGTGATTTTGTGACTACATTTTCCCCCACTTTATGTTGGTGAGTGGAAAGCTCGGTAACATAAAGTAGATAGAGATGTGTACTGAGAGAATCTAGAGAAGCCCATGTTGTAGTAGAATACATAGATGTGGTAGTAAAAGTGTGCCAAAAGAACCATATAACATGCCAAACCATGGATCAGCGGGTTGATCCATGCAACGTAGTGAAAAATATGATATCATGATGAAGTACACTAAATGAGATTTGGATGATTGATGATTTCAAACACATATGCCGACGATAAGATGGGGGAGGTAATGATTAGCTCCGAACCTGATTGTGTGTATATGAATAATCGACCAGAGAATTTAGGCATCCTGCCACTAGAGGAAGAGTGTAAGAAGAAAAGTGTGTTATTCTCCAATCTTTAACTACATCCTCAAGATCTAGCCGCTGTAGATGGACTTGGATCTAAGATTTTTGGTTTCTGGATCCAAATAATTTCGATCAAAAAATTGACCCATATAGGAGTGGTATAGGAAAGGCACTTGTTCCCCCACTCCATGGGTGTTGTCATGAATGTGATGGCTTCAAGTTAGGTCATACGGAAAAAAAACGTAAAATGTATAATGGCTTCCAAGTTAGGTCATCTAGAAGTAAGTGCAAAGTGTAGAATAACTTCCCAAGTTATGTCATATGGGAAAGTAATGAATGTAACTCCCAAGTTAGGTCATCTGGGAGGCCAATTTTGTTGAATTTGTATTGATTGAATGATATGATTTTGATTGTTAGAAATTTGAATGCGTTGATTGATTGATTGATTTAATTTATTACTCGTAGAGAGATTTTACGCTAGTTGCCCCTAGGTTAGGTCATTAAGGGGAATTGATAGAAATTGGTGAATGATCACATGTAAAATATTTTTAGTCGCTTGTTGTTAGGGAAAATTTTAGTGGTGAATATTTGTAATTTGGTGAATAGTAGGATTTTAGGAATTTGATTTTGGCTATTTTTATGGCCACAAAAGTACCGTGTTTTACCCAAAAATTCCACAAACAATAATCTATCCCATGTGAATAGCCAACAAATCTCCAATCCCAATGTATATTTTTATATTAAATCATTGTGTGATCGACATAAGCCAGGATTTTAAAACATTCTTAGATTGCAAGAAATCTATGGAACCTTATTGGTCCTTTAGGCTCATTTACCGATATGTATGGGACTTTTTTAGGAATTTGATTAAATTCACCATCACCATACACACACACACACACACACACACACACACACACACACACACACACACACAGAGATGTAGATTTTTAAATCTTTTCCGATTATTCTCTCTTGAGTTGTTGCTCTAAAAACCCTTATATTTTTGTTCTCCTTTTTTTTACGCTCCGTGTTGCTACACGTATCTTCTCTAATCTCCTTTGCTTTATATATTTTATGATCCTACATATATATTCCTTCGTCGACATCCTACTATGAATATTCCCCCTTTTCTATATTTTGCGTTGCATATATCGTCCTTTGACCCTGTCGCGAGAAAAAACTGGACCCAAAATATTTACCTATTTCTGTTGAATCCAAGGCATGAAGTATACTCAAGCCCATCGCTATAGAGTGTGGAGGAATTGTGCCAAATTTCCTACATGGATGGTTGAGATGACATTTATTGACTTGACCGAGGGGCTAGACCCGAAATACAATACAATGCAACATATTCTGTGTGGTTTATGTTTGGTCGGAGGAGTTTGTAGGGAGTGTAATGGAATGTTGCCACGTGGCTAGATCTTTTGGTGAGGGATGTAAAAGATAACAACCACAAATATAGTAATTCTTTTCAGTGAAGTGGTTGGGGAGAGGGAAACAAGTTTGAAATCTTGTGGGAGGCTCAAGATTACCAACCGCCATTAATTCTGACATGAGTCGGTGAGTCGATCCTTGGTGATTACCACTGGAGAGGAAAATTGGTAGAGGGTATTCTCCAAACTAGTTTTAGGAGATTCACCATTTATTTCCAACTTTTTAAAAATATTTTTATCATTTTTACCGCAAGAATGAAGTGTTACTGAGAGATATTTGCCAAAACTATGAAATTGGTTACAGGGATATTCGCCACGATTTCTATAAGTTTTTTCGAGGGGGGTACTTAAAATTTTCCTTGCTTGCTTTGCCCCCAAGTTAGGTCATTAGGGGAAATAATGGAATGTCACAAACAAAATTGTATATTTGTTGCCCCCTGATTAGGTCTTTAGGGGAAATTAATGGTGAAAGGTTACACGGTGAATTGGTAGATGTTTTGGAATTGTCGTATCGGTAGCGTTTTAAATGCGTGGTGATATAGGGGGATTATAGGATATCCCCATTGATATGCCTGCCTTTAGAGAAAGGGAAAGTGATGAAAAGAACGAATGTTGAGCCGAAAATAAGCACTAAATAGATACAAAGTGATAGAAATGGCCAAAAATGTGTATGAATTTAAGGGAAGACAACATCATTGAGATGTAATGTGCACATAATATGTATGTTATGGTGGCTGGAATTCTAGAAATAATGTCATAAATGGGGTGAAAATTGAAGTAGAAACGCTCAAGATATGACAAAAATGATGTGGTGTATATTAGTTGTGAGAATAAACGTGAAATAATGACTATAGTAAAGTAGATGAAAAAGTAACTATAAGTAGTGAAGTGAAAAAGTGTTTAGTCACTTCATTTTTTTTTACGCGATTGTGAGATTGAGAATGAAGTGAGTGAAAATTCCACAAGTGAGAGTAGTGCATCCTAGTTGGTTTGAGAGGGTGGTGACTATCGTAGCGTCACACATGACTGCAAAGTTGGTAAGTGCATTGTTTTGCACAAAATGTATGGTGTATTAGTAATTTTTATTGAGATTTTGTAATTTTGAGAATTTTAATTTTCTTAGCATTTTGGACTGGGACAGTAGTGATGAGGCGCTAGTGACCCCACAGGACAAGAGCACCTTAAGCCGGGTGTTGTGTCTTGCTCTTGGGAGCCTTAGTCGAGAATGTGTGTCTTTGGCGTATAATGATGAAAAATTAGCTTTGTAATGTAAATTAATGTGATGTGTGTGTGTGTATTTGTACCTATAAGGTGTTCTAATGTTACATTTGTTGTCGGTTTGTGGTGTTTATAGGGATATTCACTCAAGGTAATTCCATAAAGGTTGCCATTTGAGTACTTTGTTTGGACTAGGCTTATAGGATGAGGATTGGGATGTGATGGACCATGTTGACCTACGAGAACATAACACAGATGGGGATATGCCCCACAATATGCCAAACGTGTGGGCATATAAGCACATAATAGTGTTAAGGCTAGTTGGGGGACCCACGAGTAGAGTGGGCCAGGTAGGAGCTATACGTGAGGAGGTGTATTAAAATTCATGGGCGTAGGATGGACATAGATACCTATAGGGCACTGATAGAGTGGATGAGGCCGGAGGTAGTTACATGGAGACCATACCATGATTATGGAGGATGGCCCAAGGATGCTCTAGAGTTAAGGTGTATTCAAAGGACTATGTGGTTGGAGGATTGATTCCCAGGTGTGGCCGAGATATTCTAGGTAGAGAGGGTATCATGTCAGTTTGGTATGGCTCAGGATGTGCCCCAGAGCTATATATATGGTTGAGATCTATTAGGCACCGAGGAGGGATGTAGCTAGGCTAAGGGCCACAACAGAAAGCAGCTAGTACCTGCGGGGCCGGATGATATAGATGCGGTGATAGAGGTGATAGACTCAGATGATACCGATAGTAAAAGGAATAATGCACATGGTGGGCGACACATCAATGGGTATTGTTGTTCCCATTATTTGTAGGTCCAACGAGGTTACTGCATGTAGGAGGAGGAGAGGGGGAAGCACATGCCCCCAATGTTGTGGAAGCAACAATAATAGATCATAAGTATCCATATATGGTTGTGTTATGTATGTTTTTGTTGGCTTATGTTTGAGTAATGGTTATATAACACGTTGTGTTATTTATTTTGTAGGCAATGCATATTGGTACTTGATATTAGACACATCCATCTGCACCTTGATGCATAATGTGCCAACCGATGTACTTGGTGGAGGCATACTTGAGCATGTGGATGAGATCACGGGTGAGCATGCCCATTTATTTGAGCAAGTGGCTGTAGTAGTAGCTATGTGTATTGTATTGTTATTCGAGAGGGATGAGGCATGCGAGGAGACTCGATGAGCCAAATAGGCATTGAGTGGTGGTCCTCTAGTGCAGGATATGTTTGCTTGATACATGGATTCATAATGTCAGTTCTCATAGTAGTCCACAAAGAACACCTTATTGCTTAGCAAGTGGAGAGGTATTGAGGCCATGAAAAATGACGTCGAGTTAGTGACGAGGCATCTAGTTCTAGGGCTCTCGTAGTACCTGACGAGAGAGATAATGATGATGAGTTTTGATTATAATTATTGTATATGATATAGGGGAGTTTCCCCCAATGATGACTATATTTTCTACATATGTATGGACACATGTGATTTATATGTGATGATCTTATTTTGTGGCATATTGATGTTAGATGGTTTGGTGATTATTTTTGAATGTATGTGATGTTTTTGTATATTGTTAATGTTGATGTAATAGATGTGTAATATGTATTGTGAGTGATGAAATGTTGATTAAATGGAATTTGTAATGCATGGTTAGCATGATGAGGATAGTGTTGGGGTTAGCACAAGGTTATACGAGATAATATATCGATATAAGCATACATGCAAATAAAAGTGGATATTCTACCAGAAGAAATATATGAAACAAGAGATATAAATCAACACCAGATTTAATGTGGTTCACCCAGTGTGGGCTACATCCACCAAGAAACAATCCAATCTATTATCCAAAGCTTTCACAAGATATACAATTGAAGATTTACAATATTCCACACCTCTCAAATGTATAGTAATGTCTTTCACTCAAGCTTTTGCTTCTTCTCTAAGAATTATCTCTCTCACAATTATTCTCACAATAATCATCAACTTTTATAAGTTCTTCTTAATTATTTATTCTAAACCCTAGCTTTCATGCTTATATAGACGTATACAAACTTAGGGCACTTAGCCATGCAATTACAATCAATAGATCTACTTTAATACTAAAAATAGATCTAATTCTTGAGAGTTAAATAAAACACTCCGTATAGGTAATCAATGCCGATTAGCCTAATCAATGTCGAGTTCCTCCTTTCTGATCGATGCAAATCATAGGTGATCGATGTTGGTCCCTCCTTAGCCGATCTGCGGTTCTTTGTATTTTCCAAAGTAAGTTTCATATTACATGCTAATCCAAAGTAATTGAGATCCTGACTCAACAATCTCCCACTTTGAGATTAATTACTGCACCATACCTGTACAACATCATTCTTGGATCCTTCTTTAGCTTTGTTTCTTCCTCTTCAAGTCTCAAACTTGAAGACCAACAGAAGTGGAGTGTAGCTCTAACTTCTCCTTTGCTAATGAGTTCATTAGCATATCCCAGGGTTCTCACTCGTATGAATCTTTTCTAGATTCAACTGCCCATCCTCCAATACCTACCATATGAAGTGATACCTCAATTGAATGTGTTTCGTTCTTGAATGAAATGCATTGAGTTCTTTTCCAAATGAATTGCACTTTGACTATCACTGAACAATTTGCAATCATCTTGCTCCTTTCCTAACTCTTTCATGAACCTACTCATCCATATCATCTCTTTGCTAGCCTTTGTTGCTACAACATACTCTGCCTATGTAGTATACAAAGCCATAACCTTCTGTAATCTTGAAATCCAGCTAACTACCATCCCACCTACTGTGAAAATATATCCAGTAGTGCTCCTCCTACCATCCAGATCTCCAGCCATATCTGAATCAACATAGCCACATAATGAAATATTTGAACCTCCATAACATAACTGCATGCCAGATGACCCTTTCAATACCCATGTATCCATTGGACCACTTTCCAATGCTCTTTACCTGGATTGGCCATAAACCTACTCACAACTTCCACTACCTGTGAAATGTCTGGTCTAGTACAAACCATATCATACACGAGACTCCCAACTGTTGAAGCATATTGCACTCATGTCATGTATTTGACCTCCTCAAGTGATGATGGACATTGATATTTGCTCAATTTGAAGTGTCCAGCCATAGGTGCACTAACAGGTTTTTCATTCTCCATCTTGAACCTTTCTAACACCATGTAGATATAATCCTCCTGAGACAAATAAAATTTCTTGTTCTTCCTGTCTCTGTGTATTTGCATGCCAAGGATTCTTTTTACAACTCCTAAATCCTTCATATCAAATGTGTGAGCTAGCTTTCCCTTAAGCTCACCAATGTCCTGCATACTAGATCCTGCAATAAGCATATCATCCACATATAATAACAAAATAATATAGCTCCCATTTTCAAGCTTCTTGAAATAAACACAATGGTTAGATTCACATCTCAAATAACCATGCTCATGCATGAAACTATCAAACCTTGTGTACCATTGCCTTGGAGCTTTCTTGAGCCCATATAGACTCTTTTTCAACCTACACACTAATTTATCTTTACCCTTGAATTCATACCCAAACGACTACTGCATATAAATCTCTTCATCCAAATCACCATGAAGAAAAGCTGTCTTCACATCTAGTTGCTCTAAATGCAAATCATGTACTATAACTAAACTCAATACAGTACAAGTAGAAGTCATCTTAACAACATGAGAAAATATTTCACCAAAGTCAATACATGCTTTATGTGTAAATCATTTTACTACAATCCTTGCCTTGTACCTTTTTTGTCCACCATCTTATTTCTTGATCCTGTAAACCCACTTGTTCTACAATGTCCTCTTACCTACTGACAACTTAACCAAATCCCAAGTCTGGTTTTATTCTAAGGAGTCCATATCCTCATCCATGCCATGCTCCCACTGGATGTGAGTCTTATCTTGCATTACTTCTTCAAAACTTTCTGGTTCACCATTATCAGTCAATAATAAATAAAATTGAGAAGGTGTAAATCTTTATGGAGGTTTAATTACCCTTTGTGACCTTCTCACAGAGTTTGGGGTATTAGAGACTCATTCTAGATCTCCTAGAAATTTGTATCAAAATCGTTAGTGATCGCGCTTGATCACCCGTGAATCGATGTCAATTCTCTTAACCAATGCCGGTTTTGATCTTACGTAACCGATATCGGTTCTACTAATCGATGTCACTCATGGGTCAATGGACACCGGTTACTATGCAACCCTATCAGTATTACTTTTAAATCGAGAGTTCATTTTTATTCACAAAATTCTCAACTAGTTCATCCTTGGGTACCAAAATTTGATCCCTGTATATTCTCTTTTCATTCCATTCAATGTCACGACTTCTAATAATTTTAGAATTCTCTAAATCCCAAAAATGGAATCCAAAATCACCAGATCCATAACCAATGAAAGTGCATCTCTTGGATTTTGCATCCAACTTTTTCCTATTTTCCTTATCAATATGCACAAAATATTGTTGTCGTGCAAATGTGCAACGATTAAATTGGAAGTTTCCAAGCACGACAACTATACCCCTATGCCGAAATTTTCATGTTTTATCATTCCTAGGCAACCCGGCTCCATCCAGTCAGTCCAAATGACCTCAAAATTTATAACATCCCCCTAGGTGATTTAGGAAATTCCATTCATTCCCCCTAGGTGATTTTAGGAGTTCATTAAAAATGAAAATTTTGGGCAATCACGGGAAGGGCTATCGCTAGCCTTCCCAAGACTGGATTCAACCCCTGGAGTGGAACGGAAGGGAAAAATTCAACAAGGAGATGAAATGAAGACCCTAAAACATAATAGAAATTATTTTTGAAGGTTTGGGGAAGTTTTGCAAGACTTGGAGCAGTCTGAGTAAAAACAAGGTTCACAAGCCTAGGCGGTACACATGCCTAAAACAACTGTTGGGCTTCAAAAGAAGATTAGGGAGCTCTAGATGGAGTTAGAGAAAAAAAAATATCTAAAAATAGGATTCCAAGGCCTACATTATGGTGAAATAATATTTTTCACAACACTTTGGTGCATTAGGTCTGCAGGTAGTTTTTCTCAGGCACAAGTGGAGTACAAAATCAAAAATCTGATTTTTAGGGATAAAATGGAATAATAAAGACATGATACCCCCACCATTGGATTTATAAGGCCATTTCTAGTTAGGATCATATAAAATTTTCCAAAAAGTCCATCAGGAGCTCAAGTTATCATTGTTACAAGTTCAGGACTTAGCCAAATTTTTGGGAGGACACGTGTCAGCACCAGGAGCCTGGCGGGATTTTGTGTCCCTCACGTCCCCCAAGGTCAGGGACATCAAGGTTGGAAAAGTGCACCCAGCCCCCTTGAAGCCCTCTCAGCCCTCATATGACCTCTTGGACCCTCATGTGACCTTCAGACTTGACAGATTCACCCCCAAGTGCATTTTGGAGCATCCATTCCCTACCGTTGGATCGGGCGCCACGTGTCAGCTCCTTGACCACCATGGAATTTGATGTCCCTTATGCACCTGAGGTGGGGGACATCAGACCTTGAAAAATGTGCCCATCCCCCATAGGGAGTCATTTGGACACCCATGTGACCTCCTTTCAGCTCCTAGTGCTTCAAATCAACTTTTTCCTCCTTCATTCCCTGTCGTTGGATCTAGTGCCACGTGTCACCATCTTGCTCATTGTGGAAATTGATGTCCCTCACATCCCTAAGGTCAGGGACATCAAGCATTAAAAATGTTCCCAAACCCTAATTGTGCATATCTTTTTAAAAATTTCCAAGTGCCACTTTTTTCACTTCTAACTTCTAACAGTTATAGGTGCACTCCATTCCTCCATTCTTCCTCTGCAACATTCTACCATCACTCCGCCATTACAAAATGCTTAGAACCAGCTCGACCCAAACACTGAAACAAATTCCCCATAGTGACATGCAGGTCTTAGAAGGATTTTTCATCAAAACAAGAAGGAGAAACGAAGAACAAGAGGAAGAAGATGGTGAAAATCTCCATAACCTAAAAACGAAGATCTGAAGAAATATTGCAAGCCGGTGCATGAAAAAACAAACCATTTGTTTCTATTCATTCCTCTATCCAAGGCCATAAAAAATACACCTTCAAACTCCCCATGTGACAGAGCATCCACAACAAAGAAATCTTGTTTCCGGCTCAACGAAGAAAGAAGTGGGATTTCCCATCAAACCATTGTTGCGGATTGAAGTAAGATCACACGTGAAGCACCAGAAGAAAAAACCCACATCAAAAATATAATTTTCTTCACAAATGGAGGATATTTATAGACCTGCAATTTCAAGGTCCATTAATGGTTGCCGTACCTAGAATCACTACCAGGTCCGAAAATTAAAACTTTAAAATCTCTGGACTATTAAGCGGGCGGGTCCAAAATTTTAGAGGGATGATATTGGGAAAAACCCATATCAAAAAAACTTTGTTCCACATCAATCAACTCCCAGAGGCCAAATTTCTAAAAAAATAGTAGGTCTCTACATAGAAGCGCTATTTTGGGAAAGTCAACAACAAAAGAACCTGCGAAGGAGACAAAGACATTGGAGGTGCACTAATTGCTGAGAATTCACGTAACGGACATTTTTGGCACTTACTAAAAATAGTAAGTGGGCCCTCGAGCACCTGCTAAAAATAGAAATTTGATCCAGAAGGAATGAAGAACACAGGGAGAAAGAGGAAAACTAACCACAACATCCAGTTGAAGATCGGGACTTGCTTTTTCACACTTACTAAAAATAGTAAGTTTATTTTTCAAAGGGAGATATGAAGACAAAATGGATGGGTCAGAAGCCGACACAACCCTTTTCCTATGAGTATGATGTGGAAGATAGTGACATCTTATACATGGACCTGAATGACCTTAAGACTCGCATGGCCTCTAAGGATCGAAGGAGGATTGAAGACCAGATATTCACAAGTGGCTTGTTTTGCCACACAGGCATCCAAGTGTCTGTGCAAAGTCTTGAGCTAGTCCTAGCCTGCTCTTTCCACTACGAGCCCGAGACACGAACCATCCGAGCTGACAATGGTGCAATGATGGTGGTCATCAGCCCTAGGACCATTTCAATCTCTCTACAGATACCGACGTCCCCAACATGGTCATCATTTCCAAGGAAAGGGTGTGCATGATTGGGAGACAATGGATTCATATGTCCAAGGAGTAGCGCTCGACTCATGGTTGAAAATAGGAAGAAAGCCTTCTAGGATACCCAAGAATCTACCAAGGTGTGAATTCGAGAAGGGTATTCTGATGTCATCACTCTCCTCAAGTAGAGTAATGGGCAAAGCAAGCATGAGAGACTTCCAGACTGGATGGGTCTTTTCATCCTGACATTGATAGAAGGAAAGCAGAGAATTGACTGGGGGTAGATCATCAGTGACAATCTCCATCTGCAACTACTCCAAGTATCTCAACAAAGAAGTTCCACATGACTTCTTATCTGGTTTATCTCCTCGCAAGCTCGCGATCATTCAAGGGATTGGCTCTCACATAGAACATTGCTTCCAAGGTACCTACATTCGAGAAACTTTCGTAATTGATATTGGAGGAGAGAAATAGGCATTTCACCCACGTGAATGATGTGTTCACCATGTATGTGGTCCGAAATCTTGGAAGGGGACCTCAAAGCTAGGATGTCACCAAAAGAGGCATCCCTAATTAAGGAATATGGCTCGTACTTCATACAATTCTCAACATTCTCCTACATACAAGTCATTGGCTTTGACCAAGCTCCATTGAAACTACCTAAGTACCTCAGTGACAGATTGTATTGTTGAACTCTGCAAGAAGATCACCCAAGTAAATAAAAGCTCAGAAGTAGGAGAAAGAAATTGATTTCATTCCCTATATCTCTAGGGGAGTTCACATGCAAAATCTCAAATGATGCATCTCACCTGGAGGCCACTTTCACACACATTTGACTTTGCATTCCTACATCGCCTAGGCCCAACTTTGACATCCGAGAGGATCCCGACTCATTCTATGTCCCAAAATTACAACATGAGCCACAAATCGAGGACTACTGGGCCAACTGTATTGATGAGTTTGAAGTACGTAAAAAAGATCACATGAGGATGACAATCAAGTGAGATGAAGAAATTCAAGTTCTCTTGGTATGAAGACATCTTACATGATGATGGGACAGAGATGCTCGATCCTGAGTACACAACAATCAAGATGTCCCCAATGCCCCAAATCAACTGGCATGTTCGTGAATCAGGAGATATACTAGAGCGGACTGAAAAGGTGGTGAGGAGAATGAGGAACTGGTTTCAAAAGAAGAGGACTATGATCATTCGGTCATGAGGAATTTCTCCAAGCCAAAAGTAAGCTTCACATCATTCATCTTCAAAAGTAGTAGAGGTAACTTCCAGCTCTAAACACTCTAGAGTGAGTTCAAAAAGGAAGGCCTGGAATTGAAGACATCCAAAAGATTTAGGGGAGAAAAAGATTTGGTGGCATTGCCGCAAGAGGAAGACGTGATCCCAGTGATGTAGACAGAAAATTCAACAAGCAGATGCACAAGTGAATGAGGAGCATATGACTCATGATCTAGTATTTGAGCCACTACAAGAGGTCTTGCATGTTGTTGATTCCGATGCTCCTCTCATTCAGGACTTGCCTCCTCCATCAGAACAAAGAATGGTTGATGCATCCATCATTGAGCCTGAATTCGGAGAGATGTTTCCATGGATGGGAAACGATCATCCTTGACACTCATTATGCAACAAGTAGTAGCCCCTGATCTATCAGCAATTGTCTCGATGGCTAAAGAAAAAAGGTCAAGAAAGATTACAGACAACATCACGATTCTATAGTGGGGAGATAGGTAATCAGTACATTGAAGTAGCTCGGCCAAAAGTAATCAAGCCAGTGGATGAGATGACACCAGCCGACTATGAGATGAGCACGATCCAGTTGGGACCAGCTACTCACGAAGGTGATTTACACATATACCAACAATCTTCTGCTCACATGGTGGCAAGGAATAAAGAATATAAAGAGAAGATTGAGGTGTTAGAGGAACAAGTACAAACTCTTTCATCTTATGTACAACACCTAGTGGAACCAAGCACTATAACACTTCCTATTGAGAAAGTGGTACCCATCAGTAGCTTTGATCCTAGAATCTATTAGGAGAACACATGAGCTCACGATGCAGGGTGAGAAAATAATGAATGGATCGACTCAATCTCTGAAAAAGGGAAGTCAACACTTCAAGAGGTAGTCAAGCTCTTTGCATACATGTGCAACCGCCAACAAAAATGAGCACTCAAAAAGGATGTGGGGAAAGAAAGAGATTACTGGGAACCTCTGGGACTAGTAGTGAGTGAGATGAGCAACACCCATCATCAAGAATTGATCGATAAGAAGGTTTTTGAAACTCCTGCAGAAGACTTGACATGGGTATGGGCTAGGGCCCTGGCAATCAGATTTGAAGCAATCAATCGAGCCTTCACAAAGCTAGAGGAGAGAGAAGAACAAACATACAAGTTGCTAGGACAACATAAATCAGAAAGTTCAAAAACTTGGAGTACCCGCAATGAGCGAACACTCAACTGCTGATGAGTTGATCGGCCCTTTCAAAGAATACATCAAGAAAGGGGTGGGAAACCCATTGTCCTTCACTAAGGATACTCTTGACTTCTTCTTAGAAATCTGAGCCTCCATTGCACTTATCGCAGAGAAGCATTCATCATGGTTTGGGAAGTGCAAGGACATCAATAGTGTGACCGATGGATGGACTGAAACCTTGAGCTGCATTCGTATCCCTCATGCCGACAAAGTAGAACCAACAAAGTGGCTCATTTCAACCAAGAGTTTGGAAAGACAGAAGCCTTCTCAAGATCACAAAGTGGAGAGCAATCAGAGAATGGGGCTAAGTCCACCGCAACAACCCATCCTTCAACATAATTCCTCTCTTCTTCTTCTTCTTCTTTCTCTCTCTTTTCCCTTCTCATATAACACTCTCTCTCCTCAATGTTATATTTTTGCATTGAGAGTTGCACTTTTTGATATGACTTAAGTGACTTTAGAAATATAATGTAAATTTAAGTCACCTTGCTATTATAAAAGGGACTTAAATATTTAAAGTGGAATGTGAACAGTCTTAAGTCACATTAAGGTATTTGAAAAGTCACTAGGAAGATGAAAAGTTTCCTCCTCTTCTATAAATTGTAAGAAGCTCCTCATTTGAGGGTCTTCTAAAAAGTCTTTGAATTTTGCTTCTTAGATGTTGGAGCTATTTTTTTTGTGAATTCATGAGAGAGTTATCCTTGTGAAGAGAGCAAGAGATAGCAAGTTTCTTCCATTTCTCCTATTAAAAATGTCTTCTACTTCTCACACTATGTACAAATTCTGCTTGAGCTTCAATAAAGGAAGAAGGAATTTTAGCCTCTTTGATTGAGGAGTTTGTTGGTACTTTGTGCCCATTAAGCTTCATTTAGTCTTGTAGCTATTACATAGATTTGTTTTCTTCTATATTCAAGTGCATGTAATGAAACTTCTGGTTGGTGTATGCAAGTCTCTGATTTTCTACTTGCAGCATTAGTTTTTCTCTTTTCTAATTTTCTCATTCCCTTTCCGCCTTCCTAGAAAAGTCATCTCTTGCAAGGTATATGCAAGAATTTTCCACAGGGTCAGTGGAGTGCCCTGTTGGATCCCTGGCCGAAAGGCCACTAGGATAAAACTCACATTTCACTCGCGCATGCACATACGACAGCTACACTAGTTAAGTAGAGGGACTTAGACTCCCAGAGTGTTGGCAAGATAACCACCAATTTTTCCCCAACAAATTTTCTCGCCAACAGTTTTTGGCACCCACCATGGGGTAGATTTAGCAAAGATCTGCACCTGAATATGACTAGAAGGTCCTAAAAAAAAAAACAAAAAATTTAGAAAATTCAAAATTCAAAAGAGAAAATTTCTGGAATTGAATAGCTATATGAGCCACATGTCTACAAACCATGGCTATTCTGGGAAATACTCATGTTGAAAGACCCAAATTTCTCTTCCACATCCAAGAATATATCACTTCAGATTTGAGAGAAGCTATTTGGCATAACAGACAAAGTGTCAACCACTACTTCATTGCCACAAGAATCCTTGACCTTGAAGAAGAACGTGTTGCTGATTTGAGAGGAAAAGACAAATCCCAGCACCACAAAGGAAAGCATAGATTTCCAAGCTGGTGGATAGAAGATACACCCAACAACAGAGACAAGGAGGACAAACCAACCCCATTTTTGAAGAACTTCAAAGAAGACAAGAGCTGCTCGAATTCAGAGGCCTCCCCTTCATCAAGCAACCGGTCATGTTGAGAACCTGAGTGTTGCTAATCCTTTGGATGGTGAATTTCCATACATCAACGAGAACCTTGAAGATTTCACTGACGTAGAAACCGAAGAAGAAGTTAGAGAAAGAGAAGCAAGAGTGGAAGAGGAAATAAGGGCTCAACTTGAGAAATCGAAAGACTTCAAGCCGAGGTAGATGAGAGAGAGAAGCAGTAGAAGCCGCAACTTTAGCAAGGTGGGAAGCTAGAAATAGAAATAGAATGGGGATCATGAGCATGATCGTGATCGTGAGGCCCGTAGGCCTAATGTACCATGGGGAGGAAACACGGGTCCACTTGCTCTTGCTCAACCACTCCACGAGCTACCGAGGGCTCAAGAAAAAACTTCCGAAGTTTAGAGGGGATGGTTCTCAGCTCCCCGAAGAACATGTAGCAGCATTTATCACTACTTGTGGTGTGTTGGGTGTTGAGGATGAAGATGTGTCAGTCCGACTCTTTGTGGAGTCACTTCAAGAGAAGGCTACCGAATGGTTCTACATGCTACCCCCGAGGTCTGTAACCTATTGGGAAGATATAAGAAGTGCATTCGAACATAGGTTCAAGACCATGAAAGATTGTCAGATCTCTTGGTCCAATTGGTACAAATGAAAAAATAAGCCTCTCGAGTCAATGAGAGACTTTGTAGCAAGATATAATAGAGTGATAAGAAGAATCCCTAAAGATGTGGTGCCTCCTGAAAATAATCTAAAGAGATTCTTCATCAGTGCCTTGCCATCAGAAGTAGGTTTCTTCCTTAGAAGAACCCAACCAAGAACATTGAGAGAAGCTCAAGACCATGCAATAGAAACCGATGATGATCTAATCTTTTTTGGTAAAGTGAAAGGCCCAAATGGGAAACAAAAGGGTCAGAATTCAAACTCAGTCACCACGGATCCAATGTTCCAAAAAATGGCAAATGACTTGGTTGCCTTGAAGAAACAACTGTCCCTAGATCACAATGTGGAATGCTCCAAGGAAACCAAACTCCCAAATAGGCCAAGGATTGCTCCACCTCCTCGCCGGCTTGCTCTTGAAGCACCACCAATCAATGCCATCTGTGACACCAAAGAACCGGAGGAGGAAGCAAAAATTGAAGAAGTTGAAGAAGAAAATGTGGAGGATTATGAAAGCTATCTTGAGGTCGAGGAAGTTGATGGTGATACACACAATGGCCTAATTGAGTACATTGATGATGAAGATGAGGATGATGAAGAATCTCTAGGTTTCTCATGTGCATTTTTTACTCGCACACAGTCCAAGAAAGGTGCTTCATCCTCAATGGCTATGGTAAAGGACAAGAAGAAGAAAGAGGGTTCTCCTTCGGAGGTCCCACAAAATAAAATCATCAATAGAGGATCACCACTACCACCTTCGATGGAGTTCAGCTAAAGAGAAAGAAGACCCACTAGCTAGCAAGGATCATGTTGCCATACCAAGTAAGTCATCTAATCCTCTCCCATACTCAAAGGTTACTAAGAATAATTCTTCTTCAAATATTGTTCCTACAAAAACATCTAAGGTGCCATCAAAACCTACATCCCCATCTCCTTCCAAGCCAATTATTGCACCCTTGAAAGAAATTTCAACACACAAAACAACAAAACCTTTGTCATGTAAAGCTTCTATTATTCCTGGAACCTCTTCCTCATCCACCATAACCCCATTTGACTTTGTGGAACATGCAAGCAAAACTAAAGTCCAGCTCTCAGAAATAGAATACCTACAAACTCATCCTACCCAATTTGATAGGTTCATTGATGTGGTTCGTGGGGTAATCCCATAACCTCGGGTCCAAATTCCAAAGGCTTACTCCCCACACCATCCACACCACCTTCTCAAAACATGCTATCCCTTTGTGCCTCCAAAACCGATAGGGTTGAACCTTTCTACCTGTCACTTCTCATTAAAGGCTTCGAGCTAAATAATTGTATCATAGATTTTGGAGCCTCGAGATAATGTGATGCCCATCAAAGTTACAAATGCTCTTGGCCTCACCTTGACCCAAGAAAATGGAACTACTATTCAATGGAATCCAAACAAGTTCCATTAGTAGGAAGGATCAAAGATGCTCAAGTAGCATTGGCTGATTTTCCAGACAAGAAGGTGCTCCTAACCATCCTGGTAGCAGACATCCCAACATCCTTTGGCATGCTATTGAGCCAAAGCTTTACAGAGACTTGGGTGGAGAAATAAAAATGGACTGGTCATCTACAATTATTCTAGTAAAAGGTGAGATGAAGAAATTGTTGCCAGTAAGAAAGATGAAGTTCAAAGGTCATGGAAGTCGATGATCCAAAGGCAAACATTATTTTTCAAGATAGTGGGCTAGGAAACTACTTCCTCACATAGAAAAAGAAGAGAACATGCCACTCCTTATGGAAGAGGAAGAAGAACAAGTTTGGATGATGGAATTTGATGGTAGTCATTCCAGTGTAGGTTGGGAGCAGGTGTAGTGTTGTACTCTCCTCTGGTGAATTGTACCCATTTTCCTATAAGTTGTAATTCGATAATACAAATAATATGGTGGAATATGAAGCTCTTCCTTTTAGGCATGGGTGTGGCCGAAGACATGGGAATCAAGAAGATGAGATGCCGAGGTGATGTGGAAGTGATAGTAAAGCAAGTCCGCAACAATATCAAGTGAAAAACCCAAGACTCGACATTATAGAAATAGAGTATGGGACTGCATTGAATCTTTTGATGCATTTTCCATTGAATCTATCCCAAGAGAAAAGAACAAAAAGGTTGATTCTCTTGTAGTATCGGCTTCCCTAGTGACACCTCATCCTTCTTTTGGTAAAGATAAGGTGACCATAGAAATGGTGTTCAGGCCTAGTGTACTAGATAATGCAAATCATTGGCAAGTATTTAACAATGATAACCAAATTCTATCATTTTTGGAACAAAGGGATAATTTCAATAACCTCTTCTTTGAAGGAAGTGAAAATCCACATCGTGAAGTGGTAGCCAAAGGAGAGAAAGAAGGAATCGAGGGTATTGATAATGAAGGAGTGATCAAATTGAAAGGGAACAAGATTCCTAAAGGCCTAGTTTCTTTGGAAGACCTCTTTGACAAACATGACAGATTCATTCAAGAGAAAGAAAAACAATCTTCTCGGTGCCCAGCTGATTTTGATAAGGAAAACATTGGCACCCTAGAAGAGCCAAGGATGGTCAATATTGGAAAATGTTGCTCACCGAGGAGAAGAGAAGGTTTGTCGCATTGCTCAAGAAATATTTAGATGTTTTGGCCTACTCTTATGATGAACTCAAATCCTTCCAACCGAAGGAGATGCATCACTCGATTCCTTTGAAGTAGGATGCTAAGCCATTTAGGTAGAAGCAAAGGCCATATAATCCCAAGATTGTTGATACCATCAAGGAGGAGGTAATGAAGATGCTCAATGCAAGAATCATCTTTCCCATCCACCATTCAACATGGGTAGCCAACATTGTGCTATGTATGGAAGAAGAATGGTGAAATAAGAATATGTGTAGATTTCGCAACCTGAACCAGCATCACTGAAAGACAATTATCCTCTCCCTATCATGGACCACATTTTGCAAGTAGTCACTAGATCTGAGATGCTTTCATTGCTTGATGGATTCTCAGGGTATAATCAAATTAAAGTGGCAGAGGAGGATCACGCCAAGACAACCTTCACATGCCCTGGGGCACTTTTTGCCTACAACAGAATGCCTTTTGGCCTAATCAATGTGGGAGCCACATTTCAAAGGGTGATGGACTTGGCCTTCAGAGATCTAAAACATTGCATTGTCATATATCTTGATGACCTCACAGTATTTTCAAAGAAGAGGGGAGACCATATCCATCACTTAGAACAAGTACTTGCAAGGTGTAGAAAGCATGGCATATCACTAAATCCCAAAAAGTGCATTTTGGAGTTACGGAAGGAAAATTGCTGGGGCACATTGTGAACAAACATGGAGCACATATTGATCCTGAGAGAGTATGAGCCATTCAAGCATTATCTCTACCCACAAGCAAGAAAGGAGTTCATTCATTCTTCGGAAAGGTGAATTTTCTTCATCGCTTTGTTCTGAGTTTGTTGAATTAACAAAGCACATCACCACCATGATGAAACCATGTAAACTTCAAATGGAACAATGAAGGGAAGGCATCATTTGAAGAGATCAAAAATTCCATTTCCAAAGCTCCAACCCTTGTGTCTCTAGATTTTAACAAAGAATTCATCATGTATTGTTATGCCTCATAACACACCCTCTCTGTTGTTCTTGTTAGAAAAATGATGAAGGCGTGGAAGCACCTATTGCTTTTCATGAGTTGTCCATTGAAAAAACATGAACTAAATTACAGCCAATTGGAGAAGCATGCTTACGTAGTGGTTAAGGCTGTAAAAACTTCAGGTTCTACATCCTCAACTCTCATACAGTGGTGATGGTCCCTGGCAAAGTGCGATCAAATCCATCTTGACACAGCAGGATCCTGGAGCAAAAAGAGGAAATTGGATTGCAAAGACACAAGAATATGACTTGGAGATTCAACCCTCCAATCTGGTAAGGGGGAATGGCTTGTGTAGGTTGATTGTTGAAGATGAAACACTCAAAGCTCAAAATGGTGAAGAAAATTGTGCTTGCCTAACTTGTTCCAAAGACAACCCACAGGTTCTCCTTGTAACCACTACTGATGAGTGGTATGCTGATATTGCCTATTACTTAACTTATGGAGAATTCCCTCCTCATCTTGATTACAAGAAAAGGAGAACACTCAAGCTGAAGGCAACAAGGTTTGTAATCTGGAATCATGCTCTTTACAAAAGAGGCCTTGATGGATGCTTCCTTAGGTGCGTGGATAAAGAACAACAAGAAAAATTGCTTAAAGCATATCATGACCAAGCATGTGGTGGGAATTTTCTCAAAGCAATGGTCACTACACACAAGATCCTCGAGGGAGGTATTATTGGCCCACCCTCTTTGCAGACACTCAAGTTTGGGTTTCCAAATGTGAAGCATGCCAACAATTCGTTGGGAGACCACAACTTGCTGCACTTCCACTCAGGCCAGTTGTTATTGAAGAACCATTTCAGTAGTGGGGGCTAGACTTCATTAGTGCATTCTGAATCCTCACTCAAGTGCATGGGACATACCTACATGCTCACAAACAATAGATTACTTCACCAAGTGGGTGGAAGCCATTCCCACTAAGCAAGCCAACACCGAAATAGTATGCAACTTCATCAAGGAAAATATCATAGTACACGTTTTGGAGTACCACAAAAAGCTTGTAGTAGACAATGCCACCTATTTCTCTTCAAGGGAGTTGACCAAGTTTTGCTATGGCTATGGAATATCTCTATCTCATTCATCGGACTACTATCCATAGGGGAATGGATAGGCCGAATCAAGCAATAAGAACATTGTGACCATTGTCTGCAAGCTTGTAGATGAGAACCAAAGGAACTAACACAAAAAGTTGTATGATGCATTGTGGGTGGACATAGGATCACTCCCAAGAAGGCAATAGGTATGTCACCATTCCAACTATTGTATGGAGTCGAGGTAGAAATCCCACTCACAATCGAGATGCCAGCTCTCAAGTTACTATAGGAAATAGAAGATGGTTAGTACAAGGATTCCATCGACAAGAGGATCCTCTTTCTTGAGAAGCTAGAAGAAAATAGACTCGAGTGGTGGACCGCATCAAAGAGCACCAGTTAAAAGTAAAGAAATTTTTTTGATAAGAAGGCTAAAGTGAGAGAATTCAAAATTGGAGACTTCATCCTACTATGGGACAAGAGAAGGGAACCAAAAAGGAAGCCATGGAAAGTTTGATTCATTATGGCTCGGTCCATTCCAAATTCATGAATCTTCATGGTGAGAATGCTTTTCTACTCTCATATTTGGATGGAACACCACTGGAATTGCCTCGCAATGGGAAATACCTAAAATTGTATCATCAGTGAAAGTGGGTTGTCCCCGCCTTGTACTATAGGTGATTTCTAGTGTGTGTTCCCCTTTTTTTGTGTGTTTCCTTTTCGTCGGTGTGTGTGTGTGTGTGTTTCCCTCTTCTAATATCTCTTTCTAGAAGTTGTACATGACTCTGCAAGGCCCAATGGATAAGGCACTGGTCAAAAATTATATGGTCTAAAATTGAGATTCTAGATTCCCATGTCATGTCTTCACTTCACTCAGTCCATGCCATGTCCCCAAGCTAGAGCCATTGTTGTCGTGTAATGTGCAACGACTAAATTGGAAGTTTCCAAGCATGACAACTATACCCCTATGCCAAAATTTTCATGTTTTATCATTCCTAGGAAACCCCGGCTCCATCCAGTTAGTCCAAATGACCTCCCAACAAAAGTTATAACATCCCCCTAGGTGATTTAGGAAATTCCATTCATTCCCCTAGGTGATTTTAGGAGTTCATTGAAAATGAAAATTTTGGGCAGTCACGGGAAGGGCTATCGCTAGCCTTCCCAAGATTGGATTCAACCCCCTGGAGTGGAATGGAAGGGAAAAATTCAACAAGGAGATGAAATGAAGACCTAAAACATAATAGAAATGATTTTTGAAGGTTTGGGGAAGTTTTGCAAGACTTGGAGTAGTCTGAGTAAAAAAACAAGGTTCACAAGCCTAGGTGGTACACATGCCTAAAATAGTTCTTTGGGCTTCAGAAGAAGATTTTGGGAGCTCCGGATGGAGTTAGAAAAAAAAATATCTAGAAAGAGGATTCCAAGGCCTACATTATGGTGAAATAATATTTTTCACAACACTTTGGCGCATCAGGTCTGCAGGTAGTTTTTCTCAGGCACAAGTGGAGTACAAAATCAAAAATCAATTTTTAGGGATCAAATGGAATAATCAAGACATGATACCCCACCATTGGATTTAGAAGGCCATTTCTAGTTAGGATCATATAAAATTTTTCCAAAAAAGTCCATCAGAGCTCAAGTTATCACTGTTACAAGTTCAAGACTTAGCCAAATTTTTGGGAGGACACGTGTCAGCACCAGGAGCCTGGCGGGATTTTGTGTCCCTCACGTCCCCCAAGGTCAGGGACATCAAGGTTGGAAATTTTTCCCAGCCCCCTTGAAGCCCTCTCAGCCCTCATATGACCTCTTGGACCCTCATGTGACCTCTAGACTTGACAGTTCAGCCCCCAGTGCATTTTTGGAGCATCATTCCCTATCGTTGGATCGGGCACCACATGTCAGCTCCTTGACCACCGTGGAATTTGATGTCCCTTATGCACCTGAGGTGGGGGACATCAGACCTTGAAAAATTCACCCATCCCCCATAGGGAGTCATTTGGACACCCATGTGACCTCCTTTCAGCTCCCAGTGCTTCAAATCAACTTTTTCCTCCTTCATTCCCTCGTTGTTGATCTAGTGCCATGTGTCACCATCTTGCTCATTATGGAAATTGATGTCCCTCATGTCCCTGAGGTTAGGGACATCAAGCATTAAAAAATGCACCCAAACCCTAATTGTGCATATCTTTTTAAAAATTTCCAAGTGCCACTTTTTTCCACTTCTAACTTCTAATAGTTATAGGTGCACTCCATTCCTCCATTCTTCCTCTGCAACATTCTACCATCACTCCGCCATTGCAAATGCTCAGACCAGCTCAACCCAAACACTAAAACAAATTCCCCACAGTGATGTGTAGGTCTCAGAAGGTTTTTTCATCAAAACAAGAAGGAGAAACGAAGAACAAGAGGAAGAAAACGGTGAAAATCTCCATAACCTAAAAATGAAGATCTGAAGAAATATTGCAAGCCGGTGCATGAAACAATGAACCATTTTTTTGTTCATTCCTCTATCCAAGGCCATCAAAAATACACCTTCAAACTCCCCCCTCATGTGACAGAGCATCCACAATGAAGAAATCTTGTTTTTCGGCTCAACGAAGAAAGAAGTGGGATTTCTCATCAAACCAGTTGCCATTGGATTGAAGTAAGATCACACGTGAAGCACCAGAAGAAAAACCCACAAAAATATAATTTTATTCACAAAATGAAGGATATTTCTAGACCTGCAATTTCAAGGTCCATTAATGGTTGCCGTACCCAGAATCACTTGCCAGTCCGAAAATTAAAACTTTAAAATCTCCTGGACTATTAAGCGGGTGGGTCCGAAATTTCAGAGGGATGATATTGGGAAAAACCCATATCAAAAAAACTTTGTTCCACATCAATCCAACTCCCAGAGGCCAACTTTCTAAAAATAGCAGGTCTCCTACATAGGAACTGCTATTTTGGGAAAGTCAGCAACAAAAGAACCTGCGAAGGAGACAAAGACATTGGAGGTGCACTACATGAGAATTCACTAGAATGGACATTTTTGGCACTTACTAAAAATAGTAAGTGGGCCCTCGAGCACCTGCTAAAAATAGAAATTTGATCCAGAAGGAATGAAGAACACAGGGAGAAAGAGGAAAACTAAGCCACAACATCCAGTTGAAGATCAGGGACTTGCTTTTTCACACTTACTAAAAATAGTAAGTTTCTTTTTCGAAGGGAGATATGAAGACAAAATGGATGGGTCAGAAGCCGACACAACCCTTTTCCTGTGAGTATGATGTGGAAGACAAGTGATGTCTTGTACATGGACCTGAATGACCTTAAGACTCGCATGGCCTCCAAGGATCGAAGGAGGATTGAAGACCAGATATTCACAAGTGGCTTGTTTTCCGCTGCAGGCATCCAATGTCTGTGCAAAGTCTTGAGCTAGTCCTAGCCTGCTCTTTCCACTACGAGCCCGAGACATGAACCATCCGAGATGAAAATGGTGCAACGATGGTGGTCATCAGCCCTAGGACCATTTCAATCTCTCTACAGATACCGACATCCCCCAACATGGTTGTCATTTCCAAGGAAAGGGTTGTGCATGATTGGGAGACAATGGATTCATATGTCCAAGGAGTACGCTTAGCTCATGGTTGAAAATAGAAGAAAATCCTTCCAGGATACCCAAGAATCTACCAAGGTGTGAATTCCGAGAAGGGTATTCTGATGTCATCACTCTCCTTAGTAGAGTAATGGGTGAAGCAAGCATGAGAGACTTCCAGGACTGGATGGGTCTTTTCATCCTGACATTGATAGAAGGAAAGTAGAGAATTGACTGGGGAAGATCATCAAGTGAAAATCTCCATCTACAACTACTCCAAGTACCCACAACAAAGAAGTTCCACATGACTTCTTATCTGGTTTATCTCGCAAGCTCACGATCATTCAAGGGATTGGCTCTCACACATAACATTGCTTCCAAGGTACCGCATTTGAGAAACTTCCGCAATTGATATTGGAGGAGAGAAATAGGCATTTCACCCATGTGAATGATGCATTCACCATGTATGTGGTCCGAATCTTGGAAGGGGACCTCAAAGCTAGGATGTCACCAAAAGTGGCATCCCTAATTAAGGAATATGGCTCGTACTTCATACAATTCTCAACATTCTCCTACATACGAGTCGTTGGCTTGACCAAGCTCCATTGAAACTACCTAAGTACCTTAGTGACCATATTGTATTGTTTGAACTCTGCAGAAGATCACCCAAGTAAATAACAAGCTCAAAAGTAGGAGAAAGAAATTGATTTCATTCCCTATATCTCTCTAGGGAGTTCACATGCAAAAGCTCAAATGATGCATCTCACCTGGAGGCCACTTTCACACATTTGACTTTGCATTCCTACATCACCAGGCCCAACTTTGACATCCGAGAGGATCCCGACTCGTTCTATGTCCCAAAATTGCAACATGAGCCAAAAATTGAGGACTATTGGGCCAACTATGTATTGATGAGTTTGAAGTACGTGAAAAAGATCACATGAGGATGACAATCAGTGAGATGAAGAAATTCAAGTTCTCTTGGTATGAAGACATCTTACATGATGATGGGACAGAGATGCTCGATCCTGAGTACACAGCAGTCAAGATGTCCCCAATGCCCCAAATCAACTGGCATGTTCATGAATCAGGAGATATACTGGAGAGTGGACTGAAAAGGTGGTGAGGAGAACGAGGAACTGGTTTCAGAAGAAGAGGACTATGATCATTCGGTCATGAGGAATTTCTCCAAGCTAGAAGAAAGCTTCACATCATTCATCTTCAAAAGTAGTAGAGGTAACTTCCATCTCTAAACACTCTGGAGTGAGTTCAAAAAGGAAGGCCTTGGAATTGAAGACATCCAAAAGATTCAGGGGAGAAAAAGATTTGGTGGCGTTGCCGCAAGAGGAAGACGTGATCCTAGTGATGCAGATAGAAAATTCAAAAGTACAAGATGCACAAGTGAATGAGGAGCATATGACTCATGATCCAGTATTGAGCCACTACAAGAGGTCTTGCGTGTTGTTGATTTCGATGCTCCTCTCATTCAGGACTTGCCTCCTCCATCAGAACAAAGAATGGTTGATGCATCCATCATTGAGCCTGAATTAGAGAGATGTTTCCATGGATGTGGGAAATGATCATCCTTGACACTCATACTATGCAACAAGTAGTATCCCCCGATCTATCAACAATTGTCTCGATGGCTAAAGAAAAAGGTCAAGAAATATTGCATAGACAACATCACGATTCTATAGTGGGGAGACAGTAATCAGTACATTGAAGTAGCTTGGCCAAAAATAATCAAGCCAATGGATGAGATGACACCAGCCGACTATGAGATGAGCACGATCTAGTTGGGACCAGCTACTCACGAAGGTGATTTACACATATACCAACAATCTTCTGCTCACATGGTGGCAAGGAATAAAGAATATAAAGAGAAGATTGAGGTGCTAGAGGAACAAGTATGAACTCTTTCATCTTATGTACAACACCTAGTGGAACCAAGCACTATAACACTTCCTATTGAGAAAGTGGTACCCATCAAAGTAGCTTCGATCCTAGAATCTATTAGGAGAACACATGAGCTCATGATGCAGGGGTGAGAAAATAATGAATGGATCAACTCAATCTCTGAAAAAGGGAAGTCAACACTTCAAGAGGCAAGTCAAGCTCTTTGCATACATGTGCACAACCGCCAACAGAACACGAGCACTCAAAGAGGATGTGGGGAAAGAAAGAGATTACTGGGAACCTCTGGGACTAGTAGTGAGTGAGATGAGCAACACCCATCATCGGGAATTGATCGATAAGAAGGTTTTGAAACTCCCTGCAAGAAGACTTGACATGGGTATGGGCTAGGGCCCTAGCAATCAGATTTGAAGCAATCAATCGGGCCTTCACAGAGCTAGAGGAGAGAGAAGAACAAACATACAAGTTGCAGGACAACATAAATCGATAGAAAGTTAAAAAACTTGGAGTACCCATAATGAGCGAACACTCAACTGCTGATGAGTTGATCGGCCCTTTCAAAGAATACATCAAGAAAGGGGTGAGCAACCCATTGTCCTTCACTAAGGATACTCTTGACTTCTTCTCAGAAATCGAGCCTCCATTGCACTTATCATAGAGAAGCATTCATCATGGTTTGGGAAGTGCAAGGACATCAATAGTGTGACCGATGGATGGACTGAAACCTTGAGCTGCATTCGTATCCCTCATGCCGACAAAGTAGAACCAGCAATGGCTCATTTCAACTAAGAGTTTGGAAAGACATAAGCCTTCTCAAGATCATAAAGTGGAGAGTAGTTAGAGAATGGGGCTAAGTCCACTGCAACAACCCATCCTTTAGCATAATTCCTCTTCTTCTTCTTCTTCCTCTTCTTTCTCTCTCTTTTCCCTTCTCATATAACACTCTCTCTCCTCAATGTTATATTTTTGCATTGAGAGTTGCACTTTTTGATATGACTTAAGTGACTTTAGAAATATAATGTAAATTTAAGTCACCTTGCTATTATAAAAGGGACTTAAATATTTAAAGTGGAATGTGAACAATCTTAAGTCACATTAAGGTATTCGAAAAGTCACTAGGAAGATGAAAAGTTTCCTCCTCTTCTATAAATTGTAAGAAGCTCCTCATTTGAGGGTCTTCCAAAAAGTCTTTGAATTTTGCTTCTTAGATGTTGGAGCTGTTTTTTGTGAATTCATGAGAGAGTTATCCTTGTGAAGAGAGCAAGAGATAGCAAGTTTCTTCCATTTCTCCTATTAAAAATGTCTTCTACTTCTCACACTATGTACAAATTTTGCTTGAGCTTCAATAAAGGAAGAAGGAATTTTAGCCTCTTTGATTGAGGAGTTTGTTGGTACTTTGTGCCCATTAAGCTTCATTTAGTCTTGTAGCTATTACGTAGATTTGTTTTCTTCTATATTCAAGTGCATGTAATGAAACTTCTGGCTGGTGTATGCAAGTCTCTGATTTTCTACTTGCAACATTAGTTTTTCTCTTTTCTAATTTTCTCATTCCCTTTCCCACCTTCCTAGCAAAGTCATCTCTTGTAGGTATATGCAAGAATTTTCCGCAGGGTCAATGGAGTGCCCCTGTTGGATCCCCGCCAAAAGGCCACCAGGATAAAACTCACATTTCACTAAATCTCACTCTCTTTTACTTTCCAAAGACACAATGCTCACATAAATCAAGATCTAAATATTTCAAATCTGATAACTTACCCTTAGCCTTTAAGATTTTCATTCCTTTTTGAGTCATATGCCCCAACTGATTATGCCACATACATGCATCTAAATGTGAAGTAGATAATGTAGAAAATGAATCAGTAACATAGGTAGATAAATATAAGGTTCCTACCTTCTTACCTTTTCCATAACAAAAGCCCCCTTGGTGACTTTCCAAGAGTATGTTGTGGATGTAACCACGCAACCAACTTCACCTAGTTTCTCTACAAAAGTAAGATTCCTCTTGAATCTTGACACATGCCTCACATCTATCAATACCCATGTATTTCCATTCTGCAATTTTAAATGAACTTCCCCTTTACTAGTAATACTATAAGGTTCATCATCACCCAAATAAACATGTCCAAAATTACCCTGGACATAATTTCTAAAATAACCCTTATTAGGGGTTGCATTGAAAGAAGTTCCTGAATCTAAAACCCATGATTCAATTCTATTATCTAAAGAAATAATAAGAGCATCTTGCATTACCTCTACTGCAACAAGATTTACGTCTTTACCTTTGTCTGGTTGTTGGTTCTCTTTATCCTTTGACCAACAATATTTCTTTACATGTCCTTTCTTTCCACATTTCTTATAAGTAATTCCCTTACCTCTGGATTTAGATTTGCCATCCCTTGAATTTGATTTCCCATTATTCTTACTCTTGGATCTCTCCTTCTGCATGCCTATGCTTTCTACATTCAAAGCATTCCCGAGATGATTCCTCCGTACTTTTCTTACAAATTTCTTATTCATGATTATACTAACCACATCATCAAACTTCAAAATATTATTAGTAGATGTTGTATTACTAACAACCATTACCAAGTTATCCCAACTATCAGGTAAATAACATAAGAATAAAAGTTATTTCACTTCACCATCAAACAATATATCAACTAATTTTAAGCGATTTAAAATAGATTGAAAATCATTCAAATGAGTAGATGCAGATCCACCTTCATGCATCCTAGAAATAAATAGCTTCTTCATCAAATAAAATTTATTTGAAGAACTAGGTTTTTTATATAAATTAGCAAGAGATTTCATTAACTCTACTTTAGATGTCACTTCTTTAATATTGGAAGCCATGGATCTTTGTCGGGCTCAATATTATAGATCCCAAAATTTTTCACAAGAATCTTCCATTCTTCATCAGTCATCTTCGTAGGTCTAGAATTTTCATCCAATGGTAAGTAAAAATCTCTTTGATATAGACAACCCTCAATTTGCATCTTCCATAATTGATAATTTCGGTCGTGAAACTTCTCTACCTTGCATTTTTTTTCTTCTACCATTGTTGTAGCTCCCACTCAATTAGAAAACCCTATGTGAGTAAATTTTTCAACACATAAAACCATCAAATAAAGCTTTGATACTAGTTGTTGGGGTTAGCATAAGGTTGTACAGATAATATATCAGATCTAAGCATACATGCAAATAAAAGCGGATATTATACCAAAAGAAATATACAAAACACGAGATATAAATCAACACCAGATTTAATGTGGTTCACCCAGTGTGGGCTACATCCACCAAGAAATAAGCCAATCTATTATCCAAAGCTTTCACAAGATATATAATTGAAGATTTACAATCTTCCACACCTCTAAGATGTGCAATCTTGTCTTTCACTCAAGATTTTGCTTCTTCTTCAAGAATTCTCTTTCACAATAATCATCAAATTTTGTAATTTCTTCTTAATTCGTTCTTCTAAACCCTAACTTTTATGCTTATATAGACGTATACAAACATAGGGAACTTAGCCATGAAATTACAATCAATAGATCGATTTAATACTAAAAATAAATATAATTCCCGAGAGTTAAATAAAACACTCTGTATAGGTAACCGATTTGGTTAGCCCTAAACGATGTTGGTTCCTCCTTTCTGAATGATGCAGGTCATAGGTGACTGATGAAGGTCCCTCCTTAACCAATGTTGGTTACTTTTGTATTTTTCAGCAAGTTTCATATTACATGCTAATCCTAAGTAATTGAGCTCCACAACTCAACGAGATAGGAAAGTGAATGTAAAAAGAGATGATGCATGTTTAACGAAGTAACATGTTATGATGAATATATGTCGTAGAAATGTAATGTAATCATAATATATTAATGGGATGGGGAAGTAGAAATTCACCACAATGTATAAATGATTAGGTTCATTTGGTTAAGGTCCTCAATAGTCAAGAATGAACCACATAAAGTAAGAGTGCATTATCGAGAAATTATTGGATGTCTTAGATGACGATGAAGCACGTGATGAAAGGTTCTTATAGAAAAACCCTCAACAATTGTGTAAGAACCGTAAGAACACAAGTGCATCATCGGGAGGTAAGGTGATAGTAATCACCTACTAAAGACCAAGGTGGTGAAGAATGGTGGAAGCGCATGGGATGGAAGTAACATGAGTGTACGAACCAAATTGAATGTCATATGGAGTTGTAGTGGGATACGTGAAGGTGAAGTCTTTGTGGAAGCCAATGTGGTGGATATCATGAATGTGATGAATGAGATGGATGAAGTGAATGTGATGGATGTGATGATGTAAAAATGTATGGATGTGGTGGAGAGCATGCATGTGTAATAGATTATGGTGAATGGACCATGGCCTGAGCGGTAGGTGTAGGAGATGACTCAAATGTAGCGAAACCCTATGGTGAGGTAAAGGAGAGATGGATCGCTCACATGAGAAAGAGCCAAAGGAAATGATTCCCTTATCCTCTAGTTGTTGTAATCTATCATGAAGGGAAAGACATTCATTATCCTTATGGCCATTTATATGATGATAATTACAATAAGGTTGGTCATGTTGACATTGTAATTAGTGTTACTGAGATGATTCTAGTTGGAGGGTAGGAAAATTAATCACTCAGTAAGTAAAACATGTAGCACATCATGTGGTCGAGCATGATGAGATAAATGTAAAGGCTCAAGGGACATAGGTGGAGTGGTAGGAGAAATATCCCATCGCAGAGCCAAAGAAGGAGTATGTTTTTCTAGTGGAGTGGGTTGAGATTTTTGCTTTGCTTGTGAGGAAAAGATGGAGACTGTGTAGGATGCTCAATCGAAGACATTGGAGGAGAACTAGATGAGCCAATAATAATAGAGATATGTGGAGGATCGATGATGTGTGTTGAGAGAAGATCTTGTTCTAGGTTGATAACTTTGTAGCATAGAAGAATGAATGACTCACATGTATCATACTGCAATATTTGCTTGAGTGTAGGAATCAAGCCACGAAAAAAATGAATTGCTTCTCAAGATATATAGGTTGGAATACTAGCTGATGCATACAAACATTGAATCGTAAAATATAATCCTTGATAGGTTCAGAGGAGCCCTAATGTAAAGTAGGTAAGTGGTCATAAGTAACTTTAGGGCCGTTGTTGATTATAAACCAATGGAGGAAAGTGTCCTCCATGTCATAGAAAGTACTAATGGACCCAAAGGGGAGATGAGTGTACCATTGTAACGCCTCATCAATAAGACTATAGAAAAAGGCCTTAATTAATAATCTATCATTAGAACAAGGGTTCATAACCATGTGGTAATGTAGAAGATGAGCATGAGGGTCACCAGTACCATCAAAAGATGTGAAAGTACACATGAAAAAATCAAGAGGAAATGTAGAATTATGAATCTTCAAAGGTAAAGGGTTACCATGTAATGAATTATTGTCAATCAAAGCATATTAAGCCCTAATTTCTAAAGTGAGAGACTAAACTTGAGATCAGAATCGATCTACGACATGCATGGCGAGATGATATCCTGTGAGGGAATATTAGAAGATGGAAATAATGTATTAAGTGGTTGTAATTTTCCATTGTGGGTAATCATAGGAATATCAAGAGGTGATAAGGGAGATTAGGATGTTAAGGGCACATTAGAAGTAGGTTTTGAGGAAGCTATAGTAAGAGATATAGATGGAATATCCATAATAAAGGTAGGAATAGTATTAGAAGCATCCTTCATATGAGACTCATTTATAGGATGGGATGAACTAGAAGACGTAGATGATGTAACAAGAGGAGATGAAATAGTAGGAGAAGAAGAAGTGATAGATGGTGGTGACTCATGCACAGTGCTAGATGTAATCTCATGAGAAGGTAATGATGGAGTAGGAGATTCACACTTGACGGTGTATGAAAAGAAAGAGAATCATGACTAGTAACCACCTCACTCATATCAGATAGAGACTTAGAAATGATAATGTTTCTAAGAATGCTATCAATAGGATCATCAACATAATGTGAAGGAGCATGCAAACTAGTATGAGATGTATCATGAGAAGCAATGTTAGAAGTGGTAGAATCATGAGAAGGAACTATATCAGTGGCTGGAGTAGAAGAAGAATCAATATGCACATGTGAGTGATTGTCAATACCAAACAAGTAATCAATAAGGGAATCATCTAAAGTTTCCTTTGAAAGATCATAAGGAGGATCACAAGTAACCATATAACATGGTGTAAAATGAGTAAAGGCTATTGGATCCTCAACAATACTAATGCCTATAGGAGAATATTCAAAATGAGTAGGCACATATTGTTGACCATCTAGAAGTTGTTTGATATGATCCAGTGTAGTAGTAGGAGTACTATATAGAGCCTTCAGCTCAATGATGGTAGCCTCATCATAGATAGGGTTAACACTAAAATGAGACATGATGGGAGAAGAAGATGAAATATCCTTAGCCATTAGGTTTTTATTGGATCCTAGGGAAAGATATTCGAAAAGATGGGTTCACCAAAATGATTAACTAAAATGTAGAATTTTATGTTATTCTAAGTTAATCTAAACTAGTAACAATAATGGAATAATTGATATGAAGTGTAATGTAAATGCTAAATAATTTTATTTGATATTTAAATGAAATGAAATAATTGAAATAGGAGGGATATAATACTAACTTGAAAATGACTTACCTCATTATAATCTTTGGGTGAACAAGATAATGTGCGAGGACGAAGCAGAGTGTGATGGCGCAAACCAGAAATTGCGGTAGATGGGGTTTTACCTGATCAAGCGCTCGAGAGGATGACTGGGTACCTATGGTCACCTTGGTATGCATTATGGGTGCTCTGGTCTACATAAAAGCTCGAACGTAAATCTAGAAGTGTTGTTAGATGTTCACAATGTCTTGATCCTTGTCATGTGATTTTCACTGTAACCTCGCTTATGTCACCGTAAACTTGATATGAAGATCTACCCGTAAAACCCCACAAAAATCATCAAATCCTTAAAAATAAAGATGCATATGAAGGGATCATACGATATTAGCTGCCACAAAAGTGGACTTACGACTAAGCACCGCAATACATTCCGGACCTAATGTAGTTCTCTATGTTTGTGTGTGAAATTATGTGCCTAGTGTGCCCTAACACAAATGACACAAAATTAGGGGCAATAAATAGATGTAAGATGCAAAATGGTGGATGGAATAGAATGAATACAACCCTTCCCCTATGCTTATATGATGCGAGATGAAAATGATGCCCAAAGATAATCCTTTGCCTCAATAGAAAGCTAGCTCTTGATAATATATAGTTCACCTATAAGATAGTAGGTATCTTGTGTTTAGATAGGGATCTCTTGCTCAAATTTTGACACTAATGACCCGACATCTCTTGACTAGTACCTAAGGGAATGAGACAAAAAACCATAACAATCGACCTCAAAAATTTAAATTAGACGCCAAGTGTTGTTGGGACCGGGGTGCCTAGAAAGAGGACCGGGCACCGAGCGGTTACCCAAGATACCTTTCTAGGTGCCCTAGTCGAGATAATATAGATGAAAAATGACGAAATAATTGATCCGAAAATAATCAGATTATTACTACCTGATCTCGGACCCTTGTAGGCTTTAATTATTTACCGACAATTTGCTCCTTTTAAGTAATCAATTTAAATAATGCAAGAAAATAATGACAATTGCACACAGATTGATTATGGAGTTCGGCAATTGCCTACGTCTCCGGGTTCATGGTTGAACTGTTCCACTAGTCAAAACTTGTAAGTTACAATAGTACTTTCACAAGAAAACCTAATGGAAACTATTTAAAACTTGCTTAGAAGAATAACCAGACCTTCGGATGACAAGAGTGAAAAATAGCACCTGACTTCCACCTTCCTGGCGTATAATCTCCTTCGGCTTCGATCGGCCTTCTCGACGCTATCAATGCGACGCTAGCACTTTGGTCGACAATCCAGGATTTGCAAGTAATTGGTGTGGCGCTATGGGCCGACTAGGTAGTTTGAATAACTCCTAGCCACAAATATTTAATTTATTATTGCCTAACAAATAATAGGTCAATAATAATCAAAATAATAATGCCTAAATAATTTAGGTCTTCACACAACAACAATTTCTCATTCACCTTCCAAGCTCACGAGCTTGTCTTACGCCCTTTGTGTGTGTGTCCACAACAAACTTAACAAATAATAAGCTTGAGTTGTGTGTCCATTACAATGAACGGGTTCCCTATTTATACAAAATTAGGCCCTTATAAAAATGCACTCCATATTATCCAAGGCTATTATTAGCCTTAACCATGCATATTTAGGGGGATTTAATCCCATATGGAGCGGTCAACGATTTATGTGGGTTTATCCCACATGGGGCGGCATTAGAAATCTTCAAAGGTTTTTAAACCTTTGATTATACCTTACCTCACGTGGACTCCTCCACGCATGGGCTTAGGCCCCTCCACCGCTCCACATTTGATTGCATGGGTGGTACGTGGCTGCTTTGGCTAATAAGTGGGTCGCATAAATGGGTAAGGCTGGGGGTGTTGACCACTTCACGTGCATGCTTGAATTGGTAAATGCGGTCTATTGACTCCGCTTGTTTATACGTGGTCCCACTCAATGAATAGAATTTGATCCATTCAATGATGTGTAATTCGAACGACATGGCCCCACTTGTCGAGTTGCGATTAGAAGATCGAACTCGTGGTGGCTTGTGGACCCACCACGTCGGTGATGACCAATTAGTCCACACGGCGGCGGGCTCCCCTCCGTTATAAAAGTTGAGCCTCTTACTCCCACGCATAATTTTTACGACCATCGAAGACCGGTGATCAAAAACCAACAAACAACTCCCCTTTGCCTTTTGCCACGTGTCGCAGTGCAATTGGTCCAATGTTGACCAGTTGACCATAGTTGACTTTCTTGTTGACTGAACTTTGACCGAACATATCTAGAGCTCCCGATGTCCGTTTGTCGCGTTCTCATAGTCGTTGGAAAGCTCTCGAGATGATCTTCTGCACTGACACCATTTAGGGATGTTTAGGGAAATTTTAAAAAATGATCCCCTGATCACACCTCCCCACTGAGAAAGGCTTTTGTCCCAAAAAGCTTCCATACTGTCCTGAATCTGAAAAACTTCTGCTGCCACCTCGGAAGTGCTGTTGTAGTAGACCCTTGGGTCTTCTCCTCCAACCTTCTCACTTCAAAACTCTGTTCCGATCCTAGGACCTGTGGGTTATGGGCCCATGACGCTTCCGCTGCACCACTCTGATATCCGAAGAAGACCTCCACGCCTCCGCTTTATGGTGCTAAGTTTCTGAATGAAACCTCAACGCTCCTTCTGTGTGGTGCTAAGCTTCTTGATATCTGACAACAAGGATCTTCTTTGACTCTATAACATAGCTCCTGGCTCCGAGTTGATTCCGCAGAATCCGAACTGGTTTGAAGGAACTCCATGTTACGTAGAGCTTTGATTGATCCGATGTCGGTGATGGACAATGCCTTGTCCCTTTACAGACCTCAACGCCTCCGATGCATGATGCTAAGCCTCTTTCAAGACCTCGAGCCTCCGATGCACAATGCTAAGTCTGTTATAGACCTCAACACCTCCAATGCATGATGCTAAGCCTCTTTCAAGACCTCGAGCCTCCGATGCACGATGCTAAGTCTTTATAGACCTCAACGCCTCCGATGCATGATGTTAAGCCTCTTTCAAGACCTCAAGCCTCCGATGCACAATGCTAAGTCTATTACAAACCTCAACACCTCTGATGCATGATGCTAAGCCTCTTTCAAGACTTCGAGCTTCCAATGCATGATGTTAAGTCTGTTGATCAGCTACCATTCGATTATGTGGTCGCAATGCCTTGACACCGAATGATGTTCCGAGCTGATCCTTTGAGAGCTCCTCTGTTGACATACTATTATCAGGTACCATTCTGCTACACGGTCCACAATGCCTCTACACAGAATGAAGTTCTGACCTAGCGTCAATGCCAATGATGAGTCAGATACCATTCTGCTGCATGGTCATAATGCCTCTACACAGAATGAAGTTCCGAGCTGATCTCTGCGAACTCTACTATCTGCACAAATGGCAGATCAATCTCCAAGCTTTATATGAGTTATTTCCTATATCCAAGCTGTAACAGGTACTCACAAGCTGATTAGGAGATATGTTTGGAGCATTAATCAAATTTTCTAAGTAAGAAAATCCACTGAGTATTGTAAACCTTTCTCTCAGCATTTCCTCACAGAATTTGATCTCCAAACTTAATACTGCATACGATTCATCAATCTGAATTATGTAATATATAATTGAAAAATTGTTGACTTACCCATTTTAAAGGACTTTCACTTTCAGGTATTACCTAGTCCTGGGTTGAATTGTCAACTAGTGGTGGAGTAGAAACTTCCTCTGCCTTTGCAATAGGCCTCCATTCCATCTTTGGCTTGCCATTACCCTGATGGCGAGATGGATGCAGTTTCCAGCAATTTTCCACCCGATGCCCATTCCTCTGGAAATGAGCACAAAAATTCCTCTTAATCTCCTTCTTCTGGGATGAGGAACTCTTTCTACCATTTCTCGACTCTGCATGACGAGATTGGTCTTTCTGATTTTCCTTGTTCTTGATGAACGGCATCAACTTCTTCATTAGTGTCCTTCTCTTCCAGCATCCGGACACTGATGATTATGTAGTCCACAAAAAGTACATGGAAAGGAATTCCACATCTTCTAAAAATCATAACCATACTTCTTAAGCTAAAAAAGTGGATCAGAAGTTTTATTGTGCTTATTATTATGGTAAGAAACTGGAGGTGGAATCTCATTACCTCTTCACTGATTTCTCTTACCACATCTTGCCCTGTGTGACGAAGCACAACTTTCCTGCTCATAATCTTCTCGCAGGACTAGTGGGGTAATCACTTTGCTTTCGGAAGCTTGTCTCCCGTCAGCGTTCTTGGAGCATTCTCCAATTTCCATTCCCACACTAGAATAACCCAAACCTACAAAACGAGGATGATCCTTGACCTGTATTGGGTTAGCAATGCCTTGGCCATTTTTACCAAGGCCTCTTCCATCAAATCCCATTTTATCTAGTAACTTGGATCCAATGCCTCTAGTATGCTTTTCAAACAAACCAAAGACTTCATTACCTGAATCCGAAACCGAATGGGAGGAAGAAGAAGATTCCGTGGTGAACAACTTACAGTGTAATCATCTGCCGTGGCCTCTGCATCTGAAGTTGAAGGTATTTCCTTCCTCTGATCACCACACTGCAACCTTGCCAAGAGCTCATCCTTGGTTTGCAGTTCTGATTTTAAGCAAGCATTCTCCTCTTCCAAGGAGTAATACATTGATCGTAGGAGAGAGTTCTCTTCCTGGATCTGGTGATTATAAGCTTCAATCTCTTCGAGCTTTACCTATTTAGACATCTTGCCCATAGTGCACTTGTACCTGTTCACACAAACTGAACTAACTGCACCAACTTGAAGCAATCACTCTGTTAATCAGATTTACCAGCTCTAATACCAAACATGATCCAAAAATAATCAGATTATTACTACCTAATCTCGGACCCTTGTAGGCTTTAATTATTTGCCGACAATTTGCTCCTTTTAAGTAATCAATTTAAAATAATGCAAGACAATAATGACAATTACACATAGATTGATTACGGAGTTCGGCAATTGCCTACGTCTCCGGGTTCATGGTCGAACCGTTCCACTAGTCAAAACTTGTAAGTTACAATAGTACTTTCACAAGAAAACCTAATGGAAACTATTTAAACTTGCTTAGAAGAATAACCAGACCTTCGGACGACAAGGGTGAAAAATAGCACCCGACTTCCACCTTCCTGGTGTACAATCTCCTTCGGCTTCGATCGGCCTTCCCGACGCTATCAATGCGACGCTAGCACTCTGGTCGACAATCCAGGATTTGCAAGTAATTGGTGTGGCGCTATGGGCCGACTAGGTAGTTTGAATAACTCCTAGCCACAAATATTTAATTTATTATTGCCTAACAAATAATAGGTCAATAATAATCAAAATAATAATGCCTAAATAATTTAGGTCTTCACACAACAACAATTTCTCATTCACCTTCCAAGCTCTGAGCTTGTCTTCTACCTTTTGTGTGTGTCCACAACAAGCTTAACAAATAATAAGCTTGAGTTGTGTATTATAATAGAATGGGTTCCCTATTTATACAAAATTAGGCCCCTTATAAAAATGCTCTCCATATTATCCAAGGATATTATTAGCCTTAACCATGCATATTTAGGGGGATTTAATCCCATATGGAGCGGTCAACGATTTATGTGGGTTTATCCCACATGGGGTGGCATTAGAAATCTTCAAAGGTTTTTAAACCTTTGATTATACCTTACCTCACGTGGACTCCTCCATGCATGGGCTTAGGCCCCTCCACCGCTCCACATTTGATTGCATGGGTGGTACGTGGCTGCTTTGGCTAATAAGTGGGTCGCATAAATGGGTAAGGCTGGGGGTGTTGACCGCTTCACGTGCATGCTTGAATTGGTAAATGCGGTCTATTGACTCCGCTTGTTTATACGTGGTCCCACTCAATGAATAGAATTTGATCCATTCGATGATGTGTAATTCGAACGACATGGCCCCACTTGTCGAGTTGCGATTAGAAGATCGAACTCATGGTGGCTTGTGGACCCACCACGTCGGTGATGACCAATTAGTCCACACGGCGGCCGGGCTCCCCTCCGTTATAAAAGTTGAGCCTCTTACTCCCACGCATAATTTTTACGACCATCGAAGATCGGTGATCAAAAACCAACAAACAACTCCCTTTTGCCTTTTGCCACGTGTCGCAGTGCAATTGGTCCAATGTTGACCAGTTGACCATAGTTGACTTTCTTGTTGACTGAACTTTGATCGAACATATCGAGAGCTCCCGATGTCCATTTGTCGCGTTCTCACAGTCGTTGGAAAGCTCTCAAGATGATCTTTCGCACCGACACCATTTAGGGATGTTTAGGGAAATTTTAAAAAATGATCCCTGATCAATAATGATACCGAGACTCCATGAGAGATGACCAAAACCGTGTAAACAGCTGATGATTGTGTAAGATAAATAATGATGACAACCAATTAGTGACATCATGACTAGGGGATGAGCCATTAGTGAATAATTTTCTTATGCGAGATCCATTTATAAAATAACATACTTGGTGGTATAAATGTAATAGTAAGTACATGATTTTGTGACTACAAGGCGTGAAGGAGTCAATCTATTAGGATCAATAAATACATGAGCATGTTTTTCCAAAATAGCTTGTAAATCTGTAGAAATGCTGGAAGAAGTGGGTGGATTCAGCTAGATCGAAAACGACTAAGCAATGACCCCATGTGATCCTTTGTTCAAAATATTTTTCATACGATGAGAACTAATAATAATAGTGGAGCCTAGAGAAAGACATTTTAAGGTTTGTTTTCTCTCATTATCAGAGAATTACATCCATAGTTCAAATAAATCTCACATGATAGGCCACGAGTGTGCGCAACCATTGAGCTCCTAAAACAACATCACATCTACCCAAGGAAGTACAAAAATGTCGAGTGAAGGTTATAATCGACCACCACAAAACAAACATTACGATATTTTCCCTTATAAGGAAATGTACCACCATTAGCAATCATAACTTCAAATCTAGAACAAGGGTAAACAAAGAATTATGCTTATTGGCCAACCTTGGATCAATAAAGTTATGTGTGCTACATGAATCAATTAAGATGGTTAGAGGAATATTTTTGAAATACCCTTTTACCCTCATGGTTTGAGGGGTGGTGACTCTGTCAGGGTGTGAAGTGAGATCTTTGGTTGAGAATCTTGAGGAGGGGTTTCATCCAATGGTGAATCTTCTTCTTGGAATTCTTTGGCATCTTCATAGTTTTTGATTCAAGGGTGATTCAACATCAAGGAGGTATAATTTTTGTTCCACACATTGATGCCCTCTAGTGAATTTATCATTGCAATTATATGATAGGCCTTTCTCTTTGTTCTCCCGCATTTCTACTTCAAGAAGATGCTTGATGGGAGCTGACTTCAGGGGAGGCACCGTGGGAGCACGCTGAGTGATTGAATTTTTGAATGAAGGGAAACTGGAAGGTCGGTGTTGTGTTGTGATTTTTTCCTCTACCAATTTGGCTAAGCCCAATGCTTCCATCATGGAATTGGGTTTAAACATTTTGAATTCTGAGTGTATTGCCTCCTTGAGGCCACTGATGAAATAACTCTTGAAAAATTCATTAGAAAAACCTTTTATGTGATTGGCCAATCTCTTGAATTCCATTTGGTAGTCATGAACTGATCCTATTTTTGAATTTTAGTGAGCATTCCTGTGAAGTCATCATAAACACTCGGGGTCAAACCGCTCCCGAATGAGAGATGAAAAGCGTGGCCATTCGGTTCATCATGAGATATTGAATACCATTATAGGGCCTCTTGTTTCAAGTGAAAAGAAGTAATGAGGACCTTGTTCACACCGTACATATTATAAATATTGAATAATTGTTCTTCCCTATATATCCATCTAGTTGGGTCCATCCCATTAAAGAAAGGAAAATCCATCTTGGGGTCGTGTGGCATATTTGGTGTAGAGAAACTATGGTCGGAAGTGAACCCAGTATGGAGTTTCTTAGCGAGGATGACATTTTGTTGATTCGGCCCTTGCATCATTTGTGTGAGTTAGGACATTTGTGCCTTTAAGGCATTGATTTCTTCCTCCATATTTTTGCATCGGCATGGGTGACAACCATAACCATTTTTTTGCAATGGATAGAAAAATGTGTTTTAAGACACAACCAGTAATGGAAAATTTTAATGTGAGCTCAAGCGGAAGGGGTAAATGGACTTTTACTAGGTTTTGGCACCTCCTAACTCCTAATTAGGATTGACAAATGTAGGGGTAATTTCAGAATTGGAATGGAAAAATTGGGAAAATTTTCCAAGAGGGAAAAATGAGCATAAAATAGAGAGGAACATGGTGGAAAAATTTAAGAGTAGTTTAAGAAGTACTAAAGAAGTTATGACAAAAACTAAAAATCAAAAATTGAGATTTGAGGCTACTAAAGGTGGAATTGGGATATGGACCCTCACGGAAAGAAACATGAAGAATGGAATTTGGTGTTTCGGGGGAAAGTTTGAGAGTCAATGAAGCTATATAATGAAATATATGGAAAAAATGATTTTTTTCCTAATGCTTTTTGGAATTTTGATGGCTGCTTTGTTGTTTCTACCAACAACCCGCTTAGAAGTGTGTTACTACCAACGATTCTCAATTGTGAAAACTTGGTTGTTTGTTGCTACACTTTGTTATATTAGATATGGCCCATTGGTTAGGATTCACGAGGGTTTGAATAGTTTTCTTTACCAATGTTGTCTGAATAAGTACCACTCACCGAGAAAATTTCTAGTCACGAACTTTACTCAATCAATCGGGATGGGGCCGTTACACGAAAGTTCTTGGTTTACCTCACGAGTGGAACTACTCAATTGGGATGGGTCGGTGCCCTTTATCTTTGGTAGGTCCTCTCAATGGGATAGCTACTTCGGGGTTCCTAGGGTACTCATAATGAGTTTTAGGGTTTATTCCCAAGTACTTCCCACAGTTATGTGGATGGGTATTTACCCTTATTCGAACCTATAATAGAATGTAAAGAAAATATTCCTAGAAATGTTGTAACTCTTATGAAGCCCTATTGAAATATTTTTCCAAAATCTACCGCAAGGCCAAAAAGTATTTTGATACCAGACACTGTGGTTCATTTTAAGAGACCTCTTGGAAATCGAGAGGTGGAAAATACCTAGCGAATATCCCCGGAACCGGTTTCACTGAAAGGTGAATTTTCCATTTTTTTAAAACTAAATTTTCACCACTATCTTTTTGAGGGAGAGAGACTACAGAAAGTGACACATAGTTGACGCATAAAAGGAGTCTTTTTGTCATGCGTCAACAAAGTTTCTTGATGCACGACAAGAAGGTTTCCCGGTGTGCATCAAAAAAGCTTTTGGCGTGTGACATAAGCCTTCTTGTATGTTGCACATCAAGAAAATTTCTTGACACATGACAGGAAGGCTCCTGTCATGTGTCAACAAAGTTTCTTGACGTGTGATAGGAAGACTCCTGCCATGTGTCAACAAACTTTGTTGACGCATGACAAGAAGGCTTCTGCTGCGCACGCCAAGAAAATTTATTGACGACGCGCAACAAAAAGGCTCCTGTCATGCGTCAACAAGCTTTGTTGATGCGCGATAGGAAACCTTCTGTCACACATCGAGAAACTTTTTGTCATGTGTCTTAGGCTTCAAAACCCTAATTTTGTCCTATAAATACCCTGCCACCAGTCATTTTCACGTTTACACTTTCCAGCTCCCAAATTTTCTTGTTTACAGGAATCCAGGTCAGGTACAATCAAGCTCAAGGACAACTACAATGGTGACTACAAGTGCAGCCCAAGCCCAAGACAAAAATCAAGAGGAAAATCCAGTCAACCCACAAGCCCTATCCAAGGGCAAGATACTCTACAAGAACCTTTTGTGCCCCCACATCCAGACAATTTTACAAATGAATTGAATACAAGGATTTTCTCAATGCATGTGACTTTGGTGGGCTTGTTAGGATGCCCCATTTTGAAATAGACCATGAAATTATGAACTACCTTCTCTCCTCGTACAATACAGAGGATGGTACATTTCTTGTTATTGTGGACAACGGTCGAATGTTTCGGATTCAAGATCGACCTAATTGATATTCATTGGTTAACAAGCCTCCCATTCAAAAATTTACCCATTGTTACAATGAAGGCAACACTCATCAAAGATGATAAGAAGTACCTAGAATCAACTTTCGGTTTCCATGTTGATTGTAAGTGTAAATTGTTTTCAATTTTCATTTGGTATTCAGTTTCTAATTTGATACAATTCAAATCGATATTAATTCCAACGGGTTTTTGGCATTTACAGCTCATGTCGAGAAATAAAGACGTGGTGTGTATACGGAAGGAATTACACACCACTTTCTTGCCACTATGATTTCCTTCTTTCAAGCCAGAATAGTTTTGCAAGGTCGGAAAATGGATATACCAAATTGGGCTATTGCATACATTCTTGCAACTATCGGAAAGAAATTTTTGATTGGTGCACCTTTTTATCCAAAAAAATAAAACTGACATTACAAATGTAACGCTTTCGGAAAAACCAGTCATTCACTCCACAAACTATCTCCTTGGCCTTTATTACGAGGCTCTTCTAAATTTAAAAGACAAACCAATTCCTACTTACACGGATGAGGCGTTGACGAATTTGTCAATTCCATTTCAAGAACAACAAGTATAAACTATAAAGTTTGTATTGTTAGGATTATACCATTGTACAGAGATAAACATGCATGTAATGAATAATGTGGAAAATGTAAAATATAAATAAATTTAATAAAATAGAGGCATAGATTTAACATGGTTCACCCAAAAATGGGCTACTTCCACCATAAACACCAATCCTTTTATTACTGTCGCCTAAAAATCTCACACACATTGCCACCACTAATACAATGAGCCTCATACATCACGACCCTTTATAGATATTAGGGTTTATTTATC
The DNA here is from genome assembly GCA_018340775.1 of Taxus wallichiana var. yunnanensis. Classification (NCBI taxonomy): domain Eukaryota; kingdom Viridiplantae; phylum Streptophyta; class Pinopsida; order Cupressales; family Taxaceae; genus Taxus; species Taxus wallichiana. The sequence continues at coordinate 985,696,968 of CM031237.1, read as the reverse complement.
ATTTCGGGGAAACATAGAAAAAACCACCCATTATATCTGTGACCTAATAAGGAACGATCTAGATTTCACAATGCATAAATACATATAAAATGTGGCTTACGAGGGTGCTGCCCTTGAACCCCCGCTAGGCGCGTGGCCCAGACCCCGAGACCCTACAAGGGGGAAAATCCCCCTTGCAACCCCCATCACTATCAAGCTCCACAACCAACAATCTCCCACTTGGAGATTGATTGCTATAACTCCACCACTATAACTCCTGCTTGGAATTTTCTTCTTGGCTTGTTTCTTCCACTTCAAGATCAATCTTGAAGATCCACTGAAGTTGAATGAAAATCCAACTTCTCCTTTTTCCATTGGCTTAGTAAACATATCAGTAGGATTATCATCTGTATAAATCTTCACTAACTCAAGCTTCCCATCCTCCAACACTTGTCGTATGAAGTGATATCTTAGTTGAATGTGTTTTGTTCTTGAATGGAAGGCTAAGTTCTTTTCCAGGTGAATTACACTTTGACTATCACTGTGTAAATTACAATCCCCTTGCTCCTTACCCAAATCCTCCATGAACCTGCTCATCCATAACATTTCCTTACTTTCCTTAGTCACTACAACATATTTTGCCTCTGTAGTAGATAGGGAAACTACCTTCTGCAACTTTGAGATCCAACTCACTACCGCACCACCAAATGTAAACACGTATCTAGCGGTGCTCCTCCCGCCATCCATAGCTCCTCCATATCTGAATCCAAAATCCTTGTAAAGTATAATCCGACCCTCCGAAGCACAAGTGCCTACTAGTGGTCCCTCTATAATACTTGAGAATCCACTGGACTACCTTCTAGTGTGCTTTACCCGAATTTTCCATATACCTACAAACAAATCCCCCACTTGGGCAATGTCCGGCTCGGTACAAACCATGGCATACATAAGGCTCCCAACTGTTGAAGAATAAGGAACCCGTGCCATATAATATTTTTCCTCTTGTGTTGTTGGGCATTGCTCTTTGCTTAATCTAAAATGCCCAGCCAATGGTGTACTAACTGGTTTCGTATTCTACATCTGAAACCTTTCTAACACCTTTTCTACATAGTCCTCTAGAGACAACACCAATTTATTACTTTTTCTGTCCCTCTTGATTTGCATACCAAGGATTTTCTTTGCTGCACCCAAATCCTTCATTACAAATGTTTGAGCAAGCTTTTCCTTAAGCTTTGCAATATCCTCGTATATTAGACCTGCTACAAGCACATCATCTACATATAACAGAAGAATAATGTAGTTCCCACTATCCAACCATTCAAAGTATACACAATGATCTGATTGACATCTAGTAAAACCATGCTCAAGCATAAAACTATCAAACTTTAGATACCATTTTCGGGGAGCTTGCTTGAGCCCGTATAGGCTCTTCTTCAACCTGCAAACCAATTTCTCCTTACCCTTCACCTCATATCTAAGTGGCTGCTATATATAAATCTCCTCCTCTAAGTCACCATGGAGAAATACCATCTTGACATCAAGTTGCTCTAAGTGTAAATCTTCAACAACAACTAAACTTAATATAGTACGAATGGAAGACATCTTTACAATAGGGGAGAAAATTTCATCAAAATCGATACCTTTATTTTGTTCATACCCCTTCACTACAAGCCTTGCTTTGTACCTTTTCCATCCACCTTATTCTTATTTCACATAGTAGACCCATTTGTTTTGTAGTACTCTCTTCCCGGTGACAATTTGACTAAATCCCATGTTTGGCTCTTCTCCAAGGAGTCCATCTCCTCATTTATGCCATGTTCCCACTTCTTAGTGGACTCCACTGTATTGCCTCATCAAAGGTCTCGGCTCACCACTATCTGTTAGTAACAAGTAATATAAAGTAGGGGAAACTCTTTTGGAGGTCTACCAATACGTCGTGACCTTTTTACAAAAGATGGGGATGTCACGGGATCATTATTTTCTTGCTGCTCATTTTCTTGAATTTCTGACAGAGGTGTCAATGCTGACACCTGGGTCGTGCGTGTCAGCCTACAAGATTTTCAACCTCGATACCTATAGGTGGATATTTTCCACACGAGTTCATTTTTAGGAGCTATATCCTCAACCAATTCTTCCTTGGGCTTTTTTCATCTTGTACCTAATCCCTGTACATTCTATTTTCATGCCAAATAACATCATGACTCCTAATTATCTTAGATTCATCTAGATCCCAAAATTGAAATCCATAATCACCATTGGAGCCATAGCCTATGAATGTACAACGTTTGGATTTCAAATCCAATTTTTTTCTGTTTTCTTTATTAACATGCACAAATACCTTTGAACTAAATACTCTTAAAAATGAAAGGTCCACCTCTTTCCCAGTCCATGATTCTTCAAGAATTCCTCCATCTAATGCACTCAAAGGCCCATGGTTTATTAAGTACACAACATTATCTATGGCCTCTACCCAAAACTAAAGAGGTAGCCCTTCATGCAATCTCATTACTGATTGTGCATGCTCCATTATTGTTCTATTCATCCTCTCACTAACACCATTTATTTGCAGAGTCTTAAGAATTATTTTCTCTATGAATCCCATTCAAGGAAAAATAATCATCAAATTTCTTATTGCAATAGTCACCTCCATTATCGATCTTAAACATTTCAATTTAAAACCAAATTCATTCTCAACAAGTGCTTTCCATTTCTTAAATGTATCAAATACATCAGACTTACTTTGAATGTAATAGACCCATACCTTCCTTGTGCCATCATCTATGAATGTGACATAGTACAGAGAACCACCATGAGATGTAACATGGGCTGGCCCCCACACATTTGTATGAACTAGCTCTAACTTTTTCTCTTTCTTAGTATTCCATGCCTTGAGAAATCTGACTCTTTTCTGTTTCCCAAAAATGCAATGCTAAAAAAATCTAAGTCCAATTGCTTCAAACTTGAAAGCTTACCTTTTCCTATAGAATTTTCATTCCCTTCTCACTCATATGTCCCACCTATCTTTGCGTCACATCTTTGGCATCCTCATCTGAAGTAGACAATATGGTAGAAGAATTAGATATACAAGTAGACAAATAAAGAGTGCCTACTTTCTTACCCCGTGCCACTACTAGGGCACCCTTGGAGACCTTCCAAGAATCTGAAGTGAATGTGACTATATAACCTTCACCACCCAACTATCCCGCAAAGATGAGATTATCCATACCTAGTCTTTAATACCTTTAGGATGATTTTCTTTGTTTCCTTTGAACCAACAATGCTTTTTAGCATGTCCTCTCTTTCCATAGTTCCAATAAGTAATGCCTCTACTCCTAGATTTGGATCTTCCCATATTTGATTTAGATCTCCCACGAGCCTTACTCTTTGATTTCTCCTTGCTCCTCCCTCTACTCTCCATATTCAACGCATTTCCAGAAGAAGAATTTTCCCCTGTAATTTTCCTGCGCATTTCCTCATTTAAAATGACACTTACTACATCTTCAAATTTAAGAGAAGTAGATGATGTATTACTAACTGCCATTACTAAGTTGTCCCAACTTTCTAGCAAAGAACATAGGAATAATAATGCTCTAACCTCCTCATCAAATGGGATATTAACTGAATCTAACTGATTTACAATAGTGTGGAAATCATTAAGATGGTTAGATATAGATCCACCTTCTTGAATTTATAGATTAAACAATATTTTCATCAAATAAACTTTATTGGATGCACTAGGTGTTTCATATAAATTAGCTAGGGTTTTCATCAACTCTACCATACTCTTTGCTGTGAGATATTTGAAGCTATGGATGATGTCAGACTCAATCGAATTACACCGAGAGCCTTCCTTTCCTAGAACCTTCCACTCCTCATCAGACATGAATGTGGGCTTCGATTCTTCACCACCCAATGATAGGTATAGATCCTTTTGATACCAGTAATCTTCCACCGCATTTTCCATAGTGCAGTAATTTTGGGCCATCGAACTTCTCAACTCTAAACTTATTCTCCTCTGTCATTGCTACTTCTCCCACTCAAATAGAAATCCCTATGTAAGTATACTACCAAAAAATAAATCTCAAACATGCTTTGATACCAGTTGTTAGGATTATACCAGTTATAGAGATAAACAAACATGCAATGAATAATGCAGAAAATGTAAAATAGAAATAAATGCAATAAAATAGAGACACATATTTAATGTGGTTCACCCAAAAATGGGCTACATCCACCAGAAAAAACCAATCCTTTTATTCCGTCTAGCTAAAACTCACACACACGGTGCCACCAATGATACAATGAGTCTCATACATCATGACCCTTCTGAGATATTAGGGTTTATTTATCATTTCGGGAAACATAGAAAAATCCACTGTTAGATCGTGACCTAATAAGGAATGGTCCATATTTCATAATGCATAAATACATATAAAATATGGCTTACAGGCACCTTGCCTCCAAACCCCCATTGAGGTGCGCATCCCTCGACCCCCTGCCATGGGGGCCATCCCCCAGGACCACGTAAAGGGGGCAAAGCCCCTCTTGAAACCCGTTGCTATCGGGCTCCATAACCAACATGTATTTCGAAATTAGACTAACAAGATATTCATCTCGAATCGATTAAATATTTCTGTTTTACAGAGAATATTTCTAGAGGACCTTCCTCGAAAAAGGTGACATTAAGAGGAAGAGGCCAACAACACACCGAGGTGTCAAAGCATATTCACAATTCGAACTATAAGTTCACTCATCTCCGAACCGCCAACTGTTTGAATTCATTAAACGCCAGAGAAGTAATACCTTAACATTTATTATTTACAAATTCCCATTTTGTATTTTCAATTTACCATTTAAATTTTACCATATTGAATTGACATACAATCGACTGTTGCTGACATTGCAGGGACTTTGGACTATACGCATGCTTCTCAAAGTCAACCATCTTCACCAACTCACTCAGTTCAATTGCATGCAATTGTCTCTTCTCAACAACCACCTCAAAGCAATCCTAGCAATAGACAGCTCAAAAACCACCAATTACTACTCCAACACGGCCACCTCAAGCACCGTGACAAGCTACCCCTCAACAACAAGGTATGATTTTATTACTTTAGTACAAGTTTTGAATAGTACTTCATATAATTTCATAGTTTTTGCATAGTTTAACAATTTTTCATATGATTTTTCTTGAACTTTTTAGCACATTGCAGTCCTTCACCTTCTGTATAGATAGCGGCACCCCCCTCCTCCACCAATAATATTCAAAATGCCAACTAGAGGATCAAGAAAAAAGAACATTGGTAAATACATGCCAATTCCTCCGGCCCCTAGTGGGACACTAAACATTGCCTCCTCATTTCAAATTCCAACCCTCTCTCTCGGTGGCTTGCCCAACACAATAGGCATATCGGTTTTAAATAATATAAATTTAGATGAAGATTACTTGGGAATTGATAGCAATGACCCAACATGATTTTTCAATACACGTGAGATGATTCAAGGCCAATAGGTATACTTCTATTTCAACATAATTTATTCAACTTTCATTACATTTCACTTTAGATTTATTTATTTGAATATTGATTTATTTTATCACAAATAGGATCAGGCCACCCAAAGGTAGAAACAAGTAGCAGTTGATGATCAACCCGAAAGCCCCCATACCTCTCCAACAAGATCATCTTCTTCAGATACAAATGGTGAACAATTGCTACCATTTCCTTTAGAGAACTTAATTGGTTATGATTGTCAATCCCATGTCGATGAGTTTATTGTACCTCATATCAGTCAGCTCATAGAATGGGAGAAAAGGGAAAAGTACTAATCAATGAGATAATAAGTTGTTTTGAAAATTATTGGCAAAGGGATAGTTTATACGCTATAGTCCAGAATCAACCTGTGAAGATGGATTCCTTACTTACCCAAGTAAGAAGTGGGACTATCACGTATAACAACAACTATAAAGATGACATTTTGGATAAAGCATTAAACAAATTGGAAAATATTAGTGCTAAATCCTAGGCATATTTTAACAAATGGTCTAAGGACAAGGATTTGGTAGCAATTGCAAATGCCGAAAGAGATAGAGCGGTTGTAAGTATTATCACTTCGAAACAATATTTTTTTGTTAATTTGACCTTTTCTTATTTTAGTAATATGTTTAATTGAGAATAATTTTTTGTGCAGTTGAAATATGAAAATTTGAAGAGTCAAGCAAAGATTTTCCAAGTTCATTTGGAAACTACAAAGAAAAGTTTATCCACAATGAATAATTTGAAGGAAAATATTGTTTTGGTTAACAAACAAAACAATACACTAAAGTGGATAATTAAAGAGCATGGCTTTGACCCTGAAATTTTATTCAAAACCAAGGCAGTTGCAGATCCAAGTTTGCTATCCCATGGAGATGCGACAAAGGAAGAACAAAGAATTGTAAAGAATCTAGACAATGCTGCGGAAGATCTCATTAGTTCTAGGATTATTCAAGCCATTGGGGAAAGGAGTACATGAGTGGAAGCCATTGGGGAAAGGGGTACAAAAATTGAGGGTTGAAAAATTTCATGATTGAGGGTTTGAAATACTTTATAATCTATATTTGAAAATTTGAAACATTGAATGTGATGGTCATGGAATTTGAAATTTGAAACTTGAATGTTATGTCGTTTGAAAATTTGAAATACTTTATAATCTTTAATTTTATATCTTCATATATATTATGTATAGAATTTCTAGATTGTATATGGTGTTTATGTTTCATTTGAATGTGATGGCATTATGATAATGGTTAATTATTTGTTTTCTACTTGTAAAATTCAAACTCGTATCAGGTTTCTTAAAATTTAAACCTTCTCAGAATCTTCTCTACTTGTAATGATGATTGCATTAGATGTGGATGATGACATTAGAATAGAATCATAGATATGGATTATCATGAATTGTATGTGGACGTAGATTTAGCTTCAAGCACGATCATGGAATCTGGATGATGATAATGGATAATTGTTTTAAGAAAATTTGGAATGTAGTACGATAGAGACATTTAAAAGTTCTCAAAATATTCTTCTCTCTACTTGTAATGATATGATGACATTAGAATGGATATAGATGATGATGAATGATGATAATGGATAATTGTTTTAAAAAAATTGGAATGTGTTAGGACAAAGACGTTTCTGCACATTTAAAATAGATAAATAATTGTTTTAATAATAATTGGAGTGTCAGGATTATGATAATGATATGATGACATTAGATGTGGATGATGACATTAAAATATATATGGATGATGATGAATTTTATGTGGACGTAGATTTAGCTTCAAGCACGATCGTGGATGATGAATTGTATAAAATTTGGAATGTGTTATGAAATAAACATCTTAATATGGAAAAATATTCCTCTCTTTGTAAAATTTGATTGTGTGATTTTATCCCACAAAGTTTAAACAATATATCAAAGCATTTCACAAATATAAAAATAAATTAAACATAATTGTAAAAAATCAAGAAATGTCATATGATAGGGTTTAAGTTACCTCTTGTGTTTTAGATGGCTGTGAAAAAGCATATGGAAGGAAAATGAGAAATCATCCTTCGTAGTGTGCTAGATATTTGATTTAAGAAAACTCAACATGAGAAATGGATTAGTAGATAGATGGGTGAGTTTTTGAAATTGTCAGTCTCGAGAAGTGTGAGCTTCCTCAAATGGATGTCAACCCATGTTTTAAAAAAAAAGATGAAATAATTGTATTTAAATAAATGTAAATATATATACCTGTAACATCTTTAATGATAACAAGAGCTGAAACAAAATTTGATAAAAATCCTCCTCAGTCAATATTTACATCTGTAGAGTTAATATGAAATTGAATAAATAACCACGGTTAAAATGTAAGGTGACAAACAATAAAAGTAAGGTCAAGGAGATACCTATTTAAAGTTGAAACAATTCATTATCAATATCTTCTTCAAACTCGATGTTCTCTTCTATAGAGTGTGACAATGCGCCAATTCCGATCTCATCGTTGGGAACAATTATAATTGTAGCTGTATTATTCACACCTCTTCTTTCATAAAGGGAATTTCAATGCGATTTCTCCGTCGAAAGGAAAAGTTTCCATGGAGTAACGAGATACATAACACCTCATGCAACTTTCCATATTTTTATCCAACATGTTTCTCAGTTTTTATTTTATAAATGATAAAGCAATGAAAACCCTTTCATCCTCCACAGAACCCAAAATCATTGTTTAGCATAACTCATATAATCTAAAATATTCACTGATGTCTTCTTGTAAGATAGAACTTTGATAGATTCCTCACCACAACCTTGTAATAGCACCACTTTCAGAAGGTTTGTCTAAATTTTTATATTGGTTCCTCATTGTTGTTACAAAATTTGTTGATTGAAACTTTAATAAATCAACATTAAGTATACCTTTGATTTCCATATCCTTAAACTATGAAGTCTTTATGAAATGTTCCATTATTGTACCCATGGATTTATGGAAATGCTTTCTTACAAAGTCTGCATGACCCCCTTCAGTATTCAAAAAATTAGGATTCATCACACCCATTGCTTCAAGAATTTTATCTTTGGAGAAATGTTCTTTAATTTCTGATGATAAGGATTCTAATTTTTTTAAGCTTTATTCTTGTTTCAACTATAATAAACTCAAAGAGATTACATGTCACAGGAACATCTTCTCGTTCCGATCCTGTAATAGCTTGATGATTTTGTAAAATGTGCAGTGGTATGTCCCTCCCATTAACATTGATGTAGAGGTGATCGTGGATATTAAATCTCAAATAGTTACTGAGATTTTTAAGATCTAATAAAGATTTCCAATTCTCGAAAATAGGTGTATCAAAACTATCTTGGGAATAGTACAAGACATCAAGACTTTGACATACCATTTTTCTCATCTCGTATAAAATCCACAATATAGATTAATCTCCCTTGTGCATGCTTCATCAGTGTATTGATCTCTTGTAACATTAAAAGGATACCAACCAATGTAATGTTATGTTTGTGGAGCCTATTTTCATGTTAGAGTTTGGTACACCTTCCATGTGTTACACTCGGATATTTTTACGGTGGTCCCACTTGCTTTGGTGAGTGGGTCAAGGGGGTTGGGGGGTGAAGCCCCCGAAGCAAATTTTCATGGGTGGTTTATTAACCCATGGGTAATGGGTAACCGTTATGGGCTATTTTTAGGCCCATGGTTTTTTTGTACCCATTGTTTTGTAAAACCACCTCTTCGGCTACCTATTGATGTACTTATAAATAGATGGACATACAATAGGATTGATATGAGTATGTTTTGTGAAGGTGAATAGTGTGTGTGAATTCAAGAGGGTTTGTTAAGCACAGCTCCAAACAAGATCTGATTATTGTAATTGTGAAGACTATTGGCTTGTAATAAAATCTGAGCAAGTGTTCTTGGTGGATGTAGCCCACATTGGGTGAACCATGTTAAATATTGTATTCGTGTTGTGCATTTTTCATTTCTGTAATTCTATTCATACTTCTTATTATTGCGATTCTGAGGAATTATTCTGCATTAGATTCTATTAATTCCTAACAATTGGTATCGAGCACTGGTTTGGTTTCTTTGAAGTGTTGAATTGCGGGGAAAATTTTAGCTTGAGTGGGAGCTATGGTAGATGATGGAAGATCTAGGGTTGATAAATTCAATGGGCGAGAATTTCAGTCTTTGGAAGATGCAGATGGAAGATTACTGTATCGAAGGATCTTTATACTCCGTTATTTGAGAAGGTGAACAAACCCTCGAGCATGACATATGCGAGAATGGGATTTTTAGATAGGAAGGCACTTGGGACAATCCCATTTTGTCTTGCATCTTCGGTATTATTTAATGTTTCAAAGGAAAAGACTATAAAAGATCTAATGGATGTATTAGGGAAGTTGTATGAAAAACCTTACGTCTCTAACAAGATATTTTTAATGAAAAAGTTGTTTATTATGAAGATGTCCGAGAATAGTTCGATGTGAGATCATTTAAATGATTTCAATACGGTTGTGAATATGCTAGCTTTGGTTACTGATAGAATTTGATGAAGAAGTTAGGGCTTTACTAATTCTATGCTCTTTACCCGAAAGTTGGAATAGCCGATAATGGTGGTAAGCAACTCGGTTCAACTAACTCGAAGTTGAAGTTTGAGGATGTTGTAGGGTGATTCCAAGTGAGGAAATCCGAAGAAAATGCTCTGGGGAATCTTCTACTTCAGGGAATGCTTTGACAGTGGAAACTAGAGGGAGACAAAAGAATAGAGGAAACCATGGAAAATCGAAAGATCGGGCAAGGTCAAAATCCAAGAGCAAGATTGTATGTTGGAATTGTGGAAAGTCTAGGCACATAAAGAAGGACTGTTGGGAGCTTCGAGATAAGAAGAAACAACAGGAAGAAAACAAGGAGGCAAATGTGGCATCGGGTAATGTATGCCAGGATGCTTTGATTCTTTCTTTGCATAATATTATTGAATCTTGGGTTTTAGATTCAGGGGCTTCTTTTCATGCTACTCCACATAGGCATTATTTTGTTAATTATGTTCAAGGGGATTTTGGGCATGTTTTTCTTGATGATGATGAGCCTTACAGTATAGTTGGAAAATGTTCTGTTCAGGTTAAGATGTAGAATGGGAATACATGGCTATTGAAGGATGTCAGACATGTGCCTACATTAAGGAGAAATTTGATATTGGCGGGGTAATTGGGAAGTGATGGTTGTACTGTGATATTTCTGGTGACTCTTGGAAGGTTACAAGGGTGTTCTTGTGGCGGCAAGAGATAAGAAGGTTGGAACCTTGTATTTATCCACCGATAGTACTAATGATTGTAATCTTGTGGCTTTAGATGTAGATATAACATTATGGCACTATAGGCTCGGCCATATGAGCCATAAGGGCATGGACATCATAAAGAAGAATTTTCTGGATATATAGAAACAAGTTTGGATTTCTATGAGAAGCTGCATATATGGGAAAAAAAAGCGAGTAAGGTTTCTCAAGGTTAGACCTATAAAGAAAGAGAGTAAGTTAGAGTTGGTACATTCGATGTGTGGGGTGGCTCTGTATCATCTCTTGGGGTTCAAGCTAGTATGTTACTTTTATTGATGATGTAACAAGGAAAGTTTGGGTTTATTGTATTAGAAATAAATACGATGTATTTGATACTTTTGTTAAATTGAGAGCCTTGGTAGAGAATGAAACATGCCTTAAGTTAAAATGTCTCAGTCGGATAATGGAGGGAGTATTGCAGCAATGAACTTGATGATTATTATTCAAACAATGGGATCCGTAGGAAAAGCGGTTCGGGAACCCCTTGATAGAATGGGGTGTCAGAAAGGATGAACATAACAATAATGGAATGTGCTAGGAGCATGAGGATACATGCAGGACTACCTCTTTATTTTTGGGTAAAAGTGGTGAGCACAACTATGTACTTGATAAATAGAGGACCCTCAAGTGCCTTGGATGGAGGCATACTTGAGGAGGCTTGGTACGGTAAGAAAGTTGATTACTCATTTCTTAGAGTCTTTAGATGTGAGGCGTTTGTTCATATTGACAAGGATGATAGGACCAAGCTAGAGGATAAATAAGAAAAATGCACTTTTATTGGTTATGGTGGTGATGAATTTGGATTTAAATGTTGGAGTATTAAGGACAAGAAAATCATTCGATCTAGGGATGTGGTCTTTAATGAGAAAATCATGTATAAGCAGTTGAAGGAAAACATGGAAGAATCCAAAAAGAATATGTAGTGGTAGAGGATCTTCCAGATGGGAAAGTGACCCATGAATCAATTCAGGAACCTACTCAACAGGAACCCCAAACTCCTACAATGAGGAGGTCTTCTAGGGTAAGAAGAGAACCTGAACGTTTTTCTCCTTCTCTTTATTATTTATTACTCATTGATAGTGGAGAGCCAGCGAGAGCTTTGATGAAGCAATGTAGGTAGATGCCGAGTAAGACCTGAGGCGAGAAGACTTGCACTTAGAACAGTTAGATGTAAAGATTGCATTTCTCCATGGTGATTTGGAGGAGGAGCTATATATGCAACAACCAGAAGGATATGAAGTCAAAGGTAAAGAGGAGATGGTGTGAAAATTGAAGAAGAGCTTGTATGGCTTGAAACAAGCTCCACGTCAACGGTATAAGAAGTTTGATAGCTTTATGATGGAGCAATGTTATATTAGATGTCATTCTAACCATTATGTGTATACAAAGAAATTTGAGGATGGAAGTTATATTATCCTGTGTTTGTATGTTGATGACATATTGGTTGCAGGTAAAAACATGTAGGAAATAAAAGTACTTAAGAAACAACTAAGTGAATCCTTTGATATAAAGGATTTGGGGGTAGTCAGACAAATCCTTGGTATGAGGATAATTTGGGATAGGAAGGAATGGAAGCTAACTTTATCTCAGGAAGAGTACATTACGAAGGTATTGGATAGGTTTAACATGCAGATGCTAAACCGGTTGGGACTCCTTTGGCATGCCATTTTAAGTTATCAAAGGAGCAGTGTTCCAAGACAGAGTAGGAAAGAAACCATATGTCCAAGGTACCTTACTCATCAGTGGTTGGCAGTTTGATGTATGCTATGGTGTGCACTAGGTCTAATATTGGCCATGCAATGGGAGCTATGAGTAGATTTATGAGTGATCCAGGTAAAGAGCATCGACGAGTAGTAAAGTGGATCCTTTGGTATTTAAGAGGGACCATGGGGATAGTTTTATGCTATAGTGGATCAGACACCACTTTAGGTGGTTATGTAGATTCAGACATGGCTGGAGATGTAGACAGGGAGGAGCACGACGAGGTTATATTTACACCGTAGGTAGGGGACAACGGTGAGTGGATTTCATGACTACGAAGGTTGGTAGCTTTGTCAACCACGGAGGTTGAGTATGTTCTTGCATCACTGAGAGGAAAGTAAAGAGATGATTTGGTTACAACAATTGCTTGAGGAGTTGGGGCATAAGCAAGGGAGGAGGAATGTAAGCTGCATAGTGATAGTTAGAGTCTTATACACCTAGCTAAGAACTCTAATTTCCACTCCAAGATGAAGCATATACGTTGAGATATCACTTCATCAGGACAGCTTTGGAGGAAGATAAGTTGAATTTGGAGAAGATTCATACCGGTTAGAATCCTCTGAGACATGATGACCAAGGTGGTCACAAGGGATAAACTAAAGCTATGTTCAACTTTGGTTGGCCTTCGTGGATGACAATGAAGGGTCGAGAAACTTGCTCGGTGGAAATCGGTCTCCAGTGGGAGATTGTTATGTTTGTGGAGCCTGTTTTCATGTTAGAGTTTGGTACACCTTCCATGTGTTACACTCGGATATTTTTACGGTGGTCCCGCTTGCCGGTGAGCGGGTCAAGGGGTTCGGGGTGAAGCCCCCGAAGCAAATTTTCATGGGTGGTTTATTAACCCATGGGTAATGGGTAACTGTTATGGGCTATTTTTGGGCCCATGGTTTTTCGGTACCCATTGTTTTGTAAAATTACCTCTTCAGCTACCTATTGATGTACTTATAAATAGATGGACATACAATAGGATTGATATGAGTGTGTTTTGTGAAGGTGAATAGTGTGTGTGAATTCAAGTGTGAATTCGGGAGGGTTTGTTGAGCACAACTCCAAACAAGATCTGATTATTGTAATTGTGAAGACTGTTGGCTTGTAATAAAATTTGAGCAAGTGTTCTTGGTGGATGTAGCCCACATTGGGTGAACCACGTTAAATATTGTCTTCGTGTTGTGCATTTTTCATTTTTGTAATTCTATTCATACTTCTTATTATTGTGATTTTGAGGAATTATTCTCGCATTAGATTCTATTAATTCCTAACATGTAAGAAATGCCTCCAAATTAGTTAAATGGAATAAGTCCCTTGCCTGTCAACTTCATGATAATATTTGTGCATGAAACCAACCAACGAAGGATACTCCTCATGAACTCTACATGCAGGTTCATACAAAGAGATCCATCTCATCTCAACATCCTTCAGAAGTTTTTTTCCATCTGTAATTCCAATTGCGAATTTCTGGAACTCAAGAAATCACTTTGGGTTGCTTTCCATATAGGCATGAAGTTCTCTTATAAGGTCTTCTACTTTAGCAACATTTTCGTAGTTTCTTACCATTTTATATGCTAAATTTATTCTGTGAGCCATACAGTGAATTGGTAGCATATATGGGGCCACTTGTTGTTTGTAATCTAACACACAACCCTATTCGGTGACCATGCATGACTGACGTACCATCTGCTCTAATGCATACCAACTTTGTAGCAATTTCATAATCAATCATTCCAGCAATATTTTCAAATGAGAAACAACTATTTTATGTAGGTTTTCGGCATTACAATTTTCAACCATTTTCATAACACCTAGTAGATGAGGTGTCCTTATATGATTTTCTAAAGTATAGACATGGATACATACCCATGCAAAGTGTTTTTGACTATTTTCACTTCATTAATTGAGAGATAAAATTTGATTTTTTTACATTCTCTTTCAAATCTTCCTTCTCTATTATCGAAAGGCATTTTACCATTTTTATGCAATACTTTCATACCAATGAGACCGAGGTACGTTGGGAATTCCATTATATTGATACAAAACTTTTCCTATCCAAAAGAAATCTTCCTTTATTTAGTATGTGAAATAAAGTAGAGAGCTCGTATGAATTTTGCATGTAGATTTGTTTGATTCATATTACCAATTTGCGATGTGATCGTTCCTCCCTTTTCCATGAGATGTCTACATTTTTTTCTCCACTTCATAATCCATTGTGTGTATTTAACATGCATGCATTCTTTTTCAGTTTTCCACCTATGTGTTTTGATTTTCTGGCCATCCGCCCCCATTATAGTCAAATATTGTTTTCCACAGTGTTTTTCTATAGTGTCCAACTTCATTTGCATTTTTGTTGCTTTCCCAATTTCCACATACATATTGTACATGTACATTCAGATGGGATCTCTTATGAATTAGATGGCTATATAGGTTCGATAAATGGAAATTTGGTAGCCCAATCAAACTTGTATGTCCTCCCAATGGTCCACATATTCTTGTTCATTTTCAATGTTTTACTTTTTTGAGTAGAATTTTGAGCAATATCACAATCACTGGTTTCCTCTTTCGTGAACCAGAATTTGAATTTGATTTATGTGTTCCATTTTTCTGAGTATTTGTATGTGTGATATCTTGATACACTCCTGGTTGCACCCGAATAGGAAGAATATCTTCAGGATCTAGTATCTCAATAGGTATATCTTCAAGATCTGGCATGGTATCATCATAGGTGTCATTTGGTTGATATTGTGTAGAATGCATGTCCACCTCGATATTACCTTCCACATAGTTAGTATTCTGATTCTTTTTGGTGGAAGCTATATGGTTCTTTGGTAGTTTTTCTATCTATATCAATATCGGTAGAGTTTCCAAAATACTTGAACATGGAATTATGAGATTTCTTAGTTACTTTTTGGGTCTTCGCATTTTGAGGACTAGCACCTTCCATTATTTTGAATAGAGTCATGCGTCAACAAAAGAACCAAGTTGCGTGCAAGAGAAAATTGTGTCGTGTGTCAGGTATAACACTAAGTCACACATCAGAGGAAAATGAGTCACATGTTACAAGAAACCGAGTCATGCGTCAAAAAATTCACTAAGTTGTGTGTCTATGCAATACCTCCTTGTCACACATCAGCAAATTCAATGAGTCACGCATCAACAAATATCCATATGTCGTGCATCAACAACTAACCCCTTTGTCATGCGTTAGCAAATTCAATGAGTCACACATCTTCAGAAAACATTTGTCACGCGTCAACAAATATCATCTGTCACCCGAATCTAAACTACTAACAACAATCAAATCTGTATTGTGCTCTGGTGCTTAGAGTATGCAAGTTCATGGTGTTGGTAAGTACTGGTGGTAGTATGGTGGTAGTATACTACGGAAAATCACCTAGGTTTTTATAGGAGATGTTTTCAAATGTAGGTGAAGCCAACCCCAAAAAATATATATATTGTAAATTTTAGGTGAACAAGACACTGACCTGCTCGAAAAAATCACCTTTTCAAATTTTCCTAAAATGAAATTTTTCACCATATTACAAATATTCGCCACTAAAATTATCCTTTCCAGATGCAAGGATACTTCAACACAAATTAATAAACTTATAAAATAAATGAACAATGAAATGAAAATTTGAAAATAATTCAAATAGCTTTTAGATCGCATGCCACTTCTAGGGGAAACCTCCTTTGAGCAAGATCAAAACAATAATATTCGTGGATACATTTCATGGCCTAAGCACTCCTTAATATACTAGTTCTATTCTAGAAATTACTACTACCCATACATGTGGGATAATACTTAATAGCTTATGGGACAACTTACAAAGCATATGCGTTTGTTATATCTATTACATTACTAATGAAAGAAGAAAGCTAAGACGAAGGGTCTTAACATATTTTTTCAGGGATAGCTTTTAAGTGAAAAATACTTAATATCTTACCTATGAGATTATACTATAATAAGATTTGTAGTGTGCACATTCTGCAAAGCAAGAATTATTAAAAACCCCATGTATCATATTTATTTCCTAGGTTTTTGCAGTCTTTTGGTTTTCTATAATTTTGGGGCATGTTTGAGTTGCATGATTGCAATAAAAATTTATAAATGAGACCTATTATCTAAAGGATGAAACCCACAACTATGAAGTGAATGAATTTTTCTTCATTTCAGTGTTGCTTTCATTTCTTCTTTGCACCCACTTTGTTTTCAACATGAAATTATTGGTTCATAAAGTTTGCAGTCTTTGAATATGCTATACTAACTTGAATCTTGCTACTCTTTCCACTTTACTAGTTTCTACTTATATATTTCATTGAAAAAATGTTTTTGTATATGTTTTAAATGGGTAATAATAGCTAAGATGTTTATGTACCTATTTTAAATTAGGAATACAACATATTTTGTAGTGTAATGTCCTCTTTTCCAAGCTAGTTAATTTTGGGGACTTCAAGCCCATTCCTCTTCTCATAGGAATAAGAAAATGAATAAGAGAAGTGATTTTCATATTTTTCAATTATTTTCATGAGCATTTACATTCTTCTTTAATAGTTTTCTACATAAGTCTAGTTAGATGGGTTATGAAGGTGAAAAGCCAAAGGGAAAATAAAAGAAAAGTACCCTTATGAGGTTGGTCCAAGTTTGGAGGCATTCTAATTTGTTTTGGCATTACAACAAGGTATAAAGAGGGTTCACTTGGCTCATTTGGGCATCATATCTTATTTAAAGTTATAACTTACATGGTCTTTGGGCTGATTGCTCAATATCTTCCACTTAAGGGTGAAAATCCTTTTGTGTGGGTAACAAGGAGGAAAAACCCTTGTTTTCTATATTGAAGAATGAAAAATATTCAATTTTTGTTTCAACACCTTTAAGAAGATTGATTTTGCATATTTTCGGTTAGGGTTTGATGGGAGAAGAGCTGCTTTAGGGTTTTAGTACCATTTTAGGCCCTCTCTTAGGGTAAGAACATGTTTAGAGATGGAGTTGGGTGTCATCATGGAAAATTTCTTCATTTAGAATTGATATTCATATTCCTCATAATTTTAGAGGCTGAATGCACACTTTCATGTGATTTTTGGGGTTTGGAATCTTCATTTCTAGCCATTGTTGTGAGTTGTAATTTTTTGTCATAAATTTAATTGCAGTTGTGTAGAATTTCCAAATTTGCATATACTTTAGAGTGCTTTTGATTGGTATTTGTTCCATTTGTCAAGTATAATATTTTGGAGAATTTATATATCCATTTTCAGCTTGTTTGGAGGGTGTTTGATGCCCTAAAAGTGTAAATACAATTCATTGCTAGGGTTTACAATATTGTTTAGTTAGTTATAAAAATTAGTTTACTCTCAATTAGGATTTGTGTTATTTCCTTGTGTTTTAGTTTCATCTTAGAAAGGGACATTACAATGGTATTAGAGCATCAATATTCCCATCCTGAGGGAGTTCGTGTAAGATGATAAGAAAGAATACATACATGGATTGACGACCTAGGTTCTTACCAAATAAAGAAGTCATTGTAGAGATGGAAATATGACATTCAATGGGTCACAACATTGTGGCCAACTAAGAAGAATACAAGGTTATTTTGAATGAGTTTTGTGATGCTATTTCACTTGCTAAATTCATAGGGGTAAGCAAGGGAAGGTCAAGTTCGAGCCTAGATCTCATGTGCCACAAAAGGGGTCTTCAAAATGCTTTGGGGAAGGTGACACTCTCCACATTTAATGGCTCCAAAAATGGGAAAAATTGAGTATAAATGAAGATGTTAGGATTAAACCATATGCCACAAGAATACACCAAGGATCCAAAACCAAAGGGGTTTCTCTTGAAAGAAGATAAAAAATCAAATATGCAAGAGGATTTTGAGGTTGAGTCCCAGAAAGACCATGTTGAAGACATGAAGAGGTGTTGCTAGATAAAGAACCAAAAATGTTTTTTAATGTTATAGAATCTCTAAATAAAGAGGAACAATTCATGAAGCATGAGCTAAGGAAAGAATAAAAAATTAATTTGCAAAATAGTGGAAATAATTTGATGGTTGAAGCCAAATCGTTGGATGATAATGATGATATTTAGATTGCTGAAATTTTATAAATAATAAATAAGAAGAAAATCAATGGTGTTCTTGACTTTAGTGAGAACCATGTTGATGTTTCATAGACGTGTCAAAAAATATGGAAGGAGCCAAGGCAGAAGATTGTCACTCATTGAAGGAGTGAAGGCAAAGGAGGGTGAGGTCTTGTGGACAACCTAAGGTATGACCATGATGACCATATTTCTAATTTATTGTTTCCTCCTATGTCATTGTTGTTTTCACCCTTTTTAGGTTTGATTATGGTTTTACAATTATAATAAAAATGAATGAAAGATGAGATGCATAAGATTATTATCACTAATTAACTTCTAATATTAACCATTCAATATCAAAATAACACATTAATACTTGTAACAAATGTACATGATGCAATAAAAACTCACAAATATATGGGATTAAGTGCACTTAGCTAATTATAGGTGATTATGGGAAAATTTGGGTAATTTGGATCTTTGAACCAAGGGTATCTAGACTAAAGAATGCTTTACAAATGAGCACGTGATGTGAAAAATCCTAGTGTAAGACCGTATAGTAGGGGTAAGAACATTTGTACGGTCTTGACCTCTTTGTATGATTTTGTACCTAATCATAGCTATATGGTTTGTGACTTTCTAGGTTTTTTTCGTTTGTTTAATTCTTTGTCATTATTTGTAGGTCACTATAGATCACACTGCGAGGGTATTTGAATAAATTACTTAATCATTCAAATCGTAGCGACGAGCTTTGTTGATACCCACACTTTAATAATTTAAAATCTATCAATCCCAGAGGACGTTTACAATGAAGAGATGATTTGGAATGTATTGAGCATGTAAACTAAATCAAATGGGAAATAACACAACTGTTGTAATTAAATGATCTATTCTAAACTTATTAAAACTAGTAATAACAAGGGACAATTAAAACATAAAAGATTGAAAATATAGTCCGGATAAATGAAACACACTAATACTAGAAGTAAAGCAAATTAAAATAAATTGAACAAGAAATAAATAAAACTTCCCTTCACATTGGAGAGGAGTGGCCCTTCTCCTTCCCTCTGATCTGGTTGTTAATGTCTACTCAAGAAAACATAGTTTATCCCAGAAGCATGCTCTTTATTTATCAATAGTTCAATTAACAATATTATTTATATCCTTTCCTAAAATTCAAACCCCTTCTTCTATAATGATAATTCCTTATATAAATTAGGCATATTCCTCTCCCTACTAGGAAACAAAGTTTCTCCTTTAAATATAATTTATTATACTAAAAATACATGCAAGAATTAACTAGGTAGATTTATAACAAAACAATCATGGAATTGGTAGTTTTTCATGTCAAATATATAGGTGTACTTGTATATTCCCATTCGAAATTGTCTTCTTGATGAAGGAGTTCCATAAATGGTACTTGACTAGGTTTGGTGATCTTCAGGAGTTAGACAAATACAAAGCAATCGTGTTCCTCATGAAGTGGAAGATTCCATGAAATTAGGATTGGATGTTTCTAGTTGAATCTTTAATGCATTATTTATATTGTGTCAACTAACAAAATTCCATATCAAAATAAGTGGTTGCCACCTAAGCAACTTAGGTTCCATGATGGATTTAGTACTAACCAAGCAATCCCATGAAGTCATGCAAATCATGTGCCAACCATGTGAGTCTTGTGTTGATTTGGTTGAGTCAGTCATGTGTTTGATCAGGTTAGTATTTTTATCATACAAATTCTTCTATATCCTTCCATTTACATATGTTAGCACCATAAATCAATTTATATCAACAAATAAAGAAATCATATAAAATATAGAAAATATCCAAGACACATGCTCAAAACATATCTTTTAGTCAAGTATAAGTTTCATTTATAATAATACTACTATTAGTTTCTATAAAGGTAAGATGGAAATAGTAGTAAAAATGGGGCTTGGAATATGGATTTATAAAGGCTCATCACTCCCCCATACTTAAGGATTAACATGTCCTCATGCTACAAATTCATCGATTTTTATTCAAATTTTCTACAATTTTGCTACAGTTGTATTCATTAGAAAAAAAAACCTATGTCTTTGTTTCTAGTTTGTGGTATTCTCTTAGTTCTAGCACTATTTTCCTCCATTCCTCATAAATTTTCGATCACTGTTCACGCTCATTAATTTATAAGGGTATTAGTTCCAATATGAGTGGTGGCCTAAACCTCATGCCAATCCATTCTTGTTGTAATTCTAACACGATTCATCCCAACTCTTTGGCTCTCCTTAACAACCATAGAAGATTATTAGGTGAAATAACTTCTTATTTATATATATATCGGTGGCGGATCCCACCTCTAATTAGAGGAAAAGAATAATGTACTAAATTGTTGATATGATATATTTATGAAAATCTACCACACATGAAGATATACTTTCCTTATACATGTCTATCAGTTGAAGTGAGTAAATTTCTGCCATGTACTATTGTAAAAATTGCTAATTACTATAAATTCATGTCTCATTAGAAGACTTGAGTTGGTCTCCTCCCTTGTGAAAATGTGTCTATGTTCTCTCTAGATAATTTGATGTTGGAGTGTGGAAATGAAAGACCTTACTTGAACTTCTCCAACATATATATTAATTGGAATTTGTGTCATCTCACGCAATAAAAATTTATAAACATATAACTCACATAAAAAAATTATTTCAGAGGTATCATAGACGTATATGAAGCCATGAACTACTTATCATTTTCAAAATATATTAGCTCTTTAGAGAGGACCCTAGAAATTAACCACTTATATAACTAATCTCTTAAAAATAGAGCATAGAAGGTTCTTTAGTGATATGTGATTAAATAAAATATGAAAATATTGTTTCTATTATAGTGTAATCAGATGTTATGCAAAGTAGTAAATAACAACTGAATAAATAAAGGAATTGACTCAAGTAACTAAGTAAATAGAAATGCAAAACCCTAATGTGCAAGAGGGTTAGGAAATCCTTAGTTGATTTGATGAAAGTGTGGGATTGTGTTGAAATAATAGCTAGGTGAACAGAGGAGGAGGAACAACCACATAAAAGTATGAGAGAACACATATATGAGCTCTCGACTAGACTCGGGGTGCTTGGAAAGGACCGAGGTTTCTGTGGGCTCCTTGGTCTAAGAACCGGGTGCCCTGGTCTATGGATATGGCCTAAAACCCCCCTCGAGGTTTCACTAAATTTTCACTGTATGATCTTCTATTCATACTAGCTTCACTGAAATGTGTTAGATGTCATTGTAATACCTACAGAAGGAATGCTCTGCAAAAAACCTAGACAAAGTATCAAAACCCTAAAAATAAAGATGCACATTAAGGGGGACTTTCCTCAACTATCATAATGGAGGACTTACTAACTTAGTGTTGCACTACATCTTAGACCCAATGTAGTTATAGGTGTGTGTGTAGATAATGCTCTAGATTACTCTTGTGTCAGTCGCACTTTGTGAAGTAGCGAGAAATAACTAGATGTAGAATGTAGTAAATGTGTGCATGGAAATAATAGACTCCCCTCCTATGAAGTGTGATACAGATGAACCAGCCTTGTGTGTCTTGTGATGGAGCTAGATGGATGCAATGTAGCTTTATATGCCTTTGATGGATGCAACCTAGATGTGTGATAGTAAGTACTTAGTGCTTAATCCCTCATTATGGTCACATAACTTTATTATTATATGGTTCTCTTGTTCTAATTTCGTAATTAACCCCAAAAAGGATGTCCACTTAGAAGATAGGAAGCTCAAATGGATATAAAGTGCCAAAAAGATGCAAGTAAAGTGTAAAGAGGATCAGGGTGTCTCGAATGGGACCAGGTGCAGGATGCCCAGTCTTAAATTTGGATACTCCCGGTCGAGTAATAGGAAAGATGAAAAATGATAAAATAGACTGGGTGAGTGCAGTGTAAGATAGAAAATACGACAGTAAGTAATATAAAAATGGCCAAAGACATAGGTTAATTATTACTCTTTTCACTCAAGAACCATATGAATAGTAGTATGAGACCGAGACTAAATATTAACTCAAAGTGCATGATTTAGTGACTACATTTGCCCTCACTTTATATTGGTGAGCAGAAATATCAAGTAACATAAAGTAGATAGAGATGCATACCTGATAATCCATGTAGAGTGATGTAACAACAAAGTGTGCCAAAGGACTAGACAAAGTGGGAATGAAAAAAGAAGATGGAGTGTGGAGACTAAAGATGCAAAAAGTATAAAAGGTGATGAGAGTGAACCTAGGGAAAAATCATGTGTGTAGATGCCAATGTGTGTAGTGTACATGTATGGTTAATATCATGTGTGTACTCGCCATGTGTGTGTGTGTTGTTATTATTGCTTGTTTCCCATATGGACATACCTACAAAAGAGAAGATGATCAAGTAGTCAAATACACATGTATATGTGTAAAAATTCTATGTAAAGAAACATGTAGAAATAGTACGAAAATGACAATGAAAAAGGAACATGTGCACTGATTTGTGTGTCTTGAGAAGTTTTTACTTTCATGCTTTAACTTAATGAAGAGAAAAACAAAAACAAAACTGACCTCGAAGACCTGTGGGGTTTACCGATATCTATGGAGATGGATGTTGATGTTGGTTGTTGATTGAATATGTTGAGTCTAAGTACGCATGTAATTCCTCCTATCCGAAAGGCAATCTATGATCAAAGATACTAAATAGAAAGGATTAGACAAATGGATAGATGAGATGCTCGACAAAGGCTGATCCCAAGAATCCAAAGGGAATTCCTTGGAGGATGTCAGCTCGTTTTGTAACAATTAAGTGAGTTGATATAGATAAAGATAATAATGGATAACAATAGATAAATGATAAACAAAGATCTATATTTACAATACAAGATTGAAAATAAGATCATGTGTGGCTTCAAAGGTAGCCCAAGCGAGTTTGGATGCAATCTAGATGTGCTCAAAGTAATCGTACTAGAAGTATTCGGTCTCTTCTTTGGATATAATGGAGGAACTCAACATGATCTTTGATGTATTGTTTGTCAATGGTAAATCATATGAAGACGTCCACAAAAATTCTTAAAAGTGATTGATGTTGATGCCTAGTAGTGCATGAAGATATCCTGGATGTTGTAGTTTCAAAAAACAAATTGTAAGATAAAAAGGGGTCCAAGATTCAAGATTGAAGATCCCGAGAGAGAGAGAGAGAGAGAGAGAGAGAGAGAGAGAGAGAGAGAGAGAGAGAGAGAGAGAGAGAGAGAGAGAGAGAGAGCTGAAGGTCCTATTTATCATCATTTGCTGCAATTTGGTTGAATCACATGAAAACCACTTTTACGAGGAAACAACTACAAAAGTGGTTAAAACCACTTCTAATCAAAGATTTTTGTTTTGGGATGTGGGTAAATGACTAAGGGGATGTTGGAAGATGAGGTGAAGAGGTTAAGGAGGTTGTGAGATTGTATAATAAGTTATTGATTTGGTTTTGTTTTTATTTAATTTAGTTTTCAAATGATTTTGGATGGTTTGGGATGAGACCAAATGAGATTTTATAGTGTGAGATCTTTGTGTGGGGAATATTTACATGAAGTAAATATTGTGGGGGATTTAGAGTTAGGATAAGGGATATGTGGGTGTAAACACTTAATCACACACTTTAGGTAATATTTAGTCTCGGTATCATACTACTATTCATATGGTTTTTGAGTGAAGAAAGTACTAATTAATCCCCGTCCTTTGGTCAATTTTATTTACTTTATGTTGTAATTTTTTACCTTCACCGCACATATGCCTAGGTTGTATCTGTCACTTTCCATCATTTTTAGCCTTGATTGGGGTGTCCAAGCTAGTATTGGGGCACCACGATCCTTTTTACACTTTCCTACCACTTTTTGGGCTCTATCTAGCCATTTCAACTTCTTAACTTTTTGGTGGTCATCCATTTGGGCTTAATTATGAAATTAGAACAAGAGAACCATATAGATATAAAGTTATGAGTCCATAATGAAGGACCAAGCACTAGTCACTACCATCATCCACCTAGGGTTACATCTATCAAAGGCATTTGAAGATCATTTACATTCACTTAGCTCCATCACAAGAGATAAGGCTGGTTCATCTCGCATCACACATGCATAGGAAATGATTCTATTCTATTCCATCCACCATTCCACTACATTTTTACATCTACTTATTACTTACTAATTCACCAAGTGTGACTAACACAAGAGCACCTAGGACACATGATTGCACACATTTGGACATAGAACTACATTGGGTCCGAGATGTATTACAATGCTTAATTAGTAAGACCACCATTGTGGCAGTGAGGTTAATCGACCCCTTCATTTGCATTTTTAGGGTTAAATGCTTGTTTTGGGGTCTTACAGTCTTCTCTTCACCAAGGATTATCGGTGACACTTAGCGTAGTATAACTAATTTGATGCGAAAGACAATGAGGGTTTTAGACCATTTACAAAACCTATGAAACTTAGTTCCAGACCTTTCGTGCAGACTAGGGCACCCATTTCGCAGGATAGGGTGCCCATAGACACCCCGATCCCTCTCTAGGTACTCGGTCTTCCCGGATATCTCGATCCTTCCTTTTGAGCCCTGCACGGTCGTTCTTACTTCTTGTTTCTCCAATCACTTCGTGACATAGTCCAAGAGGCTCCTCTAATCATTTGAGTTCATTCTAACTCTCTTAATACTCTAGGGTTTAGCATTTTCATCTTCATAGTTTCTTGGGTTGCTTTACATAGTTGTTTACTACATTTATCTATTATCTTTACATGTTGTTCTAGATTAGATTAACTACAAATATATCCACATTTGAGTTAATCATTTTTGTGAACCCAATGTTATACAAGTATTTTGCTATTTGTGATCGTAGATATAGGTCTCTTACACATATGCACATTCACGTATTTTTCTAGTTGTGATTGTAGGTACAAGTCTCTTACACGCAACATAGATACTCACCTTCTACCCTTCCTACACTGGTCATTGGGGGCATCCACATTTGTCTCTCATAGGTGCTATTGTTTCATTTTGTACTTAACACTTTACATTACTTGGTTATACATGCTTTTGACATACTAGTTATCTTTCTAACATGCTAACGGGTGCTTCATGTGCAACATTTGTTATGCGAAGGATATTTATTTCCATACTTGTTTGTTATATTACTTGTCTATTATTTGCTCTTGTTTACATGTGTATTTCCCCTTGGTTTGGTGTTCACACTTATTTGTATGTGACCATGATGACCTTGCATGTCTTATGACATTGTAAGTGATGTCCCATGTTTGTAGCCCACTTTGTATGGCTTACTCTGTCTTCTTTTGTGTTTACATTAAAAGATTACTTGTTAGCTTATACAATGTTTGCATATATGAAATATTAATTTCTACATACTTTCTTGTTTGTACTAACACTTGTCTTTGGATAGTCTCTTGTTTGTGCATGCCTTGGTTTCTACCAAATGTATTCCCTTCCCCCTATAGGGAAGAGTTTGTGGTTCATCCAGTTGGTCCTCTTTTAGGGCTGCATTCTCCTATCGAGACATCGCATCTGCCCCAAAAGAGGGGGCATCATTTGGGGTTTTACAGACTACACAACGCATCTACACCTATTCATTTCATTTTACTTTCTACCCTTGGCATTGTGGGTTACATACAACGAGTGGGTTTAGACCAGTCTATGAACCCCGTACACAACATATTTTATAGGACATGGTAGTCCTTAGCATTCTAGGAAATAATTAAAGGTTGGAGGATACAATGAAATTCCTCCCTATACTTTCAGCTAGTAGCGTTAGATCGCCCAAAAACTAGGACGTACAAATATCTCTTCACATATATTCAAGGAAATAGTTAAATGTTAGAGGATACAATAGAATTCCTCCCTATACTTCTTGACTTATGGCATCGGATCACCCAAAAAACCCCGACAATACGGGATATCCTTCTACACTCTCTTTCTCGACATGGATCAGGTGCACATGTTCCATTTAAATTTTTCATTTACGTATTTTACATTTACATACATATACATGCATCTTTTACATTGTGTTTTTACACATACATACATATTTGAATACTTGATCATTTTCTCCTTACAGGTCAATTTGTATGGGAAAAAAGCTATCAAATGGGGGTAAAAACAACAACATCAACAATAATAGCTTATAGTAGCACACAACATACTAACCGTGCAGGTACATTACACACATCAAAAATTGCACATGCATTTATGCCATATGTTAACTCTCATCACTTTCTTATGCTTTTGCATATTTAGTTTCCTCGCTCCATCATCTTTTTTATATTCCATGCTTTGTCTAGTTCTTCGGTGTGTTTTCTAATACAATCTTCATGGACATCAAGTATGCATCTCTATCTACTTTATGTTACCAAGATTTCCACTCACCAACATAAAGTGGGGGCAAATGTAGACACTAAATCACGCACTTTAGGTAATATTTAGTCCGGTCTCATACTACTATTCATATGGTTTTTAAGTGAAGAAAGTACTAATTAACCCCCATCTTTTGGTCATTTAATTTACTTTTTTTCATAATTTCTGAACTTTTCTACACATATTCCCAGTCTATTTTTGACACTTTCTGTCATTTTAGCCTTGGCAGGGGCACCGACTAGTACTCGGGTGCTCGTCGGCTCCCTAGTCCCTGTTGAGGTGCCCTGATCCTTTTTACACTTTCCTACCACTTTTGGGAACTTTCTAGCCATTTCAGCTTCTTATCTTTTTGGCGGTCAGCCATTTCAGGGTTAATTATGAAATTAGAATAAGACAACCATATAAATATAAAGTTATGAGTCCATAATAAGGGACCAAGCACTAGTTGCTACTATCATCCACCTAGGTTTACATATATCAAAAGGCATTTGGAGATTATTTACATTCACTTAGCTCCATCACAAGAGACAAGGCAGGTTCATCTACATCACACAAGCATAAGAGGGGATTCTATTCTATTCCATCCACCATTTTACTACATTTTTACATCTAGTTATTACTCACTACTTCACAAAGTGTGACCGGCACAAAAACACATAGGGCACATGATTACACACACTTGCACACAAAACTACATTTAGTACGAGATGTAATGTAGCACTTAGTAAGTCCACCATTGTGGTAGCCGAGGTTAGTCCAACACCTTCATTTAGATTTTTATTTTTTAGGGTTTGATGCTTGTTTTGGGGTCTTGCAAGTCTTCTCTCCACCAAGGATTATCAATGACACTCGGTATAATAAAATGAATATGATGCGACAGAAAACAAGGGTTTTAGACCACTTACGAGAACATATGAAACTTATTTCAAGACCTTTCACGCACTTGCAGAGCGCCCATTCTCAAGACAAAGGTGCCCTAGTCCCTCTTTAGGCACTCTAGTCTACCCAGATATCTCTTATCCTCCCTATTCGAGCCTCTGCAAAGTTGTTCCTACTTTATGTTTCTCTAGTCACTTCATGACATAGTCCCAAATGAACTCCTCTAATCATCTAAGTTCATTCTAACTCTCTTAATACTCTAGGGTTTATCATTTTCATCTTCATAGTTTCTTAGGTTATTTTCGTAGTTATTTAATGCATTTATCTACTATATTTACATGTTGTTCTAGATTAGATGAACTACACATATATCCATACTTTAGTTAATCGGTGGGTATATTAAGTGTTTTGATTAAAAAAATTGTGAAGATGGTGCATATGGTGAAGGAAATTAGCGGTGCAAATTTTAAGTGTCTACATTTTCCCCTTTTTTGAGTAGTTTGGTGTAGGCAAAGTGCTAGACAAAAATGATTTGTAATATATTGATTTATATGAGTGACCCCCTCAAAATGGGGTGACTATAGCGCGATGTAAGGAACACCAATTTGATAGGTGTGATTTGGATAAGTTTTCTATGCATTTCGTTTGAAAGGTGCTCCAAGATGGGATATTGAAATGATGAGGGCTACTATGGAATCAAGTGATAGGGGGAACCAAGGGGTTTGTTTCCTATAAACATATGATTCATAAGGGTAGGTTGATAGGATAGGAAATTCAAATGATGGGGAGCAAAAGGGGTCGTATCCCATAAATGTAAGACATATCCGTGGTTTGATTGATACAAATTTTTAAATTTCCGAAGATTGAGGGTCTTTTAAATGTGACAATTTGTTGAAAAATGTGAGGATGTGGTGTTTATTTGGGAAAATAATGATATGAGGGTAAAAAACTACGAATCGATAGCTATTCAAGAGGATGGTTGGTGATTTAGGTGAATCATCGATGATTCTTTGTGAAAGTTTGGGGAGGCTATAAAAGCCCTAGTTCGGTGGTGAACAATTCACTTTTGTGACTTATTTTTGTGAATTGGAGAGCTTTGAGGGAGTGAAAAAGGTGTTTTGGAGAAATTTTGTTGCCAAGTAGGCATAGGAAGCCCACAAAGGCAGAGGTGAGTACCTATTATTATTGTTTTGTTAGATTTTTTGATTATATTTTTCATTGTTGTGTGTACAGAGGGTTTATTTTAAACTCATTGGAATCATCAATGATTCATGATGATCACCAATGATTCAAGGAATCACCAATGATTTGTCTATGTTTGCTATAACTAGATTTATTTGTTAATGATGTTTTTGGTGAAGGTTTGATGAATTTTGATGATGTTTTGATGATTATTATGATAAATGTGGATTCTAATATGTGTTTTTGTATATTTATGATTACGGTGGATGTGAAACTAACCATCTATGATAGGATTCCAGTGATTCTAGAGGAGGTATGAGAGGATATGTCAGATGAAAATTGGAGACATGTAGAGATAGTGGGGTTTGTAGGGATGCGAGAATTATAGATAGATTCATAGATGTAGATGATTATTGTTGGCTTTGATGGAGAGATGGGATCCAGCCACATGCACATTTTACTTACTAATGAGTGATATTACAATCATGGTGGATGATGTTCATAGGATCATGAGACTTCCTGCTTTATGGAGAGGGAATTTATTATAGTCATGAGATAAAGAGGGAGGATGTGATGAGGATATTTTATGGAGATGATGTAGATGATGTGAGGTATAATTTAGCAGGTTTTTATTATCGTATTTATATTCTTCAAGGAGAGAGGGTTGTTCATGGATGACTATGTTGATGATGGGTATTTCTTACTTTGCTTTGCATGATTCCGCAGGGGAAATTTCCATGGATGATGATAGGGCTAGCCCTACGAGAGATGATGGAGTACCTGATTGTTTTTCTTGGGCCCCTGCATTATTAGCATAGACATATAGGGAGTTGTGGGCTTGGAAAGTCCACAAGAGATATGGGATAGATGTTGCGTTTCTATTATAGTGTTGGGATTTCAAGCACATCATTATAGCTTGTCTGCAGGGTTTACCATAGGGAGGTGTGGATATGGTTGGTAGATCGATAGGGTTTATGAGGTGGTAAGGGGATGTGGGTCATTCGAAGGGGAAGTAGAAGGTGGATCATTATAGAGATCTTTTGACAAGATTACAAGTGGGATATGTGTTATGGAGACCTTTTCTTGATTTTTTAGAGTGAGTATAGCTTGAGTTCGAGCTTGATGGGTTACAACAAAAGTCTTGGGTGTAAGGGAGTATAGGGGGATTGGGAGCTTGTCCATATTGGTAGTGTTAGGTGGAAATTTGGTTTGATTCGGGATATACGGGTGCCCTGGTATTATATAGACAAGATGAGGGAGATCTTTGCCGATACTCCCAAGGTAGTTGTGGGACATAATCCTATTATAGGGATGAACAGAAAACTATGGGTTTATATGAGCATGGAAATTTAGTGATGATTGATGATTTTGGAGTGATAGATGGTTACAAGTGGTGGTGGATAAGTGCTTATGCTAAGTCCGAGAGGACTCGGACCGATTCGAGAGGGGGAGGAGAGCGCATTCTCAAGTAGAGGGCGTACATGATATTATTGATGTTGGTGATGATTATTATTCAAATAAATCTTCTAGTTATTTAGACAACTTACATACATACTCTGGCTCAGAGATCTTCATTGCAGTGGTGCACACCTCAGTTGTCTCCTTGGCACATTCACTTGGTCACTCTTTCCTTACACACCCTTACACGCTTTACCTTATCCCCTTTCCAATTTAATTTTCCTCCTTGTTCCACTCTTACCTTGCACACATCTTCTACACATTCACCTTCTTCTTAGCAGCTATTTATCCTATGCACGCATCTTGCACTTTATTCAATCATCTAAGTCCCTGGCCCTCTCGCATGCCTCACACATTACATTTTAATAGTTACGCCTTGACCATATGTTCTCCACTCACCAGTTTTCCCCATTTCTCTCTGCGCGCCATTACGATTACACACACCTTCCTTCTGCCTTCTTCCCATGCCTCATTCTTTTACATGCATACCTTTGTGCCATTCCATGTCATGTCATTCTAACATGCTTGAGTGTGCCACAAGAAACCTATCAAATTGCACCAATAGGGTGCTGAATTCTTGCAACAAATCAATGAGTGACATGTGGCAGAAATGACAAGAAGATTTACACAGTTGGTCATCCTTTCAACCAATTTGTGTGTGCCATGTTTCTTGCATGTGCTAACGACTTTGAATTTTTTTTTACAGTCATATATTTTTCTATAGAGCTCCAATCGGTGCACGCCTAGTCTCAATCGATAGTTGTTGACGTAGGCTATAATGCTAGATATTCAAATTTAAATTCTTGGTGGATCTAGTAGGTGAGAAATGAGAAAACATATTTTTGGGAATTAATGAGAAAATATGATTGCTCCAACCACCTGATTTGATTTGATCCACCCTCTTTCCTTCTCCAACATGCCAAACAGACTTAGGGAAGTGCATTTGACATATTTGTAGGTGGATTTGTAGGCATTGAATGCTTCTTGTTGGTGGTTGCATTTCAAATTCAAATTTTCCCTCCTTTTTCTCTTCTTCTTCCATGGATTCATTTATAAATGTAAGAGTTGGGCTCATTGTTAATGTTGGACATTTTGGATCCTTATGCATTTTGCTAAGGAATTCATATTTTCTATATTCTGAGTTGTAGACCTCTATATCTGGCTTGTGCATGTGGATATTGACCTCTTTCACCATTGTAATAGTTATGTGCATTTCTAGAAGTAATGGAAGCATCATTTTGTGACTATTCTCTATCCTAAGTGTGTTTATATTCTTTATTCTTTCCTTTCTTTTACATTGCGTGCTTGTTGTGTCATTTACGTCTGTTGTAGTTCCCTTTTAGTTGTGTTCCATGAAACAGATATGTCAAATTCATCTTAATTGTGCTACACATGCCTAGCCTTCTTTCACACATTTCCCTTCACTTTTGATTAGAACAAATAGTGTTCATCCCTCTTTTTCTGGTGCTATCGCCTTCCTTAGATTAATTTTCCTTTCTATTATCCTTCTATCCATGATCCCTTGGAATTGTTAGCTTAGATTTACCCTTTAGCATTAGGAGTAGCAGCAGCAGTAGAAATAGATAGAGGAACCAACCATCTCTAGAGATCAGTCTCAAGTGCGCAAGGTCCCACAACTTGGAGACGGTCCCATTGTTGTCTCAAATGACTTGGTCCTTCCATATCCAAGACATAGGTGCAAGTTTGACCTCCAACAATGATGAGGAGGGTGATGAAGATGAGGAGGACCTTGAGGCTATATTTGCATAGTTGTGAGTTGAGAAGGCTACCATGGAGGTGAGAGGACAATTTACGGAGGGAGAGGGATGATTTGGTTGGAGTGAGGGCTTATTTGATTAGTGAGAGATATGGTGCCATTTATGAGTGCTTAAGGTGCAGCTAGTGCCGACCACGACTGATTGAGATTCTTATAGACAATAGTGAGAGACCTTGAGAAGGGATATTGGTATTACGAGGAATTTAGTAATTGGTTAGGAGTTGGCATCCCGAGCCTAGGCCAGTGGTCATGTGGGTGGATAGGGTATGGTTAACTATGCCAACTATCAATATTTACAAATGGAGTTGGCATGTTATGAGGATATGGGGATACATAACCTACCTAAAGTAGTTCTATATGCTGATCATATGGTGTAGTGAGGAGAAGCTCTTAGTGTTAGCGTGATGAGTGTGGTTCGGCCACCTTGAGGTCCAGATGGAGGAGCTGGAGGTGACGGTGGTGCGTAGGGAGGTGATGGTGTTATTCATGATAATGAGTATCTTAGAGGTGTCTAGTTTACAAGATATATGTGAATCATATTTATATTTTGATATGTATACAAATGACTCTTGTATGAATCCTTGATGTATAGATTTTGATGTGCGGAGTGAGGGGACTCCTTGATGATGTATTTGAGACTTTGGTTATATCTGTGTGTGTGTATGTGTGTGGTGATCTTATTTTTGGTTTGTTAATATGTTGATGGATGTTTTTATACGCTGTTGATGTGTTCTTGATGTTTATGGCTTGAAATGATTTGAGAGTTAATTTTATATGAACTTGAAATGATGACAAGGATTGATGTGACTAGAAATGTGATCTAAAATTTTATCAAAATGTATTTAGATTCTTAAGATAGGAGTAAAAATGAAATGATTGTGTTAATATTGGATTTTATACATACGTGATGGGTCTAATATTTGAAAGCACTTGCACTTTTTTCCTTAACAAATATTAACTTAAGATTATCAATCAAGTAGTTATAGACGAGATCTCGAGATAAAAGAAGTGAAATGATTAAACATACCTTCTTGGAACATGAAAGGGGGATATATGTAGATTGTTTGGGGAGTAAGGATCTCATATCAATAGTTTCTTAGAGAAATTCCCCAACTATACATATATATTTTCTTTTGACGTAAACCGATCAATGCGGGAAGTTTGCTTTTGATGGGAAAGCTGATCAATGTGGGAAGCTTTCTTAGGATGCTTTGATATTTAATTTTTTGAAGGGTGATCGATGCAGGAGCCTTTATATATGAGTATCCATCCTTTTAGGGAGTGGTCTACATTTTTTACTTTTTCTTTTATAGGTAGTCGTCCTTCGAGGGATCGGTATATGATTTTGTGGTAGCTATCCTTTGAGGGATCAATCTACTTTTTTTGGATTTTGATATTTGAATAGCTGTCCTTTGAGGGACTAGTCTATTATTATTTTTGACAAGATAATAAGCATCCATAGATATATTTTATTTTTTTAAAGATGAGGGAAAAACCCTAATGGACCATTTCATGGAGGGGAAGAAATATATACGTGACCTACACATATGTGCCCCATGACATGTTTTTGGTTAGTACATAAGGTAAATGGATGTAATGATTGTGGGGTTCTTTATAAGGAGGAACTTTTTCAAGTGAAATATGTGATAAAAAGAGCTATGGTGTTCATCTTTAAGCTATTTAAGGATAGTGAGAGGAAGCCATATACTTTCAAATCATTATGATGAGAAGATGACTACTTGATAGCGTGATGCAATCCTTAATATTACTAATGTCATGGCAATCAAAGGTTAACAATAGAAAGGTCACAAGTGTAAGGAATTTAAAGGTTATTTTTTAGGTATAGCATCAAGGGAGGCTAAGCAATACGATCCTGACCCATACTTGTGTGTAATGACGTATGGACCGATATAATTGGGGGAAAAATTTCCATGTTTACTCCTTTCTAAAGTAGTGACATTTTGATTTTCTTTTAGGATGAGATCACCTATGTTGAACTCATGTTCATTTACATGTTTATTGTATGCATGTTTGATGTGGTTTTGATAGATTTGATGATGTTTAAGGGTTGTTAGACATTTTTCATCTAATAATTTTAACTGTGCTAAGTGGTCTTGTTGATATTATTATTTGGGGATAAATACTTTGAGAGATACATAGAGTGATGGGATTTGAAATTCAAGGGGAAGAACTACCTTAGAGCCATAGACTAGTGAGAAGGGCATAACACTGTAGGATTATGGATGCTAGTTTGATAAGCCTAGAGAGTAAATCGAAACTCAACCCCGTAGGGGGAAAGGAAAGTACTTGGTAGAGACCAAAGCACACATAAACAAGTGGCTAGAAAATAAGTTTTAGTACAGTCAAGCATGCATGTAGAAGATGAAAAAACAATGTGTAAGCTAGAACATAAGTAGATAAAGAAAACACCCAAGAAGACAAACATAGAACACATAAAGTGGTTTGTGAACATGGGACACCATTCATGGTGTTGCCAACCACTTAAGGCCATAATTGCCGCAAACAAACAAATGTGTACACATAACAAAGGGCAAGGCCCATAAAAAATAATAAGAAATATCAAAAAATAAACAAGTATAGAAGTGAATATCCCTGCATAACAAATGCTGCACATGAATCACCCGTTAGCATGTGAGAAAAATAGTGAGTATATCAAAGTATATATAACATGATAATAGAAAGTGCTAAGTAAAAAATGAAACAATAACACACGTAGTGTACGAATGTGGATGCCCCTAATAGGTAGTGTATGAAGCATCGATACTACGTGTAGAAGCTCTTTATAGCCTATGATCACAAATAGAAAAGGATGTGAATGTGCATGTGTGTATGGTAAAGATAATGACATATAAGAGATCTATCTAACATGTGTAGTAAAGTGAACATGTAAATATAAGTGCAAGCAAGAGTAAATGTAACCATAAAATGCAATATGTTGTGGATGGATGGAATGGAATGTAGTATGGATGATAGGAGTTGCGTGCCCTTGAGTGAATGGATTTATATGCATTAAATTTTATTTAGTATGCCCCCTCAGTAGTCAAGAATGAACCATAAAAGAGAGTGTTCCATCGGGAAATGGTCAAACTATGTGAGGTGTGTAGCACACTATGATTAGTGTATATTAATGAAATGTGATATAGTGATGAACTATGTGTGACCCTATAGCGTTAGAGTGTATCATGATTAGATGAATAGAAATGAGGTGGAAATTTAGCCTAAAGCGTATACCATTAAACAATGTAAGTGAAATTGATGATGTAATCTATCACTAGATGATGCTAGGAGAAGTGACCCTATAGCCTAAGGCATATATCACTAATCCTAGGAATGTCACATGAGAAAAATAATAGTGAATGATGAACGTGTGAGGTATACCATCAATAATAAAATATGAACCGTGAGACTAGAGTGCGTCATTGGGTAGTGAGTGCAACATGTAGAGGTGAATATGCAAAATGCGTACTATGTGTGGTAGGATGA
The DNA here is from genome assembly GCA_018340775.1 of Taxus wallichiana var. yunnanensis. NCBI lineage: Eukaryota > Viridiplantae > Streptophyta > Pinopsida > Cupressales > Taxaceae > Taxus > Taxus wallichiana. Next base: position 985,661,089 of record CM031237.1, on the reverse strand, counting down.
ATAATATGTAATGTATTATGTGTGATAAATAATATGGAATGTTAGACTCATAGATAATAGGAATGTGACACATGTGTGATAGATCTTGTAGACACCTGTAGTTTGGCCAATGCACTATTATGACTAATATTGTGCTAATTGCACTTCTCCCTACAAACCGACGATACACCGCCGGTTCGACCTATCTAACTTTCTTCCTACGACATCCCTTTTGTCATTTTTCCTCTTGTAAACCATTTAAACAAGCTATAATAGCTTCGTTCTAACTACATTAGCTTCTTACTTTCTTCCAGTTAACTTCTACCACCTTCCTGGCCTCTCAATCCATTCCATTGGATTGATTTGACCCTTCAAAACTCTCTCCAAACCCTAATCACCTTCTAAACATGTTTAATTAAGCTTAAACATGGTTTGTCACTCCCTAAACCTAGTCAAAGTAAGTTTTGACTTGCTAAAAGTGTTTTTTGGAATTTAGTGTTTGTCCCACATGCACTCAAGTTTCCCATTTTCCCAAATGGAAAACTATATATAGGGCTAGACCCCCTCTCTCATTTTTAAGAATTCCTCCCTTCTTCCTAAGCATAGATTATAGTATTTTGCATCTAGGTTCTAGATTTCATTTCTAGTTTAGATATTGAGCTATTTACTTCATTTTTTGTATTGCTAATCCAATTTATAGGGTAAAGAGAAGAACCATTGGCTTAAAGGCCTATAATGGGGAGATCTCTTTCTCTTAATCACTAAAATTGATTGCTTAGGGCTTACTAGGTTCATTATTTTAAGCTTTCAAAGAATAGAGGTAGTTTTAATTAGCTTAAGTTTGAGTGTTTACTTCATAATGTATGCTAGTTAGAAAATATTTCTCATTTCTTATCGGATGGTCCACTGATTTGTTGCTTGAAGCCTTTGGGGATTCTTTAGGAATTCTTACCCCAAATCCATGGCTTCTACAACTTTTCTTTGAACACATTTGGCACGCCCGGTGGGACTCTTATGTCCATCCTCCATTAATGGAGGTCCTTTGAGTTCTTCAAAGTCCATTTTCAAGTTTTTTTAGTTTAAATCACTTGTTATTTCCTCATTTTTGTTTTAAACCTTGGATTAATGAACTCTATTTACATGCATTTGTGGGTTTAACATAGAAATAGGAAGCTTTGACTAACCAATAACCTGTTTGCTTTTAAAATTTTGAAAATCCATGTTTTTTGTAGGTTTTTTTACAGGCACACATAGGTGTTTTGAGGTAGCGCGTACACGTTGAGATACACACGTCTCCGTCGGAAAGGCTGCGTACCCGTCAGGGTGTCCTCTATGTTTATGAAATTTCTCTGTAGGGATGTGTCCATGTCTCCATTGGTCTATCTGCATCTCTGTCTCTCTAGATGCGTCTGTGTAATTAATGCCACTGTGTAAAAATTTTAGACTTCTTTTTACTTGGGCCACATATCCATCAGTAGGAGCGTGCACACGTTGAAACCCTAGCGTACCTGTTGGATCAGGGCACGTAGGCATTGGTGACTATTTTAATCTTAATAAACCCATGTAGGTGTTGGTATAGGTGCATACCCGTTGGTTAGGGTGCGTACATGTCGGTTTAGGTGTGCAGGTGTTACTGTCAAAAAAAAAAAAAATTCAATCTGTTTTAGTTGTTTCTTTGACATTTTTGATGCAGGTTTCTAAAGGTTGACAGGTTTTAAAACAGGGCTAACTCTTTAAAATTTTAGTTTGCATGATTAAGTGTTTTTCATTCCTTAGCTTAAATTAGGATTTGTGAAACGTGCGTATGCTCTCTCCTCGCACTTTCCAAAGTGATCTTGGAGATCAAAAGCACTTACACAAAATCTATTTTATATGTTAAAAACACTTGCTCTTTAAAGGATAAAGTAACATTTTTATGTGCTTTTAGTAGGATTTCCACTTTGCGTATGCTCTTCCTTCGTGCTTTCGGGCGATCTTAGGAATCAAAAGAAAGTGTGAGTTCTCTTTTACCTCAATCAGCAAATGAGAAAACTACTAACCAACTTGTTGTCTACAAAACCTTATGTTGGTCAAAGAAAGGTGTTAAAAATGAAGCGAAAACTTCTAATACACGTGTGTTTACAGATTTCCAAATGGTGTGCCACTTTTGAAAACACATTAAAATTAAAAAGATAAAAACACACCATATTTAACACAATGTATTGCAAGTTTTGGAAAATGGTAAGTCCATCTCCGCTTAATTGGAATGTAACCCTTTGACATAACGCCTTAAGCTATAACAACGGGGTGGTTCGGGAACCCCAAAGTAGTCCACCGTGACTAACCTCGTGGACAAAATGGGAAGTGCCTTGCTTACCCACTTGACTAGTACACCTTATGAGATAGCGTTACCGGTTGTCCGTGTGACAACCCCAGTGATAGTACATGTAGACACACTAGTTGCCTACTATTCTTGAAGGGGGTAAAGTAAAGTTGAGATACTCCCAAACTAGTTAGTGTGAATTTTTGGGTAAATTGCGCTCGCTTAAGACAACCTTGTAACACCTAGTTGAGAGAACTTATTAAGGAGACCATTTTGTCTAGAGGCCAACTTTACTAGTCCATTCACATCGTTTTCCATCACGAAGTGATAACTTGTTTGGATTCAACACCTTGTTTTTCAAACATGGTAACGAACCCATTCTAAGTTGGATCTAAGTGTTTTCATCATGAATTTAGACAAACATATTACTTAGCTTAGCTTCCTTCTCATTTTTCAAATGAGGTGAAGCTCTACCCAAAGTGAAACTAAGTCTATTTTCACACATTCTTGATCTACACCCATGTGTTCGTACTTTCCACGTTGGAAGTCAAATAGAGGCATACTTTACGTGTCATGTCAAAGATAGTGCTAGCTAATTTTTTGTACGTTTACACTCATCCATGTTTACGGCTGGGGTGTTAAACGACTAAAGCGGGTGGGTACGTTTTCACGTCTTTGGCAGTCCTACGATCTTGATTTCAGGATCTTCATCATTGTTGTTGCAGTCAGTTTTGTCATTCTATCTCTCCCTAGTTTGTCGACTTTTGCTTGCATTTTAGTCGTTTAGTATTGGCATTTACATTACATCTCCCATTCTTTGGGCACGTAGTATAAATCCCTCTATTACATGGTTACGCTGCTTGCATCATCACAAACTTCTTGTTATACCTTCTACTTGGTTTTAGTTTTGACGTCATCTAGGTTTTTTTGACGAGTGTTGATAACACATTATATATATCGTCATGATGTTGTCTTGATATCGACGCCTTGCTTGCTTGGTTGAGATAGCTTGATAGTGTTGTTACTGTTGTATCTAATTGTGACTTCCACTTTTCAATACACTTGGCTTGTTGTCAGTACTTGAGTCAGTTCTAGGTATACCTTGTTAGAGGACTTTGTCAGTATTGTGCTGATATTCAAGCCTTGTTAGATTTCTAACTTCAGCCCACATATCTGGTACAACATTGTCATTCATCTTGGTCTTTTAAGTATAGATTTGACATAACACAACTTAGGTGAGTGGTACATTTTCATCTGTCCATATCAGTATCCTTTGAAAACTAGTAAACATAGTGTTGCATCTGAGTATTGGCTAGTAATGCCTAGAATTTTCAAAATGGCAACAAAATCCAGTGAGCTTAATGCAGGAGCTAATCCTTTCGATGATTTCCCCTTTAGCGGGAACAATTTAGGACCACTCTTCTCTCAAGTCAAAGATACGGAGATGTTAATCGATCATAGTGGAGAAGAGTCAGACTCTTCGGGAGAACAACAAAGGTTAGACCTAAATAGATTTGACGAGCTCTTATATTATAACAAAGATCAAGTACTCACGAGAGTCTTGGCATTAGGAGCTAAACTTCCACACGAGCGTGAAGAAGAAACAAAGGTTGTTGACCCTAACTTAGGAGAGAAAAGATTCATCTTAGACAGATAATCCTTTCGATGTGGGATATGCATCCACTTCTGGGCAACATAAGGCCGTTGTTGAAGGTGAAACATCACGTAAACCTCACTTTAAGGCTTTGCATAAAGTAAAAACTGGGTGGAAGGCCTCCCCTCCTCTCGACATTTGATGAAGAAGAGGATCCCCTGGTTGAGGAGGAGACCCTCCAAAAATAGATCTTGAAGTTGAGTCAGAAATTAGCGAACCTAGGTGCTTCAAAAAGAAACATAGGTAAAGACAAAGACAAAAATAAACTTAACAAGTTTCAATTTGATCCACATACAGACTATACCTTTAAAGCAACTCAAGCTCAAAGGTCAATATCGCCTACTAAGGAGAAACTCATCCAGGATGAATTGAAATCTATGAAAGATACGATCACAACATTACAACAGGGAAATATAGGCCAAAACAGAAAGTATCTCTACGAAGAACTATGTCCTTATCCCTTCGATAAAGACATGCTACTACAGCCCTTTCCTAAACATTTCACTATTCCAAAGCTTGACAAGTACAAAGGAAAAGGTGATCCCCACGATCACATCAAAGACTTTTACATGGCTTGTCAAGAGGTCGCCTACAATGATAATTTTCTAATATGACTCTTTCCCCATAGTTTGGGAGCTTTGGCGATTGAATGGTTCTGTAGCATACCTAAAGGATCTATAACAATGTGGCCAGCACTAGCAGAAAAATTTGTGTGGCACTATTCTTTCAATATTGAAAACAATGTCATGATGAATGACCTTTGCAATGCAAAGCAAAAACCTAATGAAACCTTCACGGGTTTCTTACAATGATGGAGAGCACTGGCTAGTCGCTTCCCTTGTGCTTTACCTGAAAAACAATTAGTGAGCATTTTTGTTCCTAATTTAAACTTGGAGATAGCCTTCCATCTTCAGATGCATTGTGGATCTAACTTCAAGGAAGTTATAGAGAAAGGTAGCCAAATTGAAAAGGCTCTTATTACCAAAGGAACACTTAAACCCTTTGTCAAAGACAAACATGAGGCCAAATCTGTAGACAAACCTAAGTTCTTTAATAAGAACAAGCACGTCATCGGTGATGGAATTACTGACTCCAAAAGAGTCCAAGCTGTGCAGACAGGTCTACTTTTGAAGCTTTTGCAAGGACCTCATCCCAAGGCACCTACAAAATGTATGTTCACAACATTGAGCGAACCCCTGACTGCTATATTAAAACAATTAGATGATGCTAAAATGGTAGAGTATCCAAGTACCACAGTACCATTCCTAGAAAATGCTCCAAAACTTGGTTGGTATAAAGACCATGAATACTGTGACTTCCATCGTGTCAAAGGACACAAAACAGATAGATTTCTATGGTGAAACATTTCATACAAGACCTCATTGAAGAGGGAAAGATTGTCGTAGAATCACCTCCTGATTTAGGACAGGGTCCTAATGAAAAAATGGGCATATACAAAGAACCTTTTCCCAATCACACAGATAAAAAGAAAAGGAAACCAGATCACAAGCAGGCCTCTAATGACTATCACACTGCTGCATATGTTTACCCTAGTGATGACAGTCCATTCGACTCCCTTATAGGTTGCATCCATTCACCTGATGAATGAGTAAACACAATCCAAATTCTCAAAAAGAGTTGTGTAGTTGGAACATGACGTGCTCGCTTAATCATACCTAATCCAATACCAACTACCCAAAGCCAATATAATTTACTAGACCAGCTAGAGAAAACACCAGCTAAAATATCCATTTTAGACCTTCTTAAAATCTCTACTACTCACAAGGATATATTGTACAAAACATTATAGAATTTCGAGTCTCTACGAGGTAGATCCCACGCACTTGCAAGCTATGGTCACCCACCTTGAACCCGCTGATCATATCACTTTTGATCACAATGCTATCCCACGTAACAACCCTGAGCATAATTTGCCTCTCTATTTAGAAGTGGTCGTTACCCATCGTAAGATTAAAAGAGTGCTTGTGGACGGGGGATCTGGTCTAAACATATGCACATTGAAGCTAGTCAGGTAGCTAGGCCTTTCAGAAATGGATCTGGGAGCTAAGACCATCACCATCATAGCATATGATAATGAGGAGAGAGAATCTGCAGGTACTATTATAGTGCCCATGGAAGTAGGTCCAACCTATCATGATACGACCTTCCATGTCCTGGATTTAGATCTCCCATATAACATGCTCTTGGGGCATCCATGGATTCATGCCATGCAGGCTATCCCTTCGACATTTCATCAGTGTATCAAGTTGTGCCATGAAGGGCATATAGTCACTATCTCGGGTGATCCTGAGCCATTCACTCACTGTCGGGCGTTGCATAGTTTCTCTTGTGTAACCTATGAGTTCCTTCATGCGGATGTTGTCATCCCTCTTAAAACAGAAGCTATGAAGAATCGGGTGGACTCAGAATTGCTCACACCTTATAATCAGGACTTCCCTTCTTTGGTCAATCCTTTTGCATCTTGGGAGGCTACATCAACAAAATATGGCCCAGGAGAGCCATTTACTCTTGAACAAGCATTATTAATTTTAGACTTATCAGTGTCACCTAGGACACGGGGTAAGCCCTATTTTCAGTTCAAAAGTACACGAGAACCATGTTCAGAACCATTGGATAAATTTGTTCATAGTGGCCTCCTGTCCAAAGAAAAGATGTTGGAGGATCCCATTAGTAAGGTGCCAGAAGGAACCATGGCCTCATGCCATCAAGTGCCTCAGTATACTAAAGGACACCGCATGATGTTTGTCATGGGTTATAAAGGATATAGATGTGGAGCCAATGCACAAGGCCGTCTAGAACCTATTCCTACTCGCCGTTTCAAATCTGACAAGCATGGTCTTGGGTTAAAATCCCAGGATGCTCAACCCGTCGAGGTTGATGCTACCTTTTCTGAGTGTGAGGATGTTTTGTATAATGTGGATAGCGATACAAGTTCCCAATGTAGCCTCTATGAAGATTTGGCTTCCACGAACCTATTCCCGAGTCAACCATCCTTACCCTATCTGAATCCATCCCTTCAACCAATTATCAAGTCACCCTAGTTTATCTTGAACTTGTAGATTGGGACCAACAACTTTACGTACCACTTGATATCTTCGAGAATGATGAAGCATTCATGGAATTCATGGGACTCAGGGATTTTCTTCCTGCTGGGGACCACAAGAAAGGATTCCAAATTCAGTTAAACACATGTGCATACTTCGGAGAAGAGGCAGAGATGTGTGGTCGCTTGGGTAAGAATGTTGTGAATAAAAGTAAAAATACTTCAGAGCAGCCTAGTACAAAGAATAAACGGAAATCTCACAGTGACAAACTCTTTGAGACAATTATAGAAGAAAAAAAAAAAAGCACGTGGATAAAATAACTTATCCATTTGAAGATGATAAAGAGCTACCTCAAGAGGTTGATCTCACCCTCCCTCCTAATCCTACTAGAATGGAGGACGCATCTAAGATGCTCATTGAGGAAACCATCAGTGTTAACATTGGTTCAGAGGATTTACCCAGGATGATCAAGTTGGGGCTTTGCTCTCAGCTCAGGAACAGAAAGTATTTGTGGAACTCTTAAGAGAATACATTGATATTTTCGCATGGACATATTTAGATATGCCTGGCTTGGATCCAAGCACTAGTTGTGCACCCAGACACCAAGCCCATTAAATAGAAACTGAGGAAGATGCATCCTACAGTTGCACTTCTTGTCAAAGAAGAATTGGAGAAACTCTTGGCTGTAGATTTTATCAAACCTATTGATTACTCAGATTGGATCTCCAATATAGTTCTAGTACAAAAGAAACCCGTTGGCATTAGGATCTGTATTGACTTCCGTGACATCAATAAAGCATGTCCTAAAGATGATTTTCCTTTTCCAAACATAGATATGATCGTAGACTCTACCATGGCTATGAGATGCTATCCTTAATGGATGGCTTCTCGAGGTATAATCAGATAAGGATCGTAGAAGAGGATCAGCACAAAACTGCCTTCATCACTCCTTGGGAACCTTTTGTTACAAAGTCATGCCATTTGGACTCAAAAATGCTGGGGCTACTTATCAACATGCTATGACTGTCATTTTTCATGATATGATGAATGATATTATGGAGGACTATGTGGATGACATATTAGCTAAATCAAAGAGCAGAGAAGAGCACCCAGAAGTGCTTAGACGTATCTTTCAGTGCCTCAGGGACTACAAGGTTCGTCTTAATCCTAAGAAGTGCGTCTTTGGTGTATTATTAGGAAAACTCTTGGGATTTATAGTATCATAGAGAGGGATAGAAGTGGATCCCGCCAAGGTCACTACTATTACGGACATGCCTCCACCCACCACTCTTAAACAACTCAGAATTCTACAAGGAAAGATCCAGGCTATTCGCCATTTTATTTCTCAGCTTATGATAAATGTCATCTGTTTATACATCTTTTGAAAAAGGATGTTGCTTTCAAATGGGGGCCTGAATGTCAGAAGGCATTTGCTCTGCTCAAGCAGTACCTTGTAAATCCACCTGTGTTGATGCCCCCTACTCTGGAGAGCCTCTCCTTTTATATATTTCTACTACCCAATTTGCTATTGGTGCACTGCTTGCCCAATACGACCTTGGCCATAAGGAGAGAGAGTTTTTATTACCTTAGCCATACATTGATTGCCTATGAATTGAACTATTCACAGATTGAAAAGGCCTACTTGGTAGTCGTCTTTACATTTCAGAAACTCTACCATTACCTCCTTAACAATAAAACTAAACTTATTTCCAAGGTTGACCCTCTTAAGTACCTCTTATCCAAACCCGCCTTAACAGGCCGAATGGCTAATTGGATCATTCTTTTGAGTGAATTTGAGATAGAGTTTGTAAATCAGAAGTCCTTAAAAGGATAGGTATTGATGATCAGTTGGCAGAAGCACCTTTACTAGGAACAGAGCCTTTGTGTCTAGATCTCCCAGACACATCTATGATGTATATCGAAGAATCCGCGGAATGGAAGATCCATTTTGATGGATCATTTACTTTTCATGGATCAGGAGTAGGAGTGGTGCTTATTACTCCCATAGGAGATATTATACCAAGGGCATTCCGGTTGGGGTTTCCTTGTACCAATAACATTGTAGAGTATGAGGCACTCATTGCTGGCCTCAAGCTAGCTATCACTTGGAACATCAAACAACTGTGAGTTGTTGGAGATTCTCAGCTCATCATTAAGTAGGTCAATGATGAATACAAGGTTAAAGATGAAAAACTTATTCCCTATAAGAAGATGGTTGAAACCCTGAAGGAATATTTTTCACATGTCATATTTGAACAAAAACCTAGATCTCATAATAGATCTATGGATGCCATGGCTACCATAGGCTCTCTCTTGTGCATCCCACCTGAAGAGAGTAAGATGCCTTTCTTTGTGGAACACTTACAGATGCCGGCATATGATATGCCTAAATCTGTTTAGCATGTGAAGTTGTTGGTCCCCTATCCCCATGGTATGACCCTATTTACCAATACCTACAAGATGGAACCTTCCCACCTGACATTACCCATTCAGAGAAAAAATCCCTTATCCACCGCATTGCCCATTATACCCTCCTAGGAGGCACCCTTTATCATCGTGGCTACGATGGGAACTTGCTTCATTGTCTAAATGTTACTGATTCGGTTCACGCAATTAAAGAGGTACATAGTGGTATCTGTGGGGCACACACTAGTGGCATGGTGCTAGCTAAGAAACTATTGAGAGTAGGCTACTATTGGCCTACCATGGAATCCGATTGCTGCAAATTCGTGAAGAAATGTGAACTTTGTCAAAAGTACAATAATCTCATACATGCACCAGCACAGGCATTACAACCTATTACAACGCCTTGGGCTTTGTCAAAGTGGGGTTTAGATCTCATAGGGAAGCTCCACCCTTCTTCATCAGATGGTCATACACACATCATAACTGCCACTGAGTATTTCACTAAATGGGTGGAGGTTGTTCCTCTTACCTATGTCACCGGTGCGCAAATATCCAAGTTTATCATGAACCATCTTATATGCCATTATGGTATCCCCTCGGCCATTACACTGATAATGGTAAATATTTCAAAAACAAGACGGTAAAAGCCTTGTGTCAATGCTTTCATATCCAACTTAAATGGTCCACCCCCTATTACCCTCAAGGTAATGGGCAGCAGAGGCTACAAACAAAACTCTTGTGCACATTATGGAGAAAATGGTTAGTAAAACTGGTCGTAATTGGCACTTGCAAATCCATCCCGCCCTCTGGGCTTATCGAACCTCCATCGCACCCCTACTGGTGTGACCCCATATTCACTTGTCTATGGCACTGAAGCCATCATACCTTTGGAAGTGGAGCTTCCCTCCCTGAGAATATCTCTCAGGGACTACCTCGACAAAGATGAAGACTACAGAGTTGCTCGCCTGGTAGAGTTGGAACTGTTAGATGAACGGCGTATCAGAGTGCTTAATCACCTTAAAGTATATCAAAATAGAGTATCCAGAGGATACAACAAATGCATCATTCGTAGGGAATTTGATGTAGGTGATCTTGTACTGAAAGAAAATTAGAAGAATACCACCAAAGACGAGAAAAGAAAGGTAAATTTGAGGCCAATTGGCTCGGTCCCTATGTGGTGACCGCTAAATATGGATCAGGGGCATATAGACTTGCCTATTCAGATGGTGAAGAGCTTCCAGAGCCCATGAACACCATTCACCTCAAGCACTTATATGCTTAGGCATGGCTGGAATATTGAGATAAGAAACTAAAAAGTAGAAAACAAAGAAAAAAAAAAGCAAAAATTGAAAAATTGAGAAAAAGTAAAGAAAAATAGGTCATCCTCGTGTGAAAACCATGCAATTGTGGCGCAGTGGGCATGTCCTTTTGTGAAAACTAGTTTTCAGCACTCAAGGAAGGTTTCTCGTACACAAGTCACTCTTGCGACAAGATGGGTAACTCTTGCCACTTGCTAAATTCCACAGTACTCTGGTTAGGTCTAGGATCGGACCTTAACCTCCTTGCGGGACTCGTGATCGGTTTACTTACGCTCTATCTGTGTGAAGGATGTGGCCTATTTGTATATTCCCACATCGCATTGGGGCACATTCACATTCCACTTCATCGTACACTAACACGTGGAATTTGACCCTTTGTATATTCCCACATCACGTTAGGGGCATTCCACGTTTCTTTAAAGCTTGTACATTGCTTTCAGAACATGACCTTGAAAATACAAAAACATTTGAAAAGGGTACACAAAAGCCTAAACATCTAGAAAAGTTCCCTTCTTAGGGATGCAACTATGTTAGTTTCACAACGTTATCTTAGGGAAACCTAGACAACGATGTAAACCGTAGTCTTAAAAAACTTATCTTATAGATAAACCCAAAAACATTAGAAAATATGTCAATGCTGTCCCGCAAAAACAAAGTGGTAGTTAGATTGCTTTTAGTTGTTGTTTTGTATAGTTTTAGTGTACTTAGCTTGTTGTGTTGTTTGTTCTTTGAATGATTCTTTGCTTGCCTTATATTAGATCTTGTTAGGTTTAATTGTGTGTTGCGTTGCATTCATTGTTAGGACTTTCATGCTTGTAATTAATTGTTGTATGTTTCTTTGATTGTTATGTGCATTTGTTAGAACTCATTTTTACTTGCTTAGATTAAAGTGTTAGATTAATCTTCATTTTTAGTTGCATTGCATTGTGTTGCATGTGTATATTTGTTTAGTTTTGTTAACTTTTGCTTGTGTGTTTGTTTAGCACAGTTGTTTGTTATCACATCTATCATCTATCATTTCATCACATTTATCACATCATTTACTACATCATATATACAAAAATGCTAAGTATTACATCATGCATGTATGCTAAGCTAATCATCACATATCGTATCATCAATGGGGGCAAGAGGGGTTGCACATGATCACTAATCTATCCCCGCACCAATATCATCTAGTATCATCCCAAAATACTAGCCATATGGAATCAAACATCTCATAAATAAAAACACATGATATCAAATACACGAGTATATCATCGCTATGAAAGAAAAACATGTACATCTCTACATCTGAAAGTATGTCACATACATGAAGAGGAAAAGATACAACATGAACATCAATGAAACATAATTACCATGACAATATATCACTGCATGACAAGATATACAAGAAAGTGTCCATATGGTACATGTATAATAAAAATCTCTAGTGTCAAAGTCCGGTATATACAAAATGCTCTGTCCATCTGCCATATAAAAGGGGCAGGGATCAGATACTAAGCCTGCATACAGAGGCATGGTGGTACATAACAAAGGTACCCACATCGATCAAAATCGGGCCTTCATCAAGAGGCATCCACAAAGAATCTAAAGAATCTATACATAGTCAAAACTCACCTTCATAAGAGGCATATACAATGAATACATACATATATCATGGCATGAGTAGGAGACTCAGCCACAACTCTCACCCTCACTGGGGCTGCTGGGACCATGTCTTGGAGGACAGAATAATGGAGGCTATGATGGGCCTACCCCTGAAGAACCTGCCAACTATGGGGGAAGACCCTGTGTACCCCTCTATTGTGTACTCGGTTGTGTGTCTGGCTAATGTACTGACTGGCCGACCTTCATGATCTAGAGCCTGTGTGGCTCACATCAAGTTGGGCATAAGGCGTCACTCACTCTACTGCTGGAACTACTCGAAAGTAGGTTGTCCTGTAATAAAGAGCCTCGCCTGTGGCCCTGATAGTGTCACGTATCAAATCATCATCTCCTATGGCTAAGGCTGCTGTAGGGTGGCATCACGCTCACCTATCAATCGACCTCTATTAGCATCAGCCTACCTAGTAGCAGTAGCCTCTTGATCTCTCTCCAAAGTGTGACACTCTGTAAATTGCTATGGGCCTGGTCTCTCTATCAGATAGGTTTGTCCCTTGGCTGTACGTGTCATCGTTGAACCATGACGCTATGTAACTAGCTCTGTGCCTGGCCTAAGGCACCCACTAACTGAGTGCCCTATGCTGCCAACTGTGTAATCTGACCCTACCATACGGCCCTACCACTGCCCTCGTGTGGTGATACCTAGCCTAGTCTCTCTTGGTAGTCAAAACTGAACCTATGCCTGCTCGATCTCTCTCTCGTGGCCACAGAAGCCGTACTCACTATCTATTGCGGCCTATAATCGCCATCAGTAGTGCAGTAAGCTATCCATCACCACCTCCTGGGGCCTGAGGAGGTGGACCTACTATGGTAGAACCTGTTGTAATGGAACATATATGCCCACTGGAATGCCTATTGGAGGCAATGAGACCGGATTAGGGCTTGGTGTGCCTATCTAGGTATAGGCCTAGGACCCTGTACCTATGGCTATGGGGCCCTGCCTCTAACTCGATGTTGTGCATCGGGGCCACCCTCGTCATCTAAATCATCATCATTGGTACCACCTCTAGCGCCATCATCATCACTAGGTGGCCCCACTGGGGGAGGCCTCATGCCTACCTCATATGCTGCCCTCGAGAATGGTTAGCCTGTGTGGAATCACACCATGGTACTAGGGTGCATACTCTGCTGTGCACCCTGGATCTTGAACCTGCCTCAAAGGTACCCATGCAATGGGTACCACCTGTGTAAAACTAGCCCAGGCTCTGTCAAAGGCTATCTGTGGCCCCATGTCAAAATACTCATGTGCCCTCCACGCATACCACATATCGGGCCTCGGAACATCCTGTGTGGTGCCAAACTATCACTGGCATCTATCAACCCTGTAAAACTCCCACATATAGCTATGGCTGCCCATGATAAAATGCTCTACTCTGGCTATAGATAGCTCTCGGGCATCCTCAGCCACTAGAAATGTTGGTATGGCCTCCATACCATGGCCGCCTATTGTAGGTTGTCAAGCTCTCGATGATAGGGATAGGGATCACCCCTGTAAGGCCAAACATCATCCCCGACTGGGACCCAACCCATGGTAGATGGCTCCTCTGGAGCCCAAACTCTCGAGACACCTAAGGGGCACCCGATAGCAATGTGATCCTAGGCCCATATCATGAGGAGCCTAGCCGGGCCTACCATCTTCTGATGGTAGTAGGTGATAAGATGTAGATCCTAGTAAAGATGTGCCAGAATGCATTGGCCCAGCAATAAGTCTCTCCCTGTATCAATCCAAGTATGACCCCAAGTAGTCCAAGAGGGAATGAGGAACTAGTCTTGTCAGGGAGTAAAACTCCACTGACAAAGGCCATCATATAAACCATGACCTGATCTAGAGAAAGGTCCTTAATGCACCATGATAAACACATCGTCATCTCGTGCTGAGGTAGCATTAGGACCCCGAACAACTATGCAATGCATCCATCCAACACTGCTCTGTCACTCACATACTAAATGGGCTAGCCAATGATGGGAATGTGCATGATGTGCCAGAAATCCTCCAATGTAATGGTAATCTCCCTATAGGAATCTGGAAGCACTGGCTTTGCCATCTCTCTGCTATGGCTGTGAGAAGGCCGTGGTCCAATGTGATCTGGGGCATGTCAGCCACATAGGCTAACCCTGTGACATAAAGGAGGATATCTAATATCCCCCTATCTCCATCCTTGAACTATGCCTCTATCATCTCAAGGTGGCCATATCTCTCCCGCGTCTGAAGTGTGGGTAATCTATGCTACAAGATCAAAACAAGTGTTAGGCACTTATCTAACTTCTAGCTATCTTTCTAAGGAAAAATGGTTCGCTGAGTCCTTTAACTTACTAATTTCCTTTTTCTTCTAAGTTCTTCTAATTTTTCTCCTCTGCACTTTGCTATTTTATTGCTATAAGTTTTTTTTCATTTTTTTCAGACGCATGCGCGCCGCCTTTCTTTCGCACGCACGCGCATCCTCCTCGACGCACGCGCATCCTCCTCGACGCATACTCACCCTAACCAACGCGTACGTGCCCCCTACCTTTTCTTTTTTTGTGTATGCCACATAGGATGCCAATGCACCTAGTGTAACACCTACACATCCCTCCGGTGCGCGCGCACGCATGCGCGCATCCGTTCAGTAGAAATTCAAAAATTCCCCAGCGCTTTATGCACTTAGTTTGACGTGACGCGCGTGCGCATGCATCTGTTTCCCCTCTTTGACGGATATGCATGCATGTACAACATTTTTCAACGCATACGCTGTGTGTATCCACTTTATCGATGCGTACACATACGTGTCCCCATATTTTGACACATGCGTGCACACATGCATCTTTTCCCACCTACCTACCCTAGAAATGACCTAAAAGCATTAAATGTGTAATTTAAGAGAGAAGGGATAGACCACTCATGAAGGGTCCATCCACAGGGTCTTGTTGGTACTCTTGGATCCGGTCTACTCACCTCCGTCTCATTGGTAACCTCTCCATTGCACTCCAGGCTCTCTCGCTGACACCTCACGGTAAAAATTTACAAGGGCTCTGGTACAAATGAATTGATCATGATTGTTTTTACCCCCGGGTGGGTATATTAACTCATCATGGTGCCCCTAGGGCATGTTTTCTTTGTCGTGGTCATTCTAACCTTCTTCTACCCACCGTGATAATTATTTTATTATTAAAATAATTATTTTTATTAATTTTCACATGTTGGGGCACTTTGTGCTACCCTGCGGACACTTCCTCTTAACCCTGAGCATTGTTTACGAACCTTACAGGTGTTTTCCTCTGTTTTGATTCCTCTTTTTCATCTATCTACCTCCCGTCGTGAAAAATAATTATTTAAAATAATTATTATCACCATGTCTTTCTTTCCATGGGGATCCCCTTTTGGCTCTTTTGCGGCCTCGCCTTCCCCTGTTCACTGCGCGTACTTTTTTAGAAGATATTTGATCTTTTGAATTCTTCTGACCGATCAAAAATTTTAAAAATTGTAAAATTGATTCAGAAAAATAAAAAACAGTATAAAACTTTGAAAACAACCTAAAATCGGTAACTTGACTCATTTTTCAATTTGAAATCATGGTCTTTACATGTGTGTATCTTGTTGGCATTTTCACATGTTTTAAAACAACTTGTGAATCACCCTGATCTACAATCATTTACAAAAGACCACTGCTTACTTCATCTGTACTCTGGGGCACTATTAGTTGCTTGTATTGTTTCGTCATGCACGTTGCTTTTTCATCGGACCCAAGTGTCCTCCGTCATTTCCCTTGCATGTGCATATTGCTTGGGGCATCATTCTTACCCTTGTCGTTTATCAGAACATTTGGGACTTCAGCTTGATAACAAAATATTTGTGCAACCTTCTTGAACGTTGTTGGTTTAAGTGTGTGTGACTGTACTTATTTCCCTATTACATGAGTTTGTTTACTTCTCGTATTGTGTTACATGTTTGTATGTTGCGTAGAGTTGGCATTTTAGCAATAGATAGTTGTTTTGTATCTTGGCTTTTCATGTCACTATACGCTTCTGTTGTATGCTCACATTTTTAATAAGGACTGATGAGGAGGTCTCTAAGCAAAATGATGATTTAAATAGTGGATACAATTGATTTGTGGATAGCTCAATATCTCTTTTCTTGTTTCTCATCTTCTTCTCTTCACACTTCCCCATTCTTCTATCTATGTCTCACCTTTTTCGAGCATCGATCAACTTCTTTCATCACCCCATCGACACTCGAGGGGGCATCCTTCATCCTATTAATTTTTCTTCTATCCCTTCAAAAATTTTCTTCTCTTTTATATTTGTCTACTTTCTTCAAAGTGATGTAACTTACATCACCTCAAAGAGGGGCAAATGTAGACACCTGTAGTTTGGCCAATGCACTATTATGACTAATATTGCACTAGTTGTGCTTCTCCCTGCAAACCGATGATACACCGCCGGTTCAACCTATCTAACTTTCTTCCTACGACATCCCTTTTGTCATTTTTCCTCTTGTAAACCATTTAAACAAGCTATAATAGCTTCGTTCTAACTACATTAGCTTCTTACTTTCTTCCAGTCCACTTCTACCACCTTCCTAGCCTATCAATCCATTCCATTGGATTGATCTGACCCTTCAAAACTCTCTCCAAACCCTAATCACCTCCTAAACATGTTTAATTAAGCTTAAACATGGTTTGTCACTCCCTAAACCTAGTCAAAGTAAGTTTTGACTTGCTAAAAGTGTTTTTTGGAATTTAGTGTTTGTCCCACATGCACTCAAGTTTCCCATTTTCCCAAATGGAAAACTATATATAGGGCTAGACCCCCTCTCTCATTTTCAAGAATTCCTCCCTTCTTCCTAAGCATAGATTATAGTATTTTGCATCTAGGTTCTAGATTTCATTTCTAGTTTAGATATTGAGCTATTCACTTCATTCTTGTATTGCTAATCCAATTTATAGGGTAAAAGAGAAGAACCATTGGCTTAAAGGCCTATAATGGGGAGATCTCTTTCTCTTAATCACTAAAAACTGATTGCTTAGGGCTTACTAGGTTCATTATTTTAAGCTTTCAAAGAATAGAGGTAGTTTTAATTAGCTTAAGTTTGAGTGTTTACTTCATAATGTATGCTACTCAAAAATCTTGCTCATTTCTTATTAGATGGTCCACTGATTTGTTTCTTGAAGCCTTTGGGGATTATTTAGGAATTCTTACCCCAAATCCATGGCTTCTACAACTTTCCTTTGAACATAGATACTAGTATGATGTGTAGATGTGAAAATGTTGAAATATGAATGATGTAGTATGCAAAATGTGAGATGTACTCTAAGATGTGTGATGAGACGTAATGTGTAATACCTATTGTGTAGTGTATGAGGTTCATGTGTGGTATGCCCTCAACAATTAAGTGCGAACCAAAGCACAAGAGTGCATCATAGGGTACCAAGGTGACAAGAGTCACCTACCAAAGAACAAGTTTGTGTGAAGTGATGGAAGCATGTGTAGACACCTAAATTTGGTTACATTCCCTTAGCCTCGAAGATAATATAATTAAACATGGGCACCTAACCATGGCCCCCTTTCACCCCATATTAATAATTAATTTAATTACTTTAATTAAATTAAATACCCATCCTCATAATATCCATCATTTTATTACCTTAATTGACCTAATTTCCACCTCACCTAGACACCTCATCCAACCACCTCACCATAGACCTATTCTTGGCATGTTTCTATAACAAAAACAACTAAGTATTGCTTGCATTAATGAGATAAGATTTGGTCTAACCCTAAAATCAATTCCTAAGATCTCTCTAACCACATTCCCGCTCATTAGAAGGGAAGCTTCCATCCTGATCCACAACAAAAAACCAACTTGGCCCAAGAAATTAGAAAGATATGCCCATTTTAGTAAACCTAGGGAATCCCACCTTAACCAATGTCTGGTCAAGACAAAACCATCATCGGTTACCATTTATTCACCTTAGCAACCTTGTTTGAGAGGTTGGCACATTCTAGACTAGAGGAGAATGAGATCAGAGTTGCATGTAAGTAGAACCAACATCTTTTCGTGCATCTAGGCATCCAGAACCATCATCCAAATAGATCTAGGAGCATTGCACCCATGGTAGCATTCCGGGAAGCAATGCCACGACACCAAACACCATTTCTCTCGATAAATCACCTCACTATAAGCAATCAAACCTACATCACAAGTAAGTATCTTGTTAACTAGAATTCTTCTATTTTCATTCTAGTAGGCTTGTTACCTCCATTATTAGCTTCTACTTGAACTCTCACTTCCTCACCATTTATCTCCATACAATTTTGATCATTCCTTCACCCACACCATATAATCACCCATACCTAACTGTTAGAAATCTCTGAGTATTTCTAACGCCTCTCTAGACCTACACCCACTCCTCACCATCTCTGGGTCAGTCTCAAACAAATCCCTAAATCATGAACTAGTGAGTTATTGAAAACCCATAATAACCATCATCGGTTATCACTAAACCATCATCGGTCATACCAGACCGATGTCGGTCTCTATGTTTTGTACTCTGCCCAAGAACAAAGCCAAACAACCTCCTACTAATTGACCTAAATAACCCAGAATCAAACCCTGACCAGTCCCAGTACTTTAACAGTCACCTCACCCTTTAGATCCAACTATAGCCTAGCCTGTTGTGATTTAATTTGCTTATTGTACTTGAATGAGATATCTAAATCATATCAACTATGTAGACAACTTTATTTTGTTCTCGCATTAATTTATATTAAACAGTGGATTGAAATCCATCTAGGAAGTATCACACTTCCACGAGGAACTAGCATACGCTAGGCCGTCCACTATCATATATCATTTAACTCCTCTTACGTGGTCTTGTTTTCTATTACAGGTAGTTCCTCCTAGCCAAAAGGAAGATCTCACAATCGACATTGGATCAAGAAGTCAGAATGCACACAACAACCATCAAACAACCTATTTAACAGGTATTCCTCCTAGCCTTTACCCTTATCTGTTTCATCATTCAAAACGTAAAGAAAATGGTGAAACATTTTGGCATGCCTAGTGGGACCCATCACGGGTTCTATTGCATTTTCTTCATTTCTAGGTGAAAGTTGTGTGTTTATTTCCCTTTAAAAGGATTACACATTAATCTTCTTCTCTGGTAATCCTCTCTTCTTTCTAATTTCTTTAAAAGAAACATTCCTCTTGGTGCTTTTTAAAAAGAATTATTCTTCTTTCTTGCTTTTTGAATTTAGTGAAAAGGCATACCCTATCCTATTCATCATTTGCTTCATTAAAAGTAATATTTTTGATTTGGGCTTAAAATTGGTTGCATTACATTCTTATTTGCTGCATTTAGCTCACATTAAAATGAGGGCAACCTATATCTTTGGAAGTCATGTCCCGGTGATGGTTGACACAAAGAATCGTAAAAATCACATTCTCTCTCTCTGCGTGTCTTACCACACTACACAAAATTTAAATATATACATCTTTCTTAAACAACATCTTACGTGAGAACACCTATCCATGATCACATGATTATATTGGCAAGTACTTCGCATCTCGTTACCTCTGTCAAGTCATTATCTTAGAGGATGGCCTCCCCCGCCATAACATACTGAAACCTCTCCTTTTAGATATCCTTCTTCGTAGGAAGCCTTCCTCACCAAAAATCTATTCTAAATTCATGAGTCAGTCTTCTAAATAGCATAAGCTCAACACATTAAAAATCACTTGTTAGGTATGTGTTTTTTTAGTGTTTTATTGATGTGTGTTTTGAGGTGTGAGGATACGCTTCTCCATTTTTCCATTATGTTGCCTTACACACTCCACAATCACAGTTGGAGTATTCTAACTTCTTCTGAGTGTGTCAGGACTTCATTGCATCATCTCCAGACTTCTGGGTTGATTATTTATCTTACTAAAATTCATAACAATCCATTTTCTACATCTTTCCAATTTTCACAGTAACCGGCATCGGTTACCCCTGACCGACATCAGTTTTGCTTAACCGGCATCATTTTTGTTCTTTTGGGTTAAATTGCCTAAAGAAACCTTACTTCATTTTCTTTTTTGTTAGAGTTCTGTGAGTCTCTTTACTCTCTCTGCTTTGATAAATAGTCATCCTACAACTTGTTCATCTGATTGTCACCCGTCTTTTCCTCATTTGATAAAAATGTTCTTGTCTCACAATAATCGACCTTGGTTACCCCTGAACCGACATTAGTCATCCTTAATCTGGCGTTAGTTAACATGTACTAAAAATCAAACCGATATACTACCCAAATCTACCTATAGACATCCGTTTTCTTCACTCTCATTGTTACCTGTGTCATCTATAGGATACATCATCACCTGATATACAATCATTCACATGGTGTTGACTCACAATCAAGATAACACTCTTACATTTCACGTAAGTCGTCAACCACTACCACCTAGTCCTTCACCATCATCTCTGTCCTTTCACCCATGGATAAAACCCTAAGTACCACCATTTCGCAGTGTGAAGAATTTGCATGACTTCTTGATCAGAATCCCGCAGCCTTACAGTTCTACCTTTCCCACTCTTCCACCCAGGATTCCTTAGGTCAGTTGATATACGACATGCCTGTATCCATCTCTCTTGCCCTTATTCCCACTTTTGTATCAGCCCCTAATAATGTGGCGTTACCTTCACTTGCTTCACCCCTAGTGGTTTCATAGCTGGGACCCATACCCACCATGACCGCTTGCATCTGCAGTATTAGTCACACATGTAGTATCTATTGCCCCCTCATCAACCACCCAAATCATAACCTCATCTGCTTTATTTTCTCACAGATACCAATTGCAACACAACCACCCGTGGTGTTGGTGACCCCTACTCCATTCCAAAATCTCATCCTCTCCATCCCACAAACACTGCCCTAATCACTACTAAAGTTACTACGACCATACCACCTACATGCATATATTATCAACAACCCTCTATCTTGTCTGTCACCCATTCGGATAAATGCCCTCTATGTCGGTCCCTATTCTCAACCTCCCTATTCGGCATCACCATACAATGGAATTCCCACCCGGATCGAGGTTCAATACCAGCCCCCTTATGCCTTAGGGAGAATCCCTTCCACCACAACCTACCAATGACCTATTCAAATTAATGATAGAAAGGATGTATACACTAGAAGCATCGGTTTTGGGCTCGCACAATTCTCTCACCTATGATGAAATCTATAATGATCCCATTCATCCATCCATCCCTATTCACCCATACCTTATACATTGGGAAATGCCAAAATTTAACCATTTCAATAGTAAAGAAGACTCGCAACAACATTTGTGGTCTTTCAAACATGGGTGTTACCTGATCACCCATGATGATGCTTTACTCATACGGACCTTCCCGATGTCCCTGACATGACCTGCATTGGACTGGTACAGTGGGCTACCAAGACACTCCATCTACTCATTTAATCAAGTAGCCCAAGCCTTCTTAAATCACTTCTCCATCAACATTGTTAATAAGGTTACCATTATTGATCTTTATTCCACATGAAATTACGACGATGAGTCTATCATTGAATTTTTCACTCATTGGCATAACCTAATTAACCATCTCACATTTCAATTACCTCAAACTAAACTCATAGAGTTGTTTACTTGGGCTTGCATAAGACACATCTCACCAACCTTGCAAGTGTAGACCTTTCACACTTTTGATGAGGCATTCACCATGGCACAAAATTGGAAATTCGTGCTATCGAAGAGAAGAAAATTCAACTTCGTAACAAGAACATCATGTTTAAATCAAATGATGCTTATTCATCTTGAAACCCAAAAAAATTTTCAAAACCTGGTCCCCTCAGTTCAATCAATCAAACCCAACCAAACCTCTTTCTAATCTCTCTCCCATCAAGCTTTCTAGTTAGATGAGAGCAACAAAAGTACACTTGATAGGGGAATCTTATTCTTTTGTTTTAGAAAAGCTTGTTAAGGCTGGTATCATTACCTTTCCACCTATAAAACCACATCTTGGTTTTGACCTGAGCATCCCATGCTGCGTGGTATAGGGAACATGACTTTTATAACTATCATCATGTTAAAGGTCATAGCGACAATAACTAACATCATCACCTTCAAGAATTTCATCCAATAAATGTTAGACAACTGATATCTAGTATTGGATAGCCCAAATGCACCCACTAACCAAAACCTACACATCTTCAAGAAGCCATTCCCTAATCATGCCCCATCTTCCAACCAAGCTGGTGATACTTCAAATAATGATAGCAATGTCCACGAGGTCCACGCTATTTTTGATGACATACCATTTGCTTCCAAATTGCCTCATGCTCCTTCCATAGATGAAATCTTAGCCTGAGCTCCACTACCTACACAAGGACCTATTTCATCTACTCCTCCACCCATATAGGAATGCCCTTCATTTTATCCTTCACCCATGGAAGAGCTTATAATTAGCACGCCACCTTTGACCCCTCAAATTTTTGATTGTCATTGGCACCTTTCCTACTCATAGGAGATGCATGTCCACCGCCTACACCATCACATGGAGATTCCACCTTGTCTAGCCCATCCTCTCCTCTACCCATAGAGGATCCTGTAGGAATACCATTGCCTTTAGATGACCATTCACCATCGGACCTTCAAGATCCCGCAGATCTACTTTCAGCTCTCTTACCGACAGAGTCCGAGGCTAGCCATTTCCATGTATCTCAAACACATTTTATGGGGATTGATACTTGATCCACATCGGCCCCACTTACGATAGTACCATTTTCACACTTGGATGATTACCTGGACTATGTCGATAGAGCCTTACTTTGGGGAATCCTTCTCTAACTTGTTTAACACAAATACGTTTGTCACTGGCGACACCTCAACTATCTATCCAAAAGTGTTTTGAGTGACCACACCAAACACAACCATGACTATTGCAACACCTTCCATGTCACCACCCATGGCCCAACTCACTCCCTTTGCCCATAACCCAACATACATCTACACCCAAAACACTTACCCACACCTATATCATCTCCTTACCTAAACCTATCACTACCTTAGGGGTCATACCAACAATTAGCCTTACTCACCCACCCAACAAATTAGATTTAGCTACATCTTCCAAAACAAACACTAAACTTACCCCAACCCCTAAAAAGAAGATCCAACCTCCTAGGCCTCATATACAAACCTCACCTACCATGCCATTATCACCTTCACCCCTTATGTCCATTGTAGGACCTCACCCCTCGACCCTCGGCCAAACAACCCCCATCTGCCGGTAAACCAAGAATGCAAGTAACCCATTTCCTCATCAAAGACCTATAATATACCCAAGTGACCCAGAAAACTTCTACCCTCACCCATAACCCTCTTACCACCCATACCTCCACTACCATCCATAAATTCTTCACTACCCATGACAATTTCTTCTCTTCCACTCACGATTTCTACCCAACCTACACCCCTCACCTCAAAACACCTCGGTTACCCCATGAGTAACCCATCCTCTTCCAACATCCACTTTTCCTCCATATCTCACACACCCGTGTCATCATTTCCTAACAAGGTGTAATGTAAAGCGAAAAATCTGCTACCCTCCAACAAGGTAGTTAAACCAACCAAACCTTCCACCGCTTGCTCTTCTACCATGCTCATACCCAAGCAGAAGCAACCAAGACCTAAGACCACTTCACACACTAAACTAGTAAACCAAACCATTCCCCCTCTTGTAAAGCCTCTTTCTCCACAATTAGCCACACCTGTACCCAAACCCACATTCACCTCCCATTGTTATCCACTAGCAGGATCCTACGCCAAAATTTTAACCAATCTCCTCAAAAATTTTTCATCACACTACCACCTCTTAGACCTTATGACCCACTCAAACCCAAACCAAAAGGGTTTGATGATACCAAAATTTGTGCCTACCATCATTTTCCAGGACACGATGTATATAATTGTAAGGCTTTAAAAATTGCTCTTGTCTAATTGTGTCCTCCCGAAGAGAATTTTTACGACAACAATCTTCTTGATGAGGACCCCATTTCACTTTCACCAATTTCCATAGATATTCTCCCATTACCTACTTAGCAATGAAAAAATCTCCACCCCCATAACTCTTTGATCCACCCCCAAGATTCGAGATTAACATGGTCCATATAAGAGAGTTGGCCAAACCACCACCAAAATGCCAATGTGCCCTACTCATTTCAGAAGGATCGTATCCCCCACTAAGGTTTTGTCCCTCATGCCACTATACCTTCCATACACACCCTCTTCATCCACCTCCCCTTAGATTAACATGATCAACAAAGTGGCCCATCAACCAACCCATGCTAGAAAGAAAAGGGAAAGGAAAAAGAAACGGCCCATCAACCAACCCTGTACCCAACATACCATCCGCACCCATACCCAAAGTCACCATTCGAGCTCCTACATATCCTATTTCCAATGGGGTCACACATCACACAATGCTAAAATAATGATACCAATCCCCCTCAAAATGTATTTATATGACCTCGTCCAAACCTCGGAGTCACATCGTCAACCCCTCATGGAGGTCCTTTAATCTATTGAAGTCTTACAAAATGAACCCACACCCGTAGCCTCCTTCATTACCCCTCACCATGTATCCTATCTCACTAGGTCATCATCTTCCTCTGCAACTCCACCTACTTGCCAAGTGGCTGCCCTTAGCTTTTCGGGTGAAGATATTGCTCCCTTCTAATTTTACGACCCCGAACCCACTCTTTTCATCTCCATCTTTATCAATAATATACACATACGACATGTTATGATTGATGGTGGTGCTAGCATTAACATCATCTCCTCCCATGCATATGACCAAATACGGATACCTGCCAATTACATGTATGGTAACCCGGTTATGCTATGCTCCTTCAATGATGCCATGACCTCTACCCTAGGTACCATTGTTCTCCATGTCCGCGTGGGTCCCCGCACTATCTCCGCTTTTTTCCTATGTCCTAGAAGGGGAGTTCCAATATAACTTACTACTTGACCAACCTTGGATCCATGCCATGGGTTGTGTCCTTTGACTTTACATCACTCGCCTAAAATTTTATCACGAGGAACATATTTGCACTATCCCTTCCAACCCATCACCTTTCCATACCTGTAACATGCTATATTGTCCCAATGATGTGCTTGTACCAGTCAAGGCATCTACCTCTATCACTACTTCACCTTCACCTACAAGCCTATCCACAAAACTGCCACTAACTCCGGCTACTTACCTCTAATTCCGACTACTAATCCCTTAGAATGTATTTTTCAACACCTCACTCGGGGAATACCACCTCTACAATAATGACACCTTCCTCACCCCATAAGAGTATGGGAATATGCATCAACACCCTAATTACGACATCCGCATCGGTGAAGTTTTTTCTTATTGCCTCCCCACCTTCGCACTAATATGACATATGGGGACTTGATATTGCCACCTATAAACTGAACCTCCATCCCAATCCCAACCATTTTTGTCTCGACCTACACTCCTCACTAACTTCCGCTTTGCTAACACTTTCCTCCACCGGTGCGCATGGAAAGGATTTGGCTTCGACTTTTACGAATAGGGCCACCATACTATTATTTCTACACCTCTCGTAAACACAATGACCATAGTGGCATTGGTTTCAATGCTCCACCCTCCAAGAAGGTTTGTGTTGACCTCATCCAAATTGGAAAATCTTCCCCATCTCAGTCACCCACATTACCATCTTCACCCATGGAGTCCATAGATTTTAAATCTATTCCTCATATTTTTTTTTGTAAACACCATTTCCTTGGGACCACTAACCTATCAACACGATGGCGAAGCTCCGTCTTCTCTCCCATTCCTGTATCCTAACATGATTGATGACGATATGCCTTTTATTAACATCGTTCAATGTCAAGATGATGATTCCATCCTCACCTACCTTGGTGTAGAAGACTCTTATATTCATCGGTTGTTACCCTTTGAGACACAAACCATGTTGAATGAATCGACCATCGAAATCAACATTAACACTCAGGACGACCTGCACATTCTAAAGATCGGCCAATCCTTAGATGCTACTAAATAGGAAGCCTTCACCTCTTTCCTTTGGGACCATAGCAATGCATTTGCCTGGTCCTATGCTGATATGCCTAGTATTGACCCAAAAATCGTGGTCCACAATATTGTAACCATCCCTGATACCAAACAAATCAAACAAAATCAGAGAAAATGCATCCTTGCATTGTTCTTTTGGTCAAAGAAGAACTTTAATGCCTTCTCTCGGTTTCCTTCATTCTACCCATTGATTATCCCCAATGGATTTATAACATCGTTTTATCACAAAGGTGATAGGGGACTCGAGATTTTCATGGAATTTCGTCACCTCAACCTCACTTGTCCCAAAGATGATTTCCCCCTACCCGACATCGACCAACTAGTTGATCTCACCATTGGCCATGAAATGTTATTGCTCATGGATTATTTCTTGGGCTATAATCAAATATTACTAGCTCTAGAAGATCAACACAAGACTGCCTTCATCACCCCTTGGGAGAATTTTTTGCTATCGATTTATGCCTTTTAGCCTAAAAATTTTAAAATGCATCCTTCACCTAGGCTATAATTTTCCAAACCTAAATCGTGATCATTGTGATTATGTCAAATGTTGTATGAAATGTTAGCAACATGCTAATATCCACCACAAACCTAGTCATGCCTTATAGGTCACACGAGACCTTTGGCCTTTCTCTCAATGGGGTTTGGATCTTGTCGGTGAGATCAACCCCCATTCTTCACAATGCCACCAATGGATCTTAACCGCTACCAAATATTACACTAAATGGGTAGAAGCCATTCCCTCACTTCTACAAAAGTTGAGAAAATATGTGAATTCATCAACCATCACATCATTTTCATGTTAGTGTTCCTCACCACCTCATCACCGATAATTGAAAACAATTAAAAAACCCTATGCAAACTATGTAATGCTTTTGGAATCCAACTCAGTTTCTCATCACCTTATTACCCACAAACCAATGGTCAAGCTGAATCAACCAATAAAACCTTGAACAAAATTCTTATGAAGGTAGTCAATGATATTGGGAAGGATTGGCATACGCACATTCCTTTTTCCTTATGGGCTTATCACAATAGTATTCACACTTTGACTACTGCCACCCCCTTTTCTCTAGTCTACGGTATCGAGGCTATCTTACCTCTTGGAGTCTTCTTGTGGACCTTCTTGGGTGGATGGTGTGAGAGAGATGATGACATCCTCCTACCTTTTCTCTTCCTCCTCCAATGAAGAACATGGAAGATTTAAATCTCCCAAACTTGATTCCAAAGAGCTGCTATAAGATGCAGGATGCTGCAAATGAATGCTCTCCTTCATGGCATCAGGTTATTGTGTTTGAAAGATGGATGATGAAGGAGAAAACAATGTGATTTCAACTGGTTCCTCTCCATCAAAAACTCCAAATCGATGAGATAAACTGCCTCATTATTGTCCTACAACAAATGTTCAACTTCCTCCATGGTGTTCTCTTGATCAACAACTTGTTTACCATGGTTTCTTTCATCCTCCAACATGAAGTTTGAAAGATCAAACTCTTCTCCAATGTTAGAGCTCGAGAGAGATGAAGTGGAAGGAAGAACTGAAGGTTCTTCTATAGCCTGTTTTGAGTTCAAAGCTCTTGGACCTGCATTTTTCTCCTCCATAGCTAGAATGTGCTCCTCTTCTTTTGGATTTGGAGCAACTTCTCCTTCCTCTGCTGCTTGAAGACAATCTTTCTCTTGAATGACCTCTTCCTCTAGCATGAAGTTTGACAAATCAAACTCTTCAATATGTTGTTCTAGAGGACTAATTGGGACTGTAAGATCTCTTTTAGAGCTTTCCTCTTCCATGGCTGATTGTGTAACTTCTATTGGATCAACATCTTCTTCTAGCAGAGTGCCAACATGGACACTACACTCTGAGCAACTTGATGACTGATCTTCTTGCTTCTCTGCTGCTATAAAATCAGCCTTGGCCACCACTTGTTCTTCAACTCTAACCTCCTCGAAGGCTTAACCATCAAGGGGATCTTTGTTATCCCAAATTTGAGAGCCAAGCTTACCAAAATTTTGATTTTTTCTTCTTTGTTTGGATCTTCTTTTTGTTCTCCTTGACTAGATTTTTGATTGTTTTCTTCCCAACATGGATTTGGGAAAGCAAGAGGAGGGATGGGTTGGGTTTCAACCGGTTTTGCAATTATTTGTGGTGGAGGGGAAGGTGGAACTTCTTGTTTGTTTGGAGGGGATGACTATTTGGAAGGGAAAAGGATAGAAGAACTGAGATGAGGTGGAAGACTAGGGAATGGAGAAATGAAATCAACACTTGGGGCAGCATTCAATGGGAAGCTTGGAAATTGAAGCCCAAATTGAGATGGTGCTACTTGAGGAGTAGAGAGAAAATTACTAGATAATGGTGTAGGATTTACCCATTGACAAGGCTACCTGACACCAAGTTCATAGGCCTCTATCTCCACTATCCATTGTGTAAGTTGGGGCAGCATCTCCACCATGAAGTCCAGCTTCTCCTGAGGGCTGTAGTGTCTTGGAAAAGGGCCAACCCATGGACAATGTGCCCTGCAACCAATTCTGAAAGCCTTCATTTGAGTTGTTTCTCTTGATTGCACCATGAAAATCTCCATTTTTTGGATCTTCTCCAATAGACCAACATCTTGCATTTGATCGCTATCATTGCATGTGTACCATTGCTCTTGGAAAGATCAATAGTCAAACTGATTTTGGCATTGCTACTCATAGGGATAACCATGCTGATTTTGAATTTGTTCAAAATGCTGATTTGAAGGAGTTGTAAAGCACATTGGAGGTGGAATGTACTGCTATTGTAAATGTGAATTCCATGATGGAAATGAAGTCATGATTACACAACTTCATGGAATGGAAAAGAGTGAAAGGGATGGAAAGAAGAATGAATGGAAATGAATGAAAAGGAAGGTCTGAACTTCACAGATGGGTTGTTAACCATATGGAGTCGCCAGATGTGTTTGCAATTACCTCCAAAGGCTGAAATTTTAAACAGGAACACATCAACCTGCAAAAATGAAGTGGAAGACCTCTTGGTCCCACCGAGTGTGCCAAAACTATTAGTGGCACATGGTGGTGTTGGATTTGTTGTTTTTGCATGAGACACTAAGAGAAGATGAAATATCTAACCCCAGTGTCCCACCGAGCGTGCCAAAATTGTTAGTGCAAAATCACAGCACCCCAAAATGATTTATGGATCTAATTTTCTAAGGTAAATTCATTTGGTGTGATTGCACAACATTGAGCTTTCCCAAAGTGTGGGACCTTTGCAAATGGGGAAAGCTCTCCAGAGAAGGCTAGTTCCTCTTCCTAAACTACTTGCCACAAGCTATTCCAGTGCAGGCAAGCTAATCTAACCTAATATAACTTCCAAGGAGACAAAGAGAGGAAGAAAACAAGGAAAAACAAAGCCTACACTAAAACAGTGATACACCAAAGAAGGAAAGTGTTGATTATCTATCAAAACTGCCATGGAATAAGAAGAGGTGAGAAATGGAAAGGATGGACAAGTGCATCACAGACCAAAGATGGATTTCACACAGAAAATGTTCCAAAACTCCATGAACATAGCTCCAAAACCTGTAATGAACATCCAAACATGCACAAATACCATGTAATGAAGAGAGGTAAGGAAAACAACAAAGAAAACGAGCCAAGGATGGACAAATGCATCACAAAACACGTTTTTTATTGCTCAAAATTTACACAGTGCATCATTTCATGAGTAAGAGGAAAAAAACTCCATTACAGAGAGTAGGAGAGGAGGTTCAAACTTTAGTTTCAACCACGGGAAGAAAATAAGGGAGAGGTAGAGAAGAAGGATGAACAACCTTTTACAAAATGAGCCAAAATTGGCTTTTATCGCTCGAACAAAATGAAGGAAATGAGAAAATGTGGGAAAATTGATTTTAAAACTCCAACCACTAACAAGATTCATTAAAACATCAAAGGAACCCTCAAAATCCATTTTTCAATGCATTCAAACTATCTTTGGAGAATAAATAGACGCCATACTTCATCATCAATTTTGGTGGTTGGGGTCGACTCTACATTTTTTCCCGTGCTAGGGACATTTCTTCAAATTTTTCCAATCAAAATCCATCAAAATTCATAATTGAGGGGTCCATCGTATAGAGAATTTCAAAATATTTCCAATGATATAAATATCATGAAAATCTGAGCTCTGGATCGAAAGATATGGCCATTTGAAGATTTAGGGCAAAAATGGTGAAATTAGGGCAAAAATGGGTTCGTGGGGCAAAATCCTGATTTTTTCCCTCTTTTTCAAATTGGGAAAATTTCCCAAAAACTTTACACACCCCACTCCTCCGATGACATGTGGTGCCCTCTGGTTGATCCGCAGGCCTCAAGAGAAAATTCTACCCAATTTGCCCGCTTGGGAAAATTTTCCAAAAGTCCCTACCGGCCCGACCTCCACTATTGATGTGGACATGTGGCACCTTCTAATTTGGTGTAGAGATGTGGTTCAACTTTTCACCTTTGTGCTTTTATGGTTTTGGAAAAAACCAAAAATCCTTCCGACCCTCGACTCCCGCTGCTGACTTGGACACGTGGCACATTATGATTGGTGCGGGGCCTTAACCAATTTTCCTCCATTATCCTTTGCGGGCTCACGGGAGCGCAAATGACTTTTGTAATTTTATCCCAAAAAGTGCTAAGTTCTCAATTTCTTCCTCCACTCCACCAACCCGAGCCTCTTTGGCACAAAACTCTCCTAAGCTCCGTAGGCCCACCTTAGGAAAATTTCCCCTCCAAACTCTGCCGAGCCATAACTCAAAAAATACAAGGAGTTAGGAGGACTTCTTTACCTTTCTGGAAAGGGGAAGAAAAATCCTATATGATGAAGCCATTTCTATAATATTTTGAGTGCTTGAAATGTGTGAAAATTGAATTTGAAGCACAAGGAAGGAAAGAATGAAGGCAAGTTAGCCAAAATAAGTAGGGGCTCATTTTGGATAACAAGTACCACGACTCTACTCATAGCATGATTCTCATGGATACTTTTTGTCTTCTTCAAGATGGAATCCCATGATTGTTTATCACTTGAAACCACCTCTTTCATAGTTAATCTTTGTGTGCTATGGTCTTATCTTCTAAACAAGAACCTAATCTTCCTTTATAGTCTTGTCCATGACTTAAATGTTCAAAAACAAAAAGGGATATAACTCCTTGAGTCAAACTTCGAGCAAAAGATGACTCCCTCAAATGGGACATCTCTTCACTCTAATTCCACCATTATAAATAGACTACTCCTTGAAAAACTCTAATTCCCTCATCGATTAGCTTCACAAAGACTTTAAGGAGATAATATACTCATCCCATATAGACTTCCCCCATCGATCAATCTATTAAAAAAAAAAATGAAGAAAAAGATGAAATTTTCGTCATGGACTTGCCTATTCTTGATCCTGGTTTTCTTGTTCGAAAGACATGTTATCATACACTAAGTTACGCTGAAACACCTATTCCCACATCCTTTCCTCTTTAGCCTAATTCCCTCCTTACTCAAGGGACTTGCCACAAACGCAACATTTCATGATTATGTGACTTTCTTCACCCTTAGAATGGTCCATTATACAATGCCTTTAGGGTCTTATGTTCATGAGCCCCTCTTAAGTATGGTGGAATCATTAGGGTTCTTATCAATTAAGTGGCTCTTTTACCACCTCTTACCATTTGCCTTCCTCATTACTTATTGATTATCCTATACTAGGACCAGCTCATCAACACCTATATTTAACAACCACTCAATCATGCCTATGACCTACATTCACCCATGCCTACACATCTATCAATCCATTCCTTTACTTCATCACAATCTTCCCTAGCTTATGGGAGAACTACATTGGCCTGAGGTCCCTTTTCATTGGGACTATGTAGGCAACACTCGAGGGCATGGGGCCCTTGGAGGTTAGCTCACCACTCTTCACCCTAACCAATTCCCCCTTCCCTTTTCTATTCACAGTCTACCCTAGTTAGTTTCCATTTTATATCAATAGCTGGAAATTAAACCTAATAAAACATCAACTCATACACATTTTATTACATCATCAAATTATCCATTTATCATTTTCACATTTTCATTATGGCACAAATTTGGAAATTACAAACCATACCTAGTATATACATCAACATTTGTCTCTCGGATCACCAAAACTTGGACATTAAAACACCCTAGCTCAACCATGTATAAACCGACCGACTCCATCATGCCTAAATCAACCTAACTCAAGCATGCCTACATCAACCGAATCCATCATGCCTAATTCAACCTAACTCAACCATGCCTAAATCAACCTGATTCCATCATGCCTAACTCGACCTAACTCAACCACGCCTACATCAATCTGACTCCACCATGCCTAAAATGACCTGACTCCACCATACCTAAACAGACTTGACTCCGCCATGCCTAAATGACCTTGACTCTATCATGCCTAACCCACTTGATTTCCACATATATATAGCAATGAAAATAAAAACCGATTACACCATCTCGTACTATAAATACCATTATCTATAAATCAGAGATAATGTGTAAAAATACATGTGAATATAGATAAAAATAATAATCATAATCTCTCATCTCTACCTCCAACCTCTCTACCAATCACCTCCCTCCACCTGATCTCGTGGACCCATCTACCTGGCTCTCCTCTCCAACTGGATCTCTCCACCTCATCTCGGTACAGCCCCACGTACTTTCCTCTCGACAATACACAAAAGTATCATGCTCTCATCATTTTCACAAAAGCCAAAATGTACAAATGAATGTATTATATGGATTTTTCCTTTTTATATACCCACATCAACTTGATCCAGTATCGGTTATACCTAGACCGACATCAGTCCTGTGCCCTAGCACACCATGGTTGGTTGTACCTAAACCAACATCGGTCGTGTGCCCTAAAGCAAACCGTGATTGGTTTACCTAGACCATCACCGATTTAGTATGACCGGCATCGGTTACCTATCATACTCTTGTCAATACCCTTTCCATATTTCGACCAAAATTTACCCTTCCTTGCCACCGTTTGACCTTACCCACCCTTATCAAAACCTACCTCCAAGCCTACATTACCTATCCTTGTCCTTAATTACGTTTAGGGACTTTTTATTTTACCCGTACCTCGGCCCTACCCGTGTCGTGACCTAGCTACCTAGACTCGGAACATTGTTAGTGACCTATGAACTCATGTGCTTGCTATACCTTGCGACACTGTTACCCGTGTTGTTTGAATAAATGACCTTACCTTGCCTATTGTTATGTTGTTTATCCATCCTAACCTTTGGTGTACTAGAACATACCTAAACATTCCTGCACCTGACCTACGTTGTGTTTCCACACCATATCCTATGCCTTGGATACCAAAATCACTTCAACCTTGTTCGAGATAAACCTATCGACCTTGGACAATGTAGAGTTTGCAAGCTCTTCAAACCTGGAGTCGTGTCACAGTTTATAATGTGTGCGTGTGTTTGACTACCACTACCTTTGACCCTGGCCCATTTACTTGTTTGCCTATTTTTGACCTCTACCCTTTCCCACAGTTGCCCACATCTATGCTCCTTTTCACCACATCCACCTTTTATCAAACCACTCACCACTTCCGTCTTCCACCTCACCAGTTCTTGGTTTGAGGGGGATCACCTTCACCCACACATGGGCACCCACTTCTTATTTTTGTCAGCATCACTTACCAATACAAGCTACGTGACAAAAGGGGGAAAATATAAACACCTAAATTTGGTTACATTCCCCTTAGCCTCTGATCAGATAACCAACTTAAACATGGGCAACTAACCATGGCCCCCTTTCACCCCATATTAAGAAGTAATTTAATTAATTTAATTAAATTAAATACCCATCCTCACAATATCCATCATTTTATTACCTTAATTGACCTAATTTCCACCTCTCCTAGATACCTCATCCAACCACCTCACCCTAGAGCTATTCTTGCCATGTTTCTATAACCAACAATAATTAAGTCTTATTCTTGCCTTAATGAGCTAAGATTTGGTCTAACCCTAAAATCAATACCTAAGATATCTCTTACCACATTCCCTGTCATTAGAAGGGAAGCTTGATCTGATCTCGCAACAACAAACCAACTTGGCCCAATAAATTAGAAAGATCTACCCATTTTAGTAAACCTAGGGAATGCCACATTAACCAACGTCGGTTAGACCTAAACCGACGCCGATCAAGATAGAATCGTCATCTGTTACCATTTATTCACCTTAGTAACCTTTTTGAGAGGTTAGCACATTCAAGACCATAGGAGAACGAGATTAGAGCTGCATGCAAGTAGAACCAACATCTTTTCATGCATCCAGGCATCCAAAACCATCATCCAAATAGATCTAGGAGCATTGCACCCATGGTAGCATTCTAGGAAGCATTGCCACGGCACCAAACACCATTCCTCCGATCAACCGTCACCTCCATCTAGCAGTCAAACTGCATCATAGTAAGTATCTTGTTAACTAGCATTCTTCTATTTTTGTTCTAGTAGTCTTTGTTACCTCCATTATTAGCTTCTGCTTGAACTCTCACTTCCTCACCATTTATTCCATACAATTTTGATCATTCCTTCACCCACACCATATAATTGCTTATACCCATTTGTTAGAAATCTCTGAGTATTTCTAATGCCTCTCTAGACCTACACCCACTCCTCACCATCTCCGAGTCAGTCTCAGACAAATCCCTAAATCATGAACTAGTGAGTTATTGAAAACCAGCAGTAACCATCATCGGTTATCACTAAACCATCGTCGGTCATACCAGACCAACACCGGTCTCTCGTGTTTTGTACTCTACCTAAGAACATAGCCAAACAACCTCTTACCAATTGACCTAAACAACCCGGAATCGGACCTTGATCAATCCTAGTACTTTAACAGTCACCTCACCATTCGGATCCAACTATATCCTAGCTTTGTTGTGATTGGATTTGATTATTGTACTTGAATGAGATATCTAAATCATATCAACTAAAATAGGAATTTATGTATTTCTCGTATTAATTTATTTTATACAGTGGATTGAAAACCATCTAGGAAGTATCACACTTCCTGGAACTAGCATATATGCTAGGTAGTTAATGTCATATATCATTTAACTTCTCTTTTGTGGTATTTTTTCTATTACGGGTAGTTCCTCCTAGCCAAAAGGAAGCTCTCATAATTGGCATTGGGTCAAGAAGTTAGAACACGCACAACAACCATCAACCAACCTATTTAACAGGTATTCCTCCTAGCCTTTACCCTTATATGTTTCGTCATTCAAAACGTAAAAAAATGGTGAAACAACATGTTGGGAAAAAGTAAAAGTAAGACCATGTGATGGTGGTGGAATTTGAAATGTGTCTTAACCACTAGTAGGAAAAGGAGTTGCTTTGAAAAAAATGATTGGCTATCGAAGTGGTGTATTATTGCATAATGATGCAACAAACTTAGTAGGATGAGATGTTGGACTTATTTGGAGAGGTGGTTTCCTAAATTGAGTAGAATGCATAGGTGGTTCTTGAGTGATGGAAGAAGGAACATTAGGAGTGATGACATGATGATCATTAGAAATAGATGAATCAAATTTAGAAAATCATTGAGATGTAGTATTTTTGGATGGGCATGCAACATAATGTTATGAATTGAATGAGATAAATCGAGAATGCTCAAGATGTTAGATTCTTCATTGTAAAACGTAATAATCATTGTCTACTATGTCCATTGATTCAATGATAATTGTAATATGGATGACCTTGATATTTTGCTAGCCGATAAGGAAGATAGTAACAAGTAGGTGATAAAGTGATCAATTGACAACTAAGAAGATCAGTAAGAAGGTCATGTTACATAGGATTACAATCAAAGGTGAGAGGCTCTGGTAATGGTATGACTTGAGGCTCACTGATATGAGCACATGTAGTAGACATAGAATGAGAATGAGATGTCGAAGGAGAATAAACATGAGACTAAGAATCATCCTTAAGATGATGGATTTCAGATTTAATAGATGTAATCATGGATTCTATAGTCTTAAATTTGTCTTTAAAAAAGAATGCAAATCTTGAATTGATTCCAACATGGGTTGATTAGATGGAGGATTATGAGGAATAGGATTGTCAAATAAATGATAAAAAATAACACTTAGTTGATGGGAAGTGTATCTCTAAGGAGATACATGGTTTCTAGGGCCTTTTTAAGAATAACTTGGCAATTAGGATGCATTTAATGTAAATCACATAGAGAAATTTTAGTGAATTTAGGAGCCATGATAGAAAAGATGAGAAAATCCCTAGAATGAAGGTGGATTCAAAGGTCGGGTTCATCAAAATGATTAACTAAAATATGAAAATATTGTTTCTATTATAGTGTAATCGGATGATATGAAAAGTAGTAAATAACAACTGAATAAATAAAGGAAATGACTCAAGCAACTAAGTAAATAGAAATGCAAAACCCTAATGTGCAAGAGGGGTTAGGAAATTCTTAGTTGATTTGATAAAAGTGTGGGATTGTGCCCAGATTGCCACCAAGTGAACAAGATGAGGGAACGACCACACAAAACTCTAAGAAAACATAGATCTAAGCTCCTTGATTTGGAATGGGGTACCTAAAAGGGACATGGGTGCTTGTGGGTGCCCTGGTATGTGAAAATGGTCTCAAAGCTGTCTCTCGAGGTGTTTATATTTTTAGGTGTATGATCTTCTTATAGTACTAGTTTCATCGAATCGCACTAGATGTCACTTTGTAATACTGCAATAAGGAATGACTGCAAAACCCCGAGCATAAGCATAAAACCCTAAAAAGAAAGATGTATATGAAGGGGCGGACTTTCCTCAATTTGCCATAATGGTGGACTTACTAACCGAGCACCGCACTACATCTTAGACCTAATGTATATCTAGGTGTGTGTGTGCAAATTGTGCCCTAGGTTGCTCTTGTGCCTCACACTTTGTGAGTAATAAATAGATGTGGAATATAGAAAATGCGTGCATGGAAACAATAGTCTCCTCCTATGAAGTGTGATGCGAGATGAACCAACCTTGTGTGCCTTTTGATAGAGCTACATGGATGAAAATGTAGATTTAGATACCTTTGATGGATGTAACCTAGATTTGTGATAGTAAGTGCTTAGTGCTTGGTCCCTCATTACGGTCACATAAATTTATATTTATATGGTTCTCTTGTTCTAATTTCGTATTTAACTCGAAAAGGCCAAAAAATAAAAATATAAGAAGCTCAAATGAATAGAAAGTTCCCAAAATATGTAAGTAAAGTGTAAAGAGGACTAGGGTGCGCCAAATGGGACTAGAGCACTTGGGGCACCCGATTGGTAATAGGAAAGACACATAATGATAAAACAAACTGGACAAGTGCGGTGTAAGATAGAAAATATGACAACAAACAATATTAAAATGGCCAAATACATGGGTTAATTATTAAAATTTTCACTCAAAAACCATATGAATAGTAATATGAGACCGAGACTAAATATTGAATCAAAGTGCGTGAGTTAGTGACTATAATTAGTATAAAAGAGTCTTATCATATAGTTAACATATAGATGCCACATTATTTATCAAGACCTAGTTTTTTGCTTCCAATTTTTGATTTTTTTTTTTAAGGTATTATTTTCCCCTTCTAGATTTCTAATCTCATAGAATGGCTCATCCATGCTACCATCCCTTTTAAAACCACAACTTGTAAGAAAGAAAAGTTAGTTTGGGAGACCTTTTCGTGTAGTGTCTTTGACCTTCTCTTTTTTTTAGATTTTAGAGTTAGAAGCTATGCAAAAAGGTATCAATAGTTTTTGTATCTCCTAAATAATCCCGGATAAACCACACGACCCTTCATAGGACTCTTGGTATGCTAATATCTATCAATTCATACAATGCCAAACTCACTGAGGGTACTCAACTGCAATTGGAAATGACTACGAATATGCAAAAATTCCCTCAAATTCATACTTACAGATAACATATTATACTATCGCAACTTTGAAGGTACCCTACTCTAATGCATTAACAAATCTAAGGCCCCCTTATCTTAGAGGAAACACATGGGGGCACTTGCGGTGGCCATTGTAGCGGTCATCTTACCACACGTAAGTGCCTATGTATGGGTTACTACTAGCCTAAAATAGAAT
Organism: Taxus wallichiana var. yunnanensis; assembly: GCA_018340775.1. Classification (NCBI taxonomy): domain Eukaryota; kingdom Viridiplantae; phylum Streptophyta; class Pinopsida; order Cupressales; family Taxaceae; genus Taxus; species Taxus wallichiana. Next base: position 985,622,434 of record CM031237.1, on the reverse strand, counting down.
CAAACACTCATAACTTTACCAAAAAGTTTCAACCTTGAAAACTATATGATGAATTGAATCAAAATCATTCCCCTTCGAATGAGCTGCAATCTATCACTTCTCCTGTCCCTTCATTATATGGAGATTATATTACATTGCAAAATTTCCTTGGTTTCGGGATGGTCATGTCTTCATCATTATATCCATGGAATAATTTACTAAGTGGGTTGAATCCATGCCTCTCACCAACATGTCCAACCTTACTACATCCAAATTCATCCTTAATAAAATTGTTTTACATTTTAGAATTCCCCATACTATTATATCGATAATGGTGGGAGCTTCAAATGAAAAGAAATGAAGTAAATCTGCACTAATTTCAAAATCAAAAATCTATTCTCAACACCATATCATCTACAATGCATAAATGGATAAGGCAGTCTGCAAAAAAATTCTCAATAAGATCTTACAAAATACGATATGAGAATCATGCACAAATTGGGATATGAAGCTATATTTTGCGTTATGTGCATACCGCACCACTATCCGTACGACCACTAGGAAACCCCATTTCACTTACCTATGAAGCCGAGGCGGACCTTTCAATCAAGATGAAACTCCCTTATCTTCACATTTCCCTTCATGACATCCTTCTAGATGAGGAAATTCATGAAGCGTGTCTCCATGACATCAACCTATTAGAAGAACGATGTGACACTCATAGTAAACACAAACAACTTCCCGCTAAACACAATAAGCTTGTTCATCTCGTATACATTTGATGTGGGTGACCTTATACTTAAAATTGATTATAAACATGACAAAGAAGGAAAATACACTTATAAATATTGAGTTCCCTACCTCATAAAAGCTATAATAGGTCCTAACACATATCACCTTCAAACCAATGAAGGCCACATCTTCAAAGAACCAACAAATTCTCAAATTCTCAAAAAGTTTCATGCATGAGGGAACTTAGAAGTTTTGGTACTCATCTACCACCTACCATCCTTTCCTTTCAAATTAACTACATCAACCTTCTCTAAAAACATTATAAACATTTTTTTGTACACCTTGATCTTTCCCATTGTATTCTTTGTGGTATTATGCACATCCTCACCTAGGCTCACAAACTTGCTTGGATTTATGTTTTTTATCCGAAAAAATTAGTTTTATAGCATATACCTTATATTTTTTTACATTTTTAGTGTTTTTATCCGCCCTTTGGGCTAATCATCCATCTTCTCTTTCTTTACACCTTCGGTTTTATGACAGTTATGACATTGTAGCTTCTACCATATGTTTTTTCATGTTTTTATTGTCATTTACTCACCGCTTGGCTATTACATCACATCACCATACCATAACTAAAATATCTAAAATATATATGACATCATGACCTTCATCCCATGGGCCCCTAGCTAGATTATTTATGTCTTATTTTAACGATGATCCTTTATTGTTTTTCGTTTAGTTTTGCTTCTCTAGGGTTCTTGTAACATGGATTATGCCTGCACATGGCAAGATGAGTGACACTATCAAGTATGAATTGGTGGGTATATTTAATTTTAGCTAGTCCTTTAAACATTATTTTATGTACTTAATTTCAATATTACTATTATAGATTGTTTCATTCCGTTGACCACTCATGTTTTTTTATATCGACATACGGTGATCAACAGTTGGGGCATATGTATACACCTAATTTTTCACTTTTCATCTTTCATACACGTTACTGACAATTTATTTTTTGTAGATAAGGGTCATTGATGCATCTATTTCTATAGAGGGTGCCTTAAGGGGTGTGTCGAGAATGGGGAATGGTTATTCACATAACCATTATGGGTTAGAGACACACGAAGAGAGTGTTCGTTATTTGGTCTTGGCCTTAGTTTTCCTCACACTAGTTATCCTTGGCCTCATATGTCTCATGAATATTACATTCACAACTTCTTTCATTCTCACCACTTTGCACCTTATTTATCCACATTTATTATCTTTGACACACTATTTTACTTTTTATGACACATTACCTATTTTTATCACCCTTGGATGATATCATCACCCGTGGGCGATGGTGTTGGTGTTATATTTTCCCACAGCCAATGCCATCACCTATGGGTGATGGCATCATATATATACCCTCACCTCATTTTACATTCATAAGAAAAAGGAATCAAGATCGGTTGAACTACCATTTTCTCGACTCTTTTGCACCATCTTCGTGTTTTCTCACTTAGCTCTTGGTTCATCTTGCATCTTGCTTAGATTTGATTGGATACTTTTTTTAATAGTTACTTTTACTATTGGGTCACATATAGTGAGTTTAGGATAGGAATTGTGTTCTCTTTCTCCACCTAATAGTGACTCTCTCTCGGCGTACTTCATGTCTAGAGAGATAGATGCATTAGTGACCACACTACAGGTATAAGGTGAGTATTCTAACCATCTCTTATCATTTTGCATAAATAAGTTCATTTCCTTTTTTCATTGTGCTATGTTAGCTTGGTATTACACATATTTGGATACTAGTTAGCATAGTTCTCTTATCTATTATCATCTCTTTAGCTATCACCATTTTAATTTCATCTATATCATGCATGTTTATTGTTAATCTATACTCTTCCACACCCAACTATTAATATCTTAGTACGATTCCTTCCTCTATCTTGACTGCGGGCCTTGGAAAACCTAGGTTGACCTAGTCTAGGATTAATTCCCTTTAGATATCCTTCCTTAGCACTCATTATAGCCCCTTTAAGTCTACCCTTGTATGCTAGTACATGTGTGTTTTCCTACTTGTTTCTTCAATACCCTTGTGAAATGGATGATTTTAGGAGTGCAAGATATTGAGATACATTCTTGGCCCGCATACACTCCATGATTTTGTGCTCTAAAACATATTCGCACGTGAAAGGAGTGCATCCGATTTATCCGATTCTTAAAAATAGTCGTCATGTTTTTCTTTTATCAAATTCTACACTAAAATAGAAAATGTGCTCCCAAAAATAGGAAAAATAGTTTTTCCTTTATTTTGCATGCTTTGTTCTATTATTAGAAATTCTAAATGATGAAACCATCTTCCTCTTCATCTTCCTATGTTAATTGGTTGTGTCATTTTTTAACGAACTATGTTAAAAATAGAATTCCACATTTAAAAACCAAAATAAAACATTTCATGATTTATTTCTATGTCGCACAAACACTTCTTTGATTTCCTTTGTCTCGCAGATTTTTGCACGTATTTTGTGTTCATTTATCATGCGGATTTACATGTGGCATTCCTCTTCTCCTTTTCATTATTTTCCCTTTGTGTAGCTTTGCATGCCTTTGTTACGTGGATTTCACTTTCCTTTATTTTACACATTTTTACACGTGTTTGTTCATGTGGTGTGCAACTTTGCTCGCGGACTCATTTCACTTCGCATAGTGAATTTTGTGCTATCTTCTGCACGGCCTGGTATATATTTTATCACTTTTTGTGGCTTTCCATAGATTGATTCCTCTATGCCGCAAAATTGTCTTCATCTATCACGCACCTTGGCGAGTGAATTGTGTGTATCGCGTGGCTTTTGCTCTTTATTTTTCTAATGCGCAGAACTTCACACACGGGTCTCATTCTTTGTTCCATGGATCAACACAACTGTTTTCCTTTGTCATGTGGACATCTGCATGGATTGAATCCTATTATTACACAATTATGATTACTTCCTTGAGCCACAACCTTCAACTATTTTATTCACCAACGTGCATGATTTGTCCCCTGTGTTCTGCAGACTTCTGCGCAACTTGTTGCTTAGGTCTATTGCATAGAATATTGTCTCCTTTCTTAAAAAAATTCATGAAGGTTTTCCCTTTTCACGTGGCTTATCCGTACGGATCTCATTTTCAATTTGCAAAGCGCACAAAATATTGTTTCTTTATAATTTCTTTTTTTTCCATCAACTTAGATTTGATTATGTATGTAATCTGAATAGGTGTTATGAATAAGCATATGAGCTTATTTGGATAACAAGACTTATATAACTTAAAATACAAGTGGAAAATCCTTCCTAAATGGTAACAACATGTAAATTTTTTGGGGAAAAATACATTTCTTCTTCAAGTAAGAAAACTCCACGCAAGCTCAAGAACCATGCTCCATTATCAATTAAGATGTCTCCATTATAGGAGATGTGGCTTGGTTTTACACCAAACCAATTGGCATCATTACATGACACTTCTTATAAGGAGGACATTCTATCTTCCTTCCAAGTCCATCGGAGAGAGAGGAAGAAAGCCTCCGAGATACACAAAGAGAGTGAGGGAAAAATAATACACCAACCATATACTCTAACAAACCAGTTTATAATAAATCATTAAGACATACCTATGAAGCACAATACTTTCCAAGAGGGGAAGAGGTGAAAAGATTGATTCCATGGTATCCACATTTCCATATAACCAAAAGGGTTTCAAAACCTTTGCAAATGAAGTCACCAAGGTCTCCTCAATCCTTCCAAAGTCTTATTTCCCCATGTATCCCAAAAGGATAAAAGAAAAAATGGAAAAACTAAAGAAAGCAAACAACAACCCAAAAGTTATTTATATATCATTATGACATTGAAAAAATTCAAGGAAACAACATATTACCACACTAAATCAACAAAAGGTTGTTAATCTTACCTCTCAAGCAACATAATCCAAATTCCAAATTTCATGACCAACCTCCATAAGCTCTATTATTTCTTGCCAAGATTCCCATGAGCTTTGAGTAAACAAAGAGAACCCATGAATTTCCTCCATGTTTCTAACTCCTCTAAGTTCTCTAAAAATTTCCATGCAAAAATGATGCCTAAAAAGTCCCTCCTCCCTTCAAGGTGGAGGTATATAAACATAAATTGTAGACATCAAAATTTAGTATTGCTCCCCTTTCCACCCCGCGTCCAGTCTCATTCATCATAGCTATCCATTAGAATTTCATATTCCCTCCTAAATTCAATTTATCCCACATAGTACCATTTTCCCACATTTTCCATCCCATACCATTATTTCCCCATAATTAATTAATCACCTCTAATTAAATTTTAATCCTTCATTAATTCATTTCCTATGGCTAGATTCCTCCATTTTATCCCGTCTACATTCTTAACCACCTCCATTTAATGATTTTACCCATCTATGGCCTTTATTTACTCATTTCGACCATCCACGTAACCCTAACTTGTTCCTATATATCTAAACCCTAATCCGGTGTCCTATGGGCTCCTTGTCTCGAGATCATCATCTTTCCACCACCCAAATGGATGGATACCCGTGATCGGTGGTGACCCATATAGATCACCATCAACCTTATAAGTACGCCCTTACCCTCCTTTCTCAAGGGTGTAATTTTAAAATTCTTGAGCTATCTTGTTATCATGTCTTCATCTCTGAGTTCCTTTCAGAACTATCATACCATATTTGAGTATTCTTGGAGATTTGGGGAGAATTTATTTTTCCTTGGCATATATTGTTTTCTTATTGCTATATTGTTGTATATATCTCGCCACTAACATCTTGTGTGAGCTCAACTACAATTAGGGACTCTACATCAATTTATTTTAGCTCTTTGTTTCATCTGCAAGTATTCATTTCAGCTCCTCTTTTTGTCCAAGCCTAGTTCAGCCCTAGTCACTACCAAATCTATCTATTTGTTGCCAACCTAGCCTTTATTACATCGGGTTCTCTGTCCCTCGGATCCATAGCCATCTGCTTTCTATTTATACATTCACCCCAGGCCTCAAATCTAGCCATTTTGTCCCTCTGTCATCTCAAACTCATCATAGCCACCTCCAGCCACCGTTAACCCATCCTAGTCACCGTCGAAACAATTCATATTTTCAACATTCACCCTTAGATCCATAATCTTATTACATCCTTTATGTTTCCTCATGTTTAATACCTTTTGTAGGTTCCTGTTTATCATTCTAGTTCTACACCAGCTCTAGATATGCCATCAGAGCTTCAAGATATGCATTTTTCATCACTATTTCGGTCCATTTGCCTCCGTCTCCATCAATTGGCCCTCTGTGATCTTGGGTAGCCACAAACCCCGTAAGGTTTGATTTATTTTGTCGTATTTAGATCATATCTGCTTTTATCTTCTTAGATCCAACTTTCAGTTTCTATTTTATTTTAGATTTTACATGACGCTACATCTAATTTATCAAATATCCATTTTATCTATCTTTATCAAACATGAGGGTTGACATCCATCCTAGGAAGTTCTTTCTTCTCGGGACTGACTTTTTCAGGAAACCCTCCCATCCTATCTACTAATCCAATATTTTTGTTGAGTTATCTTGATTTGCAGGTCACTTAGCTCGTTGCGGAGAAGGATCCATCATTTGCACTGTCCACATCATTATTCCATATCAAGGCACCATAAACCCTTCATATTCTGAGTTTCTTATTTTATTTATTACTATTTCACTAATTTGAGAAGGAAAGAGGAAATCTTATTCAACATTCTAGCACGCCCAGTGGGACCCACCCTTTGTAGGCAAATCTTGTTATTTTTTTCATTTTCATCTTCTTTCTTCCACTTTCTACTAACCTTTTAGGGAAAGAACATGTGTTGGATCATGCTTTATTTTTTTCTTGCGTTGGAACGTGGATTTCTTGGATTTTATTTTGCTCGTTGGTTTGATTTAAAGATTAGATAAAAAGAAAAGTGTATTCAGGTATTCCTCTTTTTCTTAGTTACTCCTTTTGCATCATACTTTCATTTCTTGCTTGTTGTTCGATTGAATATCCATATTTTGTTTTGGATCTAAAAAGCCCTTGTCATCCTTGCTTAGAAATCTGGTTTAACTAGACGGTTTACACATTGCATTCACTTCATCACACATAACTAAACGCATGAACCAACTTACACATCTAAACATCCCTTACCAAGTGAACTATTGGGATTTCATCAACAATAGGAAAACAACCACGGTTTTTGGATGTGTTATAAATTTATCACACATTCTGGCCTCACGTACATTTGGGTATATCGAGGACTCCAAAGCAAATACCACCGAAACTAGCCTTAGATTGGTCATTTTCCTAGGTTCCCCTTTGAGCCTTTTTCTTTTCTTTTCTCACACTCTTATAGTAATCATGATGATAATTCTTTTTCTTGATTTGTTTGTTAATAAACTACATAAAAAATGTTTATCTACTTCATGCCTATTATCACTCCTTAGGCCAAGAAACACAACAATCCACCTCATCCAATGACATCCCTTCTTCCAATGATCTTTCCCAACAAGCTTTTGAACTTGAGACCACACCTTTAATCTCTAAACCTATTATTTCTATGGTATCGTTTCATGAAGACCATGTCATCCAAAATGATCCTCATATTGAAACCAATCCTTCTAGACCAACTTCACCTCAGTCCATTTCTTATAGACCAAAATTTGCCCCATCTCCTTCTCCTCTAGAAACCTTTGGACTTCCTACTATCCCTCATGATTCTCGTAGTTCTATGAACTCCTAGATGATAATCTTATCACCCTTTATGACTATATATTTTGTAATTCCTCCACAATCCCTCAATCCATTTAATCTACTCAATTTATGGATCCCAACTCACCTTATATCAACACTATGCCCACTTCATCTGCTATTGTTGCTAGTATGCCTATTCACTCATCTCAAAAATCACACTTTCCTCCTCCTACATCGGACAACATAACATAACCTTACCCCTTATTTCTACTTCACATGTTCATGCCAATGTAATCACCTCACAACCCTCCATATAAATAAATAAAAACCCATCGACCTCCTCATCAAGGTGCTTATCATTACATATTTTGCACTCAACCAACTCAAGTATCCCAACCACTTATCACCAACCACATAACAAATCAATCAAATGTTTCTATTTCACAACAACCAACTCAATCTAACCAATCTTACCACATCCCCATATTTCAACATACACCCTTATCTCATCCCATTCAATCACAACCCCTTAATTATATTCCCCTTATCAACCGCTTCCACTAAAACCATCACATCCGTAAATATATCTAACACATCGACAACCCAACCCAACCACCTCATATTCATCACAACCCCATCCTTTAACATCTCTACCATTCAATGATCCCTTATAAGTAATATTAAGTAGAATGGCCAACCTTGAATCCGTAGCCTTGGGATCTAAAACTACATTTTCATATGAACAAATCTGCAATGAACCCATCAATCCATCCATCCTCGTGAAACCATATCCTCCTCATTGGGAATTTCAAAATTCTCCAAGTTCAATAGCAAGGAGGATCCCCAACAACACCTTCATAATTTTAGACATGCATGTTACCTTATCACCCATGATCAAGATCTCATGCTTCACACATTTCCCATGTCATTAGTCGAGTCCCGCATTAGATTGGTACAACAATATCCCACAACACTCACTATTCTCATTCACTCAACTTTCACAATTATTCCTTGAAAATTTCTTGATCAACATTGCATGTAATATTACCATCACCAACCTTTATGCCATCTCGACAATATGATGATGAATCCATTGCGGACATCATTGTACAATGGCGTGACATCATTAACCAACTATCATTCCCCTTCCACAGATTGAACTCATCGATATTTTATCACAACCTTGTGTGAAAAACATCTCATCAATTATTCAAATTCAATATTTTCAAACCTTTGAAGAGGTATTCATCATGGATCACAAACTTGAAATCCACGCCCTTGAGTAAGGCCATATTTAGCTTAGATCAATCAAGCCCAAAGCCAAGTTCACGAAATCCTATACATATGGTGACAAGTCATAAACTGCTGCCAATACCATTGTGGTCCAATATTCATCCTCATTCACCTTCCACATGAGGCCTCTCGCAAAGAGCTCGTATACCAATTACTTCTATACCCCTTGGGGGAATCATATAGTTCTGTATTTGATAAGTTGATGGCAGTCCACCTCATTCAACTTCCCCACCCAACCCGTTGATGATTCACGACCCAAACCTGTATGATATCATGGGGGAATTAGTGTAAGATCATCAAGTCGAGGTCATGACGTTGAGAAGTTTCATTCCTTCAATGATCGTGTCCAACAACTTATAAATCGGGAGATCTCCAAGTAAATGATAACTTTTTTGTCATGGACTTGTCTATTTCGATCTTAGGTCTCTTACTAAGTAGGAATGTTGTCTTACACCGGGTAATGCTAAACACAAACCATCTTCACCTCATTGCATTTTTAAACCTAATTTCCTACCTTCTCAAGGGAATTGCAAAAAAATGAAATTTTGTGATCATGTGACCTTCTTCACCCTTAACATAGTCAATCATGCAATGCCTTTAGGGTCTTACATTCATAAGCCCACCTTTGGTATGGTAGACTTGTTACAGCTTCTTACTAGAATTAGGTGGATCTTTTGGTCATCTCTTACCCTTCACCATCTTCATTAATTGTTGATTCTCCTATATAGGATTCAACCATCGACACCTACATTTTAAGAATTCCTCTTTCACCAACATCACCATGCCGAATTGACCTAAACTCAACCATTTCTAAATGACCTAGACTCAAAACATGCCTAAAACCTACCGACTCATTCATCTATCCTTATCATATTCTTCCCTAGCTTATGGGAGAACTACATCGGCTTGAGGCCCTTTTCTCTGGGGCTATATAGGCAACACTCCGAGGGCATGGGGCCCTTGGAGGTTAGCTCGACCACTCTCTACCCTACCTAATTTTAACATTCTACCTTAGTTTCCATCTTATACACTACTTGGAAATTAAATGAAAATACAAATATACAAACATGTATATCTACCTATTTCTTACATCATCATATTATACATCCATTATTTCACCTTTCCATGATATCAAATATTTTGGAAATCTACACCATTACATACATATACATATACATATACATATACATATACATATACATCATCATTTATTTCCCATGTTACTAATAACTTGGAAATTAAATCAAAACCAAAAACCTTAACTCAACCATGCCTAAATCACCTAGACTCATCCATGCCTACATGACCTAGACTCCACCATGCCTACATGACCTAGAATCCACCATGCCTAATTGACTGGACTCCGCCATGCCTAATTGACATGGAATCCATCATGCCTAACTAACCTAGACTCCATCATGCCTACACGACCTTGACTCAACCATGCCTAATTTACCTAGTTTCCATCCATCCACAAATAAAAATGGAAATTAAAACATAAATACATCATTCATACCATAAATATCATCATCTATAATAATGAAATTCTGTATATCAATACAAATATACATCGATACAAATACATAAATTTTTTTCAAAACTCTCATGTACATCCTCACCATCTCGGCATGCAGCAGCGGTATAAGATCAAAATATCAAAACTCTCATGTACATCCTCACTATCATTGGCACGCAGGCCAATATATATCAAAACAAGATGACTAACAAATCATATCTGGTGACTAGTCGTCACTCCATCTGATATCCATGCATGTCTCATCTATCACCTCTACCTCACCTTCAACCCGGTGACCTACCAACATCTCTCCACCTAGCATGGCTCCCATTCTAATCTCCGCCTAGTCTCCATGTGCTGGGTCTAGCCTCCATGAACTCATCACCTTAGCTCGACCCTATGTTTGGGCTTTCCGGCCCTATGTTCTCTTTGAGCTATGAGTGTGGGATCTAGTCCTCTCACTCACTACCTACTTGTGCCATGTACTCAAAGATAGGAGGGGACATATATCCTCGCGGTCATTAGATGGTCCTAGTAAACTGCACCTCATTCAAGGCATCTTGAACCTCACCATTGACACCGTCTAAGGAGGTGCCATTGGTATCAAAAAAACCTATGAGCTCTATCATGCTAGGGCTAGCCTCGGACCTTATACCCGTGCTCCCCTGTCCTCCTCCTCCTCGTACTCCGGGACTCCGTCCGTCATCACTTCTGTAGTATGGGACCTTGTCCTGAGCTCGTGGCGGTGCTGTTTCGCACTATAACTTGGGCATGTAAGTCCACAACCCAAGCCTTTGGAATGGCAAAATAACCCTATAAACCTACTACTCGTGTCAGTAGGTAGAAACATGTCCCCCATCTCCATCTTCGCCTATGCGGGTGCTCGTCCCTATACAACCTAGGCCTATAGTGCTAACACTTGAGCCTGTAAAATGTCAACATGTGCCTCTAACCCTATGAGATGCCCATGTAAAACTATAATCTGTGCCACATGGTGGCCACTTGACTCGTAAGGTATCCCTCTGCACCATGATGGTGGCTAAGTCTGGCTTCCCTAGGCTCGAGGGTTCCACTCGTAGCTAGGATACCCACCACTGTTTATATCTATCAGTGACCCTAGCATCATCAATCCACATGTCTACCACCTGCTCCTCCTACCCTATCAACACACTCGGTCATGGTGGAGACATAGGTCTCTCTATGTCATCTCTCCTATACTGAGGGAAGGGTGGCGAGAATGTCCTGTGGCAACCCAAATCGTCGTTTGACCTTGTCTACATGTATCATCTCATGCTTGCGACATAGAACCCTTGTATCCACTCGATCAGTGTAACCTCTCTAATTCCTCCGCCATGTCTCGGTATGAGGGATAGCCAACATAGGGCCTCCAAACAATATCCACACCAGAAAATCCCTCCAGCACCCACTGTAATAGGAAACATCATGCATGGCCCTAGCCACCCTATGCTCCCCACCAACTGGTACCCAACGTCTATAGCTGACTCTGACAAAGCCACCCCTAACCAATAAAGTTGAGGAAAACCAATTGGATGGACACACACAATGTGCTCATATGCCCAACAATACAAAATAAAAGTGTAACACAAACTGAACCTCCGTAACCTCCCATAGGCCCGTAGCCCCTATACAATCGCACTAAGAATGTCAATGCCCATGCAAAAAAATCCGATCCTCCACCATGTCTGGAGAACTCCCATAAATGATCGTGGGAATCTACCACCCTCGGCATCTCGGTAGGGTGAAACTATATACCACCTCCATCATCAAAACAACCAATGTCGTCTCCCGAGGATGGGATACATACATCTCTCCGTAGCCGAGGATTGCACTATGGTACCTCGGCTTTCCCATCACCTCCCCAAACAAAACCACTATAGGCTCCACATAGGCCTCCAAAGAAATAGAATACACTTGCTCACCCATAATCGCAGATTCGCAAGATCATGTATACATCATCGAGGGTGACAATAATCTCACTCATCGGTAAATGAAAAGTGTTGGTAGTTGAATCCCATCTATCGATGATCGCACCCATCAAACTAGGATCTCGCGCTACATTTCTATAGTGTTAGATCCCAATCAATCTCAACATCACCATATTCTCGCACTCCTATGTAGTCACACTTGAACATATATCTACCTATAACGGTGGCACTGCCTTGCATACGTAGTGGTCCTCGCCCGCATCCAAAAACACAGATTGTTAAAACTACACTACCTCCAATTATGTCTTAACCCGATTTACCTAATTCACATACCGACCTACTACCATTTTACAATCATGACTCATTACCTTCACATTATTTCACCTACTCACCTAACCCATCTAGCCAATGACCACATGTTACCCTTACCCCTCTACACCCAACATTACTTGTCCCTTTTGACCTCTTTTTTCCTTTTGCAACTTAACCCTTCTTACCCTAATCCCCTTTCACCTAATCGGCACTAGTCTCCTAGATCGTCACTAGTTCTCCTTGATCATCATCAATTCGATTAACCGGTGTTAGTCACCTTAGTCTTGAATGATGTCGGCCATGATTGACCAAATCGCCAAACCTTGATCGACGTCGGCCTCTCACGCGACCCCCAAAACTGAAACCCCTCTTCTATTTCTAAAATTGTGAGAAAACACCCTACAATCCTAATTAATCCCTTACACCTACCCCAATACACCCCAATTTACATTATATTCCTTTATTCTCCCATTTATCCTACATTTTCCCTTCCACACATTGATTTTATCCACCTTTCAACCATATTTCAAAAATGAAAACCCCTACCCAAATTTCTTCATTTTATAACATAATTGGATCAAATGATAAGTAAGGCAAATGCCCCTATGTCATCTCGGTGTCGTCACCTCAGTGGCATGTCTCTGCCCTCTACGTCTATGGTCCACCTGCACCCTCTCCCGCCTATGCCATGCCAAAATCTACCTCAACTCTCTCAACCAATCACATGTCTCCAATCGATATCGTGGACCCATCTACCTGGCTCCCCTCAACACTCTGTCACCTCCACCTCATTCCTATCCAATACCTTTCCTTTTTACTCCCGAAAAATGCACAAATCACTTAGCTCTATCATTTTCTCAACGTCAACAACAACAATGATTCTGTAAAATATGGAATTTTAATTTTATAACCCTAACCTGCCATGACCGACGTCGATCATACACAACTGACATCGGTTACCTTATAACCGACATTGATCATATGCCAATACCATTTCCTCCACATTTTTCCTATTTTGACCTAACCTCATTACTGCCACATACCTTTTTTTCAGTACCAACACCCATTGTACCCTACCCACAAGCCTAAATTACCCCTACAATTCCTTAATTACGTTAAGGGATTTATTATTTTACCTATACCTTGGCCTTACCGTGCACGAAATATTTACTGGACCTATACTTTGTGTGACCATTGAATTTGTGTACTCACTATACCTTGCGATGTCGTTACCTATATTGTTTTAGTATAATAACCATACCTTGCCTATTGTTGTGTTGTTTATCCCGACCAAACCCGTGGTGTATCGGATCACACCTAAACATTCCCGCACCTAACCTACGTTGTGTTTTTCGGACCATATCCTTCTTGAGGAAAGGTTAGAGTCAGAGAGATCAAACCCAAAAAATGCTAATAATCAAATCATAATAATTTGTTCTCATAATTCATTTACATATTGCAATACTTACATATATATAGGAATATAATTCCTATATTTTAGGATGTAGGTATAACTACACCTCCACAAATATCTCTCCCAAACTCTATACACGTGAGTGGTTAAACTCATACAACAATATTTGTTATAGTTGTTTAATATAACAACTTATAACAAATATTCACTAACTTACCATTTACATAATAATTACCAATGTAATTATTATTTACTGACATATTTACTACCACAAATTAAGATGATAATAATTACTCTCATAATTATTATTTAAACACACATATATGTGGAGCACTAACTATGGATTTCCTAACATTCCCCCCCTTAGTGCGAACATGGGGAAAACTTGCCTTATACTTGCACCTACTCATGATCTGGTGATTTTCACAGGATGATCACAAACCTCAAGGATGGTTTTGCAAACGGTTTACCAAAAATCGAGAATGGTGGTTTTGTAATTGGTTTACCACAAACCACAAAGTGATGGTTTTGCGAATGGATTACCAACAACCAAGAATGGTGGTTTTGCTATTGGTTTACCACAAACCACAAATGAAGGTTTTCAAGTGGTTTACCTATAACCACATCATGATATGCCAAGTACTATTCTCAGCCCTCATCACATCTCACTGCAAGGAATAACATAGGAAATTCTATTGAAATCTGTTGCTCATACATACATAGAAGACATTGACTTAATAGAAATGGAACATTGGATCATGTTCCCCCCCTCAATGTGAAATTTCCACTTATTGAAAACTACAAACTGTACCACACTAGAAGCACTAAAATCAAACTACACACACACACACACACACATGTCACCAAAGCTGATATGTGGCCCCGTCATTGCGATCGACGAGAGGTCGAATGACCTCCAACCTCCAATGCCTCCATCCTCCAATGTCATACTACTAGGTTAGCTAGATTTGATCACAGAGCTTAAGAAGAACCCCCACAAATTGGATGTCGCATTCTAGCGATAATGCGTCCTTTACAATTTTTAATGTTTGACATTTATTACTCAATAAGGCTCAAAAAGGGTACAAAAAAGAGGGTATTTTTTGAACTTGGAATTTTTCAACGAAATTGAAACCAATGTGACGGGGATGAAAAAACAAGCACTTTTGTAAAAATCGGCACTCTATTTTGAGTTACTGTGCAAAAGTTATTAAGGTTTCAATTTCCCGTAAAAAGACCCAATTTAATTAAAATTGGCTCAATGATTAAAAATTTACTCAAGATGGAGAGCAAATTTATCGTGTGACCACTTGTTGGAACCGAGAGGAAATGTAGATTCCAAAAATGTTTATAACCTCAAGAATTGGTGCCAAAAAGTATTAATTTGGCCAAAAATGTATTATTTTCCCTCAATTTGTAATTATTTAAAAGCAAAACTACATAAAAAATAATTATTTTCAAACTATAGTTTTGCAAAACTATAAAATAATTAGCCAATCAGAAATGGTTGTGGGAAGGCAAGAAACTCATGGCTGATTTTTGAAGTGACCAACAATGATTTGTTCATAACTTGAGAACCAGAGCTCCGATTTGAAAACCGTTTAATGCGTCGGAAAGCTTATTTCTAGAGCTTTGCAATGGTACTCATTTTGTTTTATTTTATTGCTATTCTTGATCGAGTCGATGCCTAAAGCGGCTAAAAGCATGCTTTCTTTTTTTGATAGATGCAAGAAGTTATACGTGGCCAAATCCTTCTTTTGACTACTGGAGATATGAATGCACAACACTAAATATATGGCCAAGATAGAGGAGACAAAGTGCAGGAAACAAAAATATTCCAAAATCATTGAATAGAAAATGCATACACAGGAGCAAGTACAACACTACTCCCTTAGTTACACTCAAAAAACCATCACTGAGAGAGGATTAGAATGTTTGCTGCACTGATACCAAATCTTGAGGATGGGTCAGATTTACAGAGATCAAACCCAAAAAAATGCTAATAATCAAATCATAATAATCTTATCTCATAATTCATTTACATATTGCAACACTTACATATATATAGGAATATATTTCCTATAATTTAGGATGTAGGTATAACTACACCTCCACGAATATCTCTCCCAAACTCTATACACGTGAGTGGTTAAAATCATACAACAATAATTGTTATAATTGTTTAATATAACAACTTATAACAAATATTCACTAACTTACCATTTACATAATAATTACCAAGGTAATTATTATTTATCAAATATTTACTACCACAAATTAAGATGATAATAATTACCGTAGTAATTATTATTTAAACACACATATATGTGGAGCACTAACTATGGATTTCCTCACAATCCTATACCCGGATACTGAATCACTTCAACCTTGTTTGAATAAACCTATTGACCTTGGACAATGTAGAGTTTGTAAGCTCTTCAACTCCGAGTCTTGTGTTGTAGTCTATATGCATGGGTGCATTTGATTGCCATTACCCATTACCCAATTTGACCCTGGCCCATTACCTATTACCCGATTTGACCATTACCCATTACCCAATTTGACCTTGGCCTATTACCTATTACCCGATTTGACCATTACCCTTTACCCAAAGTACCCATACCCTTCCCCACCTACCTTAACTTACACCAACTACACATTTATCAAACCACTCACCAACTCCGTATAACACCTCATCAGTTCCTGGTTTGAGGGGGATCACCTTCACCCACACTTGGGACAACCCTGCTCTCACCCATACATGGGGCAATAACTTCTGGTTTTGTCGGGCGTCGACTTAACAATACAAGCTACGTGATAAGAGGGGGTAAAATATAGACACCAAAATTAGGTCATACCACCCTTATAACCCCGTTAATTAAATTAACCATACCTTACATATTCATACCCCATAGTGCACATGATTAATTGAATTAATTACTTTAATTAATTTAATTAACATCCTCACTTGACCACCTCACCTAGCCAACTCACCTAGCCACCTCACCCCATGACCCACTCAAACCCCATTAATGGCCTAAGACCAAGTCTAAGCCTATCCTAACCAACTAGGACTTAGTCTAAACCTAGAATTAACTCCTATTAAAAAATTAAGAGGAATCTTGTTGATTCTCCTGTGTTCTATCACTCGAGACTTGGATGAAGATTGAAGACCACGCCAAAAATAGCAACAATCAGGCTATTTTTTGCCAACCTAGATATTCCCACCTTAACCGATGCTTTGGATATAACTAGACTAGCGACGTCAGCCCCTAATCGTCATCGGTTATGTTAAATACATTTCCAAAAACCTTTTTTGAGGTTGGTCATTTGATTCAGGATCTCATACAAGAAGAGAGTTAGAGCACTGATTTTTGAAGCACTCAGGCAAAGTAAAACACACGGGAACACTACCAATGACCATTGGCATCCATCACCTTCTTCACGATCACGAATTCACACAAAGACTGGAACTGCCACAACATGAACGTAAATTATCTTCTCTCCGGATCTCCACCATTCCCTTCTTCATCACTTGCACTCTCCACACCCATTCGTTAGTAAGTACCTAACATCTCTTCATTTATCTCTTTTTACTTTTAGAAAGGTTTATTATTCATCTCATTAATTTATTCTTATGTACATCCGTACACATCCCTTCCTCCCACCAACTTATCACCCTACATACCGAGAATTTTCACCTATCTTCCCCCTATCCTAATCATCTCTGAACCTTTTAGACCATTACATGACCTCACCCCCACCATTTCAATCTCGTAAAATCATAGAGAGTTTGAAAACCATTTCTAAGAGATTTTTAGTAATTTCCTCATCGATCTTTGGTTAGCCAACTAACGTCGGTTACCCTTCCAAATCGGCATTGGTCACATAGCCGACATCGGTTACTATGTCTGGCAACATATCCTAGACCAACGAGCTCATACCCATTCCCTAATAACCCAGAATCACTCCTAATCTTGACTAGACCTTTCCCAGAGCCTGTACCTAACCTGTAACCCAATATCAGCCCATCACCTAACCCGTTTTGACTCAATCACCTTTTATTTGACCTTTCTTATTTGTTTTGATTGAGATACCTAAATCATTCAATTCCAATAAGATTTTTACTTCATGTTTATTTTGGATAACATTAATACTGTTATTTAAAAAGTGGATTGATAGCTTGTTTAGGAAGCACCACGCTTCTTGGATCTATCTTCGTTGGGAAGTCCACTTGTTTTTTTATTTAACTCTATCTAGTGGTATTGTTTTGCATTTTATAGGTAGTTCCTCCTAGCCAAAAGGGAGTATTCACAATCAGCATTGGATCAGGAAATCAGAATGTGCACACAACCTTCAACCAACATCACAAATAGGTATTCCTCCTTGGCCTATCACCCTCTATCTGTTTCATTAATTTATCAAGAATCCGGTGAAACATTTTGGCATGCCCAGTGGGACCCATCTGGGGTTCCTTGCATTCATTCATTCTTAGGTAAATATTTTGTATGTTTATTTTTTTTGAAAAGAAGTCAACATTAAATCTTCTCTTTCTTCTATTTGTCTAAGTGACATTTGTATTTTGGAACTAAAAATAATCATTCTTTTTCTTTTTCTTTTGCATTAGTGAAATTCATTTTCTCCTGTTTCAATCTTTGTTTACATCGAATACCACATTTCGATTTGTGTTCTAAAAAAACTTATATTTCATACTTCTATGCTTGCATGTTTAGGTCACATTAAAGATGAGGGCAACCTATATCTTTGGAAGTCATGCCCAATGATGGTTGAGATAATTGAATCGTAGAAAGCACTTTCTCTCTCTCTCTCTCTTTGTCAAACTACACAAATAAAATTTCACACATCTTCTTATACAACACCACCTGGAAGAAGTTGTCAACGATCACATGATCGGAGGATTGACAGTGCACGCCCAACTAGTTTCTCTGTCCAGTCATTAACTCAGAGAAAGGAATGCCCCCACCAAAACATAACCTAAAACCACCCTTAGAATTTTCCTCTTCATAGGACACCTTCCCAACCAAAAACTCTGTTCTGATTCACAAAGTCAGTCTAAAATAACATAAGCTAAACATACAAATTCACTTGTAGTATTTCGTGTTTTTCTTAGCTTTTTCTTGAGTTATGTTTTGAGTTGTGAGGTTACGTGCTTCATTTTCTTCTTCCTTTCACACTCCGCCATCATAGTTGGTGTATTCCAACTATTTCTGAGTGTGTCAGGACCCATTTTCATCATACTCAGGTTTCTGGGTTGATATTCTATTTGACTTAATTCACAAAAATTGATTTTTCTTCACTTCTCCAAATTTCACATAGTCACCGGCGTCTCATCCAACGAACGTCACCGATTCCCATCGATTGTCATCACGGTTTACCTAAATAGTGTTGGTTTCTATTTATTTTTGTCATTTCACCCAAAAAAACATTCATTACATTTTCTATTCTTTTTTTAAATTTTCAGGACATCATCATACTCCTAGAATTTTAAAATCACTGTCACATATAGTTTCCTTATTCAAATTTCATCGCATTTTTACGTCATTTGATAAAATTGTTGATTTCCCATAGTAAATGGTATCGGTTATTATAACCATCACCGTTCACCCTTTAATTTTCATCAGTTAGTTAAACCATTGTTGGTTCCTCTATTCTGATTTTTAATTAGAACACCGACCAGTTTCACCTCCCGAAATCCGTTCTTCTCCATTTCTACTATTTTTTGTGTCATTTGCATAGTACAATTTACTAGGTCTATGCTAATTCACATGGTTCTAACTCATAGTCAAACCAATGCCCTTGTGTTTCACGCTAGCCTTAGCCACTTCCACCTATCCCATCACCGCCTTCTATCTTGTTGCCTATGGATCCAACTCAGCCCATCACCATTAATACCAATGATGAGGAGTTCGCAAGACTCCTTGACCAAAATCCCGCTGCCCTACAATATTATCTTGCCCACTCATCCACCCGAGACTCCTCGGGATAGTTGATATACGACATGCCCGTGTCTATCCCTCCTTCCCTTGCCCCCACTTCCATGTCAGCTACCACTAGCTCAACATTGCCTTCATCCACCTTACCACCTGTGGTGTCTCAACTGGACCCCACATCCTCTATAACTGCTGCACCAACAATATCTATCACACTTGTGGTGTCGACCATTCCTTCACCAACCACCTTAAGCATGGCCCCATCTGCACCCTTTACCTCGTATGTACCAGTTGCATCACAACCACCCATGGTGTTGGAAACCCACACCCCATTCCAAAACCTCGTCCTTTCCATCCCACAATCTCTACCCCCAATTACCATGAGATTTGTTACGACTACCCCACCTATTTACATGCATCACCAACAACCCCCAATCTCATCTATCACTTATTCGGGATATCTTCCACCCACATATATTCCCCCTTCACAATTCTTATACTGAAACCCCATATCTTTGGGATGTCATCCATCATCAACCTCCCTTTACTACAGGAGGTGCCCATTCCTCACAACCCACCAATGACCTCATTAGGACGATGATGGAAAAGATGCAAACATTAGAAGCATCAGTTTCTAGCTCTCATAACTCCTTAACTTATGAAGAAATTTGTAATGAGCCTATTCATCCATCTATCCCCATTCGCCCATACCACGTACATTGGGAAATGCCTAAGTTCAATCATTTCAATAGTAAAGAAGACTCACAAAAAAACTTATGGTTTTTAAAACATGGGTGCTATCTAATTGCCCATGATGATTCTTTACTCCTATGGACATTCCCCATGTCCTTGACATGACCCACCTTAGATTGGTATAGTGGTTTACCCAGACATTCCATTTACTCATTTAACTAAGTGGCTCAAGAATTCTTGGACCATTTCTCCATCAATGTCATAAAAAAAGTCACCATGACTGACCTATACTTGACACGACAAAGTATGATGACGAATCTATCGTAGATTTTGTTGCTCGCTAGTGAAGCCTTATCAACTAATTAACATTCCAGTTACTTAAAGCTAAGATTATAGAGTTGTTTACTAGAGTTTATGCTAGGAACATCTCACCAACTCTACAGGTACAAAACTTTTGTACCTTCGACAAAGCATTTACCATGGCAAAAATTGGAAATTTGTGCCATTGAAGAAAAGAAAATCCAATTGCGAAACAAAAACGCCGCGTTCAAGTCAAATGATGCTTCTTCGTCTTCAAAGCCCCAAAATAATTATTCAAAATCCAAAAGATCTACCAACGTGGTAGTTCTTAAAGCTGGCCCATCTCATCCATCTAATCAAGCCAAACCTTGCTTCAATATTTCTCCCATTCAAAATTTTTCAGTTATGGCAGGAACAACGAAAGTACACTCCAATTAGAGAGTGTTATTCTTCAATCTTGAAAAAGCTTCTTAAGGTTGGAGCCATTACACTTGCCCCCGTAAAACCTCATATTGGTTTCAATCCCATTTTTCCTATGCCTACATGGTATAAGGAACATTACTATTATAATTATCATTGTGTCAAAGGCCATAACAATGGTAATTACATAACTTTTAAGAACATTGTCCACGAAATGTTAGATAATGGAGATCTCATCTTGTACAACCCGAACACACTGGAAAATCAAAACTTACATATCTTTAAGAAGACGTTTCCTAGTCATACACCATCATCTAATCAACATGGTGAATCTTTAACCAATGAAAACAACGTTCGTGAAGTCCATGCTATTTTTGATATCATACCAGCCGTTCCTCAATTTCCACCTATTCCATCTATCGAGGAAATTCTAGCACAAACTCCTCTACCCATGGAGGAGCATACATGATCTACTCCTTCAAGTCCATAATTTCTTCACGATACCATTCTACCATATACCTCATAGCCTCTCGAACAATCAATGGTATTAACTCTCCTACCTACGGGAGAATCATCATCACTTTCTTCTCCACCGAAAGAAGAATCTACCTCACCTCATGTACCATCGCTCTTACCCACGGTGGATCTTTTAGACGTGTCACGCTTGTTGGGAAAATTCCCCATTAGCATTCTACGATCCCATTGATTTTCTCTTGGCTATTTTACCTATAAAATCTGAGGCTAACCAATTCCCTATCTCACAAACATATTTTACTGAGGATTGCCACTAAACCAATTGCATCTCCTCTTACAGCAGTGCCATTTTCACGATTGGCCGATCACTTGGATTACATTGATAATTCCATGCTTTGGGGACGTCTTCGGCTCCCCTTTTGACCCAAATGCAAATGTCACCTATAGATACCTCCACGATCTATCCAAAGGTATTTCAAGCAACCAAATCAACCCGACCATGCATGTTGAAACAACTTCTTCTTCGTCACCTTTACCTACATCTGAACCTTTACCCATAACCAAACCCATTCCTCTGCCTAAGAACTTACCTGCACCTACATCTCCTCCCACATCCAGACCTATCACTACCCTGGGTGTCATGCCAACATCAAGCCTTGTCCATCCACCCGTCAAATTGGAATTATCCACATCTTCCCAAGCCCACATGAAAACCATTCCTCCACCTAAAAGGAAGACCCAACCTTCTAGGACGCATACACCAATTTCACCCACTATGCCTCTGTCACCTTCAACCCTTTCATCTATCATCATACCTCACCCGTCAACCCTGGTCAAGCAACCTCTTACCCAAATCAAAACAAAAGCGCGGTAGTCCACCTCCTCATCACGATCCTTTATTACATCCAATCAACTTGTGTAACCTTCGTCATCACCCAAAAATTCCTTACCACCTATACCCCCACCTATACCATAACCCCATCACTACCTATGTGAATTTCTTCTCCTCAACCCATACCTTCCACCCGACCTCTACCGGAAACCTTTACCATGCCTTTGTTATCACCATGGCTAACCCATCCTCTACCACCATCCATTTTCCCTTCTGCATCACGTACTCCCACCTCACCTTTACCCAAGAAGGTGTAATCCAAGGACAAGAACCCACTACCCTCCAATAGGGTAGTTAAACCAACAACACCTTCCATTGCTAGTTCATCTACCACACCTTTACCCAAGTAGGTACTATCAAAACCTAAGATAGTACCACCTACCAAACCAGTGGTCAAACCTATTCCACCTTGTATAACACCTCTTCCACCACAATCATCCACACCTTTAACCAAACCCACACTCACTTCCCACTATGATCCATTGGCAGGGTCCTATGCCAAAATTTTAACGAGCCTCTTAGAGACCTCAGTCATCACATTACCTCTGCTTATACCTTATGACCCCCTCAAACCCAAACCAAAAGGGTTTAATGAAAATAAAATTTGTGCCTACCATTGTGTGTTAGGACACGATGTAGAGGGTTGTAAGGATCTCAAAACCACTCTGCTCCAATTATGCCTCCACGAAGTAAATTTCAATGACAATGATCTTCTAGATGAGGACTCTATTCAAATTTCACTAATCACCACACATCTTTGTCCACTACCTATTCATTGCCTACATCTCCACTTCCAAAACCTTTTTATCCACCTCCAACATTCAAGATCAACATGGTCCGTATTCGAGAGTTGGCAAAACCACCACCTAAATGCCAGTGTGACCTACTTATTTTGCAAGGTTCTTACCCTGAATTAGGATTTTGTCCATCATGCTGTTATACTACTCATGACATACCTTCTCCATCCACCTATTTCCTTCAGATTAACATGATATAAGTTTCCACTTGCACCCAAAAAGATAAAGGAAAATCAAAAGAAACCAGCCCATCCGCTAATCCTGTGCTTAACATACCCTCTCTGCAGCCGTACCCAAAATTACCATTCAAGGACCCACATACCCTATTTCTAATGGGGTCACCCATTGTACAATGATAAAACAATTACACCAATCTGCTCTAAAATTGTCTTTGTACAATCTTGTCTAAACCTTTGAATCTCATCGACAAGCCCTCATGGAGGGTTTGTAATCCATCAAGGTTTCATGTAATGACCCCACATTAGTAGCCGTGATTATCACCCCTCACCATGTGGCCTCTCTTACCGAATCATATCCTTCTTCTACCCTCGATCCCACTCATCAAGTGTCACCCTCAACTTTTCTGATGAGGAGATCATACCTCTCTAATCAGATGACCCTAATCCCACTCTTTTCATCTCCGTCTATATCAATAATATTCATGTTCAATGCATTATGATCGATGGTGGTGCTAGCATCAACATCATATCCTCCCATGCATACAATAAAATGCACATCCCTTCAAATTACATGCATAATAACTTGATTATGTTGTGCTCCTTCAATGATGCCATCACTTCCACCCTTGGCACCATTATTCTTCACGTTCGTGTGGGCCCAGTAGTATGCCGAGTTATTATATGTTTTAGAAGGGGAATTATAGTATAACCTATTACTTCACCAACCTTGGATCCGTGTCATGGGTTGTGTTCCTTCAACTTTACATCGTTGTGTAAAATTTGAACATGAAGGACATAACTACACCATCCCTACTGACCCTTTTCCATTCAAAACTTGCAACATGTTGTACCAACCTAATGATGTCCTTATACCAGTTAAGGAATCTACCAATGCTACCACTTCTCCTTCACCCTCGGCCTCATCCACGAGATATTGCTACTAACTCACCCACGCCTACCTCTTCTATTCCCACTTTGTTGACATGACCTTTGTAGCTGACCGTCTACTAACCCATCTAGTTCCCAACCAAATAATCCTTCTTCTTCCCAATCGCCTATTAATTCATCTATTCGCTACACACATATCCACTACCGATCCCTTAGAAGGTATTTTTCAATGCCTCACTCTAGGGGAATACCGCTTGTACAACATAAACACATTCCTTACTCCACAAGAGTATGGTAACCTACGACAACATCCTCGTTATGACCATTGCATAGGCAAGGTCTTCCCTTATGGTCCTCCCAACCTTCACACAAAATTAACATATGGGGGACTTGAAAATTCCATCTATTCACCTGAGCCCCCTTCCCAAACATGACCATTTTCATCTGACCTCCAATCTCTCACCAACCGCCACTTTTCCCACACTTTGTCCTTCACTGATTGTGCATTGAAAGGCTTTGGATTTGGATTCTATGAACATGGCTGTTATACTATCATCCCATGTACCAAACGTAAACATAAAGACCACAATGGTATTGACTTTTCCGAATCATCTTCCAAGAAGGCCCGCATTGACCTCATTGAGGACGATAAGCCTTCTCCACCCCGTTCACCAACATCACCACCTTCACCCACAGTTCTGTAGATCCCGAATCTATTCCTCTTATTTTTTTTTGTGAACACCATTTCTCTGGGACCTTTGACTTATCAATGTGATGGCAAGGCTCCCTCTTCTCTTCCCTTCCCGTATTACGACATGATCGATGATGATACATATCCATTAAAGTCATTAAATGTTAGGAAAATGAGTCTATTCTCACCTACCTTGGTGCAGGAGATTATTATATTCATTGGTCATTACCTTCTGAGACACAAACCATATTAAATGAGTTGACCATTTAAATCAATATTAACACTCAGGGCGACCCACACATTCTAAAGATTGGTCAATCTTTAGCTCAATCTTGCTGAACAGGAAGATTTCACTTCTTTCCTATGGGATTATAACAACACATTTGCTTGGTCCTATGTTGATATGCTGTTATTGACCCAAACATTGTGGCCCACAATATCGTAATCGCTTCATTCCTAAAGCCAAACTTGTAAAATGTAAGTACGTGAAAATGCATCCTTGCATTTCCCTTCTTGTAAAAGAACTTCAACGCCTTCTCTCGATTTCCTTCATCTTACCCATTGATTATCCTCAATGGATCTCTAACATTGTTCTTGTTACAAAAGTAATAAGGGGACTTCAGATTTGCACATGATTTCCATGACCTAAACTTATCTTTCCCGGAAGATGAATTTCCTCTACCTAATATTAAACAACTCGTTGATCTTCTTGCTGGTCATGAGATGTTATTACTGTTATAACAAAATTTTACTCACCCTAAGATCAACACAAAACTATCTTCATCATTGGGGACCTTCTATTATCGTGATATGTTTGGCCTTAAATATCCCGATGCTACATATAACTATGAAAATTTTTAACATCATGCATCACATATTGGAAGATTATCATGACACAAAAAACATCTTCATCACTCCTCAAGGGGACCTATCATCAAATATTATGTTCACCTTCAACCAATCGTGTTGTTGTTCTCCTCCTTGGGCGTGGCTAAAAGTCAAAGCCTAAAATCAAGGCTATTCTCAAAATTCCTCCACCCTATCCTTCTCAACTTCATAGTTTGTAAGGTAAGTTGCGATCTATTTGTCATTTTATTTCACGATAGCCTATCGCCACCCATTTCATCATCTCCTAAAAAATGACGTCTATTTCAAATGGGATAATGAATGCCACAAATCCTTTGAGGCCTTAAAACAATACCTTCTCCAACCACTTATACTTGTTCCTCCTAAGGATAACCAACCATTTTACCTTTACATTTTTTCTACGGATCATTCCTTGGGGCTATGCTCACCCATCATGATGATCAACACCAGGAGAAAGTGGTTTATTACATAAGCCGTACCCTTTTGGACTATGAAACCAGATACACCCATGCCAAAAAAATTCTTAGCCTTAGTTTTTGTTGCCACTAAACTTTATCATTACCTACTCAATCATAAAACATTTTTCGATACCAATACTGACCCCTTACATTACATGTATGCCAAGTCCTACACACACACATGATGCTGCACATTGGCTAATGCTTCTTGTAGACCTCAACCTTGAAATCATCCATAAAAAATCTATCAAAGGTAAAACTTTCCGACCAACTTGCAAACGCACCCCTTTTTGAAAATCTATCCTCTAACTTCAATTTCTGGATGAATCCATTGCTACCCTCTATTTGGATGAAAGTGTTTTCCAAATGACCTTATTCTTCAACGGTTCCAAATGTCAATGTGGGGGTGGTGTAGGAGTTATCCTCATTCCTCTTAATGGTGAACCTATGCCTTATATTTCAAACCAGATTTTGATTGTAGTAATAATATCACACGAGTATGAAGCACTTGTGTTATGCCTTCAAACCGCTATCACCTTAGACATCAAATCAATTAATATCTTTAGCAACTCTCAACTGGTTGTAAATCAAGTCAATGGTATATACTGGTGTCGTAACAAAATACTTCAAAAGTATAAACATCATGTAGACATACTTTTGACTACCTTTGACTATTATGAGCTTCAAACCACTCCACGTTTCACTAAAAAATTTGTGGATAACATTGCCTACCTTGATTCTCAGATTCCCGCCTCACCTTCCAAATAAAAAATATTTATCACAGAGAAAGTATGCAATCACCTTCATATCTATTTTGAGACGTCAACCTTGCCAGAACCATTACACATGACCCACTTGACCTTTGGTATAAACAATTAGCAGAATACCTTTCTCTGTCGATTCTACCTCCCAAACTTACTCGTAATGGGCAATGCACCTTTCTCAAAAGTGTATCTCGCTATGTCATCATGGGTGGCCTTCTTTATGAACGTGGCTTTGATGCTATACTCTTACGACGCCTTACAAGTTATAAAATTCCTTACACCATCAAGGGGGTTCACGATGGAATTTGTGGAGGTCATTTCAGTGGCTTGGCTATTTCAAACACATTCTTTTCCTGGGCTATTATTAGCCCACCCTCAACCGTGATTGTTGTGACTATGTCAAATGTTGTGTGAAATGACAGCAATATGCTAATCTTCATCACACACCTAGTCATGCCTTACAGGTCGCATGAGATCTTTGGCCTTTCTCTTAACGGGGTTTGGATCTTGTCGGAGAGATCAATCCTCATTCTTCACAATGCCATCAATGGATTATTACTACAACCAAATACTACACTAAATGGGTAGAAGCCATCCCCTCATCTCTACAAAAGCTAGGAAAATTTGTGAATTCATCAACCATCACATTAGTTTTCACTTTGGTGTCCCTCACCACCTAATCACGAGATAACGAAATGATTCAAAAAAAAAAACCCTACGAAACTTTGTGACACCTTGACATTTAGCTTGGTTTTTATTCACCTTACTACCCACAAACAAATGGCCAAGCTAAATCAACCAACAAAACCTTGAACAAAATTCTTATGAAGGTGGTTGATGATACGGGAAAGGATTGGCACACACACATTCCTTTTTCTTTATGGGCTTACCATACTATTATTCATACCTCAACTACGGCCACACCTTTTTCTCTAGTTTACGGTACTGAGGATTTCCTTTCTCTTGAAGTTTAGATTCTGTCTCTTCGTATTTCACTCAAAGAGATGTTTAACGATGATGAATTTCGCCAAGAACGTTTGGCACAACTTGAGTTATTAGATGAATGTTTCTTAATGCTCTTGATCATCTCCAAATATACCAAAAATGTATCAAACATTTCTACAAAAACATGTCCATGAGTGAACCTTCCAGGTCGGTGACCTCGTCCTGAAGGAAAATCAACATGTAACCAAAGAGGAGAAAAGTAAACGGGGAAAATTTGCTCCTAATTAGATTGGACCTTATATCGTTACTCATACCTATGGATCAGGTGCTTATCATTTATCTTCACTCAAAGGTAAACCCGAACATGAGCCCCTCAATGCCTTACATCTTAGACCCTTCTACTATTGAATTAAGTCATATATTACCTCTTGTCTATTTAAAGCTCGTCCCTTGAGCACCGTTCACCTTCCATTTTACCTATCTTAAGGATCAATGACTAAACCAAGATCATGTGGTTACCCATCAATTTTCAGCCATATCTTCAATATGAGTACCATGGCCCTACTCATGGCATGTTTCTCATGGATACTTTTCATCTTTTTTAAGATGGAAACCCATGGTCATTCATAACAAAAATTCTCTCTTCCATAGTTAGCCTCGAGTGTTAGAGTTTTTGCCTTCAAACCAAGAGCCTATTGTTCTTTATAGTCTTGTCCATGACTTAAAAGTCCAAAAAAATAGCGAGTTTCAAAAGTAAAATGGGATTCAACTCCTTGAGTCAAAATTCTAGCAAAAAGATGATTCCCTCAAAAGGAAATTTATCCTCTCGATCTCGTTGTTATAAATAGATTGCTCCCTTGAAGGACAACTATGCAAAGCTAGCTATATTATACCTAGTATCTCATCAAAAGAGGAATATTCTTACAAAATAAAATAAAATATTCAGAAGCTTCCTGCATCGATCAACTCCATGAAGACCTCAAGGAGATAATATACTCATCCCTCATAGACTTCCTGCATTGATCAGTCTATCAAAACAACAACAACAAAAAGTGTTGTCTCCCAAAAATACTATGCGTTTTCATAGCCAAATTTAAATTTTTTGAGCTCATGCCCTTCGTTGATGTTTAAGCCAAGTTAGAGATTCAATAAATTAGCAAAATTTGTGCCCTAGAGCTGTTTAAACCTCTATTTTGATCATTTTTAGAAATCCTCCATTTCTCGGTCGGTGCATGTAATATCCTCTTTGAAACCTCCATTTTTGATAAAAAAATGTTCACTTTTTCTTTGGCATGGGTCGTCAAATCATTTTTTTGCCTCCATGCCTCTAGATTGTGAAGGAAATTAAAAAATTGGACTCAAAATGATGAATTTATCTTACTCTATGTATTTTTCCCGCAGTCGGGACCGATGGGTGTTTCTTTCCCTATCAAAATTTTCCTTATCATCCCCGAGTTATACGTGGGTCTCTCTGATTGGATGTGGTTCGGTCATACTTCAAAATCCACTAGAAGCAGCCATGTGTCACAATGACGCAACTGTAAGGGCAGGGTCTAAGGGACAATCTTCAATTAAGTGTCGACTTTCCACGTCTCCCAGGTACAAAACGAAGGTAAAATTGGCTAAGTATGGAAGGCTCAGTGGACGGCTCCATGTGTCGTAATGACATAATTATGAAGGTGAGGTAGAAAGGGCCAATTACCAAATCAGTGCTAGATCATCACATGGTCGAGTCATTGGAGAGGTAAAGCCCGCCGTTGAAAATTCAAAGCGGACGAGCGAGCCATCGAGGGATTTGAGATTTTGAGCCTCTTTGTAAAAAGGTGAAAAGTTAAAAAGTGACTGTAGAGCGCCAATCGGGCTATCGGGAAAAATTCAAATCTGCACCCACAGGAAAAAATTCAAAGGTGAATCCCACCGTTGAAAAGTCAAAGTGGACAAGTGGGCCATTGGAGGAAATTGAGTTTTTGAGCCTTTTTCCAAAAAAGGTTAAAATGTTGAGAAAAAAGCTGTGACCTCATCTCCAACCAGAATGTGCCATGTGTCTTAGTCAAATCGGAGCATCAGGCTGGCGGAGGAAATTGACTTTTGAGCCTTTTTCCAAAAAAGGTTAAAATGTTGAGAAAAGAGCCGCGACCCCATCTCCAACCAGAACGTGCCATGTTTCCTAGTCAAATCGGAGCAGTGGGTTGGTGGAGGAAATTGAGTTTTTGAGCCTTTTTCCAAAAAAGGTTAAAATGTTGAGAAAATGGCCACGACCCCATTTCTAATCAGAGGGTGCCACGTGTCTAAGTTGAAAAGATGAAGTAAGACTACGGCCAATTTGTTCCAAATTGCCAAATCTCATGAAAAATCACAAAATACGAAAGGCTTCCCCCGTAACCGCTCCAATCCCTTCCTACCATGTGGATGGCCCAATTTCAGAGTTAGAGGAGCAAATCAAATGGTCTATATTTAAACTAGAAAATTGAATGTAATGGTTGCTTTGCAAGATTTGGTTTTTAACCCGCCATGAGCGTTTTCTTCACAACAAAGAAATTTGAAAAGGCATTGAGGATTTGTGAAGTTGTAACGGTTTCTTGCAAAGAATATAATGGCTTCTGAAGCCATTCCAAAGGGGCGATTGATTTCAAAAGGACCAGAGTGCTATGTGCCTAGAAAAGACAAAAATTCCATTCTTCTTCTATTTTCTCTTCTTCCTTGAATTTCTTCCATTCTCAAGCTATGTACAAACTCTGCTCGAGCTTCAATAATAAAAGAAGGAATTTTTGCCTCTTTAATTGAGGAATTAATTGGTACTTTGCGACCAATGAGTTTCATTTGGTCTTGTAGCTTCTCCTACTGATTTTTTTCTTCCCGATATCAAATGCATGTAAATGAAATTTCTAATTAATGTGTGTGGGAATCGATATTCTTCTCGCAACATTAGTTTCTCCTACCTCCATTTTCACTCCCTTTCCCCTTCTCGGACAAAGTTTCTTCTATAGTGAGAAATTGCTAGCTTTGCCACGGTGGAGTGGAGTGCCCTTGTTGGATCTTTGGTTGAAAGGCCACCATTGAAATCCAATTTTTGTGCATGCACCTACGGAAGTTGCACCGTTCAAGTAGAGGGACTTCGATTCCCATAGCGTTGGCTTGAAACCCACCAACTTGTTCACAAGAAATTTTTCTCACCAACAAGAAGCAAATGATAAATTTTTTTGTCATGGACTTGTCTATTTTGATCTTAGGTATCTTGCCAAGTAGGCATGTTGTCTTACACTAGTTGACGCTAAACACCAACCATATTCACCTCATTTCATTTTTTACCCTAATTTCCTACCTTCTCAAGGGACTTGCTACAAAAATGACATTTCATGATCATGTGAATTTTTTTACCCTTAGTATAGTCAATCATGCCATGCATTTAGGGTCTTACATTCATAAGCCCAACTTTGGTATGGTAGACTTGTTATGGTTCTTACTAATTAGGCGGATCTTTTGGTCATCTCTTAACATTCACCATCTTCATTACTTGTTGATTCTCCTATACATGATTCAACCATCAACACCTACATTTTAATAATTCCTCTTTCACCAACATCACCATGCCGAATCGACATAAAATCAACCATGCCTACATTACCTAAACTCAACCATTCTTAAATTACCTAAAATCAAAACATTCCTAAAACCTACCGATCCATTCATCTATCCTCATCATATTCTTCCCTAGCTTATTGGAGAACTACATAAGCCTCGAGGCCCCTTTTAACTAGGGCTATATAAGCAACACTTCGAGGGCAAGGGGCCTTGGAGGTTAGCTCGGCCACTCTCTACCCTAACCAATTTTCACATTCTACCTTAGTTAGTTTCCATCTTATACACTACTTGGAAATTAAACAAAAATACAAATATACAAACATGTATATCTACCTATTTCTTACATCATCATATCATACATCCATTATTTCACCTTTCCATGATATCAAATATTTTTGAAATCTACACCATCATATACATATACATCATTATTTATTTCCCATGTTACTAATAACTTGGAAATTAAATCAAAACCAAAAACCTAAACTCAACCATGCCTAACTCACCTAGACTCAACCATGCCTACATGACCTAGACTCAACCATTCCTACATGACCTAGACTCCACCATGCCTACATGACCTAGACTCCACCATGCCTAATTGACCTAGAATCCATCATGCCTACACGACCTCGACTCCACCATGCCTAATTTACCTAGTTTCCATCCATACACAAATAACAATGGAAATTAAAACAAAAATACATCATCCATACCATAAATATTATCTTCTATAACAATGAAAGTCTGTATATCAATACAAATACATACCAAAATTCCAAAACTCTCATGTACATCCTCACCATCTTCGGCCCAGAGAGCGATTATAAGATCAAAATCTGAAAAATCTCATGTACATCGTCACTATCATCGACACGTAGGATGGTATATATCAAAACAAGATGACTAATGAATCATATTTGGTGACTAGTCGTCACTCCATCTAATATCCATGTATGTCTCATTTGTCTCCTCCTCCTCACCTCTAACCTGGCGACCTACCAACATCTCTCCACCTAACATGGGTCCCAGTCTAATCTCCACCTAGCCTACTGAGATGGGTCCGGCCTATGTGAAATCATCACCTCACCCTAACCCTTTCTCTCGAGCTCGTAGGACCCTTGTGCTCTCTAAGCTATGAGTGTGGGGTATAGTCCTCTCACTCGTTTCCTTCTATGCCTTATACTCAACATAGGAGAGGACATTTATCCCTATGGTCGTCGGATGGTCCACAGTAATCGTGCCTCATTTAGAGCATCCTTGTACCTCAACATCGACCTTTGTATGAGATGGTGGCACGGGTCTCACAACAACATGTGAGCTCTGTCCCGATAGGGTTAGCCTTAGACCTTTTACATGTGCTCCTGTCCTCCTCCCTATACTTGGGGACCATGTCATGTCATCATGTCTCGTAGTATGGGACCCTATCCCCGAGCTTGTGGTGGTGCCTACGCTGTAACATGTGCCTATAGGGCCACAACTGAGCTGTGCGGTGGCTAACTAGCCATGAAAACCTACTACCTACATCTCAGTAAGGTGGAAACCAGTTCCCCATCTCCATCTCCACCCCAGTGTGGGCATCTCGCCCTGTGTAACCTGGGCCTATAGTGCTAACACATGAGCTCGTAAAATGGAAACTCGTGCCTTTAACCTGTGAGATTCCCTATAAAACTATAATTTGTTCTGTAGGGTGACCACACGACCTGCAAGGTATCCCTTTACACTTTGTAATGGTGACTAACTCTAGCTGCTTTGGACTCATGGTTGCCACTCATAGCCTGGGCCACCCACCACTACCTATATCTATCAGTGACCCCAGATCATCAATCAACTTGTCTACCAATTCTTTGTTGATGCAAAATCAAACACCCCGGACGCCGATCAAATTTCTAGGTTGATCACTCTAGCATCCACTATGATCGCATAACATTGAATCCTTTCTCCAGTGTGGGACTTGCAAAATGAGAAAGGAATCTCCAGAGAAGGATGGTTCCTATTCCTCCGTTTAGATGTACACGAAAAATGCAGAGGTTTTGCTCAAGGTCTAATCTAACTCGCCAAGGAGACAGGGTAAGAAGATGCACAAAAATAAACCTAAGCTAACAGAGGTGATGCACCGAGGAATGAAGAACACCTATCTTGCCAATAAACACAGACCATTAAAATGCGATGCAAGATCATGCACTGATAACAAAATTTGCAGTGAAAGATCAGGAGGATGCAAATGAACACAGAGAGGGTTGAGAATCATCCACAGACATGCATTACTTGCTCCAAAGATTGATACAATACACTACAAAATGCCAAGAGGCAGAGTCGCATTACAGTTTCAAATGGGAGGTTCAAACTCCACAAATTCACCTGCCAAAGAGAAGAAGGGAGGGGCAAAACAGAAGGTTCGACCTTTAGAAAGAAGCCCCTCTTTACAATATATAGGAAGAATGAGAGAGGGAAGAGAGAGGAAAGTCAGATCTACCCCAACCACTTCTAGGTCACATTTAGTTCATCTCATCATGGTAGAAATGGTGAATCCTGGCAAAACGGTCGGACTGTCTAGCAGAAACGGCGAACTGTCTGTTGTATTAAAGCTGGTTGTTGAACGTCACTTCTGTCTATTATTACGTGCCAGAGGTGTTTCTCAATTTTCTCACTCCAAACTAAACCAAAATACAATATTTACCTAGAATCGTGCAGAGAATTTCACCAGCTTTCCATTGATATAAAGAACGTGAAAATCTGAGCTTTGGATCGAAAGTTATGGCGATCTGAAGATTTTAGGGCAAAAACAGGCCAAAAACGGATTTTGAATTTTTCCCGCGCTCTGCCACTTGGATGACACGTGTCAGGCTCTGATTGGACAAGAAATTCTCTCTCCTAAGCCTCCCATGGGTTTCCCTTTGAAATTTTGACGTTTTTATAATTTTGGAAAATTTTCCATTTTTTCCCCGTGCCCCGCCACTTGGGACACGTGGCGTGATCTGGTTGGAGGACAGGGGCACGGGGTCATCCTTGTCTTTTAATTTTTTGGCCCAAGACTTTTGTCAAATTTTCCTAAGTCTTTCCCTGGCTCTGAACTCCCCCACCTTAGGACACGTATCCTCGCCCGATTCGCCCCTCGGATCCTTCGGCTTTGCGTCCCTCGCGTCCCTTTGGCCGAGATGTCCCAAATGCACTGGGAAAATTTCTCCGAACTACCCGATTCAGCTTCCTTGCTCTTGGCGCTTCACCTTTTCACGTCCTTAATGTACTCACGGCCCGGATGTCCTGACTACCCGCATGACAGCTTAGTCAATTTTTTCACCTTCGGCCGGTTCGCCCTTCACGTCCCGCACGCGTCCCCACGGCCCGGATGTCCCTTTGCTGCGTGGACCGTCTGGCGGTTTTTCGGCTGATTCGGGCCCCGACGTCCCAACTATCCCTAGTGTTGCCTTAGTCGATTTTCTCTATATTTCGGCCTCAAGCCTGGCTCTTTGCAACTTTTTCACATACTTTTAAAACGTTGGGTTTTCTTCTTGGATAGGAGGGTTAGAGAGAAACCGAGGGGACCCCAAAACATGATTTCAGGCCTTGAATCATTCTACTTGCTCGGGACTGACAATCTGATGCATGTTATCAAAATTACCTTGGGGGGAATTTTGGACAATAGTTTTGGCGACTCAACGGGGTCACCTGCCTGCTAGGTAGAAGATCAGTGGCCTTTTAACAATCCATTGGGCATGGAGTAATAACCTGAAGCCAACTTGATCTCTGATCCCGATCCTGATACCACAACTCATTCTTCGAGAGCACTCTGAACTGTAGAAATTCAACCTGAGAGTGACAAAACCTGTGCCAAAGCACTTAGGGAAAAATAAATCTAACTACAACAAGACAATGTGCATACACACTTAGAGGAACTGAAATCTAGGCTAATATTTACAAGGGTAAACCTTTTCCTTTTAGTAGCAATGTTTAAGATAGATTCTATTAACTGGAATCGGGAGTTCTTCTCCATCCAATGCAGACAATTGGAAGGCATTACCACTTTTACATCTCGTGACCATGTAGGGGCCGCTCCAAATGGCATCAAACTTGGAATGCCTTCCAGGTTTCACCCGATCTGCATCCCATTTCAGAACTAGGTCCCCCTCCTGGAAGGTCCTTGCTCCTGCCTTCTTGTCAAACCATCTTTTTACTAAGGTCTGATCCTTTTCAATCATCAGAATTGCATGTTATCTTATTTCTTCCAATTCCATCAACTCTGCGTACCTGGCCTCCATTGGTTTGAACTCAGACAACTCCAACTGCTTCATGAGCTCCAATGCTAGAAATTCTAATGATATAGGCAATACTGCCTCTTTCCCATAGACCAATTTGTAGGGAGAACTACCTGTAGACCTCTTTGGTGTTATCCTGTCAGCCCATAATGCTGATTTTAGCTTGGTATGCCATGTCCTTTGGTTTTCATCCAGAGTTCTTCTGATGATCCTTAGCAACTTTTTGTTCGTGGACTCTGCCTGTCCATTACCCTGTGGGTAATAATTTGAAGAGGTGCTTAAATAGATTCCATTCTTGACAGCCCATTCTGTAATCTTGGAACCTATGAATGCTAATGCATTATCTGATATGATAGTGGCCGGCACACCGAACCTGGTCACTATTTCTTCATAAAAGTCTAGTATGTTAGACTCACTTGCCTCTTTGAGCGCTACTGCTTCGGTCCACTTGGTGAAATAGTCCGTCACCGTGAGAATCCACTTGTGGCCTTGACTTGAATTGGGATTGATGACTCCAATGAAGTCCAGTCCCCATTGCATGAATGGCTGATCTACTGAAATTGGATGAAGGGGCAGCGCTGCTAACCTTCCTTTCCTATGAAGAATGCACATTTCTTGCATTTCTTAACCCATGAGTAGCAATCATTGAATACAGTAGGCCAATAGTAACCAGCTTTCATGATTTTGAGAGCTGTTACTCATGGGGCAAAGTGGCCTCCTGCTTCCCCGTCATGGAACTCATGTAAGATCCTCTCAATTTGACTTGTTCAATGCATCTTAATACAACACCATGGATGTCTTTCTTGAAAAAGATACCATTAATGAGTACATACGGGATA
This sequence comes from Taxus wallichiana var. yunnanensis, assembly GCA_018340775.1. Lineage (NCBI taxonomy): Eukaryota > Viridiplantae > Streptophyta > Pinopsida > Cupressales > Taxaceae > Taxus > Taxus wallichiana. Next base: position 985,585,520 of record CM031237.1, on the reverse strand, counting down.
GCTTGTAATCTAAAGTATCTCCTCTTCACCTTGCTCACTTACGGAGGGCATAAGCCTGTTTGGAGGTAACGCACCAAGTCTTGAGTCCAACATGGAAGGGTGCATCATCGATCGATTGTTCTTGATCATTGCAGTAGTAGCAGGACAACATCTTCTTCACCTTCTCGAGCAATGCGTCCGGTTGTTTGGAAGCGAGCTGCTCACACAAGCCTTTGCCACGAACCAGTTTGGTTACTCTGATTTCAATATCATATTCCATCACCCAAGTGATCTAACCTGCTCTCTTCTCGTTTAAATCCTTGTTTAGGAGAAAGTCCTTGACACCAGCATGAGACACCAGCAGCTGAATCTTATTGTTTGAGACCAAATGTCTGAACTTCTTCAAGCTCCTGATGACAACAAGGACGTGCTTTTCGATGAAAGAGTACTTAGTTTCGTATTCCTCCAAGCCTTGACTGAAGAAAGCAACTGGTTGTTCTAATCCTTTGTTTTGTTGTGCCAGGATTGCAGAAATTGTGTCTCCACCACCAAAGGCGTATAGCATGAAACCCTTGGAGAAGTCTAGATTGACGAGAGTGGGAGCTTGAGATATAGCCTCTTTTATTGCCTCAAAACTTGCCTTGCCTTCAGATGTCCACTTAAATGCCATGCTCTTTTTTAACATCAGCGTTATTGGCTTTATGAGAGCTACAAAGTTTGGAACAAACCTGCGGACAAAATTGATCCTTCCCAAGAAGCTTTGAAGAGCCTTCTTGTGACTTGGCAATGGCAACGCTCGAATTGCTTCAACTCTTTCTGGGTCAATCGTCAATCCCTCTTTTGAAACAATATGGCCTAGAAGTTTTCCCTCATGAGCCATGAATATGCATTTTTTGGGATTCAATGATACCCCAAATCTTCTACACCTCTAAAATACCTGCCTCAGATGAAAGAGGTGATCCACTGCATTTTTGGAGAATATAGTGATGTCATCAAGATATATCAGAACTATTTTATTGATCAACCCTTTGAATGCCATATCCATTGCCCTTTGGAAAGTGGCTCCAGCATTTGATAGGCCAAATGGCATCTTCTTGTAGGCATATGTGCCCCATTTGGTGGTGAAAGCTGTCTTGAATTGGTCATCTTCCTTCACCATTATCTGATTATAGCCTGAATATCCATCTAGCAATGAGAACCTTTCTGAACCAGCTACAACCTGCAATATTTGCTCCATGGAAGGGAGTGGGTAATGGTCCTTGAGAGAGGCTCTATTCAAGTCTCTGAAGTCAACACACAATCTGATCTCTCCACTCTTCTTTCTGACTGGAACTAAGTTGGCAACCCAACTAGAATGCTTGATTGGGAATATGATTCTTGACTCAATCAGCTTGTCCAATTCTTTCCTCATGAGAGGCTCCATGTGTGGATTGACTGGTCTTTGTTTCTGCCTGATGACTTAGTATTTGGATCCAATTCGATGGTATGCTGAGCTAAGTTGGGATTGAAACCTTTCAAGTCTTCATAGCTCCAAGAAAACATGTCAGGGAACTCTTGACATAGCTATATGAACTCATACCTTTCTTGTTCAGTTGTCATCCTTCCAATTTGCAATGGTTTGTTCTCTTCTACCAAGATGGATACTGAATCCTCTCTCTTGACTTGAATGTTTGCTTTCTCCTTCCTAAACTGATCATTGGGATTAAAAATGGACTCTAAAGTGATAATTCCCTTGGGCAGCTTGTTAGTTCTCAGCTGTACCACTTGGTCACCATACTGCTGTTCCAAATTTTCTTGATTCTTGGCTGAGAACTCAGCTTCTTCTTGCAAGAAATGGATGATTTTCTGGTCATTTTCAAACACTTGCCAAATGACATTTTTATCCAAACCTTTGAAGGACTCACAATTACGTGGATGTTTGGCTATACTTTGTCTTATTGAATACTTTCCACAATGTCAAAGGCTGCCCTCTACTGCGCAAGCTTTGTCGCGCAGACTTGATTCTCTTTCCTAGGAATGGATTTGATGCCAAAACCTTTAAAATCTTCCATGAGGTCCCATACCCTATTCTTGTAGCACTTGAGTAGATCATTCTTGGCAGCATGCTATCCCTTGACCTGATTTACAATCAATTCACTGTCCCTAAAGACATGCAATTTCTTTATTTTCTTCTTGATTGCCCAATGCATCCCTTGCACCAAGGCCTCATATTCAGCAAAGTGTTATTGGAGCATGCAAACTGAAATCTAAAAGCTGAATAGTACTTTACTCCTCGAGGTGAAACAAGCACGGATCCACCTCCCGCACCTTGTCTACTCCTTGATCCATCAAAAAAAAAAAGCTGCCATACCTCATTGTCATCCTTGTGGTTTGGCTCGGTGATGCTAGGAATAGGTTGATTTTCTTCGTGTCGTGTATACAATAGACTCCCATTTCAGCTGATTCTTCTATTTCTTGATAAGGATCAAAAGCATGCACTGGCTTGCCCATTCATCAAGAGTTAGATCCGGGATGCTTCCAACCTTAGTGTCGGCTTCATCGAGCTTGGGTGATCTTCTTGATCAAATCTTTGAGCAATTGGCATTAATCGACTTGGAGTGTAAGGCTCAATATGGAAGTTTGCAATAGGTTCGACTGATTGTGGCTTTGGTTCCATACCTCATTCGAATAGCATGTGTGACCAATCGGCGCAGACAAATATCCTCCAATCTCAATTTGTAAAGTCCTTGACAAGCATAGGGCAAAGAGTGGTGGGAGGTCTATGGTGATACATCTTGAAAAACAACAACGTTTGGACATGCATGCAAGGTAAGACTCAAGTTTTTAATCACTCCAATCACTATCGCTTATCCCATCTAGCTGCACTACCCTTTGGATATTGTTTCATACTGGAGCCCTAGTGATCAGCTATTTGTTTAGGCATTCTTGAGCTACTTGCCCCATAGTCTATCATGTAATTGTGCACTAGCTGATTTCCAATGATCAATGAAACATAAAAAGGAGGGGGTTTCAACATTTTACCTTGTTGTCCTCCATGATTTCCCTCAGGCTGGGCAGCATTTGTAAGCACTTTGTCTTTCATCTGAACTTGCTGATTTGAAGTTGGCCAGTCCTTCATGGCAGCTTGCAGCAGATCTCTCGGCACGGGATGGATAGGGATTCCCATTGATATATTGACGTTTGTCTTCTTCATCTGATCAATGATACTGAATGGTGATGAAGGATCTCTTTGTTGTCCCTTGGTTTGCACATTCACTCCTTGCATGTGGGCAGCAACAATTGGTATTTGAGTTGGCCTAGGGGCTGTTCTTGGCTGCCCTTGTGCATTTGAAATTGGATTTTGCTTGCCAACCATTTGTGGAGCCATGAAAGGTTGTGGATTGGTTGGGGCTAATGGCTGTTCCTCACCCAAATTCCTCCTTTTTGACCTTGTGTTGGTTGCAACACCTTGAGAAACTGCCTGGTTCATGCCTCAAAAATCCTCTGCTTGCCAATTTACCAATGTGGTGTCATTTGGGGTTGATTGCTATTGGAATGTTTCTTGTTGTTGGTGTTTCTTGATCGCCCTCACCCTCCACACCAGTGGTTGTCACAATTAATGCTTGATTGAGAGAACCATTGAAGCACATGGATTGGTTATGAGGCTCATTGCATGGAAAACACCAATCGTATTCTTGGGCAATGTTGTTTTGTGTTGGCACCAAAGTGCCTTAGAGGAGATATGGCATTTGGATTATAGGGCTGAAATGGTCTATTGGCGGGAGGCCTTGTTTGATTTATATTTGCAGCTGGATTAGGAGGCCTTTGTGGTTGGTATGGCTACTGTTAGGGTGAGCTTGGGGTTGATAAGAAGGTCTAAAACCTTGGGCTTGTTGCCTCTTGAGAGTAACCAGCTCATTACCTAGGTTTTGCAATTGCTTCATGACTTCTTAAAGCTCATTTGGGGCACTTAGAGATAAAGTGGAAGCTTCATTTGAACTCGATTTATAGGAGTGAGAGAAGGAGCCAAATTAGGTGCTTGATTGGTGTTTGGACTCTCTAAACTTGGAAACAAAGTGGCATGGGACGTCTAGGGCAAGTTTTCTAGCTTGGATAAAACAATTTTCAGCCCTAATGGCAATGCTATAAGCCATAGTGATAGTTATGCCTCCCATGGACTGAATCAACATAGAAATATCAGAATTTAGAGCTTTGAGATAGTAGAGAAAAGCACTGTCTGCATTCATTTGGCCGATGCCACTGGAATTCTCTCCCAAGTCTTTTGAAATCTGAAGTTAAAATCGGTCAGCTGCTCATTGGGAGCTCTCTTGATGGTTGTCAGTTGCTCCAAAAGAGACAAGTTGTCTCCCTTCTCTCCAAATTACTCATGAAGTGCTATACACAGCTGATTCCAATTTGTGATAGAACCAGCTCCAAGGCTTCTAAACCATTGCAATGCTTTCCCTTGAATGAAGATGCGAGCAACTTGACAGCCACTTGCATTTCATTGATTTCATGTATTGCACAAAGGTTGGCAATGTCTTTAACATGATCACTGGAGTAGTCCGATTTTCTCTAGTGAAGTACGGAATGTTCTTTAAGGCTACAATGGAATTGGATGTTGTGCATTGAGGGCAAGTGGGTTGCTTCTGTGAAGTTGACATAGGGGTTGTTTTGTGCCATTCTAATTGGTCTTAAAACCCTTGTTGGTGAATGAAAGGCCTACTGTGGAGGAGTTGAGAGAGTTCTGTTTGGTGGAGATGGAGACCTTTGAATCCTTCTTCCTCTTTGCCTTCTTCTTGGAGATAATTGCAGGTATTCAAACAGCACCTCTTCTTCTCCAACTCTTGACCTTGTGGTGACTCTTCTCATGAGTTTTTAGGCCTGCACTGCTGAAACCAGTTGATTCTTCCCCTTGGAGCCGCCAGATATGCAAATAATAGCTCTTTTCAAGCAAGAAAATTGCAGCAGATGCACATCAACTTTGTTGTAATAAAAATGAGACCTCTAGTGTCCCACCGGGCATGCCAAAACTGTTGATGCAAACTCACAACACCCCTGGACGCTGATCAGATTTCTAGGTTGATCAATCTAGCATCCAGTGTGATTGTATAACATTGAATCCTTTCTCCAAGTGTGGGACTTGCAAAATGAGAAAGGAATCTCCAGAGAAGGCTGGTTCCTATTCCTCTGTTCAGATGCACACGAAAAATGTAGAGGTTTTGCTCAAGGTCTAATCTAACTCGCCAAGGAGACAGGTAAGAAGATGCACAAAAATAAACCTAAGCTAACAGAGGTGATGCACCGAGGAATGAAGAACACCTATCTTGCCAATAAACACAAACCATTAAAATGTGATGCAAGATCATGCACAGATAACAAAATTTGTAGTGAAAGATCAGGAGGATGCAAATGAACACAGAGAGGGTTAAGAATCATCCACAGACATGCATTACTTGCTCCAAATATTGATACAATACACTACAAAATGCCAAGAGGCAGAGTCACATTACAGTTTCAAATGGGAGGTTTGAACTCCACAAATTCACCTGCCAAAGAGAAGAAGGGAGGGGCAAAGCAGAAGGTTCGACCTTTTAAAGAAACCCCTCTTTACAATATATAGGAAGAATGAGAGAGGGAAGAGAGAGGAAAGTCAGATCTACCCCAACCACTCCTAGATCACATTTAGTTCATCTCATCATGGCGTAAAAAGCAGTGAATCTTGGCAAAATGGCGGATCTGTCTAGTAGAAACGTTAACCGTATGCATTGTATTAAAGTTTGGTTGTTGAACGTCACTTCGTCATTATTACGTGCCAGAGGTGTTTCTCAATTTTCTCACTCCAAACTGAACCAAAATGCAATATTGACCCCGGAATCGTGTAGAGAATTTCGCCAACTTTCCATTTATATAAAGAACGTGAAAATCGAGCTTTGGATCAAAAGTTATGGCGATCTCAAGATTTTAGGAAAAATAGGAAAAAAACGGATTTTGAATTTTTCCCGCGCTCTGCCACTTGGATGACATGTGCCAGGCTCTGATTGGATAAGAAATTCTCTCTCCTAAGCCTCATGCGGGTTTCCCTTCGAAATTTTTACGTTTTTATAATTTTGGAAAATTTTCCATTTTTTCCAAGCGTGCCCCGCCACTTGGGACATGTGGCGTGATATGGTCTGGAGGATAGGGCGCGGGGTCATCCTTGTCTTTTAATTTTTGGCCCAAGACTTTTGTCAAATTTTCCTAAGTCTTTCCCTTGCTCGAACTCCCTCACTTTAGGACACATGTCCTGCTCCGATTCATCCTCGGCTCCTTCGACTTTTCGCATCCCTCGCGTCCCTTTGGCTTGGATGTCCCAAATGCCTGGGAAAAATTTCTCCGAACCGCCCGATTCGGGCTTGCTTGCTCTTGGCGCTTCACCTTTTCACATCCTTTGCGTCCTTCACGTACTCATGGCCTAGATGTCCCGGACTTCCTACACAACAGCTTAGTCAATTTTTTCACCTTGGCCGGTTCGCACCTTCGCCTCCCACGCGTCCCCACGGCTCGGATGTCCCTTTTGCTACGTGGACCGTCTCGGCGGTTTTCGGTCGATTCAAGCCCCGATGTCCCAACTATCCCTAGTGTTGCCTTAGTGGATTTTTCTCGTATTTCGGCCTTAAGCCTAGCTCTTTGCAACTTTTTCACATACTTTTAAAACGTTGGGTTTTTTTTGGACACCAAAACATGATTTCGGGCCTTGAATCATTCTACTTGCTCTGGATCGATAATCGATGCATGTTATCAAAATTACCTTGGGGGAAATTTTGGACAACACCTGCTTTTCTGCCCTATCGGAACAATCGGTCATGGTGGAAATATATGTCTTTACATGTCATCTCTCCTATATTGAGGGAAGGGTGGTGGAATGTCTGTGCTAACCCAAATTACCGTCGAGCCTATGTATGGGTATCATCTCATGCTCATCAGCACGGTGACCCTATATACACATCAGCAGTTGTAAGCCCTCTAACTCCTCTGCGATGTCCCAGTGTGAGGGATAGCTAACATAGGGCCTCTAAATAATATTAACACCTGATAATACGTCTAGCCCCGCATTGTAATAGGAAACATCATGTGTGGCCCTAGCCACCTTGTGCTCCCCGCCAATTGGTACCCACCGTCTATAGATGACTCTAACTAGGCCACCCATGAACAAATCAAGTTGGGGAAAACCAACTAGACACAGACATATGATGTGCTCATATTCCCAACAATTCAAAATAAAAGTGTAACCCAAACCTAACCTCCACAACCTCCCATAGGCCCATAGCTCCCTATACAACTACACTAGGAATATCGGTGTCCATGAAAAAAATTCCATTCCTCCACCATGTCTTAGAGTACTCCCATCAATTATTGTAGGAATTTACCACCCTTGGCATTTGGTAGGGTGAAACAACATAGTGCCTCCATCATCAAAACAACTAACCTCGTCTCATGAGGATGGGATGCATATATCTCTCCGTAGCTGAGGCTCACATTATGGTACCTAATCTCACCCATTGCCTCCCTAAACACTTCCACTATAGGCTCCAAAAAGGCCTATGAAGAAATAGAATACAATTTCTCACCCACAATATGTAGCCATATGATCTCGCATACATCCTCGGGGTGACAGTAATCTCACCCATCGGTAAATGAAAAGTGTTGGTCACCGAATCCCATCTATCGATGAGTGTGAGCATCAAACTAGGATCTCGTGATAGATGCCTAAAGCATTATATCCCAATCAATCCAACATTAGTCATGTGCTTCCACTCCTCTGTAATCACAGTTGACCGCATATCTACCAATAACGGTGGCACTATGTTTTGCATACATAGCTGGTCCCTAGCTTGCATCCAACAAAACACAGTATTGTTAAGACCTCACTACTTCCAATTATATCTTAACCCCATTTACCTAATTCACATACTGACCTCCTACCCTTTTACAATCATGACTCATTAGCTTAACATTATTTCACCTACTCACCTAACCCATCTAGCCAATGACCACATGTTACCCTTACCCCTCTACACCCAACATTACTTGCCCCTTTTGACCTCTTTTCTCCTTTTGCAACATAACCCTTCTTACCCCAATTCCCCTTTCACCCTAATTGGCGCCGAGTCTCCTAAACTATCACCGATTCTCCTTGAATGACATCATTTATAATTAACCAGTTGTCGATCACCTTAGTCTTGATCGATGTCGCCTACTGGTGATGACTTAGCCAAACCTTGACCGACATCGGTCTCTTTCGCGACCCCCAAAACTGAAACCCCCTCTTCTATTTCTAAAAATTGATAAAAACCACCCTACAATCCTAATTAATCCCTTACACCTACCCCAATACACCCCAATTTACATTATATTCCTTTATTCTCCCATTTATCCTAGATTTTTCCTTCCCCACATTGATTTTATCCACCTTTCAATCGTATTTCAAAAATGAAAACCCTACCCAAATTTCTTCATTTTATAACATAATTAGATCAAATGACAAGGAAAATTCCCCCTACCTCATCTCGGTGTCATCACCTCGGTGGCACGTCGACCTTTGCGTCGGTGGTCCCTCGGACCCTCTTCTACCTCTACCATGCCACAAATCTACCTCAACTCTCTCAACCGATCACACGTCTCCAATCAATATCGCTTAACCCATCTACCTAGCTCCCCTCAACACTCTGTCATGTCCATTTCAACATTTGATCCAATACATTATATTTTTCCTCCTTGAAAAATGCACAAATCACTTAGCTATGTCATTTTCTCAAAGTCAACAACAACAATGATTCCATAAAATATAGAATTTTAACTTTATAACCCTAACTTTCGTCATTTGATGATGTCATACCACACAACCGTGACTGTTACCTTATAACCAAAATCGATCATATGCTAATACTATTTCCTCCACGTTTTGCCTATTTTCACCTAACCTCATTACTGCCACATACCTTTTTCTAGTACCAACACCCATTGTATCCTACCCACAAGCCTAAACTACCCCTAAAATTCCTTAATTGTGTTTAGGGATTTGTTATTTTACCTATACCTTGGCCTTACCCATGCCACGACCTATTTACCTGGACCTAACCTACTTTGTGTGACCATTGAACTTGTGTACTCACTATACCTTGCATGATGTTATTACCTATGTTGTTTTAGGCTAACAACCATACCTTACCTATTTTCATGTCGTTTATCCCGACCAAACCCGTGGTATACCGGATCATACCTAAATGCTCCTGCACCTAACCTACATTGTATTTCTAGACCATATCCTATACACTAGATATCTAAATCACTTCAACCTTATTTGGATAAACCTATCAACCTTGGACAATGTGTAGTTTACAAGCTCTTCAACCTGGTACCATGTTGTAGTCTATATGTGTGCGTGTGTTCGATTTCCATTACCCATTACCCAAGTTTACCCTAACCCATTACCTATTACCCAATTTGACCATTACCCATTACCTAATTTGACCTGGCCTATTACCTATTACCGATTTGACCATTACCTTTTTCCCAAAGTACCCATACCCTTCCCCACCTACCTTAACTTATACCCAACTACACATTTATCAAACCACTCACTTTGAATCCATATAACACCTCATCGAGTTGCAAGTTTGAGGGGATAGCCTTTAGCCACACTTGGGGCAACCCCAATCTCACCCATACATGGGGAAATCACTTTCTATTTTTGTCGGTGTCACTTAGCAATACAAACTACATGATAAAAAGGGGAAAATGTAGACCCCAAAATTAGGTCATACCACCCTTATAACCAAGTTAATTAAATTAACCATACCTTACATATTCATACCCCATAGTGCACATGATTAATTAAATTAATTGCTTTAATTGCTTTAATTAATTTAATTAACATCCTCACTTGACCACCTCACCCAGTCAACTCACCTAGCCACCTCACCCCATGACCCACTCAAACCCCATTAATGGCCTAAGACCAAGTCTAAGCATATCCTAACTAACTAGGACTTAGTCTAAACCTAGACTTAACTCCTATAAAAAAACGTAAGAGGAATTTTACTAATTCTCCCGTGGTCTATCACTCGAGAATCGACAAAGATTGAAGACCACACCAAAAATAGCAATAACCAGGCTATTTTTTGCCAACCTAGATATTCCCACCTTAACCTATGCCGGTTATACCTTAACCGACGTCAATCCCCTAACCATCATTAGTTATGTTAAATACATTTCCAAAAACCTTTCATGAGGTCGGTCATTCAATTCAGGATCTCATACGAATAGATACTTGGAGCACTTAAATTTTCTAAAGCACTTAGGAAAAGGAAAACACACGGGAACACTACAAAGACCATTGGCATCCATCACCTTTTTACAATCACAGATTCACATGGATACTAGAATTTCATGGAATGAACAAAACTTCTCTTCTCTCTAGTTCTCCACCATTCCCATCATCATCACCTGCACTCTCCAGACCCATTATTTAGTAAGTACCTAACATCTCTTCATTTATCTCTATTTTCTTTCAGTAAGATTTATTATTCATCTCAGTAATTTATTCTTCTATACATCTATACACATCCCTTCCTCCTGCTAATTTATCACCCTACCATACATGGACTTTTCAACTATCTTCCCCTATCCTAATCATCTCGAACCTTTTAGACCATTCCACGACCTCACCCTCACCATTTATAGCATCTATGCAATCACAAAGAGTCCGAAAACCATTTCTATGAGCTTTTTATTAATTGCCCCTATTGACGCCAATTAGCTAATTGACATTAGTTACCCTTCCAAACCGACATCGATCACATGGCTGATGCCGACACGTGTTTGATAACATATCCCAAACCAATGATCTCATACCCATTCCTTAACAACCGAATTACTCCTAATCTTGACTCGAACTTACCTAGAGCATGTACCTCACCTGTAACCCGATATCAACCCATCACACGACCGCTTTTACCTCAAGCACCTTTTATCGACATTTCTTGTTTGTTTTGATTGATATATCTAAATTGTTCAATTCCAATAAAATTTTTACTTCATGTTTATTTTGGATAACATTAATACTGTTATTTAAAAACTAGATTGACTGCCTATTCAGGAAGCACCATGCTTCCTAGATCTAACTTCGCTAGGTAGTCCACTTTTTTATTTAACTCTATCTCGGTGGTATTGTTTTGCATTTTATAGGTAATACCTCCTAGCCAAAAGGGAGTATTTGCAATCAACATTGGATAAGGAAATTAGAATGCACGCGCACAACCTTCAACTAAAATCCCAAACATGTATTCCTCCTTGGCCTATCACCCTTTATCTGTTTCATTAATTTATCAAGAATCCGGTGAAACACTATGTCAATCTCAAATAGACCTGATACTACATATACACCACATATATCTATATCCATCTCATCCATATTCACTAGCACTACATCCCGGTCTATCATATCCAATTATTCATCAACATCTACCATGATGATGTGGTTCTCCCACTCTATATAGATTTGATAAGACGATGGCCCTGACCTACTCTATATAGGCGGAGAGGGAACTCTCTATAGTCGGGAAATCCCCTAACGACTCCCCTCTAGATAGTTCGAGCCTCACACCCCCTCTATATAGATGGAGATGGGCCCGCCTCTCTCTATCCTTTCTATTCATATACGTGATACGACTGATTTCTATATCTATATAGAACTTATAACTCGGCCGCTCCCCGAGGTATATGGGGTAGGGGCGGGGCCTCCCCTACCTACTCTATATAGATAGCTATAGCTTCGAGAAGGAGATTAGCCTCTGATCCAATCATAGGTCTGCGCGATCCTATAGTATAGATGTGTGTAAGTGATCATCCTATGCTATTTTACCTGGATACCCATTCCAAAGAAGAAGAAAAACTTTTCGGGAGTGAATAGACCATAAATATGTACTCCCACATCTATACCCACTTCCACATCAATCACATCTACTAGCATAACCATACCTACATCTACATCTCAATCTACACATATATCTATGATACCCCTTGAAACATTTCTTACATAAACACCCCACTTAAGATAACCACAAATGATATCCATGCCCCATCTATAAAACTAATCACCCCTACACCAATCAATTTTAGACCTATATAATCTATAATCCCTTCTAATCTCATCAAGCACATCATCCAAAAACCCCTTCCATCCTCAATATCCTCATCTTTGACATAACCCAAATCATCTAGTTCTACTTCTCTGAGACGACTCGGTTGAAATCGTAATAATTCCCGCCAAGGGTAAAATCTAACAACCAAGGTCTAAAAACCTTGGCATACCTATCCAAAAAACCCTTACATACCCACACAAAAATTTGGAGCTCCTTCTTCCAATCCCAAGCGGATGAATGTTATATTATAAGCTGTTGGGAGAACCTCCCACCATCTTAGGGCCATGCCACCGCATCTAAGAGACCCATCATCAATAAACCCATATCTAAGTAATCTACCCCTCTTTCTAGATCTAATACTTATCCAAAATCAACTAAGTATCAATTCATCAAAACTAAATAATGAGATATCTACTCCTCTTTCCAACTCTAAATTTGAACCAAAGGCTCTCATGAAGCCTCAAGAAAGAGGATCACCCTTATTTCCTTTAACTACCATTACCAAAACCACTTCATGTAAAATAACCCCCATTGGGTCCTACACTGAAACCTTTAAAACTTACCCCAAACATCAAAAATACCTTTCCTCCTATCAAGTCTTTAAATCCACACACTCCAAAACCTTCTTAGTTTGATCCTAATCTGTGTGTACTTATCATTGCACCCGAGTGTCATGGCACCAAACATTATAAGGCCCTAAAAATCTCATCCTTAATCGATGGTAGTGGATGACCCTCTAATCCACGAATACCATCCTCTTCCTTCCATCTCATCCACATCCAAGCCCAATCCTATAATTGAACTCTCACCCCTAAGGACTCTAAGTCGTGTTCTACATCCAAATAATTCATCGCAATCCCTCCTATAATATCTATTTATCCTAAGGAGATGCCCACTCTTTTTATCAATGCCATCCACATTACTAATCCTCCTTATGATCCTCAATCATCTATCCAATCAAAACCTAGAGGACTCCTCGCTACTCCTAACAATCCTACCCAATCTCCTTTTGCAAATTTTAGGTCATCCATATCTATATTTAATTTACCTAATGTGATGTATCATATCTCACCGGGAGAATCCACTCCTCTCTCTTAGTCCTTTCACATATCCTCCTTCATCCAACCATCTCATGGACATCGAGGACATTGCATATCTTTCCCTTGAATTCCATAAATATCGATGATCATTCGAGGATTTGGTTTATTATTAGGCTATATTTATTCCTCTTAATCCCCACATTGTCTCATCTAATCTCACCCAATCCCATCCAGAATCTACTTATCCTTCATCTAGTTTGATTCTCGTATTACCTAATCCTCTTACATATTATCATACCTCATCCTAAGCCCAATCTTTATGGCCATATTTGTCTCACCATGGACGCATATTTCCTCACTATTCGAAAGATAACACATAATATTTTACCCCCTCTTATCTATCTCACCTCATTCTAATTATTTGTAAGCTATCATCTTATCCCATCCACTCCCCCATAAAAATTAAAAATGCCATGGATGCTCATATCAAAAATTCAAAAGTTATTATATAAAAAAACAGACTACTCCCTTGAAGGAAAACTATTCATAAAAGTATAAAAAGTCAAAAGTATAAACTGATCCCTCGAAGGACAAATATTATATGTAATATCCTTTTTATCTATAGAAAACAAAAATCCAAAAGAAAAAGTAAAAAAGTAGACCACTCCTCGAAGGATGGATACTGATCTCATGTCATGACAAGCAAAGGCTTCCCACATTGATTAACCTTTTATCTCATAAAGAAAAGCATAAAATTCAAAAATAAGCATCCTCAGAAAGCTTCCCACATTGATCAAATTTCTTGTTCATAGAAAACTTACCGCATTGATCAATTTACATCCCACTACAGAACTAGGACATATACCTAGGAACACCCACCCATGGAGAACTTATATTCCCATGTACGAGTCACATATAAACCCCTTTTGTCATGTACACATTAGGATTATAAGTCCACCTTCCATGTTTTCCACATGATCCTTGGAATTACTAACTATCATTGTTTATGTGTTAACACCTGCCATTTCTTACAAGTGTATCACCTTAATTGGATCCTTTTCTTGTTTACCTCTAATCTGGTTTGAAGAATTGTTTCCTTGTACACTCATCGCTACGATTACGTTGCATTTATCTCATTTTTGTCACCTTTTATCAAGGATGCAACCTTGCATATCATCCCTAATATAAACCTTATATATCTATATGTTTACTTCTAAGTACAACATCTATCATGATCATCCATATTTGAACCTACTTTCACATCCATTCACTAACAACTAGCTATCCATAACATAATCACCTTTTTATCCATGTATGCATAAGTCACTCCACAATTGTATCCATCCAATATTCTAACTTTCCAAACATAAAACTATATATCACGAATCATTACATTCACATATAATTTATATCAACACATGTGTATCTAAGTAAAATCAACATCCATAAAATACCATCATCATTATAAAATCATATCATCATCTAAAGCATAATTAACCATCTATATCTAAACATCAACATCATCAAAACCATAAAATCATACACATTACCACATCATGAGTAAAAATCCCAAAATCATATTATGTGTGTGTGTGTGTGTGTGTGTGTATCTACCACTAGTTACTGTATAATATCATAGACACAATACTTGGAGGATCCATCTATCTAATAGCTCCTTGTGATGCGGCCAATACACCAATACCTAACTCTGCTACAAGGATTAGTGCAAGATATTTGCATTTGGCTCCATAAGCCTCCCATTGTCTCTTGTATCGATCCCTCTACTCCATCATTTGATCTCTCTCTCTCATTTAAAATCCAAGGCTTCTGTCAAGTTACCTCTTGCTCTGCCGAGTGGTATCCTCTCAAGATGGGATAGATCTCACTCTACCCATAGCTATTTCATCTCATCCATAGCCCCTCTATAATCCCCCATCTCACCTCAAGGATCTACCTCCTCCTCCATGGGAACCTCCTCCTCTTTTTCTCCACCATCTAATTTCTCACCTGCCATCCAAGCTGTCCAAGTGGTATTCATCCACTCACCAAATCTATCACCAAGTCCTATGTCATCATCGTCATCCCATGGCTCCCCTACCTTCTCCAAAGTGGATTCACCATAACAAAACTAGGAAGATATCTATCGACTCATCTCACCTATATATAATAAGATCTCTAGACTGTTTGGACTACCCCAAACTACCTCCAAAGTCTATTAAACTACACAACCTCGATCATGTAAGGCTTCCATCCCTATACCCACCTATTCCATATCATACCAATCAACTTAACATCCACTCTAGACCATGTCGAGAGAAAGTCATCGTATGGCCGTCATCTTGCTCGATCTATCTCAAGATCTCGTTAATCTATCTGTATACCATGTTGCATTCCTCTCTTGTCTATCTCCATGAGCCTAATTGATTCACCATCTCAAAAATCGAGTGCTAACTATATGTGATCTCCAGTCACCCATGGTATCCCTTGTGGCCTAATCACCGCTATATGCTCATAGGCCCGAGAGTTCAAGAGAAATCCCACATCCAATCAGTCCTCCTTCTCTCTGTGTACATGCTCACTCATGATACACCCGTGCTAATAAGGTGGTACCAAACTACAACATTGTCATGTGATCCACTATCTCTGAGGACTCTTGCTAGTGTCCATGGAAACCTATCACCCCCGATTCTAGTGGTGAGTAGAAAGATATTTACATCATCACTAAACAAATCAACCAACTCTATGGCACCCCATAGTAATATATCATCTCATATGAAAATGCCCCTGAAGTAAATGTAATATGTGGGGCATCGACTCCAAACAACCATGTCAAGACCTCCAATCTAGTATCCACTATGATTGACACTATCTACTCTCCCTATATAGGAAATATCAGGATGCGATATACATCCTTGAGAGTGATGGTCATCTCACCCATCCTAAACCAAAATGTGCCTATATGCACATCCCACCTCTCTACTAGTGCAATCATCGAATCCACATCTCGTAGAATCCTCTTATAATATTGGAATCCACGAAATCCAATTTTGCTAAGTGATCCCACTCAACATCTGATATGTCCCATCTAAGATGATCATATAGGGTGGGGACTTTGTCTCTTAGGTACAATTTCTCTCTATCTTGCAAAATCAATCAAACAAGAAAATATTAGATTTCTCATCTTCAAAATTTCATCCATAATTTACTCAAAATCAACAACTCATCCATCTCTTTCCAATTTGATGCCAACCCAATGTGGTTCAACGCTTCCTATTTAGGTTTGAAACCTTTTGAGGTCTAGTCGATAGTGAATGTACCGATTGAAGGAGACCGCCCCTTGTGCCGAATCAAAATTTTGAAAAAATGTAAAAATTAAACAAAAACAAAAAAATGCTTAAAAACAAGCTAAGGTTTAAACACTTACCATCATGGGATTCCTCTCGGCACTTCTTCGCTGCTCCTGTGGCCTCTATCTCTCTCAATATCATTCTTTATTTATAGCTCGAGCTCTTAATCATCCCTTCATAGCATATAAATGAGCTTATTCGGGTGACCTAGGGCCTTATATAGCCCATCGACCTTGGTCACCGCTGACCCCCTGGGTCACCTTCACTCTATCTCCGGTTACCATTAACTAAACCTAGTTGTCACCAACTTGATCCTGCATTTTCATCAATTCCCTTATTTTCTCTCCTTGATTAATCCTTCCTTTAAAAATGATATTTTCTTCCACTTTTTCCCGAAGTGGTTTTCATCTCACATCCTTATTGTATCCCACAGGATTTGTTATCTATCACATATTTATTTTCATTCTCTTGCCTTTGTAACCATACTTGTGTTCCTTATTGGGAACTATTACTTACATCACTTTTTCATCCCACCCATCTTGATTAACTAAAATATGAATATTCTAGTGTAATATAAGTGCTATAGAAATAACCAAATAATTGAATAAATGTAAAACTAAAATATAGAAATCAACCCAAGTAAAAATTTAGGAAACATGAAACCTAAATGTGCAAGAAGGGTTAAGAAAATCCTTAGTTGATTCATTTATCTGTGAGAATGTGTCACCATGTAGACTAGATGAACAGGAGGAGGAAATGACCACACAGGAGCCCAAGAAAATATAGATATGAACTGTCTAGCTGGAATGGGGTGCACTGGAAGAGGATAGGGCACTGGGGTGCCCTAGTCGAGATCCTGGGTGCCCTTGTCTCTAAGTGACTAAGGAACCTCCTCCGGAGTAGTTTTAGATGTTCACCTTTAATCATGTGTATGTCTCCATATGATCCCCAATGTCGCTACAAATACCCATAACAAAGAATCACTGTAAAACCCCAGCATAAAAAATCAAAACCTTAAAAATAAACATGCATATGAAGGGGTTAGACTATGCTCAACGGCCATAATGGTGGACTTAATAATCGAGTGCTACACTACATATCGGACCCAATGTAGTTCTATATGTGTGTGTGAAAATTGTGCCCTAGTTTTCTCTTGTTCTAGTTGCACTTTGTGAAGTAGTGAACAAGTAACTAGATGTAGAATGTAATACATGTGTGCATAGAAACAATAGGCTCCACTTGCTTCTATAAAATATAGTTTTTATTAAAAATATAAAGAAATAAAACAATGAAATAATTGAAATATATTGAAATATGAAAGATATATAATTTATTTTGTAATTAAAATGAAATGAAATAGGAGGGAAAAGGTACTTGAGTTAAAATTACCTCAAAGTGATCTAGGAATGGATTGAGTGCATAAATGGTGGAACAGGATGTTGTAACACATCTTAAATAATAACAATAGAGGTGGATCTGGTTGGGTGGGGCAATTGGATTACGATAGGGGCACCTTGGTATGAAATCTAGGCATTACGGTCTCTGAGAATAACTCAGAATCTAATCCTAATATGGTCGCTAGGTCTCTTCACTGATGTCTCCAAAAATATGTAATGAAGCATTACCTACAAAACCCCATACAAAGCATCAAACCCTAAAAACAAAAGATGCAAATTAAGGGGTTGGACCGTCCTCAAGCTTGCCAAATGGATGGAATTATGACTCAGTGTTACACTACATCTTAGAACCAATGTAGTTCTATGTTCTTGTGTGTTCAATAATGTACATAGGGCACCCTAACACCAATGATGTAGAGATATTAGGATATAGCTATATATGTAGAATGCAAAATGGTGGATGGAATAGAATGAATACAACCCTTCCTATGTAATGTGTGATGTAGAATAGTGCCCAAATGTAGTCCCTTGCTCTATATAGATAGCTATCCCTCAGTAGTAAATAGTATGCCCATAAGGTAGTATGTATGTTGTGTTTAATTAGGGATCTCTTGCTCAAATTTTGACACTAATGACCCGACATGACGACTAGCACCTAGGGGAATGAGAGGGAAAATCCTAAAGACCAACCTCGAACATCTAAATGAGAACCAAGTGTGACCAGGACTAGGGCACCTAGAAGTGAGGACCAGTGGTGCCAGGGCACCATGATCCCTTCCTAGGCACCCTATTCAAAGGCTAGAGATGATAAGTGAGTGAATAACAATAGCTACGACTATTTGAGAGATGATCATAAGCTGTACAAGTAAGTGATGACTGTGTGAGATAAAAAATGAAAAAGACCAATTAGATTGATGACATGACTATGGGATGGGTCATTAATGAATACTTTCCTTACACAAGATCCATATATTAAAAACATACTTGGCGGTATGATTATAGTAGTAAGCTGCATGATTTTGTGACTACATTTTCCCCCACTTTATGTTGGTGAGTGAAATCTTGGTAACATAAATTTGTTAGAGATGCTTACTTGAGAGAAATATAGAGAATCCCATGTTGTAGTATAGTGTGCAGATGTGGTAGAAAAGTATCTTTGAAAGAATCATATAACATCCCAAACCATATATCAACGGGTTGATCCATGCAATATAGAAAAAGCGTAATATCATGATGAAGTGTACTAACTGAGATTGATGATTGTGATATTAGATAATTGGTGATTTCAAATGTTTGTATGATGATGATATGACGGGGTAAGGAGTGATCAATTCCCAACCTGATTGTGTGTGTACAAAAAATTTGAGGATTTTGGCATCCTTCCGCTAGAGGAAGAGTGTAGGGAGAAATGTGTGTTATTCTCCAACCTTTAACTACATCCTCAAGATCTAGCCACTGTAGACATACTCAGATCAAATTTTTAGAGATTTTGTATCCAATTTTTTTGATCAAATGTGCTGACCCATATAGGAGTAGTATAGGAAATGAAATGACATCTCATTACCCCCACTCCAAGGGTGTCGCCACAATGTATGGTGGCTTCCAAGTTAGGTCATATGGGAAAATAATAATGTAACTCCAAAGTTAGGTCATTTGGGAGGCCAAATGTGTTGTATTGTGTCAATTGAATGGTATAATTTTGATTGTTATAAGTTTGAACATATTTGATAGGTTGATTTATTGGTTGGTTTACTCATAGAGATATTTTACACTTCTTTCCCCAAAAGTTAGATCGTTACTGAGGAATAAATAGAAAATGATGAAATGGTATATTAGTAAATGCTCGAAAATGAAAAATCATAAGTGTTGAATGAATGAGTAGTGGTGTATGGGTAATTGTAGGATGACCCCAATTTTTGTCCCCCTTTTTAGTGAAAGGGAAGTGATAATGAGAATGAACACTAAATTTGAAAGTGTGCTCAATAATAGACAATGTATGGTAGATATTGGCAAAAATATGTGTAGGCTGAGTAAAAGACAATGTCAAAGAGAGATAACATGTGTCATGTGTATGATACGATGTAGGAAATGTTTTTAAGAGAATTTTGCAAATAGGATGAAAATCAAAGTAAAAATGCTCAAGATATTAGCAAAATAGCGCGACGTGTATTAGTTGGATAGTAAATGTGAAGTATGACTATGGAAAGTGATTATAAATAGTAAAATGAAAAGTGATTAGTTCACTTATTTGTCTTTTGCATGAGTGTTAAAGTGAGATCGAGTGATTAAGGATGCATGCAAGTTAGAGCGACATGACCTAGCCGATTTGAGATGGTGGCATTGTGGTGGCGTCACGTACGATAGCAGAGTTGGTAAGTGTGATTTTTTTGAAAAATGCGTGTGTAGTAGTTTTTGGAAAATCTTTACAAAATTTGACATTTTTTTCCTTGGTGCTTTAGGCTTGAACAAGAGCGGTGAAGGCGCTAGTGACATTCGGGACATGAGCACCTAGACACGGGCACTAGTGTCCTACTCTTGGGTGTTCCAGTCCTACTTTTGGGCGCCTTGGTCTAGAGAGTTCAATTTTTTTCTGATCGATTTAAATGTGAGATTTTATGTGTGGTGATGTCATAAATATTTATGTTTTCCTATGTATAATGTTCTATTGCGTTGTTTTTTTCTTGTCTTGTGATATGCAAAGAGATATCCATTCCAGAGAATTCCTTAGTGGTCACTGAACGCACCTAAAATTACATGTGCTACATTGTCAGAAAATGGTTACAAAACTCACCAATGATGATTCATGTCCTTTCAGAAGGTGTTCGAGTTCCTAAACCCATTCATAGTGTATATTTGTAGCCTACACATCCTTACTTTTCTTTTCCACGCTTTCTTCTAGCTTTCGCTTCATCTGTGCATGTTTGGCCTTTAGTGCTAAGGCGCCACCTTGGGCGAGGCGGTGGTCCTACACATTTTTTTCCAAAATTCTCTGTGCATTATTTTAACACGCGTGATTTCAATTAACTTGAATTCTAGGGCACATTTGATAACCAAATTGCCTAAAAATAGTTTTGATTGTTTGATATTCCTTCTCTCTTCTATTTTTGAATCGATTTAATTAGTTTGAACCGTCTCTTCACCCAATGATTTGGCACTCAAAGGATGCCTTGTGCATGAAGGCACATCCCAACCAATTCATATATATTCAATGCTTGTAGTCAAGCAAATAGCTTGAGAATTTTGTGTATCTTGCATAGTATTGCTGCCACAATCTTGCTGGAAATTACATAGTCAAGCTTTGTTCACTTGTGTTATCTCTCTTCCACCTACATTGTAACTAGACTATCTTCAAGATGCCATTTCTCAAGCGCCTTCTCCTACTTCTACCTTTGTAATCCCAATTCCTTGGACGCATATCGACACACAGAGAAAGAAAAGGATAAATTGAGGGGAAAATTTACTACACAACTAAATTTACCTTTGGTAAAGTGAATTCTAGATTGGATTTGTTGTTTGATTTCCTTCATTCCTACAATTTATCATTGTTATATCATATCAAATAGAGTAGAAATCAATTTCCTTTCATTTGCAAGTAATTAGTTGATTTCCAAGAGGGTTTAAATCATTAATAATAACTCCCGATTCATGAGATCCTCTTCTTCCATCCCTATGGATCTGAAGGAGAGAATATCTGTAGGAGGTTGTCTACATATCATAGATCATTTGGAAAATTTCTTGTTTTAAGTTAGTTTAGTTTCAATACACTCAAGCATAGGTGAATAACCACACCAGGGTTATCTCGCTTGTTTAATTTAGTGTAGAAATATTTTAATTATTTAGAATAGAAGAAAATTGTTGTTTGTGATTGTAATATTTTAGTTTTTGTGATTTGTTTAGATTAGTTTCCTTTCAGTAGTAACATAGATTGTTAGTTTCAATTTAGTTAATTTGGACACTTCAAAATAGATCAACACTTAGATCCAAGTTAGGAAAAAAAAACCATAGGGAATTTACGCTACACATTCATAGCCTCTAAATCTCACCTTTACCAACTCAGCTACCAGGAGATCACACTGTACCAGATCTTAGTCACCGATCCTCCTATAGTTAGCCACACACATTCAACATCGATTGCTCTGACACGACCTCAAGGGGTCGAGTGCCGTTGAAGGTTGCATGTCAATTTTCATCCATACAAATTGGTGAATCTTACGTGAAAGATTAATTCCTTCTTGTTTATTTTTATTTCGTCGCTATTACCTCACCTCCTATTTATTCCCCTATTTTGGTAGGTATTTTATACTTTCTAAAATATTTTTGGAAGAGATTTTGGTGGGCCATTTATCTCTCGATAGATATTACACCAACGTTCAACCATAACATTACCCTTCTCTTTCAAGATGAGACGAAAATTACACAAGCAATGTCCAAACCTCCCTAGTTACACTTAAAACCCCATTAGCTATGTAAGGATGGAGGGGTTGATCAACCGTTAAACATGCAATACGAACAACCCAATGCAAACAAAATTGTTATTACACATGGAACAAGTTATTACCATAGAGTCTTATCAAGACCTCACATTGTAACACAATCAACAGAAGATGATACATTCACACGAATAACTAGTCCTTTTCGCTAGATAGATGATCGTCTTTGGATAGAATGAATACTATAACCTTTAAGATTTTGAATGCCTATCCTAAGATTATTACTTATGAGGAAGACAAGAATTATAACATTGAACAATTCATGACAAGGTATCATGATCATGCTCAATAAAACCCTACGCCATAGGCACCCCAACAAGAGGACTCAATCCTCTCCCAATGATCTCATTTCTACTTTAGTAGGGAGGATTAGAGAACTAGAAAGTTCCCAAACTTCACAACCAACACATGTAGTAGGGTAGAACATGGGGTATCCATTTGATAGTAAAGGATACATCCCTTCCAATGAGAAACCAACACAATATCTTGTATGACAAGGTTATCTGGTTCATTCAAATCAAGGTGATCTTCTCATAGAGTTAAACACACTAGGGATGGGTCCTCATCCTTCTCAATCTTATCCTAGGTAAGGGATGGATGGAAGTGCATTCTCGAATGCTGCCACAATAGGCAATGCAATGTTCCTTGGGTTTACGCCCGCTAGTCCATATCTTGGTACTATCCCACCTTACATGCACATGTATTTAAAAACTCCCAGATAGACCCATATACAATTCCTTATTCCTACATGCCATATCAAGGGACCCCATACATTCCCATCAATGCTTATAATGTAGTTTATCCGACTCCTCCTCCTCCACCTCCTTAGAAAGGATATTCAATGGTGGAAAATTACACAATGGGTACATATGTTGAGTACTTAAAGGATCCTCTTGAATTCACCATACATGGTGTCATGCTTCCATGCCCATTTCTAGATCTTCTAAAATTTAAGGGAGAAGGAGACCCAAACACTCATATCAAGGCCTACACTATTTTTATCGGGATTTCTTCCTTGGGATGTTGTATTAGCTAAGATATTTCCAAAGACTCATGAAGGAATCATACTTTGGATTGGTATTATTTTATTAGGAAGCTTTACACATTCCTTCAAACAACTTGTTTCTAAGTTCATCAAAGCATTTGACATGAACAAGTTGTTACATACATGGATTAGGGATTTCTTGCATATTAGACATGAGAAAAATGAATCTTCTACCCATTTCATCCAGATAAGGTGCCAAGTTCTCTATTCCTCTGCAAGTGTTCCCAACATGGACTAGATGGAACTTTACGATCTTTTCCTTCACTCACTCAATCGAGAGACTAGGGAGAAGTCCATAAGTTTCCTTTCTGCAATTACGAAGAAGTATTGGAAGGTGTGCTTTGATTGACCAAGATGCTATAGATAGTGGGTGTAAGATCTATGGTCCCGATGGGAAATTAGTATCCCCAAATAAGAACAATGCAAATTATCAAAAAAATGGTGAAAACAACTAAGGACCTAAGGGTGTGAATCAAAATCATGGTGCTACCACAAATATTGCTATTGATCAAGCCAAGAACATTGGTTTTCCAAAAATGGTAACAATAACAATAACAACAACTCGGGAAATCAAAGAGGCTGTAACACTATGTCTTCTGTCAACACAGTTGATGTAAATCATCTGCCACAAAAGTAAAATCAAACCCAAGGCCCAATCCAATATCAAAACTCTAGATAAGGGGCAAAAAATCATGGTTATAACAACCGATTTCTAAATTATAACTGAGGTTATAATCAATAACAACAACATGCTTATCAAATTCCAAGATATTATGACCCTAACATATATTGTGATTTTCATAAGGTTCAAGGTCATGACAATAGGAATTGTCACAATTACAACAAGTATTTGTAAAGATTTCCCAAAAACTAAAGGCATCTCTTTATAGACATGTTCCTAGTAAATCCAAACAAACCCCGCATCCTATTCATACAGGACCTTCCACACCTCAAAATTTGAACCCTAAATGTTCTGTGGATTCCCAAGTGAATCCACATAATATAAGCAAGGGTATTACTATAGGAAACAATGATCATGAAACATCAAATTATGACAACTCTCGGATTGCTCTTAACCTTGGTTCAAATGACAATACAAAAATATTGGGGTTATTCAAGCAAGAGGTCGAGCGAGAAATTAATGCAACAACTCAGACATAAAGGAGTACATTTCACAACCCCCACCTACTCTTTCCTTCTCACGGGATGACATTCCTACAATCGTAAAACTAGTAGGAGCCTATGATATAATATCGATTTGAACAAGGCCTTTTATCACATTTTGTTTCTAGATTTGTTGAAGAATTCACCTACGCATCATTCTGTGTTGCTTAATGTACTAGGTCTTGGTCATCTAATCCATGTTACACCACCTCCTAGTGCTCAAAAAAATCCTATTGAATTTTACATACATCCTCCTGGACATAATGATAGGGATACTCGGTTTGTTATCGATATAGAAGAGATGTCATCGACTTTGAAATTACCCGAAGAGGTGATTCTTCCTTATTTTTACAGGTCTAGGTTTATAACAATTACATTAAGAGAGCCATGATTGATTATAGGGATGCTATAAATTTGGTTTTCTTCTCTTTCTGTAGAAGTTAGGATATGGAGAGACAAATTGTTCCTCTACAAGAAACATGTTACGGGGGTACGATAGTCTTAAAGCAACCTCGATTAGAACCATAGTTCTTCCAGTCACGCTTGGTCCAAAACCATCTTGACAGAGTTTTACATTATCGATAGGAAACAAGTTATAACATGATCCTTGGGAGACCTTGGATTCATCGAATGAAGGCTATCCCTTCTACCATGTTCTAGGAGATTAGATTCCTCCATTTGGGGAAGGTATTCATTACTCAAGGGGATCCTAAGCCCTTTGATATACACTTAGAAAACCTCAAGAAGAAGAAAGTAGTCCTCATAGAGTATGAACTTCCTACGAATCAATTGAAAAAACAACCTCCAACGAAAGAGTTAGTCCCAATCACCCTGGATGTGTCAAGGCTGAAGTCATTGATTGAAAAACATTTGAGGTGTCAAAAACAAATAAGGGTAAACCAATATCTGTTTAAATAGTGTCCACTAAAACCACAATATAAATTATGAAACTCTTAGAGAATGACGATCTGATCTTCCTCCCGTTTGAACCAAAGGGGATGGGTAGTCTTCTTGATTTAGCATCTTTTCCTCTCGACGACCTAGGTCTAGGTGTAAATATGACAGAATTAAAAAACTAAGAAGGGAAATTTGAGATTACAAAAATTCCCATCAAAACCATCTCTAAGGTTTGTTATTTTCTAAACCCCAATTTCAACCCATGTGCATCGATACTAAGCTTTACGTATCCATGGGACAAGGCCTCATTATTCACCAAGGGTCACACGTAAACACAACACTCTACATATGAAGTAAGGCTAAGCAACATAGTTATGCTCATCAACAAACCATGTCTCAAGAATGTGAGAAAGAGGTGTACAAACACCTCTTTGAAAAAATGATTTTAATGATTGGACATATACACTTATGGGCAAGGGTTGCAAGTTTAAACCTAGAATGCTAGGCCCTTCTCAAGAGAACATAAATTTTGAAGATCATGGTTCTCCGCTATGTACTTTTAGGGGTGAAGAATTCGATATTATTAAAATTTATTCACCTTATCCATCATGACATATAGTTTTACCTACATTTCCATAAGTACATTACTACATTTGTATTACATTTTCATCTGCCAGTTCATTTCATAAATTTGTGATCAAGGGAATTATTCTTATAGTAATTCCTAAAAAATTCTAAATTTTTTGGCAAAACTTTCAAATCATATCTCTTCAAATCTTCATGGTATCATCAATTGTTTCCAAATCATTTCATCAATCCAAGAAAGATAAGACAAAGATTTGACAGTAACCATACCAAGGCCTACATACTTGGTTTTACTTATAGTTTCTTCTAGATTAGGTGTCTTTGCTTATAGTCTGTTCTAGAAGCTTCATGGTGTCACATTTATCCTGTATACATATCTTTTGAAATAAGATCATTCTAGACATTTTTCCTTGATAAATAAGTCAAATGCAAATCCACATAAATTTTTTATTTTACACATTTCTTTACCCTACCAACCTTTGGTGTTGAGCCTACTTCTTTTACTAGTGATGTAGGGTTGGGAAAGGAGAGAAGTGCCCTTACTCACCTATGCCTTGTTTATGGCGATGAGCCCATAATGCCTACTAGTAGTATGGGGCAAGGTGTAGGGGGTCTCTTTGACAAACTTGAAAGTTAGAAACAGTTCACTCAAATATTGTGAAATCATAAGTCTAAACAAAGTGAGCTAGATGTCCAAAATTCCAAAAGAGTTTTGAACCTCAAAACCAGATTTTGTCAACCAAGTAGCCATGTATGGATCTAAGTCTAGATAAACCGGAAAACAATTCACATTTTAAACTATGAAGCAAACTTGAATAGAATGAGGTTGTAGGGTCTCAACTTGGCTTTTTCAAATCCTTTTCTTTTTCTCATCATTACCATTCAATAAATTTCTATAACTTGTGCCCCTTCTAGCTCTTGGTGTTGAGCCCTCGCATCTTACTGGTTGAGTAGAGTTAGGAGAGGGGTAATTTCATTCACTTATCATATCACTCTTTTTCCACATTTTTCCAAAACAATAAGAAGTACCAAAAGTTGCCTAGAGAAACTAAAGTTCAACACTACAATGAGATTACATTATCATAAATCAGCATTACAAAACACAAAAAAGAGATCATTTTGTTAGCATTCATATGCACTGCATACATTTTGAAAAGCATATAAAAATTTATAAACATCTAAAGTACACATGTGAAGTGAGCCAAGAGGAAGTCAACTCGATACAACAAATTACCGAACCAAAAATAAGAGTATGTATATATCATGTTAAAGTTTATATACAATGCCATCACACGCTAGACGTGGTCAAAATGCTCACAATGAGCCCGATATATTAAAAATATCATAAATTCCCGAAAACATGGCAACTAAGTAATAAAGGCACTCTAACTATCTACCTCTTTGAGCCCCCTTATGACCACTCTAGATACAAATTTCTTAGGAGTTCTTATCAAAAGCATTAAAATAGCAAAGGGCCAAGCCTAATGCAAAATGCCATTCCTAAATCCATTACAATTCAACCATACTCACAAACAAAATGATCACCATGGGTCCAAAGCTCAAAAATCACCAAGTCGATATGCGAAAATGAATTTGAAAATGAGTTTTTTTGGATATATATGTTGTTATAACTTCATTTTGAGTGCATATGTTTGTAGGGATGGAGTGCCGACGCAAGTATATTTTTATGTCCCAACATAAATGGTAAGTCCTCTTGTCATTTTAATTTAGTATTTATTTTTCGATATTTTATCTATCTGCACTTTAGTCTTCTCTTCATTTTGTAGGTAGCAGGAGTTTAGACGAAAACATTTTGACACACAAGTGTGTCAGGTATAACTTATAACTCCCCATTTTGGGAACGCCATACTCGGAATCTACGTTTTATGCCTTTTCATGGATAAGATGCTTCTCGAGGGGGCAATATGTATGCACCCAAAATTGCATGTGCTACATTGTCGGAAAATGGTTACAAAAGTCCCTAATGATGATTCATGTCCTTTTAGAAGGTGTTCGAGTTCCTAAACCCATTCATAGTGTATATTTGTAGCCTAGACATCCTTACTTAGCTTTTCCATGCTTTCTTCCAACTTCCGCTTCATTTTGTGCATGTTTTGGCCTTTAGTGCTAGGACCACCGCCCTTCCTGGGTGGTAGTTTTGAAACCACCACCTGTGCAGTACTAGCAGCGGTCTTGTGTGCTTTTTCTAGAATTCTCCATGCGTGATTTTAACATGCATGATTTCACTTAACTTGACTTCTAGGGCACGTTTGTGAACCAAATTGCCTAAAAATAGTCTTGATTGTTTGGTATTCCTTCCCTCTTCTATTTTTAAATAGATTTAATTAGTTTGAACTACCTCTTCACCCAATGATTTGGAACTCCAAGGCTTCCTTATGTATGAAGGCACATCCCAATCAATTCCTATATATTCAATGCTTGTATTCAAGAAAATGGCTTGAGAATTTTGTGTATCTTGCATAGTATTGCTACCACAATCCTGTTGGAAATTACATAGCCAAGCTCTGTTCACTTGTGCTATCTCTCTTCCACTTGCATTACAACCAGAATGCCTTCAAGCTGCCATTTCTCAAGTGCCTTCTCCTGCTGCTTGCCTTTACATTCCCAATTCCTTGGACTCATATGGACACATAGAGAAAGAAAAGGATAAAATGAGGGGACAAATTACTACACAGTTGGATTTACCTCTATTCTGTGAATTATAGGTTGGATTTGTTGTTTGATTTCCTTCATTCATGTAATTTATCATTGTTACATCATATCAAATAGAGTAGAAATCAATTTCATTTCATTTACAAGTAATTAGTTGATTTTCAAGAGGGTTTAAATAATTAATAACATCTCCTAGTGATGAATCCTCTTCTTCCATCCCAAAGTGGATCGAAGGAGATAATATATGTAGGAGGTTGTCTACATATCATAGATCATTTGGAAAAGTTCTTTTTTAATTTAGTTTAGTTTCAATACACTCAACACAGGTGAATAACCACACCAGGTTATTTTTCTTGTTTAGTTTTAGTGTAGAAATATTTTAATTATTTAGAATAGAAGCAAATTGTTGTTTATGATTGTAATATTTCAGTTTTTGTGATTTGTTTAGATTAGTTTCCATTTCAGCAAGTAACATATATTGTTAGTTTCAATTTAATTAATTTGGACACTTCAAACTAGATCAACACTTAGATCCTAGTTAGGAAAAAAACCATAGCGAATTTACGCTACCCGTTCATATCCTCTAAATCTTTCCTATCTCAACTCAGCTACTAGAGTATCACACGCCATATCTTTAGTCACTGATCCTATTATAGTTAGCCACACACATTCAACATCGGCAACTTTGGCATGACCTCAAGGGGTCGAGTGCGGTTGAAGGTTGCATGCCAATTTTAATCCTGTATAAATTGGTGAACCGACGTGAAAGATTAATTCCTTCTTGTTTCCTTTTATTTCATTGCTATTACCTCACCTCTATATTTCTTCCTTTATTTTGGTAGGTATTTTATACTTTCTAAAATATGTTTGGAAGATATTTTGGTGGGCCATTTATCTCTCGATAGATATTACACCAATGTTCAACCACAACATCCCCCTTCTCTTTCGAGAAGAGGTGATAAAACACAAGCAATGTCCAAACATCCCTAGTTACACTTAAAACCCCATTAGGTATGTAAGGATAAAGGGGTTGATCAACCGTCAAACATGTAATATGAACAACCCAATGAAAACCAAATTGTTATCACAAATGGAACAAGTTATTACCATAGAGTCTTATCAAGACCTCACATTGCCATGCAATCAATAGAATATGATACATTCACATGAATAGTTAATCCTCTTCACCAGATAGATGATTCTTTGGATAGAATGAAGGCTATAACCTCTAAGATTTCAAATGCCTATCCTAAGATTCTTACTTCTGAGGAAGACAAGAATTATAACATTGAACAATTCATGACAGGGTATCATGATCCTGCTCAATCAAACCCTATGCCATAGGCACCCCAACAAGGGACTCAATCCTCTCCCAACGATCTCATTTCTACTTTATTAGGGAGGATTAGAGAACTAGAAAGTTCCCAAACTTCACAACCAACACATGTAGTAGGGCGAACATGGGGTATCTAGTTGATAGTAAAGGATACATCCCTTCCAATGAGAAACCAATGCAATATCCTGTATGACAAGGCTATCTAGTTCATTCAAATAAAGGTGATCTTCTCATAGGGTTAGACACTGGGGATGGGTCCTCATCCTTCTCAATCTTATCCTAGGCAAGGGATGGACAGAAGTGCATCCTCGAATGCTGCCACAACAAGAAATGTGACATTCCTTGGGTTTATGCATGCTAGTACATATCCTGGTACTATCCCACCTTACATGCACATGTATTTAAAAACTCCCCAGATAAAACCATATAGAATTCCTTCTCCCTACATGCCATATCAAGGGACCCCATTCATTCCCATCAATGCTTATAATGTAGCTTATCCAAATCCTCCTCCTCCACCTCCTCATAAAGGATCTTCAATGGTGGATACTTACACAATGGGTACATATGCTGAGTACTTAAAGGAGCCTCTTGACTTCACCATACATGGTGTCATGCTTCCATGCCCATTTCTAGATCTTCTGAAATTTAAGGGAGAAGGAGAAATAAATGCTCATATCAAGGCCTACACTATTGTTATCGTGGAATTGCTTCCTTGGGATGTTATATTAGCTAAGATCTTTCCAAAGACTCTTGAAGGAATCGTCGATTGGTATTATTTTATTAGGAAGCTTCTATACATTCCATCAAACAACATTTTTCTAATTTTATCAAAGCATTCTACATGAACAAGTTGTTGCGTATAGGGATTAGGGATTTCTTGCATATTAGACATGAAAAAATGAATCTTTTGCCCATTTCATGTAGAGATGGTGCCAAGTTCTCTATTCCTCTGCAAGTGTGCCCAACATGGACTAGGTGGAACTTTGTGATCTTTTCCTTCACTCACTCAATTGAGAGACTAGGGAGGAAGTCCATAAGTTTCCTTTCTACATTATGAGGAAATATTGGAAGGTGTGCTTGATTGACCAAGATGCTATAGATAGTGGGTGTAAGATCTATGCTCCCAATGGGAAATTAGTATCCCCAAATAAGAACAATGCAAATTATCACAAAAATGGTGAAAACAACTAAGGACCTAAGGGTGTGAATCAAAATCATGGTGCTACCACAAATAGTGCTACTGATCAAGCCAAGAACATTGGTTTTTCAAAAATGGTAACAATAACAAGAAGAACAACAACTTAGAAAATCAAAGAGGCCGTAACATTGTGTCTTATGTCAACACAGTTGATGTAAATCATCTGCCATAAAAGAAAAATCAAACCCAAGGCCCAAACCAATATCAAAACTCTAGCCAAGGGGCAACAAATCATGGTTATAACAACCGATTTCAAAATTATAACCGAGTTTATAATCAATAACAACAAGATGCTTATCAAAGGCCAAGAGATTACGAACCTAACCTATATTTTGGTTTCCATAAGGTTCGAGGTCATGATGATAGGAATTGTCACAATTACAACAAGTTTATGTAAAGACTTCCCAAAACTAAAGGCAACTCTTAATAGACATGTTCCTAGTAAATCCTGAAAAAAACCGCATCCTAGTCATACAAGACCGCCACACCTCAAAATTTGAACCCTAAATGTTATGTGGATTCCCAAGTGAATCCACATAATGTAAACAAGGGCATTACTATAGGAAACAATGACGATGAACCATCCAATTATGACAACTCTTGGGTTACTACTAACCTTGGTTCAAATGACAATACAAAAATATTGGGGTTAGTCGAGCTAGAGGTCGAGCCAAAAATTAATGCAACAAATCAGACGAAGGAGTACATTTCACAATCCCTACCTACTCTTTCCTTCTCATAGGATGACATTCCTACAATCGTAAAACCAGTAGGAGCCTATCATATAATATCATATTTGAAAAAGGCCTTTTCTCATGTTTTGTTTCTAGATTTGTTGAAGAATTCACCTATGCATCATCTGTGTTACTTAGTGCACTAGGTCTTGGTCATCTAATCCATGTTACACCACCTTATAGTGCTCAAAAAAATCCTATTGAATTTTACTTACATCCTCCTGGACATAATGATAGGGATACTCGGTTTGTTATTGATATAGAAGATATGTCATCCGACACTTTGAAATTAGCTAAAGAGGTGATTATTCCTTATTTTTACATGTCTAGGTTTATAACAATTGCATTAAGAGAGCCATGATTGATGACAGGGCTGTTGTAAATGTGGTTCCCTTCTCTTTCTTGTAGAAGTTTGGATATGGAGAGACAAATTGTTCCTTTACAAGAAACACGTTACGGGGGTATGATAGTCTTAAAGAGACCTCGATTAGAACCATAGTTCTTCTAGTCATGCTTGGTCCAAAAACCATCTTGACAGATTTTTACATTATCGATAGGGAAACAAGTTATAACATGATCCTTGGGAGACCCTGGATTCATCGAATAAAGGTTATCCCTTCTACCATGTTCTAGGAAATTAGATTCCTCCATTTGGAGAAGGTCTTTATTGCTAAAGGGGATCCTAAGCCCTTTTATATACTCTTAGAAAACCTCAAGAAGAAGAAAGGAGTCCATACAAAGTATGAAATTCCTACGAATCAATTGAAAAAACCACCTCCATCAAAAGAGTTAGTCTTGATCACCCCGAATGTGCCGAAGGATGAAGTCATTGACCCAAAAACATTTGAGGTGGAAAAAACATAGATAAGGGTAAATCAATATTTGTGGAAACAAAGTGTCCACTAAAACCACAGTGGAAATTATCAAACTCTTAGAGAATGATGATCCGATCTTCCTTCTATTTGAACCATAGGGGATGGGTAGTCTTCTCGGTTTAACATCTCTTCCCTTTGATGACCTAGGTCTAGGTGTAAACATGATAGAATTAACAAACAAAGAAGGGAAATTTGAGATTGAAACAATTCCCATCAAAACTATATCTGAGGGTTGTTTTATTCTAAACCTCGGTTTCAATCCATGGGGAAAGGCTTCATTATTCGTAAAGGGTCACAAGTAAACACAACACTCTACATAGGAAATAATTCCGAGAAATATAGTCATGCTCACCCACACACCATGTCTCAAGAACATGACAAAGAGGTGCATGAATGCCTCTTTCAAACAAATGATTTTAATGATTGGACATATACACTTCTAGGCAAGGATTGTTAGTTTAAACCTAGAATGCTAGGCCCTTGTCAAGAGAATGAAAATTTTAAGGATCATGGTTCTCCGTTGTGTACTTTTAAGGGTGAAGAATTCAATATTCATCAAATTTCTTCACCTTAGCCATCATGACATATAGTTTCACCTGCATTTCCATATGTACATTACTACATCTACATTGCATTTTCATCTTCCAGTTCATTTCATAAATTTGTGATAAAGGGAATTATTCTTATAGTAATTCCTAAAAACTTCTAAAAACATTAGAAAAACATTCAAATCATATCTCTTCAAATATTCATGGTATCATCAATTGTTTCCAAATCATTTCATCAATCCAAACAAGATAAGACAAAGCTTTGACAATAACCATACCAAGGCCTGCATACTTGGTTCTACTTATAGTTTCTTCTAGATTAAGTGTCTTTTCCTATAGTTTGTTTTAGAAGCTTCATGGTGTCGCATTTATCCCATATACATCTCTTTGGAAATAAGAACAATCTAGACATTTTTCCTAGATAAATAAGTCAAATGCAAATCCACAGAAAATTTTTATTTTACACAATTATCTACCCTACCAACCTTCGGTGTTGAGCCTGCGTCTCTTACTAGTGATGTAGGGTTGGGAAGGGGGAGAATTGCCCTTACTCGTGTATGCCTTGTCCATGGTGATGAGCCCATACTTCCTACTAGTAGCATGGGGCAAGGTGTATGGGGTCTCTTAACTTACAAATTTGAAAGTTAGAAATAGTTCATTCAAATCTTTGTGAAATCATAAGTCAAAACAAAGTGAGTTAGATGTCCAAAATTCCAAAAGAGTTTTGAACCTAAAAACCAAATATTGTCAACCAAGTGTCCATCTACAAATCTAAGTCTAGATAAAATGGAAAGTAATTCACATTTTAAACTATGAAGAAAACTTGAATAGAATGAGGTTATAGGGTCTCAATTTGGTTTTATCGAATCCTTGTCTTTCTCTCATCATTACCATTCAACAAATTTCTATGACTTGTTCCCCTTTTGGATCTTGGTGTTGAGCCTTTGCATCTTACTGGTTGCATGGATTTAGGAGCGGGGCAAGTTCATTCACTTATCATATCACTCTTTTGCCACATTTTTCGAAAACAATACAAAGTACCAAAAGTTGCTTAGAGAAACTAAAGTTCAACACTACAATGTTATTACATTATCATATATCAACATTATAAAACACAAAAAAAGAGATCATTTTATTAGCATTCATATCCACTACATACATTTTGAAAAGCATATAAAAACTAAAGTTCTAAACATCTAGAGTACACATGTGAAGTGATCCAAAAGGAAGTCAACTCAGATACACTGAATTACCAAACCAAAAGAAGAGCATGTATATATCATAATAAATCAAGTTTGTATAGAATTCCATCATGCGCTAAGTGTGGTAAAAACTCATAATGAGCCCGAAATATGAAAAAAATCATAAATTCCTGACAAAATGGCAACTAAGAAATAAAGGCACTCTTCCTATCTACCTCTTTGAGCCCCTTTATGACTACTCTAGCTACAAATTTCTTAGGATTTCTTCTCAAAAGATTTCAAACAACAAAGGGCCAAGCCTAATGCAAAACACCATTCCTAAATCCATTCCAATTCAACCATACTCTGCAAACGAAATGATCACTGTGGGCCCAAACCTCAAAAATCACTAAGTCAATATGTGTAAATGAATTTGAAAATAAGTTTGTTTTGATATATATGTTGTTAGAGCTTTGTTTTGAGTGCATATGTTCATAGGGATGGAGTGCTGGCATAGGTATATTTATATGTCCCCACATAAATGGTAAGTCCTCTTTTTATTTTAATTTAGTATTTATATTTTGATATTTTATCTATTTACACTTGAGTCTTCTCTTCATTTTACAGTTAGCAGGAGTTTTGATGATGACATTTCGACACATGAGCATGTCGGTATAACTTCTAACTCCCCATTTTGGGAACGCCATACTTGGACTCTAAGTTTTATGCCTTTTCATGGCTAAGATGCTTCTCCGAGAGAGAAATATGTACGCACCCAAAATTACATGTGCTACATTGTCGAAAACGGTTACAAAATTCCCTAATGATGATTCATGTCCTTTTAGAAGGTGTTCAAGTTCCTAAACCCATTCGCAGTGTATATTTGTAGCCTAGACATCCTTACTTAGCTTTTCCATGCTTTCTTCTAGCTTCCCGCTTCATTCTGTGCATGTTTTGGCCTTTAGTGCCAGGATCGCGCCCCGCAGGCTGGGCTGACTCTCTAAAACCGCCACCTAGGTAGGGTGGCGGTCCTACGTGATTTTTCTAGAATTCTCCATGCATGATTTTAACACGTGTGATTTCACTTAACTTGACTTCTAGGGCACGTTTGTGAACCAAATTGCCTAAAAATAGTCTTGATTTCTTGGTATTCCTTCCCTCTTCTATTTTTAAATAGATTTAATTAGTTTGAATTGCCTCTTCACCCAATGATTTGGCACTTTGAGGGTGCCTTGTGAATAAAGGCACATCCTAACCAATTCCTATATATTCAATGCTTGTATTCAAGAAAATGGCCTGAAAATTTTGTGTATCTTGCATAGTATTTCTGCCACAATCCTACTAGAAATTGCATAGCCAAGCTTTGTTCACTTGTGCTATCTCTCTTCCACGTGGATTGCAACTAGACTTCCTTTAAGCTTCCATTGCTCAACAACCTTCTCCTGCTACTACCTTTGCATTCCCAATTCCTTTGACTCACATGGACACAGAGAGAGAAAAGGATAAACTGAGGGGAAAAATTACTACACAACTGGATTTACCTCTGTTATGTGAATTCTAGGTTGGATTTTTTGTTTGATTTCCTTCATTCCTGCAATTTATCATTGTTACATCATATCAAATAGAGTATAAATCAATTTCCTTTCATTTGTAAGTAATTAGTTGATTTCTAAGAGGGTTTAAATCATTAATAACAACTCTTGGTGACAGATCCTCTTCTTCCATCCCTATGGATTTGAAGGAGAGAATATTTGTAGGAGGTTGTCTACATATCATAGATCATTTGGAAAAGTTCTTGTTTTAAGTTAGTTTAGTTTTAATACACTCAACACAAGTGAATAAACACACCTCATTATTTTGCTTGTTTAGTTTAGTGTAGAAATATTTTAATTATTTAGAATAGAAGAAAATTGTTGTTTGTGATTGTAATATTTCAGTTTTTGTGTTTTTTTAGATTAATTTCCCTTTCATTAGTAACATAGATTGTTAGTTTCAGTTTATTTAATTTAGACACTTCAAACTAGATCAACACTTAGATGTCGTCTCTCTTTTCATCCAAGCCTAGTTTAGGCCTAGTCATCGTCGACCCTGTCTCGGTCACCATCGATCCAACCTCCATTACATCAATTCCTCTCGTCACTTAGATCCACAACCATGTGCTTTCTATTTTTGCATCCTCCCAATCTTAGATCCATCAATTATATCCCTTTGTCATCTCAAACTCATCTTATCCACCTATAGTTTCCATGACCCAACCTAGTCCTTGTTAACCCAATCCATCTTCTCAACATTCACCGTTAGATCCCTAATTTTCTTGTATCCTTTATGTTTCCTCATGTTTCATACCTTTTGTAGGTTCTGTTTATTATTCCAATGCTTTGTACTCAACTCTAAATCTGCCATCAAATCTTCTAGATCTACCTTTTTTATTCATTATTTTGGTCCATCTTCCTCAGTCATCATCGAATGGCCATTTAGCGTCTCAAGTTACCATCGAATCTTGCCAAGTTTGATAAATTTTTTTGCATTTAAATTAGATATGCTTTTATCTTCTTGAATCCACCTTTCATTTTTTGTTTTATTTCGATTCGTGCATAGATGCTACATCCAATTTATCAAATATCCATTTTATCTATCTTTATCAAGCACAAGGGTTGATACCCATCTTAGGAAGTTCTTGCTTCTCGAGACTCGGCTTTGTTAGGAAACCCTCCCATATAATTTACTAATCCAATATTTTTTTGTCGAGTTATCTTGATTTTTTAGATCACTTAACTCACTGCAGAGAAGGATTCACCATTTGCACTTGTCCACATCATTATTCCATCTCAAGGTACCATAAACCCTTCATATTCTAAGTTGCTTATTTTCTTTAGTACTAGTTCACTAATATGAGCAGGAAAGAGGAAACAAAATAAATCTCAAGGATTCTCACCAATGAGAGGGTGACATGTGTAACTCTCCTCCCTCTCAAACCCATGATTCCCTAAAGTCTCCATCATGCATAAGAAAAGGTCCTTAGTGAGAATAATATCTAAAATATAACAAAATCAAAAATAAAATTCATCCCAAAATCCATGACAAGTTCACAAAACAAGTTAATAAATTTGGTGTGGAAAAGAGAGGCTCAAATGGGAGGGAAAAGCCCATTTGAACCTTGAAAAGGCCCCTACCCATAGGTAGGGTCTAAGGGGTCCATTTTTATGTAAATGGAACCCCCAATGATAAAAGAACCACTTACAATTTCCCATTTTAGCCCAATTTCGGGCTTGGAAAAAGTGGTCCAATTTGAGAGGCGATGGGGCACACCTAGCCCATGATTATGCGGTCCCACACCTAGTTAAACAATATTACACTAATATAATAATCTATAAGCAAGTAAGAACCATTTAAATTAAAAAATGGTTTAAACAAAAATTTAAAATAATTAATACCAAATGAATCCAAAGGAGACCACCATCCAAGGTGACCAAGCCAAAAGACTAACAACTAAGCACAACAATGGATTCCAATTTCCATCCCAACTAACAACA
This sequence comes from Taxus wallichiana var. yunnanensis, assembly GCA_018340775.1. Classification (NCBI taxonomy): domain Eukaryota; kingdom Viridiplantae; phylum Streptophyta; class Pinopsida; order Cupressales; family Taxaceae; genus Taxus; species Taxus wallichiana. The sequence goes on along the minus strand of CM031237.1, from coordinate 985,547,331 downwards.
GACATGGTGAAACCAGACAAAAAAAGGGCATGGATTTGGACCAAATAACCAATTGTGTAATCTTGGAGGTGCATCTCTGATTCCCACGTTCTCATGTGGTGAACTTGTACCCTACATGCTCGATTCAAACATCATCATGTACCTACTCAATATAATAACCAAGTGGAGCAATTATACTTACATTTAATTGATCAAATCAATTGCAAGCTAAATTATCGAATTTAAGTAATCAATTAATATCCATACAAAGATAATAGCCAAAATGATATACATCCATAGTATACAAAATATAATCCATCTAAATATCATCTCAATAACATCCATAACAACATCACCAAAACAAACAATAATGGTAACAATAGTAAATTGGCACCATGTGCCTCATACACAACCTGTCAAGTCAGGTTAACATATTCAAGATAAAGAGATGACACACACACACACACACACACACACACACACACACACACACACACACACACACACACACACACACACATTCCAAATAATTAACCATTATGAATACTATCCAAAATATAACTTGTGTAAACCTTAGATTGATAATACCCATAACATTATATTAAAACCAAGCCGTAATGATAAGGGTGGTAAATTGGCTTTATGAGCCTCATATATCATCCTACCAAGGAAAAGTTGACAACAAGTGATAATATAACAACAAAATATTAGTAATTTAATTTAAATAATCATGATATTATACTTTGAAATGTCTCAAACATGAATCTAACCTAGAGTCAACCGTCATGCAAAGGATCGAAATTGGGTGGGGGCGGGTTAATGGGGGTGATTTAACAAATATTGAAATATTATGTTAACTTCAAATTGCAGAGTCACAACGAAATAAATATTCAATAAAGTGCAGAACTTGACATAAACAATAAGCAATTAAATTTAAAACTCTAAGTGTAAGAGAGAGAATAAGAGACTTAGCTGATTTTGAAATAATCCTGAAGATGTATCGAGCTAGAAAAAGTGATGGAATAGGAAGATAGACTGTTGTAATCGAGTCTAGAAAAATGTAGAACTATTAGAAATACTAGGACTAGGGCTCCTGGATCAAGTCGGGGCACCTAGGTGCTGAGACTACTTTTGGGCTTCTATGACTGCAAAAATGGATAGAAAATGATTTCTTTTGTGTCACTTCTATGTCACTTCCCTTCATTGTTGATCGCCTATGTGTCGCACTATGCCCGCGGAATTAGCCTATAACCGAAAGAGAAAGAGAACCTGCAAAACCCCAAAACACATCAATTCTTAAAAAGAAAAAGATGCAAGTGGGGATTCACCCAATCGAGCCCGAAGGTCACCCAACTGAGTGAACTTATGATCCAGGAGTTACACTACATTTCAGAATCCATGTATTTCATGTGTGTGTATGTGTAGAATCATTCCCTAGGTGGCTCTTGTGTAAGATGCACTTGATAGTGAATGATAACTAGATTTAAATAGATGTGTGCATGGAAAAATGAGCTTCCCCTCCTATGAAGTGGATGCAAAAGAATGCAGTCCCTTATCCCTTGAATGAAGCTAGATGAATGTTTTGATGATCTTATAATGCCTTTGGATGTAACCTTAGGTGATAGTAATAGATGTTAGATCTTGGTCCTTTATTATGGTCACATAGATTTGTATTTATATGATTCCCTTATTTGAATTTCATAATTAACCAATAAAAGGATGACCACTAAGAAAACAAGATGCCCAATAACTAGAAAAAGACCCAAAAGATGTGAGCAAGATAAAAATAGGTTGGGGGTCCCGGGAGGGGAAAAGGGCTATGACATCCTGGCCGGACGCTGATGTCTAGACTTAGAAAATATGAAGTAACGAAAGTAAAAATGGGCATTGGGGTGTGTAGTAACAAGATTAAAATGAGAAAGAAAGAAAAGAGCTAATACAATGATCAATTAGTACTCTTCTTGCTTAGGAATCATATTAATTGTAGTATGTGATAAGGACCTAGAAATATACCCGAAGTGCGTGATTTAGTGTCTACATTTTCCCCCACTTTATGTTGTTGAGCGAATGATTAATAACATAAATTAGATAAGAGATGTGTACTGATAACCATGTAGATCGATGGAAAAAGCATGGAGTGAATAATATGAAGTGTGGAAGATAGAGAAGAGGAAGTGACCCTAGGGGTGAAAGCATATGTGTGATGTTGTGTTGTACACTGTTTTCAAATTTTCTTGATGCTTGATGATGTGACTATTGCTTCCCATAAGTACGGAAATACAAAAGATAAGAGAAAATGAGTAGTCAAATATGTACATATATATGAAAATTTTGATCAAAATATGTAAAAAGTGTTAGAAAATGTGGAAAAGGAACATGCACACTTAATCCATGATGAGTAAAAAGATATAAAGGATGCTTAAAATGTTATAGAAGAATGATTTTTTGGGCGATCTCACGCCATGATAGAAGAAGTGTAGGGAGAAAGGTCTAGTGTTATTCTCCATCCTTTGACTACTTCCCAACAATTTATACACCATTGCAAATGGTGTGATCTTGCTTTGTTCAAATTTGATCAAGTTCGATCCAATGTGAAAATAGAAAAGAGGTGGAAGCATGCGGGATGATTGCTAAAGGACTATGCACGTATTGTGAAAACTACCGACAACCGTGATGATGATCGAGAAGAACTATGTAATTTCCCGGTCATAGGTTCCAAGGAAGGGTCAGGAGTGCCTAGGTGCTCATTTTCATGTCTCGGTGCTGACATATGTGTTGTGATGAGGACCCAAGTCCAATTTCTGGGACGTGTCTCGAGATCGTAGATTGTACTAATTCTATACCAAATTGTGTTATACTATGACTACGAATTGTTGTATGGAGTGACTGATTCACTTGATGTATGCCCCCCTTGTTTGGGGTGCATGCGATGTATCTAGGAGAATGCAACCCAAATGAGGGCTTGATGTACATTTGAAACTAAAGCCCTATGGGGAGAGAATGTGCTTGGTAAAAACTAAGACACATGCAAACAAAGTGGTTGGAAAACATGTGTTAGTACTAACAAGACAAATACACATGTAGAAGAAAAAGTGTAAGATAACAAGAAAGAAAACAATGTATACTGTGAAAAAGTGGGTTGCAAACTCGAGACATCAATCATAGTTTTGTAAGACAATCGGGGCGAAGTATCCAAAAGCATAAAAGTAGTGAATAAGTAAAATATAGGGAAAATCATGCAAACAATGGCATATAATGGAAAACAGCAAGAGCAAGTGAAGTGTAACATACAACCATGGTAGTAAATAGTTCTGAAAAAACAAATGCTACACATGAAGCACCCGTTATCATGTTAGAAAGATTAAAAATTATGTCAAAGCATGCATGACCTAATATAGTAGTGTGCTAGTATGAATAGGAAATAATATAAAATGAAACAATAGAACCTATAATGTGTATGAAAGTAGATGCCCCAGGGCCATTTGTGAGACTAGTAAGAGGTATTGTGCCAAACATCCATGTTGCATGTAACGATCTCGTATAAAATCTGCATTCAGAACTATAAGGAAAGTGAAAATGCATGTGTATATAGAAAATATAATGACATATGAAATATCCGTCTAACATAGTAAGCAAAGTGTAACATGCAAGTATAAGTAAGCAAGAATAATGTGCAACCAAGATATGTAGTATGTTGTGAGTGTGAATGGAATAGAATGAAAAGTGAGTGTGATAAGAGAAATGTGCCCCCTGAGAAAATGTGAATGAATATGCATGAGATGAGGTTCATTTATAAATGCCCCCTCAACAGTCAAGAATGAACCATAAAACAAGAGTGTGTCATTGAGAAATGGTTTGAATTGTGCACTATAAATATATGATCGATAAAGCATAAAGCGTAGAGATTGAGTGAGTGTGGTGAGGTTCATTTCAGATTTATACCGTCATTAGTCGAGTATGAACCATGGAATTAGAATGCATCATAGGATATTGTGTTGTGATGAATGTGGTAGAAATATGTGTCGTGAATGCACCGAGTTTGAAATGTGTAGTGTGTGAGATCCATGTATGTAGTATTCCCTCAACAATCAAGTGTGAATCATAACATGACACTATGTCATCGAGTAATGATGATACAAGTGTATCAAGGTGTGTAAGATTTCTCGAATATGTGAAATATGAAGCACAAAGCGTAATAGTAGAAAATGATAGCCACTTGGTGATGCTAGAAGGGGGAAGATTAATTATAATGCCATTAAGTGTATAAGAGATAGAGATCTAAGTGATGATGCTAAGGGGATCGATGTAAGGATTAGTTTCCTTGACAAAAGTGATTGGATGCTGAAGTGGTGATGGTGAAGGGGCCTTGAGTGGTAGAATTCAAAAGAGGCCAACTATATTTTGTTGGTCTTATGTAGTGGGTGGTTGCTTATTTGGGATTGGTAATTCTATAGAAGACTTGAGAGGTGGAGGAGTTGTATATTTAGAGGAGGTTTCTTAGTTTGATTCGGTAATGTTGTAGATGACTTAGTAGGAGGTGATGGAAGACAAACCTTGAGAGGTGATTTATTAGTTGGAATGGGTTGAATAGGTAGTGCTTGACTGACCAAAGAAGGCACATTAGAAGTGGTGGCATGATGCTCATTAGACATAAAAGGATCAAATTTAGGAGCCCATTTGGATATAGCATTTGTAGATGGGAATGCAAAAAAATGTTGTGCAACGAATGAGATAAAGCCTTGAAACTATACATGCTTGATTATTCATTGTAAAACATAGAAGTCATTGTCATTATGTCCATTGATTCAATGATAATTGTAATATGGATGACCTTGATATTTTGTGAGACGATAATGAGGATAACCATGAGTAGATGATAAATAGATAAATTGATGACCGTGGAGCTCAATAAGAATATCATGTTTTTTATCATTGCGATCAAACGTGAGAGGCTCCGATAATGACAAGACTTGAGGGTCATTGATATGAGCAATTTTAGAACACATCTAGAATGATGATGAGAAGAAGAACTAGCATGAGCCTAAGAAACATCCTTAAGATGTTGGATTTCAGATTTAAGAGATGTAATCATGGATTCCATAGCCTGAAATTTGTCTTGAAATAAAGAATGAAAATATTGAATTGAATTAAAGATGGGTTGATTGGATGGAGGATCACATAGGATAGGGTCATCGGAAAGATTATAAAAATGGAACTCACTTGAGTAGGTGGCATATCTCTAGGGAGATACATGTTGTCGAGGATTTTTTTAGACTAACATTACAATTAGGATGCATTTGAGGCAAATCATATTAAGAAATTTGATGAATTTTAAGAGCATTCTAAGAGCATCAAAGCATCCATCTAACTTCATTCAAGGGACAAGGGACTGCATTCTTCTGCATACAATTCATAGGAGGGGAAGTTCATTTTTCCATGTGCACATCTATTTACATTTTCTACATCTAGCTATCACTTGTTATCAAGTGTATCTTGCATAAGAGCCACCTAGGGCACAATTCTACACATACACACGAGTAACTTTATGGAGTCCGAAATGTAGTGCAAAGTGCTCGGATCATAAATTCAATCGGTCGGGTGACCTCCGAGGTCGGTCGACTCCCCATTTACATCTTTTTATTTTTAATATTTTATGTGTTTTGGGTTTTTATAGGCGTTCTTTCTCTTTGTAGGTTATAGGTGAATTTTGTGGGCATAGTATGACACCTAGAAAACAACAACGAAGGGGAGCGACATAGAAGTGACACAATATAAATCACTTTTTGGCCATTTTCGTAATCACAAGTGCTCGAAGCGGTCCACAAAGTGCCAGAACCATTGACTTGATCCAAGTGCCCTAGTCCCGAAATTTTCGACAGCTTCGCATTTTTAAGGCTCGGTTGTGATAGTCCTGTCTTCCTATTCCATCGATTTTTACAATTCAAAGCACATCTTCAGGATTATTGCGAAATCAATTAAGTCTCTTATTCCCTCTTTTGCACTTAGGGTTTCAAATTTCTATTTGATTATTTCTTGGAGTTAAATATGTACTTTGGCATTTATTTACCGCATGTGACTTTGAAATAGCTTCTAGGGTTTTACAAATTCAATATTTGTTATATCATTTGGTGAACCGCTCTCATTCGAAAACTCTTAGATCCTTGTCTTTCTTCTCTCGGATGGATGCTTTGATGCTCTTAGAATGCCTTTGGATGCAACCTTAGGTGATAGTAATAGATGCTTAGAGCTTGGTCCTTTATTATGGTCACATAGCTTTGTATTTATATGATTCCCTTGTTTGAATTTCATAATTAACCACTAAAAGGCCGACCACCAAGAAAACAAGATGCCCAACAACTAGAAAAGACCCAAAAGATGTGAGAAAAATACAAAGAGGTTAGGGGCACCCAAGAGGGGACGAGGGCACGGGCGCGGTATCCTGGGTGGGTGTTAGTGCCTAGAATTAGAAAAGCTGAAGTAAGGAAGTTCAAACTGGGTAGTGGGGTGTGTAAGACCAAGATGAAAACCAAAAAGAAAGAAAAGAGGCCAAAGATAGTGATCAATTAGTAATTTTCTCGCTTAGGAATCATATTAATATTAGTATGTGATCAAGACCTAGAAATATACACAAAGTGTGTGATTTAGTGTCTCTAGGGGGTACGACATGTGTATATTTGGATGTATGCATGTATATATGTACATGTATGTGTGTGTATGTATGTATGTTACACACACACACACACACATACATATATGTAATCATATATGTATATGTATATCTGTGTGTGTGTGTGTGTGTGTGTGTGTGTGTGTGTGTGTGTGTGTGTGTGTGTGTGTGAGAGAGAGAGAGAGAGAGAGTAAAATGATCGATGGACGAACTTTAGTGAGTAATTGAAGTTGAATTTTGCTTTGATACCATGTGGGAGTACTCTTATGTTAGGAACTACAACATTAGGCCATTTCAACAACCAAAAGGTTATTTCACACACATAAGATTAAATCATGCACAAATTCTCTATATATTACTGTATTTGTGTGTGTTACGATAGAGATTCTAAGATTATACAATTTGGGAAGTTATTTCACAACTATAACTAGTCATTGCAAACAAACTCAAATATAGGTGGATTTCCTAAATAAGTGCACAACTCAATTTTGTATGCACACACAAGGTTTCGATTCCAACAACAATAATAACAAACTCCCAAATCAAACTTACCTCTCAAGTGCTTCACAAGTGAGTGCAAATGTGTCTCAACTCTAGCTTGAGTTAAGAAATATCATTTAACTACTAGCGGTGTGAATGCTAACACTCCAACAATTTGTTTCCCAAAAATGATACTTTTAGAGGATTCGGTTTCTTCCTATATAATATAATCAATTTTTATATACATTTCAAGCTATTTTTTATGTCATTTATGAAGAGAAAAGAATAATGTCATATTTTCAATCATATATATGTTGATGATCGTATCTCTATTTCTAACAAAATGTAAGTTATTTCTAACATTATGCTTCATATTCAAGTGCAAGTGGACCACACGTGGATAAAGCCCACTCAAAATGGAGCATCTTTAGACCCTATTGGAGTATTGGGAAATGCTTCGTGCATCGTTGGTTGAGTTCCTACTAACTCTCTTCATCAATGGTTATCCTCTCAAAGTTGTAGGTTTAGGTGGCATGTTGGGAGCTCAAGGTTGGTGTCATCCTCGCGGGAGACAACTAGGTGGTTCACTATGCTCACAATGTCCCTCACTAATTGAAAGCTCTTATGGCGGTGTTGCCAAACGTGGGTGGGTGCAACACCTAACAACGTAGAAACTTCCCTTGTCTCACCTTTTCCATTTCCCCTCTAGATAGGCGAGAGATAAAGATATAGAAAATGAAAAATACCAATGATGGTTCTCATACATGACCTAATACAATTGATCCACATGATGAAGACGAATATGAAATTAGGGTGGCAAACCGAACAATCCTCCACCTCTATTGGCTACTATGATAGCTCCTATGGCTTAATGTTCTTGTGCCTTATTCTCTTTAGATGCTCATTAGCATTTTGGCCATGCTTCTCAACTTTTCGTTATCGTTTTTTTGTTCGAAAAGAAGCTCCAACGTTAACTTGATGTTAAGTTAAATTTGATATATCTTTCTTTTCATTAATGTGATACTTTACTTGGGTTAGTGGAATGTGATGCAATTCACCCATCTTTTTAGTACGATTAGTTAGGTTAGTGCGTGTAATACCATCCACTTATTTTTTAGGTATGGTTAAATAGGTTAATGTGTAGGGATGCTATCCACACAATTTTTTTTCATATGATTACTATTATAGAAAGTGTTTTTCAATCCAAAAATAAAATGTTGTAGATGATCAGCTGAACCTTTAGATTAACATTATCATCTCTTACACAATTTTCACAAATTAAATGCATTCGGCATCTCCTTGCTATCCAGATTTGGTTATGCAACCAGCTTCTTGTACTTCATTTGAGGTAGTTTCGGGAGTTTCAATAGGCAGCAGATTACCAACATCCTGCAAATCCTCTCTTCGCCCAGAGGACTGTATAAAGACCTATAATGATCAATATTCCTCCAATTATACTGCAAGCAAGAAGAATCATATATTTGTAAACAAGGCTGCCCAAATATTAATCTGTCAAAAGATTGTCAATTTTTAAACTATTTACATTAATAAAATGGCTTCATATGTTCAGTGCCTTCCCAAATGAAGTCGTTCATCTAGAAGAATAGGTGACAAAACGGCAACTACCATCAATGTTACAGGAGAGAACATAGCTACAAAAACTGGCCCTCTTTTGTTAATAGACCACATCTGCAAGCAGTATACAGCTCCTGAAATCACTATTCCCTGCTTAAAACATACAAATTAAAAAACCCAAATAGACAAATCAGTAAACTTAACAATGAATAGCTCATTTTAGGTAGACATAAAAGATTATAAGCATCAACTATAAAATTCATACAGTATAGATAACAGTGAATAGTTGAAGGTTCCATCCCAAAGCCCACGTAGCAGGATTTCGTTCAAAAATGAAGCCTATCACAACTGATTGCAGTGAAGCAGAAAAACACATCAATGCTACCAATGACATTTGAGCTGGATATATCTTCGTAATTTTTGCCTGCAAATCAGGTATATTAATATGTAAGCATTACAGATCCAAAAAAATATGACTGCCCGGAAGTTCACGGTCAAGCACACGCAAAAGTACATAGCAACAGTTCAGTTATGTACTCTTTGTAGAATATTACGCCGACATACCGGTAAGATACGGTATTATATAGCTCGTTATGGTAGGTTTAAGTTGAAAACCTGAAAAATAATCCATGTACAACGTGCAATCTGGCTTGTGCTTAGTAGAATAGAACCTTTGATCCAGTCCTTGTTGAGATTATGGTGTTGGTGAGGATGGAGCTTCATATGAACAGGAGGAGAGCAAATCATGGGTATGGCAGGACCCTTGTACAAAGTCACAACTAAGGCTCCACTTATGTAGATCATGGTTCTCAAAACCTTTGATTCCCCTGCCACAATTTTAATCCTAGCTTTCTCCATTCTGAACCCATATCAGAAAAAATTTGCAATCAATAATAATATATACAGAAGTGTGAGGACTGTAATTACATTAAAAGAACCTCTCATTTCCTCTCTCCAGCTATACCTTAGCAAAACAGCCATTAAAAATGTCATTCCGGGAAGTGTATTGCCCACAGCAGACGCAAATATTGGAGATGTGTATTTTATCCCTGCAAAGAACATATTTTGTTGGATGGTTGTCCTGCATGAAATGATTCCATCATTTATATTTTTGAAACAAATGTTATGTGACTACCGATAATATATTTTGGCTTGGTAATAACATACCCACATAGAGCAAGCAAAGAAATCATAGAGAAGCTGTAAATGGTTATGGACGGCCGACTCCTCCTTCATAATAAAATCATAACATAATCTGTTCAGTTATGTATAAATGAATGCAAATATGAAACATGAACAAAACTATTAAGTCCTCTAAAATAAAGCTGTATATGGTAACGAACTAAAGTCTTGATAATTACTTAGCTATTGATAAAGAGTATTTTGTAAATTCATCTCTTTTACCTTTCTAAGAAATAAGCAAGAGGACCCAGAACCACAGTAGCAATTACATGCCTGTAAACCACCAAAACAAAATAACTCATTCCAGTTGTAAGGGCTGCCTTAGAGATCAATAGAAGACCAGCATAAGCAACCTGCACAGTAACCATAAATATATGGGGCTTGTATTTCTCCATTACTACAATTAAATTTTTTTAAAAGCTCAAGCTTCCAGACTAATAGTTTCTTTTATTTATACCCCGTCTCAGCCTGACCTGCTGCAAATCAGCCTTGTACTGGATTAAAAATATGTCCTTATTTTAGCCCAGTCATGTTGCACTAATAAAGTGGTTCAGCACTATAAAAAAATGGACAGTAAATAGTTATATGCACTACTAGTACTTTCAAGTGGTTTGTTATTTCATATTTATTATATTAGTTAGTATGGCTGAAATGTTGACCAATGTGTTATTTACTAGCAATTTAATTTGAAATGTGTGTTAGAAATGTTGAAGGGGATGCGTAAAGGAAGTTAAATTTGAAGGACATAAACTTTGTAGGAGGAAGAGGGATGATGAAGAAGGACATTGAAGGAGGAAAAGTCAAGGGGTGGGTAAAATCTTTGGAGGAACCTACACGAAAATCATTTTTCTTATGACCAAATATATGAAACAAGTGTCATTTGGATCAATCTTATGAAGGAGAAAGAGGGTGTGGGGTGAAGGTCATTGAGGTAACATACTCTAGATATATCTCCAAAGGCATGGTGTAGTCGATGAATACTTCCAAAGGAATCTTCCATATGTTTGAATCGAACTCGATATATGTTATATACATAAACTATCTATATGGCTCTTTATGTCGTCGATTTCGTGCACATTTATGATTAGGGTTTTTCTTTAGCAATTAAGGTAGCGATTATGATTTCTTTTCATCAAAGCCAGATTCTAATGACATCATTCGTCAATGACCATTAATACAAAACATCAACCTTTTATTTCCCTAATGTGTGTCAAAGACAACTACCAAGACTCCCATTTGGAAAGGCATATCAACACAATTAATGTTTGAGGCATTGGCAAAAGAGGGAAATTATTTTTGAGAGCACGTCTAGGTCCTCCTTCAATCCTCTAGCTCATCCAAGGTTATAAATAGGGAACATTTTAGTTTGAAGATTATAATTTGGTTGATTGGTTTGAAGATTATAATTTGGTTGGTGATGTGAAGATTATAATCTATTGATGAGCCAACAAATCTAAATGTATGGAATTTGTTGAATGCATGGATGTTGGTCAAGGACAGTTGGAAGAGATGTCAACTTGTATGTCGAGGCATAGGGACATGTGTAGCCTACATCATCTAGTCATTTGGAGAGTTGACCAATGCAATGTTTAACCACCACATGCAAAGTGAAACGGTGGGTGAGTCGAGGGAAGATGCAAACTCGGGTGATCCCATCAAGAATGTGAAGAGCTGCCAAATATGAGCAAGTGTGAACTACAATACTTAATACAAGATATATGATGCAATATAATGTCAAGCTTAGAGGACCACTAATGCAAAGATTGATGCTTGTTGATCCTAAAACCAAATGTAAATCCAATACAGAGTGAAGTTGAGGGATCAAGTCAAGCTCAATGAAAGTACAAACTTTGATGATAAGCGAATTATGTTATTAGAACACACAACAATGTAATTGCAATAATCCTTAAAAGTTGTTGTAGACACCTAAATCGACTACGCAACTTTAATACTCAAATTGCACTAATTATCCTTTTTCTATCATTCAATTATAATTAGCGCCCTTCTCACTAATTAGCTAATATTCCCATCCATCTCGGTAAATTAACGACACTTCATTAATTAACTAGTCTCTCCCCTCATTCTGGATACAAATTAACATTACTTTGTTAGTTATAATCCTATTCTAATTAATTAATTAATTGACCAATATTAATTGATTAACCATTTACCCTCTTATTGGGTCAATCCCCCTTTCTAATCATTCAAATTCAACTAATTTCCCTCTAATTGGCTTTTACAAGTCTAACTTGGTCTATTAATCAATTCTATTTGATTAATTTAAATCACACCCAACTCACATAAATTGGAAATTCTAATTAATCTACCCTAATCATGTTTAATCATTTCTAAGCATGATTATCACTTTCTAATCCTAATTTTTTTAATCCCACATTCCAGGGTAAATTTTAAGACCCTCACTAAAAATAACCATAGATAATACTTGGCGAATTTCTATAAATGAATTTCAAAACTGTGGCGAATGTCATGACTTGAAAGGAAATGTTGTCAGCTGGTATCAACTATTGGATGATAGCATTAGGCTACCGACTGGTAACAAATTTCTCTTTTATGCATTTGGTAAAGGTGATTTGCATATAATAAAATGGTTATTACTATAAATGATAGGTGAATCAACCCAAATAATTAACTTGTACCTAGAAAATTTAGGTGAAATAGAAAGCAACCTAACCCCTCAAAATTAGCCAAATCAAAATTTCAAAATCCCAAATATTCGTGAATTAACGAAGATTAGCCACTAAAATTTACACTGCCACATTCATGAGAATGAAAGTTTCTCCAATCTGGAAAACTATATAAATAACCTTCCCCCTCCCTTCCAAGTTTACACCATGTCCTTGTAAGACATATGCATATGATAAGAGCATTTCTCAATTGGAAGGCTTATTGATCTAACAACCCTTTTCACTTTTCTACTTGGCTAAGAGTAGTAAGAGAAGAACCAAAAATGAAAATTAAGCCATATTGGTGAGATCTCTTCCTCTTCCTTGGAGAAATCATTTGATCACACATGGCTATGTACGGCTTGCTAAAGGAAGTATCTACAATCCAAATCCCATCAAAAACATCAAAGGATGGCTTGCATTTCATGTTTTTAATATTAGATGCATTAGTTTAAGCTTTCCCTTTTAATGGCTTTATCTTGATGTTTATTTATGTTGTTATTAAAACTAGCTTTGTTTATCAGCTACATTATTGGGAATATACTTGGTGCACACCTAGTTTTGTTGAGAGTAATTATCTTAGCTTTGTTTATCATGCATACATATGCCACACATGGTGGGAGATCCCTTTGTCTCATGCACACCTAGTTTTGTTGAGTTTTATTTTTTTTGCATACTAACCCTCTCTTTGGTAGATTTTGAAATAACTAATGTTTCTTAACATATATTTTGTTGAGTTTGCATGTGTTAAGTGTCTCTTGCAGGTAAGAAGGAGGTAAATTACTATAAAATTTGGAGCTTATCATTAAAAAATCCAAGATTTTTGGAAATTTTTGTCGTGCTTTTGAAGAAGAACACTTTGTCTACGCTAGTGTTAAAGTTTCTGCGCACTAGCATTAAAATTATTTGCACATGCATTAAAATTCACACACTAGTGTCAACTTTCACGCACTAGCATTCATATTTCACCCACTACCATGTTGTTTCACGTGCTACTATCATCTTTCCTTATGTTAGCATTCTCTAGAATTGCGCTTAGCATTCTCCATTTTTTTCTCTTTATATGTGCAGTAAAGCCTTCACGCACTACCGTTCACCTGCATGCCTCAACTTAATCATTGCACATGCGAGGTTCACCTTTCACACACTATCATTCGTTAAATTCACCACCATTAACTCGCACGTGCGGCTACATTTTTTGTTTTTCACAAAGCATTTTTGCTTCATGCGCTAACATTCAAATTATGCGTGTCGTGTATTGTGGAAAATTTGGCTTGATTTTCGATATTTCCATAATCTAATTTTTGGTTTCCCTACTTTTGTACAGGATTTTTGACTTCTAACTTGCAAGTTTTTAACTAATAAATCAATTTTCACACTTAAGTGCTTTGATTTAGTTTTGTTTTCCATTTCTTAAAGTGGGATCAAACATCATGTATGCTCTTCTCTTGCGCTTTCAAGTGACCTTGAGAATCGAAACGACCTTGATCCTCATTCTAACATTTTGGTTTACATGGATAAACTAATCATTTTCTTATCATTTAAAAATAAATATTTGAAAGCATTTACTTATTTTTAGTTACGTTTTTCCCATTTCTACTTAGTTAGATTCAATGTCGTGTATGCTCTTCTCTTGTGCTTTCAAGTGACCTTGAGAATAAAAATGACCATGATCCTCTTTTTGCATGGAAAAACTACTAATCATTTGGATGTAGGACCAATCACTTATCAAATTCAAAATTGAAAAAATATTGATACACTGCGTGTGCAAAGTTGTCAAAGGCGTGCAAAACCACATTTTTAATCAAATATAAAAAAATACACCGTTTGTGTGGCCTGCCTTTGCATTAGGGAGTTATTCTCCTTATTCAAAAAACTACTAAACCCATTCGACCAACATCCCCACCCACTCTATCCCACCTAATGAACCCCTTGTGCGGCGTAAGGTGAAGACTAAGAATCTCATATCCTCGCCCCTCCTCCTTCGACCAAGTGCATCCTCTACAACAATGACAAAGGGAAAGACCTTGCTATTCTTTGAGAGCATGTTATCCATTGGTCAAGCCTCTCTTGTCACCATTACCCCATATGGGTGAAGGCTCAGTTATGAAGCATGAAGAAATGATAAATGAGTTGAAAAAGAAGTGGATCATTTAATCAAGGAAGACCCTAAAGGAAAAAAATATCTTGAGAGAAATCCTCCGATTGAGGCAAAAATAAAGGAAATATCTAAGAAGAAAGCTTCTTTAGAGGAGTCTATTGGGTATATTATTAAAAAAATTGATCGTTTGTCCATGCACAAGACCTTTCTCGATTTCATTGAAATTTAAGTTAAACAGATATGCAACCTCAACAATATTCCTCCTAGGATATGGAAGGGTGGAAAAGACAAAACCTCGCTACCTCCAATATTAGTATGGACGAACCCTCATAAATCACCACCCTCATATTTTTAATGCCACGAGAGGAGGTCAAAAAATGTTTCAACAAGGTGCTCAAGTGAAGGTGTTCTTGGCTTCGCTTTGTGCTTTTTTCTAGTTTCTTATAGTTTTGTGGCTACGGTGGTACTACAGTGATGTTGTTTTCTTGCTTCATTCTACAAGGATGCTCCCTAATTTTTTTCCTCTCTTCTTATTTTGGTTTATAGGCCTTTTTTCTCTAGGGTGTGGACCCCAATTGTTGAAAACCCACCGATGTAACTATGTTTATCTCGGTTTGTGAACCTTATTTTGTTGGGGTATGGTCTCGTTGTCCAAAATAACCCTGGTTTTTTTGCATAACTTATCTTTCCATTCTAACTTTGAGGTTCTAGGTTGCGTGTTGTGCACTCTGGTTGTTCCTTTGGCACAATATGCTTGGATTTATCCCTTTCGTGTGCTTTCACACGACCTCCCCTCTTCTTCCTTGTGCTTCATTTTCCCTTCACTTCTTCCTATGCATGCTTCCACACATTTCCACCTTTCCCATTTATTCTTCTATCTCCTTTCATTATTTCTTCACATGAATCCTTTTGCACACCTGCTTTGCTTCCTAGATCGTTGTTCACTCCTTGAGTGTGCATTTTCTGATTTGTCTTTCAATTCGGCTAAGTCCCATGCATGTTTACTTTCATGCATGCCCCACTTCCTCATCCATATCATTCTCTTGTGCATTCTACCTTTGTACTCATGCACTATGCACTTCTTTCCTTCGTGGCTTGCTCCACGCACCCTTCCCTTCTTGTCACCGTACATTTCTTAATAAAATACTCATGCCTCGCTTGCATACTTGTATCCTTTTGCAGATATGCAAATTTTCTTCCGGCTTCCAAGCTTATCACTTTTGTGTACCCATCCTTTTTATTTTCACATCTCTTGCTCATGTGCACACCATGTGCGAATCTTCCTCGCAATAAAGTGCCATGTGGTAACCACTCAGATTGAGTGTGTCGCACACAACTGTCAAAGTGAACCAACTAGGTGCCAAATCCTTGTGACAAACCAATGTGCAAAATGTGGCAGAATTACAAAACAAATGAATTATGATCCATTTCTTAGATCAAGTGCCACGTGTCATTGCATGTATAGTTTGCATAACAAAACTTCGAATCACTATAACTCCTATCTGCAGAGGTTAGATCCATGTGATCTTGGTCTTGTTGGAAATCTACTGACGTGGGCCAAACATTAGAGCATTCAAAATTTGATTTTGGTAGGATTTGGTAGGTGGAAAACATGAAAATGTCATTCGGGTTGTTGTTCTTGAATTTACATCCCTGTGGGAAGGGGAAGGGGAAGGGGAATGCAAATGTGCAAGGGAGGTCGTGCAATGACGAGGACCCTTGCAAAATGTCATCTTGTAGCCAGGTGGGATCACCCTCTGGTCACCCATTCTCCCTTAGTGAGGGAGTCATTAGGAGGCACCCAAACAAAGGGTGTGGCTACTGTCCTGTTACTTTTGACTCGCCTTAGTCGGGGTGAAAGGACCCAAGAATGCGGTTAGGGGAACATAGAGGTTGGGGTGTGTATTTGGGGTGATGTTTCAAAAACTTTGAGAGGAACAAATTGGAACCGAGTGCATCCACCAAATACAATGTTCACTTGAAAGTGTGGTCACTAAATGCTATAAACACCAAAGAACTCGATACAAACTGCTAAGGACAAAGTATTGGTATGACTTATAGATTTATCCCAAAGTTTTATTTTCTTTGCACAAGTTACATGCAAGCCAATGATGAGGGACCTTTGATTAGGGGTGAGAACAAACAATATATATGAGTTGATAATTTTTTCTCCTAGATGGGTTAATGGAATATAAACATGCAATTTGGGACCCACGTAATGAGTTAAGATTTTTTGCTAAAATTTACTCAGATTCAAGTGGGGATAGAGATGAACCTGGATTATAGAGTAAGAAAGAATGGGAGAAGATTCGGGGAATGATTTTGGGAAAATACAAAAAGAAATTGAAACCAACACATGTTTCCATCTACTACATGAATGTGAGGGAAATAATGAATGAACCTCTTGCAGGAAGTTGGTCTTGTAGGGAAAGCTTTGGGAAAACCAAGATCTATATTCCTGACAATCTAACTTATTACACCTAAGGCAAGATCATCTCATGCAAAATCATGCTAAATAGTCTGGATCAAGGGACCCCCAAGAAATTACAAGTCATACCCCTAAATCCCACTTAGTCCATGGAGATTTTTATAGGCTTCATAAGTGAAGTTTTGGATGCCCCTAAAACGTCAAATACTCACACCTTTCCTAGATGAGAGCTAAGCAAGTGTAGGATATGTTTGAAATTGAGTTATAACCATGATTCACATAAAATTATAACAAAAAGACACATATCACCTCAACCTTAACATCATTTTGCAATAAAACAAAGAGATGCCATAAATCCTGATGAATTTTTCGGTGAAAACCATTAAACTTAGGAAAAGACAAGGGAAACATATATTAATGCTCTCAAAGCCCGTTAATGATTGTACACATGCAATCATCTTAACAAAAATTCTTGATAATTGGGTTATACTGGAGATAACCATCATCAACGTATGGTGCCTCCTCTGGTTTACAATGCCTCCACAAATTCCCTCCAATTTCTCCCCGAAGAGATTCCTTCCCTTTTCCCTTCTTGCCCAGTTCTCTTTTAAAGAGAAAACCCTCCCCTCTTTAAAAACCCTCTTTCCATCTTATATATTACCTTATCATCTTAGAGTTTTAGAGCATATTCCTCAGATATCCTATAAATAACCACTTCATCCAACTACTCGGGGCCGCCACGAAAAAATGTAACCATTTACTCACAAACAACCGCCAATTTTGCCAACTTCCACCGTGTCCTTCATACGTCATCATGACGCAACCAAATTTTTTCTAGGTCATGTCACACTTAATATTTGGAATTTCCACATGTGTATGAGCATGATGTGGCTAGAGAAATTAATGTGACAAGAATATTTTGAAAAGCGTAGGCCTTTAATCACTCTCTACGATACGTTCGCATAAATAGGTGATCTTTATTTAAACCTCACACGTACCTATAAATCGGAATGGGATATGGTATTAATAGAGAAATGATTTCATTTTCCACCTCAACGTAAACTCCATGCCTATTTAAGTGGTCTACCATCCTTCCATTTGTCACCTATCTTTTTAGAGTCATTTTCTTTCTACATTTTTGATCAACTATCTTGTTTCCATGTCTTCTTCACCTCTGGATTTGAATCTTCCTCCTGGATAACTCACCCATTTGGGTGAGTGTTTCCAATTGACTGGGCCAAATGAGGCTCTCATTCATCATCTTTTTAGCATACCATATACCAGGTCCCTTCCTCTAATGTTTCTTCTTTGGAGGATATGCTTTTATTTTCTTGCATCACCTCGCAAATTGTGCCCTTCCTTCCTATTTTCAAGTTCTTCATTTTCAACTAGTTCACCTAGAATACTAGGTGGACACCAAATAATTGAAATCCCACTGGCTTCACCAATTCCCTTCTTTCAATAATTATTACTGGTTTCTGAATAAGGATTACTACCATCCCCTTAATTTGACCATGGAAATCACAATGCCCAACCTTCTGCTTACCCAACATGGGGATGAGAAAATCCCAACTGCACCAAAGAATGCAATAGAGAAGTGTCTGATAGTCCTAGAGGTTACCCTTGCTTAAATTTGGTCCTTGATAGACATTCAAGCATTTCCCTCAAGAAAAGGAGAACCATGAGGGAATACTCTGTTAATAAGATTCCTCATTTCCCGTGTCTTGGCTCTCCTCAGGTACAAAGACCAAAGCATATATAAGAGGGGGACATTCTTTGCTTGAATGGGTAAACTTCCCTAAAAGGAAAAAAATTCATCCAGTTTCTGAATGGGCTATGGATAAAGACTCATGAACTTCTGGAAATGGGCATGTCATGGGGCTTGGTATCTAAAATCCAGTTCATGTTTGGTGTGGTGTCCCATGATGACTTTATTCGGTGCAGGGATGACTTGCTGAAATGTATTCAGAGCTTCAAGTGATAATGAGCCTACAAAATTTTGATGCTTATGTATTTTTCTTTTGTCAACCAATCCATGTTTTATAACACTGTATACTCATATGTATATATTTTTGCGAGGCGTTAGGGGCCCTGAAATAGAACCCCATTTTGTTTAATGTATTCATTTCTTTGAGTAGCCTTTCTATTTTAAAATGCATGTCGTGTGTACATATTGTTTCTTTTAAAATCATTCAGGCACATCTTGTAGTTACTTATTTTCTCTTCCTTGCAACATGAGCAACCCTCGAAAGCAGAAAATTTCATCTCATGGCTGCATTTTACATTTCACTCATACTTTGCACAAAATCATGGGAGGAAGACATAGGCACTCATTATCTTACTCACCATTAGAACTTGGGAAAGCCTAAGTTTCTTTACTTCTCTTTGTTTCAGTCAGATAGAAGGAGCCAAACAAAACCCCGGACCATGTCATACCAAAGCTCTGGAATATCGGGCCCTTGGATCTAAGATTTTATTCACTCTATAAACCCAGTAAGTATCCCTTCTTAATGTTGAGTTCAAACTTCTTCTTGTGTACATTCCTCAATATGACCCAAAAATAGGCAACACTATTTGTTCCTACTATGGAAGATGTAATCCGGGTTAGAGTTTCGAGGAAATTTGGAGTGTATTTTTGGGCTGGCCTACACAACTTTCGAGAGATACTTTAATTTTTGGGCTTTGGGGGAAAAAATACACTATCCATACCATATTCACACTTTACAAACATGCTTGAGGTCCCAACCTTGTAATGATTTTTTTTTTTTTTGTCATAACTTAATCATGCAGAAGTTTGAGGACCTTCATAGCATTGGTAGGACCACTATACTCCTAACCATCCCATTGCTAAAATATGATCCCAGATAAGGAAAATATAAGCCAAAACCAGCTCTCATCCCTTACTTCTGGGAAGAGAATCCACTGAATAGGTTAGTTTTAGAAAAATAGGATAGACACAAATGGGTACCAACATCGGCTCTAGCTTGAGGATGGAATCCCCCCAGTGGGTGTCCAAAGAACACTAGAATAAATACTAGAAGAAGAAGATCAATCACCTATCCATTGGGAAATAGAGTCAAAATATGATCGAACTGCAAGTCACCACCATGAGAGAAAAACCCAAACAAAAAAAACCAACAGAAACCCAAATAGGAAAAAACACACCACTATACACTATACAAGAAAACCACCGAGGTCCAAGGACCCAAAATCTCCATTAAAATCCACCGCGATCCACATAATACGTCCTCATCCCATCTAGATACACAAGTTACCATGCCAACTCCTAAAAGTAATAATGATGCAATCACTTCAACTGAAACACATATATTCCTCAATCGGTTTCATTACCTATAAACCCTTCATTTTGTAGAAGCATAATCATGTCTCCATTCATACCCGTAGATCCACTTTAGCCTCTAGGCACATTCCAATCATATATAATTTATTTTCCACAACACACCACATGATACAATAATCCAAGGACCTACATGTGTTTCTCAAGATGTTTGATAAATATCTCTCTTTCTAGAGTAGATAAATATCCATTTATCCAATTCTTTTAAACTCAACATAGGCATCAAGACAATGGTCAACATACTCATCTTTCCTTGTATTTACCATACCTACTTTTGAAAACAAGACCATTTGTTCCTATTGCATTTTTCTTAATAGGGGGAGCCAACACCAACTCCACACACATCAATTTCATTTTTTGAAGGGAAAGAACTGACTTGTATCTAAAAATTGAAATTCTTAGGTGAAACAAATTGTTGCATTCCCAAAAGTTTGGGAAAAAGGATTGCTCCATCACTTGATCAGAAAATAGGGGATCAAGATCATATACCCCCGCTTTACAGGCCATCCAGTACTAACATCCTCTATGACTAAATCCGAATCACCATCCTTATACCTTTCATTGAATGATACAACATTCTCAGTATTATTACCAAATTGATATTTTGTTTTATCCAAGGTTATGACACCATTTTTAGGAACATATAAGGGGATCAAATCATCAGCATTTGGCTTCTAACAACTCATATGATAGTCGAGATGTTTTTCCCTTGTTCCACTATTACATCAAGAAAAACGTCTTCTACTGAGGGGACATCTCCATTATATTTAGCAATCATTTCATCCTTTAACGAAAAAAATTATGTGTAGGTGAAGTACAACCTATATCTGAAACTATTGTATCAAAGCCTTTCATAAAAATATGACATACTGGATAAAACATCTCAAAACTCATCAACCTTTGAGCACGTAGGAGGTCAAGTGGAGGACACCCTACCACTTTGGTTGTGAAACCATATGGCACATTTTTTTTTTTCATTTCCCAATTTAGACTTATCAAAATTATGTATAATTTCCACAAAACAGGGGAATGGGGTATAAAACACATGTCACACCAAACACAAGCATAACCAATCGATCACTTTCGCTCAAAATATTCTTTAGTCAATGTCTTAACACTTAACATATACCCTAGTGTCAATTCCTTCTTTCCTAAAACATATGAACCTTCTTCCTTCAACCAAACACATGACATCGTGGTCATCACTAAATTGTTTTCCAAATATTATCACCATTTCCATCCATAAAAAGACAAAGCTCCAAGGTATATAATAAAACAATTCTCTAGCATTTTCTTGTAATATTTGCACAAATAACCTCATAAAAACATCTTCATAACTCACCTGGTATTCATGCATCATTTCCTCAAATATGGAAAGATGTTGTTCCATGAAGTATCACCATATCCTCAAAACACAGGAAATTTGAGTTTGATTCCAGCAGGGATCTGATGGGGATATCCATATATTTTCTTAAAGTCTTAGGATTGAACGAAATTGGTTTAAAAGGGACTTTAGAATGACCAAAAATATCACTACTATCATAGACACCCATGGATTGCCTTAAGGATAACTAAATTTTATAGATAAATTTTCACTTTATAAAATACAGATGACAAAATGGTGAAAATCGAATACAGAGTTTAAAAAAGACACAGGGATTCACTTCTAATACATCAAGATAAAAACATTGGTCTACTTCAACTCAAAAAAGGTAATGGAGTCACCACTAGAGTGATAAATCTAGAAAGTAATACATACGAAAATATGAAAGTAAAGCATAAATCAAGACAAATTTTCAAATGTCACAAAGAACCACAAGAGAAAGCCAAATCAAAAACCCAGATGAATACCCAATGTAGTTTTTTCCCAAAGAAATGACACTAGAAAAGGTTTTGGCTCCCAGATTTACACCCTAGGGGAAGAGGAAGGGGAATGCAAATGTGCAAAGTGGAGGTAGGGGCGACGAAGGGGGACCCTCATGAAATTTCATCTTATAGCTGGAGGTGGGATATCACTCCGGTCACCCATCCACCCTTCCCAAGGGAGTGAGGGAGGCACCCAAACAAAGGGTGTGGCTGCTGTCCTTGTTGCTTCTTACTCTACCTTAGTCAGGGTGAGAGGACTTGAGAATGTAGTCAAGGGAACATAGAGGTTGGGGTGTGGAGTTGGGGAGATGTTTTGAAAACTTCGAGAGGAAGAAATTGAAACTAGGTGAAACCACAAAATACAACGTTCACTCGAAAGAGTGGTCACTAAATACTATAAACACCTAAGAACTCGATACAGACCACTAAGGGTAGTGTTGGTCCGACCCGTAGATTTTTCCTAATTTTTTTTTTTGCACAAGTTATATGCAAGTTGATGATGAGGGACCTCGGATCGGGGTTGAGAACACGCGAGATATATGAGTTGATAATGTGTTCTCCCAGGTGGGTCAATGGAATATAAACAAGAAATATGTGACCCGTGCAATGAGTTAATATTTTTGCTAAAAGTTATTTAGATTTGAGTGGGAATAGAGATGAACCTGGATTACAGAGTAAGAAAGAAGGGGAGAATATTCAAGAATGATTTTGGGGAAAATCCAGAAACAAATTGCAACCATCACATGTTTCCATCTACTACATGAATGTGAGGGAAAAAATGAATGAACCTCTTGTAGGAAGTTGGTCTACAGGAAAGCTCCAGGAAAACCAAGATCTAAATTCTTGACAATCCAACTTAGTACACCTAAGGTAGGATCATCTCATGAAAAATCATGCTAAATAGTCTAGATCAAGGGACCCCCAAGAAATTATAAGTCATACCCCAAATCCCACTTAGTCCACATTTTTATAGGCTTCAAAAGTGAAGTTTCATGTGCCCCGAAAACATCAAATACTCACACCCTTCCTAGACGAGAGCTAAACAAGTGTAGGATATGTTTGAAATTGAGTTACAACCATGATTCACATAAAATTATAACAAAAATACACATATCACCTCAACCTTAAAATAATTTCATGATAAAACAAAAAGATTCCATAAATCCTGATGAATTTTCAGTGAAAACCATTAAACTTAGGAAAAGACAAGGGAAACATATATTAATGCTCTCAAATCTTGTTAATGATTGTACACATGTAATCATCTTTAAAAAAATTCTGATAATTGGGTTATAAATAAAACCTTCATCAAATCATGGTGCCTCCTCTTGGTTTGCAGTGCCTCTGCAAATTCCCTCCAATTTCTCTCCTGAAGAGCTTCCCGCCATTTTTCCTTCTTTCGAGTTCTCTTTTCAAGAGAAAACCCCTCTTCCTCTCTAAAAAACCATGTTTCCATCTTATATAATGCCTTATCATCTCAAGGTTTTAGAGCATATTCCTTAGATCTCCTATAAACTACCACTTCATACAACTACTCAAGGCCACCATGAAAAATGTAAATATTTACTCACAAACAACCACCAATTTTTCCAATTGCCATCCGTGTCCTTCATACGTCATCATGACGCAACCAAATTTTTTTAGGTCATGTAATACTTAATATTTGGAATTTCCACATGTTTATGAGCATGATGTGGCCAGAGAAATTAATGTGATAAGAAATTTTAAAAAGCTCGGGCCTCTAATCACTCTCCATCGACACTTTCCACATAAATAAGTGATCTTTATTTAAACCTCACACGTACCTGTAAATCAGAATGGGATATGGTATTAATAGAAAAATTATGTCCTTTCCCACCTCGATGTCAACACCATGCCTATTTAAGTGATCTACCATCCTTTCATTCATCACCTATATTTTTCAGAGTCATTTGATTTCAAATTTTTGATCAACTTTCTTGTTTCCATGTCTTCTTAACCTTTGGATTTGAATCTTCCTCCTGGAGAACTCACCCATTTGGGTGAGTGTTTCCAATTGATTGGGCCAAATGAGGCTCTCATTTGTAATATTTTTAGCATACCGAGATACTAGATATGGTCCTCTAAATGTTTCTTTTCTAGAGGACATGCTTTTCTTTTCTTTGCAAAGGTGCATTGTAGAATTGTGCCCTTTCCTATTTTCCAAGTTCTTCATTTTCACCTAGTTCTCCCAGAATACCAAGTGGACACCAAATAATTGAAATACCACTAGCTTCACTACTACCCTTCTGTTAATAATTATTACTGGTGTCTAAACAGGGATTACTACCAACCCCTTAATTTGATCACGGAAATCACAATGCCCAGCCTTCTGCTTACCCCACATGGGGATGAGAAAATCCCAACTGCACTAGAGAATGCAATAGAGAAGCGTATGCCAAACTTAGAGCATGTTCTGCTGAAACGTGGTCCATGATAGGCACTCAAGCCTTTCCCCTCAAGAAAAGGAGAACCATGAGGGAATAATTTGTTAAGAAGATTCCTCATTTCCCGTGTCTCAAATATCCTCAGCATAAAGACCAAAACATATATAAAAGTGGGACATTCCCTTCCTGAATGGGTAAACACCCCTAAAGGGAAATTGGACTTCATCCAGTTGTTGAATGGGCCGCGATTAGGGACTCAAGAACTACTAGAAATGGGCATGTCGCGGGGCTTGGTATCTAAAATCCAGTTTGTGTTTGGCATGGTGGCCCATGATGACTTTATTCGGTGCAGGGATGAACTTGCTGAAACATATTATAGAGCTTCCAAGTGATAATGAGCTTACTAGAATTTTGATGTTTATGTATTTTTATTTTTTCAACCAATCCATGTTTTATAACATTGTATACTCATATGTATATATTTTTTGAGGGCAGGGGCCCCTGAAATAGAAGGCCATTTTGTTTAATGTATTCATTGCTTTGAGAAGCATTTTTGTTTGAAAATGCATGATGTGTGTACATACTGTTTCTTTAAAAATAATTCAGGTGCATTTTGTAGTTACTTATTTTATCTTCCTTGCAACATGAGCAACCCTTGAAAGTAGAAAATTTCGTCTCATGGCTACATTTTACATTTCACTCGTACTTTGTACAAAATCATGGGGGAATATGTATGCATTCATTACCTTTCTTTCCATCGAACTTGGGAAGCCTAAGTTTCTTGACTTCTATCTGTTTTAGTCATATAGTCAGGCCCAAAACAAAACCCCTTGGACCATGTTATAGTAAAGCATTGGAAAATTGTGCCCCCGGCTCTGAGATGTTATTCACTTTATAAACCTGGTAAGTATATATTCCAGGACATTGAGGTCAAACCGCTTGTGTTCATTCCTTGGTATGACTTGAAAATACACAACACTATTTGTTCCTTTTATGGATGATGTAATCAGATTGGAATTCTAAGGAAATTTGGAGTGTATTTTGGGATGGCCTACACAAGTTTCGTAGAGATACTTTAATTTTTTAGGCTTAAGGGAAAAATGCATTATCTATACCATATTCACACTTTACAAAGCATGCCGAAGTCCCGAAATTGTACTAAAAACAATCGTGTGTTGTAATTTAATCATGCGAAGTTTGAGGACCGTCATAGCATTGGTAGGACCACTATACTCCTAACCATCCCATTGCTAAAATATGAGCCCAAATAAGGAAAATATAAGACAAAACCATCCCTCATCCCTCTCTCGGGATGAGAAACCTTGAATAGGTTAGTTTTAGAAAAATATGACGAAAAAATGGGTACTAACACGATCCATTAATGCACACATCTAGTCAACCCAACCATCCATATTTGATTAGATATTTCCTCCTTCCTTCTTCTACAAGTAAAACAAACATGGGAGGAACATCGACATCTTTGCATGTGGATTTATAGGCATGTATTACTTGTTGTTGGTGGTTGGATGTTTGAATCTGAGTTTACCTATTCTTTCTCCTCCTTTTCTCTCCTTCTCCTTCTATAAATTGTAGAGTTTTTCTCATTTAAAAGGATCCATCTTTATTGTAATGACACCATGCCAAAATGGTGTTCATCTTCCCATGAGTTCTAGACCTTGATCTTGGTCTCGTAATGTATTTTCACTTTCTTCCATGAATGTAGTTTATCCTTTAAGCAATAAAATTAGGTTTTTTGTGGCTATTCCTTGCCCTATTCTTGCATTTTATGTGTTTTTGCCTCTCTCTTATGTCTTGACATGTTGTGCCTATTTTCCACTCACAGGTCCCATTTTTCTATGTTTTCAATGCACAGAAAGCCGAGAATATGTGGTTTTTTTTTGTGGTTTGCATGTCTACCCTCTCTCCCATGTTTTCTCTTTCCTTCTCCTTGTAGAGAGAAATCAACCCTTTTCTCGGTGCTATCACCACCCTTTTAGATTTGGATTTCCCTTTCATGTATCTTTCCAACCCTCTCTCTCCCCCTCATCCCTTGGAATGCAAAGGTTAGGATTAGATAGATTCATTTAAAACATTAGGATTAGTTATATAAGTATAAATAGGTAGAGGAACTAGCCTCCTATGGAGGTCTGTCTCAAGCATGCAAGGGCCCACAACTTGGAGACGTCCAATATTTCTCAAATCCCGGTTCATCTTGAAGTGGGATGGGTGAAATTTTGAGATCTAACAATTTTGGCACACCCTTTGGACAAGTTTGAAGAGCTATACATCTTCATCTCAACAATTTTTATGTGTAATTTTTGAGATCCAACATTTGGAGGCATCCTTCAACACATCTGGTGACTCCCATCATCATATCTACTATTTTCAGCACTCTGTGTAACCCTTGTCATCAAAGGAAAGAAAACATAGAAACTTGTAATCATGCGCACAATGCGTTGACATCAGCACACAAGGTGTAAATTCAAGGATGCACACACACTCACATAGGCACAATCAAGATAAATTTTAAGCATGTGCAAAGCTAAGAAATAGTAAGTGAGTAACTGATAATGTGTGCGGGAGAATGCACCCTATTACTTCATTTACCAAGTTTATGTGTTCTTGATAAATTTTATCCTTTGGAGGCTATTCTAAGCACATCTAGCTACTACACTTATTTAACCCACCCATTATCTCAATTGCATACTTTTCCCATCATTCTTCCATCCATTTCCTTGTTTTCCATCATTCAATCTTCCCCTTTTATGAATTTGTGCAATCATGGCTTCACTCCCTCATCGGAACCCCTATTTTCAAGAGCAATACTAGTTCCCTACATCCCCATATTTTCAAAATCCTCCTCTAGATGAATTTTATGAGCCCTATCATGAAGAATGCACATATCTCATTAATGAACATGGTAATTCTAGTGACCATGTTTTTCAAGAACAAGATTATCCAGGTGATGACAATGATTCCATGGAAGATGTTGATATTTAGAGGCATATTTAAGAAATGGTGGCAAACATGGCACAAATCATGGCTACATGTGTGATAAATGCATGTAAAATTTGTTTTAGGCATCCCTATCCTTGGGTTAGCCCTATGACAAACTAGTTTAGCCCTTGACAAAGCCCTCTCTTATGGCTGATTTGTATCCTCACATTGAAGAATAATATGAACAATTGGAGGCTTATAAACCTGGTCATGAGGAACCATGTCAACGGGGAAATCCCTCACCAATATCACAAAGCCCTCCCATTTTTTCTTTCCAACCTATACCATCTCATCCTGCTATCCAAATTCCCATATTTCCACCTACTCCTCTTGAGGATTCCCTTTCCCATCTTCTTCCCTTCCATTTCATCTTTATTTCTCTCGCCATCATTCCTTCCATGTGCATTCCATTCATACCCATCCTCCCATATTCATATGAATCCTCTCTGTCTAAATATGCTATAAACAAACTATCCCTCACCTATGCATCATCCCCAACCAAGTATCATCATGTTTGACGATTGTAGAACTGTTGAAGAATGGTATGACTATGATTGGGAAGATGAGATTACATAGAGCAAGTAAAAGAGATTATATGTTTTAAAATAAATTTAGTTAGACTTGGAGGCGAAGTATTCAAGGAGTCATAGTTATTTTTCAAGGTAGAACAACACACAAACCAGCACTGTAAACAATCACCTTTAGGTGGAGAGTCTCGCATGATGATCCCATCTACAAGATTGAGATTCAAATAAATGGGAAAAGCACATGGATCAGGTCATGCCCAAATAGATATCTGGATAGATTAGAGCTAATATAAGAGTTTTCGCTTGGCTATGTTCAATTCGAGTATGAGGTAGAGCTTCAACGTGCCAAAGGTCAACAACAATGCCTCCTAGATCCAAATGTAGAAAAACTAAATGAGGTATTTGTTTTGTTTGTTGATACTTTGAAGAGAAGGGTGAGAAGTCATCTTCAAGTTATTTTTTCACTCTTGTCACAAACCATGTTCAGCGCCAAATTAGTTACATGGTCTCATTTTGTGAGGAAAGGTAGCTACTTCTCCCTACTTGATGCAAGTTTTGTTTGATCTTATTTTGCATCTGGTTAGTATAGAGTAGAATAGGTTTACTTTCAGTAAAACAAGTGCTTTCACACACTTTGCATGTTTCCCCTTGGAACATGTATGATTTTCAAAATTTTAATAGAATTTTTTCACTTCTTGTTGTTCAAGCACACTCTGCTATCGCTATGTTCTTTCA
Organism: Taxus wallichiana var. yunnanensis; assembly: GCA_018340775.1. NCBI lineage: Eukaryota > Viridiplantae > Streptophyta > Pinopsida > Cupressales > Taxaceae > Taxus > Taxus wallichiana. Next base: position 985,518,347 of record CM031237.1, on the reverse strand, counting down.
TTTCACACACCCTTGTGCGTGATCTTTTATTCTGCTACTAGTTGTTGGTCCTTATACTCACAAGTCCAAAGAGGTTGTTTCGGTGACACTTTCCAATAGTTTTCACCCAATATTCCACTCTCATAAAATCAAATCAGAACACCTTCATATGAGAGTAGTAATTCTTCAAAGTTTAGGAAATGCTTTAAGTGGCTCCAGGGTGCTTCTTCGATTTGCATATCTGATTTCAAATTTTTAGCAGATCGATGAGGCCATAAATTGGACATGAATTCCCATTATTTTTTCCTTCCAAGTTACCTTTGAAAGTGAATTTAAATGTAATCTAGGAACTTATAGGTTACTTAAGATAAAACATAGGATATATATTTTGTTCATTGTTTAGAAATCTTTTGTTATCTATTTTGTTGACTAATCCTATTGATTATTTGGGAAAAAATGCAAAGTCTTGAGTATGCAGGACAAAAAGGAAAGATAATGCCAAGTATTGGGAAAAATGAAACTAATCATGAACAATATATATAAAATCAAATATGATTTCATATTTAGATTCCTCTCGAGAAAATTATGCAAGTTCAAAAAAAAATCATCTCAATCTGAGATTGCATGCAAAAGTTATAGTTGTTTTAGTTAGCTCTGGAACCATTGGAGTTAGCTCTGGAACCTACAAAGTTAGCTCTAGAACCTGCAACGTTAGCTCCGGAACCATTGGAGTTAGCTTAACCTGCATCAATAGAGTAACGTTAGATCTCGGAACTGTAAAGTTAGTTCCAAAACTGCAACGTTAGCTCCAAAACCATTGGAGTTAGCTCGGAACCTGTAACGTTAGCTCCGAGAACCATTGGATTTAGCTCCAAAACTTGCATCAACAAAGTAACGTTAGCTCTGAAACCATTGGAGTTAGCTTTGGAACTTGCATCAATAGAGTAACATTAGCTCGGAACCTACATCAACGGAATGACAGTTTTGAGGAATTGTGAAAAATTAGAGAATCTAATGGGAAATCGAGAGAGATTTTTTTCATAGCAATTTGTTTAACAAAAATCTCATTCATATTTTCTATAGAATTTACCATCAAGAGAAATCAAACTTTTTCGGTGAGTCATGCAATCTCAGGAAAAGTGTATCAGAAAAGCACTAAAATTTCCATAAACAGAAATGGAAAAGTCAAATGGAAAATATGAGAGAGGTTTTTGTTCATAGAAATGTGTTTAACAAAAACCTCATTTAGATTTACTACAAATTTTACCAATGAAAATAAATCTAAATTTTTGTGAGCTGCGATCAAAGGAAAATGTATCGAGACGAGCACTAAAAGCTCCATAAAAAGAAATAGAAAAGTCAAACGTAAAACTGAGAGAGGTTTTTATTCATAGAAATATGTTTAACAAAAACCTCATTCATATTTGCTACAGTGTTTTACCAATGAAGATAAATCTAACTTTTAGTGAACTGCAATCCAAGGAAAAAGTGTATTAGACAAGCATCAAAAGTTCCACAATCAAAAACAACAAAGTCAAATGGAAAATCTGGGAAAGGTATTTGGTCAAAATCATCTTTTGAGGAAAAACCTTCTTCCAATAATGTAGGAGAATAAAATCATTGTGATTCTTGTTACCAAAAAGCAAGGAGAAGATTTGGGAGCAAATCTTCCTAAAATAAGTAAGATAAGATTTGAATCCAATAATATATCTCTCTCCATATTTTGTGGAGATGGAGATATTAGTTGTTAGGATTGGAATAAAGATAAGATCATATTGTATTTCCTAAAATAAGGAGTTGGTTGGATGCATGAATTATAAATGCAACCTTCCACACTGAGATATGTAATTCCTTCTCCCAAGAAATAAAGATCTATTCTTTCCTATCAAATATTCTGTAGTTTTAAAATCTCGGAAGTATGATTTAAATCCTCTTCCAAGGAATGAGCTAGCCACTCATTTCAAGGAAGATAGATATATGCATTTATGTTTATGTTTATTCATTTCTTTGTAATTCATTTTGTTATATTTTTTTCATCTTTGTATTGTTAAAATTTAGTCTGTTGTGAACTGTAGGTGTTTCATTTAATTATGTTTATTTCCAATTCAAAATTTCAATTTATGCAAGTGTGATTTATTTCATGCAAAATTTATTTCTGTAAGCGTGTCTTTATTTCTGCAAGTGTGCCTTTAAATTTTTGCAAGTGTGATTTATTTTATGCAAGTTTGGTTTGTGTTTAAAGGAGTTACTTTCCAAGATATTATTCTCTTAATGCATACAACCTTCAGACACCAACCCATATTGACATTATTAATGGCGAGGATTGACGACCCTCATCATAGACTCCATACTCGATAGATGCTTCTAAGGCTACTAGTATCCTTCATCTAGTAGGAAGATGGCCCTGAAAGTCACCAAAATATTGTCCAAAATAACCCCTTGGTTATTTGGACAACCTATCTTTTCATTCTAACTATGAGGTTATAAGTTTCAAGTTGTGTGCAATCTGGTTGTTCCCTTGGCACAATATGCTTGGTGTGGCCCTTTCATGTGCTCTCACATGCCCTCCTCACTTCTTCATTGTGCTTCCTTTTCCTTCGCTTCTTCCTATGCATAATTCCCGTGTTTCCACCTTTCCCTTTATTATTCTATCTTCATTCATTCTTGATTCACTTACATTATTTTGCGCACCCTCTTTACTTCCCTGACTATCGCGCTCTCATTTCATGTGTATCTCGCTTACTGCCTTCTAATTCAACCGAGTCCCTTGCATATTTCCTTTCGCACATGTCCCACTTCCTTATTCATACTATTCCTTTACACATTATACCTTCATACTTTTTCACCGCACACTTATTTCCTTCCCGGCTTGCTCCAATCACCCTTCCCTTTCTTGTTCTTGTGCATTTGTCAATAAAATCCTTGTGCCTCACTTGCATACTTATATCCTTTTACAGATATGCACTTTTTCTTCCCACTTCCGTGTGCATCCCTTTTGTGTGCATGTACTCTATATTTTCATGTATCTTTCTCATGCACACACCATGTGTAACTCTTCCATGCTATTCAAGTGCCACATGACAACCGATTAGATTGAGTGTGTTACACGCAACCTGTTAAACCACGCCAATTGGGCACCAAATCCTTGTAATGAACCAATGCGTGAAATATGGCAGAAAGATAAAACAAATAAATAGTGAGCTTGACGAATCAACCAAAGCACATGCCATATGTCATTGCATGTCTAGTTTACATAGTAGAATGTTGAATCTCCATAACTCCTATTGAGAGCTCAAATATTGTAGTAAATTATTTTACCCCCAATACTTATTTCTAACCCGAAGCATGCCACCTATCATTCATTATAAGTTGGGCACTCACCGAGGCACACGCGGTCACCGACACCCTCCTTTGTGTGAGCTTTGGAAGAGAGTTCTTCCATTAATGGAGGATTTATTTACATAAACAAAAGTACATTCACTTAATTTAAAAGGCAGAAGATGTAACTAGTAGATCTACACATCAATACATCACAAAAGATAAATAAACATTGCACGAAGCAGAAGAAACCAGATCTGAATCATGATAAGCCAAATAACATGAGGGTTTACACCCATAAACAAGATGTACATAATAGATCCATGTATATTGATTTAACAGAGTCTCTAGTAGCCATACTACATTCAAAAGGGTCATCTCAAACCATATACATTAAATGAAAAGATCCAACCCCGTAAACTAATCTTATCAGAGATCCTAACTATACTTTTCCCCATTATATCCCTTGATACAAATCCCAATACCCGTGCATATATGGTTAATGGTATCCCTTACAACCTCTCAAAGACTATGTACTATAAGACCTAACACCATGAACTACAAACCGTTATCATTTCTACAACACTTCATGACTCTCCTTCTCTTTCCCTGCTCCCCTTTGCACTCTCTATGTCTACATTCTCTATGCATTCTCTCTCTATGTGTTACTATCCCAAGAACATATTTAAATAGGATCATCGACCACTTCCATGAATTCTCTTTGGAGCAGATCACATGTTATGTGTCGATGTGGTCCTCCATTGGTGAATGCTTATCCTCTTTGCAAACCTTCCACTAATTGTAATGATACCTCTCCGGGAATATTCCCTATGTGGAATATCATTTTCTTGACCTCCAAGGTTCCAGGACAACACCTTATCTACTCATCACGCCTAATCGGGTCCTCGTTTTACCTCAAGTGATTCCATGATGCCAAATATGACTAAGTCCTTTAAAATCTTGTTCTACCTCCCACGCGTGCCCTAGTTTCACTTAAACCCCTTTTTCCTACGTGCTTTTCCCCGAGCACCCTTCTATATATTATTCCTACTCACACACACCTCTTGGTACTTAGCCAATATTTTAGGTCTAACATCACCCCATACTACGTGTGTTCTCCATCCTTGGAAACATTTTTCTTCCTCAAAGAATAAAGAATAGAGGTATGAAATAATTAAATAATGGAAGGATGAAAAAAATGGAAGAATATTAGAATTTTCTAATGATGCATGAGGAGTGAGAACTCCTTCACGGATGCCTCAATATTTTCCCTTGCGCCTACCTCTCCCAAAGGGTGCCTGCTGAAGTAGATCACCCAATAATTTTCTTACTTCATTAAAATTAAGTTCCTCACTCTTATCTTTCAACATATCAACAATGATTTCCTAGCACATCCATCCTGCGAGTGAATTGGGGATGCAATTACTTTAGCTTATTCTTAATCGAACCCCACAAGGTTTCAATTGCTTCCAACTTCTTCTCAACTTTAGCTAGGATCTTGTCACACTTCACCCTATTGCCTTTTTTATTTTCCTGAAATTATTTTAGATCCACATCATGTGTAGCAACCAATATGCTTACTACCCTTTCCCTATTGGCACAGTTGTCATACATGGCTTTGGCCATCTACGTGGTGGTCTTTACTACAAAAAGGAGCTCAGAGTACCGAGCCACTATCCCAATCTTCAGATTTTCCTCCTCCTTTTGGTGTGCTATCACCTCCTCTGTTGACTCTAATGTGAGTGGTCACCTTTCCATGGTGAGGATGTGGGTCAAGTATTCCAAGCATTGCATGGTTGACTCGTATTTCTTCTTAGGTGGGGCCAGGTCTAGGTGCTTCAAGATAATGGCATCGAAATGACCTCTATCTTCTTATGGATTTCGTGCACCTTTTCCTTTTCATCCCTCAACTCACGCCTTAACTACACACTGATCAATTCCTTTTGTTTTATTTCTTTGTCCTACTCAATGATCTCCTCATTCTTTTTCTCAAGCTCTTCCTCCAAGACCCTTATCCTGTCATTTCTGCCAAAGATTCTTGCCTCTACCTCCACTGATGCTTTTTTGAGCACATTGCAAACTTTCTCATTAGACAATTGTTGGGCATTTATCAGAGGGTTTACTCCCTTATCATCTGGTATCTTCATCAATGTGGGACTCAAAAGCCCAAGATAAAATTTTCATTGTGCGCGGGTATGCACCTTATTCATTAAAAGAAGACCAAGTGAGGATTTAGTTTTTGGGCATGGTACTTTGGAAGCGTTCACATAGTACCTTGTTTGAATCATTAATGCAAGTCATTTATTGTTCCTACACCGCTACTATGCCCTTCCCACCTCTGCGTGCTACCTTTGGGAAGCTTACTGCTAAGTTGGGGTATCCGTCCATGCTTCCATACTCCTTTCCCATACTTGCACTTTCCTCCATTTCCTTCAGCACTTCCTTGGTGCTTCACTCAATTTCATGCTCCACCAACTGTTGAATAATTTGTGCCACTTCACTCTCTCGTGGTATTATCCATCTCGCTCATTGGTCGGGGTCGGGGTCTTTTGATCCTTCATGTTTACTTCCTCACTCCCCCTTTTTCGTGATCACCTTCTTCATTCTCATCCTTATCTTCATTTCCTTATTCCTTTGAATCTTGTACATCATACAGGATGATTCCGAGCCTTGTCATGCTCATCGTCGTCTTCATCGCCCTTGTTGGCCTCCATGCTTTCTGTTTCTCCTGAGTCGACCCTTTTTCACCCTCTCTGCTTATTCTTTACCGGTGATTCTAGTTTAAGGGAATTATCTTCTTCTTCTTTCTTGGGTGACTCTTCCCTTATCGACAACTTTCCCTTCGTGACGATTCTTCCTTCGTGGTGATTCCTCTTTCTATGGTGACTCTTTTCTCACAGGAGACTTCTTCATGTGGATGTAAGTAATTGTGCTCGCGCCGACTCTCGTGCCCCTACCTGTCTGCATGCTTGACACATTTTTCTTAGGATCCTCTCCTCTTTCTCTTTTCCTTTGCACAACCTTTTTTTATGTTGTGGGGTCCTTAGGAATGGATACATTGTCTTCAACATAAGCACCCTTTTCATACTTAGGCCTTATGTGCAAATACACCTCATTTTGTTATCCTCCCTGTAATAGGTAATGTTATTGGTTTTAACATGTGCATGTCATGGGAGACATACTTCTCCACATAGGTGTTATTCTTGGGGTATATTAGTTTCCTACGTAGCTTGTGGTAATCTTGATCTACTACACTTAGATCAAATATGAGTTTCTTCACCTCTATGAAACAATTGACCCCGACCTCGAAGTACTTGTTACGTGAAGTAGAAAGGAAAATTACACCAAGGACTCTTGGTGCCATCTACCAAAATAAATCTGTCAATGCAAAAATGATGGTATATGGTGAACTCACTTCTCCTGTAACTAGTGAAGGCAATTGTTCGGGTATTCTCCATTCGATCCTCGAATACATCATGCATCCACTTATACCACTTTTCGAGGTGCGCCTTATGAGTGGATGTCATGGTGTCATAGGTATACGGTTTAAACCTCTTGGCAAGTGAGGGGTCCTCATATGGGTAGTCCCGAACAAACTTATCCAGCCCATCGGACACTCTAATCTCTCGAAAAGACAATGGTGAGGAGGACATTACCAAATATTATCTTTTCTTTGTCGTGTGTTGTGACTATGATGTCCTCGATAATTAAATTTGAGAGGTTATAGATGGCTCCTCTCGAGATCTCATGGCACACATTCAACCTGGGCCTTGTTGATATGTGTCCATCTCTTTACCCATTCAACTTTGTAACCAAATGTGTGGCTATCCTCATCACCCGGTCAAGCAATTGCATAAATTTCAAAGTAGCGTGAACCATTCTTATAGTCATAAGCCTTAATGGTCTTCTTAATGGATTCCTTTTCTTCAAAGTCATCGTCCAATGAATCTCCTTCATTGATAAGACTGGTGAAATTAGAAATTAGTGGGGGTTGTGCACATCCCTCGACCTACGAAATTAAAGTTGTCTTCATACACATACAACATCAACCATTGGTATAGTCACTCAAGCTTACCAAAATAGGGCAACTCATAGAGTTGCAATAACCCATCCTTCTCCATTTTTACCTTTACCTTGTCATCATAGATGGGCATTCCATCTGGTGTCCTCTTCTCTATAGGGAAAACCAGTTCTAGTGTCATTTCATTCTTTGTGGTGCTCATTTGATGGTTGTAATCATTGACGGCCATATTCTGATGTGAGACACCCATTCTTTACCAAGTAATACGTTGTCTGGGTACTACATTTTTGCGTACCATTATTCATTGAAATTGGTAGAGATGACTTATTTTCCCTTTCCCTTGCCCTTCTTCGGTGAAACATTTTCTACTTTCCTTAGTGTCATTCCTTCTTCAGTCCTTAAAACTTCTTGTTCTCTCCTTTTCCTAGCTCTTCTCAACTTTATGGCTCCGCTACTTTATGAAAATTCCTTCAAACCTCGTGCTCTAATTATACAACCATAACCTGGAAAACCCCTTTTTAACAAGACGGTGTAACACCCATTGGATTCTTCCACACAACCTTCTTCGCTTACGCCTGTGTACTTCTTTCCACTCTGTTTCGCTAATCAAACTAGATATACATGAAAATCTTCACAAATATTCTTAACTTTCTTCACAAGGATGCCCTAGTTCGTGAGAGCTCTTTGGTAACTTAAAATGAAAGGTAGAAAATAACACACCCCGATCTTCTATTTATAACTTTTTCTTTTTCTTAATGACAATAAATTCCATGCCACCTACCAATGTACTTTCATAATAAAGGTGTATTTTTTCCAACGCCAACCTTCAACGCTTTTCCTCCATGCTCAAACCTATGCATACACTTGTATAACCTTCGGCATGTAATAGCGCTTGACCCTATAATTCTTCGCACTTTCTCCCACTCAAGTCAATTATTCCTCTATGTCTTGTACAAAGTTCTTTTTGCTTCCTACCTCATGTTGCTCCTACACTTTTTATTCTTGTATATGGTTTCTAAAGCCTTTTGACACCAACCTTCCCTTATGTTCACCTTTTCCACACACGATCTTCTAATCCACTTGTTTTTTATTTTTTCAACTTGGGCCATCCACATCCATCACTTCCAACACTTATCACATCACTCCACCCCACACAAAAATGGATGCTTGGTCCTTTGCACAAAGATTTTTTTTTTTTTAAATAATAAGTTGCTATCAAGCACACAAATGCACGCAAAAAAACAAAAAAGGAAACAAAAAGAAAGGAAACTGCATCAAAGTAAAACCTAGGCTAACTAGAAATACTTCCTTATTAACAAACACCAAGAAGAACTATTTATAGTAGGGATTCGGACTACTCCCATTGAAATGTCCTGGAAACCATGTTCCATCTAGCGCTTCTAACAAGCAAGCACTGAATCAAGTATATACGAGGATACAATGTACAGCCCTTACAATGGAATTTGAATTTCCCAAGATGGCATAAAAACTTGGAATCATACAATAGAACCATCTACCCAACCTCAAACTATTTTTTCTTGATGTGTCTATCATGCCATGCCTTCTACCTGGATTTTTCTATTTTTGACTCTAAGGAGAAATAGCCCGTATCTCATCTAACTACATCAACTTGTTAATCCTCTCCTCAAGTGCTTGTTCATCATCTAACCATCCTGATCACACTATATGTAGTGATGGTAATATGAATTCAATAGGTAACACAACTTCCACGCCAAACACCAATTGAAAAGGTGTGTCCTTTTTCAGTCTCTTATAAGTAGTTCGATATGACCATAACACATCAAAAATTTATTGTCCCAATCCTTTCTTCCCACATCACAAATCTTGGTTAACATGTGATTCAAAATTTTGTTAAATGCCTCAACAGTCCCATTAGCTTATGGGTGATAAGGGGTAGTCTTGTGGTGGGCTACCATGAATTCTACTAATAAGATTCTAACCCCTATCACTTGTTAAGCTCAACGAGCATCCATATCTGTTGATTATATTTTCCCACAAGAACCTAGTTGTTGTTACCACTGTCATAATCCCTTGTAGGTGCCACTTCTTCCCACCTTGTAAGGTAATTTGTGCATGTAATGATATAACATGAACTTGTCCTTCATGTGGCTAGGAAATAGGGCCTACAAAGTCAATTTCCCACTTCTCAAATAGTTCTACACTAGAAATTGGTCTTAATGGCATTTCATCTTTTTTCCTAGTTTACCAAGGCATTGGAAGTGGTCACATGCCTTGCAATACTCGATACAATATTTGTAAACCATTTCCCACCAAAATCCTACTAGAAGGATCTTGCGCATGGTTGCATTCCCTGCATAGTGTCCTCCTGCAATTCCACCATGTGCTTCCTCCATGATTGCAGCGTACTCATGCTCTAACAAACATTAGTGCAAAACCTCATCATGACCTAGATTGTATAATTATCCACTAATTAGCATGTAGAGCGTGACACATATGGCTAACTTCTTCCTTTCCAAAGTCTTCATTCTCTTCGGTAAAACACCCATTTTGAGAAACACAAAGCAATATCTTCCAAGTTAGAGGGCATGCACCGTAATCTAAATAGTTACGCATTTGGCATTGTATCCTCAATGCTATGTGTGTCCTCCCTTGAGTCAATCCTTGATAAATGGTTAGGTCCCAAATTACTCTTACCTGATTTTACAACAACCGTAAACTCAAACTATTGAAATACTAGGACCCACCGAAATATGCGCCTTGTACAATGGGCTTGTCTACGAAGTACTTCAATGCCATTTGTTCCATGTAGAATATAAAGGGTATTACCAATTGATACTATCTCGAATTTTTGTAGCACGTAGATTATTGACAATGCCTCACACTTAGTAGTAGTATAGTTTTGTTCTACTTGGATTAGCTTCCTACTAACAAAGCATAAGGAGTGGTCAAAAATCCCCTCTCCAGGTTGTTCTAAGATTGCTCTAATCACCATCCCTAAAGCATCAACATGTACATGGAATGGCTTATCCCAAGAGGGAAAGTGTAATATGGGTGCAATGATAAGCCTATTCTTTAATGTGTTAAATGCCATCTGCTATACCTCTCCCCAATGAAATGTACTTTTGTGCTTTAGAAACTTTTCCAATAGTGCGACGATCTTGGCATAAAACTTAATAAATTTATGGTAATACCTAGTATGCCCAAGGAATCTGCGCACCACACTGCGGCCGGTCCCCCAATCCCACAATAATGACAACTTTGGCAGGATCCACCAAGTAATCCTTCCTTACATATGATATGCCCCAATAGGGTTCCAAATGGAGTAGCAAAAACACATTTATTAATGTTGAGGGATATCCTTAATTGCCGACATCTTTCAAACATCAGCCTCATATTGTCACAATGGTCCCTCACTAATCCATATACTACCTAATCATCTAGGTAGACTTGTAGAAACTTGTGAATGAAGTCCTAAAATGCTTGAACCACAGTGCACAAAAACACAAAGGCACGTTCTTCAGTCCAAAAGGCATGAACATGTAGGAAAAACTTCCTCATTTAGTGGTGCAAGTTGTCTTTTCTTAGTCCTCCTTTACAATTATAACCTACTGATATCATGAGAATCCATCTGTGAAAGAATACATTTCATGCCTAGCTACTCCTTCTAGGATCTCCTCGGTGAAGGGGGTTGGAAAAGGGTCAATGACACATACCGCATTCAAATCTCTGTAATCAACACAAATCCTTATCCTTCCATCCTTCTTAATGTTGATGACCATTGGACTTATCCATTTTGATTCTTCAACAACCTCAATGATGCCTGATGCGATCATCTTGTCAATATCCTCCTTGAATTTAACGCGTAGATTTAGATTCATTCAATAAGGTATCTTCCGAATTGGGCACACACCTTCCTTTAACTTGATCTTCATTTATCCCAAGGAGTGGTGAAATCCTTTAAGATCGTGGTACCTGCATGGAAACAAATCCTAAAATTCACGCAACAAATTGATGATCTTTGAAACCTCCTTTTCTGTCCAGTAATCTCTAATAGTAGCCTCCTTAGGTTCTACCTCCGAACCAATGTTAACCTTCTTGGTTTTCAGGGGTTCATGGTAGGTGTACACTTTCTCATTAGCACTATCCATAACCTTGTGCGTACCCATAGTATGGTTAACATCCAATTTTTCCACCTCTTCACCATCGATCACATAGACCAACTTTCCTTTGTCTTTTCCATGAAAGTGTGCTCAAGTTATATCTCCTCTGATTCTTCCTCATCAAATCATACTTCTAAGCCAGGTTCACCCAATAATTCTAGTATTCTATCCTCTGCCATGACACTATCTCCCATAGTTAGGCTCTTGAAAACCTATAGCGCCTCATCCACCAATGGCTTAGTAATCTGATATTCAAAATCTTGAAGGAGATCAACTCGTAAACTCCTGCTAGTTTCCTATTTGATAGCGCATCTCTAAGTGAATGTACCATGTGTGCATGCAACCTTGTAAGGTGGAGTAAAGCTTATACACCCATAAATAAGGTGGAAAGTTTTTGTGTCTTCCATCCAAGCCTTCTCACATGCTTCGACATGAAATGAGGTAGGTTCCTTCCCATGATAATCGTGTATGATAATAAGCGCATTGCTTCGAGGAAAACCTAACGAGAAAATGAATCTCACTTCACACCACTCTAGAAGGTTATTGCGATGGGTCACCCACCAATGTGTTATGGTCTCGAGTAAGGTATAGCTAAGTATCCTTCTCCTTTTGATCTCACATCTCCACAGTCTCCATTTCAGGAGAAAAATTAGGGTCGGCTCCCCTAGTATAACTTGGAAACTTCTTTCCTCCTAGGTGCTTGACTAAGCATGCCTTTGTTACTCTCTTCACTAGATCCTCTTAACTACCTTCGACTAACTCATATGTCCCATGTGCCCAATTTTCACATGCCACACTAGTTGTATCACTTATAGATTGAGTGTCTTCCTATTGAATAACACCTTATTTTGTTGGTTGCACAACCTTAGGGTCCCTAATAGTGCACACATAAATTATGTCTAGGTCTTCTTCTCCTAAGTTCTCAATATAGGGTGTTGAATTCCCATATATCAAAGGAATGATAACATGTTCCTCTTTGTTCTCAAAACTTACATACCCCTTATTGAAACGTAAGTCAACATTGTTCTTATAGCACTGGGGCACCCAAGTAACGCTGGAAAGTTGTTCACCTCAATAAGCGCTAAAAATTCAAAGTCTCCAATGAATTTCACTCCTTGGATAGTGATAAAACGTCCTTTATAACACCAATGGGCATTGCCTTTTTCTTATTAACCATATACAACACATTTGAAGATGGCTGTAATGGGGCCCTTCCCATTTGATTCTAAGCATCTAGGGTGAGAACATTAACTTCCACACCCATGTCAATATGAATATTACTTAGGATCCATCCATCAAAAACTATATTCAAGGTAATATCCTTATCATAGTTAAGGCTATGGGGAGGAATTTAGCATGAAAAACCTACCTCTCACGCTCTCCTCTAGCGCTTGGTATTTTATCTCTCAACCATTCTCCTAATAGAGGAATGATATCCTCTTTGTGCAGCATCATAAACACCTCTCTGACATCATCTATATCTAGTTGAGGGACCTAAATGCTTTTCTTCTACTCTAACTTCCTAGATTTCTCTTTTAGACATTGAATTTCCCCTTGAAGACTTCTGATTACGTCCATGGTCTCTTGATATACTTACTTTTGATGGGTAGGTTACAAATACTTCCCACATACCACTTCTTCTCTTGTAAATAGTGGCCTTTTCTTTGGTATTTCCTGCACACACATTGCCTCAACTTGCATCGTCACTAGTATATGTTCTAACTATGAATTACGTGCCACTCTAGGCATTCAATATTGATCAGCATGCTTTACGCTCACCATCCCAGTGCCCTTATCCTTCCGCTGCTTCTGGATCATGTGTTCAAATAATTTTGGGCACTCCTCATACTTGTGGTTCTTTCCACACCAAGATCACTATAGCAAATCGAGGCATTCACACTTATAGTGTTATGACCCACAATTGTAACAAGTTCCATGTGGGAACTCACTTCTTACATGCCTGTGGTTTCCACGAACTCTAAATCCTCTGTAAAATCCTATTCCATGACGTCCTCCATCTGTACCCCCTTCATAATGATGTCCCTCATCCTTGAAATTAATTTTAATACTAGTTTGGCACACACTAGTATCAATGAGATCATGTATTTGGTTAATCAATCTATAATCCTTGGTGTCGTGAGTAGTAGAGGTAAAATTTTTGTAATAACAAGACACATTCTTACGGATCACGTGCTGTAGTAGGAGACACCTACTTACATCATGATCTCTATGGAAAATCTCACAGTCCACCGTAATCACGCGTATCGATATTTGAGGAAAATTGTTCTTCGTATGCCATTCTACCTCATAATTCGTACACCATAACCTTCTACGAGCCTCATGAGCCAAGTTTGTAAATAATTTCTCCAGCTCCTTTTCCATTACAACAATTTGGACTTCCAAGAATGTACTAACTTCTATATCAATGCTTCCTATTGCCTCAGCGTGCAAGGTGGCCTACAAGGCCTAAGTACAGATTTTTGAAAGTCCTCTATGAAAGCACCCTCTAAACGGTGTGATAAATCCTCCGATGAACCACTGAGCATGTTGCGAAGCATGAATGCTATAAGATAACTTGGATATGAGAGTCTTGAAACACATTTCATACTCCCACACACTCTTCACCATTCCTTGTTGAATCTCCTTCAATGCATTGATGCTTTTGTATTCAAACTCATGTATGTGGAACTCCGCCAAAAAGGCATTACACAACGCAATGTAATCCACCATTTTCTAGTGAGGTTCATACTTCTTGTACCAGTTATGCGTGCATCCTTGCAATGTGCTTGTAAAATGAATTACTTTCTACTCGATGCGGTGATCCCCTTCACATGCCATAGTAACTCGTACTTGTGTACATGTTCCGTAGTATTGTCAACGCCCTTGTAATTAGGTAGGTGGACTGAAATCTCATAAAACACATGTTGATGGTGTTGTGGACCTTGTCTGCCAGATCTAGGACCTTGATTCCCTCTAACATTACCTCCATCACCAAACCCACTAGATCCACAAGTTCCAATACCTCCAGATCCACCAAATCATCCTCCTATTGTAGACAAGGGGCCTAACTCAGTTGCGCCCTATGAACCCACCATCGTGCTAAACTATGTGCCAATAGTCTGTGATACCGAACCACTCGTAAATGTGTTTCTTGAGCTGCTCCCAGATGTGATACTCAAACCTTGTGATCCCACACCTTATCCAAATGTTGTGCTAGAAAAAATACCCCCAAACATAGGAAACAATTGTGCATCCATAGATGTACCAAATGAAAAATTATACCTCCTAGGTTTCGCTTGAGTACGAATATCGATACCAACTGGATAATCACCACTTATCTCATGAACTGGAAAACTAAGTGCAAGGGTCTAGTCACCATATGGGTTAAGATGTGCACATATAACTCTTATCCTTTCTACATATGAAGAGCTCTCTCTAGAAGCTAAGGGGCATTCTCTTCTGTGCTTTCTAAGATGGTGTAACTAAGACTTCTCAGGTTCCACATCCTCTGTACGAACCTCAAATCCTTCCTACAACATCTGCCTCCATAAATCCATCACTCATGTAGCTTTGCATTGTCTTTCCAAATCCCTCTCCCAAGCTTCATTATACTTGAGCCACCTCTCCTCTCTCTCCATTTCCACCGCAAGGTCCGCCATAATTCTACCACGCCAGCCTTCGCACCCCACGCCCTGGCAGAATTCAACCACCATTGGAAAGGCTTCTAAACTCAAAGTAATGACTAGGATCTTGATAGCTAGTGGAATAACACACAAGAACGATCCTCTAGGCTCCCTCAAGAACTCAAACTCAGCAATCTTCGAGCAAGAATATGTAGAAATAGTGTATTCCAAGGTATAACTAGTTAGCACTCTACTCCACCAGTGATCAACAACACGGGTCCATGTTAGATCGACATCATGCAACTGCTGATATTCCTCCTGGGTCCAAACATGAGGTCTATAGTACCAACTTTTCCTTAATGCATATACTGATAGCCATTCATACAAATTTATTGGGAAACAACAGAAGAATGTCTCATAGAGTTCATGATACAGGTTCTCCTCCACCCATCTTCATGCATAAAGCCCAGATCCAAGATCTTGAACCTCGAGAAAACTCATCCTCCTTGTTTTTGAGCCACACTTAGACACTATCCAAGGTCAAGCGCCCATCATCACACATTTCTCTCACAATAACTTCACATGAAGTCCCAGAAATGGAATCAAGATGCATTCATTTTTTTACCCTCAACACTTCTTTCTAACCCCAAACATGTCAAGCATATCATCCAACATACATTGGGCACTCACCGAGGTATGCGCGGGCACTAATCCTCCTTTATGTGAGATTTGCAAGAGAGTTATGCCATTAATGGAGGATTTATTTGCATGGATATAATTACATTCACTTACTCTAAAAGGAAGAAGATGCAACTAGCATATCTACACATCAATGCATCACAAAAGCTAAATAAACATTGCATGAAGCACAAGAAACTAGATTTGAATCATGATAAGCCAAATAATATGAGGGTTTATACCCATAAAAATATGTACATAATAGATCCATGTATATTGATTTACAGAGTCTCTAGTAGCTATATTGATTTAACAAAGTCTCTAGTAGCCATACTACATTCAAAAGGGTCATCTCAAACCATATACATTAAATGAAAAGATCCAACCCCTACAAACTAATCTTATCAGATATCCTAACTATACTTTTCCCCATTATATCCCTTGATAAAAATCCCAGTACCCATACATATGCTTAATGGTATCCCTTACAACCCTCACAGCACTACGTACTCTAAGCCCTAACACTATAAACTCTAAACCCTTAGCATTTCTATAGAAATTCGTTACCCTCCTTCTCTTTCCTTGTACCCCTTTTCACTCTCTATGTCTACATTCTCTATGTATTTTCTTTGTGTGTGTGTTGTTGTCCGGGTATCTCTTTAAATAGGATCATTGACCACCGCCATGAATTCTCTTCTGAGAAGATCATGTGCCAAGTGTCAATGTGGTCCTCCATTGGCAAATGCTTATCCTCTATGTAAAACTTCCACTAAGCTGTAATGATTCCTCTAAGAATATTCCCTACATGGAATATACTTTCCTTGACCTCTAAGGTTCCAGTGGCACCTTATCCACTCATCACGCCTATTCGGTCCTCACGTTTTTCCTTAAGTGACTCCATGATGCTAAATATGGCTAATTCCTTTAAACCCTTGTTCTCGCCTCCCTACATGCTCTAGTTTCTCTTAAACCCTTATTAAACCCCTTTTTCTTGCAAGATTTTCCCCGAGCACCCTTCTATCTAATGTTCTTGTGTGCGCACACCTCTTGATACTTAGCCAATATTTTAGGGTCCAACAGATCTATGCACTCTTGGTATTGTTGGAAAGATGTTGACGTGGGCCAAACATTAGACCATTCAAAATCATATTTTGGCAGGATTTGGTAGGTTAATAACAAGAAAAAATCAGTTGTGCCATTAATGCACACATCCAGTCATCCCAACCACTCAGATTTGATAAGATCTTTCCATCTTCCTTCTTCTATAAGAAAAATAGACATGGAGAAGTGCATTTGACATCTTTACAGGTGGATTTGCAGGAATTGATTACTTAATGTTGATGGTTGGAAGTTTGAATCTAAGTTTCCCTCTTCTTTCTCCTCCTCTTCTCTCCTTCTTGTTCTATAAATTGTAGAGCTACTCATTTGAAAGGATCCCTCTTTGTCATAATGAAACAATGCCGAAGTGGTGTCTCGACTTCCAATGAGTTCGGACTTGAATTTGGTCTGTAATGTATTCTCACCTTATGCCATGAATGTAGCTGAATGTGCATCCCTTAAGCAATAAAATAAAGTTTTTGTGCCTATTCCCTTCCCTATTCTCATGTTTTATGTGTTCTTTCCTCTCTGTTACATCTTGGCATGTTGTGTGTATTTCCCACTTGCAGTCCCATTTTTCTGTTTTGTCAATGCATGGGAAAAATGAGATTGAATGGTTCTTGTCTCTGTGGTGTGCATGTATGCCATCTCTCCCACATTTTCTCTCTTTCCTTCCCTTTGTGGAGAGTTATCAACCCTTTTTCTGGTGCTATCACCACCCTTTTAGCTTAGGATTTCCCTTTCATGCATCTTTATAACCCTTTCTCTCTCCCTAGTCCCTTAGAATGCATAGGTTAGTATTAGATATCTTCATTTCTAGTATTAGGAGTAGTTTTAACACTAGAAATAAGTAGAGGAATTGGCCTTCTCTGGAATTTTGTCTCAAGCATGCAAGGTCCCACAACTTGGAGACAGTCCCATGTTGCCTCAAATCCCGAGTTCATTCTAAACTAGGATGGGTGAAATTTTGAGCTCCAACATGTCCCTCCTAAAAATCCATATATATATGGGTAGGGTCTTGCCCTTCACTACTCATGCATTCTCAAAATAGATTGCATGCGTAAACTAGCCATGCGCATATACAAAAGAAACTTGGTCACATGCAAGCGAGCCTAATAATAGAGTAAACCTAAATATAGGCTTTGTTCCAATCCTATTATTAGCTCACATGCATAAGTTTGAACCAAAAGTTCCTTCCTAAAAATAAACTCTTCTTCACTATAAAATCCCCTTGTGTGTCGCACACTCCATGTCTATATTTAGCCTAATACCCAAAAAGTACTAATTCCTCTTCCTTCCTGTAGTGATCCTCACGCGTGAGTTCATTCCATCTTCCACGCATAAAATTTTTCATGGAGCGTGCTCATCTTGTTCATTCATCCATGGGTTTCTTCAAGTATCCCTTCGATGAGCATGTGTGCCTCTGTATAATCTAGCACTTAGTCATTTTCTAGTACCATACCTTACCCCACACTAGGTATGTTGTCCGTCCTCAACAATACTCCACTTGGTTGCACAAATAATGGTAAATAATTCTTCAATAATCAAATAATAAATAATGTTTGCACGAATTCCGCTAAAGAATGAAAGAATTTAATTTTTACTGGGAAAAAGGAGGGGGAATTCCTTATTCACCAATGCTTCCAATGTCTTCCATCCCTCTAACTCCTTTCTTTCTTGAATAGGTGCATCACCGACTATGTCGGGAACTCGTCGTAGGAGTCAAATCCTCACCCAAAGGTGCCTTCATCGTTTTGACCATAGTCTCCAGTTGTTTCCCTACATCAACCAACACCTCCATCCTGTGTGTGACTTGGGGTTAGAGTTTTGTTATCTTATTCTTAATTGAGGCCCTAATTGATGATGCCATAAATTGGCCATAAATTACCATTATTTTTTCCTTCCAAGTTACCTTTAAAATTGGGTTTAAATGTAATCTAGGAACTTCTAGTTTGCTTGAGATAGAATATTATATATATATATATATATATATATCTTGTTCATTCTTTAGAAGTCTTTTTTTATCTATTTTGTTGACTAATCCTATTGATTATTTAGGAAAGATGCAAATTCTTGTGTATACATGCCATAAAGGAAAGATAATGCTAGTTCTGGGAAAAGTGGAATTGATAATAAATAGTATATATAAACTCAAATATGATTTCATATCCAGATTCCTCTTGGAAAATTATGCAAGTTCAAAAAAATAATCATCTCAATCTGAGATCATGTGTAAAAGTTATATCTGTTTTTAGTTAGCTCTAGAACAATGAAACTTGCAGATTTAGTTTTGGAACTTGCAAATTTAGTTTCAGAACTTGCAGATTTAGTTCGGAACTTGCATAATTAGTTCCAAAACGATTGGAGTTAGCTCAGAACTTGCGATTTTAGTTCGAAACTTGCGGATTTAGTTTGAACTTGCATTTTTAGTTTGGAACTTACATAAAATGAGGAATTGTGAATAATCAGATAATCCAATGGGAAATATGAGAGAGGTTTTTGTTCATAGCAATGTGTTTAACAAAAATTTCATTCGTGTTTACTACAATTTTTACCAATAATGAGAAATCTAGCTTTTAGTGAGCTGCGGTACCAAGGGAAAAGTGTATCGAGAGGACCACCAAAAGTTCCACAAACGAAACATAAAAGTCAAATGGAACATCGAGAGAGGTTTTTGTTCATAGTAATTTGTTTAACAAAAAAATCATTCATATTTTTTACAGGTTTTACCAACAAGGAGAAATCTAACTTTTAGTGAGTGTAGTCCAAGGAAAAAGTGTATCAGACGAGCACCAAAAGTTCCACAGTCAAAAACATCAAAGTCAAATGGAAACTCTAGGAGGGTATTTGGTAATGGTTTGAGGAAAGAATAAAATTATTGTGATTTTTGTTACCAAAAATCAAGGAGAATATTTGGGAGAAAATCTTCCTAAAATAAGCAAGATAAGATTTGACTCCAATAATATATCTCTCTCCATATTTTGTGGAGATGGAGATCTTAGTTGTTAGGATTGGAATAAAGATAAGATTAGATTGTATTTCCCAAAATAAGAAGTTGGTTGGATGCATAAATTATAAATGTAACCTTCCACACTCATATATGTAATTTTCACTACCAAGAATAATATATTCATTCTTCCTCATTAATCTTCGAAAGAAATTATTCTATATATTTTGAATTAAAAGTATGAATTAAGTCCTCTTCCAAGGAATGAGCTGGCCACTCATTCCAAGGAATATGGATCCATGTGTTATGTTCATTTCTTTATTTCTGTCATTTTCCTTTTGTTGTGATTTCTGATTTTATGTTATGTAATTCTTTCTGTCCGTACAATTTCTTTTGTGAACTGCAGGTGTCCTATTTATCTTTCCTTTATTTTTAATTCAGAAATTTCATTTATGCAAAGTGTGATTTCTTTCATGCAAACTTTATTTCTGCAAGTGTGTCTTTACATTTCTGCATGTGTGATTTATTTTATGCAAGTTTGGATTGTGTTTAATGAGTTGTTTTCCAAAGATATTTTTTCTCTTAATGCATACAACCATCAGACACCAACCCTAGATTGACATTATTAATGGAGAGGATTGATGACCCTCATTAGTTAATAGATCAATTGCCTCCTCTTTTTCTCAACTTCATCCAAAATTTTCTCGCGTCCACCCCTGTTTCCCTTTTTCTTTTCCTAGAACTCCTTTAGATCTACTTTATCCTTGGAAACAAGAAATCCCACCACATGATCTCTATCCTTGAAATTATCATAAACAACCTCTGCGGCATGAGATTAAACCAACTCACAATACGTGTAATGATGAATTCAATTTTCTCTTTTTCTTATTGTTTATACTACACCAATATATCCTCTACAGACTCCAAGGCTAGTTGGCAGTTGTGTAGTGATCATGAACGTTATATATTTTAGATAATGAAAAGTTGTCTCATAATTATTTCCATCATGAGGTGCCAAATTAGGGCACGTAAGTAAAATGACATTAGAGATGCATTCTCGCTTTCTTATCTCGTGCTAGTGTTCGCCCTTTTTCTTCCCTCACATCCTGTTTTAAGCGTGCAATGATTTTATCTTTCTCCTTTATCTCCCTATCTCTCTCCCTTATTTCTTTATTTTTCTCATCCATCTCTCTCTGCATAAATCTTATTTTTCTGTTCTTATCAAAAATCATGGCACCAACCTCCACCGATAGCTTATTAAGCAAGTTACACGCTTGTTCATCTGACAACCACGGGAATCTACTATCGATAGGCTTCTCCTAGAGAGGATATATCTCGAGTATCTATTAATGAATGAGAGCTTACCTTAATCTCAGGCTCATCTATATGTGACTTAAGCACCCCTCACAACATCTTACTTGTGCAAGGTAGCACTTCCTCCTTATTGAAAAATGAACTCGAAAAATAATTGATCTGGGGTATCGGGGGTATCATGCATGCGATACCGACGCACAAAAATTTACTTGGGTCATCTTCATATTTCATTTATCGGACCTCGTGGAGTGTACCTTGGCCTTCTATTCTTCCCCCAAACTCCCTTAGGGAAACCTAATATAAGATTCATTTCTCCACCCAATAACTTTGTCTTTCCTTCACTCGTTTCCTCCTCACCATGCATCATCTCATGTTCCACTAGGTACTCTATAATCTTTTCTACTTATTTTTCCAACTTGCGCTCTAACTCGGTATCAAGGGTAAGCCTGACCCCATGTTCTAAAGTTGGATCTAGTTTCTCATTTGTAGTCTAGGTGATAGGCACCCTATTCCTCCTACATTCATATCCATAAGCATGGGTATCTCTGTAGTGCATGCTCGACCATCTACATATGATTAATCGACGATATACACATGTGGGATCAATTTCTCTACCACATCTTCCTCTCTTTCAACCTCCACTTCCTTTTGTATCTCTGTCTCCTTAGAATCTATGTTAAGCACTACCATCTATTTCTTCTTTACCATAGACCCTCCTTTGGAAGGTTACCTTCTTGTATATGTTCTTGGCTCCACCTCCATGTCCATTGATGTTTTCCTTACGGGCATGCTAGAAACAAGAGTCTTATCTATACTTCCTCTTTCACTCTCACTAATGATGAGAGTCTCTTCACACACTCGTTTCTTTGGTTCAACCTTATTCCTCACGAGAGGGTTCTTGAGAATGGTTACATCATCTTCTACAAACACCCCATCTATAACCCATGGCCTTATATATATATATATATATATATATATATATATATATACACTTTTGTTGTTTTCACTATGGCTATTGACAATGTAATGGGTTTATACATATGAATTATTTTGTGACACATACTTTTCCTTATAGGCACTCTTTTTGGGGTAGAAAAGCATCTAAAACATCTCATGGTGATCCTTATCTAATTTTTCTACACATATTATCAACTTACACACTTCCTTAAACCTATTTACAACACTAAGAAAGTCTTTTGACCTTGTGAAAGAAAACAAGAGTTTTCACCATGGGCTATTGGTACCATTTTTAATATGAAACACCCAATGTAAAACTGCTAATAGATTCCAAACTTGAAAATCCCATCTACCAAAGTAGGAAACTCACTTGGAATATGGCATTCTGCATCGAATGAATTGTGCATCCATTTGTACCATTTTTCCTCCTACACCCTATATACTAGTGTGACCGAATCATAGCTATACTTTACATACCACTTTGCAAGAGAGGGGTATTCTTTAGGATACTCCCATATCTTATCATTTAGCCCATCAGGCACTCTAATCTCAGAGAACACTATCGCCAATAGAAAATTTCCAAAAATTATTTTATCTCCATCGTGCATAGCATCAATGATCTCCTCCACTACAAATGAGGTGATGTTATATATCATTCCCTCTGATATCTTCTTGCATACATGAAGCCAATATTTGTTCACTTGTGTCCACATCTCTTTCCCTTTCAACTTGGTGAGTAATTATGTAGATATTCTCATGACGGGATCATAAAGTTTGGTGATAACCATTGTGTGCCCTCCCTTTTTATACTCAAGCTCTATAGTAGTCTTCTTTACCTTGGCGCCATTTGCTAGGTCTTCATAAAATGCGGTCCCTATACTAATAATACCAATGCATCTCTCAATAAATTGTGTGGTAAGGAACATCATCCTACCCACAAAATAGAAAAATTCCTCATGGATATGTGACATCAGCCATTGGTACAATCTCTCGGAGCTTCCCAACGAACGAAATCTCATATAACTACAAAGAGCCACGCCTTCTCCAATAACCTTTTTTCCTTGTCATCATAAATAGGCTTATCATCTAGGGTACTCTCCTCTATTGGTTGAATAATTTTTATGTCATGTCACACACCGTCACATCCATGTGATACCCACTCCTTTCCCATCAACACTCCATCGAGGTACTACATTTCTGCATACCATTCTTCCTAGATATCTACAACGAGTGTCGGATTATCCTTTCCCTTTCCCTTTACCTTCTTCTTTGGTGATGCGGTTGTTGGTTTTCTTGGTGCCATCTCCATCACACAAACTCAAACTATTACCTGTGCATCGCTCTACACTAAGTTCCTAAACTTCTTTCCATAGGAATTTTTCTTGTAACAATGCTACACTTCCCAGTTCAAATTTTGTATTTTGTGCCCTAATTCTTGAAACCCTAGCTAGAAAAGTCATGATTTATTTAAAATCCACACT
Organism: Taxus wallichiana var. yunnanensis; assembly: GCA_018340775.1. Lineage (NCBI taxonomy): Eukaryota > Viridiplantae > Streptophyta > Pinopsida > Cupressales > Taxaceae > Taxus > Taxus wallichiana. The sequence continues at coordinate 985,494,789 of CM031237.1, read as the reverse complement.
ACACAGTCTTAATATGCAAGATTCCTCCAATAGAACTCACTCTTCACTCGGTTGTGTCTTCTTTCACACCCTAGTTATAGATTCTCCAACTTGGCACTCAATTTCTCAACAAATCGCTCAAGTTTTCCCTAGGTTGCATGAAAGCATACACAAATTTCATGTAAGTTAAGGTAAAAATGATTTTACCCTAACTATCTATTTATAAGTTTCCAAATTCTACCCACATTAATTTATCGCCAACTACCACCGTCTGTTGCATTTAATTCAGATTTTCCACTTTTCCCGCCTTTTCTACAGTTTTCATAGGGCTTTCATGGTAATTTCATCATGTGTTCCAGCAACAACCTTTAGGTGCACAAACTACTTCCCAAAATACAGACCTCCTTATGTGTGATCCATGCACCGAAGCTCATAAACCTATGCGTCTTATACCAAGTAGTTCCTAATGTTGCTTCCTACTCGTGTTATAGTACGTGATCATTCATCACTATTGAGCAAAAAATATTGTCCTAAGGAAAAGACACACATAGGATTCACATGTGGGAACAAGGCACACTTGAAGGCATGAAGGGTATGAAAGGAAATGTGCACCATGATAAGTTGATTCGGGTCTTAGCCATTTTCATGAATGCGGGATATTTTTGGAAGATAGTGTGTGGAGCACACATTGGGATGGATATTTTAGCGACACACAAATGTTATTTTGGGAATAAGCGAATGATAAGTGTCATACACGAGTTCAATATAATAATAGGATTACTTATTCCAGTTAATTATAGGATGTCTATTATTAGTGCACTTGCATGTGCGCATGTTATTGTAAATGCATATGGCTATTATTAGCATGCAACCTATTTTGGGAAGTGCGTAGGTGGTGAAGTGCAAGTCCCCACCCCTATAACTATGTAGTGAACTGTGTAGTTAGATAGAGAAGATGAGTAGTGAATTATTGTAGAGTTATGTTGTTAGATATGATACGTGCATAACTTATGGTGATGCTTTGTAATGTAAGAAGCTTCTATGTAGTTAAGTGTTTAATATAATGGAGTTTATTGGATAGATAATGGGTTTAAAGATTACTGTAACTAGTTCTTGTATGGTTAATCTTATTATAGTTATCATTTAATTCATGATTATCTAATATCTAAATCTGGAATATGCTCTGTGGAATGTTTATGCTTATTTATGGTTCTAAATATGTTGTATCTTCATTAAACTAACATCCTGCAAAAACAACTATAAAGAGGGGCTTGGTACCTTTGCACGCTTTAGGTGGGAGATCATCTCGAAATTTGGGTGATGTGCCGGTGCACCTAGTTTTTATAGGTTTTATATGGTGGATTCTAGGTTACATCATTGGTTCCATTGCGGGGACATATTTTTTAGTTATTTTTAGGATGTTTCACGATGAAGACGTACCAGTTGACCTTAGAAAGTATTGAGGAGTGGATAAAGGATCTAGAAGAAGAGTACACTTAGTTTGATGCACGTGCATGGGTGGATAAGAATTTATATGACTGTTTATATGAGAGGTTATTTATTATCTTTACGAGAAAGTTGTATGAGTGGCTAGTTGCTTATAGGTCTAAAAGGAATTAGAGGTATTGCATGTTTGTCTTGGCATCACACCCTTTATGTTGATCAGTGGATATTTATACAAACTAGGATGATATGAAGTATATCGCTGGTGTGTACTAGAACATGAGTGCATAGATATCATGGAATAGGCTCATGGTGGTATTACAAGTGGGTACTATGCAGGTGACGCCACCATGCACAAGATTCTACTCGTTGGATTATGGTGGGAGACCCTGTACAAGGATTGTAAAGAGTATTGTAAGGCGTGTGATCACTTTATTAGCACCTTGGAAAACCTAGGCAAAGAGATGAAATGCCTTTGAGGCCTATTGCTAGTGCAGAGACATTTGAGAAATGGGCTATAGACTTTGTAGGTCCTATTTCACCAGCCACATGTAGAACTAGATCACGCTATATCATCATTTGCATGATTATCTTACAAGGTGGGTATAAGCAACACCTATAAAGGATTGTAAAACAACTACGTCAACTAGGTTCTTATGGGAAAATGTTCTTACTAGGTATGGATGTCCATTGAGCTTGACAAGTGATAGGGGCACACACTTTTTGAATGAGACAATCAAGATATTATTGGATGAATTTATGGTTGTGCACCACAAGACTACACCCTATCATCCTCAAGAAAATGGTACTGCTGAGGATTTTAACAAGATATTGAGCCATACCTTGACAAAAATTGTGATGTTGGAAGGAAATATTGGGATGATAAATTTTTGCTATGCTTTGGGCGTATAGAACAACCTATAAGAGGTTGAATAAGGCCACACCCTTTCTAGTTGGTGTTTGGTGCAGAAGTAGTTCTTCCTATGGAATTCATGTTACCTTCTTTGCATATTATGCGCACTAGAGGTCTAGTTGATGAGAAAGCATTAGAATAAAGAATTGATAAGTTAATATAGTTGGATGAGAGGCACACCATAGCACATTAGATTCAGAAGTAGGAAAAGGCTAGGTAGAAATCATGACATGATTGATACATAGACGGAAGAAGCTTGAGGTTGGACGGATGGTACTACTTTATGATTGAAGTTTTTGTGCCATCCAAAAAATCTCAAAGTGCATTGGTTGGGACCATTTATTATCACTCATATACTTGGTCGAGGCACTTTCCATTCAAAGGCACTTGATGGAATGTGGTTACCTAGTTACTTTAATGGGAGTAGGCTGAAGCCCTACTATAAATAAGTCTTCTTGGTTTTTTTAATAAGGAAATATTTCCATTTAGTATAGGTTTCTATTTTTGTATTTCCTTTAATGCATTTCCTTATTCATTGCTATGATTTCTAAATTTAGTTTGGTGTTTTGTGTAATAAGTGCGTTTATGTCTTGGAAGCTAATTACAATATCAAGTATTTTTATGCGTAGAGGATGCACATACCACCTTTGGTGTGGGATGGTTGTTATTTTTATTCACATCATGTGCTATTCAATTTGGAAAGGATATTGCTTCCAAAGATGACCATAGATGGAAATGAATGAAGGGACGGTATAATGCAAGGTAAGCGGTGGCTGCAAAAACTACTATGAGAGGGCACAATGATGAGGTACTCGATGCATGGAAGTGCACATTGAGAAGAAGTCTTTAGCTAGAGGGTAGGAAGGCGTGTAGAAGAGAAGTCTTTAGCTAGAGGGTAGGAAGGAGTGCCAGAAGGTTATAGCTAGGGCATGAAATTGTACCGCACATAATTTTTTGGAAATTTTAAAATGGTCAATTAATGAAATGATTTTTGGTAGGTGAAGGAGCAATAAATGCACTAAATTTTTAAAAAATTATACAAGGACATGATGCGGGTTCATTTTTACCTTTGCAATCACAAGTATTCAAGCGAGCTAAGAGCAACCGAGCCAAGTGGATCGAGTTGATTTGTTGAGAGTTGTAAAACTAGATGTGGAGAGTATATTTGTGCACATAAAAGGCTTGCATCCTCATTGGTGAAGGGTTTGAGTGAAGTAGAAGCATTTAGAAGGAGCTAGGGCACACGGTTTCAAGCTAGGGCATGCGATTTCGAGCTAGGGTTTGAACTTACTCGACACAGAAGAAAAAATAAGGGATTTTTATAATGACACCAAAGAAAGCACATACAACAGGCACAAAAGGAAACAAAAAGGTGGAAGTTGAGGTTAAAACTGCTCCCGAAAGAAATTTTTCAGAGATGTAGTACCCAAAAGGAGTAATAGTCAGACAAGATTGGGATTCCCACATTCGCAGTGCAAAGTAAGTGACTACAACATTTGCACCACTGATAACAAGGGAGAGTTGGATGCTTTGTTCAATAAGAAGACCAACAAGTGCATGGTGGAAGATATGCTAGTGTATTTGATGACGGTGGGTAAATGTTGGTTAAGCAGGTAGGATTTTATCAATCTGTATGAGCTCCCATATTTTGGAAAATATGAACCTTTATACCAATGGCTTATGAGTAGAGTCCATGAGGACTTCTTCTATTTCATCGGATGGAGGGTTAGGATCATAACAGCCCTAATTGTGACATTAACAGGATTGAAGGGCACAAGGAAAAACATTTTTAGTGATCTAATTGATAAAGCAACGATTATAGCCATAAGCAAGGAGTTGGGGTATACCAAGGGTCCACGCGGAATGGACATCTACAGATTGAGGAAGTACCCTATGGTGTAGGTAGTTGCACATCTTCTCACCAAGCTAAATGATCAAGGGAGATGGTCACAGGTAAATACAATGTGGCTTTATGTTGCAAAGAAAATGTCCCAGGGAGAAATCTACAACTTAGCAGGCTATATTGTAGAAACCATTGTTGAGGAAGCGGGTGCATCAAAAAGATAAGTTTTGGTGTCATCCTCTTATCTCTTGTTTTTGTAGAAATTGGAGTGCCCGATGGGCCAAAGAATAAAATTTGGGAATACCCCATTGAGAAGAAGTCCCTCGTGGAAAGGTTTGAGAAATATTTATGTGAAGGATCAATGAGTGGCTCATTTAAGCAAAGGGTAGAAATGTGGTATGACCGACTTCACACGACATTTGAGGAGGAATGATGCATTCTAAAGGAACTACCTTTCGGTAGTAGGAAAGGCAATACAATTCGTGATGTATCAACACTTTTGCATCATGTGGTTTGCCATGAAGGATGGGACATGGAGTCCATGGTGTAAAATTCCATATGCCTTCATAGCGTGCTACTTCAGGATTTATTTCACATGTTTTTTAATACGCTACTGACTGAACTTCAACACATACTAGTAGATTGTGACTACCACACCCTCAAAAAAACATATGTATATCCGGGTCAGTCTACCTACATTGAGAGGCTCATTTCAGACATCATAAGTATGAAGCCAATAAGTTTTTCTATTGGGGTCAGTGGATACGCACTCATATATCTTCAACTCAATCCTAGGCTGGAAAATAATAAGTACATGAAGAATTATTTCATGCTCCCAAGTCCACTTAAGGGTAAGAACACAATGGAGAATGTGCCATCTCTAAAGCCTAATGTGACCATACAAATAGATGAGGAGGAAGAGGAACATGAGGATAATGGAGGCTTGGATCATATAGGCTAGAGGAAGCCCACAAACAAAGTGAAGAGTGAGCTTACACGATACTCAACCACGAGGCACAAGAAGGAGAAGATGAATTAGATGTGGATGCATTCCTTGAAGATCGTTAGTTTAAGAAGGTATTCAGAAGAACCATGACCCAAGGTGTGGGAACACCACAACCTATAAGAAGATCACCTAGACTCTCCCCTCAGAAAGAGGCACTTGAGAAGAAGAGAAGGAGAAAGATGAAGTTGGATGAGGAGGTAAAAGAGTCTGAGGAGAGCACACTTGGAACTTTAGTACAACCAGAAGATATGGAGGAACCCAGAGATGAAGAAATGAAAGATGAAGAGGAAGGGGTGAAGGAAGCAGAAGAGACAGTGTAAGAGAAACCCAATACACATGTTACTATTCAGGAATAAGAAGGGCCAACTCCAAACCTTAGCGATCAAGTTCCTAAGGAGTTAAGAACAAAGAGAATAAGTGAATAATATGTTGTGCCAAGTTTGGGCTATCTTTGAGGACCTAAGAAAAATCATCTCGCACTTGATTTCAGAGCATAGTAGCCCTTAAGGAATTGTATGAATGGGAGCTGATGGATCTAGACATGGCCACCATGCGCACAAGGAAAAATTTATCCTAGTCCATGTAGACCCATATGGATGAGCCATATTTTGACGTCTGCGATGATGAATCTGCAGTATCAAGGAGAATGAAGAGGACACCCCAAAGAAGACACATGATAGTCAAGCCTACTATAATATCTGATGAGTAAGTGAGAAATTCCTTGGTTAAATTATCTACAGAGGTAGCACGATGGAACATTGATAAGGATTCCACCACTAGAGTGCTACTTGAAGATAATAAGGAAAAAATTATAGAAATAACATGTTTAAAAGGAGAAAAGGACCTAAAACAGAAAAAGAATGAGACCTTCATTAACATGGTAGAAGAAATTTGTGATTACATTTTGAAATTGAGACCTCATCTTGAGTCTAAGGTACCTTAGAAGTTTCCTTTGGCTATGCATTATATGGGCACATTAGTTGATTTGGTGCTAGAATATGGACCAATTTGTATGCCAATGCCGGAGGATCCTAAACTAGAAGAAGAAAGATAAAGGGCCTCCATAGTTAGAAACATTTCAAATTATGAGACATTACTCCAAAATCGAAGGATGAGGCGAAGAAAGACGACCAAGCTTTGAATATTTGCACAACACCAAAAGCGGTGATAAGAATAAAAATCGGTAGAAGATAATGACATTTTGAAGGCCATGAAAGATGAGACACTGGGATGAGCAGAAAGATTGACACTTTTTAAACAAAAGCGTGAAGCCCTTATAATAGGCCAAGATCCACATAAGGAGAGATTAGATGATATTAGGAAGCACATAACGGAGAAGATGGATCTTAGAGGGAATGATTTCTGCTATGGCCAATGTTGTCCAAGTACTGCAGAATGAAAAGGAAAAGATCACTCAGGATGAATTGGAAGCCATTTCCACAAACATTCCAAAGAAGACAAGGACCGCATTGGATGACTAGTAGACATTAGAGGCTAAGATTAAAATAGAATATCCAGAATTGATCCTCTCGATTGAAGAAGAAGGTGATGCAGAGTAAAGGTCTATTCTTTTGTACAGTGATTCTTTACATTGTTTCCATTCTTATTATTTATTCTTTGGGAACATCAACAAGAATCCCTATTTTCGGGATGACAATGTACTTTAGTGTGGGGTAATGTTGAGCAGGCAATATTGTCCTAAGGATAAGAAACATGCGGGATTCACATGCGGGAAAGGAAACGTGCGCCGGGACAAGATGATTTGTGACTTAGCCATTTTCATAGATGTAAAATATTTTTGGAAGATAAAGTGTGGAGCACACATTGGGATGGAGACTTATGTGACACGTAAATGTTATTTTGGGAATGAGCGATGATAAGAATCATGCATGAGTTCAATATAATAATAGGATTGCTTCTTCCAGTTAACTATAGGATGTCTATTATTAGTGCACTTGCATGTGTGTATGTTATTGTAAAGGCACATGACTATTATCAACATGCAACCTATTTTGGGAAGTGCGTAGGTGGTGAAGGGAAAGTCCCCACCCCTATAAATATGTAGTGAACTATGTAGTTAGATAGAGAAGTGAGTAGTGAATTATTGTAGAGTTATGTTGCTGGATCTGATACGCACATAACTTATGGTGATGCTTTGTAATGTAAGAAGCTTCTATGTAATTCAGTGTTTAATATAATGGAGTATATTGGATGGATAATGGTTTTAAATATTATTGTAACTAGTTCTTGTATGGTTAATCTTATTTTAGTTATCGATTAATTCATGATTCTCTAATATCTAAATCTGGAATATGCTCTGTGGAATGTTTATGCTTATTTATGGTTCTGGATATGTTGTATCTTCATTACACTAACATATTTCACAAGTAAATCTAAAGAGGGGATTTATACCTTTGCGCGCTCTGGGTTTTTCTAGGTTTTATATGGTGGATTGTAGGTGCATCAATCACACATGGATTTTCCTCTAGGAATTTTGCTTATTATTACCATCCTTCTTATGAAACCTTTCTTATCAATGTATTCCAGAAATAAACATCATCGGCACGCACACACTCCTTTTTTTTTAAGTAACCTTCAGTGTCAACAATTTTTTCTCTCTAGGCGCTCTTGTAATCCACCCCACACTAAAAGTGTACGCAATCCTCTACGCATGAGATCAAAAGATAATAATTAGCTTATGGCACGCAAATGCGTTTATTACAAAAAAAAACACATAGCTAAATTCACAAAGAATAACAACGATGAAAGGAAACACATAAAAGGAAACTACATTAAAGGGAAATCTAATCTAAGTGGCACTACTTCCTTATTACAAATACCAAGAAGAATTATTTATAGTAGGTCTTCAACCTACTCCCATTGAAGTAATCAGGAAATAAAGTGTCATCTGACAACACCTGTAAATGGAAAGCGCCTGATTCCAATATCTTTATTACTACAAAGGGTCCCAATCAATGAAATTTCAATTTCCTAGGTGGTGCACAATTTTTTTATTCCTAATAAACTGTAGACACTTATAATTTGATCAAAGCAATGTTATTACTAAGCGCTAACTATTCTACTCCCAGCAAATTGACGACACTTTGTCAATTAGGTTCATTTTCCCCTCAAAATATTTTTAACTAAATATTATATGTTGATTAAGCCTCCTACCATGCATTTGACCAATAAACCTTCTTATTGGCTAACTTACCGCTTCCAAAACATCCAAAATCTATCAAAACCTCCTCCAGATGCTCCTAGAAAGCTTCCTAAGCCTACTTGGGATTCTTAATTAATCTTAAAATATTAATTAGCTTCTAATCCTAGTCAAAAAGTGCTTTGACTTGTTAAAAGTTCTTTTTGGACTTACCTTTTGTCCCACATGCACCAAAATCATACCATTCTTGGAATGGGAAACCTATAAATAGAACCCTCCTCATCATTTCTTAGAAAACTTTTCCTCCTCTAGCATAAACTATAGGCATTTAGGATCTTGAGCATTTCTCCATTTATATTGAGCTAATATCTTCATAGTGCATCCATTAACTCAAGCTTGAGTAATATGGAGAGAACCATATGGCCTTGAAGCCATTATTGGTGAGACTCCATTATCAAACCTTGAGATCATACTAACAATCAAATTTGATTTCTAAGGATCTTCTTAGGTTCATTTCAAAGTAAAAATTAAAGGAGAAGAGATTGATTTAGGCATGTTAGTTTGATTGTTTTCAAAGTTATATGCATGTTAAAGAAATTAGCCTCCCTAAGCTCTTATCTTGATGGTTCTTGTTATATTATTTTAAAGCTTTAAAACTCTTAGGTGTTTAGTTTCAAGTCTTATAGATTTCTAATTTACACATGAACACATATGGCATGCCCGATGGGACTTACTCCATATTCCATAGAAGTTGATTTCAAGATTTGTGAATTTACATCATTTTTTTAACCATTCCATGCATTTTGAGGATTGAATAGATTTTTCTAACCTTATATGTGTTAAAATCTTCCTTTTGCATGCAAAGTTAATGGGTTTCTGTTAGAAATTGATTTAAATAGCAAAGTTTTGACCTATTTGCATTTTCAAAATTTAGTTTTTCATCCCTTTGTATCTTTGTTCCAAGCACATGCACAAGTGTTAGAAGGGGTCGTGCATATGTTTAAACTCACATGTACTTGTCGGCTAGGATGCAAATACGCTTCCTTACCTATGCATATGCTTCTTTGTGCTTTTGAATCTATGTGCTAAAATTTACTAGACACGCACATACGCTTGAGAAGGGGACACATATGTTTGCAAAGGCGTGTAAACATCCCTTGGGAAGTACATATGCTAAGAATCCCTTTGTGTTATCTTGATTTTTGATAGACACATGCATACACTCATAGGGGCATGCATACGCTAAGAAGGGTGTGAAGGTTCTTCTTGACATGTGCATACGCTAAATACTAATTGTGTTTTTAATAGAAGTGTACATATGTTGTTGCTAGGCACACGCATACATTGCTAGGGCACGCCTATGTCCTAAGGGGCATGCGGGCATTACAAGTATAAAGTTGAAAATTGTGTTAAACTAACAAAAGGTTATTTCTTTGGATTTTCTAACCATTTGCAGGGTCTTTTTGAGTTACATTAAGTGTTTTCATAGTTTCATTTTCATTTGTAAGGATAGGATCACGTATGCTCTTCCCTCGCACCTTTAGGTGATCTTGGGAAACATAAACGATTCAACACATCTTTCATAATTTTGAAAAACACTTCATTAAAAAATTTCTAAAGGAATGAACTTCAATTTGGATAAAAAGGGAATGAGTTGTGTGTTTTATTTATAGGCTTTCTTCATTGTTTACTAAATAGTTGGGTTCTATGTTGTGTATGCTCTTCCTTTGTGTCTTAGGACGATATTAGGAATCAACAATGTTTAATCCTCTTTCTATGATGCCTTGAACTACTAATATTTACATGAAGGACCATATCACTCTCAAAAGAATCAGGATCTAAACAAAGCTAACACATTTTTTTGTAGGTCACATGAGTGTGGAAAACCTCATTAAGGTAAAAGATAAGAAAACACACCATATTCAAAACACCTGATTTTTAGGTTTGGATAAGTGTAAACTTGTCCAATTTAAAATAGGAGAAAATCCATTTGGCATAAGCCTTAAGATAATAAGAGGGGTGCTCCTAGGAACCCCAAATTAGTCCACACAAGAGGGAAACTTGTGGACAAAACGGGAAGTGCTCCGATTACCTACTTGACTAGTTATATACTTGTGAGATTAGAGTAAAAATATCTCCATTCCAACCATAGTGAAAATAAAAGCCAGAACACATTTTATGATCATTATATCGAAGGGGGTAAAGTAAAGCCGAGGATACTCTAAGGTTTAGTCAATGCGAATTCCTTAGAAAAATGAGCTCGTAGAGGTAGTTTGTGACACCTAGTTGAGAGAACCAATAGGAAGATATATCATCTTGGAGAAAAATTTACCGTATCAAATCAATTGAATTTTGTAGATCTATCACAAAGTAAGAACCTACTCAAAGTTAGAAACTTGTTTATCGAACAAGGAGAGAGTCCATTCAAGTTTGCACTAAGCATCATTCATCACAAGATTTACAAAGCCTTACTTTGTCTTAGTTTCTCACTCACCCTAAGGTGAGGTGAAACTCTGCCAAAGTGATGCCAAGTATATTTCAAACCTCACTTTATCTACACATTTTCTATCTTATTGTCCATTTTATGGAAAAATTTAACACCACTCGTGGATACCACTAGAAATAATCGTGTCCACCACTTTTGTAGTCTACTTGCATGACTAGGTTACAATGCCGGAATGTAAGTGTTGAAAGTGTGAATGGTACATCTTCATGTTCTAGTAGGCCCTTTGTCTCAAACCCATATTGAGACACATTATCATCATAGTTAGGCTTGAGTCATCATTGATCTTCCTTATAAGTGTTACGTTGTTCACATCACCTTGTCACAATTATGATACTTACATCTCATTTCTAGTAAATGTGGTCTAAGTATCTATATTGTAACATTACGCTGCCCACATCTTAACAAATCCTTAGCATACTTTGACGTTGTTTTATTTCAAACATTACCTCAATCTTGAAATATTGTTGGTTACTTTGTTTGTGTCGTATCAATATTATTTTAGATACTAATACCTTTCTTTCTCATAAATCTTGGGTAACATATTCTAGTAGTATTGTTTCTGGATCATGTACGTAACCTCCATTTGTTTTAGGGTTTGGGTCTTTCTTGTCTCTAAAATCATCATAAGTATCCTTTTATTGGAGATCACATTAACCCCTTGCTAATACTTACACCTTGTTCATTTTGAACTTGACTTAAGTATTGACATTGTGTTGATCATATAATGTCAAACTATCTTTGAAAAAATTAACATAGGGTGTAGTTTCTTGTTGATTGATTGGTTTACTAGAAACTTGCATGATTGTTCCTTACGTGTTATCAAACTCATAGAATTGATTGATTCATTATTATTTGGTCCATTTATCAATATAATTTGAGACCGTAAAACAAACAATTACACGTTACACTTAGGTTTGTTATACCCTTGATTACACTAGACAAAACCTTGTGTAAACAAAACTCACAAATGGCCCATATCACGACAATGGAATCCAAGAAATGAGAGTTAAATCCTTTTCTAGGTCATAATTTAGGTCCCCTCTTCTCGAAATAAAGGAAATAGATGGGTTGGTTGATCATAGTGGAGATGAGAGTGATTCATTTCAAGATATCGACAACGTTGATGTCACTCACTTTGATGACTTCCTATTCCAAAATAGAGATCGAGTGCTTGCATGAGTTTTAGATCTAGGTGTACCACAGTGCCGCAAGAATGAGAAGCCCCTAGCCAAGATACTAATAGGAAAGAAGAAGAAACACAAATAACTCCCCTCACTAACATGGATAATAGCATTGAGGGAAGACATGATTCTACCTCCAATACTAATATTGAAGGTGAAACATAGAGAAAAAGGTGGTTCTCATTGCCACCCCTTAAAATTTGTCATAGGGTTAGGGTAGAATATGAACATGAGGAGTTACCTCCTCCTCAAAATGACAACAAAGAGGACCCTCAAAATAAGGAAGTCACTATAAAAAATCAAATACAAACCCTTAACCAACAACTAGCAAACTTAGCTTCTTTTGTAAGTAAGAACCCAAGCAAGGGTACACATTAAGAGAAACCCAAGACTAAAGATAGTGAAATTTACACTTTGAAGATGAAGCCTTCAAGAAAATTCAAGTGCTTAGACCATCTTCTCCTACAAAAGAGCAACTCTTTATGCAAGAGTTACAATCAATGAAGAACATGCTTACGACCCTTCAAGAAAGTAACGTAGGCCATAGCAAAAAGTATCAGTATGAGGAGCTATGTCCTTATCCTTTTGAAAGAGACATGTTGTGAACACCATTTCCAAAAAAGTTTGATTTTCCAAAATTTGATAAATATAAAGGCAAAGGTGATCCTCGTGATCACATCAAAGAATTTTACATGGCTTGCCAAGAAGTATCCTATAGTGACAATTACCTCATACATTTTTTCCCTCGTAGTTTAGGAGGAAAAGTGTTGGAATGGTTCCTTCATTTACCAAAGGGGTCAATAATCACATGGCCCATGCTAGCAAAGAAATTCGTGTGTCACTTCTCATTCAATATGGAGAATGATGTAACCATGTTAGATTTATGTAATGCTAAGAAAAGACCAAATGAAAATTTCACCAGTTTCTTACAACGATGGCAAGGGTTAGCTAGCCGCTTCCCTTGTGTAGTTCCTGAGAAACAATTGGTTAGTATCTTCGTGCCCAATTAAATCTAGACATTACATTTCATTTACAAATGCACTGCGTCACTAACTTCGAGGAAGTTATCAAGAAATGAATCCAAATTGAAAAGGATTTAATAACAAAGGGAATAATAAAACCATTTTCGAAGGATAGAAAAGAGTCAAAACCTATGGACAAGCCTAAGTTATTTAACAAAAACAACCTAGTCAAAATCCGATCAAACAAAGAGTGTTCACTCCCCTTACAGATTCATTATCCATAATTTTGAGACAATTAGAGGTGGTGAACATGGTTAAATATCGACCATGATACCTTATGCAGATGATGCGCCCAAACCAGGATGGTATAAAGATCATGACTATTGTGATTTTCATCATGTCAAGGGACACAAAATAGATAAATGTTTAAAACTGAGACACTTTATTCAAGACCTCATTGAGGATGGGAATATTGAAGTGGACTCACCTAAATCAGGAAAAGGGCCTAATGACAAAATATAAATCTTTAAATAACCCTTTCCTAAGAATGATAGACAAGGAATGAAAAATTTGGATCAAGGTCAGTCATTTGATGACTATAGAGCTATAAATTACATGTATACCTCAGCTAATAATCCCTTTGATTCACTCATAGGTTGTGTTCATTCATCCAATGAATAAATAAACACCATCAAAATCATTAGCAATGATTATGCCACAACAACATGTCGTGCTCACCTAGTGATTCCATAACCTCTTTCTCATACCCCTTAGAAAGGTCAATATGATTTGTTGGATCAACTTGAGAAAACCACGACTAATATTTTGATCTTAGACCTCCTCAAGATATCAATCCCTCATAAGGATATCCTTTATAAGACCCTCCAAGGGTCAGGAGTGTCAACAAATGTCGATCCTTCACACCTCCAAGCCATGGTCACAAACCTTGCTCTTAGTGACTACATTTCCTTTGACCAGAGTGAAGTCCCACTTAATAATCACATGCACAATTTACCCCTATACATTGAGGTATTTGTCACTCGTAGAAAGATTAAAAGAGTGCTTGTGGATAATAGGTCAAGTTTAAATATTTACACCTTGAAGCTAGTCAAGACAGCTAGGGAACATAGAAGCAGATATGGATTCTCACATAATCACAATTATAGCTTATGATAATGCCAAGCGTGAATCAAGCTGGTACCATTTTGTTACCTATGGAAGTAGGACCAACAAATCACGACACAAAGTTCCATGTCCTTGATTTGGATCTTCCTTATAACATGCTCTTAGGCCACCCATGGATCCATGCCATGCATGATGTACCTTCCACATTTCATCAATGCATTAAGTTGTATCATGAGGGTAGATGATCACCATCCTAGGATATCCTAAGCCATTTGCGCATTGTAGAGCACTACATAGTTTTTACAAGTAGCATATGAATATCCTTGACGGACATTGTTGTGTCATTACAAACAAAATATTTGAGAGCTTGAGTTGATCTGATACATTACAGGATGATAATAAAGATCCTTCCTTGTCACTCTCTCCCTTTGCCTCATGGGAGCTAAAGGTTGGATTGTATGGCCCAATCAAGGATTTCAATCTTCAACAGGCCCTTTTGGTCTCCGACCTCTCGTTATCACCTAAAACACATGGTAGGCCTAATTTCTAGTTCAAGATCTCTCAGGATAGTTGTCCTAGTCCCTTTGAGAAATTTTTTCCCGTGGCCTTTTGTCAAATGGGAAAATGTTTGATACACATACAAGCAATCGGGGTGTTGTAATTTTGCAATAATAGTACTTCTAATAATAGGCATGCTCAAAATAGACTTGTGTACTTACATGCATGATTTACAAAGCATATGCTAAGAATATATTTCCTAATAATATCATTCTTTAATACTATTAATAGATAAACTCATGCATGTGATTTTATCTTCAGTTTGCATGTGCTTTCTCAAAAAAATACAATACTTTCCCACCAAGGTAGCCTTTACGTGATGAACATTCCAAGTTAGTTTTTAACATGTTTAAAAAATGGCTAATTCCTTAATCTTCCTATATTGTGCGAGTCTCACAAGCAACCTTGGTCATCCTCCCATGCGCTACCTCTACTTTCATGTGCATGTTCACATTCTTTCCCATTCCGATACTTAGTCATTTTCTCAACCCAACATTACCCCACATTAGGTATGTTATCTTTCCTCAACAACACTAGATATTGTCATGCAAAATAATGGTAGAGAACTCACCATGAATCAAAGAATGAAAAATAAAGAATATGGCTTGTGATAAAGAATTAAAGAATCAAGGTTCCTTAGGTGGAATAAGGACACAAAATTCCTTTAATCAATATTTTCTCTAACTCCTTCCACCCTTCTATTTCCTTACTCACATATCTTTGGTGCATTATTAACAATGTCGGGACCTCTGCTGGACTCAAGTCATCAATATTCCACTTCATCAGTTAAATCAATACTTCTGGTGCTTTACCGCATCATCTAGTGTATATCCATCCTATGTGTGATCAGGAAGTGTTCCTTTAATATGTCCTTAAGCGAGGTCTTGAGAATGTTTATTATTTCTGTTTTTGTTCTACCTTTACCTTTACCTTTTCCCATCCCACCATTTTATTCTTGTTCTTGTTTTGGAAATACTTTAATTCCCTTTATCTCGACAAAAATTAGACCAAAACATGATCAAATTCACTGAAATTGTCATACACAAACCTTGCCACTCACGCAGATTCCTTAGACTCTAATAGCAATGCATTATACTACATAAGGTGTTCTTCGACCTATTCCTTGTCACTATGTTTTTCCAAACCAATACTTCTTCTATGGATTCTATGGTGAGAACCTTTTTGTCATTTACGATCATGCACACCAATTCCTCTAGATAGTGCGGGGATGAATCATACACAAGCTAAACTTGGGTGATTAAATCTAGGTGCATGAGTGTAATTGTATCCATGATGCATTCCACCTTTTTGTATGTTGCGCGAGTAAGCCCCTTATCTTCTCTTACCTACTTCTTTAGTGGAGCGATGATCTTATCTTTCTCCTTGATTTCTTTATCTCTCTCCCTTATCTCCTTATCCTTATCCTCTATCTCCTTATGCGGGTTCTGATGTGGTAGTCCTTATAAAAATTTGACATTTGTCGATAGTTTATTAAGTGCATTGCATGTTCGTTCATCCATTGACATCTACGAATCAAATATCAAATAGGGATCCCCTAGTGTATACTTAAGTTGGGACTTAGTTAGTGATTTCATGCTAACCTCAAACTTTTCCTCTTCCATGTGTGATTTAAATGCACAAGAGAGCATATTTCTAGTGTGCGGAAAGGCTTATTCCTTCCTGAAAAATAACTAACAAAAGAGACACTATATAGCCAATGTACTTTGATATCTTTTGCACAAAACCTTACTAGGGTCATCATCATACTACATCATAAGGCTCTGGGGTGTATGTCTAGGATTCATTTTTTCCCACAGGTCCCTTTTGGAAAGATATGTGCAAGAGCGTTCTTTGTGCCTCCTCCTTATTCTCTATTATTACTCTTTTCTCCTTCTCCATACTCCACTTTGTGTTCTACTATGCTCTCTACAATGCACTTTACCTCCTACTTAATCTGGCACTCAACTTCTGACTCAATAGTGTGCCCATCCCTATGCTCCTCAATAGGCTCCTACCTCTCCTCGAAAATATGAGTAATGGACACCTCAATCCCTTCCACCTTTTTTCCCATGACTAGGATATCCTTATGATGCACGTTGCACTCCTCAGTATATGATTCCTATATATTATGCACAATGGACTTAGTTGTGCAATTTCCTCTTCCTCATTTATTTTAACCTCCTCCTTTCATCTCTCACTCTCCTATGTGTATTTAGTGGACACTACCTTCAGCTTATTCTTTACTAAAGTCTTTTTTTTTTTTTGTTGTCTCTTGGTGCTCGCACTTTCGATTATGACTCCTTGTGTAATGCCTTTTTGTTTCTACATTTGTACTTGCTTCTTTGTGAATTGATTGGAAATGTTGACATGTGATTGTGTTCTTGAGTGTGTGCTATGATGAACTACTTAAATCATGTTGCTAGAATGACATTAGTTTCTTAAGGATCTTTCCTATTAATCAATCATATGGCAGAAATTGTACTAATGTTTTGATCTTTAGTTAAGTGATTTTTAAAAAACTTAGTGATTTCAGCTTGAGGAAAGTTTGAATTAGGTTCTTAGAACTGTTAGGTGATTAGGTAATCTGGAAAACTATTAATGTCTTGGAATAATTGTTGACTTTGCATCAATATCAAATTAGGATAGTGTAATTCCTCCGCCATGAGTGTTATCATTGATCACTTTTGTAATTGAAGTAGCAACGTTGATAGATGATTCTCATTTTGAATATGGTGTACTCTTTAAAAATGATAAATCATGTTGCCATAGATGATATGTTTTACCTTCTAAAACTAGATAACATCATGTCATGACAATTTTGAACTTATAATGAAGTATTTCATATACTTTTTATGCTGAAATTTTTAATGCATTCGCTTTTGCAGATGAAGGAAATAAATTCAGTCTTATTTGTTCATTAGGATTCTAAGGTATAGAATAATGCTTGGACAAGGAAACACACACACACACACACACACACACACACTTAAGACTCATTTTATTTTGGGAAATGGTATAACTATGATGATTATGATTGATAGATCCTTACTCAGAAAAGGGAATAAGGATAGTTCTATATAGATGAATGTGGCATTCTTATAACAAACCTAAACCTTATGTTTTCTGATTTCATTAATAGGACAACATTCCTTAATAAGAAAGAAAATGATACTTCCTTTTATCATTAAAACAAAGCTATGTATATTATATTTTTATGTGAAAAGTTTAAATCATAATTGATTATTACTTGTATGCTCTTCTATGTGGAAACAATAATTGTAGATGGGAAAGATTAAAAGAATTAATAGGGAGATTCATACATTATAATATCATTAGGTCTAATGTATAAGCTTTCAATCAAGATAGTTTACAATGATAAATTGTAGTAAGAAAAATTAATGATCTTGCTTACATAATATTGAATCATAATATGTATGACAATTTTCCCAATAACAATTTGTATGACCTCTTTTTCTCTTTGCCCTATGGTGGTGGCATCTGCATGAGATGGGAACCCTGGCAAAGGTGGTGACGGATCTGGTTTTGGCTGGGGAAGGGGGTGACTAAACAAGGGAGGCAGGGGTGTACTTGGTTTAAATGCCCTGCTAATGCGCGAAGCTTATTGGGGAACCTCGTTAACAAATCCGGGGTTTGCCTCTCTGATGGCCGCAATGGTGGGTCAGTTTTGGAGCTGCATAAGGGTGAAAAGCTGGCTTTTTTTGCGGACACAGAGGGCATGATCCAGGACCCTAAGGATTTGGGGGCTACACCAAGTTCTCTAGTACAGGTTAATGGCACCCCAGGTGCATGGTTCTTCTGATCTATGAAGCTGTTGTATGTGACCGATTTGGCTCTCCACGATGTGGGTGGAAATGGTGAGAAGGTTTTGATGCATGGGGATCCATTGGTGGGAGATGTTGCCCCTACTTGTTGGTAAACATATTTTGAATCATTCACCCATTCAGGCATATTTCAAGGATGCGTTGCAATGATCTTGTAATGGAGATAGGGTTCGTAACAGGCCAATGGCCTATGCAAAATCAACTCCATCAGTTTGTTTTGGTAATGAGGTGGTTCAATCTAAAGCATCCTTCAAAAGGAATGGATTGATTTGTAGATTCCTCAACTTCTACCCTAGTCTTCCTAGCACTTCATGCATGGATTTCGAGACAATGGGCCCCTTTGTTAGAAGGTAGGCTGGATATTTTTTCTAGTGCTCGGGGTTTTTATTATTGCTTTTGCTTCGGCTGGATCGAGATCTTATTTTTGGGAAAGTCTGGGATTTTGATTCCCATTTGCTTTTGATGAAACCATGGTTTCCTTTATTTAACCCAATCTTAGATTCCTTCCATGTTAGACCTGTGTGGATTCATCTTCCGTATCTACCTCTCCAATTTTGGATGGAAAGTTGTTTAACTACTATTGGAAATACTTTAGGGAAATGTTTATCAATTGATCAGAAAATTGATGATTTTGAGCACACAACGTATGCTATAATCTTGGTTGATATGGATACTTTTGTTGACTTCCTAGCTGCACTCTTGAACTCAAAGTGGAGGATCGAACCTGGTTATAAAATCTTGACTATGAGGGGTTTCCCTTCGGGTGTAGAAATTGCTTTTCTCTTGGCCATCTAGCCTCAAATTGTCACATGATAAGGAAATAGGCTAATAGGAATAGCTCATGGTGGAATAATTTTAATCCTAGACTTTTAGTGGTGAATGATCCTTCAGAAAGTGAATCGAGTCCGAACCTAAGATGACTAAACTAGAAAAGGAGGATGCTTTAACTGTGCTTCAGACTCCAAAGAAACAGATAGATGTGCCGAACCCAACCCATAATGAAAATGTAAACCCAAATACATCTGAGGTTTGGTCTATTGTGAGTAGGAAGAAGAAAGGGACTATCTCACCCCTCAAGATGCAGTTAAGATCAAAAGGGAAGGGGTTAAAAGTGTGAGTTTTGCTGCTAGTTTTTAAGTTTTGCCTTTTAGTTTTCTTGGTTTAGTTGTTAGTTTTATCTTTGTGCCACGGTAGAGGCTGCTCCGCATGGTCTTCATTTTCTTATCATTCTCTCCAACTATTGTATGGGGTATTGTCTCCTTAACCCTCTTTTTACCTTTTATCAAAAAAATATTGAATCATATTTATCGATTAATGGAAATAAGGGATTAAGATTAAATTGTTCATTTGAATGAACACAAATTTTATCTGCATACCTTCAATTGGTGTAAAAGTACATTTTGAATCCTTCTTTGGATCAATCGTACTTAAGCTGACCCCTAGGTGTGTTGTTTAATGATTAATTGAACAATATAATAATTTGAAAGGTTAATAATCTAATGTCTCTTAAGTATGTTAGTTTAGTTGAAAGAACTTAGTAGGTTGTTGTAATATAGGGGCTGTAGCAGAGTACCCTCATAATGATAGGAGTCATTATGAGGATCTTTGTGATGCAGCTAGCTATCTTTAACACCCCACTTAGTCAATTAACTCGATGACATAAGTGGAAACTCAGTTTGAATTTCTAATCTAAACAAAGGTAGACACATGGACTAGTGTAGTGGTTAACTCATGTTGAATTAGGGTAACTAAACACACCAGGTTGACTAACATCAATTGAGAATGTCTATTTATCCTTAGTCACCACGAGTAGTCTTCCATACTAGTATATGTGAGATGCCCCTATTTAGTGTGAAACTTTGACTCAGAGTTTGGTTGACAGTAGTCAAGGAAGACCAATCTAGATAACAATATGATTTTGGTGAAAGACATATTCCTTTCAACGAGTATGTCATCTTGGAATGTAAACATGGTAAACATGTTTAAAAATTTGGCCAAATTATCATAAGCTACTGGTTGCGTTGTCTTATGTCACGTAGTCTAAGTTGCAAGATTTCAGATGAATGTTGGTAATATATATTTAGATAAGATTCTTATATAGAACACTTGAATGACCCTTAATGGGTAAAATAAATAGAGTATACATAGTATACACTTGAACAAGTTAAACATGAGAGATTGGTTTAATACTGAGTCATGAAATGAGAGATCAGTGTTTCACCGAGTCATTACAGCTACATATGGTTTTCTGTTATGAGATGGATTGGAAATGGAATGTGTGTTTTAAATTGTATGAATTTAGAACAAAGAACATTATGTAAAAAAAGTCCTTTGTTTCTAAGTCATGAAAAGTGTATGTTATAGATAGCACCTTGGATCAATTGCGGTGATCAAGGTATTCTCTAGATCGATCTACGATTATGAATTTAATATAGTGAATACTTGAGTTCATATTTCTGGAATTTCAATTTTAATATTGATTTGGTTACAATTATTTTAATCTCAGTTTGTGTATAAATTCATTACTGTGATAAAGGCTTCTACATGCTTGGAAGGCCTGGTTCGTATTGAACATGTTTAATAATGTGAGCAATAAAATTATGGAAAGGTCCTTTATTTTTTTGTTGATTTAGACCTAACCTATACTATGGTGACATCTAAATTTATATGGACCTAACCTAGACCTAAGACATGGGATATTTTGATTAAATAAAACAACCTAACCTAAAATTATTCTAACTAAGGTTGTTATTATCAAAAATTGATATGACTACGTGGATAAGTATTACCTTTCTCTAAAGCAATCCCTAAACCTATATATATGAGGGGGATCTTAAACCCCAACTATGATCTAACTTTGGGTATTCGTTTAAAAGGACATGGTTAAGTGGTAAGGTTGATGGCTTGGCACCACCTTTCACATACTTCAAGTTTTACATGCAGATTCTTTGGAGGGCCATCACCAATTCTTAGATAAAGGCCAAGATAAACTTGACATCTACGTAAAACTTGGCATTAAAAATTTTAGAAAGAGGTAGTTTAAAAGAAAATCGGTTAAGCCAAATTTAGTTGGAAATAGGTAGTTGGTGGGAATTACGGTAGTTAAGTCAGGCATTAATGGCATTGGTATTACCACGATCTTGCCTTGGGGAAAAACATGTTGGTTTTTGGTGAAAAGAGTTTGGTTGGTTTTTGTCTCTCATTTGTCTACTCGAGTTCATTTACTTTGCATGTGGAGTTTTTTTCTCAAACTGGTATTTTATCTTTTGATAGACATGCATCTCATTGTTTTGTGGAGAAAATAGTGGAAGAAATTAATGTGAAGGTTATAAAAATGAATGAGGCGAGATAGAGGTTTTATATGAATCTGGTTCAATTTGGTTGAAGATAATATCATGAAATATTGGAAAGGAATCCTAGGAGCTTGAAGAATAATTTTAGGATCTCTATCAGGCATGATAGGCTCTATCTTCTCTACATAATTTTCTCTATTTAATGGATTCGTAAAAATAAATCTTCCCTTACAATGAATTTGTTCTCTAGTTTCAAGGGTTTGTGTTTTTAAATCATTGTTGATTATCGGTTAGTATATTTGAATATTGTTACGAATATGATTATATTGTTCTTATATTCATTACTAGTTGTGTATTCTTGATAATGGTGATTCATGGCTTCAAGAAGAATAATGTAGAGTCATTTTTAGAAACTTAAATGTCATAAATGAGTTGTGTTGTTGTGTTTTCAAAGTGATGACATTTTATTGTCAATACCCTTCTCTATAGGGTAATGTGAGTTTGGTTTGTATATATATTTATATACCTAGTAATGGGTGTTCATGGAATTAATTTACGGTTAGATCTTCTTTCGTGTAATAATTTTTAGGGTACTATGTTAACGAATAATCTTATAGGTAGTCTATCGTCTACAACAGGGAATAACTTGTTGATTTTTACTATCGATTGTAAATGTACTCGAATAATTTGGGTTATAGTTTGAGTTTGTCATCCGGACCTATTATGTTAATGGGTGTTTGTGTATTTCTTACGATTGCTCAATCTCGTAAAGGTTTATGTGTTTGTTAAATTCCTATTGTATATTTTGAGACCTAGGCTTCGATACTTAAAAATTGAGTTGTTATCCAACTCGTTGATCGATTTTGGATCCATTATTTTCAACATCGATTTATTTATGGTTTTCTAAGTTTGAGCAATGAGATCCATTTGGGTATACGGAATAGGGATCTAGGAACTAGTTATGTTCTTAAAATTTTTAATGAGCTTTAGGCTCACTCTTTTCAAACAATTTGAAATGTCTTCCCTTATCCTTAAGTTTTTATCAAATCCCTATTAGTTCGAAATCATTTTAAAATGATTGCAGGGTACTGGAGAAAGGAATTCGTGAAGGCACAACTTCACCCTCTCTAGACGGATAGAATAGTGTTTGAATTGTAGTTTACATTTAGTTTAGAATGACTTATAGCTGGTATGATACTCCCTTATTACGGATAGTTGTTATGAACTAATTAAGTTTATAACCAAACTCAGTATTTGATAAATGCTAATGCACTTTTTCTATAAAAACATGTGCTCAATTTGAAGGTTTTGTAGGTTATTATTAGTAGATCAGTAACATATAGTGCTAAGTCCCTTAGACTATTTCAATAGCTCCTTAGCTTGGGCTAAATTTGAAATTTTGATCCAACTGGTTTATGTAGATAAGTAGTGGAATTTCTTGATCATTGTGTTTTCAATTGAATAGATACTTGTTTTCAATGATCATCTTGAAGTAAAATCTTGTATCTTGTTAGATCAAGTTTGGTTTGAAATGACCCTTACACCGGAATTTAATGTTATATCTTGAGTTCATTAGTAAAGAAAATTAGTTTAGTATAAATGATTTTGATTTATAAGACTCCTATAATGAGTTAATATGTATAAGTTATATAAGGATGGCTTGTGAATTATTACTTTGATAATTCCTTATTGGTTTAAATATAACTAGTTTTGAATAAGATAAGTTTTATACACTTATTTAAAAAGATAAAAGATTACAACAAAACTAGTATGGGCTTATTTCACTAAAATCTTATTAATCTTGTACTTATAAATATATGATTGATTAGAATCAATTGCATTTGTTCCGGATCACCTTGAGTGACTTAAATTATTATTTTATTTGATTTACTTGAAATAATTGTATGTGTTAACTTGTCTTCTTTGATGGTTGTATATTAAGTTATTGTGGCATGATAAAAGATTAGTGTACTTTATTTTGAAGCTTAGAATGATTTGATATTAAATGAGCAAGATTAAACTGAAAAAATGGGAGTAATATATTGTTTATTCAAATCATCTGGGATACAATTACAATGGAAGCACTCCATATATATAGGAGTCTTCTCATAACAAACTCTTCAACAAAATTTTTATACATATACAACCATACTCATGTATGGTTTTAACCGCTTCATCAATATAATAATAAAACAAACTATTTGTTTTATTATTTAACTTACCAACTTACCACATACTAACCACCACTAACAATTACATTTTACATTTACCCATTTACCAATAGTAAACATGAATACCTATGTTATGCACTAAACTAAGGATATTCCTAACATTCCCCCTTAGTGTGAACATGGGAAAAACCTCCATACTACACTGCACCTGATTTCACGATGATTTGATTTTCTTTTGGATTATCACAAACCACAAGTTGGTTTTCTATTGGTTAACCAAAAATTGACAGTGATGTGGTTTTCCATTGGCTGACCACAAACCACAATGGGGTGAAGGTTTTCCAATGGTTTACCTACAACCATACCGTGATGTGTTAGTGCATCCTCCATCCCTCATCATATCTTCACCTTTAGGAGATTACTTTGGAATCCATAATAGTTTAAAAATAACAATCCACACATACAAATTGAAGCATTACGTCATTTCCCTCCACAATTTGAAGTTTCCGTAACACATTTATTCTAAAAACACCACACTGAAATAAACACGCACTCACACATGTCACCATATCAGTGTGTAGCCCCGTCGTTGGTGACTGATGAGAGGACGTTGTTTGTCCTCCATCCTCCAGTAAAATACTTCTTAATACAATAAGTCTTCAGACACGTATCCATATTATTCTGGTTTAGGTTCCTCTTCTCCCAATGATTCTTCATTTACTACTATATTAGCTTCATTGCCAATTTTTCCACTTAGCACATATCGAACACGAGATTTGTAGAATGAAGAAGTATGTCCCTTCTTTTTGCAGTAGTAACATTCAACTTCTCCTTCATTTTTGGAAAATTTATTATACTTCTTTCTACTATATAGAGATTTTTCTTCATCGTGTCTTCTTTGGTTCTCTTTTCTTCAGCTAGGAGAGCTGAAATCATGTCCTCTAGAGTTTTAGAAGGCATTTGACCAAGTGTAAACACTACATTACTATACTTGGGAGGAAAACTATTCAGTAATATGGATTTTGCATCTTCATCATCAACAAGAGCACTAATTTCTACTAATTGTCTAGTGAGAGATCTGAAATCATTAATATGACTAGACATGGTGACTCAAGTCATCCATTTTAAATCTAAACAATCGAAGTTTTAAAGAAAATTTTGCATTGACTACTTTTGTACCAAATAGTTTATTTATATTATCCCACATTTCCTTTGATGATTTCCCAAGATCAACATAGTGCAATTCAATATCTGAAAGAGCTAAGCCTATAATGGTTTTAGCTTTATCATCTCTTATTTTCCATTCTAATGCTTTTGCTCCATCGATGGTTATTTTTCTTGCCCATTTACAATCCTCCACAAATTCTTATTCATGAGTTACATTTTAATTTTCAATTTCCATGTATGAAAGTTAATTCCATTGAATTTATCTACCAAAACATAAAAACAACAGAGAACTTATCGATATTCAAATCGTGTAGATCAATACCTTGGCAGATAGAATACATGAAACAATAGACCTGTAAGTTGTTGTTAATGATTTACATTTTTCTGTGCAACCAAAAATTGGATTTTCCTAATTTTTTGAAAGAACGTGATCAAAATACAAAAAATTTATTACGATTTTGAATCACGGGTTTTTGTGGAATATGCAATATAATAGTCGTATTTTTAAAGAAAAAAATAGAAACCTTTTATTGCAATTTGAACGTTGCTTTTAACATCCACGCTTCCACCTTTGAGCTGCAGGCTGGGAATACACACATTTTCTAGAGCCAGAGAATTTGTAATGATCAGAAATAATAGTTGTACCTCACAAATTCTTATTGATCCATACTTGCTTTGATACCACTAATATTAAATGAGCAAGATTAAACCAAAAACAACAGAGTAATGTATTGTTTATTCAAATCATCCGAGATACAATTACACTTGTAAGCACTCCATATATATAGGAGTCTTCTCATAACAAACTCTCTAACAACATTTGTATGCATATACAACCATACACTTGTATGGTTTTAACCACTCACCAATATAATAATAAAACAAACTATTTGTTTTATTATTTAACTTACTTACCACATACTAACCACCACTAACAATTACATTTTACATTTACCCATTTACCAATAGTAAACATGAATACCTATGTTATGCACTAAACTAAGGATATTCCTAACATTTCCCCCTTATTGTGAACATGGGGAAAACCTCCATACTACACTTTTTGATTTCATGATCATTTGATTTTCTTTTGGATTATCACAAACCACAAGTTGGTTTTCTATCAGTTAAGCAAAAACTGGTAGTGATGTGGTTTTCCATTAGCTGACCACAAACCACAATGGGGTGAAGGTTTTCAAATGGTTTACCTCTGACCATATTGTGATGTGTCGGTGCATCCTCCAGGACCTCATCATATCTTCACCTTTAGAAGATGCTGCTTGAAATCCATAATAGTGTAAAAATAACAATCCACACATAAAAATTGAAGCATTCTGTCATTTCCATCCACAATCTGAATTTTCCATAACACATTTATTCTAAAAACACCGCACTAAAATAAACATGCACTCACACATGTCACCATATCGTGTAATGACCACCATCGTTGGTAGATGATGAGAGGACATTGTTTTTCCTCCATCCTCGTGTGCCTCCATCCTCCAGTAAAATAATTCTTAATACAATAAGTCTTCAGATACGTATCCATATTCTTTTGGTTGAGTTTCTCTTCTCCCGATGATTCTTCATCTTGCTGCTATATTGGCTTCATTGCCAATTTTCCACTTAGCACATATCAAGCCACGAGCTTTGCGAGAATGAAGAAGTATGTCCCTTCTTTTTGTAGCGGTAACATTCAAATTCTCCTTCATTTTTGGAAAATTTATTATACTTCTTTCTCTCTTTGTATAGAGCTTTTTCTTCATCTGTGTCTTCTTTGGTTCTCTTTTCTTCAGCTAGGAGAGCTAAAATCATGTCCTCTAGAGTTTTAGAAGACATTTGACCAAGTGTAAACACTACATTACTGTACTTGGTAGGAAAACTATTCAGTAATATGGCTTTTGAATCTTCATCATAAACAAGAGCACTAATTTCTAATAATTGTCTAGTGAGATATCTGAAATCATTAATATGACTAGACATGGTGACTCCGTAATCCATTTTGAATCTAAACAATTGAAGTTTTAAAGAAAAATTTACATTGACCGCTTTTGTACCAAATAGTTTATTTATATTATCCCACATTTCCTTTGATGATTTCTCAAGATCAACATAGTGCAATTCAGTATCTGAAAGAGCTAAGCCTATAATGGTTTTAGCTTTATCATCTCTTATTTGCCATTCTAATGCTTTTGCTCCATCTAATGGTAAATTTTCTTGCCCATTTACAATCCTCCACAAATTCTTATTCATGAGTTGCATTTGAATTTTCACTTTCCATGTATGAAAGTTAATTCCATTGAATTTATCTACCAAAATTACCAGTGTATCCATTGATCAGAAAAAATAACAGAGAACTTATCGATATTCAAATCATGTAGATCAATACCTTGGCAAATAGAATACGAAACAATAGACACATGTGAGTCATCGTTAATGATTTACATTTTTAAACGTGCAACCAAAAATTGGATTTTTCTAATTTTTTGAGAACATGATTAGAATATAAATAAAAAACACAAAAATTTCCTACAATTTGGAATCTGGGTTTTTGTGGAATATGCAATTTAATAGTCATATTTTTAAATAAAGAAACAAGAAACCTTTTATTGCAATTTGAACGTTGCTTTTAACATCCAGGCTTCCACCGAGCTGCGAGAGTTGGGTAGACACACATTTTCCGAGCAAGAGAATTTATATGATTAGAAATAATTGTTGTACCTCACAAATTCTTATTGAGCCAGGACTGCTTTGATACCACTGATATTAAATGAGAAAGATTAAACCAAAAACACCAGAGTAATATATTGTTTATTCAAATCATTTGGGATACAATTACAATGGAAGCACTCCATATATATAGGAGTCTTCTCATAACAAACTCTCCAACAACATTTGTATGCATATACAACCATACACCCGTATGGTTTTAACCACTCACCAATATAATAATAAAACAAACTATTTGTTTTATTATTTAACTTACTAACTTACCACATACTAATCACCACTAACAATTACATTTTACATTTACCCAATTACCAATAGTAAATATGAATACCTATGTTATGCACTAAACTAAGGACATTCCTAACATTCCCCCCTTAGTGTGAACATGGGGAAAACCTCCATACTACTGCACTCGATTTCATGATCATTTGATTTTCTTTTGGATTATCACAAACCACAAGTTGGTTTTCTATCGGTTAACCAAAAGCGCGAGTGATGTGGTGGTTGACCACAAACCACAATGGGGTGAAGGTTTTCAAATGGTTTACCTACAACCATATCACGATGTGTTAGTGCATCCTCCGACCCTCATCATATCTTCACTTTTAGGAGATTACTTGGAATCCATAATAGTGTAAAAATAACAATCCACTCATACAAGCTGAAGCATTGTGTCATTTCCCTCCACAATTTGAAGTTTCCATAACACATTTATTCTAAAAACACTTTGCTCTAAAACAAACACACACTCACACATGTCACCATATCAATGTGCAGCCCGTTGTTGGTGACTAAAGAGAGGCGTTGTTTTTCCTCCATTTTCCTCCATCCTCGGTAAAATACTTCTTAATAAAATAATTCTTGAGACACGTATCCATATTCTTCTAGTTCATGTTCCTCTTCTCTTGATGATTCTTCATCTGCTGCTATATTGGATTCATTGCCAATTTTTCCACTTAGCACATATCAAACCACGAGCTTTGCGAGAATGAAGAAGTATGTCCCTTCTTTTTGTGATAACATTCAAATTCTCCTTCATTTTTGGAAAATTTATTATACTTCTTTCTACTGTATAGAGCTTTTTCTTCATCTGTGTCTTCTTTGGTTCTCTTTTCTTCAGCTAGGAGAGCTAAAATCATGTCCTCTAGAGTTTTAGAAGACATTTGACCAAGTGTAAACACTACATTCTTGTACTTGGTAGGAAAACTATTGATAATATGGCTTTTGAATCTTCATCATAAACAAGAGCACTAATTTCTAATAATTGTCTAGTGAGATATCTGAAATCATTAATATGACTAGACATGGTGACTCCGTAATCCATTTTGAATCTAAACAACTGAAGTTTTAAAGGAAAATTTGCATTAACTACTTTTGTACCAAATAGTTTATTTATATTATCCCACATTTCCTTTGATGATTTCTCAAGATCAACATAGTGTAATTCAGTATCTGAAAGAGCTAAGCCTATAATGGCTTTGGCTTTATCATCTCTTGTTTTCCATTCTAATGCTTTTGTTGCATCTAATGGTAATTGTTCTTGCCCATTTACAATCCTCCACAAATTCTTATTCATGAGTTACATTTGAATTTTCACTTTCCATGTTATGAAAGTTAATTCCATTGAATTTATCTACCAAAACAGAAAAAATAGCGAGAGAACTTATCGATATTCAAATCATGTAGATCAATACCTTGGCAAATAGAATACACGAAACAATGGACCTATAAGTCGTCGTTAATTATTTACATTTTTCTGTGCAACCAAAAATTGGATTTTTCTAATTTTTTTAAAGAACGTGATCAGAATATAAATAAAAAAGCACAAAAAATTTCCTATGATTTGGAATCTAGGTTTTTCTGGAATATGAAATATAATATTCATATTTTTAAAGCAAAAAATAAGAAACCTTTCATTGCAATTTGAATGTTGTTTTTAACATCCATGCTTCCACTGAGCTACAGGTTGGGCAGACACACATTTTCTAGAGCAAGAGAATTCATATGATCAGAAATAATTGTTGTACCTCACAAATTCTTATTGAGCCATACATGCTCTGATACCACTGATATTAAATGAGCAAGATTAAACCAAAAACACCGAGTAATATATTGTTTATTCAAATCATCCGGGATACAATTACAATGGAATCACTCCATATATATAGGAGTATTCTTATAACAAACTATCCAACAAATTTTTATGCATATACAA
The DNA here is from genome assembly GCA_018340775.1 of Taxus wallichiana var. yunnanensis. Taxonomy (NCBI): domain Eukaryota; kingdom Viridiplantae; phylum Streptophyta; class Pinopsida; order Cupressales; family Taxaceae; genus Taxus; species Taxus wallichiana. Next base: position 985,464,695 of record CM031237.1, on the reverse strand, counting down.
CCATACACCCGTATGGATTTAACCACTCACCAATATAATAATAAAACAAACTATTTAACTTACTAACTTACCACATACTAACCACCACCAACAATTACATTTTACATTTACCCATTTACAACAGTGTAAACATGAATACCTATGTTATGCACTAAACTAAGGATATTCCTAACATAATTTCATTTAAAACCAGTGTTCTTTTTATGAAATTATTAATTAGAGAATGTTATTTTTAAGATTTAGTACTATCATGCTCGGTTCGTATGGCTGAATATGCTAAAAATTTTACAGATGGACTTCGTGAAAGATGAAAGAAAGAAGACATAAAAAGTTACCTTTATTCATTTGGTGAAGAAAGATGAATTTATTAATTGATTATTGGTGATTTCATTAATGATGTATTTCCGTATAGAAATGGAAAAAGTCTCGTGTCGTTTATTGGAAATTGTTTTGAAAGAAAGATTTTGATCAATTGTTATGATCATGATTTGATACCTATTTATAGAAAGAAATAAAGTTGTTTAATTTGTTATAACATCTTGATTGGAAAGAATTGTTTTGGAAATGATGAAATTATTTGTTCTACATTCCTTTAAGTATGGAGTTTTTGCATGAAATCTACTATTATAAACAAGCCAATTTATAAGGCAACTAAAGTGCTATTTGACTTATATGATTGGTACTATTATTAAGGTATAATGTATGTTTGGTTTGCATGTAGTAGAGGACTTAAGTATTGGTTAAAAGAATGTTGTATACTTGAGGGGAGAATTAAACTAATATTTGATGGCTATCTATGTATCTTACGAATTGTGCCATGTGACTATTTGGATTAAGTGCATCTAGCAAAGATGAATAAGTTATTAACGAATGTCTATTTATGTAACTTATGAATTATACTAAGTGACTATGACTATTTGAACTATGGTTATCTAGTGTATATAAATATGATTTGCTTCATAAATAAAGGTGACTTATGATTATGACTGCTAATAAAGATAGGCAGTTGATATGAACTTAAGAATTGTACACAATATATGAATAGAGGATTTTCTCCCAATATAACTGATTTATATTTGGAAGGCTATTATATCTAAGTTCATAACTAATATGTAAGTGAATGGATGACTTAAGTTTCCTAAGGATAAGTTAAGTATATATTTTCTATAATTAAGATACCTAGTCTTAATAAGCTATGAAAATTAAATTCATTCCTATTACATTTTAATTATGTTTGTATTGTTGTCCTACTATGAATATACCTTATCAAGAAGGTTACTAAATTATACCTTATCATGGTATGAAGATGGGATAATACATTATGTAGATTTAAATCTGTAACCTATAATTAAACAGGGCATTATGAGCTATCTCTAACTAAGTAAAACTGAAATTGAAAAACTCTTGTTAGACCCTTAGGTGTGATTCATTTGTGGTGAAAGTATCATGAGACCTAGGGTAACCTATCATGATTTAATTAATACTTTGAAACATTAAGATACAATGTTCCAATTTAGGACCCTTAGTGGGTCAACTCACTATGGAAATTACGAACATATCCATTTAATGATTTGTAGCTGCTATTTGGATAGTGCTTCTTAGCAATTATCTTGAGTTTCCTCATTAAAGAGACCCTGAATTATGATATGGTATTGCATTAAGTACAAGCTTAGTTAGAGTTATAAGGGAGGATTGAACCTCACGGATACATACCCCGATTCCGACTTATGATGGCTATGGGAAGGTAAGTGGTCTAGTAATGATTCAAATCATTATGGAGATACTTACTTTCTCATAGGCATCGTAGGATGACATAGAGTTATGTCTTCTTGCAGAATAATCCATATTTGTACCTTGTACAAGACTTATAACTGTTTATAGCACCATTATTGAATGCATATCAAAATAAATGAATAAATGATTATGTGAGATGAAAATTTCCCAATGGCAAGTGTGTTATCATGGAACCGAGCATGGCATAGATGTCTCTGAAACTTTTATCAAAGTAGTGTAACTACTGATTACACTGTCGTGATTTTAACAAGATCTAAGATGAGAGATGCCTAGTGGGATTCCATGTTAGAACCCAGGTAGACACTTAGAGATATTCACTTAATTATCATTTCTTGATTAAAGAAAAACCAAATGATACACTTGTTGTATTGTCTTACAAAGAGAATTGAGGGGGATCAAGTAGGATCTGTATACTCTCATGCAGATGCACATAGTTTATGACAATTATAAGAAATGGATTGCATTAAGGTTTATGTTGGATTTAAATATATGGGTATTTAGATCATGAAGCATAAAGTTATTTTTAAAAAATCCCTAGATGTGAAGTGACAAAAGTGGTTGTTACACCTTACACATAGGTGTTTTCTTCGTAGTCACACTCAAAAAGGGGTTCATCTTCACTTCCTTCTTCCTCCTCATTGACAAGGGCTGTCCTTTTGCATTATTGTTTGTGCCATAGTATTCTTCCTTGTAGGATCTTTTGGGATAGTCAAGTCATCATCCATGTATCTTCCATAAAATCTTCTTATATTTGGATATATATAATTTTTTTCCATTTTGCCACATTAACAATTGCCAAGGTAGTAGATTTGGACATATTGATATCATCGATATCAATGTTTCTTCATATGCACTCTTCTTGGGATAAACAAGTGTCTTGTGCAGTATGTGGTATTCATAATCTATTTTATCCACACTAAGCCTTAGTTTGTGTACCTCGGAGAATATGTTCACTGCAGTCTAAAATTAGTGCGTTATGAATGAAAATGGAAGTTTGTATCGAGGACTTTTGGATCCATCCTTCAAGTTAAAATAACCAATATAGAAGCATTGATAGACCAAGAGTTCTACCTTTTCTTATAATTACACAGGTAGTTCACTTAGAATGTGACATTATGCCTTGAATGTATCACGAAACATCTTATACTATCTATCTCCTCTAGCCTTATATGTAAGAGTGATGGTTTAAAAGGTGTAGCAGAAAACCTTTCGTAGGGCATATTCTTTCCTTGGTGAACTCCCATAGTTTTTCATTCAGCCCATCCAACACCCCAATTTTAGAAAACACAATGAGTAGGAGGAAATTACTGAAGGTATTTTTTCCCTATATGCGTGTTTCTTCAATGATATCCTCTGCTATAAAACCGACAAGGTTGTAGACTTTGCCATCAAAAATTTATTCACGACATGGAGCCCTTGTTTGTTTACTTGCCCCATCTTTCATGTCCATTTAACTTGGTTAACAACTACATGGCTATTTTGATAACTGAATTATAGAGTTTCACAACATCCATTATGTGTCATCCTTGTTGATAGTTCAATACCTTGGCGGTTTCCTTTACTTTGTTATCATCTTCCAAGTCTATTGGAAGTTCTATTCCTATGCTCCAAAGGATAGTAAATATCATAATCAATGGTGTGGTCAAGTTCATCCTCCTCCTAGAAAAATAAAAGAAATATTCATGGATGTGTAATATAATTCATTGATATAGCTTCTCGGGATTTCCAAAATAGGGTAGTACATATAACTAGAGAACTCACGCGTTCTTTAGAATGTGATGCCCCTTGTTGTCATAAATAGTATTATCATCGCATTCCTTTCCCCATCTTTGAAAAATATCCACCTTTATATTTCACATGTTCAAGTTTAAATGGTGGTTGTAATCGTTGACTTTCATTTTACGCACATGATAAACCTAATCTTTCCCCATCAACACTCCATTAGGTTACTACATCTTGAATACCATTCTTCTTGTATATCTTCTACCATGGGCTATTTCTTGCCCTTTCCTTTTCCTTTCCCCTTAGGTGATGTGGTTATTGATTTCTTAGGTGTCATTTACTGTGTGTAAATTCAAACTTTGAGATTATGAAATTGTTATGCCTTAAGTGTCGTAAGTTTTTGCTTCAAATCATTCGTGTGAGATACTCTTCTCACTTGGTTCACTTATCTCAATTTTGTGCCCTAACTTGTAAACCCTAACAAGAAAACTCACAAATTATGTAAACAAGCTTCCATGTTGCCGCACACTTCAAACTTTCTTCCAAAAATCTATTTTACTTAGTTATTTCCTTATTGTGATCTATTTTAATCGATTTCCAAACTCTATACTCAATTTCACAAGAGTTTACATGAATTATCTCTTGAAAACATGCAAGTTCTTCATAGGGTAAGGTAAAAATGAATTTACCTTGATGCCCCTTTTGGTTTTTTTACTTTTTCCACATTAAATGGTCACCACCTACCATTGTATAATAGCTTTAAATCCACTTTTTCTATTACTTCTTTCCATGTGCTATAGTTGTAACCTTCCAAAGTGTGCTTAATACTTTCCGGGCTTTAGACCTCCTCATGAGTGCTCTCTCTGTCTTGAGGTACATAAACCTCTGCACCATATATCAAGTAGCTTAACATACCATTGCCTACCTCACGTTACATTACGTGATCATTATCTATATGTGGTTTTCATCCTGGGAAATTCCCTTATGAGCACCATCATCCTTAGCACTGTAGCACCTTTTCATTCGGCATCACTCTTTTAGAGAACATCCTCAAATGTACCAACCTATATATTAATCTTGACACCAATAATTCTCTCTTTTATGCACTTACGCTTGGTTTACCCCATACTAAAATTATGCACGGTCCTCTATGTATGAACTCAATATATAGTAATCATATTTCTACACACAACATTTCTTATTACTACGGATCAAGGAAACATAAACAATAAAGCAATGTAACAACTAGAAATAAAAACATGAAAGGTAAATCTAATCTAGCTGGCAATGATTCCTTATTACAAACAACAAGAAGCTTTATTTATAGTTGGGATTTAACCTAATCCCATTGAAGTAATCCGGAAACATGGTGATGTCTAGCACTTGTAATTGACACACATCTGATTCAAGTATATTGGTTACTACAAAAGGTCCTAACCAATGCACCTTTAAATTTCTTGGGTAGTGCGTAAAATTAGAGTCATAGAGAAGGATCATATTTCCAACTTCAAATGACTTGTTCTTAACGTTCCTATCATGCCGGGCCTTATGTCTTGCCTTCTCATCCTTCTATCTCCAACACATGATAAAAATCCACTCATTTAATTGCATTAGTTTTTCAATGCGCTCTTTCATAGCTTGTTCATTATCTAGTCCACCTATGCATGCAATACGGGGATGGTAACATGAGTTCAAATGGTAACACTACTTCTGCACTAAACACCAATTGAAAAGGTATGGCCTATTCAACCTTTTATAAGTGGTCATGTAAGCCCAAATTATAGTGGATACTTTATCATCCCAATATTTCCTTCCAACATCATATATATTTTTCAAGGTTTTCCCAAAATCTTGTTGAAAGCTTCTGTAGTGTTGTTAGCTTGTGGGTGATAAGGAGTAGTCTTATGGTGTGCCACCATAAACTCTGCCAATAAAATTCTAATTGTATCATTAAGGAAATGAGTTCCTCTATCACTTTTTAAGCTCAATGGACATCCATACTTGTAAATAATGTTTTCCCATAAAAATATTGCTATTGTAGCCATTGTGAAATCCTTTGTAGGTGTTTCCTCTATCTACCTTATCAGATAATATATACAAGTGATAATGTAGCACACACCATTCCTAAACATGGGTGGTGCGATAAGTCCTATAAATCTAATAGACCACTTTCAAAAGTATCGCAACTTCACAATACACTACAATGACATCTCATCTCTATGTCTAGGATTTTTAAGGTGTTGAAAATGATCACATGCCTTAACATATTTGTTAATGTCTTTGTACAATATCTCCCACAAAAGTCTATTAATTAGAATCTTAAGTATAGTAGAATCACTTTCATAATGTCCTCCATTGATTCTACCATAAGCCTTTGCCATAATGGTATCACCCTCATGTTTACAGCACACTGATGATGCAAAAATTCATCATGGCCTAACTTGTACAAATCTCCTCAATCATCGATAAGGTGCCACATGTATAACAAGCTGATTTTTCTCCAATGTATTCATTCCTTCAAACACCGATCTAGTGCACAAAAACATGGCTATATCCTCCAAATTTGTGGGCGCACATTTTAGCTGAAAATTTATGCATCGACATAGTTTCTTTAATTCTTAGTGTGTCCTTGCCAAAATTGAGTTGTGATAAATGATTGGGTATTGAATTTATCTTTCCATGCTTGAAAAAAACTATGAATTCAAATTTTTGAAACAAAAGTATCCATCTACATATGTTCCCTTGCAAAACAAGCTTGTTGAATAACTATTTCAATGCCATATGATCGTATCCAAGATAAACAGGGGTTTCCACCAAGTATTATCGAACTTTTGCAACACTTACATCATAGAAAATTCCTTATGCTCGGTGGTTGTGTAATTATCCTCTGTAGGTTTCAAATTCCTTATTACAAATAAAATAGGATGATCCACAATTTCTTCCCCATGTTGTGCCAAATATGGGCCTATGGTTGTACCAAAGGCATTAACATGAACATAAAAGGTACGGTCCATGAAGGAAATCACAAAATGGGTTCGAGTAGTAAGCCTCTCCTCCAAATTCTCAAATGCTTATTGTTGCACGTCACCCCAATGAAACTTTCCTTTAGCCTTCAATAATTCCTCTAGTGGCATGGATATATTTGCATAACTTTTAATAAATTTCCTATAATTACTTGTATGTCCCGGGGAATCGGAATATTTCACTTTGGTTAGTAAGTTCTTCTAAGCCCACATCATCACAGCTATCTTGGCTAAGTCCAACAATAATCCTTCCTTGCAAATTATGTGCCCAAGTAGAGTTCAAAAGGTATAACAAACATACACTTTTTAGTATTAAGAGATGCTCAGCTATACATACCTATCAAACATAAGCATCAAATTATCACAATGATATTTTACTTAGCCATACAACATCTAATCATCCAAATACACTGAAATAACTTATGAATAAAACCTTGAAAGACCTACACAACAATGTCGAGAACACGATGGTGCATTTTTCAATCCAAAGGGCATAATTGTGTATGTAAAACTTCCCCACTCAATGGCAAAGGTTTTCTTCTCTTGATATTTTTCTCTATATGCACTTGGTGATGACCTAAAAACACATCGTAAATGAATATATCTCGCACCCAACAACTCCTTCAAGGATTTATTCTATGAATGGGGTGGGAAAAGGATCAATTACACATGCAGCATTGAGTTCTATATAATTGAAACAAATACGCATCCTCTCGATCCTTCTTAATGCTTATAACCATGGGGCTAAGCCATTCATGTTCCTCAATTAGATCAATGATTCAACACTTGATCATTTTATCAATTTATTCCTTAACCTTTACACATAGGTGTAGACACCGAAATCATTTGTAATCACCTTGGTCCCCTCTTTGCAGCCCTATAATCACTTCGTCATCCTCAACACCTTAGCACATACCTCCTGCAGCCCACACATTTTAGTTTAGTTACTTTAATTAAATTAATGACATTTATCTCCATACATATTAATTTAATTATTTTAATTAAGTTAATGACCTTTTACCCACACACATATTAATTTAATTATTTACATTAAATTAATTCACCACCCTCACACACCTATTTAATAAAATTTCCTTTATTAAATACACCTCACCTAACCACCCCCATCATTTGACCCATTAACCTAAACCCTAAACCAATGTCCTAAATAAAACCTAACATTACACCCATCCCCTCAACTCACATTTAAAAGCCTCCTAAGGTCGGTTTTCATCTCGAGAAAGGAAGAGACCCTTATCAAATGGCGGAACAACTTCCTAGGCAACTTTTGAACAACCCGAGATATCTCACCAAAACTGACGTCAGTTTACCCTAAACCGATGTCAGTTTCCCCTAAACCGATCTGGTTCTACTAGAATGGAACAAATGGCCTATTTAGACCCATCTACAGCTTTGTAATACGGGTTGTTGATTGTTGGTTTTGTGAGAAAACTTCTGATCTCGAATTCCATCTCTTTAGACGCGACAATGAATGAAGATTGATTTGTGATCAACAAAGGCAACTAAATACTGCTGGCACAATAGTGAGGCTTTCTTCCCAGCATCCTCTAGCACAGAAACTTCTTCATTATTCTTCAGACCTGTACCTCACAGAAGAGTAAGTATCCTCCTTCCATATGTTTCATTTTCTTATCATCAGTTGTAGTCTTTGTGGTAAAAGGAGCCTTAGTCTTTTACCCTCTCTGTCCATTCCCTCTCTCCGGTTGCAGCCACCTTCCATACCCACTCATCCTAATACTTGGCCCAATTGCCCATTTTGACCTCCTCAGTAATCTTAGACCTTCACAACATATCTACACCCCCTCTGTGATCAATTCCCATCTACTACCCACTCCACTTTCGCCCCAAAACTCCAAAAACCCAGACTGTGTGACTCCACCAGCCCCGACTTAACGTTGTCGGTTCATCTGGCTATCGCGATTCTGATAAAACCGTCATCGGCTCCATCAAACCATGGTCGAGTCTCTGTGTCACTGATCTCTGCCAAAATAACAACTTGTTTCTGACATATACCTATTTGAACACCTATTTGACCTTCATATCTGTATCTAACCTAGCCTGTTAGCTCAGATTCACCTATAACCAACCTACTTGACCTCTGGATGCGCTACAGCCTAGCATGTTAGATTAGATCTAGCCTATTGTGTTTGTATGAGATGCCTAAATCATATTAAACTACAGTAGGACAATATTTACTTTATTTTAGCATTGAATTGTTTTAAACAGTGGACTGACAGCCATCTAGGAAGTATCGCACTTCTAGGATCTAGCACATGCTAGGCAATCCACTGCATATATTGTTTAACTCTCTTTAGTGGTCTTGTTTTGGTTATTATATAGGTAGTTCCTCTTAGCCAAAAGGAAGGCCTCACAATCACTTTGATTTAGAATTTAGATACGCACGCATATGACCTTCAACCATCTCAAACCAAGTATTCCTCTTACCACCTTTACCTTATCTATTTCATCAAGTACTTCTTAGAAAACTAAGAAATTAGGTGAAACATTTTGGCACGCCCAGTGGGACCCATTCGGGGTTCCTTGCATATTTCTTCATTCCTAGGTGAATAATTGTGTGTGTTTGTTTCCCTTCTAATAACATTCACATTAATACCTTCTCCTTGGTAACATTCTCTTCTTTCTATTTTCTCCAAAAGACACATTTTTTTATGTATTTAAAATGAACCTTCTTATTCTTATTTTCTGCATTTTAGTGAAAGAGCATACCTCTTCATGTTCATCTCTGCTTTGTCACCAAATATCATACTTTCAATTTGGGTTTAAAACAAGTGCACTGCTATGATCTGATTTAACTCATTAGCTCACATTAATTGAGGGCAACCTATACACTTTGGAAGTCATGACCGGTGATGGTTAACAAACGAATCATAGAAAATCACTTCTATCCTTTTCTCTTTCTCTGAGTCTTACCAAACCACACAAAAATTCAAAATACATGTATTCTTAAACAACATCCTACCTAGAAGAAGCTGTAGGTGATCACATGATCATAGTACAGTGGGCACCCAACTCACTACTCTGTCAAGTCATACTTCAGAGTGAAGCCTACCCCGCCATAACATTCCTGAAACCTCACCCTTTAGAATTATTTCTTCGTAGGAAGCCTTCCTCACCAAGAAATTCTATTGTTTTGTTCATAACAGTCAGTCCATACAAATAGCATAAGTTGAACAAACATAATAGAATAGGCACTCTAGGAACGTTCTTTCTTAGTGTTCTGCTTGATTTGTGTTTTGAGGTGAGAGCTTTCGATCATTATTTTTGTCTTTCCTTGCACACTCCTAATCATAGTCGGTGTATTCTGACTTCGTCTGAGTGTGCCTAGACCACATCTACATCATTCTTAGGCTTCTGGGTTTGATTCAACACCAGATTTTAAATTACAACCACTTTTCTTATTCTCTATTTCAATTTCACAAGTAACTGACTATGGTTATCTTGAACTAAGCATAGGTTTAACCCAATCGACGTTGGTGCAAGTCTTCTTGGATACCTATCCAAAAGACACCTATTTCACTTTCTAAGCTGTAAAAGGATCCTATCACCTTTCATATTGTTGTTACTTCAATCACAGTTACCTTACATCTCATCCTATGTGAAAATTGTCACTCTGGGACTATCATTTAATAGTGTTGGATTTTCACGATGAATCGAAACCAGTTAAGCCTCAACTTAGGCATCAATTTCCGAATGGATTCGGTCACCCTATTCTGCTTTTATAGCTCACCAGCCAACCTAATTCACTTACCGTTGATGGTTTTCCTAGTTTTGTTGTGTTCTGTGCCATTCAGACATAATACAGTCTTGCCAAATCAGTTCCTATCCACATGGTGCTAACCCGTAGTCAAGCAAGTGCCCTTGTATTTCACACTAGTCAACTACCACTCCCACCTATCCCTTCATCACCTAGTCCTTCACCACCTTCCATCTCATCATCCATGGATCCCAATCAACCTATCACCATTCCTATAGGTGACACGGAGTTCACACGACTCTTGGATCATAATCCCACTGCTTTGAGCCACTACCTCACCCATGCCTCCACTCGAGATGCCTTGGGTCAATTGATCTATGGCATGCCCGTATCCTTATCTCCATCCCTAATGATCGTTTCCACCTTGGCTCCACCTCCTACCACGGTGACCTCACCTGTTTTATCCCCAGTTGTGTCATAGCTAGGTCCCACGCCAGCTTTGACCGCCACATCTGCCACCTCTATTACACCCACAGTCTCCACCATACCTTCATCCACCACCCAAAACATAGCATCATCCACACCTGTTGTCTCATATATACCAGTCACAACGCTACCACCCTTTGTGTCGGTAACCTCTACCCCATTTCAAAATGTTGTCCTTTCTATTCCCCAATCTCTACCTCCCATCTCTACTAGGGTCACTACAAGTGTCCCACCCTCACATACCTACTACCAGCCACCTCCTATTTCATCGGTCATTCAGTCTGGATATATACCCTCTATGTCTGTCTCTCAATTCCCACCTCCTTATTTGACACCACCATATTCGGCATGTCGTATTCTTCATATGTCCCACAACAACCTCCTTTCACTCCCGGGGGTACCCAATCTTCACAACCTAACAATGAATTTATCAAGTTAATGATGGATAAGATGCAGACATTAGAAGCATCACAAAGCACTCGTAATTCTCTCACCTATGATGAGATTTGTAATGAGCCTATTCACCCATCCATTCCCATTCACCCATATCTCATACACTAGGAGATGCCTAAGTTTAACCACTTTAACAGTAAGGAAGACCCACAATAGCATTTGCAATCTTTCAAACATGGGTGTTACTTAATTTCCCATGATGATGCTTTGCTTTTGTGAACCTTTCTTGTGTCCCTAACTAGTCTAGCATTGGAGTGGTATTGTGGATTACCTAGACATTCCATCTTCTCATTCAACCAAATAGCCCAATCCTTCTTGGATCATTATTTGATTAACGTCGTTAAGAAGGTTACCATGACCGATATTTATTCCATGTGTCAATATGATGATGAATCTATCAAAGATTTTGTCACTTGTTGGCGTAACCTAACCAACTCACTTTCCAATTACTGCAAACTAAACTCATAGAGCTCTTCACACGAGCCTGTGCTAGACCTATCTCAACTACCTTACAAGTGCAAACCTTCTACACATTTGATGAGGCTTTCACCATGGAACGTAAACTTAAAATTCATGCCATCAAAGAGAAGAAGATACAATTACGAAACAAGAACTCCTCATTTAAATCACACGATACTTCCTCTTCCTTGAAACCTCAGATGAGTTATTCCAAAGCCAAGGGAACTGCCAACACGGTGGTACTTAAGGCTGGCCCTACCCATCCATCCAATCATGCTAAACCTTCATCCAATCTATCACCGGTCCAAGCCTTCCAATTCAAACAAGAACAAAAGAAATACACCTCAATTGGGGAACCATATTCATCTGTTTTAGAAAAGCTTATTAAATCTAATGCCATCACCCTTCCTCTTATCAAACCACATATTGGTTTTGATCCCTCTCGCCCCATACTAGGTTTGTACAAGGAAAATGACTATTGTAACTATCACCATGTAAATGGTCACAGTGATGAACAATTGTATCACCTTTAAAAACATTGTTCAGGGAATGCTCAAGAGTGGCAAGTTAGTCTGGATAACCCTAATGCACTGCCAATCAAGGCCATATATTCAAGAAACCATTCCCTAACCATTCCCCATCTAATGATCAAACTGGTGATGCCTCACACAATGAAAGTAATACACGTGAGGTACATGTTATCTTCTTGACTTACACACTGTTTCCCAAATATCTCCTATCCCCTCTATCGAGGAAATCCTAGCCGAAATCCTCTACCCATAGAGGAAAGCCCTTCACCTCCCTGTACACCTGCGGAGGAGTCTCTCGTTAGCACCGATATCATTTCCCCTTCATCTTCCCTACCCAGTGAACCGCTACCAATTGTACCTCCTCCACCCACAGAGGATTACCCATCATCTTCTCCACATATTCAGGATCCAATAGATTTGTTGTTCTTTGCTTGGTGACCATTCTCTGTCAGCTACCCAAGATCATACAGACCTACTTTCGACTCTCTTACCTACAGAGGCTGAAGCCAATGAATTCCCTATTTCTCAGACACATTTCATGGGAATACCCACTCGCTCCACATCTGCCTCATCTACCATAGTGCCATTCTCATGTTTGGCTGATCACCTAGATTATGTTGATAGGGCTTCACTTTGGGGGTGTCTCTTACTCTGGTCTCAACCCAAATGCAATCATCTTCCACTGATACCTCTACCATTTATCCAAATAAGTTTCAACAACCCAAACCGCACATGAACATAACTCTCAATACATCTTCTACTGCATCATCCTCATCTATACCCACCTCTCCACCTACTAGCCGACGTGTTTCAACACCATCTCTTGTATCTAAACCCACTAGTGTTCTAGGGGTCACACCCACATCAAACCTTGCACATCTGCCTTTGTCGGGATACACTTGACCACATCTTCCCATATACCTATGGAACCAATCCCTCAACCTAAATGAAAAACCCAACCTTCTAATCCACATGCACTGACCTCACCAACTACACCTTTATCACCTTCACCCTTACCATCCATCTTAGGACCTCACCCTCTACCTTAACAAAATCTACTCTCTCGTGGGAAAACCTAAAATTCCTTGACCCCTTTACCATAGTCTCTGACTCTACCTAAGGCGAACCTTGCGTCCTTCATCACCATCTATAACTTATTTTCGACCTATACCACGATTAACTTCTATACCTCCTTCACTACCCATGAAATTTTCTTCCACCTCACCTGTACCTCCCTCTCGACCTCAACCAACACCTACCACTACACCTCAGTTGTCCCCTTGGGTCACTCGTCCTCTCCCACCATCTACCTTTCCATCTACATCACATGCTCCCCTACCTCTACTTAAGAAAAGACACCGACAATCGAAAAAATCATTAATTTCCAAAGAGGTGGTTAAACCTACCCCTCTTTCTATTACCACACCTACACCAAAGAAAGTACAACCCAAATCCAAGACTACATCACCTCAACTACCACCACAACTACCCAATCTTCCAACCAAACCTACTTTCACTTTGCATTGTGATCCATTGGTAGGATCATATGCCACCATCTTGGCTAACCTCCTGGAAAGCTCTACTATCACCCTCCCTCCTCTTAGACCTTATGACCCTCTTAAACCTAAGCCAGAAGGGTTTGATGATACTAAAATTTGTGCTTACCATCATGTGCCAGGACATGATGTTGAGAACTATAAGGGTCTAAAGGCTTCCTCATTCAATTATGTCCTTCTGACCCCAATTTTGATGAAGATGACCTCTTGGATGATGGACCTATTTCACCCTCACCACCTTCTTCACATCTTCCTCCTACACCTATACCACAACCTCCACCCTCACAACTCCTAGAGCCACCCCCAAAATTTGAAATTAACATGGTTTGCATCAAAGAACTTGCCACACCACCACCTAAATGTCATTACACCCAACTCACCTCATAGGGTTTTCTCCTCCATTAGGTTTTTTCCCGTCATGTCATTACACCACTTACCCTACACCTTCTCCATTTTCCAACTTCCCTCAAATCAACATGGTACATGTCATTACATGTGCATAGAGGGGAAAGAAAGGTGGTGAACCACCAACCAACCCTATACCCAACATGCCATCTGCACCCATACCTAAAATAACTATATGCGCCCCACATACCCCATTTCTAATGGCATCACACATCGCACCATGCTCAAAAACTACACCAATCTCCCCTCAAAATGTCCTTATACAATCTCATCCAAACCTGAGTCACATCATCAAGCTCTTATGGAGGTCCTTCAATCTATTGAGGTTTTACCTAATGACCCCACACCTGTAGCATCAATTATCACACCTCATCATGTCGCTTCTCTTACCAAATTTCCATCTACCTCATCACCTCCACTTGTTCACCAAGTTGCTATCCTTAGTTTCTTAGATGACGAAATTGTCCCCCACCAAACTGATGACCCAGATCGACACTTTTCATCTCCATCCATATCGATAATATACGTGTCTAACGTGTTATGATCGATGGGGGTGCTAGCATTAACATCATCTCCTCTCATGCATTCAAACAAATGTGCATACCTAACAACTACATGCATAAACATCTAGTCATGTTGCATTCATTCAATGACGCTATTACCTCTACACTCGGCACTATCATCCTCCACATTCGTGTGGGTCCCCGTACTATTCCCAAGTTGTTCTATGTGTTGGAAGGGGAGTTTCAATACAATTTGTTGCTCGGTAGACCCTGGATTCGTGCCATGGGTTGTGTTCCTTCTACTTTGCACCGATGTGTAAAGTTTGAACATGAAGGATGTTCCTATACCATTCCAGCTGACCCATCACCTTTCAAAACCTACAACATGCTTTACCGGCCCAATGATGTCCTTGTACTTGTTAAGGCATCTACCTCCCTACCTACATCTTCTTCACACACGACCCCATCCACCAGTGCCGTTGCAACCTCACCTTCACCCAAATCTTCTATTCCCATTCTTTGTCACTTCTACTAGTCACACATCAACTTCCCAACTAACCGACACCTCCACCGATCTAACTTCTAACACTTCCTCCATTCCAACCACCAATATATCAACCACTGATCCCTTGGAAGGTGTTTTTCAATGCCTCACTATGGGGGAGTATCGCCTATACAATGTCAATACATTCCTTACTCCACAAGAGTATGGAAACCTTCACCAACATCCTCACTATGATCACCACATAGGAAAGCATATCCTTTATCATCCTCCCCACCTTCGTACCCATCTTACCTATGGGGGACTTGACATTTCCACTTGCACACCCCAACCACCATCACAAACCCGACCTTTTTCGGTTGACCTTGATCGCTTACCAATCACCGATTCATGCACACTTTCCTACATCAATGTGTCTGGAAGGGTTTCAGCTTTGGCCTTTATGAACAAGGTCATCACACCATTATTTCATGTACCACACGTAAACACAATGATCATAGTGGAATTGGTTTTACCAAACTACCTACCAAAAAGCCCCGTATTGAACTCATTGAAGACATTGACCCTTCTCCACCTTCTTCACCTACCCCACCTTCACCACCTTCACTAACGGAGTTGATGGATCCTGAATCTATCCCTCCTACCTTTTTTCTATAAATACCATTTCCTTGGGGCCTCGACTATCACCATGATGGTAAGGCTCCTTCCTCTCTTCCTTTCTTGTATCTTGACATGACGAGGGGGATGATACTCCTTCTATTAATGTCGTTGATGTCGGGATGATGAATCCATACTCACCTACCTTGGTGTAGAAGACGCATATATTCATCGGTCATTACTCTCGAGACACAAACCATGTTGAATGAATCAACTATCAAAATCAACATTCATACTCGGGATGACCGCACATCCTAAAGATTGGACAATCTTTAGATATCTGCGAACAAGAAGCCCTCACTTCTTTTCTTAAAAATCATAGCCATGCTTTCACTTGGTCCTATGCTGACATGCTTGGCATTGATCCCACTATCGTGGTCCACAATATTGTAACCATTCCCGATGCCAAACCCATAAAACAAAAGTTGAGGAAAATACACCCTCACATTGCTCTTCTTGTCAAAGAAGAACTTCAACGCCTTCTCTTAGTTTCCTTCATCTTACCCATCGATTACCCCCAATGGATTTCTAACATTGTCCCTATCACTAAGGTGATAGGGGGACTTCGCATTTGCACCGATTTCCGTGATCTCAACCTTGCTTTCCCAAAAGATGATTTTCCTTTGCCTGGTATTGACCAGTTGGTTGACCTTACCACAGCCATGAGATGCTATCACTTATGGATGGTTTCTCGGGCTATAACCAAATCTTGCTTTCCTAGAGGATCAACACAAAACCACATTCATTACCCTTTGGGGACCTTCTGCTATCGATTCATGCCTTTTGGCCTTAAAAATACTAGTGCCATGTATCAACGTGCTATGACCTACATCTTCCATGATATCATGCATCACATATTAGAAGATTACGTGGATGATCTCTTGGCCGAATCTAAATGTCGCAACGAGCACCTCGTAATCCTTGAAACCATCTTTGACTACCTCATTAAATATTACATCCGCCTTCAACCTAAAAGTACGTCTTCGCGGTTCTCTTAGGAAAGCTCCTGGGATTTATTGTTTCCCTCATGGTATAGAATTTTACCCTGCTAAAGTCAAGGCCATTCTTGGAAATGCCTCCGCCCATTAACCTTAATCAACTTCGTAGCTTGCAAGGTAAATTGCAGTCCATTTTCCATTTCATTTCACAATTATCTAACCATTGTCAACCATTTCATCACATTCTCAAAAAGGATGTCTCTTTCAAATGGGATGACAAGCGCCACGACACTTTTGAGGCCTTAAAACAATACCTTCTCCAACCACTGTACTCATTCCACCTAAAGACGACCAACCGTTCTATCTATATATCTCTGCTACCAATCACTCCTTAGGGGCTATGCTCACTCATCATGATGAACAACATAGGGATCAGGTAGTTTATTACATAAGCCATACCCTTTTGGACTATGAAACCCGATACACTCACCCTGAAAAAAATTTGCTTAGCCTTAGTTTTTGTTGCCACCAAACTTTTCCATTACCTACTCAACCACAAAACCTATGTTGTGACCAACACTGACCCCTTACACTTCATGTATGCTAAACCTTACCAAAATCAATGTGCCGCACGTTGGATCATGCTTCTTGCTAACCTAGACCTCGAATTCATCCACCAAAAATCTATCAAGGGCTCAGGCCATTGCTGACTAGCTCACTGATGTGCCTCTTTCTGGGACTCAATCTTCAAACTTTGATTTCCCTGACGAATCCATTGCTAACCTCTCTTTAGATGATGACCCTTACCAAATGACCTTATTATTCGATGGTTCCAAATGTTAGTGTGGGGGTGGTGTGGGCATTATCCTCATTCCTCTTGATGGTGAACCCATGCCCTTATCATTCAAACTCAACTTTGAATGCACTAACAATATCACTCGAATACGAAGCACTCGTATTAGGTCTCATGACTACCTATGCCTTAGATGTTAGATCCATTAATATCTTTGGTGATTCTCAACTGGTAGTAAACCAAGTCAATGGTGTTTATCAGTGTCATAATGAAATACTTCAAGAGTACAAATGTTACGTCGGCATCATGTTGACTACCTTTGACCACTATAAAATTCAAACCGTTCGTGATCCACCAATAAATTCACAGATACCATGGCCTGCCTCACTTCCCAAATACCGCTTCACCTGCCGATTTAGACATCTTTGTTACCATAAAACACATACCGAGACCTTCTTATAAATCTTGTTGTGTTAACCTCATTTGAACTACCTCCCTAAATACACAAGACCTTTGGTATAAGTAGCTTGCGGACTACCTTTCCCTTTCTATATTGCCTCCTAACCTCACACATAATGGACAACATGCCTTTCTCAAAAATTCCTCTCGTTATGTCATCATGGGTGGCCTTCTCTATAAATGAGGATTTGATGACATTCTCTTACTTTGCCTTACCAGCTCTGAAATCCCCTATACCATTAAAGAAGCTCACGATGGCATATGCGGAGGTCACTTTAGTGGCCTCGCTATTGCTAAACACATTCTTCACCTAGCCTATTATTGGATGACCCTTAATCATGATTGTTGCGACTATGTTAAGAGTTGTGTAAAATTCCAACAACATGCCAATCTTCATCACACACCTAGTCATGCCTTACAAGTTGCTCATGACCTTTGGCCCTTCTCTCAATGGGGTTTGGATCTTGTTGGAGATATCAATCCTTACTCTTCTCTAAGACATCAATAGATCATCACTGCTTATTGATTATTACACCAAATGGGTTGAATCCATACCCCTCATCTCCACTAAAGCTGAGAAAATATGTGAGTTCATCAATCATCACATTATTTTTCGCTTTGGTGTTCCCCATCGTCTTATCACTGATAATGGAAAACAATTCAAAAACAAAACTCTACGTGAAACTTTATGATGACTTTGGCATCCCCGACAGCATATCCTCCCATATTACCCACAAACCAATGGCCAAGCTGAATCCACCAACAAAACCATGAACAAAATTCTCATGAAAGTGGTTAATGATACTGGGAAGGATTGGCATATGCACATTCCTTTCACTCTTTGGGCATCTTTGTGCACAGTATTTGCACCTCCACCACTGCCACTCCCTTTTCTCTGGTCTATGGTACCGAGGTTGTTTTTCCTCTCAAAGTCTAGATCCTATCTCTTTGTATCTCCCTTCAAGATATGCTCACTGATGATGACTTTCACCAAGACCATTTAGCACAACTTGAGTTATTAGACGAACATCGTCTTCATGCCCTCGACCATCTCCAAGTCTACCAAAAATGCATCAAGTGTGCCTATGACAAACGTGTCCATGAATGCACCTTCAAGGTCGGTGATCTTGTCCTCAAGGAAAATAAACATGTAACCAAAGTAGAAAAAAAGAAAAGGGGAAAATTTTCTCCTAATTGTCTTGGACCATACATCGTGACCCATGACTATGGATTGGGTGCTTATCGCTTTTCTTCATTTGATGGTAAGCCCAAACCTAAACCCCTCAATGCCTTGCATCTTCGGTCATTCTATTGTTGACTTCTAGTCCTAAATCACTATTTTTCTAGTTCATGCTCATCCCTTGAGCGCCATTTACCTTTTTCTTTTCCACACCTCATCTCAACGACTAAACAAGGATCATGTGATTACCCGTCACCCTTTTTCCTTATCTTAAATATGTGCACCACGGCTCTGCACATGGCATGATTCTCATGGATAATTTTCATCTTCTTTTAGATGAGATCCCATGGTCATTCACCCTTGCCTTCTCAACAAGAACCAAATGCTTTGTTATAGTCTCGTCCATGACTTAAAAGCCAAAAAGAAAAAAAATGAATCCCTCAGAAGGACATCTTCCAATATAGGGATCAACTCCTTGAGTCAAACTTCCAATATAAAATATGAATCCCTCAGAAGGACATATTACACCTTCAATTTTCGCTATAAGTAGACTACTCCCTCAAAGGACAGCTATAAAAAGATCACAACTCTCTACATAGTCTTTCCAAAAAGAGGACTATTTTCTCAAAAATCAAAATTTAGAAGCTTCCTGCATCGATCAACTTCGCGAAGACCTCAAGGAGCCATATAGTCATCCCATATAGACTTCCTACATCGATCAGTCTATCTTAAAAGTCAAAAAGAAAAATAAAAAGAAAAGTAACCTTTTTCGTCATGGACTTGCCTATTGTGATCTTGGCTCTGTTGCCCAAGGCATTTTACTTCCCATTTTATGACCCACTTACCTTCACCTCCTTACCCGTTATCTTTTCACCTCATATTGCCTCAAGGGACCTATTGAACCTATGACATTTGGTGATTCTATGACTATTCTTCACCTTTAGAGTAATCAATCATGTAATGTCTTTAGGGTCTTACGTTCACTAGCCTATTTGTAGATGTGTTTCATACGTTTTGATCCTTGCCAATTGGGTGGCTTTCTTGCCCCCTCTTATCTTTTCTCTTCTTCATTACCTTTTGATCTTCCTATATAGGACTAGACCCTTGACACCTGCCTTTTGGGATTTTCTTCTCACACCTCAATCAGCCTAAAATCACCTTTACCTATCTACCCAAACATTACCTAATCATACCCATGGCCTAGAATCAACACTACCTATCGACCTAAAATCACCCATACCTATCTACCTATATTCCACCTAACCTAATCGACCTTGACCTAATCATACCCATGGCCTGGAATCAACACTACCTATTGACCTAAAATCACCCCTACCTATCTACCTATATTCCACCTAACCTAATCGACCTTGACCTAATCATACCCATGGTCTGGAGTCAACACTACCTATCGACCTGAAATCACCCCTACCTATTCTCATATCTTCTCATATTCTTCCCTCTCTTATGGGAGAACTCATTGGTCTAAGGTCCCTTTTCATCGAGACTATGTAGGTAGCACTTCCAAGCATGGGGTCTTGGAAGGTTAGCTCGCCACTCTTTACCCCAACCATTTTTCCCACCTTTACCTAATTTCCTATTCATATCAACAACCTCGACATCTAAACCATATACCACATAAATTTTACCACTTATATTATTTCACATTTTTATACATAACCAAAGCATTTTCCACATTTTACATTATCTCATGCCTTTATATTGCCATTTGTTATCAAAATATCGAAATGAATCAACCATGCCTCAACAACTTGACTCGATCCATGCCGTAACTCTGAATCAACCATGCCTAAACAACCTGACTCAATCCATGCCTCACAACCTAACTCATCCATGCCTATAACCTGACTCAAACATGCCTAAACAACCTGACTCGATCCATGCCTAAACCAACCTGACTCGATCCATGCCTATCACCTAACTCAACCATGCCTATAACCTGACTCGATCCATGCCTGAACTAATCTGAATCCATCATGCCTAACTCACCTACTTTCACATCCATATCTCATTTAACACAAGCCATAACACCGATATCTCATAAACACATAAACACATCACCAAATACCATGAATCTCATCATATAAATCAATAATTGTGTATTGATGGGTCATTGTATCCTTCCAATCATTTAACTGACATAATATTTGTCAGTTTCATTCTAAACCAGGGCTTTGTCCTAGGTAATATGTAATGGAGTCTAGGAGAACCAGTTATACGTTGAGTCTGTTGGGGTTGTTTAGTTTTAGTGACTATTCTACGGAAGTGCGTTAAAATATATGGAAATTAGATACAAGTCTATGAAATTCAACTATTTGCAATGAAAGGGATTTCAGCAACTAATCTTCTACTGTAAAGTAAAATATGCACACACTTATTCTTAACAAATTAAATCACAACTGAATAACTGGAATTTTTAGCAAAAAGCAAGACTATTCATGAACTAGATTTGCATAACAAAAGCATCTACTCTAAGAGAAAGCGGTAATGGAGAAAGCAAGATATAGTTAATCATAACATACATGTAAAACTCATCAAATAGTAACCGTAGTAAAACTAATTGAAGGATTGTATGCATGAACTCAAAGTACCCTCGTATCTCCTCGATTGAGTGGGCCCTTGCTCTTCCTCGGGATAGAGTGATCAAAAACTTTTGATCCTCAAAATTCCATGGATTTCATTAACTTCAAAATGAGTTCATAACACATCAAAACAAATCGATAACAAAGTGTGTAGATAATCTTCTTCGATAATCAAAAAGTGGTACTCAAGTTCTGAAGACAAAGTCTTCATATAGATAATGTTGGTTACAAGATCTCGCCATATCAAGCGGCATTAAACACTATTCATCAAATATCAATTAAAACTCATAGATTCCTACGGGCTGTTAGAATCAAGCCCAAGCTAATAGGTCAATTCGATGGAAACAATATTCAGCCGCATGCTTCGAACTCGGGCTTCTTATCCACCAGTAACTTCCATCATCCCCTACACACATCATCACATTTGATCTCATAAAGGTAGTTAGTAGGAGGTTCATGGGATAAATGGTTTTCATAAATAATAGCAAGGAAAATGCATCAACCTACTAAGATATGACTACACAAAACATCCCCATATACTAATAAGTCATATCACAAAGAGTATTTCCGGTATGAAGAAATGATATAAATGAGCCAAACAATGCACTCATCATTTTCCCCCTGACTTTACCTATTGCATGTCCCAATGCAACTCATCTGCACCCTGCTCACCTTCCAAGTTGGTCATCCATATCATACTCCTCGAATTGATCAGCGTATTGCTTTATGGCATTCTTGTAGCCCTAAGTATTGGAGGTAATTTCCACCTAGGCAGTGAAACTATCATGAGACTTTGCTACATTATTCTGCCAGGTCAAGAGAGGGTTCAAGAGGAGCGGTGGCTGTACTTGGAGGCCTACCCATTCATCATTGTATTGCTGGCTGGTTTTCTTTATAGTTTGTTTGATAATGGTGATGAGGGCATCACCCCTGCACATGCTCCAACTCAAATTCTGGGGAGAGAGAACCTCCCTACGTTTCAAAGGTAGGCTTAAAGTATCCCATCTCCTATCACAAGCTTGCCAAGCAGCCCCAAAATTCTCCTGACTATAATTTTCAAAATCAATAACACACTGAAGCAAAATATGAGAAGTATTCACCCCAACCCCCGCCCTGATAGTATAATGATCGAAATTTTTTCCGCAGGTGACATCGTATGATGAGTTGGGTGAATGTGAAATCGATGGGTGAGCAGTGTTATTGAAAGCTGTCTGTTGCTGCCCCCAAATTATCTCGATTCCATAATATGACTAAAAGGCTTTAATTTGAAAATCACCCAAAAATAGGTTAATCAAGAAATCGGGACATTGGTCACTATCATGTTATGTAGATAAAATTCATAAAGCAAATTTTGAATTTTCGAGCACTCGTACTTGTAAACCGATAAAAACTAGGGCCATCGGGAATTTCGTGAGGGGCTTGAGAACACAATTGAAATAACTGCCAAGAATAAAATTGTTCTTGGACATACATGTTGTAGACTGAGGAGGGTTTCCTACAGGACAGTAGTTTGATGGCCAAAGGACAGACAGAGTCTAAGATAGATGTTACTTTTCATTTTTCCTCTTCCATAGATTCTTTTTATTTTTTTAATTTTTGATTTTATTTCTATAATTACCTTTCTGAAGGGATAAATGTTGGAAATTATTTAAGAGGGTAAGAATCTTATCACGTTGTCACTTTAGACAACTTACTTCAAGCTGCAGGCAAAGTAATCTCCCAAACTTTTTCTACTATCTTTTGTGTAAATTCAGCTTGTAATAAAAGGGTGGATTCTTCCATACCTTGTAACTGAGATTTTAGCAGTGTGATCTCCTCCAGATAGTTGTGAGAAGGCACCACTTGGGTGTCAAGCATTTCAGGAGTTACAGTGTGAATTTCCATAGATGATGGAACAATAGATGATGGAGTGGTGGGTCATCCTCCGTATGCAGTTCCTCCCGAATGTGGGCGGTATCATCAGGAAAGGACTCCGATTGGAAACCCCTATTTGTAAAAATGAGCTAAGCCACCAGGACCATGGTTACTTGGAAGAATATGGGGCCATGGGACACTTGCCTTTTGAATCAGAAATGGATGGGGATGGTCCCTCAGGAGTACCAACTGTGTCGGCATGCTCAGGAACATTAGTCCGCTGCCTCTGCTTGGCTATGTGAAGGGCAAGGGCCTGATGCAAGGGTAGATTGAGGTGCAGAAGAGAGACCAGATTTTAATTTCTTTTGCCTAGACCCTTCACCACCAGCACGTCCCTCGAGCCTCCACTTCATCGAAAGAAGACTTGGTGTGAACACAACAGATGAATTAACCTTGGGTGCTTAATCATATACTTGCCTCCACTGGACCGGTGTTTCTAGCATACTTTAATGATGGAGTCTGTGAGGTACTCTGGAATATTTACCCAAAGGGCCTGGTTGACATGTCCCTTTTTAAGGTGAATGAGTATTTTGAGTGCATCACCACCTAGAACAGAGGCCTAGCTGTCGTATATGAAATACCTGTTGACCCATTTAGCAATCTCACCCTAGATTCCAGATAAACTTATTTGCTTAACATCCTTCTGGACACCCAATGGAGTCAGGATGACCTCCGGGAGTGCCTCTCCTTCATCGTGGAACTGAGCAATCAGAATTTGCAAAGGGGCATTCGTCATAACCTTTAAACTGAAGTTTGGTAGGTCTAGACAGGTCAGAAATGACCTGACTGGTAATTTCAACTCTTTGTCCACCAACTTATAAGCATGTGGACTCAAAATTGTTCAAGAACTCTTCCATAATGCCCTCATTGAAACCTTCAAATTGATAAATGAAATCCAACCATCCGAAATCATGAAATACTTATGAAAGGGTGGCATTCCAGAGCAAGGTGTCAGGTGAAGCAGGTTCTGATGTCTTTCACGGTCCCATGCTGAGCCAAAAAGTGAGAAATACATGGTAGTGAAAAACTAGAGCAGAGCATCTCTTCCACTTCTCGTCTAGTGCCTGATAAAACTAGTCATGATTGATGTGCATACCACAATAGGAAGAAGTAGTTGTAGAAGCATTAAATTTCAAATGACACCATATTCCTTGGGTAGTGCAACATCAAGCGAAGGTGACGGTGGAAAAATAGTGATGAGACCAGCCACCCGTGTGAGATTAAGATTTTTGTGGTGGCACATATCCCATGGTTGAGGAGCAAGTGCCACCTATCCTGACATTGGAGAGTGTGACACATCAAAGCATGTGGCAATTTATGAGCCATTACTCCTTTTATGTTGTCATTCATAGAGCCAGATTTGGAAAGAGATCTAGAATGACCATAGCAATCATTTCATGATGGTGTCATAATGACAATGAATACATGGGGAAATGTTTTGCATAGAAATATCATTAGCAAGTTAAAATGCACTTACCCATGCCACATTTAGTCAGCTGATATCCATAGATTCCTATGCCCTATAATTTGGGATGAAACATGATTAACGGCAGTAGAAATAATGAAAATTCTTGCATTTATTGGAAATTAATAAAAACTGCTAACTAAGGGAAGAAGATCGAATGAAGGACCATCTTCCTTTATTGAATTTGCAAAAGATTGATTACTCCATGTGTGAGAGGCAAAGAGCCTCCTTAGCATGCATGTCTACTCATAACAGAATGTCATCGGTGAAAGTCTTCTTATCTAGCGGTTGGTGATAAACTTGGAGCCTATGACCATTCACTAGAAGAGTCCGTTTGTCTCCATCAATCAGTATCAATCGAACAAAGCCATTATCAAACACTTGATTTACGTGATAGGGACCTAACAAACATGTACACAACTTGCCTTTAAACTACTGATAGCAGGAATCAAAGAGTAAAACCCATTGTCCTTCATGAAATGTTCTTTTTTTTATGTGAGCATCATGCTAGGTTTTCCATTGATGTTGTAGAATTTTGGTTTGTTGATGTGCCTCCATCTGCATTTCATCTAATTCATTCAACTGTAACACTCATTCACATTGTGCTTCATCCAAATCGATCCCAACTTCCAACATTGTTCGCCAGGTGCGCAACTCAAACTCAACAGGTAACAATGGCTTCTTCCCAAAGACCAGCTCATAGGGAGAGAAACCAGTAGTTGTTTTCCAGGTCGTGTTGTAGGCCCAGATGGCCTCAGGAATATTTGGTACCCAATTATTTCTATTGGCATTGACCACCTTAGTTAGAATATTCTTGAGTTCTTGATTGGTTACCTCCACTTGCCCATTGGATTGGGGGTGATATGGTGATGATTTTCGATGCCTGATTTTGTAGATTCCTAAGAAAGCTTTAATCATATTTGAAACAAATTGAAATCAGATATAATGGTCCTTGGTGCTCCAAATCACAACAATATCTAGTTACAGATAAAATCAGTAAGAACATCTTCATTGGCAGATGCCAATGCTTGAACTTCAGCCCATTTGGTGACATAGTCCATGCATACCAAGAGATACTCCTTCCCGAAAGATGGAGGATCAAATGGTCCAAAAAAATCAATACCCCATTTCTCAAATGGTCCTAGAACCAATTGAGGGTTCAGAGGCATTTTCGTAGAAAGTGTAGGTTTTCCCATTCATTGGCATGCATCACACTGCCACACATACTTTTTGACAGTCTTATGGAGGGAAGGCCAATAGTACCCTGCTCCAAGGATCTTGTGAATTGTTTGTTTCACTGAATAATGTCCACCTCCTGGCTCATCATGACATGCTCGCAGTATGTCATGTACCTCATCCTCTCAAACACACTTGCGAAGAACCATGTCAGGACAACATTTAAATAAGAATCTGTTACACCATTTATATGTTGCACTATTTCTAACCAATCGCCTTCTTTCCTTATGAGTAAAATAGGTAGGAAACTTCCATGTTGTTAAATAATTTGTGAGATCAGTGAACCAAGGAGTCTTAGTGGAGATAGCAAACAAGTGTTCATCAGAAATTGGTCTTGGACTACTTCATCATCACCTGAAACATTTATTCTGGAAAGGAATTCAGCAACAACGTTAGATTTCCCAGGCTTATCTATAATAGTGAGATTGAATTCTTGTAACAAGAGTAACCAGTGAATGAACCTTCTGCCAACCACTGATTTGTTCATCAAATATCGAATAGCAGAGTGGTCAGTGTAAACAAAATTTTTATATCCAAAGTGATGTAATGATGAAATTTATTCAAAGCATATACAACATCCAAAACTCTTTTCCGTGGTAGTGTAATTCTTTTCGTAGGAGTCGATTTTTCGATAAAATAAATTACATACATATGATCTTCTGAGTCTTTTTGTCCAAGGATAGCGCCATGGTTGTATTAGAAGCATCAATGTGGATATGGAAAGGTTGTCCCTAGTCAAGGCCACGTAAGACAGGGGTTGTTGTTAGCTTTTCTTTGATAGAATCAAATTCCTATTGACACTGAGAAGACCATTCAAAAACACAATCTTTGGTTAGCAATGAAAACATTGGGGTGTAATTTTGCTAAAATATTTTATGAATCGGTGGTAATAACCTACATGGCCAAGGAAACTTTTGATGTCAGTCTAATTAGCTGGTGTAGGTAATTGGGTGATGATTGATATCTTTTTGGGATCCACCTGTATACCTTGGGCTGAAACATGGTGACCTAAGACAATTCCTTGATCAACCATCATTAGACATTTTTCATGACTCAGAGATAGTTGGTGTTGTTCACATTGATTGAGTACTTTCTCAATATTATTCAAAGATTCTTCAAAAGTGGATCCATGGATAGTGAAATCATCCATGTAAACCTCAAACACTGATTGTTAGCAAGATCGAAAAAATGGCCAAGGCGCCATTGAAATGTAGCAGGGGCATTACAAAGCCCAAAAGGTAAGACTCTGTAAGCGAATGTACCCCAAGGGCACGTAAAAGTAGTCTTATCCTGATCAGCAGGGGAAATACTAATTTGATTATACCCACTAAACCCATCCAAGAAAGAGAAATATTTCTTACCAGCCAAATTGTCCAAGACTTGGTCAATGAAAGGCAGGTGAAAATAATCTTTCTTAGTGGCTTTGTTAATTTCCCGTAATTAACACATATTCGTCACTTACCATTCTTCTTGGGAACAATAACTAATGGGGAAACCCACCGACTATCGATATAGGATAGATGAAACCTACCTTTAGGAGCTTTTTTATCTCATTTTTGACTGTCTCTCAATTTATAGGTTTGACGTCATCGGTGTAAATATGATGTGTACAAATGCTAGGATGAATTCCTTTCATATCAGTGTAATCCCAAGCAAAAGCATGAGAATTTTTCTTCAGAAACTCAAGCACCCTAGCTTCTTGATTGACCTCCAAGTTGCTTCCTATAGTCAGCTCTCTACCCATACTGAAAAGCACCTGCTTAGTATCATTCGCAAGAGCAAGCTCTGTACTAGTGATAAAATAATTCAATGGGAAAACATGGGGCTGAAGCATGTGCAGGATGGATATGTTATCAAAAGACAAAACCTTAGTTAAAGGAAAATAGAAATCAGGAACTAAATGTTTAGAATTATAAGCATAGAGTTTCCTACCAGACTCAATAGAGGTAATGTCTAATGCCGATATTCCGAATTCTCGTAGCAGTATTGCTAATTTCCATAGTTGCAGAGTCCTTAGAATCGATCCACCGCATATGGATCTCGTAGCTTTCGTCATATGATTGTGTAATGTAATAATGGCTAGAAAAGAAGAACTCAAAGAGTTAGCATCTAAAGAATCCACCCATACCGGGTCACAATTGTTCGTATAAGGTCAAGGTGGGAGGATATAATGAAATGTGTTTGGATTTATGACCATTTAGAATTGTCATGTTTCGACCTACGATCAATGTAAGTAGCAACCGTAGTGCACCAAGGTCTTCCTAAGATGACTGGATATCCCAACTTCCAAGATTGAGGCTGCAAAACCATGAAATGAACTGGGTACTCCCATGATTCAACAAGGACCATTATATCTTCAACCACACCATCAGGTACAACAATGGATTGATCTGCGCAACTACGTAAGGTGTTTGTTGGTTGAAGTCTTGTCAAGGATAGTGGGTTAAACATTTCTGTTGTGATGACATTAATATTAGCACCAAGATCCACCAAAACATTAGATATTGATGGTTGTTTATTTAAATAGTAATGA
Organism: Taxus wallichiana var. yunnanensis; assembly: GCA_018340775.1. Lineage (NCBI taxonomy): Eukaryota > Viridiplantae > Streptophyta > Pinopsida > Cupressales > Taxaceae > Taxus > Taxus wallichiana. The sequence goes on along the minus strand of CM031237.1, from coordinate 985,435,748 downwards.
CAGGGCTCCCTGTGATCCCCATATTTTGGTGAGATGAGGGTGCCAAAGAATTAAATCAGCCAAATTCCTTCGACTCTGACTGTCGTTGGGTATTTCTTTTTTCTTCCTGGTGTCTTTATACATTCGTTTTGAATGGTTTTTTTAGTTCAGGATGTGCCTTATTGCACGCAGCGGTGGAACCTCAATATGTACTTTTTCAATTCTTGAACTAGTTTTGTTTCATACGTAATTCGAGTGTCTTGTAATTACTTAAGAAAAGGGGTGTAGTCTATTTGGGTATCTCGATCATCCCTGTTTATCTGGTATTGGTGAAGAACCAAAGTGTTACCCTCAAGTTTTTCTTCCTTATCGGCATCATCAGGTGAGTTACGTGATAACAACGGGAAGGTTCAATATTTTCCAGATCATAATTGTAAATTACCAATAGCATTGACTCGCATGGTGTTACTCGTATGTTCGTGTCATCAATCGAAGATGTCTATTGATTTTTAGGTTTGGACACTAAAGTGAGTTGGAAGTTGTGTTTGTGTTGCTTGTCCTTGATTTTGGTAGGATCAAGGTGGAGGCATTAAAGCTTGTTGTGGCTGCTAGAACTGTGTTGTTGATTACTATTTTGTCGTGGTGCCTGAATTGATTTTGGCTAAAATTTTGTTGAGGACCCCACTACCGATTGTGCCAAGGATTGGTGCGGGTGGTGGATCCCAACTTGATCGAGTGTAGGGATTTTTATAATGTGATGGATATGGATAAGTCATCCAGTTTGAGTTTTCCCACTCAAGATGTCCCTAAGAAGACCGAGAGGCTTGATTTGGACATGGCATTCTCAAGGATTTACGAGTTGGTCTAGACGGAACCCACCCCGATTGTTTGGTCTTTGGAAAAAATTTAATTCAACACTTGTTTGAGAGATGGCATTCAAACCTCCCTTTAATTGTGGTAGAAGTGTGCAATGCTTAGTGTCATGGTCAGTAACTTTGCAGATTAAGCACATATCTGTGACATCCAAAGGACATTCTCTCAAGGGGTGTCTCTTCCGACATTTAGGGCAATACATGTCCAATGGTTCTTTAGCAGGGGTGGATTTTTCCTTGAGTCCATCTATGGTGGATGTTAATTGTAGCAAAATGTCTGTTTTCATGTTGGCCATTTCTTCTAGAAGTTCAGAGGTACCCAAAGACTTGGATGTTTGTTTCCTTCGTATTCCTCCATGTGTTCTAGAATATCTTCTACATAGCTCAGTAATTTGTTCCATGGTGAGCTTATGCACATCTCCACCTCCCATGAGATGGAGAGAATCCTTGGTTTCCTCATCCAGTCCTTTCAGAAAGACTGTTTTAGTGATGTATGCATGTAACTCATACCCACTGCGTTTATGGAGAAAGAGGAATCTATCCAGATAATCCTCTAGATTCTCATCTTCCTTTTGCCATATTTGGAAGAACTCTTCCTTCCTATCCCTTCCTCTACAATAGTCTTGGTATTTATCTAGGAAGGTTGTTTCCATGGCTTCCCAGGAATTAATGGAGTTAGATGGTAACCCCATAAACCATCTCATAGCAGAATCTTTGAGAGTGGAGGGAAATAGTTTGAGTTTTTGATTGTCAGTTCGGTAGTCATATGTCTGGCACAAGATTTTAAATTCAAACAGAAAATGATTAGGGTCTTCTTTGGTCATTCCTCGAAAGAGGGGTAGGATGGATGGTGAGATGTTTTTCATGGGTGCATCCTCATCTGCATCGAGGACAATGGGGTATGTAAAGGTTCATCCTAAAGGTTGGTCTTCAGCATTCCCAAGATCCCCCATTGTAGAATGATGTGAAGAGGATACAGAATGCTCAGAAAAGGTTCTAGGTGTTGAATTGGAATCTGTATCACTCTCAGTGTTTCTCTCTTATGAAGTGTCTAAAGAGATTTGTTGAATATTACATGCTATAAATCTCCCTTGGTTATCTCGTGACCTATGCATCCAGGTTGGTTGGTTTAAATTGAGGTCCAAGAGAACTACTAGTTTCCTATATGAACTCCATTAACACCCATAGCATATGGAATAAAATAATGGAGCTTATGGTTATTTCCCGACAACGGCACCAAAAATGATGGGTTGTTGTATTCTTCCAATCATTTAACTGACATAATATTTGTCAGTGTCATTCTAAACTAGGGCTGTGTCCTAGGCAATATGCAATGGAGTCTAGGAGAACCAGTTATACATTGAGTCTGTTGGGGGTTGTTTAGTTTTAGTGACTATTCTACGGAAGTGCAGTTAAAATCTATTGAAATTAGATACAAGTCTATGGAATTTAACTATTTTTAATGAAAGGGATTTCAACAACTAATCTTCTACTGTAAAGTAAAATACGCACACACTTATTCTTAACAAATTAAATCACAACTAAATAACTAGAATTTTCAGCAGAAAACAAGACTATTCATGAACTAGATTTGCATAACAAAAGCATATACTCTAAGAGAAAGTGGTAATGGAGAAAGCATATATAGTTAATCACAACATGCATGTAAAAATCTTCAAATAATAATTGCAGTAAAACTAATTGAAGAACCGTATGCATGAACTCAAAGTAACCTTGTATCTCCTTGGTTGAGTGGGCCCTTGCTCTTCCTCGGGCTAGAGTGATAAACAAATTCTGATTCTCAAAATTCCATGGCTTTCATTAACATCGAAATGAGTTCATAACACATCAAAAACAAATCCAGAATAGTATGTAGATAATCTTCTTCGATAATCAAAAAGTGATACTCAAGTTCTGAAGACAAAGTCTTCATATAGATAATGTTGGTTACAAGATCCACCATATCGGTGGCATTAAACATTGTTAATCAAATATCAATTAAAAATCATGGATTCCTATGGGCCATTAGAATCAAGCCCAAGCTAATAGGTCAATTTGATGGAAAAAGTCTTCACCACATGCTTGAACTCGGGATTCTTATCCACCAAGTAACTTCCATCATCCCCCGCACACAACATCACTTTTGATCTCATAAAGGTAGTTAGTAGGAGGTTCATGGGATAAATGGTTTTTATAAATAATAACAAGGAAAATGCATCAACCTACTAAGATAATACTACAAAAAAATCCCCATATACTAATAAGTCATATCACAAAGAGTATTTCCGGTTTGAAGAAATGATATAAATGAGCCAAACAATGCACTCATCATGGCCATCATCTCAAAAATGTCAGCACATAGGCTGATATACAATATAAAATGTCATCGGCACGCAGGCTGGTATCATATATACAAAAATAATGAATGATCCAATACAAAAAATATCTTTGGCTCGTAGGCTATCATGTACAACACAATAATAAATACACAATCTCTTCGACACGTAGGCCGGTCTCATATATCATACATACAAAATGGACTCATCATGCAAGCTGGTCCATAACAGGTCAATCATCTCCCCATCTGATATAGGGGAATGCTCCTTGTGGCTGTGTCTCTCCTGACCCCTCTGCCGCACCTGTCTAGGGCCTGACACCTACCTCACCTCCTGCTGATGGCCCCTCACCTAGGGATGGCCTTTGCATACTAGTGGCCTCACCATGACCCTGTCCCTGGGCTCATCGGCCCCCTGTACTCTCCACACTGTGAGTGCGGGATCTAGTCCTCTCACTGGAGGCTGCTCTACTCGTGCTTGGCATAGGAGGCTCGATCTGCTCTCCTAGGGCATCTCTGAACCTGGCCATGGGCACTGTTTGTGGAGGTGCCATGGGTCCTGCTACCTACATGGGTACCTATACAATGGGACCCTATCCCTGAACCTGCACTGATCCTTATGTCCTTATGTTGGTACTGGGAGCTGAGTCAACCCCGGAGTCTCGTGCTCGTGCTCGTATCTAGTCTGCGGGGTAGTAATCTATGCTTGTGTTATTTTCACTGGCCTTGCAGACCCGCCACTGCCCCTTCCCCGTGGCCAACCGGCCTTGTAAATCTAGTACTGTTCTGTAGAGTGGCTATTTGCTCTCTATCTCCACCTACCTCATCTCCATCTCCATCTCCCCCTACCTCCACCTGTGTAGGTACTTATCCTGTCCTAACCTTTCCCGAGCCTTGCGCACGCTATCTCGGGCCTATAATGTGGTAACCTATGCCTCTATACCTCGCCGCCTACCCCTACATGATCCCAAGCTACATAAAAAAGTAACCACCGCCTCGTAGGGTGTCTCTCTAAAATGTGATGGTGGCTAAGTCTGGCTGCCCTAGCCTCGATGGTATGGTTCTCGGTTTGTCTGCCCACTACCTGCTCTGTACCCATCTACAACCCCAGACATCATCAATTTGTACATCTACTGGATGCTCCTCCTACCGAGTTGGCATTGTGGGTCGTGGTGGAGACATAGGTCTCTCCACATCATCTCTCTTATACTGTGGGAACAGAGGTGTTACACCCTGGAATAATCCAAATTGGTGTCTAACCCGCTCTACGGGTATCCACTCATGCTCTCTCGCTCTCCTCCCCTCTATCCATAGATGTATTTATATCCTACCTAGGTGCGTGGCCATCTTTGCACAAGGGGAAGCCCACATACGACCTCCAAATGATGTCCACCCCGGATAACCCCTCCAACAACCTCCTGTAATAAGCTACATCATGTGTAGCTCTGGCACCTTGAGCCTCTCCCATAGCCGGTACCCACTACTGTACCCCACTCTCAAAACTCTTTGTGGGAATGCATCTACCCGAGGCATCCCCACTGGTCGAACACAAACAATGTGCTCATATGCCCAAAGAATGATACGAATACTGATGCAATGATGCGAAATCTCTATAGTCACCCATAGGCCCATAGCTCTCTATACACCTATGTCAGCAACGGGTGCCCATGCAAACCATGTCCGATGTATCATCATGTCATGGAGGACTCCCATCAGTGACCTCGGGAATCTCCCCCCTCTGCATCTAGCAAAGGCAAAGTAGCACACTACCTCCATCAAGAGTACCACTAACCTCATCTCCTCTGGATGAGCTCTATACATCACTCCATAGCTTAGGCTAGCACTATGGAACGTTAGATCTGCTACACCCTCACCAAAAATGGGTGCTAGTAACTCCTCAGATGCCTCTGAAGAGATGGAATAAACCTGGGCCCCCAATATGGGCAACCGTAGGATCTTGTAGACATCCTCCAGGGTGATCATCATCTCACCGTCAAAGCAAATGGAAGGTGTTGGTTTTCGAGTCCCATCTATCAATGAGGGAAACCATAAGACTCACCTCCCAAACTACATGTTGGTAGCACCACATGCCTATCAATCCCACCTCTACCACATGCTGCCACTCCGCTTGTGTCGTGATCACTTGTCTTATCATAATAAAAGGAAGCACCCGAGCCCTCATCCACAGCTCGTCTCAGGCTTGCATCCCAAAAAATAAATATATTAGTCCACCTTCCCAACTTACCTTATTTTTACCCCACATCCCAAACCTATCTACCCTAACCCTCACCAAAACCTACCAAAACCCATCCAACTGAACCTACCTACCCAAACCCATCTACCTAAACCTATCTACCCTACCTATCTACCCGAAGCCATCTACCCTACCTATCTACCCTAACCCTCACCCACACCTACCCAAACCCATCCACCTGAAACTATCTAGCCTACCCTCACCCGAAACCACTCTCAACCCTTACCCACCTACCCTACTTTCTCACCCTACACCCTTCCCCTCTCACCTAACTACTTTCCCACCGTACCCTTACTCTCTTCACTTTTTTATCCCAATTTACACTTAGGATTAACCAAACCCAATTATCCCCACACCAACCACGATCTCCCTTGATTGACCAAGATCACCCTTTGACTAGCACTTTGATCCCTGTTCTTATGACCGGTACCAGTCACTATCCACCAACGTCGGCCACAAGTCAACCGACATCGGTCACTGTCCTGCCGCCGCCCCAACTTCCCAACCCTATTTTTTCCCTTCCTAATCATTCTACCCACCCAACTCCTTCCTTACACCCCTCATTGTTCCTACATTACCCTTTTTCTCTACCCCCTACCCTTCCTCATTCCCATTGCCCTCTATTTTTCCCGTTTTGAAATTCTTTCCCCCCCAACAACCCCCATTTTTCACATTTTTCATATTTTTACCAAATTAACTCACAAATTAATCACAAAGGTTTAACTCCTACCTGATCCCACTACCACCATCATGGTGGAACCTCCGGCCTTCATACTACTCCTCCCGATCCCTCTCCAGCCTCCGCCATCCTCAAATGACCTCCAATTCTCTCCACCAATCACCTCACTCGATCCGATCTCATGGCCCCACCTCTCGCCCACTCAATCTTGCCTATGTGGCTTGCCAACCAATCTCTCTACTGTACTCTTTTGAATTCTTCCTTTTTTCTCTTTTTGTCCTCTTCTTCTCCTTAACAATGCACAAATGAATTTTAAAATGTGGGTTTTCCACTTTTTATACCCTACCCGACTCAATTTACGTCGGTTCACCCTTGACCGATGCCGGTCTTCTACCCTAGCCAACATTTACTGGTTCCTCTCCACCATCATCAGTTCATCCCAACCGTTGTTGGTTACCCTACCTACTTGTTTCCCTCACATTGACCTCATTTTTCTTTTGCCTCCCTACACCTATCCTGGACCACTTTACCTTCTTCTCTAGCCATCCACCTTCTTTAACCTCACCTCATTAGCCGATTGGTGTTTCCTTATTTTACCCCTACCTCAGCCTTCCTCGTGCTGTGCCCTATCTACCTAGACCACTTTACCTCCCATGTTGGCCCTCCCCCTTCTTTAAATTCATCTCATCAATTGTTGAAGTGTCGTGACCTCGCTCTTATCTACTTGGACCCAGAACACTGTTTGTGACCTTTGAACCAATGTGCTCGCTATACCTTGCGACACCATTACCTGTTTTGTTTGACCTAATGACCTTGCCTTGCCTATTACCATGACCTTTTATCCTAACCCTACCTTTGGTGTACCGGAACATGCCTAAACATTCATGCACCTAACCTACATTGTGCTTCTTGACCATATCCTATACCTTGGATACCAGAATCACTTCAACCTTGTTTGGATAAACCTATTGACCTTAGATGATGTAGAGTTTGCAAGCTCTTTAACCTGGTACCGTGTCATAGTTTATACATGTGCATGCATTCAACTGCCACTACCTTTGACCTTGGCCCGTTTACCCATTTACCTATATGCCCGATTTTCCCTTTACTCCTTTCCCCATTTTTTCACTATTCTTCTTCACATCCACTTTTATCAAACCACTCACTAATGTGCTCTACCACCTCATCAGTTCCTAGTTTGAGGGGGATCACCCTCATTCCCACTTGGGGAAACCACACTCTATTCTTGTTCACGTCACTTACCAATACAAGCTATGCAACAAGAAGGGGAAAAATGTAGACACCGAAATCATGTCATAATCACCTTAGTCCCCTACCGCAGACCTATAATCACTTCCTCATCCTCAATGACTTAGCACCTACCTCCTGCACCCCACACATTTTAGTTTAATTACTTTAATTAAATTAATTCCATTTGCCTCCATACATATTAATTTAATTATTTTAATTAAGTTAATGACCTTTACCCACACACATATTAATTTAATTATTTACATTAAATTAATTCACCACCCTCACACACCTATTTAATAAAATTACCTTTATTAAATACACCTCACCTAACCACCCCCATCATTTGACCCATTAACCTAAACCCTAAACCAAAGTCCTACATAAAACATAACATTACACCCATCCCCTCACCTCACATTTAAAAGCCTCCTAAGGTCGGTTTTCATCTCGAGAAAGGAAGAGACCCTTATCAAATGGTGGAACAACTTCCTAGGAAAATTTTGAACAACCCGAGATATCTCACCCAAACCGATGTCGGTTTACCCTAAACCGATGTCAGTTTCCCCTAAATCGATGCCGGTTATACCGGAATGGACCAAATGGCCTATTTAGACCCATCTACAACTTTGTAATACGGGTTGTTCATTGTTGGTTTTGTGAGAAAACTTATGATCTCAGATTTGATCTATTGAGACGTGACAACAGAATGAAGATTGATTTGTGATCAACAAAGGTAACTAAATACACTGACACAACAAAGTGAGGCTTTCTTCCTAGCATCCTCCAACGCAACAACTTCTTCATTATTCTTCAGAACTGTACCTCACAGAAGAGTAAGTATCCTCCTTCCATCTATTTCATTTTCTTATCATCAACTGTAGTCTTTGTGGTAAAAGGAGCCTAGTCTTTTACCCTCTATCCATTCCCTCTCTCCAGTTGCAGCCACCTTCCATACCCACTCATCCTAATACTTGGCCCAATTTCCCATTTTGACCTCCTCAGTAATCTCAGACCTTCACAACATATCTGCACCCTCTCGTGATCAATTCCCATCTGCTACCCACTCCACTTTCACCCCAAAACTCCAAAAACCAGTTATGCGACTCCACCAGCCTCGACTTAACCATCATCGATTCATCTCTAATCGTCGCGATTACGGTAAAACCATCATCAGTTCCATCAAACCGTGGTCGGTCTCTGTGTCACCTGATCTCTACCAAAATAACAATCTGTTTCTGACATATACCTATTTGAACACATATTTGACCTTCAGATCTATATCTAACCTAGCCTATTAGCTCAGATTCACCTATAACCAACCTACTTGACCTCTGGATCTCCTTCTAGCCTAGCATGTTAGATTACATCTAGCTTATTGCGTTTGTATGAGATATCTAAATCATATTGAACTACAAAAGGACAATATTTACTTAATTTTAGCATTGAATTGTTTTAAATAGTGGAGTGACAACCATCTATGAAGTATCACACTTCTAGGATCTAGCACATGCTAGGCAGACCACTACATATATTGTTTAACTCTCTTTGGTGGTCTTGTTTTTGTTCTTATACAGGTAGTTCCTCCTAGCCAAAAGGAAGGCCTCACAATCACTTTGATTCAGAATTTAGATATGCGTGCATACAACCTTCAACCATCTCAAACTAGGTATTCCTCTTATGACCTTTACCTTATTTGTTTCGTATAATTACTTCTCGAGAAAACTAAGAAATCGGGTGAAACAATAGGTTAAGATTCATCATGTAAGGTCTCTTCACGACCTGTGCATGACTTCTTTTAACTTGATCTTCATATTTCCTAAAGAGGGATGAACTCCCTTCACTCATGATAGCCCCGTGAAACAAATCCTATAAGTCACACAAAATTTCAATAATTTTGGATACTTCTTGCTTAGACCATTAATCACTAATAATTGCTTCTTTAGGCATGTCTTTTGTGCAATGTTAACCTTCTTAGTCTTAATTGGTTTGTGGTACACATGTGCCTTTTCATCCACAATATCCATCACCTTACGCACACCCTCGGTGTTGATAACATCCAATTTCTTAACTTCCTCATCATCAATCAAATCCACCATCTTACCTTTATGTTTTTCCTTCCAGCGCAACCCATGTATGCGCATCTGTGTCTTCCACATTTAGGCATGCCTATGGATCCTACTCACCTAGAAGCTATAACATGATCTCTTTTACCTTCACACCATCTCCCATAGTGATGTGCTTCATGATAGATAGTGCTTCATGGACTTGAGGTTTAGTAGAAAAGTAATAAATTTTTTGAATCATACCTGCAGTCATCTCATTCCAGTTCACGATCTCCTTTTTAGCTCTGCATGGACATACCATGTCCACATGCATCTCGCATAATGTGTAGTAGAACTTATGTACGAGAATGAAGGGAGTAATGACTCCTAGCCCTATGCTCATAGTCTCTCACAATTATGGACATGGAATGAGGCATGAGACTTCCCATGAAACTCACATATTTGAGTAGGTACATTGTTCCATGTAAACCTATTAGAAAAGGTGATTCTCACTTCGCACTATTCTAATAAGTTATCTCGTGTGTTTCCCACCAATGTGCTATGGTCTCACACAAAGTATAGACCATCATGTTTCTTCTATCTCCTTCATTATTACACTTTGGGTTTCCATGAAATGTAGAAATGTATTAGGATTCCCCTTCACTAGTGTACCTTAGTACATGGTCACTCCCCATACACCAAACCATGTGCATCCCGATCATCCGAGTAAATCTATTCTTCATCTCTTTCCCAACCATTATGTATGATCTATGCGCCCATTTATCACAAGAAATTATTTTTGTGTCTTTGATTAGCTAAGGATCATCCCATTGTATAACTCCTTAGATGGATCGAGCACCTCGGGGTCTGCACGGGTGTGTGCATAAATTCGGTTCAAATATTTGTCACTCAAAGACTCAACATATGGAGTAGATTTTACATGTGTCGAGGTATAATGAAATGCTCATATTTGTTCTCAAAATTGATGTATCCTTTATTAAAGCACAAATATACATTGTTGGCATAGTACTAGGGTCACCCAAGTAATCTTTGAAAGATATCTACTTTAGAAATCTCCTTGAATTGTAATGGATTCATCCTTGAGTAACCCAATAGGCATATCCCTTATTTAGTCATCATATTAAACACATTTGATGATGACTATAATGTTGTTCTACCAATTTGATTCCATCCATCCAACGTGATTACATTAAACTCGTTGTTTGTATCTATCAAATGTTGTTAACGAGCCATCCATCAATGATTGCATCAAGTGTGACATCAAGTGTGATATCCTTTCGAATTCATAACTATGAGGTGGTAGATTCGTGTGAAGCATCAACCTATCACACTTAGCTCCAACGTGTGTGTTATCAACTAATTTTGATTTGGAAAAATTATTAAAAATTTCAATTGTTTTTGAAATTTTCGAATCATCTTTCATCTGTCAAGAGTTTCCTCATTTTTTCCATCTTGACATCCTAAGGAAATCCCTTTTCATTTCATCTCGTTCTGATGAGCGGTTCATTTTTATGCTCAGTTCAAGTTCATGATTAATTAAAAAATATTTCAATAAATTTCCTGCTATTTTACAAAAACAAATGAATTAATTTAATTTGGGGAAAATTAATTATTTATTTATTTAAAATATTAATTAATATTTTAAAAAAACTAAAAAAGGAAAAGCTTCCCATATTTTTTCGTGAATGTCAAATTGGTTATGTGCTTCCATTTTTCCCTTTTCTCGGAAAATCTTTCATTTTACCTCGCTTATGGGAAATTCCCTTGTTATTTTCTACCACAACCAAATATCATATGTTTTTCACCAAAAGTAGAGATAAAAAAATAAGAGTTAAGGGCGAGGAGGAATAGTTGTGATAGTCAAAGAGGTTGTGCGTGTTGAATGTTGACCAATTTGGTTGTGAAGATCTTCCCTTTGGCTAGGAGGAATGACCTTTAGAAACATAATAAGACAACAAAACACAATTAAAAATATCAATTGTTGGATTTCCTAGCAAAAGCTAGATCGGGAAGCTAGATGCTTCCTAGGAAGCTTTCAATCCATGTTTTGAAAAAATTTAATGCAAGGAAAGAGCATAAACAAATGAATCCTATTGTAGTTAATATGATTTAGGAATATCATATAAAAAAATAAGTAAATCTAATCTAACGGGAACATTATAATTAAATTTGGAGGAAAGCTGGTAGGTTGGTTTGGGCTTACAGTGCGAAAGAGACTATAAATGAAGTCTGGGTAAGATTTTGGGAAATTTTAAGTTGTTTAGAAGAAGTTATTAGCTTGCTGGTTTGGAGGATTTTACCATTCATAGAGACCGGTATTAGTTGGGTGGTGATCGATGCCGATATGGTAAGGAACCAACGCTAGTTGGGTGACCGATTTTGGTAGGGGAAATTGGGTGAAAAAGATTAAAATGGAATGGTTTAGGACTCTCTATGATTTCATAGAGAGTGATGGGACTTAGGGAAGGTTGTGGGATTTCTATGGAGCCTCGAGAGATAATAAAATGGGTGTTTGGGCGGGGTATGAAGGTTCTTTTGGAAGATGTTTAGACGGAAGTGTTGTGGGAGAAATCTAGGTATGGTTGGGGTGGAATGAAACATATAGCTAATAAAAATAATCTATTAAAACCAATGACAAAGAAGGGATTACTTACTTGTGAAATAGATATGAATAGCAGGGGGGGTGGTGATGGTTGCGGGATGAAGGTTGTCTGAACTAATGCAACAACAACAAGAGGGCATGATGCTTCCTATGAGTACACTAGATATCCGGATCAATCTATGGATGAATGGTGTGGTGTATGAATGTTGTAAGGGCCTCTGATATATCGCAAGATTGATGGAAAACTTGAGAGTAAGGATGCAAGGTCTCAAGAGCCGGGAAGAAAGATTCATAACCTAAACAAATATTTAACAAATCTTATTTTAGGTAACCGATGGTGGTTAGACAACCAATCTTTGGCGAGGAATAACTAGTGTTAGTTAAGGAGAAAAGGTCATACTTTCTAAAAATAGCCTCTTTCTTCCCAAATTTGGTGTGATTGAGAATTGATTTTGGGTCAAGAGTGAAGAATGACGCTAAATGGTATGTGAAAGTGGTTAGCGGGATAATAGGCAAGTAAGATTAGGGTTGGAATAAGTCCTAATTGTTTAAGGGAAGTCGGGACTTGGTCTTGGTTAATTAATGAGACTAAAATAGGTCTAAGATGATGTGGAAATTTGTTTAATTTAGGTGATTTAATTAATAATGATGTGAGGAAGGGTTATGGTTAGGTGTATATCAAATTAATTAATTGAAAGGAGCTAGAAGGATTATGACCTAATTTTGGTTTCTACATTTTCCCCTTTTTGTCGTGTAGCTTGTACTAATAAGTGGTGATGAAAAAATAAGAGGTAGTTGCCCAAGTATGGGTGAAGGTTAGGTTTCCCAAAGTATGGGTGGAGGTGATCCCCCTCAAACCAAGAACTCGATGAAATTATAGTCTACGTCGGTGATGGGTTTGATAAATTTGTACATGGTAACAAAAATGAGGGAAGATATGGGTGTAGGTAATGGTGATATCGGTGTGGGTAATAGGCGAGAGCATTCAAACACACGTACATGTATAGAATATGACAAGGCACAAGGTTGAAGAGCTCACAAACTCTACATCGTCAAATTTTAATAGTTTATCTAAACAAGGTTGACGTGGTCCACATATCTAAGGTATAGATTACAGTCTTGGAAGCATGAGGTGAGGTGCGGGAATGGGTATTAGGTGTGTTCTAATGCACCAAGAGGTTGGGTTGAGATAAATGTCACGACATAAGGTGAGGAAAGGTTGGTAGGCTAAACAACACAAGTAGCATCATCGTAAGGTACAACAAATGAATTCGAGTGGTTGATGGGTGAGGTTTGTATATGTATATAGGTAAGGTCATGGGTAAGACTGTGGTATAGGAAACAGTATGCCATGAAGTACACAGAGGTTTGGAGTTAGGCTGAGATAAGGTAATTAGGTGAGCCGGTAGGGTTAGAGTAGGGAGTGAGGCGGCATGAAAATGGAATCATGCATCAAAATTTGGGAAAATGAGGTTTAATCTATTTAGGAAAGGTGGTGATACTGGTTGAAGGTGAATCTATGTTGATAAGGGTGACCAACGTCGGTCACCTAGGGCATGATCGACACACGTCGAGTAGGAAAATTTGGGTTTAAAGCAAAAATCCGCATTGAAAATTACTCATTTCAACATTTTTTAATTTAGAGAATGACTAAGAGAGAATTTTTTCTTGTGGCGTGGAAGAAAACAATGGGGTTGTCTTCTAGGCTACGTTGGGAAGAGTTGTGTGATTAGAGAAGTGGATTTTACGGACCCACGAGATCTATCGATCGAGTGGATTGGTTGATATCCGAGAGGTTGATTCATACATTGCAGAGGTAGGAGAGGGCACCTGAGGTGCTCCGGCTCGATACCGGACATCCCACCATGGAGACGGAGTCGAGTAGAGGTAGGATTTGAGCTCCATTATTGTTTTTGGTTAAAATTAAGGTAGAAAAATGGATAATTTAGGTTTTGAAATTTGAGTTTAAAATTTTGTCAAAATTGGGTCAAATCGGATGTGGGGAGGGTGAAAAATAGTCTAATTAGGTTGTACAATGGATTTAGAGGTAATTTGGGGTGGTTGTGGTAGTTAATTTAGGTGTTTTAATTAGTTTTTAAAATGAGGGGATGCGAGGGTTCGGCCCTAGGGTCAACCCGATGAATCGACATTGGTTGGGTATTAACCAACGTCGGCGGGGGTGATATGGGACCAACATCAATCTCGGTGATCGATGTCGGTCACTTTGAAAAGTTACCAAGGTGGGAAAAAGGGAAATGGGGAAGCGAAAAAGTAAGGGAGGGGTATGGTAGGATTATTTAGGTAGAAATGGATGGGTTAGGGTAAATTTAGGTAAGAATGGGTGAGTTAGGGGTAAAAGGTGGGCATGATAAGAAATCATATGTAGGTATTGAGGTGGGAAGGGTCAAAGAAATGAGTGAAAAGGAATAATTGAGTAACATGATTGAATGGTGATGATGTAGGTGAGAATAGTTGACCATGTGAGATAGGCTACCTCCTATTTTGGTGCAGATGAGGCCCATCATCACTAAGGAGGAGTGGGCTCATATTACAGATGTTGAGTTGGGCATCGTTAGTCAATATAGGTGTATTTTGTAACACCACCGAACTATTGTTACTTCCTCCACGAGCATTCAAGTGTGTATATATGACTTCTTCTATATAAGGACATGTTCCTTTGGGTTGTGAAGTCATGCTTGATATGGATTGTATCTCCTTTGCTCTTGAAGATCTTTGACTCAGCCTTGGATCAGTTGTATCGATCCAAGGAATGTTTTTAGCTTATTCAGGATGAACAAAATTTATGGACCTTATGAAAGTTACAAGGTCTGAGTGAGTTTGAATGAACAATTCGGAGTTTAACTCAGGCTGATCATGATAAATGAAATTTGGTTCCAGATATCGTAACATCAGGAAGGCCTAGACCTTAAGCCAGGTAAGATGTTCTTGGGTATACAGTAAGCTTAATTAGCAATGCCAGATAGGATCCTTTACAGGAATGTTTTACCCTGTTTGGCTCTAATACTGATTGGTCCTACTTGGGAGACCTAGACTGGATTCGTTAAGGTTAATAACCTTAACCTAAACTATAACCTATTGGTTAAATAATTGCTAATCTAACCTAGCCCTAAACTATAAGCTTAATGCTCCTAAGGTTAGCTACACCTAGCACTATGGAAGTAAGACTAATGTCTTACCTTATGATCTAACCTATGTTTCTAACCTATCTTAACTAATGATAAGAATGGAGGGGGACCTATGAAGGGGCACGAGTCATGGGCGGTGGTTTCCATGGCATTTATGAGGGGGATAAGGATTGAAGGACTTGGGATGCTGTCAGATTTGGCGGAGGTTGCAAACGGCTATATGACCTGACGTGGCAGTATCACCAAATATGGGAATGGTTGTTTGTTTTCTTTTGGAAATCACCAACTTTGGTGGTCGGTGGCAATGGAGAATAGGCGGGAAGATGGGAGTTAATGCAATTAATGAACTTCGGTTCCCGAGCGTGGATTTCTTGGGAAGGCATGCAAATGGAAAATTGTTTGGTTGTTTGGTTTTCCATGCATTCCATTTTTCTCTCTGCTTGAGCACTGGTTCTTTGAACCAGTCATCTACTCTGTGTTGCATGGCAACTTTGAGAATTTCTAGCTTCCTTCTCTGTCGGGGAAAGTTTATAAGGCATGAAGGTAATAATTTATTGTTGTTTAATCTATCGTGGAAGAAGAAGAGAAGGTGCGAGCACATTCAGAGGTCTTCTTCAGATTTTTAAGCGACACTATCAGGCATGATAGGCCCTAACTTTTAAAAATATTGCTTTCCTTCAAATGCTTTCATTAAAACAACTCTGTTCAGGTGATCTTTGCATAAAGTTGGTTTGAAGCAATGTATTGGGTTCTTCTTTTCTTGTGGATTTAGGAATCCCTGGTTATGCAAAGAATCTATTGAAATGTTTTGCTATATATTTATTTTATGGATTCATCTTCGGTTGAAGACCTTGCTATGTTAGCATGTTGTTGAACTTTTGTTGAATCTTTGCTGGGTATACTTATAGATTTTGACTTCTGTTAAAATGCTTGTTGTGTTTACATTTGGTTCGACTCTGTTGAAATGTGTGCTGGGATTACATACGAACACGACTCTGTTGGAGTCCTTGCTGTGTTTTCGTATTGGTTCGACTTCTGTTGAAGTCTTTGCTGAGTTTATGTTATAGATATGACTTCTGTTGAAGTCCTTACTGCGTTTTCATTTTGGTTAGACTCTGTTGAAATGTTTGCAAGGATTATATATGAACACGACTCTGTTGAAGTCCTAGCAGTGTTTTCTTATGAATTCAACTTTTGTTGAAACCTTGTTGTGTATACATGTTGATTCGACTTGTTGAAGTCCTTACTTGTGTTTTCATTTTGGTTCAACTTACGTAGAAGTCCCCTGCAGGTGTTCTCATGTGAACTCGACTCTATTGAAGTCCTTGATGTGTTTGCATGTTGGCTCGAATTATGTTGAAGTCCTTCTTTGTGTATACATATTGATTCGACTCTGTCGAAATGTTGCTTTGTGATTGCATATGGTTTCGACTTCTGTTCATGATGCTACCCAGTCTCTTGTTATTTGGGGTAGTGAGTTTCTGATCGCGTGCCATGTCAGATGATTGCATTGGATAATTTCATGTTTGAGGAATGACATGGAAGGAATTGTTGGGTCTAATTTGATTGTTTTATTGATTATTACTTGGTCGCAAGAACTCTTGTATTTCTTAATAGCTACAGGTGATTTTATAATTGAATTGTGAGGAAACTATAGTTTCTTCTTTTGAGCTCAACTGATTTAGTCGCATGCGTATAATGTATGTTATATTTGAGCCTGCACCTCTATAAAAAGGGTCTGGATGGTCAATGAATATAGATTCTGTATATGATGAAATATTAATGTGATTATTGTTTTCTTTACGACCTTGCTTGGTTAATGGGAACACATCCTGACCGAGAGAAATCTTGCTTGAGGAACTTTGATTTTTAATAATGTATGGGTAATCCTGGATCTGCATGGATGGAAATCAAGTTTGTATTTGGAAGGGATGGGTGTTGAATTTTGTGCCTTCTCTTCTTCCTTATTGAATTCAAGATTGAATGTATATGCATTACTCTTGAGAAGTTGGTACAGTCCTGAACATGATTGGATTGGAAATCTGATTGCCTTTGTTTCTTTCTCCTAAGCTGTAAAGTATATGTTGTTATATAACTGTAGGAATAAGAAAATATTCTCTCCTTGTCTAGAAACTATGAGTGCTTTCTTCTTTCGTATCTTTATGTGAACTCTACGGTATGGGCATAAGAAGAATAGACTGTTAAATTGTATGGAGAGACTGGTAACTACTGACTCTTGACCGGGTCTCTTGCTTTATTGACGGTTATAATATCTTGTTTGGGTTGTTTGGTTATCCACTTTTATAAAAATTGTATTGCAATATAAGTTGATATACTTTTCAATACCATTGAAATAATGTTATGAATATAACGGAATCCCGTCGATTGAGCTTCTTTGGATGTTATAATCCACCTTTGTGGAATTGTTAAAAATATACCTATTGGATACACGAACTGTTAGGAATTCTTTTTTGTATGGAATAATTTGTTGGATTATTGCTTTCCTTGGGATTCAAATGGATGGATGTTTTAGATTCATTTTGTTCTTCTTAGTCTCTAATATATATGATGAATCATCTGAAAAATATTTAGGTTTAATTGGCAGCTATAATATGAGTCATGCGTTAAAGTCATGTTAGAATTGTAGAAAGATGATTAGCTTGATTCATGTTTAAGGATTTGAAGAAATGATTTCATTTAAACAGGTTGTTTAATGAGAGCAATTGGTAGAATGCAATTGTTTTAAGAATTAGTGCTTATCATGCTCAGTTCACAGAACTGACCTGTGCTAGCAATTTTTGCAGATGGACATTGTAAGTGATAAAGGCACGCAGATCTGATATGATGCTCAGATTGTTTAATCTGGTTTTATGATGAATTCCTATTTGATATCTCTAATTGTACTATAGTAAGAAAGTTGTTCTTTTACTGTTGAGTATTGTATCCAATATGCCGAAGTGCATAAGTTGTAATTGTATGGCTTGGAAATAAATGAAAAGGGGAAAATTGTTACTTATGTGGCTGCATTTTTAATTGATGGAATTGATCTTCTTAGGTTCGATTGATTTTAAGTGCATTTTTATTATTTTATACCATAGAGTTATTTGGATTCTCTAAGTAGGCCTTGTAAAGATTATGTGACTGAATACTTCGTGAATGATTAGTAATTCTTTTATGTTTTGAATAAGGCTAAAATTGGAAATTAGTCCACTGTTTATGAGAAGTTAAGGTTAAACTACATCTCAATAGGTAGCTGAAACAGGAAGAGTAATCTATTACTTCCTATCCATGATCTAAGTCAAGACAACGTAACTGATGATTTTAAATCACTATATCTTAATAACAATAAGTAAGATATATTTCAGTTTTGAGAACTGATATAAACTCATATGGGTATAGTTAGCATCCTTATGAGAGGACTTAGGGCTACTACCCAATTTCGTTGATTAAGATTATTGTGAATCAATGATCTCCTTGATGAGATCTCAAATCTTATTAAACTTCTCTCTGTGAAATGGATCTTAATTAAGTAAGGCAACTCAAAGGTGAGGAACCCAGGGGTTGGGAAAAGACTACCCAGATAGGAGAGTCTTAAAATTTAATTTCAACTCAACTTAGTAACTCCTTGTAGTTATGTAAATCTTTCCGAGAGGTGGTTTATAGGATGTTGACACATGTCAAACTGCAGGGTTGTACCTTTGAGAAGATTAGGATCTTCGGGAGGATACTGATAATGCAGTGTCCTTTGGCGACACCCTTTGCATTGATCGTTAAGATTTACACCTTAAACTCGAACAAGTTTTTACTCTGGGACTGGTTAGGAGCATGGTCATGTTATGAGGCTGCCCTTGGAGACTCGGGGTACCTTGACACATAGGGTTAACTAGGGTTGACCCAGTATGTCAGCTTACCCTAGTCCTCGAAAGCATCCTTATAACGTTTTCATGTTATTAATCCATTCCTGAGTGAATGACTTGGGACAGGGGAGGCTGACAGAAGTCAGTATAAGACATTCTAATTAACATCGAAGTGGGGTGAAGGACGTATTCCAGATTGACCAGTATGCCGTTAAGGAATACGAGACATGAACAATATGTTTCAAATCTTTGGCCAAAGTATCGCAAGCTGCTGATTGTGTTGTCCTATGTCACCTAGTCTGAGGGACGTGATGCCAATGAATAGTGGTAACAATTATTCAGATAGGTTCCTTAGATAGAGCATTCTAAAATCCTAGATTAGGAAGAAGAAGCGCAAGAGTGAAGTGTTAAAATAAAAACGCCAACTCTATGATACTCATGAATAGATCGGTAGATCACCGAGTCATGGAATGAATAGATCGGTGGTACACCGAGTCATTATAGCTGCATATGGTTATCTATTATAAGAATGATTGTTATGATCTGTGAGTTCTAAATTATGTATTTAGAACTAGAAAGCACTTATCAAAAAAAAAATTCTTGTTCTAATATGTTAAAATGGGAATGTTACATATTTTATGAGATCACAACATGATGGTCGCTCTCATTGATAGATGGGATACAATGACCAACACATTCCACTCTACCGATTAGAGAGAAGATGATCAATCTAGAGTATGTATACATGATCTTGAGGCTACCTATTCTTGGGGATCCATTATATCAGATCTCTTCTAATGATGTACTTGATCCAATGGCTACAATGTTTCGCGAGTCTATGATTGATTTGATGTATCATAGTGTGAGCATCAGTTATGGAGATATATATGTTGCACACCCACAAGAGACCAAATTATCAGTTCGATGATGGTGGCTATTGGATTTTCTTTCTTTCCTAGATTCAGAGGGTGGGATATTTCCACATGCATTGATGGTGGTTCTGGAGGATATGATTGAGGATAGATGTTGATCCATGAATTGACTAGCTCCTAAGGCGGAGGGTTAGCATGCGTGGGAGAAGAGATTGGCACATGGAAGTAGGAAGGTTTGGGGAATTAGTTGCATTTTGAAGAAGTTAGTGTAGGAAAAACACGTGAAAATCCTAAGTAGGTGTGATGAATGGATAAGGTGCCATCCTAGAGCCTTAGAGGTCAAGAAAATAATATTCTCGGGATGATCATTATAAGTAGTGGAGGTCTTTGCAAGATGACATATTCATTCAATCATGAAGGACCAAACTTCCACTTGGCATGAGATCTGCTCATGGAGAGAACTATGGCGATGCTTCCAAATTCTATTTAAAGGACTATTTGGGTCTAAAATAAGAGAGGTTGGGATGGTAACAAGATGTTACAGGAATGTTAAGAGAGATTTGAGTGATAATGAAGTACTAGAAGAATACTTGCAAGGATGTGGTTAAGTAGAGATGTACAAGTTTAGGTGTAAACAAGGGTTGTAATGGGTAGCATAGCTAGGAACTCTCTATGTAGAGTATTTGTAGGGTTTTAGATGATATTCCTTGATGTATTCGGATCTGTATGACCCATATGATGTAATGAAGCTACTGTAAATGTTTATAAATAAATATATGGTGTGTGATTCTTGTTATCCATGTTCATGAATATGAACCCTTATGTTATTCATGTTATTATGGGTCAGATCTAGTTCCATTATGTTTATTTATAATGTTCATTCCCATTTATGATATATATATCCGCATCGATATGTTATTTGTATCATATTATTTTAAGTTAATACTAATGTTTCTATTCTTGAAACACATCCTCCATTAAAGGCAGAGCACTCTCACAAAGCTCACATAAAGGAGGGACTTGGCACCCTATGTTCCTTAGGTGAGCACCCAGTGCATATTGGGTGATAGGCCAGTACACTTGGGGTTTAAAAAAGGCATAGGAAAAATTAATACATCTTGGTTCTATTGTCAGGACCTCTTTTGAAGCTATTGTGAGAGTGATGTGTGATGATGGAGTGCTTCACCTTGGATAGTGTTTAAGCGTGGATCGAAAGCATGAAGGATTATTTTGCTCAAAGATTTAATATTAGACCTAACTTTTATGCACATAAGCTGGGTAGAGGATCATTTGTATCATGAGTTGTATGGGACCTTTTTCTATTGTTGCCCAATAGAGTTGTATGAATGGATTTCAACATATGCATCAAGGTGAAGTTGGTATTATAGACCTCATGTGTGGACCCAAGAAGAATTTCGGAGGTTGCATGATGTCAATCTAACTTAGAAATGTGTTGTTGATCACTAGTGGAAAGGTGTGTTGACGAGCTATACCCTGGAATACGTGATCTCTACGTATTCTTTCCTAGAGGTTGTTGAGTTTGATTTCTTGAGGGAGCCAAGAGGATCATTTTTGTGAGTTATTCCTCTAGCTATCATGATCCTGGTTATTGCTCTAAGTTTGGAAGCATTTCATATGGCCGACTAAACTTCCCTAAGCGCAAGGCGTGGAAGCTAGTGTTGAGAAAGATGACAGACCTTGCAGCTGAAAGGGAGAGAGAAGAGAGATGGATCAAGTATAATGAATCTTAGGAAGGGATTTGGTGAGAAAATGTGAGATTATCGGAGTGATGTATCTATTTACATAGAAATTGCAAGAATTATTTGAGGTTTGCATGGAGGTGTGGAACCGAGTAGTTTTGCTACCCCATCTTGCAAGCAAGCGCAGAGACAAACCCCCTTGGCTTCTAGTGAGATATTTTTTTTGGAGAGAGGAAAGTCATAGGCGTGCATATAAGCCCACCGGTGACCAAACCTTGGCATTTAGTTTTACAAATTTGGAGAAAAATATTGTTAACTCGGTTGGTCTTGGTATTGGCAATCAAGTGACACCTAAGAGGTATAACTTTTCATTTGGTACATATATGGCTGCATAATCATTTCCTATGTTTGGAGGCATATTGTCTAGCATGAAATTTGGGAAAATTATAGGTACACAAATTTTAGGTATCGTGTTGAGAAGGGACTTTAGGAAACATTTCGGGAGTGGTGCAATATCACGGACTTTCAACGCATAGTTTAGCGCAACAATGGAAACATAAGGTACGACTACATAAATAACCTTACCTACTATGGGAAGTGGATCTAGTGGGTCGGGGAGGAGTAGGAACTAGTGGACTGGTGGATCTAGAGGATATGGTGCATCGGGGGAACATGAGTAAGTGGATTTGGTGGTGGAGGCAACATAGGAGGGAATCAAGGTTCTAGATCTAGCGGACAAGTTCCTCAACCACCTCAATAATTATTTTTAAATGTCTCTACATTTTCCAGATTACAAGGGTGTTGAGGATGTTACAGAGCATGTACATAAATGTGAGTTGTTATGGTGCATGAAGGGAGTCACTACCACAAAATTCAAGGCAAGTTAGTTTACAACTAAGTTGTAAGGGTGCACACATAGATGGTACCAGAAGTATGACCCTCATCGACAACAAAGAGATTACACTACGTAGCATAATTCCATATTCTTGAGTTTAAACAAAAGAGAATTAGTGTGCTAAAGTAGATTCAATAAGGTATGGCAGAGAGTGTGTGTGAGTATGATGCACATTTTAAGACTCTCTTTTCAAAGTTGTCTTATAATATTCATCTTTAGCAACATGCTCAATGTTTTGTTGGAGGGTTGTAACAAATTTTAGGAGAGCATTGTATTATAAAACTTTTAAAGATCCAAGTGAGGATTTGCAGGATAACTTTCACGTTGAGGTTGTGGGAAGAGTGGATACGCATTCGATCCATTTTAGAGGCCCATATTTCTTCCATGACAAAGCCACTCGAGAAACTATCTCGCAAACTTGGCTCAAGATGCCTACAATGGCCTTTGGTGCATGTAATATGAAATAGAAGGGCATACGAAGGATAGCTATCATCGAAGGTTGGTGCACGTAATGTTAGTAGGCTCGTGAGATTTTCCTTAAAGATCATAATGCAAGAATATGTCCATTATTGTAGCGCACAATCCGTAAGAATGTGTCTTGTTATTACAATATTTGCACTTATACTACTGATGAAACCAAGGATTATAGATTGATTGACCAAATACATGATTCCATTGATATTGGTGTGCATCGACCAATATTGCAAACAGCTCCAAGGATGATGGTCATCATTATGAAGGACACATGGATGGAGGATCTCGCAGAAGATGATTTTGGGGATGATTCGAGTACATGGAAATCATGGAGGAGGAAAGAGTGAATTTCCTCATGGAACCTATTATAATTGTGGGTCTATGGAGCATTACAAGCGTGAGTGTCTTAGAATTGTTGTAATTCTCATGGTATGGAAAGAAACACAAGTATGAAGAGTGCCCATAGTTCTATGAGCACATGAGCTAGAACCAAAAAATGACATGGGCACATGGATGGTGAGTGTGAAGCATGCTAATCCATAGTGGATGCTAAGGTTGGTGTAGAACCTTGAACTAGAACTTGTCCTAGTGACCACGCGAGGTGAAGTTGTGCACACGAGGGAGATCTCGAAGCAAAGGCCGCTCATTACAAGAGAAAAAGTTTTTATGGGAAGTAGAATAATCGACTCATCGAAAGATGTCTTCCAAGAGATTATGGAAGTGATCGAAGCCATCAAGGGGAAATTCAAGGTCTAAAGGAGAAATGGTATAAATTGGAGTAGAATAAAAGGGGTTGGGTCCCTTAGGTGGATATAGATTATTCCAGGGAAGTGTGTAGGATGTTGCATTAAGATAATATCATCCCTCTATTAGGATAATGGTTGAGAGAAAAAGTACCAAGCACTTTGGAGAAGAGCATGAGTGGCATGTATTACATTTTAATTTGCCTCCTTACAAGTATTGACTATGACAAAGAAACCACATTGAATGCAATTATGGATGGATAGTTGTTAAGTAACATCCGATTGATATAGGCATGGAAGTCAATCTTCTCACTTTAGATGCATAGAATTAGATGGGAAGACCCACATTATAGTCATCTTCAAATGTGTTGTATATGGAAAATATGACTAAGGATATTCCCATCGAAGTATTGAAGGATGCATCCATAACAATTCAAGGGGAAAATTTTACTAGAGATTTTAGGTCTTAGCACTTTCCGAGGTAGATAACTTTCCAACATTACTTGGGCACTCCTGGTGTCAGTAAGCATAATATTGAAAATTACATTTCAATAAGGGGTACATAAGTTTCAAGAACAAATAAGAGCACGTCATCATTCCACTGACAGATGGGAAGTCAATGCCCTATACTAAGCCCTTGGGAGAAGAAGATCTGGATAGGATCTATGTCCACACTATCAAAGACCTTGAGGTTGTTCATTCATCAGGAGAAGGTTTCATTCAAAGTGGGAATATTCTCAATCTATAAGTGATAAAACTAGTGCGGCATGTGAAAATTGGGTGCATGGGACCTATGAGCTAGCGGGGAGACACTTAAGATGCACTGTATCTTGAGTTGTCAGTGGCACGCTCACTTAGGCACCTAGGAGGAAAATAATTACTAAGTTATCTGGGGAAGGAAACCCTATTTGTTTTCTAAGAACAATGGAAGTTCAGTGGACCTATCAAATTGAAAGGAGAAATATGTTGACTTATACCTTGCATGGGAAAATGACACGATGGTGGGTGACACATCGAGACAATCTTCTAGAGTGACGTGAGGTGAGGATTTAGCTCTTTGTTAGGTTTATCTAGAGAAATGCACCTACCGAAATTGGTGACTATGATGGAAGAGAATACACCTCAAGCCATGTTCGGGAGTGTGAAAATACTTGGATGGGAGGTGCGAAAGCTTTATCCCCTTCCCTATGGGTGTAAAATTTTTATTCCACCTGTAGGGTTACACACATGCATGGTATGTTCATTTAGAATTGCAGAATTAGATAGGAAATGGCAAGAGTTGACTGTGGTTCTTGTTCAAACATTTGAATATCAAAGTATTAAGCCATCATTGAATGAGGAATCTCGGGTAGTCAAGTGCCTTACCATAAGATATAGTGTCATGGTGGAAGACAAGATCTTAAAGCTGTTAGGTGGACCATAATTGGGGCATGCTTCACAGAGGAAGAATCAGAGGAGGTACATCTTGAGTACTCCTTCCTAGAAAAAGAGAAAGGAAATTAGGTCAACTTGGTAGATGATGAAGAAGTGGATACTTTGGATGTTAACCATACTAAGGGTACACATGAAGTTATGGATAGTGCAGATGAGCAAGCGTGTGCCTACCACAAGCCATTAAAGACCAAAAAGGTTAACATTGGTATAGAGAAGGAACTAGAAGAAGACATTATTGGGGACTACCTGGATGAGACGAGGAGGTCTCAAAGATTATTGAGCTTCTATGTAATTTTTAGGATTTTTTTCCATGCGGGTACCATGAGCTTAAAGGAGTTCACCCCTCACTAGGAGAAATGAGGATCAAGTTGAAGGAGGGTGCATGCCTAATTCAGAAGTGAATTTACAAGATGAATCTGAATTTACGCGTCAAGGTGAAGGAAGATATTAATAAGATGATAACATCTGGGATAATAGAATTCGTTGAAGAATATGAGTGGGTAATCTTGATGGTAATCAATATTAAAAAGGATATAAGGATAAGGATCTGCATTAATTACGGAGATTTGAATGTTGCTTGCATTATAGATCCATTTCCAATGCCCTTTACTGAAGAGATTCTAGAAGGAGTTGCGGGGCATGAGATCTATTATTTCACAGATGGATTTTGGGGTATCACTAGGTGAGGATTACAAAGGAAGACCAGGAAAAATGACTTTCACTACTTGAATGGGGAATTTTGCTTACACGATTTATGTCTTTTGTGCTAAAGAATGTGTCTTCTATCTTTATGTGCATCATAGTGCAAGCATTTTAGGATTTCATTCACAAGTTTCTTCAAGTCTACCTAGATGATTGTATGGTTTATGGACTAGTAAAATACCATTGTGACAATATCAGAATGATGTTTGAGAGATGCAAGCAGCTAAGAATCTCCCTCAACATCAAGAAGTGTGTCTTTTCTACTCCATTTGGAACTTTGTTAGGTCATATCACATGCAAAGAGGGCTTATTTGTAGATCCTTCCAATATTGTTGCTATTTTGGGGTTAGAGGATCCTACCAATCAAAGCGTCATGCGAGGATTTCTAGGGCATACACAATACTACCAGAAATTATTTAAGGGATATGCCAAGATTTTCACGTCGTTAGAGGAGTTATTAAATAATAAAGGGAAAATTCATTAGGATGAGGTGCAACAGGTAGCTTTTGACACATTGAAGGAAAAACTCACTACCGCGACCATCTTATGCTTTCCTTCTTGGGATAAGCTATTCCATGTACATGTTGATGCTTCAGGTATGGCAATTAGAGCAGTCTTAGCATAGCCTAAAGAGGGGATTATTGATCATCCCTTGTGTTTTGCTAGTAGGAAGCTTACTCTAACGAAAAAAATTACACCACCATAGAGCATGAGGCATTATCAAAGATCTACGCGCTACATAATTTTAGGTAGTATTTGCTAGCAAGTCCTTTTATTTTCTTCACAGACCATATGGCTTTGAATTATTTGGTAAACAAGATCATTTTACAAGGATGCATATGTCATTGGATACTATTATTTCAAGAGTTTGAGTTTACAATTATGGTGAAACTGGGAATAAGTAATTTGGGACATGAACATTTGTCAAGGATTGCTTCAGGTGAGGATGTGCAGAGTATTGAGGATACAATTCCAAATGCACATTTGTTTAGGCTACATCACGCACCCTCAAACTTAGAAGATATTGATTTGTTCCTATGAATGGGTGTGGCACCATAAGGGATGAAAACATTCAAAATAAATCAGTTAGCTATATGCATTGTGCCCTATATGTTAATTGATGGAGACTTATACAAGCTAGGTCATGATGAGGTTTTACATTGGTGCATACTAGAACATGAGCGCACTGCAATGATGGAAGAGAATCACAAGTGGAATTGTAGGAGGAAACTATATAGGGAATGCAACCACGTGCAAGATCCTTCTAGCTGGACTTTGGTGGGAAATGGTTTACAAGGATTGTATTGAATATTGCAAGGCATGCACCATTGTCAGTGCCTTGTTAAACTAGGGAAAAGAGATGAAATTCCATTAAGGCCTATGACTAGCATAGATCATTCAAGAAATGGGAAATCGACGTCGTGGGCCCTATTTCTCTAGCTACGAAAAGGAAAAGATTGTGTTATATCAAGTACATGCACAAACTACCTTACAATGTGGGAAAAAGTGGCACACAAAAAATATTACATGGCAACAACAACAACTAGATTCTTGTGGGAAAATATAGTCGGCAGTGTGGATGCCCACCGAGTTTAATAAGTGATAGGGGTACTCATTTATTAAATGAGACAGTTAGAATTTTGTTGGAAGAATTCATGGTGGCCCATCACAAGACTACCCTTATCACCAACAAGCTAATGGGACTGTGGAATATTTAAAAAAAGATGTATTCGAGACATTGACCAAGATTTGTGATGTAAGAAGAAAGGATTTGGATGATAAAGTTTATGTCGTGTTATGGTCATATCATACTACTTATAAGAGACCTGAACAAGGCCACAACTTTTTAATTAGTATTTGGCATGGAGCATGTACTGCCTATTGAATTCATGTTACCATCAATGTGTATAGCACACGGGAGGATTAGGTGATGAACAAGCACTTGAGGAAAGGATTGACAACTTAATGTAGTTAGATGAAAGACATACAATAACATGATGGAGTCGAAAATGGAAAAAGCTAGGAAGAAGGCATGACATGATAGACACATCAAGAATAAGTAATTTGAGGTTGGGTAGATGGTTCTACTTTATGATTCTAAGTTTTTGTGCCACCCAGAACTTTAAAATTCCATTGGTTGGGACCGTATATTGTATCCTATATAATTGATTCCAAGTGCTTTCCAATTATATGCTACTGGATGGAACTCGATTTCTAGGGTATTTCAATGGGATTAGGTTGAAGCCATACTATAAATAAGTCTTCCTAGTGTTTGTAAACGTTGTTGCCCTCAAAATCCACCCCTCATTTTCTAAGTCAAATTCAAAAATTTTGAGCTCACACCCTCCAGAAGTGTTTAAGTAAAGTTGGAAGTATGAAAAGATAAAGAAATTTATGCTTTGAAGTTATTTAAATTGTCCAAATCTGTATGTTTTGATAAATTTTCCATTTTCCTGTATAGACGCGTGAAAATTTTATTGTTGTCCTCATTTGAATGAAATTGTCAATATTTCAATGGTCATGGATCGTTGAACCTTGTATTATTTTCAATTCCTTGGCTTGCAAAAGAAATTTGAAAATCGGGGAGTTTTCTTCTTCTCTACATTTTTTTCCACACTCGAGAATGATGGGAATTTTCTTCCCCATCAAATTTTGGCTCCATCATCCACGGGTATGTGGACATATCTAATTGGAAGCGAGTCATCAGAGAACTTTGAGGTTTTTAACCTCTTTGTAAAAAAGGTGAAAAGTTAAAAAGTGACCTGCGCACCCGATCGAGCTTAAAGGAAAAGTCAAATCTTGAGCTCACCGTCAAAGGAGTCAAAGTAGGGAGGTGACCATCGGGGAGATTTGATATTTTGTGCCTCTTTGTAAAAAATTTGAAAAGTTAAAAAGTGACCCACAACCCCGATCGGGCTTAAAGAAAAAAGTCAAATCTTGAGGCCGCCATCAAAGGAGTGAAAGTAGGGAGGCAGACCATTGGGGAGATTTGAAATTTTGAGCATCTTTGTAAAAAGGTGAAAAGTTAAAAAGTGACCCGCAGCCCCGTCAAAGCTTAAAGGAAAAATTCAAATCCTGAGCCCACCATCAAAGGAGTCAAAATAGGGAGGCGGACCGTTGGGGAGATTTGAGATTTTGAGCCTTGTTTCCAAAAGGGATAAAAGGCATAAAGTGACCCACAACCCCGATCATGCTATAAGGGAGAAAGTGAAATATTAAGCCTGCATCAAAGGTCAAAGTAGGGAGGTGGGACTGTGGACTAATTTGTGTTTTTGAGCCCCCAATCAAAAAAGGTAAAATTATAAAAGTGGCCAGCGACTCTGTCTCCACGCAAGTGAGGCCACGTGTCAAGACCATATCAAAATCGGGTGAGCAGCCAAAATGTTCCAAAATTCTAAATCTCTATAAACTCACAAAATGTAAAAGGCATCCTCCATGCTTGCCCCAAGAAATTTCTCCCACATGGACAACTCTGGTTTAAAGTTTCAAACGCAAGATGAATGGTTTAAATTCAAAGTTGCAAAATGACTGTAATAAATGCATTATGAAAAGTCGATTTTTTCTCACCATTGGATTTTCTTCAGAATCGAGAATGAAATAGAAATGAATGATTGAAAAGAAATTGTAAACTGTTTCCTGCCAACAAAGAAGAAGTTGTAACCATTTCTTGGAGGAGATTTAATGGCTTCTTCACACTATTTTACAGAGCTGGCAATTGATCTTGGAAACTCATGAGTGCATTGTACTTAGAGAAAACAAAGAAGATAGCCATTTTCTTCTAATTTCCTCCATTCTCAAATTTCTTCCATTCCCACATTATGTACAATCTCTGTTTAAGCATCAATACAAGAAGAAAGATTTTGTAGCCTCTTTGATGAGGATATTTTAGAAACTTTGAGTTTGCAATCTTATCTCATCTTGTTTTCATTAGCAGGGTTGTTTCTTCTCATAAATGCATGTGTTGAAGTTTCTAACTAATGTGTGCAGGAATCTGAATTTTTACCGCAACATTAGTTCTCCTACCTCTTTTCTCACTTCCTTTCCCACCTTCATAGCAAATTCTCCCCTTGCAGATAACTGTAAGCATTTTCCATAGGGTTAGTGGAGTGCCCCTGTTAGATCCCGGTGAAAGGCCACCACAGAAATCCATGCTTTCTCACGCATGCATACACTACAAATGCCTTTGGTTAAGTAGAGGGAATTAGATTCCTAGAGTGTTGGCAAGGAATCCACAAGTTTTCCCACCCAAAAAATTTCCTTGCCAACATTTTTTGGTGCCCACTGTGGGGTAGATTTAGCAACATCCGCACTTGATATACGCACCGTAAGGTCAGAAAATTCAAGATTAAAAAAAAAAGAGAAAAAATTTCTGGAATTTGAATGGTCAGTATGAGCCACATGGATTCAAATCATGGCTATTCTGGGAACCCTCATGTTGAAAGACCTGAATTTCTCTTTCGCATCCAAGAAGACGTTGCTTTAGATTTTAGGAAGCTATCTGGCATAATAGACAAATTGCCAATCACTACTTCATTACCACAAGGATTATGGACCTTGAAGAAGAATGTGTTGCTGAATTAGAGAGGCAAAGACAAATTCTAGCATCACAAAGAAGAGCATATATTTTCAAGTTGGTGGATAGAAGATACACCTAGAAATAGAGACAAGGAGGAAAAAATGATCCCATTTTTTAGGAACTTCAAAGGATACAAGAGCTACGTAGAATCTAGAGGCCTCCTTTTCAAGAAATCAACCACGTTGGGAACCTGAGTGTTGCCAATCCTTTGGACGGTGAATTTCCATACATCAATGAGAACCTTGTAGACTTCATTGACGTGGAGACCAAAGAATAAGCTATAGAAAGAGTGGTGAGAGCCGGCGAAGAAATAAGAGCTAAACTCGAAGAAATTGAGAGACTTCAAGCAGAGGAAGATGAAAGAGCAAGCTGCAGAAGTCGTGACCTTAGTAAGGTTAGAAGATAGAAACATAAATAGAATGGGGATCATGATCATGAGCGTGAACATGATTGTGAGGCCCGTAGGCCTAATGTACCATGGGGAGGAAACACCGGTCCACTAGCTCTTGCTCAACCACTCCATGAGCTATCGAGAGGCTTGAGAAAAAACTTCCCAAAATTTAGAGGGGATGGTTCTCAACTCCCTGAAGAGAATGTAGCAAAATTTATCACTGCTTGTGGTGTGTTGGGTATTGAGGATGAATATGTGTCATTCGACTCTTTGTGGAGTCACTTCAAGAGAAAGTGTCTAATAGTTCTAAATGTTACCCCGAGGTCTAACACCTGTTGGGAAGATATAAGAAGTGCATTCGAACACAGGTTTAAGACCATGGAAGATTGTCAGGATCTCTCAGCTAATTGGTACAAATGAAAAAATAAATGTCTGAATCAATGAGAGACTTCGAAGCAAGATATAAAAGAATGATAAGAAGAATCCCTGAAGATGTGGTGCCTTATTAAAATAATTTAAAGAGATTCTTCATCAGCGCCTTGCCATCAGAAGTAGGTTTCTTCCTTAGAAGAACCCAACCAGGAACATTAAGGGAATCTCAATACCATGCAATATAAACTGATGATGATCTAATATTTTTTGGTAAAGTGAAAGGCCCAAATGGAAAGCAAAAGGGTCAGAATTTAGACTCTGTCACCATAGATCCGATGTTCCAAAAATGGCAAATGACTTGGTTGCCTTAGAAAAATAGCTATCCCAGATCACAATGCGGAACTCTCTAATGAAACCAAACTCCCCAAATAGGCCAAGGATTTCTCCACCTCCTTGTTGGCTTGCTCTTGAAGCACCACCAATCAATTCCATCTGTGACACCAAAGATCCGGAGGAGGAAGCAAAAATTGATGAAACTGAAGAAGAAAATATGGAAGACTATGAAAACTATCTTGAGGTCAAGGAAGTTGATATGCACAATGGCTTAGTTGAGTACGTTGATGATGAAGATGAGGATGATGAAGAAGCCATAGGTTTCTCATGTTTTGTTTCCACTCGTGCACAATCCAGAAAGGCGTTTCATCCTCAACGGTTACGGTAAAGGATAAGAAGAATAAATAAGATTCTCCTTCAAAGTTCACACAAAATAAAATCATCAGTAGAGGATCACCATTACCACCTTCTATGGAGTCAGCCAAAGAAAAACCAAACTCACTGGTTGTCAGGGATCATGCTACTATGCCAAGTAAGTCATCTAATTCTTCTCCCAACTCAAAAGTTGCTAAGAACAATTCTCCTTTAAATGTTGTTCCTGCAAAAACATCTAAGGTTTAATCAAAAGCTACACCTGAAAAGGAGAATTCAACACCAAAAGGAGCAAAGACTCTACCATTTAAATCTTCCTCCATTTCGTAACCTCTTCCTTGCTCACCATAACCCCATTTGACTTTGTGGAACATGCAAGCAAAACCAAAGTCCAGCTCTCGTAAATAGAACACCTACAAACACACCCCCCGGTTTGAGTTCATTAATACGTTTGTGGTGGTAACCTTGTATCCTTGAGTCTTAATTCTAAAGGCTTACTTCCTACACCATCCACACCACCATACCAAAACTTGCTAGCCCTCATTTCCTCCAAAACCAAAAGGGTTGAACCTTTCTACCCTGTCACTCCTCATTAAAGGCTTCCAGCTAAATAATTGTATCATAGATTCGGAGCCCTCGACAATGTGATGCCAGCCAAAGTTACAAATTCTCTAGGCCTCACCTTGACTCGGGTAAATGGCACCTGCTACTCAATGGAATCCAAACAAGTTCCATTGGTAGGAAGAATCAAAGATGCACAGTAAAGACTAGCTAATTTTCCAGACAAGGTCCTCCTAACCATACCGGTAGAGACATCCCATCATCCTTTAATATGCTATTGAGTAGGATTTTTGTAGAGACTTGGGTGGAGAAATAAAAATGGATTGGTCATCTCAGTAACTATCCCAAAGAAATGTGAGATGAATAAGTTATTGCCAGTAAGAAATATGAAGTACATAGTACGAAAGTCGATGATCCGAAAACAAACATTCTCTTTCAAGATTATGGGCAAGAAACTACTTCCTCGCATCAGAAAAAGAGAAGACCTTGCAGCTTCTCATGGAGGAAGAGGAAGATAAATTTTGGACAATGGAATTCGATGGTAGTCATTCCAGTGTTAGCTCAAGAGCTGGTGTAGTATTATACTCTCCTTCCAATGAGTTGTACCCATTTTCCTACAAGCTGCAATTTGATAATACAAATAACACTGCAGAGTATGAAGCACTACTCTTAGGCATGAGTGCAACAAAGGACATGGGAATCAAGAAATTGAGATTCCAAGGTGATGCAGAGGTTGTAGTAAATCAGGTCCACTAACAATATCAGGTGAAGAATCCAAGAGACTCCGACATTATAGAAATAGAGTGTGGGATTGCATTAGATCTTTTGATCCATTTTCCATTAAAGCTATTCCAAGGGAAAAAAATGAAAAGGTTGATTTTCTTGCAGTGTCAGCTTCCCTAGTGACACCTCATCCTTCTTTTGGTAAAGACAAAGTGACCATTGAAATGGTATTCAAGCCTAGTGTACCAGAAAATATAAATCATTGGCAAGTCTTCAATGATGATAACCAAATTCTATCCTTTTAGAGAAAAGGGATGATTTCAATAATCTCTTCTTCGAAGGAGGTGAAAATCCACACCGAGAAGCAGTCCCAAAGAAGAGAAAGAAGGAATTGAAGGGATTGATGATGAGGGAGTAATCAAATTAAAAGGGAAAAAAATTCCCAAAGGCCTAGTCTCTTTAGAAGACCTCTTTGACAAACATGACAGATTCATTCAAGAGAAAGAAAAGTAATCTTCTCGGTGCCTAGCTGATTTTGATAAAGAAAACATTGGTAACCCAAAGGAGCCAATGATAGTTAATATTGGAAAATGTTGCTCGCTGAAGAAAAACAAGGTTTGTTGCATTACTCAAGAAATACTTAGATGTCTTCACCTACTCTTATGATGAACTCAAATCCTTCAAGCCAAAGGAAATGCATCACACAATTCCTTTGAAGCGAGGGTGTTAAGCCCTTTAAGGAAAAACAAAGGTTGTACAACCTAAAGATTACTAATACCATCAAAGAGGAGGTAACAAAGATTCTTAATGCAAGGATCATCTTTCCCATCCACCATTCAACGTGGGTGGATAACATTGTGCTAGTGTGGAAGAAAAATGGTGAAATAAGGATATGTGTAGATTTTTACAACCCGAACTAGGCATCACTAAAGGCCAATTATTTTCTTCCTATCATGGACCATATCCTACAATGATCCACTGGATCTAAAATTCTTTCATTACTTTATGGATTCTCAGGATATAATCAAATCAAAGTGGCAAAGGAGGACCGCACTAAGACAACCTTTACAACACCTTGGGGAACTTTTTCCTACAACATAATGGCTTTGGGCCTAATCAATGCAGGATCTACATTCCAAAGGGTGATGGATTTGGTCTTCAAAGATCTAAAGCATTGCATTTTCATATATCTTTATGATCTCATAGTATTTTCAAAGAAGATTAGAGATCATATCTATCACTGTAACATGCACTTGTAAGGTGTAGGAAACATGGCATATCACTAAATCCTAAAAAGTGCATTTTTGGAGTCACATAAGGCAAGTTATTGGGACACATTGTGAACAAACATGGAGCACACATTGATTCTAAGAGGGTTAGATCCATTCAAGCACTCGCCCTACCCACAAGCAAGAAATGAGTTCATTCATTCTTCGGAAAGATAAACTTTCTTTGTCATTTTGTGCCCGAGTTTCTTTGAGTTGTCGAAGCACATCACTTCCATGATGAAACCACAAGAAAACTTCAAATGGAACAATGAAGGGTAGGCAACATTCAAAGATATCAAGAAATCCATTGTCAAGGCTATGAATCTTGTATCTCTAGATTTTAACAAAGACTTCATCATGTATTTTTATGCATCAGAACATACACTCTCTACCATTCTCGTTCAGAAAAATGATGAAGGCATGGAGGAACCTATTGCTTTCATGAGTTGTCCCTTGAAAAATCATGAGCTAAAATACATCCAATTGGAGAAACATGCCTATGTAGTGGTCAAGGCTGTAAAAAAATTTAGGTTTTACATCCTCAATTCCCATATAGTGGTGATGGTCCCCAACACTGCAATCAAGTCCATCTTGACACAGTCAGGATCCCGGAGCTAAAAGAGGAAATTGGATTACAAAGACTCAAGAATATGAATTGGAGATTTGACCCTCCAATATGGTAAGGGGAAATGGCTTGTGTAAGTTGATTGCTAAAGATGAAACACTCAAAGTTCAACATGGCGAAGAAAATTGTGCTTTCTCAACTTGTTCAGAAGACAACCCACAGGTTCTCTTTGTCACCACTACTGATGAGTGGTATGCTGATATTTCCTATTACCTAACTTATGGAGAATTCCCTCCCCATCTTGATTACAAGAAAAGGAGAACACTCAAGTTGAAGGTAGCTAAATTTGTAATCTAGAATCATGTAATTTACAAAAGAGGTAGGGATGATTGTTTCCTCAGGTGCGTAGATAAAGAGAAACAAGAAAAGTTGCTTATAGCATACCATGATCAAGCATGTGGTGGAAATTTTTCAGCAATGGTCACTACACACAAGATCCTCCAAGGAAGGTATTATTGGCCCACCATCTTTGCAAATACTTGAGATTGGGTTTCTAAATGCAAAGCATGTTAACAATTCATTAGAAGACCACAAATCGCTGCATTACCACTCAAGAATGTGGTTATTGAAGAACCATTTCAATAGTGGGGGTTGGACTTCACCTTGGTGCTCTAAAACCTCACTCAAGTGTAGGGCACACCTATGTACTCACATCAATGAAATACTTCACCAAATGGGTGGAAGCCATTCCGGCCAAACAAGCTAACACTGAAACAATATGCAACTTCATTAAGGAGAATATCATAGTCCGTTTCTGAGTGCCACAAAATATTGTAGCAGATAATGCTACCTATTTCTCTTCAAGAGAGTTGACTAAGTTTTTCTATAGCTACGAAATCTCCCTAGCTCATTCTTTTGACTACTATCCATAAGGAAATGGACAGGCCAAATCAAACAACAAGAACATTGTGACCATTTTCCACAAGCTTGTAGACAAGAATCAAAGGAATTGGCACAAAATGTTGTACGATGCATTGTGGGTAGATAGGATCACTCCCAAGAAGGTAATAGGTATGTCACCATTCCAACTGTTGTATGGAGTTGAAGTAGAAATCCCTCTCACGATCGAGATGCTAGCTCTCAAGCTATTACATGCAATAGAAGATGGTCAGTACAAGGATTCCATTGACAAGAGGATCCTCTTTCTTGAGAAGCTAGAAGAAAATAGAATCCAAGTGGTGGATTGCATTAAGGAGCACCAATTGAAAGTAAAGAATATTTTTGATAAGAAGGCCAAGGCAAGAGAATTCAAAGTTGGAGACTTCATCTTGCTATGGGACAAGAGAAGAGAACCAAAAGGCAGCCATGGAAAGTTTGATTCATTATGGCTCGGCCCATTCCAGATTCATGAAGCTTGTGGTGAGAACGCTTTTATTCTCTCATATTTGGATGGAATGCCACTGGAATTTCCTCGAGTGGGAAATACTTGAAATTGTATCATTAGTGAAAGTGGGTTGTCCCCCACCTTGTACCATAGGTGATTGTTAGGTGTGTTTCCCTTTCCGTTGTGTGGTTTTGTTTCCCCTTCTATTGTGTGTCATGTGTTTCCTTCATGTTGTGTGTCTGTGTTTCCTTCTTCTGATCTTTATTTCTCAAAGTTGTATATGACTTTGCAAGGCCCAATGGATAAGGCACTGGTCAATGAATTACAGGGTATAGAGATTGAGATTCTAGATTCCCATGTCATGTCCCTAAGCTAGAGATAGTTTTTGTCGCCATCAAAATCCCCCGTCATTTTCTAAGTCAAATTCAAAATTTTGAGCTCACACCCTCTAGAAGTGTTCAAGTAAAGTTGGAAGTTTGAAAAGATAGATAAATTCATGCTTTGAAGTTGTTTAAACTCTCCAGTCTGCACGTTTTGATAAATTTTCCATTTTCTGTCTAGACGCGTGAAAATTTTATTATTGTCCTCATTTGAATGAAATTTTCAATATTTCTATGGCCATGGATCATTAAACCTTGTATTGTTTTCAATTCCTTGGTTCACGAAAGAAATTTGAAAATCGGGTGCAAAATGGTGGAGTTTTCTTCTTCTCTGCATTTTTCCATAGTCGGGAACGATGGGCATTTTCTTCCCCATAAAATTTTGGTTCCATCATCCATGGGTATGTGGACATATCTAATTGGAAGTAGGTAAGCGAGAGAACTTTGAGGTTTTTAGCCTCTTTGTAAAAAAGGTGAAAAGTTAAAAAGTGACCCACAACCCCAATCGGGCTTAAAGGAAAAATTCAAATCTTGAGCCTACCATCAAAGGAGTCAAAGCGATACGTGGACCATCAGGAGATTTGATATTTTGATCCTCGTTGTAAAAAAGGTGAAAAGTTAAAAAGTGACCCACGGCCCGATCAGGCTTAAAGGAAAAAGTCAAATCTTGAGCCCGTCGTCAAAGGAGTCAAAGCAGGAGGTAGACCATCGGGATATTTGAGATTTTGAGTCTCTTTGTAAAAAGGTGAAAAGTTAAAAATTGACTGTAGCCCTAATCGGGTTTAAAGGAAAAATTCAAATCTTGAGCCCACCATCAAAGGAGTCAAAGCAGGGAGGTGGACTATCGGGGAGATTTGAGATTTTGAGCCTTGTTTCCAAAAGGGATAAAAGGCATAAAGTGACCCATGATCCGATCATGCTATAAGGGAAAAATTCAAATATTAAGCCCGCATCGAAGGTCAAAGCAAGGAGATGGGCTGCGGAGCAATTTGTGTTTTTGAGCTCACAGTGAAAAAGGTAAAATTATAAAAGTGGCTCGTGACTTTGTCTCCACTCAAGTGAGGCCATGTGTCAAGACCATATCAAAAGCGGGTGAGCGGGCCAAAATGTTCCAAAATGCCAAATCTCTATAAAGTCACAAAATGCAAAAGGCATCCTCCATGCCCACCCCAATAAATTTCTCCCATGTGGATGACTTTGGTTTAAAGTTTCAAAGGCAAGATGAATGGTTTAAATTCAAAGTTGCAAAACGAGTGTAACAGCTGCATTATGAAAAGTTTGGTTTTTCTTTCCATTGGCGTTTCTTTGCGAATCAAGAATCTGAATAGACACAAATGATTGAAAATAAATTGTAAATTATTTCTTACCAAAAAGAAGAAGTTGTAACCATTTCTTGGAGGAGATTTAATGGCTTCTTCATGTCATTGTACATGGCTTGCAATTGATCTTGGAAACTCACGAGTGCATTGTACTTAGAGAAAACAAAGGAGATAGCCATTTTCTTCTACTTTCCTCCATTCTCAAATTTCTTCCATTCCCACATTATGTACAATCTCTATTTAAGCATAAATACAAGAAGAAGGATTTTGTAGCCTCTTTGATGAGGAGATTTTAGAAACTTTGAGTTCACAATCTTATCTCGTCTTTTTGCCATTTGTAGGGTTGTTTCTTCTCATAAATGCATGTGTTGAAGTTTCTAACTAGTGCGTGCAGGAATATGATTTTCTACCTACAACATTAGTTCTCCTACCTCTTTTCTCACTCCCTTTCCCACCTTCATAGAAAATTCTCCCCTTGTAGATAACTGCAAGCATTTTCCATAGGGTCAGTGGAGTGCCCTTGTCGGATCCCCGGACGAAAGGCCACCACAAAAATCCATGCTTTCTCACGCATGCATACACGCTATTCTGCACGGTTAAGTAGAGGGACTTAGATTCCCAGAGCGTTGGTAAGGAATCCACAAGTTTATCCACCCAACAAATTTTCTCACTAACAATAAATAAGGTAGTATTTCTAGTTATTCTAGGATTTCCTTATTGCACTTTCCTTTCTTTGTGTTTCTCTTCTCGTTTCTTTGTTCCTTTTTAGTTTTATTTGGGCATGTTTTTGCGTTGGTAGCTAATTACATCATAAATGGTTTATGCGTAGAGGACTATGCATATTTTTAATGTGGGGT
Organism: Taxus wallichiana var. yunnanensis; assembly: GCA_018340775.1. Lineage (NCBI taxonomy): Eukaryota > Viridiplantae > Streptophyta > Pinopsida > Cupressales > Taxaceae > Taxus > Taxus wallichiana. The sequence continues at coordinate 985,396,786 of CM031237.1, read as the reverse complement.
GGAAGGTTTCAAATAAGAAGAAGTTGTCGAAAACCACAGTAAGAAGAAGTGTTGGTAGTGATGTACATAAGTGTCCCAAGTGAAGAAATCAAAATCGCATGGGTTCGAGAAAGAGCACGTGTAGTAGAGGTGATCATGAGAGAATATTGGTATCAAAAGGCTTTGAGAAAACTATGTATAAGAGTAGAAAGTTCATGAGAAACATGAGGTAAGAAAAGGAAATAACTTCATCAAGGATGCATAGGTTAACATACTTTGTCATAGGGAGTGTGTGTGAGATAGTATGTTTTCAAATAAGTCTTGCGTGTCGGGAAGGTTGTGCAAATTTTTACATGAGTTTGTACTTAGAGAGAAAGTATTGGGAAATATGTGCAGAGGAATTTCATTTGAAAAATCTGATTTTAATGCATTCGTATGTTGGTAGGTGACATCGAAGTCTCTACAGAAAAGCAAAAAGCTATAAATAGAAGGTCGGGGGTGAGTTATTCTTTTACATTGCATTTGTGTTGAGAGATATTGCAAACTAGGGCATCCTTGAGAAGAAATATTTGTGGATATTTGTATGTATAGTGGAAGATTCAGCGAGTTTGATCTGTGAACCAGAGTGGAAAGGGAGTACACAGGCATGAGTGGAGAAGTTTTCTTGGAGGATTCATGTGGGTGCTATGCCATCTTGTGGAATGAGAACTTTTTAGGTTAGGTTAGGGGTTTTGAGCTAGGGCATGGGATGTGAAGGAGTTTTTATACAATAGTAAGGCTAAGGGATTGAGCGAGTTTGAGCAAGAAGGAAAGAAGAATCTACGAGAACCTGACAAGGAAAATGGCACTAAGGAAGAGATCTAATGTCTCACCGAAAAATGGAAAAGGCAAGGGAAAATTGAAACCCTCCATATCAAAAAGTTTCAATGAAGAATGGTATGCAGAGATGCAGTACCCAAATGGTGTGTTATTAGGAAATGAGTGGGTTTCTCATATACAAAAGATGGTTGTGAGTGATTATAACCATTGAATGAGCACCATGGAAAAGGATATGGCGTTCGAGTTGGTTTTCTCGATAGAAAAGAGGACACCAGATGGGAAGACCATTTATGATGACTAAGTAAAGGTTAAGACGGAGAAGTTTGGGCTCCTACAACTCTATGAATTTCCCTATTTTGGAAAACCTGAGTAACTATATCAATGGTTAGTGTCGTGCATATATGATTACAATAAGGGTTCACATTACTTTGATATATCTAAAATAACTGACCCTTTCATGAGGATGGCCACTCGCTTCGTTATAAAACCAAATGGGTAGGATAGATGGACATAGATAAACAAGAGTTGGTTAAATGTTTGTCACAAGATCTCAGAAGGAACCATATACAACCTTTCACCTTTAATTGTAGGGGAGATTATAAATTCCACACTTGATGGGGAAAATATTATGTTTGGTAACATCCTTCTCACCATTTTCTTTTCAGAAATTGGAGTGCTCGATGGGTCGGATAAGTTTGTTTGGGAATACCCGGATGAGGACCCCTCCCCTGCTAAGAGATTTGAAGCATATACTTGTGACACCATGATGGCCACTCATAAGGTGTGCTTGGAGAAATGGTATAAATGAATGTGTACCACATTACGGGTAAAATGGAGGATACCGAGTAGCTACCGCACTAGTGGATGGAGAAGCTGAATTTTCCATATATCGACACTTTTGTATCGTGTATTTATCTTGATAGATGGCACCAAAATTTCTTGGTGTAAATTTACCTTATACTTCACAAAGACAATATTTTCATGGCGCGGTAAATTGGTTTAAGGAGGTGAAGAAACTTAAATTGTATCTAAGTGTTGTAGATAAAAATCACCACGATATGCGTCATAAATTGGTGTATCCTAAAACACACACATATGTAGAGAAGTATGTATCTAATGATGTGCACATGTTAGTGACATTGCATATTGTAGGTAGGATGACAACAAGGGTGTATGTGTGACTAAGGCCCAAGTTTGAGAAGAGACCTTACATTGAGGACTATGTATCAATCCCATAGGACCTGTCAAGAGAAAGAAGAAAGTGGTAATAAAAATTGAGAATGAGAGGAGATTCCAACAGAGAAGGCTCAAAGTGTGAATACAATGCAGATCGTAAGGACATAGGAGTCGGTGTGGGCACAAACACTTATGTTCATCAGAAAAATTCCCTTGCATAGGAGAAGGATAATTCACCTAAGAGAGAGGAGTCACCTGGAAGGAAGTTGTCACCATTGTTAGAGGGATATTTGGTTAAGAAGAATTAGAAGGTGGCTAAGATCTCATACTCAAAGGAGACGGAAAGCATGAAGGATGGTGATTCGAGGAGGATAATGAAGAGTGCGAGGAAGCCCAAAATAATCCTATGTATAATGTACATGAGTCTAAAGAATGAGTATGAGGAGGGTTCCCATGTTAAAGGAGGAAGTGAGGAAGTGGACATGCATGGTCATAAGACCCCGACACCTACCAAAGAGCAAATAGATGATACGATTGAGAAGGAGGTGGCACACATTATATGAAATCTATTGGACCAAGAGGTGGATCGTAGTGTTGAGGAATTTCTAAAGGAGACCGAGGAGAGAAAATGTAGGGAAGGAGTATGGAAGTATGGCCAGAGAACCCAACTTAGCAGTTAGTTTCCCCAAGGAAGCACGCACAGTGGAAAGGGCATAGTAATAATGCAAGAACACACCATGACTTACAACAATGATCCAAACAAGGTATTGCATGTGTGGTTCTAGAGCACAGTGCCCACAGACCAACTCCTCACTTAGTCTTCTTTTGATGAAGAGAGTGCATACACGCGCATAAGGAAGATGTTATCCTAAGATTTTGAGTCCCACGTCAATGAGCCCGAGTTCAAGGTTAATAAAGATGCAATAATGGAGACATCGGGGACTAAAGGGATAAAACCTCTTGTAAATAACCAATAGATGTCGATGTGCAAGTATACAATGCTCTAAAAAAGTATCGATGGAAGTGGAAGTGAGACTTTTGGCGGGAGAACGATAGGATAAAAGTCTTGGAGGAGGAGCTGGAGAAAAAGAATGAGGAAATCATTGAGAGGGATAGAGAGATAAAGTAAAAGAATTGATGAATACACAATTCGGGCATGAGATGAGGGATAAAAAGGCAAAGATACATGAAGTCTACAAGAAGATAGAGGCCATTTCAGATGCCATTATCTTGAAGCACCCTGACATGGCCACTCCCGAATAGAAATATGAGTCATCCTTGCACTTTGCTTGGAAGACTTAACTCACCTACTCACCATGGAGACGTAGTAACTTGCATTAGAGTTGGTAGAAGAGGTGATAGCGTGTCGAAGAAAGAAGAGAAGTTAAAGAATGGGGAGATGGTAACTCGTTACTATGAGTTGATTTCCTTCTTGAAGAATGTGACGCAAATGCCCAAAATTATGTATGAAAACTACGGCAATAGAGATAGAGTAGCAAGAATATTATTTACTACACATGAATTGGATCGAAGGAATTTTAAGAGAAAAATAAGGCCAATAGAGTACAAGTGAGATAAGATTTTGATAGAAGTTGAGAAGAAATTAGATATGATTAAAACCTTGTGTGTTTTGATTAAAAATAAACTGAAATATTTGTACCCCGTGTCACTTGCGGGATGGACACACGGGGTGAACTTAGCAAGCAGATGGAAAACATCGTAGACATGCTAAAGGATAAGGGAGATGAGCTTATTTTTTATGAGGTTAGCATGTTGGTGGATGATTTAATTCAATAGGCATAGAGTGAGGTGGATTCTTGGGACAAAATTGAATCCTCTATAAAGAAGGATTTTCCACTCTTCATGCAAGTAGTATAAAAATTCTTCTATTCTTCAATTCTTTATTCAATTGTAGATTCTTTCATTTCCTCTATTCTTTATTATTTTGTGGAAGAGAAGAGTGTTTTTGAGGATAGACAACACACGTGAGTGTGGGGTAATATTGGGTAATTAATTAACTAATTCCTAAGGAGAGGGTTAGCATGCATGGGAGACAAGAGTAGAAGAAGTAGGTGCTCGGGAAAGGAACATAAGGGAAAGGCACACGAGACAAGAGGTTAGGGCATGGAAGCGGGAAGGTTTGGGGACTTGGCCACATTTTGATGAGTTTGTCTTAGGAGAAACATGTGAAAATCCCGAGTAGGCATGATGAATGGATAAGGTGCCAACCTAGAGATGTGAAGGTCGAGAAAATAATATTCCACATAAGGAATATTCCTAGGATGATCATTACAAGTAGTGGAGGTGCTGTGCAAGATGGCATAGGAATTCGATCATGGAGGACCACACTTCCACTTGGTGTGTGATCTGCTCATGGTGAGAACTATGGTGGTGCTTCCAAAATATATTTAAAGGACTTCTTGGGTACGAAATAAAGAGAGGTTAGGGTGGTAATAAGCTACTCTGCAGGAATGCTAAGAGATATTAGAGTGATAACGAAATACTGCAAGAATACTTGCAAGCATGAGGTTAAGCATAGATGCACAAGTTTGGGTGTGAACAAGGGTTGTAATGGGTAAAGCATAGCTAGAACTCTTTGTGTGTAGTATTTGTAGGGTTTTGAGATAATATTCCTTGATGTATTTGGTTTGTATGACCCATATGATGTAATGAAGCTACTTTAAATGTTTATAAATCAATATATGGTATGTGATTATGGTTATCCATGTTCATGAATATGAACCCTTATGTTATTCATGTTACTATGGGTCAAATCTAGTTCCATTATGCTTATTTATAATGTTCATTTTCATGTATTATGCATATGTGCATGGATATGTTATTTAATGTTTCTATTCATGCAATGCATCCTCCATTAATGGTGAAGCACTCTCACAAAGCTCACATGCATGAGGGACTCGGTGCATTATACGCCTTAGGTGAGTGCCCAATGCATACTGGGTGATAAGCCAGTGCTCTTGAGGTAGAAATAAGGCATAGGAAAAATGACTACAAAAGAATATGTTTTACATGGGCACCATCATATCTAGTACAAATTTATATGGAGTTGTGGGCCTATTGGAGAATTTGATGTTTTGGTGTGTGTTGTACTTATCTTCTTCATTATTGGGCTTATGAGCACGTAGTATGTCTACATCCAAAGAGGCCTTCCATAAAAAAAAATTTCACAAAGGATTCTACAGAGTAGGATATAAGATGTGGATTCCTATAGGGGCACATACGAGGGTGTATGCAACTACACGAGATGTGTTATATTAGCATGTTAGATGGTTTGTCGGCAAAGTGGAGATTTTATGGTGGCCATATGTAGGTTTACCTTTATATGGAGGTATGGTGAAGGAGCTAGCAAGGTTAGAACATGTGAGATGGATATAGGGATGGTGACCCATGGAGCATGAGATGATACTGTCGACCAAGTTGGATGCCAATTTATGCGCAACAGGATGTGCCTCTACCATATCCACATTATTGCGGGATGACATGGAGAGACCATTATCTCCAATAGATTCCATGGGGTAGGAGGAGTAGGTGAATGATAGATGGATTGATGATGTGGGTACTATGGATGGGTATAGAGCTGGTGGGTAGCTCGGCCACAGCAACGTCTTGCCAAGGCTAGGATGACCGACTTAGCTACCATTATAGTATAGAGAGACAAATTACAAGGGAAAGTGACAAATTTGTAATTACATCTAGCTCGTGCACAAACACAGTGACTAGATTATAAGGTCAGCTAACACATGCATAGGTATGTGCATAAGATCCAAGAAAGCCACCGACAGAGGATGGAGGGTAGGTTACAACACTTTGTTGGCCTGTGTAGCTACTTTATAGGTGTGAAATTTGCAATCTGTGATTGCACCTGATGGGACAAGGTATTTTTGTATAGGAAAAGGCACCACGTGGTGGTCATGTTTTATAGGTAGCAGGACATGTTTGTGTAGTACAAGTCCATGCACTAGGACATGGTCACATTTTATAGGTAGCAGGACATGGTCCTGCTAGACAAGTAAAGCACTGTGGTCAACTAGTATAGGGACAGAGCCACTATTATTAGGATAGTGTCCATAGGTTTGGGTTAGAGAAATGGAACCTCCCAAGTTATATCCATGGACATGTACAAATATGTTGTGAACAAGGTCGGGATTATCAAGATCTACTTATAAATGTTGGTATACATGTTTTTCATATACCGAGCACAAAGCACAACAGAAACTAGCGAGAGGACCAGTTCATGTACTTGTAGTATGAGTAGTTCGGGAGCTACAAGACTCATAGGAACAACCAACATGAGGTGACTAGTTCATGGAGATGAGGGCCGTGAGGGTACACATGAGATAGCAATAGAGGTTTTGGTCCCTTATAGAGATGATATGGAGATGTAGTTTTTTTTATTATGATTTTTTATGTATATATTGGCCTACGTGCCAAAGAGGTGAGATGTATATGAGAGATTTTGAGAGATACTTATTATTTATATCTATGTATACATGTATTGACACACATACATTCCGATTATATAGCTGATGATTATGCTTATATATAATGTCTTTGGTTTTCATTTCCATTGTATTGTTATTATGGAAACTAGACATGTAAGCATGGTTTGGATGATCTATATATGAGTTGATTTCATTTCCATTATATTGATGTCATGGAAACTAGATGATTAGGTAAGGTTGAGTATAATTGAATGGTTTAATTTCTAATGTATTGGTGTTATGGAAACTTAGATGATTATGCATGGTTTAGATGATGTTGTTGTAATATTGAGATGATGTGGTTTTGATTTTCAAGTTATTGATTTTATGGAAATTAGATATGCAGGCATGGTTTGGTTATGTTTATAATTGAGGGAATTGATGGGAGTTTTGTGTTTTGGTTCTTTCAATACACTCATTTATGATTCTCTTTCACCATTAATGAGCCCAATTTCACTCGTTTTATACCTTTCTTATCCGTATTTCCAAATTTCTTGGTTAAAAAAATAGTAATCGGCATTAGTCTCGCGACAAAGATCGGTCTTTCGCTTAACCGAAACTAGTTAACTTACCGGTATCGCTCTCTGTGTTTTTATTTTCATCGAAACATGATCCTATTTATATCCTTCATATTCTTCCCATCTTTTGTTTCTATTTTCTCGTAACATTCTCGAGCTCAAACTACCTATCTATTCACATGGTTTTGACTCAACAAGTAAGACAACACCCTAGCCTTTCATGCCAACCTGTCAATCACTACATCCTAGATGTTCACCACCTTACATTTCTTCACACATGGACCCCACTTCTTCTACCATTATACCTGTAGTTGATGAGGAATTTACGAAATTCCTTGATCATAATACCATGTCCTTACAATATTACCTCGCCCATTCTTCCGCCCATGACTCATCGGGCAGCCCATATTCGGAATGCCTATCTAAATTCCTCTCACTCTTTCCCCCACTTCCATATTGGCGAACACTAGTGTAACATTATCTACTCCTACCTCACACTTATCATTTCTCGAGATCATCCCTACACCTTCGACATCCACCATCCCTTCAACATCTACCACCCCTTATATGTTTGTCACACCATCATTTACAACTCTTTGTGTAGGTATACCCACATCATCGTCACCCCATGTACCCATTGTTTCTTAGCCACCTATGGTATTGGAATCTCATACCCCTTCCGTAACCTAATTCTTTCTATACCCCGGACTCTTCCACCCATTGCTACATGGGTCATCACACAAGCTCCTCCCACATATACCCTACATCAACAACCATTCATTGACTCCACTTCTTATTAAAGGTATATGCTATCATCATCTATTACCTCTTACATACCCCCATCACAGCTTTTTTCTTATTCGGCACCACCATATTGGTATGTTGTCTACGAACTATTTACCTCATCCACCCCCTTATACCATATGGAGTACTCCTCTATTTAATTCTATGATGGATCTTATAAAGATGATGATGGATAAGATGCAGACCTTGAAGTAAATGTCTAAGGCTCTCATAATGCCTTGCCTTATGATGAAATCTCTAATGAGCTTATTCATCCATCCATACGCATTCACCCTTATCTCATGCATTGGGATTTTCATAATTTTAATTGATTTAATAGATAAGAGGACCCTCGGTAACATTTATGATCATTCAAACATGCTTACAACATGATCACTCATGAGGATGCCTTCCTGTTTAGGAAATTCCCCATGTCCCTATCAAAACCCCCTCTAGATTGGTATAGTGCTTTACCTAGGCACTCATTCTTCACCTTCAACCACTTAGCTCGACCTTCCTTGACTACTTCTCCATCAATATCATTAATAAGGTATCCATGACTAATCTATATTCTATTCACCAATACGAAGACGAATCCATTATAGATTTTGTTGCACATTGGTGGGGCCTTATCAATCATCTCACCTTTCCACTTCCCAAAACAAACCGATAGAGTTGTTCACTAGGTCTTGTGTCGTGAACATATCCCCAACTCTTCGTAAAAACATTTCAAATGTTTGATGATGCGTTCACCATGGCTAGGAAGCTAGAGATCCATGTTATTGAAGAGAAGAAGCTATAATTACGCAACAAGAGCACTCTATTTAAATTGAATGACTCTTCTTCTTCTAAACTACAAAAACTCATTCCAATAATCATTCTAAGGAAAAATTATCCACCAACACGGTGGTCCTAAAATCCGTCCCCTCTCATCCATCAAACCAGCCAAAAACTCCTAATTTTTCCCTTGTTCATAATTTCCAAAGACAAGTATGAACAAAGACGTTATACCCCCATAGGAGAGCCTTACTCCTCTATGTTGGAAAAGATGTTAAAAGTGAGAGCCATCACCCTTCCACTTGTCAAACCACATATTGGTTTCGACCCTTCCTATCCTATACAAAAATGGTATAAGGAGAATAACTACTATAACTATCACCGCGTTAGAGGACATAGTAATGGAAATTATAAAACATTCAAGAACATTATCTAGGAAATGTTAGATAATGGAGATCTCATCCTGAAAACCCTAACACGCTGAAAAAATAGAACCTTCATATCTTTAAAAATTATTTCCCAAACCATACCTCTTCATCAAACCAAGATTTTGAGACCTCTTCCAATGACACCAATGTTCAAGAGGTTCATTCCATTTTGACACAATACCTTTCCCTTATGCTAAATTTCTTCCCATCCCATCTATTGAGGATATTCTTGCACGATTCCCTATGCCCACGAAGGAGCATATTTTACCTACTCCTCTACCTAAAGAGGAGCCAACCTCACCTAATCCTCTACCCATGGAGGATCTGGCCTTGCCCATTTTTTTACCTACCAAGCATCCTACCTCACCTACTTCATCATCGAAAAGAGATTACCTCACTCATCCCTCCCACCAAGAAGCCCACACTATCGATTCTTATACCTACGGAATATCCTATCTTATCCTCTTCTCTACTTAAGGAAGAGTCAACACCACCTACCTTGCCCCTTCCTCAACCCATGAGGAGTCAATTTCATCTTCTTTGGCCATTGGAGACAATTCTCCAACAACTTTCAAAGGTCCCTGTCAATCTTCGACATCACTTCTACCTACCGAGTTAGAATCCAAAAATTTCCCTATCTCACAGTCCTTGGAATTCTTCACAGGGATTACCACCAAGATGTTATCTTCTTCCTCTACCTATACACCATTCTCTTGTTAGGCTGATCTCTTAGAGTATGTTTATTACTCCACACTCGAGGGTGCCTTCGATCGCCAAGTGTCCACCTAGATGCAGATTTTGTCTCTTGATACTTTGACAATCTATCCTAAAATATTCAAGGAAACCAAAATCTGTCACACTTGAGTCGGTCGTATCATTCTCACCTTCATCCCAACCTTCACTTGCACCCAAACCTTCACCTACACCTAAACCTATAACTACATTAGAGGTCTCGTTGATACCTAGTATAGTTCATCCCATTATGAAGATAGATTTCACCACCTCTTCACAAACTTATACCAAGGTTATTCCCACACCTAAGAGGAAGACCCAACCTCCTAGGTCTCGCACCCCGATTTCTCCCACACCTTCTTACTCACTTTTGCCTCTTCCATCAATCTTAGGCTCACATCCATTGACCTTGGTCAAGCTGCCTCCCCAAGGAAAACTTAAATTGAGACAACCCACACCCTCACCTCGATCTTCAAGTATACCCATGCCTTTTCATCACCCACGCCTTTACCTTCTTGTTTACCTACACCTTCTACATTACCCTTGAACATGAAATTACCCACACCTCCATTTTATCCTTGGTTGACTCGCACACCTACACCTTCCTCATCCCCTTCTTCTTATTGCACTACCCTAAAAACTTTGCCTAAAAAGGTGCAACCTAAACCAAAAATCACACTATCAACCAAAAAGGTAGTTAAACCAACCCCACCCCCAACTTCACCTCTTTCACGAAGGTCACCCACACCTTCTCCCAAGTAGACTCTCACTTATAATTTTGATCCCTTGGTAGTTTCTTATTCTAACATCCTCATTTGGTTTTTAGAAACCTCAGCTACATCACTACCACCTACAATTCTCAAACTCTTCTATGTCTTTGAGGGGGAGTTCCAATATAGTATACAACTTGGCCAACCCAAGATTTGTGCCATGGGATGTGTACCTTCAAATCTTCATCATTTTTTAAAATTTGAATATGAAGGGCACTCCTACACCATTTAGGTTGATCCTTCAACATTTAAAACCTTTAACATGCTCTACAAACAAATGATGTCCCGATTCTAGTCAAGACATCTACCACCTCGCCACCGCATCTACTTCTATTGCCTCACCTACCACTTTGGCCACTACATATTCTTCCATTTCCTCATCTACCAAATAGGCTACTACATCATCCAAAGCTAGTCCATCTATCCCCACCGCTGTGCAACTTTTGCATCTAGCCCATCTACCAACTCGTCTATTTCACCATCACCCAAAGCCTCACCTTTTCGGACTTTGAGTAGTATATCCATTCCTGCTCCCCACATACCAACTTCTAATCCATTGGCAAGTGTTTTTCAATGCCTTACCTTGGGGAAGTACCTCCTCTATAACATTGACACTTTCCTTACACCTCTGGAGTACGGAAGCCTTCACCAACACCCATTTTAGGACTGACATGTAGGAAAGGTTTTTTCCATATGGTCCTCCCCACCTTCACACCAAAATTACATATGGGGTACTTGATACTTCTTCATACACTCCTGAACTACCTACCCAAACTCAACCTTTCCCATATGATTTCCAATACCTCACTAATCGTTGCTTTATCGACACCTTTCTTCATCGATGTTCCTGGAAGGGCTTTGGCTTTGGGCTTTATGAGAAATATCATCACACAATCATTCCTTGCACCACCGCAAGCACAAAGACCATAGGGGTATCATATTTTCCAAGCCTTCCATCTAAGAAGGTTAAGATTGAACTTGTAGAGGAAGATAAGCCTTCCCACCTAACTCACCTACCACACCGCTTTCACCCACAAAGCCCATGGATCCATAATCCATCCCTCCTAACTTTTTTTTCATGAACATCATTTCCTTGAGACCTCTGACTTATCAATGTCATGGTTAGGCTCCATATTCCCTTCCTTTTCTATAACCTAACATGATCAATGATGACACACCTTCTATAAACATCATTCAATGTCAGGATGATGATTCTATTCTCACCTATCTAGGTGCAGAAGATTCTTACATTCACCGATCATTACCTTCTGAGACATAAACCATGCTAAATGAATCAACCATAGAGATCAACATTCACACTTAGGACGACCCTCGAATTCTAAAGATAGGCCAATATTTAGATTCTATCAAACAGGAATCCTTCACCTCTTTCCTTCGAGATCATAGTAATGTTTTTCTTGGTCTTATGCTGATATACCTAGTATTGACCCCAATATATTGGTCCACATTATCGTAACTATTCCCAATGCCAAACCTGTGAAACAAAAGCTAAGAAAAATACATCCATGCATTACCATTCTTGTGAAAGAAGAACTCCAATGCCTTCTTTATGTTTTTTTCTTTCTACCCATTGACCATCCCCAATGGCTTTATAATCTAGTTCCTGTAACCAAAGTGACAGAGGGACTCCACATCCGCATGGATTTGTGTGACCTTAACCTTTCTTACCCTAAGGATGAATTTCCTCTACCTATCATTGACCAACTTGTTGATCTCATAGTTGGTCATGATATGTTATCTCTTATGGATGGATTCTTGGCATATAATCAAATATTACTTGGGTCGGAAGATCAACACAAAACTACCTTCATCACCCCTTGGGGACCTTCTCGTTATCACATCATGCCCTTTGGCCTTAAAAACACTAGTGCTACCTATGAGTGTGTTATGACCTATATCTTCCATGACATCATGATCGAAAACCAAATTTAACAAGAATTGTGCACACACGCTTTTCTTGCTTTGTATTGATTTTCGATTTAAATTTGTGCATTATTTCTTTTTGTATTTTTAATAAAAGAATAAAAACTGCAAGTACTGTGCAAATACTGAAATAAATGAAGAGAATTCACCAGCAACGTGACGCGAGAATTGATAACGGAGTTCGGCGCTTGAGGCCTACGTCTCCGGGTCCGGTTGAATGGGACCGATCTATTAAAATCTTGAAAATAATCCTTTACAAAGAATTCTACAAAATTTAGACCTTCTCACAGTCTTCCTCTGTCGAAAATAACAGGGGTTGCCTTTTACATCTCCTTCAAATTCCACCGTTAGCTCAAGATATGAGCAATACAATATTTCTTACACAGTCCGAATGCCATTACAAATAAAATATTACCCTATTTATACTGTTTGTGCGCCTCCTGGTCTGATGGCTGGGCGCATATCCTTTTACCACCTCCACCCGAGTTCCATTCCCTTTGGCTGATCCTTTGGGAATAAAATCCCACATTGGGCGCTTGGGAACATATCTTGTGGTTTAAAATAGGTGGAGGGGGCGCATTTAAAGTGGCAAGTAAGCCACCTAAGCCTATATAATAGGCGCTTTGACTTTGGGGCGCATTGGGTGGCGCATGGCATTTATTTTAGGCGCCTAAATCCCTAAAAAGGTGGACAGTTCCAAATGTGGCGTGGGTAATTTAATGTATGCTTGGACAGTTTGAATAATGCGTGGAAAATTTAATATATGCTTGGAAATGATTAAATATAGGCGTGGAAAAAGCAAGGAAGTTAAAAAGGCGTGGATAATTTAAGTCAAGCATGCCCAATATCCCACATGCATGGCGCAATAGAAAATATAGAGGTTTATATACACAGTTGGTTGAATGGTTAAATGAGAAGGAGGCCAAGGCACCCCTCCTAAATCGAGTGTGTCGACCCTGGCTGAGGGCCCCCAGCCAGAAAATAGCGGGGTCCATTTGTCCGAGATCGAGTGTCCAAGACCGGCGTTCCAAAACCCATTTTTTTAATACGTCACACAATTTGTCCACGTGTCGCAATACGATCGCAACACTTGGCGAGCGTGCACACGTCCAACCTGCACAAAACCCCAAAATTTGCCAGTTGCCCAAAAATTTCAGCGGGCTATAACTTTTGCAAACGAGCTCCGTTTCCTGCAAACAAGCTGTCGTTGGAGTCGTATAATTTTTCCCCACGTTTTAAAAATGACTGCAACAATTTCTGAGAAGATCTTAGATCGGTGTTTCTCTGTGAGGATTCTCTGGATCATTCCTCCCCACTGAGAAACTTTTGGACCCCAAAAGTCAACCTAATTGGTGAATAGGTGAGGGTATTTCTCCCTCACCTTTCCGGTTTCCATCCATTTTGCCTTGTTCGGATGCATGCCTTTGAACCCAACACGAAGATACTCAATATCACCTCTTCGCGAAGTTCTTTCTTTCCTGTCCAAAATGATGTCTTCCTGCAACTCATCAAGATACTCAGGAGCAAAATCATCAATGGAAGGCATTATGTTAGAATCATCATGATCAATAATCATAGGCGGTTCATACAATCTTAAATTCTCAACATTCACAACTGAGTAGATTTGCATATATGGAGGTAAATCTAACCGGAAAGCGTTGTTACCAATTTTTTCCAATATTTGGAACGGACCATACCGTATAGGTTTCAATTTTTTACCTTCACCTGTCAGTCTTTCTTTGCTGATGTGAAGCCAAACTGAATCACCAACTTTGAACTTGTGATCAGTTCTATGTTTATCATGCCTAGCTTTGTACTTAGCCTGGCTTTTCTCCAATTGTTCATGGACATACTGATGAACCTGTTGTATTCTCTGCACAAATCTTTTAGCCTTGTCAGAATCACTTGCACCATTAACAACAGTTTCATGTCCATAATATATATCTAATGGAGAATTAGGCAGATAACCATAACAAGTCTCAAATGGAGACTTCAAAGTAGAAGAATGTAAGGCACGATTATAAGCATGTTGCACATAATAAAGATGTTCATCCCACAATTTAGGATGTTTGTTACTATAGCCCCTAAGTAATTGTACCACTGTGCGGTTTACAACCTCTGTTTGACCATCAGTCTGTGGATGAAAAGCAGTGCTTTTTTTCAGTTTTGTGTCCATAAGCCCCACAATGCTGACCAAAATTCCCCAAGAAATCTAGAATCCCGATCAGATATGATTGAAGTAGGTAAACCAAAATGAACCCAAACAAACTGAAAGAATAAATGTGCAGTTCCCTCACCAGTTATTTGTTTAGTACATGGAACCAACACACACATTTTGCTAAATCTGTCCACTACCACATATAAGTAATCATGTTTTCTCCGTGTCATGGGCAAGCCTCCTACAAAGTCCATGGAAACACTTTCCCAAGGCCGTGTTGGAACAGGAAGAGGAGTGTAAAGTCCTAATTTCCTGTTACTTGGCTTACTTGTGGCACAAAGTACACACCCCTTAATATAGCGGTTTACCTGTTCATGCATTCTAGGCCAATAGCAATATTTTTGTAAATGTGCAACTGTTTTACTTACACCAAAATGCCCTGAAATAAGAGAAGTATGTGCTTCCCTAATCATATGCACACGCTCATTTTCTGGAATACAAAGTTTTCCTTAATGATATAACAATCCTGCATGCAAATGATAATCTTTTTCTCCTACTTGTTTACCACTTACTAAATCCTCATACACTTCTCTAAAATCAACATCATTTGCATATTGTTCCTTGTAACTAATATGAGCCAAAGAACTATGCTGTAAAAGGATAGATGCTACTACCACTGGTGGTCTGGACAACATGTCGGCAACCTTGTTTTGAATACCTTTTTTATACCTGATTACAAGATGAAATTGTTGCAAAAATCCCATCCACCTGAAATGTCTAGACTGCTGCAATTTGGTTTGTGTTTGTAAATATTGAAGCGGTTGATGGTCAGTATGGATTATTGTTTCTTTTCCCATTAAATAATGCTTCCATTTTTTAACACTTTGAACCAAAGCATACAACTCTTTATCATAAGTTGGATAGTTTCTTACCGCACTTGTAAAGGTTTCGAATGGTAAACACTCTGTCATTTGTTCGCATCAAAATCGCCCCTATGCGTAGTCACTAGCATCCGTCTCAATCTCAAATGAATGTTGTAAATCCGGAAGTGCCAAGATCGGAGCGGTACTTATCTTCTCTTTCAGTGTGTCAAATGCTTTTTGTTGTTTTCCTCCCCACTGAAAGACCTGTTTAATACTTGTCAAAGCATGTAACGGAGATGCAATATATGAGAAGTTAGCAATAAATTTCTCCAAAGATTGAACCGCACCTAGAAAACTTCTAACTTCCGTCACATTTGTGGGTCTAGGCCATTTCACAATAACCTCTATTTTTGCAGGATCAATTTTCAATTCTCCATTTCCTACAATATACCCCAAGTAAATTAAAGATGTTTTTCCAAATTCACATTTTGACATCTTCAAATACAATTTCTCTCTCCTTAGTGCATCTAAGACTTTCTGGATGTGTTTAATATGTTCATCCCATGATTTACTGAAAATAAGAATATCATCTAAGTAGATAATAACGAAATTATCAATGAATGGTCTAAAAATTTCATTCATAACTCTCATGAATGTTGCCGGTGCATTGCACAAACCAAAAGGCATCACTAACCATTCAAACAATCCCTGTTTCGTTTTAAAAGCAGTTTTCCAAACATCACCTTTTGCAATTCTTACTTGGTGATAACCACTTCTTAAGTCTAACTTAGTGAAATAAATTGCATTTCTTAATTGATCCAGTAAATCATCTATTCTAGGAAGAGGGTAACGATTCTTTATAGTAATCTTGTTTAAAGCATGGAAATCAACACACATTCGCCAAGTGCCATCCTTCTTGGGAACCAATATAATTGGTGAACCACATGGGGATGTACTTGGACGAATTATACCTTGAGCCAAAAGTTCCATTACCGTCTCTTGATTTCCTCGTTCTCTACTACCGACAACCCGTACATTCCGATATTGGGAAGAGGTGCATCCTGGCAAGCAATCGTATCTCATGTTGAACCCTCTTTGGGAGGTAGACCTGTGGATCTGAAAAACATCATCAAATTGAGAAACAATTTTTACCAATTCATCCTTATGTTTTAGATCGCAAGTCTCAAAAGCCATTTCATTTTCTTTTTCCTTGGCTTTGACCACCATGAGCACAAAACTTTTGCTTGAATTTACAAGCCTTTTCATTTGACCTGCAGTCACCAAGGATAGATTATTCTTTTCACGGTGAGCTCTAATAATAAACTCAATTCCATCCTTGACAAGCAAATATTTATTTTCTTCCCTATAGAAGATTGCTTTACGATCATACAAATAAGGACTTCCCAAAACCACCCCACAAATATCCAAAGGAACTACATCCAATTCAACCTCATCAATAAACTTGTCTGTAATGGCAAATCTGAAAGTACAAGTTTTAGTTACCTGCAGCTTTGCATCATCACAAACCCAGCCCAAAGGATAAGGCTTAGGATGTGGTGTAGTTTTGAGTCCTAGTTTTTTAACAACCTCCTCTGAAATCAAATTAGCTTGAGATCCACTATCAAAAAGAGTATCAATTTTTGTATGCTTTGAAATTACTCTAATGTGGAAAAGCTCATTTCTTTTCTTATCGTCCAGGTGTACTTTGTTTACTAGAAGAAGATGCAACATCTGAAACGCTATTGTTGGAAATTGAAAGAGTGGACTTACCTTGTAAACCCATAGCTGTGATTTTGGTTTCATCACCTGAATCAGAACCAAGATCATGCACTATAGCGTTTGTTTTCTTTTCCTTTCTTTTCTTAACCATCCATTTGGGCTTCTTTTCAGGATGTAATTTCCAACATTTAGACTCATCATGGTTTTTTTTACAATGATTGCAAAATGGTTTTTCATCTTCCTTCTTAACAGTAGAGTTTGTTTTATGCTTACCCTTTCCTTTTCCTTGTTCTTTCGAACCTTTTCCTTCAGATTGCTTGTTCTTCTGATTAAAAGAAGAGAAAGAGGACTCCTTTGTCATTTTCCCTCGTGCTTCCAGATGGGTTGCTTGAACACATACTGCATCAAGATTAGTAGTACCTAAAACAAGTATCATATGCCTTAGATAACTATGCAATCCACCAATATATTTGAGCAGTGTTTCTTCCGTGTCGTTTGGTGGAAATTCCCAGAGTTAGAGCCCTTTTCCTAAATTCTTGTGTGTATTCTTGAACACTTTGTCCCTTAGTTTGTCTTAATGTTTGCCAATCCATCATAGCTTGTTGCTTATAACCAAGAGGATAAAATTGTTGCCTAAGATTTGAAACAAATTCAAACCAAGAAGTGATTTCTTTACCTTTGTTTTCTTCCACTTCCTGAAGCTTACTCTCCCACCAAATGAGTGCGGTTCCACCCATCCGAAGAGTTTCCAGATGAATCTTTGCTTCATCATCAACAATTTTCTGAACCCTGCAATATACTTCTATTTGCTTGACCCAGTTATCCAATTTCTCTGCATTTAGCTCTCCAGTATACATAGGCAATTCAAACTTGATATCTAACTTTAATGAAAGAAAATCAGATTTTAAGGAGTCTCTTTTTGGAATGTCAGAACTAGAGCTTTCTTCTTTCTTACCTTCTCTAGTCCCCTTTTCCCTTTTCCTTTCTTGGTACATTTCTTCCACCATTTCCTTCATCTCGTTGGAAGGATTCGATTTAAAATTTTGTTCCACTTCCTCTCGATCCTCCATTGTTGGACTTCGAGATCGTCCGCACCACCAATTTTGGGATCTCCTTCAACTAATTCTCCTTCACCCTTCTTAGATCGAGACCTTGTTATCATCCAAAACACACAACTTGCAATCCAAAACACGTTAGACTGAACCAAAAATCAGTCAAAACCAGCTCTGATACCAATGATCTGAAAACCAAATTTAACTAGCAATTGTGCACACACACTTTTCTTGCTTTGTATTGATTTTCGATTTAAATTTGTGCATTATTTCTTTTTGTATTTTTAATAAAAGAATAAAAACTGCAAGTACTGTGCAAATACAGAAATAAATGAAGAGAATTCACCAGCAACGTGACGCGAGAATTGATAACGGAGTTCGGCGCTTGAGGCCTACGTCTCCGGGTCCGGTTGAATGGGACCGATCTATTAAAATCTTGAAAATAATCCTTTACAAAGAATTCTACAAAATTTAGACCTTCTCACAGTCTTCCTCTATCGAAAATAACAGGGGTTGCCTTTTACATCTCCTTCAAATTCCACCGTTAGCTCAAGATATGAGCAATACAATATTTCTTACACAGTCCGAATGCCATTACAAATAAAATATTACCCTATTTATATTGTTTGTGCGCCTCCTGGTCTGATGGCTGGGCGCATATCCTTTTACCACCTCCACCCGAGTTCCATTCCCTTTGGCTGATCCTTTGGGAATAAAATCCCACATTGGGCGCTTGGGAACATATCTTGTGGTTTAAAATAGGTGGAGGGTGCGCATTTAAAGTGGCAAGTAAGCCACCTAAGCCTATATAATAGGCGCTTTGACTTTGGGGCGCATTGGGTGGCGCATGGCATGTATTTTAGGTGCCTAAATCCCTAAAAAGGTGGACAGTTCCAAATGTGGCGTGGGTAATTTAATGTATGCTTGGACAGTTTGAATAATGCGTGGAAAATTTAATATATGCTTGGAAATGATTAAATATAGGCGTGGAAAAAGCAAGGAAGTTAAAAAGGCGTGGATAATTTAAGTCAAGCATGCCCAATATCCCACATGCATGGCGCAATAGAAAATATAGAGGTTTATATACACAGTTGGTTGAATGGTTAAATGAGAAGGAGGCCAAGGCACCCCTCCTAAATCGAGTGTGTCGAACCTGGCTGAGGGCCCCCAGCCAGAAAATAGCGGGGTCCATTTGTCCGAGATCGAGTGTCCAAGACCGGCGTTCCAAAACCCATTTTTTTAATACGTCACACAATTTGTCCATGTGTCGCAATACGATCGCAACACTTGGCGAGCGTGCACACGTCCAACCTGCACAAAAACCCCAAAATTTGCCAGTTGCCCAAAAATTTCAGCGGGCTATAACTTTTGCAAACGAGCTCCGTTTCCTGCAAACAAGCTGTCGTTGGAGTCGTATAATTTTTCCCCACGTTTTAAAAATGATCGCAACAATTTCGAGAAGATCTTAGATCGGTGTTTCTCGTGAGGATTCTCTCGGATCACATCATGCATAAGATATTAGAAGATTATGTTAACGATATTATTGTTAAGTTTAAATGTCATGCCGAATAGCTCATATTTATCAAAATTGTCTTTGAACGCCTCCTCAAATATTGCATTCTCATTCAACCACGTATGTGTATTTTTCATTCTCTTCGGAAAAATCCTTGGTTTCATCGTCTCTTTGCAATTCATCAAAGTTTATCCCACAAAAATCAAGGCTATTCCTAAGATGCTTCCACCTACTAACCTTCGACAACTTCATAGTTCGTAAGGCAAGTTGTAATTTATTCGACGCTTTACATCCCAAATTTCCAACTGATGTCACCCCTTTCATCATCTTCTTAAAAGGAATGTTTCCTTCAATTGGGATGATGAGTGCCATAAATGCTTTTAAGCATTGAATAAATACCTTCTTCATCTGCTGGTACTCATCCCACCTAAGGATGATAATCCTTTTTACCTCTATATTTTTTACACTCGCTTTTCCTTGAGTGCCTTGTTCTCTCATCACAATAAGAAGCATAGAGAGATAGTGGTTTATTATATAAACCATGCACTTTAAGACTATGAAACTAGATATACCCACATTGAAAAACTCTACCTAGCCTTAGTATTTTGTGGCCACCAAACTTCGCCACTACCTACTTAACCAAAAAACCTTCGTCATCACAAACACTAACCCTCTTCCTTACATATATGCTAAATCATACCAACATTAACACATTTCATGTTGGCTCTTACTACTTGCAAACATCTACCTAGAGTTCATTCATCAAAATTATATCAAAGGACAAACCATTGCAAATCAGCTCGCAGAAGCTCCTATTCCCGAAAACCAATCTTCTAACTTTGAATTTCTTGATGAATCCATCACCACCCCTATCTCGATTATTTTATCTTCCAAATGACATAATTCTTCAACGGATCCAAATTTCAATGCGGGGAAGTGCAGGGTCATCCTTATTCCTCTGACAAAGTGAGCCTATGCCTTTATCTTTCAAACTTGATTTCTATCAAGACTAACAAGGCCTAATATAAATCACTTATATTAGGTATTAAATTTGTCATTGCCCTAGATGTTAAGTCCATTAATATATTTGGTGATTCTCAACTGGTAGTGAACCAAGTCAACTCTTTGTACCCGGGGAACATAATGAGACAATTCAAAAGTATAGACATCATGTTGACATACTTTTAACCACGTTTGACCACTTCAACATCCAAACCACTCCGTGATCCTCTAACAAATTCTTAGACACCATGACATGTCTAGCTTTTCAAATACCTACTTCACCTTCTGAATCCAACATATTTTTCATAGTATAACATTTATAGTCACCCTCTTTTCTATTTCGTGACATAAATTTTGTGGGAAGAATCAAAACCGACCCACGTGACATTTGGTATAAGAAATTTGTTGACTACCTCTCCCTTTTAATTTTTCCTTCAGATCTCACTCACAATGGATGATGAGCCTTCCTCAAAAGTGTCTCTCATTATGTTATCATGGGGGTCTTCTCTATAAATGTGGCTTTGACGGTATCCTCCTATGATGCCTTACCAATTCTGAAATCCCATTCACCATTAATTAAATCAATGATGGGATTTGTGGGGTTCATTTAAGTGGCCTCGTTGTCACAAAACATATTATTTTCCTCGACTATTACTAGCCAACCCTTAACCATAACTGTTGTGAGTACATTAAACGGTGTGTAAATTTTTGATAGCATACTAACCTTCACCACACATCTAGTCATGCCTTATAATTTTCTAGAGACTTTTGGCCTTTTTCACAATGGGGTTTACATTTCGTTGGAGATATTAACCCTCATTCTTCTCAATGTCATCATTGAATCATCATAGTGACTAAATAATACAATAAATGGGTGGATTCCTTCCTCTCATTTTTACCAAAGTTGAGAAAATCATTGAATTCATCAACCATCACATCATTTTTTGCTTTGGTGTTCCTCATCACCTTATCACTGACAAAGAAAACAATTCAAAAATAAAACCCTTCATAAACTATGTGACAACTTAGGCATCCAATTCAATTTCTCTTCATCGTACTACCCACAAACCAATGGGCAAGCTGAATCTACTAACAAAACCCTTAACGAAATTCTCATGAATTTTTCAACGATGCTAGTAAGGATTGGCACACACACATTCCTTTCATCTTATGGGCTTATCGTATCAACATTCTCACTTCTACGATGCTACCCCTTTTTCTTTGGTCTATAGTACATAGGTCATCTTGCCTCTTAAATTCCCAATTCCCTCTCTTCAAATATCTCTCAAATATTTCCTCTCTGATGACTACTTTCACCAAGAACATTTGGCCCAACTTGAGCTCCTAGATGAACGTCATTTACATGCTCTCGACCACCTTCAAATCTACTAAAAACGCATCAAGGGCTCCTATAACAAACATTTCCATGAACAAACCTTCGATATCGGTGACCTTGTCCTAAATGAAAATCAACATGTAACCAAAGTTGAAAAAAGTAAATGAGGCAAGTTTTCTCCTAATTGGATTTGACCTTATATCATTACTTATACCTATGCATCAAAAGATTATCATTTATCTTCTCAAGGTAATCCTCGAACCTAAGCCCCTTAATGCATTGCATCTTTGACCATTCTACTATGAATAAAGTACTATATCACCCTATGTACTACATACACTCATCCCTTGAGTGAACCTCTCCTTCAACCTACCTCTTTTTAGGACAAACAACTCAATAATAGCTATGTGATTATTCGTCACCATTTAGCCTTGTCTTCAATATGAGTACCACGGCTCTACTCATGGCATGATTCTCATGGATACTTTTCATTCTTTTTAGGATGGAATTCCATGGTCATTCGTTAATTGAAACCTCTATTCCATAGTTAACCTTTTTGTGTTATAGTCTTTCCTTCATAAAAGAGGCCCATATTCCTTTATATTATTGTCCAAGACTTCAATTCCAAAATAAAGAAAAACATTTGGGATCCATAAACTCTACTCCTTGATTCAAACTTCTCGGAAATAGATGAATCCCTCAAAATTACATCTATCTCTCTCTTTTACTATAAATAGAACTCTCCCTCGAAGGACAACTATAAAAAGATAACTTCTCATTGTAATTAATCTATCTAAAAAGAAGACTATTCTATCAAAGAAAAATTAACATTATCTTGGAGTTTCGCATCGATAAGCTTCACGAATACTTCAAGGAGATATTCTATTCATCCCATATAGACTTCCCGCATTTATCATTCTATGAAAAAAAAAGAAAAAAAATTCAAGAATTTTTTTTTTTGGTCATGGACTTACCTATTCTAGTTTTGGGTATTTTACGTAAGGGGCATGTTGTCCCACTTATGCTAAAAACCACTCCACCTTACCTTCTTTTACTTTCTTCTACCTACTCAAGGGATGTGGCACACATGTGACACTTCGTGATCATGCGAATTATTTCACCCTTAGAAATTTCAATCATGCAATGCCTCTAGGGCTTATGTTCATAGTCCTATCTTTGGTATTCCCGTTACAGTCCTTACCACCTATGGATCATTCCACCTCTTTTCATTTCACCTCGACTACTTATTGATTCTTTAGTAGGACTAGGCCTTCGACATATAATATTTGGGTTCTCTTCTTGGCTCACCTACACTTATCTCAATCACCTATAACCATCATCTACCTTTGAGCATTCAATCAAATCACATCTTATATCTACCCTACCTCATCAACCTAAACACATTCTACCTCAACCATTGTACCTTACCCGATCAACTTAAACAAAATCCAACCTAATCTACTTTACACATTAAACCTTACCCAATTTACTTTGACTAAACCCAACAACTTACCTAGCCCTGGAGGTTAGCTCGGCCACTCCTTTCCCCAACCATTTTTCCCATATAAGCAATCCTAATTAATTAGTTTCCATAAAAACAATAACTTGGAAATCAACCCAAAACAAACCATACATCACCCATACACATCATCATTTACTTTCCATAAAACCAATAACTTGGAAATTAATGTAAAATAAACATAACCAAACCATACCTACACATCTAATTTCCACAAAAGCAATAACTTAGAAATAAAAAGAACATCATCTCAATATTACAAAAACATCATCTAAACCATGTATAATCATCTAAGTTTCCATAACACCAACCAATCAAACTCAACCATACCTAATCATCTAGTTTCCATGACATCAATATAATGGAAATGAAATCAACTCATATATACATCATCCAAACCATGCCTACATGTCTAGTTTCCATGATAACAATACAATGGAAATGAAAACCAAACACATCATATATAACCATCATCATCAACTATATAACTAGAATTTTGTGTGTTAACACATGTATACATAGATAAAATAATAAGTATCTCTCATATAAATCTCACCTCTTCAAGCATGTAGACCGGTACATAAATCATAAATCATAATACAAAATAACTACATCTCAATATCATCTCTATGAGGGACCGACACCTCTGTTGCTCTCTCATGTACCCTCACCGGCCCCCCGTCTCCATGAACTAGTTACCTCCCGTTGGTCGTGTCTATAAGACTTGTGGTTCCCTAAACTACTGCATTTATGAGTACGTGAACCGGTCCTCTTTTTAGATGCCTATTGTGCTTTGTAATCAGCATATGACAAAACATGTACACCAACATCTATAATCCGATCTTGATAATGTCTCGGCCTCGTTCACAACATATTTATACTTGTCCATGGATATAACCTGGGGAGGTGCCATCACTCTAACACCAACCTGTGGACCCTATTCTAATAATAGTGGCCCATGTCTATGTACCAGTGGACCCTATGCTTATGCCTATCTATCAGACCCTGTCCTAGTGTTTGTCATTGTAATGCATGACCAAGTATTGCTTCGTAAATTGAGACCCTATCCCGGTGCATGTGCCTATACAACAGGACCATATCCCACTTCCGATTCCCTGTGAAGCTGATAGTTGTGCCTATAAATTACCCCACTGAGCTTATAAAGTAGCTACCTAGGCATGTAATACATGTAACCTACCCTCCATCCCTTGCTGATGGTTTTGTTGGAGCCTGTGCCTATGCTAGCTGGCCCTGTAATATAGTCACTTGTGTTTATGCCTAAGCTATCTATAAGTGTAAAGTCATCACCTAACCCTATAATTTTTCTCTCTGTACTATAATGGTAGTTAAGTCAGGTTGTCTTAGACTCGGCAATGTTTCCTGTAGTTGAGCTACCCACCACTATCTGTACCCATCCATAGTACTCACATCATAAATTTTTCTATCAGCCACCTTCTCCTCCTACCCCACAAGATCTATTGGCTATGATGGAGATAATTGTCTCTCCACTTTGTCCCTATGATACTATGGAAAGGGTGGAGGCACATCTTGCTTGTAGCCTAACCGGCATCGACTCGGCCAACCAAGATCATCCCGTGCTCCCTAGGTCACCATCCCTATATCCATCTCACTAGCTGTAACCCTATTAGCTCCTCCACCATGCATCCATATAAAGTGAAATATACGTATGGCTGCCATAGAATCTCCATTGTTGAGACATCATCTAACAAGTGCTTGTAATATACCAAGTCCCATGTAGTTGTGTCCACCCTTGGATGTACCCCTATAGGAATCCACCTCCTATATCCTACTTTGAAGAATCCTTTGTGTCAATCCTATCATGGAAGGTCTATGTATGTAGACATATTATGTGCTCGTAATCCTAACAATGAAGAAGATAAGTACAACACACACTAAAATGTTGAATCCTCTTATAGGCCTAAAACCCCGTAAATTTGTATTAGAAATGTTAACGCCTATACAAAACATATTATCTCCTAAATCATATCCTCTAAAACCCCCATCAATGCCTATGGAAATCTCCCACCCTTTGAATTTTAGAGAAAATAACAACCAATAGCCATCATTATTAGAATCGATAATATAGTCTCCTATGGGTGTGTAGCGTACATATTGCCATAATCGATGCTCACACTATAATACATCAAATCAATTATAGCCTCACCAAACACCGTAGCCATCGGCTTGAGAACATCATTGAAAGATATCTAATGTAATGGCTCCCCAACAATAGGTAGCCCAAAGATCCTATAGACATCCTCTAAAGTGATCATCATCTCTCCAGTTGGTAGGTGGAATGTGTTGGTCACTAAATCCCATTTTTCGATGAGAGTGACCATCATCCAATGATCTCGTACTATACGTCCATATCGCCTAATAGAGCCAAGTATAATATCTATCATATAATCCCACTCATCCTCGGTGACACTAGGCCTCATCTACACCAAAAGAGGTGACATCATACCTTGCACGGTCAAATGATGTCTTGCCTACATCATCACCATTCAAACATGTTAATAAATTATCCCTTTCACTCATTTATTTGACACTACCCATCCCAATACCTACCTACATTTTCTTATCTTTCCCAACTTTTACCCCTAACTCACCCATTCTTACCTAAATTGACCCTAACCCATCCATTTATACCTAAATAAAAATACCCTACCCCTCCCTTACTTTTCTCCTTCCCACATTTCCATTTTTCCCACCTTGGTCACTTTTCACGTGATGACTAGCATTGGTCACCCCGTGATGTCCATCCCCTATAACCCCTGCTAATCTTTGGTTAGCCTACCGACATCATCCAATACCGAATGACATCAATTACTGGTTTGACCCTAAGGTTGAACCCCTATGTCCTCACATTTTAAAACTTGATAAAAACACCTAAATTAACTACCGTAACCACCACAAATTAACTCTACATTCATTGTCAACCTAATTATACTATATTTCACCCTCCCCATACCTAATTTCACCCAACTTTGAAAAAAATTCAAATCAAATATCAAAACCCTAATTATCCATTTTCTACCTTAATTTTAACCAAAAACAATAATGGAGCTCGATTCCTACCTCTACTCTACTTGGCTCTATTTCCATGGTGGGATGCCTAGTCTCTAAATTGGAGGACTTCCTACACCCTCCTTCCTCTGCCATTTCTCGAATCAACCTCTCAACTATCAACTAATCCATTCACTCAAATAGATCTCATGGGTCCAAAAATTCCACTCCTCTAACCACTCATCTCTCACCAACTCAGCCTAGAAGATAGCCTTATCATTTTCTTCTACATCACAAGCAAAAATTCTCTCTCTCAGTCATTATCTAAATTCAAAAATGTCCAAATGAGTCATTTTCAATGTGGATTTTTCATTTGTAAACCCAAATTTTCCTAATTGCCATCGGTCCGATCATGACCTAGGTGATCAAAATTGGTCACCCTTACCGACATGGTTCACCTTTAACCCGTATCATTCACCTTTCCTAAACAAATTAAACCTCATTTTCCCAAATTATGGATGTAGGATGCCATTTTCTTATCGCCTCAACCTAATCCAACCCTACCGAATCACCTAACCTATGACCTCTATGTACTTCGAGGCATATTTTTTCCCATACCATGGCCTTACCCATGACATTATCTATACACCTATACCATCCTCGCCCATTAGCCACTCGAATTCACTTACTTGTTGTACCTTGCAATGATGCTACTCATGTTGTTTAGCCTACCAACCTTGTATTTCCTAATGTCATGATGTTTATCTTGACCCAACCATTTGATGCATTCTAACACACCTAATACCATTCCTACACCTTTCCTCGTTGTGTTTCTAGGACCATATCCTATGCCTTGGATACCTTGACCACATCAACCTTGCTTAGATAAACTATTGACCTTTGACAATGTAGAGTTTGTGAGCTCTTCAACCTAGTGCCTTGTCACATTCTATACATGTGCATGCATTTGAATGCCCCCACCTATTACCCACACCGATATCACCATTACCTACACCCACACCTTCCCTCATTTTTCGTTACCATGTACCACTTTATCGAACCCATTATTGACTCAACCTATCACTTCATCAATTCTTGGTTTGAGGGGATCACCTCCACCCATACTTGGGGCAACCTAACCTTCACCCATACCTCGGGAAAATATGTTTTTATTTTTCATCATCGCTTATTAGTACAAGCTTCACGACAAAAAGGGGAAAATGTAGACACCAAAATTAGGTCATAACCCTTCTATCCCCTTTCAATTAAATAATTTGACATACACCTAACCATAACCCTTCCTCACATCATTATTAATTAAATCACCTAAATTAAACTAATTTCCACCTCATCTTAGACCTATGTCAAGCTTATTAATTAACCAAGACCAAGTCCCCACATCCCTTAACCAACTAGGACTTATTCCAACCCTAATATTAATTGCCTATTATCCCTCTAACCACTTTATCATTCCATTTAGTGTCATTCTTCACTCTTGACCCGGAATCAATTCTCAATTAAGCCAAATTTGGGAAGAAAGAGGCTATTTTAGAAAGTATGACCTTTTCTCCTTAAATGATGCCAGTTATTCCTTGACCAACGTTGGTTCCCTAACCATCATTGGTTACCTTAAATAAGATTTTTTAACTCTTTGTTTGGGTTCGAATCTTACGTCCTAGATCTTGCGACCTTACATCCTTATTATTGAGTTTACTAGTGATGTTGTGACATACCAAAGGCCCTTACAATATTCACACACCACACCATTCATCCAAAAATTAATCCAAAGCTCCAGTGCACTCACAGGGAAGAATCATGCCCTCTTGTTACTATTACATTTATTTGAGACCACCTTATCCTAAAACCATCACCACCCCCTGTTTGGCAAGGAATGGTTTCGGCTCTGCAGAATAGACTTGCTTCTATCCTATCATTCCTTTGAGAAATAGATAAGGGTTAGGGCTAGGAGGAATACCTGTTAAATGTTGAGATGGTGTGCGTGTACCGTAGAGAAAGATCAGATCGACTGCGAAGAACTCCTTTTTGTCTTGGAAGGACTACCTGCAAGTAAGAATACAAGACCACCAGATTTTAATTAGACAATAAATGAGGGATCTGCCTTAGGCCCAGGAAATATAAAACTTCCTTTCGAAGGTGGTCAGTTCCCTTTTTAATACGATTTAACACAAATGATAACAAAGAAAGCTATTGCAAAATCACGATTTAGGTATCTCGCTACAAAGCAATAGAAACTAAATTATCAATAATAAAGCGTCACGTTGTTTGTTCGGTTACTGGTCGTTGGTACGTTCAGGTTGAGTTATAGGGATAAACCAGACTGGATCTGAGGTTGTTAGGTGGCAAATAGGTGAGAAAAGGGTTTTGGGGTATAAGTCATGTGGTGGCCGTGCGGTCCTTTGGGTAAGCCGACCGCATGGTTAGAGAACCCACTGCCGGTAGGGGATAAACGATACCGGTAGGGTCAGCAATCTAAGTGCTTCTGGATAGAGGTGGGTTGCAAGGTGATTGTGGGGTTATTAAGATTGGGGGATGGCTTAGGGGAATGACGGGAGGATAGGGAAGACTCAGAGTGTGGTAAAATGGCCTTCAGGCAATATCGGGATGTATGGGTGAAGGTTAAGTGTGTAGTATGTTCTTTGGTAGTAGATCTAGGAATAAACTTATGATTACTTATTAATCAACAGTTCAAGAAAATGGTGCTTAGAAACATATATAAAACACTACTCACTAGTCCTTGATGCAGATGCAGGTTTCAGGACTGTGATGATGAAGACAGGACCCAAGTTGGATGATCGACAATCCAAGATGAGTTATCTCCTCTTCGATGCTTCGGATGAGTGTTCTTGGGCTCTAGTTATTGATTTGCAGATCTTGGGCTTGATGTCCTTCTCTGTAAACTCTTCCTGTTTCTTCACTTGTCTCTGCTCGGCCAAGCAAATCCGGATCCTTTCGATGATTTCTCTTTCTTCTCGATCAAATGAAAAATTGATCTTTGTTTTTGGTTGGAAGTGGTCATTTACGAGGAACCGATGGCGGTTACGCAACCGACGGCGGTCGAGTAGGAACCGGTATCGGTCAAGTCAAAGCGGGCTATTTTTGGTAAAATAGCCAGCTTTCCCTCCTTTTCTTCCAAGGGATTGGTAGCGGGCTTGGTCAAGTCATTATGAAGTTGGTTTTAGGTGCGGATGAGGAGTAATTAGTCATAGGTGTGGAATTGGACCAAGTTATAGGTCTTAATTAGGTTAGTTTAGGGTTAAGACTAGGTCATGATGAGGTGGCGACATGAGGTGGCAGGTATGGTGATGTGGATTTATTAATTATAAGGTAATTAATAAATAATTGTGTAAGGTTTAGGTGATGAGGTTAGGTTGCGAAATGAGATGCGGGGCACAGGGGGTCGTAAGACACAAATTTGGTGTCTACATTAGCCCCTTATTGTCGTGTAGTTTGTTTTGTAAAGCTGCACGAACAATAATAAGAAGTGGTTACCCCTGTTAAGGGTATAGGTAATCCCCCTCAAATCTATCACAGATTGAGGTAGCGTGAAAGTAGGGATAGGGTTGATAAAGGGTAAATGGTGTTGAGATAATGGTAAGAGGGTGGGGTAGGTCGAGGAAGCGAGGCGCACGTTGAAATGCGAGTAGTGCGACCGGGTATATGATTTGAAGAGCAAACAAGCAATTCATAGGCAAAGGTCGATAGTTTATCCAAACAAGGGTGATATAATCCGGTATCAAGGCATAGGAAGTAGCTCCAGGGGATATAACGGGTAAGGTACAGGAACGTTTAGGCATGTTCGGCAGTACCAAATGGTTGGTTTGGTTGAGATAAACGTCACGGTCTAAGTCTAGGCAAAGTTGGTCGACAGATCAAGTCAAGGACCCTAATCATGCTAAAACACGAACAGGTGAGCTCGATTGAACAAAAAGGTACATGATGGATGGATAAAATAAAACGTTGATGGTGGGTATGGTATTTAATTGGTGCGGCCTTAGGTCGGGCCAAATGGTTAGGTGCGGCCTTGGGTCGGGCCAAATGGGTTGGTTGCGGCCGTGGGTCGGGCCAAATGGTAGGTTACGGCCGTGGGTCGGGCCAAAGAGGTTGGTTGCGGCCGTGGGTCGGGCCAAATGGTAGGTTACAGCCTTGGGTCGGGCCAAATAGGTTGGTTGCGGCCGTGGGTCGGGCCAAATAGGTTGGTTGCGGCCGTGGGTCGGGCCAAATAGGTTGGTTGCGGCCGTGGGTCGGGCCAAATAGGTTGGTTGCGGCCTTGGGTCGGGCCAAATAGGTTGGTTGTGGCCTTGGGTCGGGCCGAATAGGTTGGTTGTGGCCTTGGGTCGGGCCAAATAGGTTGGTTGCGGCCTTGGGTCGGGCAAATGGTAGGTGACGGCCGTGGGTCGGGCCGAATAGGTTAACAAAGGGTTGTCAACGAAGGTGGATATAGGCGATGTTGGTAAAAGGGCTATTAGTAAATAAGGGGTGAAATTGGGGTAGAAGTTGGAATAAAACCGATGTCGATTATCTATGACCGATATCGGTTAGTGGACCGATACCGGTTCCTTAGGGCATAATAAAACCGATATCGGTTATAGGTCAAAAACCTATAAAAAGAAAAATACGGCCTGTCATTGTCACATTTGCAATTTGAAAACCGATTTGGGTTGTCTGAGGTGGATTATTGAGATTGGAGCATTTGTTGGGTGAGGTGGCGCTATTTGAGTGGACGAGTGAGTGATTAGTGGGCCCGAGTGAGTAGGAGGCAGCAGTTGATTGGTGGAGGACCCAGCAGAGGAGAGGTGGAGCTATGGCACAGCCAGGAGGAGCAGGAGGGGCTGGACCAGCTGGACCACCACCACCCATCCCACCACGACGACGTGTCGTCGTACCGGTAGGTTCGAAACCCCTCATTGTGTGGATTTGAGTATATTAAGCTATTTTTGGGGGTTTGGGTAGGAATCCATGTTTTGGTAAAATAATGAATAAATTGACGTTATTTGAAAAATGAAGAGGATAGATGGGTAAAATAGGGCAAGGCGGCAGGGTGGGTAGATTTTTAGGGTGTTTGGGTGGGTAAATAGGGATAAATAGGGAAAAATGAATGGGGGGCGCGCCGGATTCGGCCCAATTTTTCAGTGACCGATGCCGGTCACTAAGCGACCGGCATCGGTCAGGAAGTTTCGGGGCAGGGTGGGGTTGTGGTTGACCGGTGTCGGTCGTATAGCGACCGGCGCCGGTGAAGAGAGGACCGGTGTCGGTCATAAGTGACCGGTACCGGTCCTTAGGTATTTTTATTTTTGTTGGGTTGGGTTTAGGTTGTGGTGGGGGTATTTGGGTATTGTTGGAGTGTTTTGGTTTGTTTAGGTGTTTTGGTTTGTTGGGTGTGTTGATTTGTTTAGGTGGTTTGGTATTGTTTGGGTATGTTGATATGGTTTGGGTTGTGGTGGAGGTGTTTTGGTATTGTTTGAGTGTTTTGGTATGGTTTAGGTCGTTGTTTGGGTGTGAAGAGGGAGGGGGATATCGTAGAGGTTGTTAGGGTAAGATAGGTGGGTGTAGAGGGTATAAGTAGATGTTGTGATAAAGAGTAGGGCTAATGTAGTGAGTTGGTTTTGCAGGCACGTCAGCAGCTGACGATGCGGGACAGGATGCCCCCCATTGTTGAGACGGATGCGGCCACACGTGTCCCTTGCGTGATGGGGTATCATGCGCGAGTGGGACTCGGGAGTCAGCGATCTGAAGCGATTGCGGGGATCATAGTTTGATGGTCGCCCTCATCGAGAGATGGGATCCGGTGACCAATGTGTTCCATCTCCCGACTGGAGAGATGACCATCACATTGGAGGATGTGTATCGCATCCTTCGATTACCGATTGATGGAGAGGCAGTCTTTCAGGTTGACGCTGAGACAGCCATGGACAGCATCCTACACGTATTCGGGGATGCAGCTGCGCTACTGACATATCACAGCGTGAGTATCGCGTATGGGGATATGTACCGAGCCCACCGCCATGAGACACGGCTTGCCATGCTGATGATGATCGGGATCACCTGCTTCGCCCTCCCAGACTCAGAGGGAGGCCGCTTTCCACGGGTGCTTATGGGGGTGCTACATGAGATGGTGGAGGAGCACACATGTTATGCTTGGGCACCAGTATACCTGGTGCAGTTATACCGAGAGCTGTGGGGCTATCGCCGGATGAGGCGATTCGGGATTTGCTCGACGTTTTTACTACACTGTTGGGCATATGAGCATATCATATGCATTAGACCAGTAGGGCTGCCCCAGCAGCCAGGGCCACAGGTCATCTATAGATACGGCTTTCAGAGGTGGTTGGGGGTCGTGGGCCAGCCACGAGCAGTGCTTGCAGGGTGGGACGTCACTTATTATAGACATATGTTAGAGGGCTTGACAGCGTTAGATATTGTATGGAGACCTTATAGAGGTCATCACCCGCACGGAGGAGCCCGAGCACAGTTGCAGCGGATCCAGTATACATTCTGGATAGCGGGACGGAGGCCGGGAGAGTATGAGAGGATACCCCTGGAGAGGGTACGCAGGCAGATGGGGCTACGACAGGATGAGCCACCGCGCTTCCCTCAGTACCGGAGGGATGATGTAGAGGCTCCACTGCCTGCACCACAGCCCGTAGACCCAGATTGGGTTGCTGAGAGGCCGGCAGATGATACCATAGATGATGCCGGCTGCACAGGAGCATTTTTGGTTTGGTGGGCCAGAGAGAGAGCTGCGAGGATAGCACAGCCCGCACAGCCAGACTTAGCGGCTGTTAGAGCAGAGAGGGACTAGCTCGAGGGAGGTGCACGGTTATTACGAGGGCAGCTTGCTGCCGCACAGGCACAAATAGGTGTCTTACAGGGGCAGCTAGCTTGAGCTCGAGTACAGTAGCAAGTACGAGCACAGCAGTAGCACCACCAGTGGCACCGGCATGCGGCCCGCAGCATGCAGTACCACCACCACAGCCATGAGCACCACCAAGTGCGCATCACAGCCAGCACGGGGGCACTGGTAGTAGGAGTCAGGGGACCAGCCCCAGCACCTACGGTGGCTCGTGATCGTTATATGGAGGCTAGAGCGGAGGCCCGGTACTATCAGGATATTCTTGATGGTACCGGGGCTGATTATCAGCCATATGCGGCACATAGAGCAGAGACCTCTCGAGCGAGATCTCGGGGAGAGTGCAGCACGGCGGCCGGTGGGTGCATGTGGCAGGAGGCGAGAGGCGGCACGAGGACAGCAGCAGCGAGAGGAGGGCGAGAGGCGGTGGAGAGAGCTGAGGGGTCCCTGCATAGTTTTGGATTGGTTCATTGGATATGGGCACCGGTCTGCGAACCGGCTATGTTTATAGAGGCCTGCGTGCCTAGATATTATGTATTCATTTATTCATTCATTCATTTATTGTATATACCGGCCTGCGAGCCGAGTATGGGTTGTACAGTGGATACCGGCCTGCGAGCCGAGTATGTTTTTGATATGAGAGACCGGCCTGCGAGCCGAGTCGAGATTATTGATAGTTATTGCGGCCTGCGTGCCGGCTTTGTTGTATTATGAGATCACAGAGGCCCCGATGCAGGGCACATTGTATATTTGAAACTTTGTATATATATAGATATGATGATTTGACCCACATGTTGTGTGTAAAAATGTGTTTAAGTGTTTTGAAAATGGTTTGTGATATTTAATGTATGATGAGTTTGATTTACATGGTGTTATATATTAATGATGTTGATGTCTTTTGTTGATGGGATGTATGTATGTATATATAAATGATGAGTTTAGTTGACGTGTTGTATGATGAGTTTCGCTGGTTTTGTGAAATTGAATATATGTAGCTGTTGATTTGGATTCAAATGGTGTTAGATGGATGGTTTTTGATATCGTTTGTTGATGGCGTGGCTGTTTTTGTAAGATAGATAGATGATGTTGATGAAATTGTGATGAGATATGGATTTAATGAAAAATATGGATAATGGTGTTGTTCATGCAGGAAAAAGGGACGGGCGCCACAAAAATTTGCAAAAATGAAGAGACGACTTAAGGTTTAAGCAACAAGGGGATACCTGACCGATATCGGTTATATAACCGATGTCGGTAGCTATATGACCGGTATCGGTTATATAACCGATATCGGTTATGCAAGAATTATTTTCCTAAAAATAGAACTGCTGGATTGGCAACTTAAGTTCTTATTTTTAGCATTCTTATTTTTAGAGTCATGCAACAAGTTAAATATGCGAATGCGACGTTGTTTGACAATTGCTACAGGTAATTGCATGAAAGAATTTGAGTGATAAGGAGGAAAGAGCCAGGTGAAGTGAGCGTGGGCTGAGATTCAGAAGGTAGAAAGACAAGTTATATTTGAAGAGGGTGGTGAATATGGCTGAACGAGGAGAAGCATCCAGCAGGCAGGGACGAGGGGGAAGACATGTTCCGCCCCAAGCTGCATCCCGAGAGGTAAACTGTTTGGTTGTAATTTGATGCTTGCATGTGTTGTAAATAGGATGAAAGAAGTGTAAGTGGGTAAAGAGGAGGAAAAAGGTGATAGGCAAGGGTTGGGGATGGTATGAGTGCTACGGGGTAGGTAAACAGGGTGGGCATGTATGTTTTTAGGTATAAATAGGAGTAAACGGGCAAAATAATTATCGTAGGTGTATGCTTGAAGCAGGGTAGGTAGATTTTTGACAGTGACCGGTATCGTTTGGAAGTAACCGGTATCGGTTAGCAAACCGGTATCGGTTATGCATAACCGCTATCGGTCACTGTAAGGGTTTCCAGATTTTGAGAAAAAACCCGTAGAGATTTGTTCTTTTGAATAATTATGTGTCGTTTTGATGTATGTAGGCAGAAGCAAGGTTAAGGATGAATGATACTATGCCAGCGTTGTTGTCACGAATCCGAGCGGATGTAACACCAGCTGAATGGGCATTGATAAATCGGTTGGGGTTAAGTGGAATCCGCTATTATTCAAGAATCGCGGAACCATGCTATGTTGCAGGCGTTGATTGAGAGATGGAATCCAGAAAAGAATACCTTCTATCTACCAACAGGGGAGATGACAGTGACTTTGGAAGATGTGTTCCGTATTTTGAGACTCCCAATGATAGGAAAAACCGTGTATCAGGCATTGCCCAGCGCGGGGCGAGCAGCGATAACAAGCAGTATTTGGGTCAGCTGCACGAGATTTGACACAGCGAGGTTTATCATTTACGTATGGTACAATGTATGCAACCCACCCTGAGGAAACAAGGTTGGCCGTGCTATTAATGATAGCGGTGGGGTATTATGCATTGCCGAGGGCGGAAGGTGGAAGATTTCCCAAAGCATTGATGAGTGTTATTTGGGAAATGATAGAAATGAGCGTGACATTCGCATGGGCACCCATATCTGGCGAGTTATATAGGGGTTTATGGGCATGCAAGCGAAAACACGAGCGACACTTTAGATTGTTCGTACTTATTACATTGTTGGGCCTATGAGCATATTGTTTGTGTGCGTCAATAGGCCGACCCATTGAGTCGGGAGGCAGGAGTGCAAAGGTTGGGATTCAGACGATGGGTCCAGACAGAACAAGAGGCGAGATCCCAGGCCGTGATAGATGACATCGAGTATTATAGACAAGTATGGGAGATGGTGGCGATTGCGGATATTTGTTGGAGGCCGTACGGGAACTATATGGTGACAGAGCACATAGCTGAGGAGTTGAGGGGTGTAGAGCGATTGAGGTGGATCGCAGGGCATAGGCCGGGTGAGTACGAGAGGATTCCTCTAGATCGCGTGCGGTGACAATTTGGGTTCGTTCAGGATATACCTATGACATATAGACCATACATGAGGATCGCGCGAGGCAAGCATTCTCACCTCCCCGGCCTACACCTCCAGAAGGGCCAGAAGAGATAGCAGCCGATCGTAGGGTTATGGATGCGGGAACGACAGAGGCGTATAGAGTATGGTGGGTAGCAGAGCTGCGAGGTGCACGTGAGTGCCCTGACATAGCTGTGATTACAGGTGAGAGAGATCATCTGCTGAGGATTTAGCTCGCTTGACTTCAAACACGAGTGAATGAGACAATGGGATTGTTAGAGGCTTCACGACTACTGAGTGGAGAGGCTGGAGGCAAGATTCCTCCACGCGAGAGGGCGTATTCGTATGTTACGAGGAGATGTTGGCGGATCAATGGGAGGAACCAATGGCGTGGCACCTTTGAGGATGGAGAGGCCCTGGAGGGGCATCGGCGATCACGATCACCACGATTCGGGGGAGGAGGTGCAAGGATCTAAGTGAATTTCATAGGAATATAAGAATAAATAAAGATGCCGACCTGCGAGTCGATGATAGAGAAGATGTATTTGTTTAACATCTAAAATAAAACGAAAGATGTATGTTCTTTTGAGTGATGATAATAATAAGAATGGTTGTGTTTGAATGTTATTTTTGTTTTGTTTGAAAAAGGATAAAGATGAAAGTTGGCAAATAGAAATACACAAAAAATATTTATATTGACAACATATGATAGGGTAAGGTAGGGGATGGTCGAGCTAACCTTGGGAGACCCCATGTCTCCTAAGTGCTGCCTACATAGCCCATTGCACAAAGCAAGGAAGGGCCTCAGACCGATGTAGTTCTCCCTTAGGATCAGGGAGAGGTGAATTCAGGCAATTGGGTTGTGGTTAGGCAATTTTGTTGGTTGGTAAAAATTTGATGTTGGTAGGGTAATGTTGTTGGTGTTGGTAGGGTAAAGCGAAAGTTAGCATTCCCAAGGAGTAGGGAATCGTGTCCTGATTAAGGTCAACACACAATCTTAGAGCCGAGAAAAAGAGGCAAGA
The DNA here is from genome assembly GCA_018340775.1 of Taxus wallichiana var. yunnanensis. Taxonomy (NCBI): domain Eukaryota; kingdom Viridiplantae; phylum Streptophyta; class Pinopsida; order Cupressales; family Taxaceae; genus Taxus; species Taxus wallichiana. Next base: position 985,359,315 of record CM031237.1, on the reverse strand, counting down.
GTGTCCCGTAATTGAGAAGAGCTAAACAAACCACATATTAATGTAGGATGAGCTTGAATCCCTAGGTACCTTGCATAGGCGAGAAGTCGATAGGTGAAAAGAGTGGTATAATCACAATATATCGGATATACGTCACGTCCCTTGAGTTTTGTTATTGTGAAGAATGGCGAGGTGAGGTGGATGGTATGGCTGGGGTGCAGAGAACTTATTATAAGATGATTATTCTGAAAAAAGAAAACCAAACCTAAATAGACAAGTCCATGACTCAAAAGTGCTTTGAAGTACTGCTTTTATTTTTATTTTATTTTGCTGGATATAGAGTGATCGATGCGGGAAGTCTACATGGGATATGTATTTTGTTGTTCTTGAGGTCTTCACGAAAGCTGATCAATGTGAGAAGCTTCGATAAAAAGGCTATTTGTGTATAGCTGTCCTTGAGGAGCGATCTATTTATAATGTGAGATGCGGTGTTTATGTATAAATTTGTCCTTTGGGGAGCGATCTATATATAATAGTAGCAATAGTTTGGCATATAGTTGTCCTTCAGGAGCAGTCTATTGTATAATTTAGAGGTCTAGATGTCCGTTGGGCATAAAGCATCTAGTTTTTGTAGGAAGTTTGACTCAAGAAAATCCCATAAGTGTTTTAATTAAGAATGTGTCATTTTGATACTTTGAAGTCATGGACTAGACTAAAAAGGGGAAGGCATCTTTTAAGGGGAGGTGATAATCAAACCATATGAGCTTGATTGGATTTTGAAATGTAAGAAACAAAGTGTATGCGGTGGTAAATGAGCTCAAGGGACGAGCGTAAGGTAGATAAGAAGTGATATAACACTAATTTCAATAGTAGAATGGTCGAAGATGCAAGGCATTAAGGGGCTCAAGCTCAGGTTTACCATTAAGCGAAGCTAAACGATAAGTGCCTGATCCATAAGTGTGAGTGATAATGTAAGGCCCAATCCAATTAGGAGCAAATTTTCCACGTTTGCTCTTTTCTAGTTTGGTTACATGTTGATTCTCTTTGAGGACAAGATCACCAACCTTAAAAGTACGCTCATGAAGTCGCTTATCATAAGCACGCTTGATGCGTTTTTGGTAGATTTGAAGGTGATCAAGAGCCGTAAGACGACGCTCGTCAAGAAGCTCTAATTGGGCTAACCGCTCTTGGCGGAAATCATCATTGGTAAGAATATCCTGAAGAGATATTCGGAGGGAGGGTATTTGTATTTCGAGAGGCAAGACAGCCTCGGTACCATATACCAAAGAAAATGGTGTGGCATTAGTGGAGGTACGAATGCTAGTACGATAAGCCCAAAGGGCAAAGGGAATGTGATCATGCCAGTTTCTTCCGGACTCATTGACAACTTTCATGAGGATTTTGGTTAGGGTTTTATTAGAAGATTCAGCTTGACCATTGGCCTGCGGATAGTAAGGTGATGAGAAACTAAGTTTGATACCAAAGTTGTCACAAAGGTCTTGTAACAACTTATTTTTAAAAGATTTACCATTATCTGTTATTAGGCGATGAGGAATACCAAAACGACAGATAATGTGATGGTTAACGAATTCAACAATTTTTCTTTTTGATTGAAATGAGTGGAATGGCCTCCACCCATTTTGTGTAGTATTCGGTTGCTGTGATTATCCAACGGTGACGTTGTGAAGAAGGCGGGTGAATCTCACCAATAAGGTCTAAACCCCATTGTGAGAAAGGCCAAAGATCTCGTGCGACCTGTAGCGGATGGCTAGGAGTATGTTGAAGGTTGGCATGTTGTTGACACATAACACAACGCTTAACATATTCATAGCAATCGTTATTAAGAGTAGGCCAATAATAACCTAGGCGAAGGATTCGTTTGGCCACGGCAAGGCCACTAAAATGTCCACCACAAATGCCGTCATGGACTTGTTGGATGGTATAGGTGACCTCCGCGCCGGTTAGACATCGAAGAAGGATGCCATCAAAGCCACGTTTATAGAGGAGTCCCCCCATGATGACATAACGAGAAACACTTTTAAGAAAAGCACGTTTTCCATTACTAGTAAGGTCAGGTGGGAGAACAGAGGTTGTAAGGTAGTCGTGAAATTGGTGGTACCAGGTATCCTGCGAATTAGCAGACACATTATTTATCATACAAACAACCGGGGTTGAGTAGGATGGGGCAAAAAGTTGTTGGACCAAGACGAATATGTCAGAGTCAGTTGGTGAGGCAGGAATTTGCGAGGCTAAGCAAGCCATAGTATCCGCAAATTTGTTAGTGGAGCGGGGAATGGTCTGGATAGAATAACGAGTAAATGAGGTCAAAAGTGAATCCACGTAATGTTTGTACTTTTGAAGTTCCTCATTCTTACATTGGTAGATGCCCATAACTTGATTGACTACCAATTGAGAGTCGCCAAAAATATTAATGGATTTGACACCTAAGTGTAACGCAACCTGGAGACCCAAAACAAGGGCCTCGTATTCCATTGTATTATTAGTGCGGGGAAATCGAGCGGAATGAAAGAGGCATAGGTTCAGCGTCAAGAGGAATGAGAACAACACCGGCTCCTCCGCCCATGCTGGCATTTAGATCCATCGAAGAAGAGGGTCATTTGATACGACTCTTCCCTGAGTGAAAGAGTGGCGATGAGTTCGTCGGGGAATTTAAAATTGGTGAATTGTTCCCCAGGTAAAGGGGCCTCCGCAAGTTGGTCCGCAATAGTTTGTCCTTTGATTGACTTCTGTTGTACAAACTCAAGGTCGAGGTCGGCGAGGAGCATAAGCCATCGGGCGATGCGTTGGTTTAGATGTGGTTTGGCATACATATAATGAATGGGGTCCGTGTTGGTGATGACAAAAGTTTTGTGATTCAGGAGGTAATGTCGGAGTTTGGTGGCTACGAATGATAGGGCTAGGCACAATTTTTCTACATGTGTATACCTAGTCTCGTAATCCACGAGAGTACGACTTATATAATAAACGGCTTGTTCTCGACGTGCCGAGTCCCGATGTGCGAGCATGGCTCCTATAGCATGGTCAGTGGCAGAAAGGTAAAGGTAGAAAGGGCGATCATCCTGCGGTGGAATAAGCACAGGTGGCTGCAAGAGATAGGATTTGAGAGCTTCAAAGGCTTGGTGACACTCGTCACTCCATTGAAAGGCAATGTCCTTTTTAAGAAGGTGATGGAAAGGTTGACATCGATCCGAGAGTTGGGAGATGAAACGCCGGATGGATTGAAGTTTACCCTGCAAACTACGCAATTGTTTGAGGTTTTTGGGTGGGGGCATTTCTAGGATAGCTTTTACTTTAGATGGATCGACCTCAATGCCACGAAAAAGAGACAATAAAGCCAAGAAGTTTTCGAAAGAACACAAAGACACATTTCTTTGGTTGAAGCGGACTGAATATTGTAGCAAAGCGATCGAAAATAATGGTTAAAACATCGAGATGTTCAACTGCGATGTTTAGATTTGCCAAGAAGATCATCGACATAATCCTCGAGGATAGTGTGCATAATGTCATGAAAAATGTAAGTCATAGCCAGCCGATAGGTCGCACTAGCATTCTTAAGGCCAAATGGCATGACACGATAACGAAGGTTCCCGAGGAGTTATGAAGGTAGTTTTATGTTGATCGGCGGGGCTACAAAATTTGATTGTATCCCGAAAAGCCATCCATGAGAGAAAGCATTTCATGGCCCGCGGTGAGATCAACAAGTTGATCAATACTTGGGGGAGGAAGTCATCCTTGGGGCAAGCGAGGTTAAGGTCTCGGAAATCCGTGCATATCAGAAGTCCCCCGTCGCTTTAGTAGCAGTGCGATGTTAGAAATCCATTGAGGATAGTCGATAGGCAAGATGAAGGAAACAGAAAGAAGTCGTTGAAGCTCTTCTTTGACCAAGAGGGCAATGCGTGGATGCATTTTTCTCAGTTTTTGTTTGACTGGTTTGGAATCGTGGTTTAGGGTGATGTTATGGACAGCAATGGTAGGATCAATTCCTGGCATGTCAGCGTAGGACCAAGCGAAAGCTTGGTTGCGGGTACGGAGAAAGGTAGTAAAGGCGGCTTGTTCTGATGTGTTAAGGGATTGTCTGATCTTCACAATGTGAGGATCCTCCTCGGTGTGGATGTTGATTTCTATAGTCGACTCATTCAACATGGTTTGTGTTTCAGACGGTAAGGCGCGTTGAATATAGGAGTCATCCGCACCAAGGTAAGTGAGGATGGAGTCGTCATCCTGGCACTCAACAACATTAATCGAAGGTGAATCCTCTTGATCATGTGCGGATCTGAAGGGGAAGAGAAAATGGGTCCTCATTATCACGTTGATAAGTGAGAGGACCTATGAAGATAGTATGAAAAAAAAAAAAAAAAGTTAGGAGGGATAGATTCGAGTCTATCGACTCTGCAGGTGATGATGGCAAAGTGGGTGATGATGGCTTGGTAGGGGTGGCGTCGTCATCCTCCGGATACAAGCCCGACACGAGGTTTCTCCGGTGTAGGTGTTTCAGAAAACCGAGACCCACTACGATCATTGTGTTTGCGTGTAGTCACGGGAATGAGTGTATGTCGGCCTTGTTCATAAAGACCAAAACCAAAGCCTTTCCAAGCACAGCGAGTCAAGAAGGTGAGGGCGAAAGCGCGATTTGTCAAGTATTGAAAATCAGATTGGAAGGGAACCACACCAAGAGGTGGTTCGGGGGTAGCGGAGGATGCGTCGACACCCCCATATGTTAGGTTGGTGCGGTGATGGGGTGGTCGTAAGAGATTACCTCCCCCACGTGACGGTCGTAGGTGGGATGTGCATGTAACTGTCCGTACTCCTGCGGGGTATGGAAAGAGCTAACGTTATATAGGCGGTACTCCCCCAGCGTAAGGCGTTGAAAAACATCTACTAAGGGGTCGGAGGTTGGGATGTTATCTGTGGGAAAGGAAGTAATATTTATGTGGCGGTGGTTTCATTGGTTGAAGGTGTAGGTGCGTTGGAAGTGGATGGCTGGGTTGGATGAATGGGTGTCTTGACTGGTACAAGCACATCATTAGGGCGATACAACATATTGCAAGTTTTGAAGGGGGGAGGATCAGCTTTTACGGTGTAGGACTTCCCCTCGTACTCAAATTTTATGCATCTATGTAAAGTGGAGGGAACGCATCCCATAGCCCGGATCCAAGGGCGGCCTAACAACATATTGTATTGGAACTCTCCCTCAAGGACATAGAAGAGTTCAGGTAAAGTGCGTGGTCCTACACGAATGTTAAGGATCACGGTGCCTAAGGTAGAAGTAATAGCATCATTGAATGACCGCAACATGATGGGGTTGGCACACATGCTGACTAGAAGGGATATTCATTTGTTGGAAGGCTTTTGAAGAGATGATGTTTAGGCTAGCGCCCCGTCAATCATAACACACGGCGTACCGAATATCCCGAGCGTCGTTGAGATGAAAAGAAGCGAGGGTCGGGATCTTGGCACGAAGTCAATAATTTCATCTTCGGAGAAACTGACAGCAGCGGCTTGCTGTACAGAGACAGAAGTGGTTGGGGAGATAGATTGTTTGGTGAGCGAAGCAACGTGATTGGGTGTTAGAATAGAGGTAACGGGCAAGGTTTCATTAGGTAAAACTTCTATCCCTTGAAGGATTTCAACGAGAGCTTGTCGATGAGATTCAGAAGTCTGAATGAGATCATACAGTGTCATTTTTACAGGTGATTGGTGAAGTTGTTTGATCATAGTTCGGTGGGCAATGCCATTAGAGACGGGATAGGCGGGTCCACGAATAACCACTTTAGGTGGTGGTGCAATCGGGATGGTGGACGGAGAAAGAGATGCCGTAGGTGTGTTTTCTTTCGCTTTCCCATTGTTTTTCTGCCCTCGAGTAGCAACACTAATCATATTGATCTCGTGAATACGAGAGGAGGAAGATGGTAGGGATAGGTCATGGTTTTCGAGAGGTGGGGCTGTAATAATGATAGATCTTGGTGAGGCGGGGACAGGTGGTATAGAGAGAGGGTGAAGCTAAAGGTCTCTCTCTTCGGAAGTTGTCTTTCTTAACTTTTCTATCGAGAGAGGTGACGGACGAAGTATGGCTTTGCGCTTTGCATCCCTCTACGTCATGTCTGGTGTGCGGTGGTAAGCGCAGATTTTAGACTCATCGTAACCTATAGGTCGAGGTTTAGATGGATCATAAGGTCTAAGTGGGGGTAGGAAATGGTCGCATTCTCTACCAACATAGCATGAGGATTTTGGCGTAAGACCCTTTGAGTGGGTCAAAGTCGAGGAGGAAAATGAGGCTATTGACTAGGTCGATTCTGGTGATGACGTGGTGTGGTTGGTTTGTATGGGGGGTGGTTTAGCCAAGGAGTTTTGATAATGGGTTTTAACTAAACGTGGCTTCTTTGACGCAGAAGCTAGGTTGGATGATGAGGCCACAGATGATGTGGTATCAGAAAACAACCACGGAGAAATAGGAGTGACAGAAAACAAATCTTTTGATGATGGAATTTGTTTAGGGTTGATAGGTGGACAGGATACGCGGGGTGACGGTGTTGCTATACCTTTGGATTTCTGTATGGGTACAGAAGGCGTAGGTCGCTTAAAAGAAAACGCAGGAGGTATGATATATTGATGTAAGGTAGAGGGATGGGGTCCCAATATGGAAGGTAGGTGTGAGCGAGGGTTTTAGTTGTGTTGTGCGGCCTAGATGGAGGAGATTGAGTCTGTCTCCTAATGGGATGGACGGCTTTATTTTTAGATAAATCAAGCCGCTTAGGTGGATGTGTTAGACTAGGTATGGGTGAGGTCCCAAGCGTAGGGGAAGATTTGGTTAGGTTAATAGAAGTGGATGAGGTATTTGGTAGAGATGAGGAGGGTGAAGATGAGGACATAGGCATTTTTAAGCACGTAAACACTTGGGTATATGGTAGAGGCATCGGGATTGGTCATTTGCATTTGAGTAGAATATGGCGTACTCAAAGCGTTCCCATAGGACACATCATCTTACGGGAATGCAGTCCTCACGTGTGAATAGGAACTTTTGTATGGAAGAAAGGTGGGTTGTGATTCCGGTCCATTGTGGGTGTGATCTGAGGGTATATGAGGCCTTTGTATCAATAGGCGTTAAGAGGTCCACCGGTTCTTTGAAAAGATTTAGGTGATGAAGGACTAATAGGTAGGAGGGCGTGTTTGAGAGGATCTGTCATGTTTAAAGAATGTGGTGATGTCGGTTCAAGAGGTTTCTCGTCTAAGGATGACAAAAGAAGTGGCGAGCCTTCCTCTTATGCAGCAAGAATGGTAGAAGGAGACGTTTGGGAAATAGATAAATTAGATAACATCCGCTCACGAGTCTTGCGAGGATGTGGTGTAAGAAGGCTCATTTGTGAGAAGGAACTCAGGCGGTTAATTCCTTGATGGGTAAAGGAGCGGCAAGGATTTGAGTTTGTCTCGATGGCGAGGAAGGGGTTGATTTCTGCGTTAGTGAAGAGGTTTGATTCAGAATTTGTTCGATAGGGGTCTTTGGCTGGGAATCGAAGACTGCATGGATCTCATGAACACTCTCCTCGGCTAAGATATCTTGGTTTAGATTACTTTTAGAAGAATGATTCGGGAATGGTTTGTTGAATATTTTCAAATTTCGGTTAGCAGGGGCGTTAGGATTATCGAGGGCTATATCCCCCGCATCAACCATTTCCTGCACTATGTTTTTCAACATCTTGCAGTTCTCATGACTGTGTCCCTTCACGCGGTGGAAGTTACAGAAGTCATTTTCTTTGTACCAAGAAGGTATGGCGCGAGTGGAATCGAACCCGGAATGAGGTTTAACCGGAGGTAAGGTAATGGCTCCTGCTTTGAGCAATTTTTCCAATATCACACCATATGTTTCTCCCAAGGGAGTGTAGTTGATGGGCTCTGCTTTATACTTATAGGTGGTTTTTGGCGGGGTATTAGACGGTGGTTGGGATTTTACCATCACCGCGTGCACGGCCCCTTTTGATTTCGAAGCAGTCGATGGGTGAGGATTGGTGATGTTAGGTTTGTTGGTGGAATCTTGGGTTCGGAAAGTGGGGTTTTTGTTGCGCAACCGCAATTTCTCTTCCTCTAAGGCTCGAATCTCTAGTTTTCGAGCCATAGTAAAGGCCTCGTCAAATGTACGGAAAGTTTGAATTTGGAGGGTAGGAGAGATGTGCTTTAGCATGAGCCCGCGTACTTGATTCGATAAGTTGGTGCGAGGCGAGGCATACGTAAGTTGGTTGATAAGGCCCCCCATCGTCAGCGAAATCTGCGATAGATTCGTCTTCAAATTGTCGGATGGCATAGAGGTCGGTGATAGATACTTTCTTGGCAATGTTAATGGAGAAATGATCCAAGAAAGATTGGGCTAGCTGGTTAAAAGAGAAGATTGAGTCTTTGGGTTAAAGCAACTTTGTACCACTCAAGGCGGGTCTGATAAGGACATGGGAAAGGTGCGGAGTAGTAAAGCGTCGTCGTGAGCAATCGAGATAGCGAGGCATGTCTAAATGATCGCGAAGTGTTGTTGAGGTCCTCCTTACTTTGTTAAAGCGGGTAAACTTTGGTAATTCCCATTGAGGAGGATATGAATGAAGGGGGATTGAAGGGTGGATGGGCTCCGACAAACTTGCTCGTATGTCAAGGCGCTATGACTTCTGAAAGCAGAAGCCTCAGATTTTGCATTTTGTCCATCATTTGTTTAATTAAATCGGTAGTTGGATGAGATGATGGTGTGGTTGTGGTAAAGCGGAGGCAAGTTGGGCCAAGGGCCACCGCCTAGAACAATGGTGGGGTTAAATGTTGATAAGGTATGGAGGACGAATGTGTTGAGGCAACCGAATAGGGATGTCCTATATAAGCTGTTGAGGTTCTAGGATATGTGTGTGAAATGAAAAGGTGGGCGGAGCTTGAGAAGGAAAGCTCGTGTGGATAGGTGGCGAGAGAGCAAGTCATGAGCGGAGCAGTCTGCAAGAGAGCGAGGTAGGAGCGGTTGGCGGTAATGACATGTTGGGCCCAAGATTAACCAAAGGAAAGCCAATATCATGCCGTATGGACCCCACAGAAGCTTGAGGTAGGCGGCAGGGCTAAGGATGCGGAAGGCAAAGCGGAGTTATCGAGGCGGAGAAGGGGCTAAATGAGCAGCTATCTTGATAGGCATGCCAACAAGGAGTTGACCATCGGGTGTACGGTCGAGGCATGAGACAAATAGTATTATGCAGCGCTAGGATTAGCATCAGAAATTTGGCAAATTCTTTATCTCCCACGGGAATTTTAGGAACCTCTCGGTGTCCGTAGGATTCCCCACGAGAATGTGAAGGGGTGATTCGGGAAAAGGCAGAGCAAGCATGTGAAACCATGGCGGCGGCTTGCTTTGAGTGATAACAACCATGGGCGAGGAGTACAGTAGGGTTTCAATCTATCAAAAGAAAGCAGAGACTCGAGAATGGTGAAATTGGTAAGTTCTTTGGTTTGTCGAGGAAGCGTAAAAAGAGCGAAGCGATATCGTCAGTAAGCGATGTCGGTTAGACTATAAGCGGCGTCGGTCGATTAACCGATGTCGGTGTAATAAACTAGTATAAGAAAATATAAGAAAAGCTGCTGATTTGATTATTAACAACGCTCAGTGCATTTATCAAATTGTTCTAAGGTAATCACAGAAGACAGTGTATAACAGAGAAAACAGAACTGAAAACAAGCAAGATGCACATGCAAATCCAGAGACTAACCCTAGGGTTAATTTTAATTATTGTGGGCTTATGCCTTTAGACGCGGAATGATGTCAATCCTAAACAAAAGACTTAGGGGAATGTCAAGTTTGTTTTGGCTTATAAGGTTACCTCAATCGGGCGGAGGAATACCGCGGAAAAGGGGGGATGTTTTGAGCTGTTGTGTTAATTATGAAGTGATTCGGTATGTGTTGTGCAGTGAAAGTAAGATTAATTTCCTGTCAATACCGTGGAAATCACCCCCACGTGTACGACCTGTTACTTAGTCTATGTTCACTAGAATTGAAAACAGCAAGCAAGAATGTAATGCACGTGTTTTAAACCCAAATCGAAAATGATATTCGATGAAGCAAAAGATGACTTTCACTAATGTGAAACTAGGAAAGCAAGACAAATTCTTCACTAAATATAACAAAAACAGCAACAAGCAAGTATGCTTCCTAAAATGAAAACAAGCAAGAGAAAGCAGAAACCCGAAATGGGTCCCCAGTGCGTGCAAAATGTTTCGCACGGAATGGTTTCGACTCTCTGAGAATAGACTTGCTTCTATCCTATCATTCCTTTGAGAAGCAGATAAGGGTTAGGGCTAGGAGGAATACTGTTAAATGTTGAGATGGTGTGTGCGCGTCAGTAGAGAAAGATCGAGATCATTGCGAAGAACTCCTTTTTGTCTTGGAAGGACTACTGCAAGTAAGAATACAAGACCACCAGATTTTAATTAGACAATAAATGAGGGATCTGCCTTAGGCCCAGGAAATATAAAACTTCCTTTCGAAGGTGGTCAGTTCCCCTTTTAATACGATTTAACACAAATGATAACAAAGAAAGCTATTGCAAAATCACGATTTAGGTATCTCGCTACAAAGCAATAGAAACTAAATTATCAATAATAAAGCGTCACGTTGTTTGTTGATTCTTTGAGTCGTTGTACGTTCAGGTTGAGTTATAGGGATAAACCAGACTGGATCTGAGGTTGTTAGGTGGCAAATAGGCGAGAAAAGGGTTTTGGGGTATAAGTCACAGTGACCGACGCCGGTCACTGGGTAACCGACCGCGGTTAGAGAACCGCTGCCGGTAGGGGATAAACGATACCGGTAGGGTCAGCAATCTAAGTGCTTCTGGATAGAGGTGGGTTGCAAGGTGATTGTGGGGTTATTAAGATTGGGGGATGGCTTAGGGGAATGATGGGAGGATAGGGAAGACTCAGAGTGTGGTAAAATGGCCTTCTGGGCAATATCAGGATGTATGGGTGAAGGTTAAGTGCAGTATGTTGCTGGTAGTAGATCTAGGAATAAACTTATGATTACTATTAATCAACAGTTCAAGAAAATGGTGCTTAGAAACATATATAAAACACTACTCACTAGTCCACGATGCGAGATGCGGAGTTTGAGACTGTGATGATGAAGACGAGGACCCAAGTTGGATGATCGACAATCAAGATGAGTTATCTCCTCTTCTGATGCTCGGATGAGTGTTACTGGGCTCTGGTTATTCAGTTGCAGTCTTGGGCTTGATGTCCTTCTCTGCAAACTCTTCCTGTTTCTTCACTTGTCTCTGCTCGGCCAAGCAAATCCGGATCCTTTCGATGATTTCTCTTTCTTCTCGATCAAATGAAAAATCGATCTTTGTTTTTGGTTGGAAGTGGTCATTTACGGGGAACCGATGGCGGTTACGCAACCGACGGCGGTCGAGTAGGAACCGGTATCGGTCAGGTCAAAGCGGGCTATTTTTGGTAAAATAGCCAGCTTTCCCTCCTTTTCTTCCGAGGGATTGGTAGCGGGCTTGGTCAAGTCATTATGAAGTTGGTTTTAGGTGCGGATGAGGAGTAATTAGTCATAGGTGTGGAATTGGACCAAGTTATAGGTCTTAATTAGGTTAGTTTAGGGTTAAGACTAGGTCATGATGAGGTGGCGACATGAGGTGCATACCTAGATTTATCCCACAACATTTCAGTCCAAAAATCTTCCCAAAGAACCTTCATACCTTGCCCAAACACCCATTTTATTATCTCTAAGGCTCCATACAAATCCCAAAACCTTCCCTAATTCCCATCACTATCTATGCAATCACAAAGAGTAAAAACCATCCCAATTTAATCCTTTTCACCCAATTACCCCTATCGACATCAGTCACCCAAATGACATCGATTCATTACCAGTACCAACATCGATCGCCCAACCGATATCGGTCTCTATGGCTAGTAAAATCCTCCAAACTAGAAAGCTAATAACTTCTTCTAAACAACCCAAAATCTCCCCAAATCTTACCCAAACTTAATTTATATCCTTTTTCATACCGCAAGCTCGGACTAACCTATCAACCCTCTAAATTTAATTATAGCGTGCCTATTTTTTTTTCCCTTATTGTGTTTTATATGATATTTTGAAATCATATTAACTACAGTAGGATTCATTTGTTTATGTTCTTTTGTTGCATTAAATTGTTTCAAAATGTGGATTCGAATGACCTCTTAAGAAACATCTAGCTTCCGGATCTAGATTTCACTAGGTAATCCCCAATCGATATTGTTAATTTTGTTTTGTGATCTTATTGTGTTTCTACAGTCATTCCTCCTAGCCAAAGGAAGCTCTTCATAATTAGCTTGGTCAACATTCAACATGTGCAACCTCTTTGACTATCACTCTTTTTATCTCTACTTTGTGGTGAAATAATATAGCTAAATATCTCCCATTTTCCCATTGGATAAATGGAGGGGAATTTTTAGCCCACTTTGCCATCAGCCCACTTTTCCATTGTCATGGGAAAATAGCTAAATTCTTCTCCTATTCCCCTAGTAATTAATGTACACTACCCAAAGAAATCAGAGATTACTTATTAACAGGAAGAAGGAAGAAATGATTACAAATTAAGAAATCTTCTAGGATATTCATAACCCCTCTCTAAGAAACTCTATGGAAAAAGACGTGCAAAATAAATATTGACAGAGAATAAGATTTGAACCTTTTATTTCCAATTCTTTATTATTTCCTTGTGAAGAAAAATTTTCAAAGAAGGATTTTTCCTAAGATCCTAAGGTTTATATGTTTTCAGGGAGATGATACAAAAATAACAAAATGCACAAGTGAGAACCTTAGCATCATTTTGACAAGCCAAAGCTACGTAGGCTAGGTGAGAAGGAAACATTGGTAAGTAGTTAGAGAACACTCATGCACACACATCAAGAATCTTGGCATCACATTGACAGTCCATGTATTAACAAAGGATCCATCAAATAGGATAAAAGGAATAAATATCACACAATAGGAAGGTATGCCATACATCATTATCCATGCATTCATCATAGGCCCATGCATTAGAGGAAAGAATTTTCCACACCAGTCAAAATAGAGTCCATACTAGGGGAAAATAGATCCAAACATAGTAGATTTTAAGGCCCGGATAACATCCCATGAAATAGTTAAAGGAAATAAGAAAGGTCCATTTATTACCATTCAACATTAGAAGGAATACCAATCACAACCCAAGCCCAATAGGCCATGCACGATTGTTTCTACACCAAAGGCCACATAGACAAAAAGGAAAAAATGCCATGCATTCATCAACACAGACCACACATTCACCTTGAAAAATACACCATGCACTTCCAAATAAAATAGCCCACACATTCAATAACTTAGGTCATTGTCTACGCAAGTGGGGAAGGAAAGATAAATCATGAACAAACAAGGTCGGCCCATGCTCACTTTGTCCATGCAACTCGAGAGAAAAGTTCACGCATGTCAAAAGAAGATAGGTAATGTAGAGGGAGATTCATCATTTTCCAAAAACGTAGGCCAAACACACACTCACTAGCACAAAGGGCCAATAATAACATTTTTCGAGCCTACACCAACAAGATCAAATTTTTGGTGTACAAATTAAGCCCGGCCCAATTCGGTGCTATTGAGCTCATATTGTCATTTTGTAAAAAATATAACCCAAAATCACTCTCTTTATTTTAAATATAATAATAAATAAATAAATAAAGAGATATTTTTCCTTCATGATTTACGGTGGTCTAGAGACTAATACCCGACACCATTTTTCATGCTTGTTTTTTTTTTTCCTCCAAAATTTTTAATGGCTGAAAAACCTAACAAATCTATGGGAAAGCCAAAGAAACCTGTAGAAAGTTCAAAAAGTCCACACTTAAATATGAAATCCAAGTGACCATTCCTCCTACTTCTATCAAATCTATGTATGACAATATCACTGACACCGATATTGGTCACATCAACGTAACACAATTTTACAATCAAGTGAAAGTTGAGGGTAAAACCATCTTCTCGAGATAGACACTACAATAGTGGTCTACCTCAAGCAACATATTTTCTTGTTTCTTTGTAATGCCATGAGCTATTCATTGCATGTGTGACCATTTCCTTTTGATCACACTATAGCACATCAAATAATTTCTCAACATCCTTGATTTCCCTGAGAATTTTGACATCACTCAAAAGTTAGCACAAGATTTTTGGGATAAAGAACCTCTCGAGTGGACCAAAATAGTCAACAACAATTGACTAGTGATCAAGAGGACTCATTTTGACCGGTTCCCAAGGAATTATACCATATTGAATTTGTGGAGGAAATCAATGATATGATCACTCTTCTAAGATGATTCCCGGTCTCCCCTCTGCTAGGAGTTTTCACTCATGGATGTATCAGTTCATATGAATCATCTTTGCAAAGAGAGAATTTGTAATTTGGGCCGCCATCATTAGTGACACTCTCCACAAGTATATGATCGTGGTAAAGATACCTAGGAATTTCTACATGACATTTTGGGGTTAACACACCGGTTACAGAGACAATATATCATATCTAAGCATACATGAAAATTAAAGTGGTTATTCTACTAGAATAAATATACACAACAAGAGACATAAATGAACACTAGATTTAACATGGTTCACCCAGTGTGGGCTACGTCCACCAAGAAATAAGCCAATCTATTATCCAAATCTTTGAAAAGATATATAATGAATATTTACAATCTTCCACACCTCTCAGATGTACAGTACTTTCTTTCTCTCAAGATTTTGCTTCATCACCAAGAATTCTCTCTCTCACCAACTTTTGCAAGTTCTCTCTAATTCTTGTTAATCATACCTTCTAAACCCTAAATTTTAGGCTTATATAGTTGTTTATAGACTTAGGGAACTTATCCATGTGATTACAATCAATAAATATAATTTAATGCTAAAAATAGATCTAATTCCCAAGAGTTAATTAAAACATCTTCACACAGGTAACCGACGCCGGTTAGACCTAACCGTTGATAGTTCCTCCCTTTCCTAACCGATTCTAGTCATGCCGACCAATGCTAGTCTTGGGTGACTGATTCAGTTCCCCCTAACCGATGATGGTTACTGTATTTTCCAACAAGTTTCCATTGCATGTTAAATTGAAGTAATTGATCTCTCACACAACTCAACAATCTCCCACTTGGAGATTAATTATTGCACCATATTTGTACAATGTTATTCTTGGATCCTTAGCTTTGTTTCTTCCTCTTCAAGTCTCAAACTCAAAGACCAATAGAAGTGGAGTGTAGATCCAACTTCTCCTTTGTTAATGGCTTTGTTAGCATATCCCCAAGGTTCTTGCTCGTATGAATATTTTCCATATTCAACCGCCCATCCTCCAATACCGCTGTGTATGAAGTGATACCTCAACTGAATGTGTTTCATTCTCGAATGAAATGATGAGTTATTTACCAAATGAATTACACTCATCATTGTCCCGAGCAGTTTACAATTACCTTTCTCCTTTCCCAACTCTTCCATGAACCTACTCATCCATATCATCTCCTTTCTAGCCTCTGTAGCTACAACATACTCTACCTCTATAGTAGACAAAGCCACAACCTTCTGCAATCTAAAATCCAGCTAACTGTCATCCCACCTACTATGAAAATATATCCAGTAGTGCTCCTCCTACCATCTAGATCTCCAGCCATATCCGAATCAACATAGCCACGTAATGAAATATCTGAAACTCTATAGCATAACTACATGCTAGATGTCCCTTTCAAATACCTGAGTATCCATTGGACTGATTTTTAATGCTCTTTACCTGGATTGTCCATATATCTACTCATAACTCCCACTTCTTGTGTAATGTTTGGTCTGGCACAAACCATAGCATACATGAGACTTCCAACTGTTGAAGCATATGTCACTTGTTTCATATATTTGACCTCCTAATGGGATGATGAACACTGATCTTTGCTCAATTTGAAGTGTCAGCCATAGGTGTACTAACAGGTTTAGCATTTTACATGTTGAACCTTTCTAACACCTTGTAGATATAATCCTCTTGAGACAAATACAATTTCTTGTTTTTCCTGTCTCTATGTATTTGCATGCTTTTTTGCATCTCCTAAATCCTTCATAGAAAATGTGTGAGCTAGCTTTCTCTTAAGATCACCAATGTCCTGCATACTAGATCCTGTAATAAGCATATCATCCACATATAGTAACAAAATAATATAGCTCCCATTTTCAAGCTTCTTGAAATAAACACAATGGTCAGATTCACATCTCAAGTAACCATGCTCTTGTATAAAACTATCAAACCTCATGTACCATTACCTTGGAGCTTGCTTGAGCCCATATAGGCTCTTTTTCAACTTGCACACTAGTTTCTCCTTACCCATGACTTCATACCCAAGCGGCTATTGTATATAAATATATTCATCCAAATCGCCATGAAGGAAATCCATATTCACATCTAGTTTCTCTAAATGCAAATCTTCTATTACAACTAAACTCAATACAGTATGAATAGAAGTCATCTTAACAACATGAGAGAAAATTTCACCAAAGTCAATACCTACTTTCTGTGTAAATCCCTTTACTACAAGCCTTGCCTTGTACC
This sequence comes from Taxus wallichiana var. yunnanensis, assembly GCA_018340775.1. Taxonomy (NCBI): domain Eukaryota; kingdom Viridiplantae; phylum Streptophyta; class Pinopsida; order Cupressales; family Taxaceae; genus Taxus; species Taxus wallichiana. Next base: position 985,342,714 of record CM031237.1, on the reverse strand, counting down.
TTTTCTATCCACCCTCTTCTTCCTTAATCCTATAAACCCACTTGTTATGTAATGTTCTCTTACCTACTGGAAACTTAACCAAATCCCAAGTCTAGTTCTATTCCAAGGAGTCCATCTCCTCATCCATTCCATGCTCCCATTGAACGTGAGTCTTATCTTGCATTAATTCTTCAAAGCTCTCTGGTTCATCATTATCAGTCAATAATAAATAAAATAGAGAAGGTGTAAATCTTTCTAGAAATTTACTTACCCTATATGACCTTTTCACAGGAGTTTGGGGTACCGAAGGCTCAATCTGGACCTCTTGGACATTCCTATCTAAATATGATAGTGACCGATGCCGGTCACCTCTAACCGATGTCGGTTCTTCTAACTGATTCTGGTTTGGATACTCTATAACCGATACCAGTTCTTCTAACCGGTGTGGTCGGGGTCAGACACCGGTTATTGTGTAACCCTATCAATAATACTTTTAAATCCGAGAGTTCATTTTCATTCACAAACTTCTCAATTGGTTCATCCTTGGGTACCAAAATTTGATCCTTGTACATTCTCTTTTCATTCCATTCAACATCACAACTCCTAATAATTTTAGAATTCTCTAAATCCCAAAAACGGAAACCAAAATCACCAGATCCATAACCAATGAAAGTGCACCTCTTGTATTTTGCTTCCAACTTTCTATTTTCCCTATAAACATGCACAAAATCTTCTAAACCAAAAACTTTAAGAAAAGACAAACCTACCTCTTTTCCGGTCCAAGCTTCCTCTATTATTCCTCCATCTAGTGAACTTGAAGGCCCACGATTAATCAAATAAACCTCTCGTATCAATCGCTTCTACCCAAAACTCGCAAGGGCGATAAAAATGTATCCTTATACTTCTAGCACATTCCATGATTGTCCTGTTCATTCTTTCTACAACACCATTCTCTTGTGGTGTTCTTGGAACCATTCTTTCTCTACGTATCCCATTCACTAAACAATAATCATTGAAATTCTTGCTACAATATTCACCACCATTGTCAGATCTAAGGAACTTTAAATTAGAATTTGATTCATTCTTGACAAGGGCTTTCCATCTTTTAAAAGTCTCAAAAACATAAGATTTATGTTTAGTATAATAAACCTATACCTTTCTTGTAGCATCATCAATGAAAGTAACATAATACTGGGATCCTCCATTAGAGGCTACCTAAGTTGGTCCCCATACATCTGAGTGTACAAGCTCCAATTTTTTCTCCTTATTAGTTGCCCCAACTTTGAGAAATCTCACTCTCTTTTGCTTTCCAAAGATACAATGCTCACAGAAATCAAGATCTAAATCTTTCAAATCTGATAACTTACCCTTAGCCTTTAAGATATGCATTCCTTTTTTACTCATATGACCCAACCGGTTATGCCACATGCATGCATCTGAATTTGAAGTAGATAATGCAGAAAAGGAATTAGTAATACAGGTAGATAAATATAACATTCTTACCTTATTACCTCTTACCACAACAAAATCACCCTCGGTGACTTTCCAAGAGTCTCCTATAAAAGTAACCTGCAACTAGATTAACCAAATTGCCCTACGAAATAAGATTCCTCCTGAGGCTTGGCACATGCCTCACATCTTTCAATACCCATGTATTTCTATTCTACAATTTTAGATGAACTTCCCCTTTACCAGTAATACTACAAGGTTCATCATCACCCAAATAAACATGCCCAAAATTTCCCTAGACATAGTTTCTAAAATAACCCTTATTAGGGGTTGCATGGAAAGAAGCTCCTGAATCTAAAACCATGATTCAATTCTACTATCTAAAGAAAGAATAAAAGCATCTTGAATTACCTCGATACAACAAGATTTGATTCTTTACCTTTGTCTAGGTGTTGGTTCTCTTTTTCCTTTGACGAACAATATTTCTTTCGCATGTCCTTTCTTTCCACATTTCCAACAAGTAATTCCCTTATACGGATCTAGATCTCGTTATCCCTTGATTTTGATTTCCCATTACTCTTACTCTTGGATCTCTTCTTCGCCTCGCCCCTGCTCTCTACATTTAAATCATTTCTAGATGATGATTCCCATGTACTCTTCCTACAAATTTCTTCATTCAAGATCATACTAACCAAATCATCAAACTTCAAAATATTATTAGCAGATGTTGTATTACTAACAACCATTACCAAGTTATCCCAACTATCAAGAAAAGAACATAAGAATAAAAGTGCTTTTACTTCATCATCAAATGGTATAGCATCTGATTTTAACTAATTTACAATAGATTAGAAATCATTCAAATGACTAGATGTAGATCCACCTTCATGCATCTTAGAACTAAATAGTTTCTTCATCAAATAAACTTTTTTTTTTGAAGCACTAGGTTTTTCATATAAATTTGCAAGAGATTTCATTAAGTCTACCGTAGAATTTGTTTCTATAATATTGGAAGCCATAGATGCTACCGGGCTCAATATTATAGATCCCAAAGGCTTTCTGTCAAAAATTTTCCATTCTTCATCAGTCATCTTCGTAGGTCTAAACTTCTCATCCAACAGTAAATACAAATCTCTTTGATACAAATAATCCTCAATTTGCATCTTCCATAATTGATAATTTTGGCCGTCAAATTTCTCTACCTTGTATTTGTTTTCTTTTGCCATTGTTGTAGCTCCCACTCAATCAGAAAACCCTCTGTGAGTAAATATGTCAACACACAAAACCCTCAAACAAAGCTCTAATACCAGTTGTTGGGGTTAGCACACCGATTGTACAGAAAATATATCATATCTAAGAATACATGCAAATAAAAGTAGATATTCTACCGTAAGAAATATACACAACAAGAGACATAAATCAACACAGATTTAACGTGGTTCACCCAAAGGTGTGGGCTACATCCACCAAGAAACAAGCTAATATATTATCCAAAGCTTTAACAAGATATATAATGAAGATTTACAATCTTCCACACCTCTCAGATGTACAATACTTTCTTTCTCTCAAGCTTTTGCTTCATCACCAAGAATTCTCTCTCTCACCAAATTTTGTAAGTTCTTTCTAATTCTTGTTAATCATACCTTCTAAACCCTAGCTTTTATGCTTATATAGTCATTTACAGACTTAGGGAACTTAGCCATGCAATTAAAATAAATAGATATAATTTAATGCTAAAAATAGATCTAATTCCCAAGATTTAATTAAAACATCCTTGCACAGGTAACCGACACCGATTAGACCTAACTATTGATGGTTCCTCCCTTGCGCTCGACCGATGCTTTGGTCTGGGTGGTGATGCCGGTTCCCCTAACTGATGATGGTTACTGTATTTTCCAACAAGTTTCCATTGTATGCTAAACTAAAGTAATTGATCTCCACAACTCAATGTGACATGGTACGTAACCTATGTGGTGGCGGATAAGAAATTCTTTTTGAAGTTAGAGACAAAAGGCATCATGGGTCCTTCAAATCATGTTTTTCACTATTATCTATATTTGAGTTTTAATAATATCTCTCATCACTTTAAGAGATTTAATGATGCTTTCATCTTTCGGGTGATTAGAAACTTGAATAGGAATCTAGAACAAAGATTCTCCAAGGATGTCATGGTGGTCATTTCTCAGTGGGGAACATGGTTCAATTAGTTCCCATATTTTTCCTACATTTGTGTGAGTGGATTTGTAGGCACTCCATGAAATCTTCCAAGTATATTAGTGATAAGTGGGCATTAATGGAGCTTACACAACAACTTTTCCAAGTTCATTGTCTTCTTAGTGACAAACATTGTTCAAGAATCCACTTCCCAATCCAAATTGGGGAATACCAATGCCTGAATCTCTTTAGTGCACAACTCATGGAGAAGGATATTTCTCTCATTACCATCCAACCCTAGAAGACTACATTTTGAGCTTCCTAATCATATGAACATGAAGTAAGAAGGTGAGAATTCTCCCACCTAACCCTTTCTCAAATCAAGGCCCTCCGCATCAGAGATCCTATAGATTCATTAGTAGATGATGGAAATAATTTGATTGATCCATCATATGATGTTATTGCCTTCACTCCATTTCCCAAGTTGATTAGACCAAGAGAGATGAACCAAGAGAGATGAATTTCTCTTGATAGAAAGAATCATCGATTCTAGAAGGATAATATCCTAGTATGAATGAGAACTTGTAAAGTTACCATCCATCCAAGTTCACACCATAGGACCATGTAAATTTACAACACAAGGAGGTACCCAGTTGACTAAAATCTGTTCTCAGCCAACCTCTATGTCATCAACCCATACACATTAAGAAAGGAGAGAATGGTTTCCTGAATCCACTTCTCCAAAGAAGATGTTGCGAGAAGAAACATACAAGGGTCCCTGGCCTTATTGAAGGAAAAGAATGTGTCTCGGGATTTTTAACTTCAATTAGAGACTCATATACTCACATTATTGATAGTTTGAGGAAGCTCATCATAAACACTAATCATCCATGCAATGCACAAGAGTCTACTCAACTGCAAGTGGTCTAAATATCAAACACTCTTGAACCCATAGTTCACGAAGAGGTTTCTCAAGGTTTTTTTGAGGTTAAGGAGATCAATGTCGAAGTTATTTCCTCAAGTACCAAATTTTTGGAAAGAAATCTTGTAGAATCCAATGATTTTCAAAATGGTGTGAATGTTTCTTTAGACTCTAGGGTTCTATGAGCAAAATTTTTCAAGGAGACCCCTTCTTAGGTTGAGTGTGAAATCAATAAAAGAAAGAGGGTTGTCAAGGTAATCAATATTGACTTTGATACCCTTTCCAAGATTTCAAATGATGTCATCTCCAAGAATCCTAAAGTTTTCTTGAGAATAATGGTGGATGGAGACGGAAATAAATTTATAGATCTTTCGATTCCTCGAGTCGAGAAGGAACGTAATGACATGAAGTTTTTTGACTATGAAGTATCTAGGCTTAGACTTGAGAAGTCTACATTGAAAAGTGACATGAAAATGTCCTAAGATTCCGTGTATATTGTGTTAAGAAGGATTGAGAAATATAAATCTCATAATTCTCAACTCAAGGCCGAAAAGAATCGTTTGGTCAATTATGTTCAACATTTGATAAATCCAATATCCTCCACTTTTCTAGTACTTGATGTAGTGGCTTCTCTCAAGCAAAGAAATACTTAATCTAACAAATGAGGTAAACACTTTAGGCCATGTCAAGTAAATCATTTCTTTCAAAAATTATCATCTTTGGGAGAAAGACAATCAAAGCGGATGTAAAGATCCATGAAGACATTAGTGCATACCTAGATCCAATCATTTCTTTTACGGAATATTTTTCTTCTAAGCATATCAAATCTGGACTATATATTTCCTAGTCTGCAAGAGATGGTGAGCATCGAATCTATAATTCTAGCCATTAAATGGAGCCTTGAATTTGAATTTCAAGGGACACAATTTCTATGGTGTTTACATCTCAAGTCAGAGAATATGCTTCTCTAAAATTCCATGATTCATTACAAAATCATATGCAATGAATATTTCACTTCACTCGCCTCAATTCATGAGTTCATAGCTGAAATCCCTTGTGATTTTTTGACGAGCATAATCAGAGGCATTCATCAAAACATGTTGAGGAACAATTTTTAAGGACATGTGCATTCATACCATCAAATTCTCTTTTTCTGAAAGGAACGATAACCAGATCGTACCAAGCCAAGAACACAGATGCTAATAAAACACCACAATCAATAAGATGAAAGTAATTTGCCATAATAACTTTACATAAAACCTTTGCAAACAAATGAGAAAAAATATCATATATTATTATGGAACTCAATGCAATATATTGAGAATGGGCCTTGCTTAAATAGGCAAGGGATAACAATCTAAGAACCAGTCAAGGTCGTAGATCAAGCCATGAATCAAGGAAATAACTAGTCATCAAATAACTAGTGAAGACCATAGATTTAGGAGAGAACTAGACATCAAGGATCTAATTAATACCATAGATTAAGGAAAGAACTATACCTAACAACTAGATAATATCTCCTAATATATAAATAAGATAAAATAAATATCCACACACATAAGTGGGTGAGGATAAATATAATAAAGGTAAATAAAGTACCTATGTGAACATGAGCTAAGGTAAATACCTACTCTAACACCCCCTCAAGTGAAGCTAGGGGCCAAAATAGAAGTGGCATGTCCATAGTATGAGTCTCGGTAACTAGGCCTGATGAGGTACTCATGTACAATAACTGGGAAAAAGGGACACCGCAAGGTACCCAAAACCAATAACAACAAAGTAAAGAGAGTAAAAACCCACTCCAAGGCATCCCAAGAAGCTCGGCTCAAAAAAACTTGTACAATCTTTGAAGAATTTTGGTGTGCACTGTGGTCCGAATCCACTTCTCAAAAAAAAAAAAAAAAAACTCGACACTGGGTTTCACTAAAATAACTCCACATAAGGAGACTGTCAACGGAGTGATGTTGAAAGTGTAAAAAAACACCAAACATAATTCGATCAACTGCTACAAATAGGTGTGCCACGATCAAGAACAATAACCAAAGCAACAAGGCAAGGACACTAACTCCAAGAGTGTCACGATCCAAGAAAAGCTAAGGTAACAAGGCAAGGACACGAAACCCGAAGAAGCAAGATCAACACCACACCCTCCCATATTGTTGAATGGGTGGAGTGATGCTACAAATATGTATGAGTTGCCAAAAAACTACTTGAACACTGACAAACTAACACTAGAATGCACCAGAATAGATCCCCCATAAGAGATACTATCAACATGCCAAAAGTGTCGAAAATACAGATACAAAATCTCTCAACAAACAAGAGAGATACACTACACCTGCTAAAGAAAAATGCTCAAAACAAGAAGCATCACAATGCATAAGGTATAGAAAGTGGAGCAAGAGGCCGAATGGTGGAGGAGCCACACCTGTAGATTCCTCTCAATGAATTCCTATGTCACCACCACAAGTGATCAGATATCCACCCCAAATCAACATAGATGGATGAATAAGATGCCTACATATGACTTGGTGCAAAATGCACAATGGGTGCATGTAAAAGAACATTAGAATGAGTTTCGGGTTGATCATGTCTAACAACCGAAATCTCGTGTTTCTCAAGCCCGAGTGAAGGTGCGAACTCACGTGTTACTCATGATCCTCGAAAGAGTTGTGCGAACAAAAAAATGAGCTCTATCAATGTGTGATCCCAATGAAGTATCTGCTCAAAAACCAATGTCATGACGAGAATTCCACTTAACATGTGGAATAGAGGAAACAATACCTTGTGAATGTCTGTCAATGACTCCGCTAGTGAGACCCATATAATAGGGCATGGGAGAACTGAATCCAGTGGTATGCTTCTTAAAAAAGCCATGCAGCTGAGTAGAAGTAGGATACACAACATGTGGTACTATAATAGGCACAGATGTGGAAGAGCATGCAGTAATAAGCCTCATAGGTTTAGAAGCATCAAAAGTAGGTTCAGGCTCAAATACTGGTAGATCAATGTGAGTGGGTACAAGAGCAACAACTGCAAGTGGAATAGGAGCATGGATATATTGTCCACAAAATCATGATATCTTGATGTAGGCTAGCAAGTTTTTTCTATAGGAGTTTATTATTGTATCCTTATCATGAATGAGTGATTGTAGAAGAGAATCTCGCTTCTTGAGCAATCTATTTTCTTCCACAAATTTTACAATATCCTCTTGAAGTCCACATACTTTAGAGAAAAGCATATCATTCTCAGAATCCATGATAGGTACAAACTACAACTCCCAAAAAATTTAGGACGTTGGGCTCAGCCAAAATTGCATCCACAATTGATTACAACACTCCTCCATATTTGGCACTTTATAGTTATAGTGCAAGTCTAAAAATAAATAACTCCAATGGAAAGAGCATGAAAAAACAAGCACTTTGCAAAAATGACACTCAAAACTGAGTTACCGATCAAAAGATACAAGCTTTTTAATATTTTGCGTTGTTATTTATTTTAGTTGCCACTAAAACTAAATAAATTATTGTTGCCTTCACCACACAAATAAAATTAAAGGGGGATGAAGTTAAGCACCTACTAGTAGGAATCACAATCTTTAAGCCCTCATATGACCATGCCATATGACCAAGGGCTAAGGATTTTAATGGGTGTTGTGTATTTCACTACAACCAAAAAAAATACTGTCCCTAGAAATGGCCGAGTTTATAGTTGATCTTAGGGTTTTCACACCTTACGGATCCAATGGAAGCCTCTATTTTACATAAAAATACACGCATCAACAAAATATGATTAAATACACAAATAATTTATTTGCAAAATCAAACTTACAGATGGATGTCAACATCAATCTCCAGCTCTGATACCATGAAAGGAATGATAACCAGATCGTACCAATCCAAGAACATAGATGCTAATCAAACACCATGATCAATAAGATGAAATTAATTTTCCAGAATAACTTTACATAAAACCTTTGCAAACAAATGAGAAACAATATCATATATTATTATGAAACTCAATGTAATACATTGAGAATGGGCCTTGCTTAAATAGGCAAGGGATAACAATCTAATAACTAGTCAAGGTCGTAGATCAAGCCATGAATCAAGGAAATAACTAGTCATCAAAGAACTAGTCAAGACCATAGATTTAGGAGAGAACTATACATCAAGGATCTAGTCAAAACCATAGATCAAGGAAAGAACTATACCTAACAACTAAATATCTCCTAATATCTAAATAAGATAAAAGAAATATCCACACACATAAGTGGCTGAGGATAAATACAATAAAGGTAAATAAAGTACCTATGTGAACATGAGCTAAGGTAAATACCTACTCTAAAAATTTCAATGGAATGTTGTATCGAATTGAGGAACCTGTTTGAGGATGCTCAATCAAAATGATCACCCTAAATAATACGCCAGGTAGGATTTTAGAATTGTAGGTGTTTTGCGAGGTTGTAGTTCCACCAAGTGAACCTCCTGAAGAAGAGAATATGTTCAAGACATTGGAAAGGTTCAGATATTTTCAATTGGAAAATGTGGAAGATCCTAATTTCACTAATGGGACGAGGAGATAACATTCTGGTATCTAACAAAGTGGGAGAATCCATTTCTCATATGATTCAGATAGGTAGACCCCACTTTAATGGATAAGGCACTAGGTCTTATTTTATGTTTTAAAATGATATTTTAAAGTGATGGTATTGTTAAACTCATTTTTAGCAGAATTTTGATCACTTAAGTGATTTCTAATTTCAAGTTACTTTTTAATAGTTAGTTAAAAAGTCAAAGTCACTTAAGGTGCTCTAATTTAATATTCATGTAAAACCTAACAACCTTGTAACCAAATTTTGGGTTATAAAAGGAAGTTACGGGCTCATTTGTAAGGGAGAATTTGAGAGAGGAGAAGAAATAATTTTGTGTAAGTTTTGTTTCAAGAAAGAAACTTTGTGTTCTTTTTTGCGAAGACATTTTGGAGAGTTAATGAAATATGAACTTTGTGTCCCATTCATTATCTCTTGTAGCATTTGATGTTCTTATGTTCATTATATGTTAGTATTTAAATTTTACATGATAATACTATTTTTGATCTCATTGTCAAAATTATTAATATGTTTTTCTTGTTCACAGTGATTAAGCTTTGATATCTACTTACTCATGTGTGTTCCCTTTCATTTATTCTTGATTAGCTGATTCAAAATCCGTTTTATTTGAGTTAGTTATTTATTGTTCTTTGTCTTCTCTATGAAATATTAGGTTCTATTTTCACCTAACTATTGTATGTTCCTTCCATCCATTCCTTTCCATTTATTTCCTTCATTCCATTCCATCTACCTAATTCACACTTGTTTCCATTTGATGTCCCAAAACACCCCCTATATACTGAGTTTTGAATGTATAGATGTAAATATAGTTTTAGTTTTCAATAAAGGTAATCTCACCTTAATTGAGGAGGGAATTTGTCCCCTAACTATTGCACTCCATTTGCATTCATGCAAATCCAATTGCTAACAATTTTTGGTGACTCTAACAAGGATTCAAGAATTGTTAACTAGTTCTTGGTTAAATCTTTAAGATTATCCTCCTGCACAAGCTCTATTTCTTAAACTAAATCTTGTTCCCAATGAATATTTTCAAGGAGAAATTGTTTCCAACCTTTGAATAATAGCTTTGGAAAAGCTGTGAAATCTTGTAGCAATTTTTGGCTATTGATAGAGCCATTGACATAGAAATTTACATTGGATACCTTAGAAGAAGAGCACCTACACTTGTGGCCGAAGACCCGCTGGACACGTGTTGATCATTGTTCATCGATGTGGCCCTCTTATACTAAGGAAATAATTTGTATGACTATTACAAGTAACTCACATATCTTGCACCCAAAAATTCTTTTTATAGATACTCAAGAAGACATATCATCATATTTGAGGCAAGCTATTTGGGAAAAGAAAACGAACTACTATAATTTTCATCTTGCTACATCAAGTATTGGATAATTAATAAAATCAAGCCGCGTGAGTTTCTAGAGTCATTCAGTGCAAAGATATCAAGAAATAAAGAAAAGAGAAAAGGCTAGAGCTGATCGAATGTTCCAATCATCCTTTCACAGTAAATATTTCAAACTGGAAAGAAGGAGCTTTATGCGAGGAGAAAAATAAAAAGGTCAATCTGATCCAATTTTTTATTTTCAAGGAAAGTTTGGTTTCAAGTTATCTCCTCTAAGGAGGAACACTCTTCATAAATTTTTAAGCCTTACATCAAGTCCTAAAAATAAATAAGGAAGGAATCACTACAAGTTAAGCACTGTTGTTTCTCATATTTTTTCACCCTCGCATACAACCTTTCCTAGGATGGCTACTAATGTACCATGGGAAAATTCCATAGGCATATTGTCCGTACCATCTCGAAATGACCTTCCATGAGGATCGATGAATATTCTTCCCAATTTCAATGGAGATGCAAAGACTTCACCTAATGATAACATTTCCTCCTTCTTTACTACATGTGTAGTTTTTTTGGTGGAATATGAAGATGTTGTTATTCACCTCTTCATTGAAACATTGTAGGACATTTACACAAATTGGTTTCATCATCTCCCGAATGGATGCATTAAAAACTAGAATGATATGAAAAGAGAGTTTGAAGACAAGTTCAAAATGACAAAAGATGAACATGCCCTTCTAGTCTAACTATCTTAGGTGAAGAAAGAGCCAAAAAAATCCATGAGGAATTTCATGGCTAAGTTCAACAAAATGGTGAAAAAAATCCTCCCGAGAATTCACTTGAACCCTGATGGACAAAATTGTTTCTTTATTAATGCACAACAACCAGTAGTGTGCTATCAAATGAGAAGGGATAGAGTGGCTACTTGGGAACTTTCTCAATCCACGACAATATAAATTGTAGATGATCTAATCATTATGGGAAAATTCAAGAAAACTTCCCTCAAGGAAAAGAGTCAAGAAACCCCCAATGATTATAAGACCATATTCACTAAGTTGGATAATGATATGTTATCTTAGAAAAATAAAGTTTCTCAAAGTAGTAAACCTACTACTTACAAAGAGATACCAAGAAAAGGATACCTTCCCAAAAAATCCATAATTGCAGGTGCTCTAACGAGGCTTGCTATTGAAGCATCTCCCGCAACTAACTCAAAGTGTGATGTCATTGAGGAAAGTGACGATGAAGTTTAGATCATTGAGGTTTATGAATAAGATCCATACTGGGACATCCGAACCTAAAGTTGAAGAGAATGAAGGAGAAAGTAATAATTATTTCTTTGAGTACCGTTCACAAGAAGAAGTTGAATACGAAGAAATTGTAGAATATATGAATATTCAATCCTTCATGATCTTCACACGCTCTTAGAAGGAGTAAATTACCACTAAGGTGGAAGATGTAATTCCTCTACCATGGTTGATATCTTTGACGAATTTTTTACTTGAAGTTGTAAATGTTGATATGTGATTCTTGTTTGAAGATAGTGTACTCTTATGAACTAAGAAATCATGTTTGTTGTAGATAATATCTTTATATTCAAAAAATAGATACAATCATGCCATGTCAATTCTAAATTTAAAATGAAGTATTTCATTCTTTCTTATGTTGAATGTTCACTACATGTGGATAGAGGAAATTAATTCATCCTAAACTCGTTCATAGTCTATATTACATTTTAACTTGTGCTTCAATCTATATGATTTTGATGCATGATAGTTATACCTTGGATCAATTTCAGTGATCCAAGGCATGCTTTCGATTTTATGACATCAAGGTCATTTGACCAAGCCAGAAGAATGTTGGATTTCTGAACCCAGGCTGCCACGGGATCATAGGTGACATCTTTTACATACATCCTTCATAGTGATCCAAGAATGTCATTTTTATTCATCATATGGTAATGTTGATGATTATTTGGGGACCTAATTTAATCTAAATCTCCTATGATTGTTATCTTATCCTAAGTTTAAGCTAAAGTGATTTTATTATTGTGGTTGATTATATGGAAGGAGGTAATCCTAAGTCATGATACTAGTATTCTAAGACTAAAATGATAAACTATACCTAAGGACCTAAGTTGGTTTATAAGCTAATATTATTGAACCTAACCTAAGGGCATGGGCTAGCCTAAAGGGGATGGTGTGGATGGCATGAGGAGGGGTGTCGGTGGCACCAATTCCTAAGGCATTTAAAAGATTTGAATGAGGTATTTAATACTTTGTTACCACCAATTTTGGTGAATGCATGGAAATATAGGGGAAGTTGAGTTGTCAACTTTGTTAATTTCATTTGCATGGAGTTTTAACTTTTAGTTTTAACCAACAAGGAGTTGGTGAAGGTGGGAAAGTAGGAAAGGAATATGTCAGTCCTATTGGCATTTAATGTTCTCGACTAGTGTGAAAACTGCCTGAGAAATAGGAGAAGGTTGGAGGAATGATGGTTTTCAATTTTTATTGTTTCACTTGGTTTTGGGAACTTTGTAGCTCTACATGTGGTTTTTCATATTTTCAAACCTCCAATTTGAATCTGTGCATGCTTAATTTTTCCTTGCATGGTAGTAATGGTAACAAAATATAAGCATGGAAGCTATAAGAGGAAGATAAGGAAAGTTTCAGAGGCTGGGTTTTGGTGTTTTCATGGAAATCTTGTTGTAGAAGTTTTTCATGAAGGATTGAAACAAGAAAAGAAGATAGGAGCACTACCAGGCATGATAGGCCCTATCTCATTAAATATTCTACTTTTACTTAAGTGTTTTCATTAAAAGAACTCTTCTCTTTTATGAAATCATTCCTAGTATTGTTGCTTGTGTTATGTTTTTCTTCTTCTTGCTTCAATGACATTTCTCGATTTTTGAGATAATGATGTTGTGTATGTAGTATTTTATTGTGAAATCTAGGTTGTCTTAAAGGAATGAAAATTGTGTTTATCTTATTCACACCGAGATTCCATGGATAGTAATGGAAGAGTCTCTGTTAGTTTCTTGGTTGGATTGTGTACCTTGAATAGGAATCTTGTAATCATGAAAGGTATGTCGGGTTATGGTGATATTTTTATGAATTTTTGCATTAATCAGTTTTCTTAGTTGAAAATGGTTGAGACCAACAATATTTGGTCAACTTATATTGTGACTATACTTTTACTTTTATGAAACACCCAACTATTATCGAACCGGGTTATGCTTATTTATGTTCACCATAGAATGGGACTGGCTTAAATCTTGTGTTTCTTTTGATAAACCTTGTTTGGGAGGTCGTATATTTTGTTGAAAGTTGAACTGTGAAGGTATGCCTGTTGAGAGTTTTGGTTTCAATTATTTTAGATGATGAGTTTAGTGATTACCCATTCTAGGCTATATAGTTGCTTTAAGTTAGATCATGTTGATGTTTATTGGGACTTTGAAGATTTTTTTAGCACCTTTGGAAGTTCATTTTTATTTGAGGGAGACTGTTTTCTTTGATATCTACCTTTCTTTCCTTCATGGTTAGACTCGTTAGTTGCAGAGACTAGCAATAATGTCTCTCACACTCACCTGTAATAACATTTGGTTGGAGTGTTCAAGCTAAGTCATAACTTTTAAATGGTTTAGTATGAGATTGAGGTCCTGTCTAAACTCTATTTTTCTTCTTGAGGGGATCTATTCTTCAATTTTTTTGGATACTCTCTTGAGTCGGTTCCAGCTTTTGAACTTGTAGAACTTTTGACTTCGTGACTATATATTGGATTTTTCTATTATAGATCTTACCGCCCTCGGAAACTTGTGTTTGATCATGGAATTTTCTTGACCTCAATACAAATTGATTTAAGTGTATGGTTGTTCCTTTGGGACTATAGATACCCATAATTACGCCTAAGCAATTTAAATACTTAAATTGCGCTAATTATCTCCCTTCTTGCAAATTGGCAACATATCATCAAAAAGCACTCATATTCTCTCTTATCGTCATTAATTAATTACAATGCGATAATTAGTTAAGTTGCCTATCCAACTAACATCTTGATTAATGACCTTCCGTTAATTAATCACCCCTTCTATCTAGACTAATTAATTATTATTAATTAATTAGCTTTCCCCTTCATTTAACCAATAAATCAATATTTAATTGATTTAATCCCCTTCTATAGCCTAAATCGTACTATTATTCCTCTAAATAGCTTCTATAAGCTTACATCTACCTATTAGTTAATCACCTTTGATTAATTAAAACACTCCCCCAACTCCCATAATTTTCTAAGCATAAATTAAACCCTTCTAAAGTAAGGTTACCTTTTATAAAGCAACCTTATCCATTCCTAATCTTGTTTTACCTTTATCCCACATGCAAAGGGATGAAGTGTTTCCTTTATCCATTGGGCTATATAAGGAGCCCTCCTTCTACCTTTATACCTACACCTAAACTTCTTGAGAAGACAAAAGCAAAGCATATAGCAAAATAGACTAAAAGTTTTCCTTTGTTTTCTTGAGAGTTCACCACTTGGAGAGTTAAGCCTCTTTTCTAGCCTAAAGTGCTTAGGTCATATGGGAGGTGTCAAAAGGGTCTTGTAGCCCAACTTTGATAAGCCCCCATTCCTAGGTTCTTGGAATATCAAGAGAAACCTATTTGATTATCATGGAGCTTACATAGGTTCATTTATTTGTTGTTAATTAAAGAGAATAGAGGATTTAGACACTTAGCATGTTAATTGTCAAAGTTTTATTTAGTGTCTAACCTTGCTTAATTCTCATCTTGATGGTGCTTTGTATTTTGTTTAATTTTGCTAATTAAGGCTACTAGGTGTTAGTCTTTATTTGCATTAGCATTAGTTTAAACAAATCATGCACACATTTGGCATGCCGGTGGGACCTAGTCCCTTGGCATTTTAGTTTAAATTTTATTGTTTTGGCTAACTTTTGATATGCACATGTAGTAATTAATTTCCATTTTCTTGAAATTTTTGCTAATATTATGTGTGTAGGTTCTTGTTCATATCCATCATTTTAATGGGTTGTTACCATTTTAAAACTAACTTGCTAAAATTTGAGGTATTGTGAGTTTTTTTGTGTTTGTTGTCATGTTTTGGTTGCAAGAGTGGCGCAGGCGCAGCAAGTGCGAGGCACATTAATGGTGGCGCAGGAACCTCTCGGGTGGCACAGTGCACTTTCAAAGTCTGAATTTATTTTTGTCAACCCCGGCACACATACAATAAACCTAGTGCACATGCCCTAACCAGCGCACGAGACACACTAATCCGAGTGAAAATGCCATTTCAGACTATACCTTCACCGCAACTCAAAACCTATCGGATCGCCGCATACACCCTAACCCCAACGTACATGCTTTTCTGGTGGTGCAGCACGTTTCGTGGCACAAGCGTTTTATCAAAAATTGATATTGTTTTAATTAGCAATGGCACACACACTTTTCGGTAGTGCATGAAATTTTTGGTGGCACAAGCACTCTGTCGAGAATCGAGATTATTTTAATCTTCGGTGGTACACACGCTTTTATAGAAAGCATAGGTAATTTTTGGTGGCGCAAGTGCTCTATCACAATCTGAGACTATTTTAATCTCCAGTGGCGCACATGCCGTTTTGGTGGCACACATGCCTTTCTGGTGGTGCACACGCCTTTCTGGTGGCACACACACCTTTCTAGTGGCGCACATGCATTTCTAGTGGTGCATACGCCTTTACGGTGACGGGAATCAAAGATAACGAAGCATACTTTATGAGGGAACTTCCAAAAGGTAGATACCTTCGGTATACCAACTTTTATCACAAAACTCCCAAAATGACCTGGAGACCTTCAAAAATGCAAATTACTAAAAACTGTTAAAAAGTGCAAAAATTGGATTTCTAGAATTTTTCAATTTTTTTGGTTTTCTAACTCTTGCAGGGTTCTAACAAGTGGTTTACATGTTTCCTTTGCATTAGGTTTCTTTATATTAACTTAATAAAAAACATTTGCATCTTTATTTGTGAAGGTTGGAAATGCATATGCTCTTCCCTTGTGCCTTTCTAGGTGATCTTGGGAATCAGAAATGTTTCACCACTTTCTTCATACTTGTAAAATGGTTTAATTAGCTTTCAAATTTGGCTAATTTATCTTCACATTATACTTAGGAATTTTCCATTTATTACAAATTTGAGTGAGATACCTTGTTGTGTATGCTCTTTCCTTGCGTCTTAGGACGATCTAGGAAATCAAAAACAACATCTTATCTCCTTTATATGACATTTTGGAAAATTACTAACCTTGGTATGTAGGACCAAAATTACTTATCAAAGAAAGGAGGAATAAAAAAGAAGTAAAAATATACTAATAAAGTTGTTATATAAGTTTCCAAAAGGTATTCAAGCAAACCACACCTAATTAAACAAGATAAAAAGAACAATATATTCAAAACACTGTATTGCAGGTTTTAGAAAAGGGTACGTCCCTCTCTGCTCAACTAGAACATAACCCCTTTGGCATAACGCCTTAAGCTACAACAATGGGAGTGGTTCTAGGAACCCCAAAGTAGTCCACGCAAGAGGGAACCTTATGGACAAAATGGGAAGTGCTCCGCACTACCTACTTGACTAGTGATTCCTTTGTGAGATAGCATTACAAGTTGTCCCTATCGTGACCCTTTTAAGTACACGATGGATGCATTTACTACCCACTGTGCTTGAAGGGGGAAAAGCTGAGATACTCCTAAGATAGTCGAGACTATTTGGGTAAATCACCCCACTCATGGACAAATTTGTAACACCTAGGACGAGAGAACCACCTAGGAAAATATACTTTGGCCAGGAGCCCACTTTGACCATTCTAAAATAGTGTTGAGTTGTGAGCCATATTTTCATCACGAAACGTGTGACACGTTACTTTTGCTTAGTTTTTCACTTGCCTTAAGGTGAGGTGAAACTCTACCGAAGTGAAGCCAACATTTTTCATCCCCATTTTGATCTACTTCCTTCACATTCTTTTGACACTTTGTTGATCAAAATAAGGGTGACTACCTTTGTGTTACTAATTGATTATTTCTGCCACTTTTTTTTCTCGTTTACGCCCATCCATGTTTGCAGCTGGGTAAGTTAAACATCTAAAGTGTGTGGAGGCATATTTATATCATTGGTAGCCTTTGTGATCTTGATACCCATGTCAAGATCATCATCATAGTTAGGATTGATTCATCATTTTATCTCCCTTTGACATGTTACCTCGTTTGCATTGTCTTGACATAATTAAGATACTTATGTCATGTTTCTCGTAAACATGATCTAAGTGTCCACATTATGGCGTTATGCTACCCATGTTTTAACACATCCTTAGTATACTTTGACTTAGTTTAATTTCAAACATTGTCCCAAATCTTGAAAGGTGTCACTTACTTTGTTTGTGTCATTTCGATACCACTTTGACACTAATATCTCACTTCTGCGAAGCTTGATAGACGTGTCCAATTGGTGTGGTTACGTGGCTTACATTTGTAAACCTCACCCTTTAACATTTAGGTCTTGTTGGTTGTTGAACTTGTCATGGTATCCTTTGATTGGGAGTCACATTTACCCTTTGTTAATATTTACGCCTTTTTCATTTTGAGTTTGACGTAAATATTGACGTTATGTTGATCACCTTTGCATCGAACTGTCACTTTGCACACGCATTTTCATATGGTGTATTTCCTTGTTGATTAGATTTGTGTTTCACACTTGCATAATTGTTCCTTGTGATTATTCATTCAGAAAACTTATTTTCTAGGACAATCCCTCTCGATCTCATCGAGATTGTGTCATCACGATGTCTATTTTCCTTAGACCTTCTTCAAAAAATCATGCATGCATCTCCATACTTACACAATGTCTAGCTGGTTGTCCTTATGCTACCCAAATCGACATGTCACTTCCTTCCCTTTGAAGGAGTTCCATCACACTATCTAGATCTAGACATTTGTGCTTAAAACAACGCCAAAAATGACTGACTATCGTATGTTCCCCATACTTACAAAAATATGGAACCTAGGTTTAGCAATTCAAATCAAAAGATTCCCATTACAACTAAACCTTGTTTGGTTCTTTGTGCTAGAGAGCCCATACGGGTAACTTGTTCCCCACCTTCATCTCATAGTCGGTGGTATGATTTGGATGCTTCTGATCCAAATTATTATTTGAGTTCCCCCACTCTTCTTCTGATTCTAATCCAAACATTTCCTCTTCTTCTGAGGATTCCAATCCAAATATTTCCTCTAAATATTCTAATGATTCAGATCCAAACTACTATTTGGATTCATCTAATTCAACTCCTAAGTCATCTAATGTGACTCCTATGTCATGGTCCTCCCTATCTTCATAGGAACCTCTTCATCATACATTTAATATGACTCCTACATCATGGTCCTCCCTTTCTTCACAGGACCCCTTTTATCAGTCACCTCAACGTCTTCTTCCTTTGAAGATACGTGTGACTCCAAGTCCCTCCAATCAAACATCTAATACAATTCTTGAATTGTGGTCCTCTCTTTCTTTACAGGACCCTTGTTATTATTCATCCAATGTGATTCTTGAATCACGGTCCTCCCCTTCTTCGCAGGACCTTCCTCATCAATTACCCCCAATAAATCTTCCTTCTTTGAAGATTCGTATGACTCAAAGTCCTTCAATTCAAATGTCTAAATCAACCCATGTGTCACAATCTATAGACTTTAGACTTAATCCTACTAGTTTACAGATGATATACCATCATATAGGTAGGTCCACACCACCTTCTTCTACTCTTGAGACATTTAGCTACACATCTTCTTCATCCCCCCATCATCTTCTTATATTAATCATCATCAAACATATTCTAAGTCTTCCACACCATTTGAACTTATTTCTTCCAATCAACCCCTGGTGGTCGATCAACAACTCATACCGATCGATCTCTTTCAGAATGAAGAAACATTCAGGGCATTTATAGGGGCATATGAAGATATTCCTTTAGCAAATTATGAAAAAGGATTCTCGTTAGACTTTGATACATCTGCATATTGTGAGGAAAAGGTTGATTACTTTTATCAACAAATAAAGGAAGAGCCTCAGATCATGCAACTTGATCCTCCTCTTAATCTTCCATCTTCCCATTCTTCATTCTATGATGAAACTCCTTGGTCTTGCATTGATCCATGGCCTATCTTCTCATCATCCAATAACTCTTTGTCTATCATAATTCCTCAATCACAATCTCTTATGGGGTCAATGCCAAGTAGCCCTTCATCTTCATCTAGGTGTGGGTCACCTTCTAGTAGCCCTCCCTCTACTATTTGTGGGACATTTTCAAGTATTCCACTATCTTCTATTCTTGGGGCATGCCCAACTAGCCCCTTGTCTTCTAGGTATGGATCACCCCGGATAGTCCATCATCTTCTATTCTTGGGCCACATCCTAGTATCCCATCATCTTACATCTATGGGTCACGTCCTAATAGCCCTTCTTCTTCTATTCTTGGGCCACATCCTAGTAGCCCTTCATCTTCTATCTATGGGTCATGTCCTAGTAGCCCTTCTTCTTCTATTCTTGGGCCACATCCTAGTATCCCTTCATCTTCTATCTATGGGTCACATCCTAGTAGCCCTTCTTCTTCTATTCTTGGGCCACATCCTAGCATCCCTTCATCTTCTATCTATGGCTCACCCCCTAGTAGCCCATATTCTTCAATCCTTGGACCGTATCCTTTTCATCCATCACATTATTCTTCTACCAAATATGGTGGCAAGCCCATGGTCATTTCTCACATTAGTTCTAAATGCCCACGTTCACTTTCTTCTTTGTCTTGGGGTCGAAAATTCACATGGTAGCTTATAAGAAACCCAAACGGGTTCATTATCAAGCTCGGTCAAAACTTCCAAGAGCTCAAAATCCCCCAACAACTTGAACAATCTCAAAGTTGCAAATCAAGCACAATTCAAGAATGCACACCAATGTAACCATCAAGTATGGCGCAAAGTGCATAAACCTATGGATAGGGAACTCAATCTCCCACATATGAAATCCATGTTTCAAGATAAATCGTAGTCATTTGTTGAGTGTGAACTCACCACGATCATCAAGACCGGGAAAACATGACTCTTGATAAACAAACACACTTAGTCTCCCTTATCAAGGAAATTGCAAACATCGTTGTTGGATCTTACCACACAGAGTGAATCTATTGTTCCCACCTTTCCAAAACTATAAAAAAAAAAAAACCAAAAATACAAAAAAACATGAGAAAAAACAACAAAAATCAAAGCTATAAAGATCAAACATTACAATCAGGTATTGCATACACATGTATGTTTCTTTCTTCCCTTCCTTACTATTCTTCTGCAAGTCTCCCTACCATTTTCATCCCTTCGGTGATGTTTTAGTTAGCTTATTCACATGAATTTTGTGACATTTATCTCTATGGTATCCATTTGACCCTAGTCTTTTATCACCTTGGTAAATTAAAGAATGACTAACCTCTTAAAGATCCTATCACATTTAGCATCTAATAAACTTTTTGTAGACACCTAAAATTGGTTATCCAATTTAGTGTCCCTCGTGTGCATTTGCTCTCTCAGGTAACCTGAGGCACATTTATATCACCACTATCCCCTTGGGGTATTATTCAATTTGTGATTTAAACACCTATCCTAAGTTTAATTCACCCCATTATGTTTTACCCATGAGTAATTAAATATTAACTATTTAATTACACCTTTTCACATGTATCCTAACCACTTATCCACCCCATATCTATTCTATCCATACATCCCCCCTATTTCTCCTCCTCCCAAAGCGGGATATTTCCCATATTTGAGGTGGAGGGATCACTCTTATCTTTCCAGAAATCGCTCCTTTTGGCCGTCTCGGGAGTCTGTTCCGTGATCGGCGCCGACCGGTACTCGGTCGATGCCGATTTTTCGGAGCGGCGCCAATTATAAATAGAGGCCCAGAACTCAGTTCTGAGAGGACACAGAGAGACAGATTGTAAGGGACACAGATTGTAAGAGAGAGAATGAGAGATCTTTGAGCATCAAGTGTGAACATTATCTATCGAATGAGAGCGGATCTTGTCCAAATCAATCCCTGAGAGGAGCACCATTACTCTGCTCTTATCACATCAACATCACACGTCTCCATTGATTTTTTGGTGACTCTGTTCCTGCATCCAGCACAGGTGGAGCCTTGCTAGTATCTCTCTGGCTTCTGCAGATCCAACAGATGTTGATGATCTTGCCTTTGTTTTTCGATTCCCGAATCTTCTCGCACTTTGTCTCGGATCGACGCCGATCTATATCAGTCGACACCGATCTGAACCAGTCGATGCCGATTCTACATAATCGACACCGATCATCCTGCAAATAGGTAAAAGGACACAGGTAACACAAATCCAGCTTTGTTTTCACAGTTCCCTGTTTTCTGTTGCTTTCTGTCTGTTGTTTAGATTCCGTTTATTACTTTGATTAGAAAATCTAGTCCTGTACGTACATATTTTATCATGTATGCTTCTTTACTTAATTGAAAACATGGACTGACATCCGCCGTGGGAGCTTACCACTTCCCAGACCCGCTTCTCGGGCAGTCCACCTAAATATCTTTTAACGTGGTTTTTTTCTCTCAAGCATCGGTGCCTCGCAGGTTACTTGGATCTACTGTGTAGAATTGCTCGTGTGCGCCCATATTATCTACATCGGCTTCCTTATCCATCTACATCTTCGGATCTTGTCCATCAGGTATCAATTTCATTTGAGTTTTTCAAGGTTTTTGTGTTTAGTTTGGTACATTAACTTGGACAGGTAACAAGCACGAAATTCTTGATCAACATTCTGGCACGCCCGGTGGGACCCAACCAAAGTCCCTTATTGGTAAGTTCATCTCTTTTTTTTAGTTTTGAGCTTTGTTCTTTTTCTTCACTGATTTTTATCAGTTCTACTTGAGCATTTCCTTTCATCGTTTCAATCTTGCTCTTTATGCGAAATTGTTATTTCCTTGAAATTTTTCTAGTTCCTTAAAATAGAAATTTTTGTTTCACCATTATCTGGATATATCTTTCTGGATTTTGTTTGGTGTTTGCTTAACCTTTTCTTGTGGAGCACTTTGATTTTTCGTGGGATTCTTCGAGGGAAGAGCTCAACAACGCGCTTTTTGAATTCCACACACCTTGGAGAGCTAAATCTATGGTATTTCTCTTTACGGTGATTTCTCCTTTTTAGGAACTAAAAAAAAAAAAAAAAAGAACTCTTTCTTTTTCATTTCTCGCTATATGTTTTTCATCTAGCTTTAATTAGGCTGGAAAATTGATCAAAATCAGTAGTGACACTATTTGATTTTTATTTTTCACCCTTGCACACAAAGCCAAAATCACTAGGTATAAAGCATTTAAACAAAAATTCTTTCCCTGGCCTCGCCTACTTGGAAGTGACATCCAAGAGGAAGAGCCTACACGGTACTCGGGCCACACTATAAATTCATGGAAGTTCTGGTATATATTGGCAAAGCACCCGACTCCCTTATCGCAACGGTGTGTGAAGTGCGGGGGTAGGCCCCTATATCAAGCCACGTACCGGTCTTTTACTGAAGTGCCTTTGGGACTCCTCACCAAAACATCCCCCAAACCATCCTTAGTTTGGCTATCTGAGTAGTTCCTGTTCTAAAAGGCCTTCCCTAATATTTTCTTTCTTAAAAGCATAAAAACTTAAAAGAGATAATCACCTACACTGCTTGAATTGTCTGTGCATTGGTTAGGTCAATCTTATTTTCTGCTTGTTTATGATGGTCATCACTCGGTTACAATCTAGAAGAATGGCTCAATTAGCCCCTTCTTCCTCCGAGATCACCACTAGTGTGGATGTTTCGGCACCCCCCAGGTCTTCCTCGTGACCGCTGTTAGTTGGTTCCCCATCCTGGTCATATAATCCTTTCTATCAGGCCAAAGCAACCCCATCACATCCAGCTTCCCCTAGTCCTTCAGAAATATCATCTGCTTCTGACTCAGAGTATGTTCCTTGCGGGGATCTTGAATTTCAGGCGCTCCTTGATCGCAATCCGATAGCCCTCATGGACTACCTAGTACACAAGTCTATTCAAATATCTGATCAGGGACCACCAATCCAGCAAGTGTATGATTATTCTCGTGAGCCATCCTAAGCTTTTGTAGAACAGTTAGCATCATTTTTCCCACCTCGAGCCACGAGAGGAGGGTGGCGCACCTGTGCCTCCTTTTTCTCTTCCACCGACCATATCGACTAGTTCTCAAATAGTCTTACCTATTCCTAATGTTGCAGTTACCTCGACTATTCCACAACTTACTTCGAGAGGTCCTCTTCTTTGGCTATAATGATCGCATCCATGCACCCGCATATTGTTGTTAATTCATCTATGCCATCCATTGTGTCCCAGTGTTAATATCCCTTTATGAGTCAACCCCCTTGGCTAGTCGGTTAGTTCTGCTTCTCGTCCTCCAGTGGGTTTTTCTTCCAATGTTCCAAAGAATAGTGACCTTCGCCATCCTCTAGCATCGGCACCCTTAATAACTAATCCGGCAAGTAAAAATCCTCTTTCGAGGTCTTGTTCCCCAATATGTCCAATCAAATGGGCACCCATGTTCCTCAATCTGTTCTAATTCGGTCAACAAGCATAGGAGTCCACCAATCACATGTGCGCCGTAGTCATCCAACCTTCATTTTCCCAACCACTTATTATCTCACAAACCTACCTATACATAGGCTCCTTCACAAGAAATACCCCACCAAAGCGTCACCTAGAACACTGGTTACTCCTCTTATCATCCTATCAATCAACGAGATGAACCCCGTTGACACCTCAACAACATCCACCATTTACTTCTTATGTAGGACATACCAGTGTGCCTCCTCCTCAATCTGACGTGGTTCAAATTCTTTTCAAGAAAATCGTAGACTTGGAAGCCTCCACCAAAGGGGCTCATCCTTCATACTCTTTTGAAGAAGTGTGTAATGAACCCATTCACCCCTCAGTGGCTTTTAAGCCTTATCCTCCCCAATGGGAACTTTCAAAATTTCATAGTCGGGAGGACCCTCAACAAGCATTTGCAAGCATTCAAACATGCTTGCTACCTCATAGTCCAGGATCAGGAGCTTATGCTCCGTACTTTTCCTATGTCTCTAGCAGGTCCTGCTTTAGACTGGTACAATAACATTCCTCAACATTCCTTGTTTTCTTTCTCTCAATTGGCCTAGATGTTTGTTGAAAACTTTTCAATAAATATCGTGCATAAGATCTCGATTATCAGATCTTTATAACATTCGTCAATTTGATGACGAGTCTATTGTATACTTTGTCACTCATTGGAGAGGGATAATAAACCAATTGTCTTTCTCCCTTCCTCAATCCCAACAGATCGAGTTGTTTACTTGATCTTGTGCTAATCATATTTCTTCCACTTTAAGGATCTAGACCTTTCATACATTTGAAGAAGCCTTTACGATGGCACGCAAACTTGAATCTCGCGCCATTGAACAAGGGAAGTTAAAACTTTGCTCTAAATCTAAACCGGATTTTTCTCGGTTTACCAAATCAAATCCTTCCACTTCTAAAGACAAGAATCAGGGATCCACCAACGCTATCATATTAAAAACATCATGAGCTGATACCACTTCTAATCAAACACCACGAAGAGACTCCTCATCTTCTCAAAAAGGGTCCTCGTCATCTCGATCTTTCACTTCGTTGGGGGAATCATATGCTTCTATCCTGGAAAAAATGTTGGAAGTCCACATGATCGAACTTCCCCCCATTAGGAATATTGATGAAAGCCAAGAACATCCATTCTGGTATAGGGAAAATGACTTCTATCATTATCATAGAACCAAAGGTCATGACATCAAACGATGTCAGACCTTCAAAAATCTTGTCTAGAAATTCATTGATAAAGGCGAGCTCATTCTGGATAACCCAAATGCTCCCCCAAATCAAGCACTGGATGTCTTTAAACAACCTTTTCCCAATCATTCCCTAAACCATGATGCTTCAGAGTCTCAAAAACCAAACACTCATACTATCAGCTTCATCTCTACGGAAGAATCTTCTTCTAAAACTAAGCCATTTGCAAACACATCGACCGAATCAGAACCTCCTTCCACTTCGTTAATCGTTGGGATTCCACCACCTTCAGATAGCCCGTCTTTGAATATTCCAACATTATTAGATACGGATTCACCTCTCTCTACTTCTTTGTCTGATCTCCCATCCATACCCGAGACAGTGTCATCCTCATCTGTCTCATCGTCAGACATTCTTTCAATGCTCGAGGCAATTACATCCCTTCGAGTTTCCACCGCAGATACATCTACTTCTGTTTCTCCCATTTTTGCTGCGACTATGCCCTTAGTGAATGTACCTATAGTTGTGCCGACTTCGACGGAAGCGTCTTCAATTTTGACTCTTCCTGTTTCCTTTCCTATATTAGTTTCACCCACAATTCTTTGTGCAGTAGTTCCCTCGCAAGGAACTGCTTCTTCATCACTCACTTCTTCCATCACCAATGTTACTTTTCCTATTAAGGGGAAATCTAAAGAAGTAACACCAACACCTATACACTCGGTTCCTGAACTTAGACCAAGAAAACTGAAATCTAACGTTGCGCCATCAGTACCTCCCCATTTGCTTCCCCCGAAAAGGTTACAATCACCTTATGCGGTTGAAATTGTCACCATCTCTGAAAAAGGAAAGCCCATATTTCGAACCATCAAGACTCTTGGTGCTTTCCCACAAAAATCTCTCTCTGTGCCTCATAAAAGATTGGATTTGTCCACTGAGAAGGCATCTTCTTCTATAAACTTATCAAAACCATCATCTTCTTCTACAACACATTCTTCACCAGCACCTCGAAAAGTGGACTTACCTACTAAAAATACGTCACCTCTTTTATCAGAGTCATCATCTTCGTTACCAAAAACTAGGACACCCTCTGTTCCTCCGATTATACCTACTTTGGAAGCTTCTCCCTCATCTAAATCGACATTATCTAAATCATCATTAGTTTCGACCAAGCAGCCTCCCTTATCTCTAAAGACCACAACACTTGTCACATCTCCATCATCTTAAAAATCTATTTTAGGGGCTCCTCCTCCATCGAAGTCAATCATGTCTCACTTACTTCCATCACAAGTGCCCAAGGCTGCTCCTCCAGATGTCTAAAAAAATAAGATGATCCCTAAAAATCTTGTCAAACCTAACATGCGGGTTTTTAACCTCGGCGATCTGTTAAAGTAAAAGAGGCGCTTTCACCATCTTTGTCCTCATCTTTTTCTACGGGTTCTATACTGAAATCCTTCGCCAACTTATCCAATCCTCATCCATATCTCTTCCTCCGATTAAATCCTATAACCCTACTGGGAGTTAAACCTACTGGTTTAACTCGATTTGGTTTGTGCTTACCACCGTACCCGGGTCATGATCTCGAGGGATGTAAAGCTCTTCAATCGCCGTGTGACCTTTTGGAAGAAAGTGATCTTTTCTTTGGAGGAGAAACGAGTATCTCTGTCATCTTAGCTCCATTTGAGCCCCAACAATCTACTCGGACCTCTACTTCTAGTGATTCCACTCCAAATGATCTTCCACCTTCTCAAATCGACACAATTCATATCGCCACTAGAGCCCAACGAAGATGATAATCCATCCTCATCTACAACATCTCAACCACGGGTTGTTATTTCTGCAGCCCCCGAAGGAGTTCCTCCTTCCTCATTAGCCCCGAGACCTTGGGTCTCTATTCGTGCTGCACCTCGGGCTCAAATTCCCGTGTCAGTTGAGGAGAGTGTTATGAAACAACTCACCTAGGCTCCGGTCAAAATGTCTCTTTTTGACCTCATTCAATCCTCTCCGCAACATCACCAGGCTCGATTGATAATCTGCGTCACATCGCAGTGAATTCAGATGAGCCCCAGCCCTTCAAGTTGGTTGTTGGATTGAATAGACCATCAACCACCATTTCTTTTGAAGATTCAAAAATTCCTCCCCTTTCTTCAGAGGATTTGGAGGCTCCCCTCTTTATCACAGTCCAAATCGACAACACTACATTAAAACGCATTATGATCGACAGTGGTGCTGCACTCAACATCATCTCCTCACACACATTCGAGCAACTTAAGTTACCGAAGAATGTAGTGTCACCCCCGCCTTTCACTCTTCGATCATTTAACGATCAGCTAGTTAGCATTACTTTAGGAACTGTGGTCATACCTATTTGAGTAGGTAAGAAGCTACTTCACGAACTTTTTTACATTGTTGAAGGGAAATTCCACTATAATAAGATCCTTGGATGCTCCTGGATTTGTGCAATGCATTGTGTCCCATCCACCCTCCATCGATGCTTAAAATATCAATATGAGGGCAAAATCTACACTCATCTAGGAGACCCTTTTCCTTCCGCGCAATGCGACATGACCACAGGGTCTGCCCCTCTAAAGGAAAATTCTTGTTCTCTTGATGGGGCCTCGTCTTCTTCCATACCTGCAACCAAACTACCAGATTTACAAAATTTAGAAGAGACGTTGCAGCGTTTCTCACTGGGAGAGCTTCCTCTCCTTTCTTTTGACACCCATCTCAAACCTAGTGAGTATGGTAGACCAGACAAACAACCTGAATATCAGCCCGGGTCTTGGTCTCATCATCACCATTGGTCTACCCAATCAACGAGACTAATTTCATTTATGGTGGTCTTGATACGCCTCACTATCGCCCGGATTCTCCTCCTAGGACCAAACCTTATTTAACAGGGGTTTGCTTGTCTCTACGTAATCCCACATTTGCAAAAACTTATTTATATCGATGCGCGTGGAAGGGCTTTGGCTTAGGTAAATATGAACAAGGTGTGCATGACCTCGCGTCCATTCCAACTCTCAAGCCACATCAAAAATTTGGTTTAGGATTTAAACCTCTTTCAAAAGCCACCATCACTGTTCTCGATGAGCCTCTTCCTATTGAGGAACCATCTTCTCCCGCTAAGTCAGAAGCATCACTCGATGTGGACGACACTATTAACATCCCGTCTAACTTTTTTTTTTAGTCAATACCATTTCCTTAGGGCCACTAGCCTATAAGACTAATGACAGGTCCACTTCCATACCGTTAATTTTCCCTGAAATAGTTGGAGACGACTCTCCTACTATCAACACTATCCACTGTGCGGATGATGATTCTGTCCTCACCTATCTGGGGGTAGAGGATTCCTATCTTCCTAAAACCATTCCTTCTGACACATCTACGCTTCTCAACGAAGCCACTGTCGACCTTAATATAGGGACTTCTAAAGACCCTTGCATCATTAAGGTCGGCCAATCCCTTAATCCACGGGGAGTTAGGAGACTTTACCACTTTTCTTTCCAACCATCGTCAAGCTTTTGCTTGGGCATATGAGGATATGCCAGGACTCAATCCTCGATATCATGGTCCACAATATCGTTACTCTTCCCGACAACAAACCAGTTAAACAAAATTACGTAAAATGCACCTAGAGTAGCCCTTCTTGTTAAAGAAGAATTGCAGCGCTTGCTCTCGGCTAACTTCATCCAACCCATCGATTATCCACAATGGGTTTCAATGTAGTACTAGTAACTAAAGCTCTTTGGGAAAATTTGAATTTGTACCGACTTAGGGATCTTAATCTTTCTTTTACAAAAGATGATTTTCCTCTACCTAATATCGACCAACTAGTGGATTTAAGCTCGGGTCATGAGATGCTTTCTCTTATGGATGGTTTCTCTGGGTATAATCAAATTCTCATCGCTGAGGAAGACCAACATAATACTTCTTTCATAACTCCTTGGGGACCTTTTGTTATCGTGTCATGCCTTTCGGTCTTAAGAACGCGGGAGCAACCTATCGCAAGAAATGACCTACATCTTCCATGATCTCTTACACAAAAGCGTGGAAGATTACGTCAACGATCTCCTCGGTAAATCCAAATGTCGTCAGGATCATCTTTTCATTCTTGCACCTCTCTTTGAGAGGCTTATTCGCTTTTGTCTTCGTCTAAATCCATCTAAGTGCGTGTTTGGCGTTCTCACTGGTAAACTTTTAGGTTTTATCATTTCCATTAGGGGTATTGAAGTAGACCCTGCAAAAATAAAAGCTATCCTTGAGATGCCTCCCCCTTCTAACTTAAAGCAACTCCGCAGTCTCCAAGGACGTCTTCAATCAGTGCATCGTTTTATCTCACAATTTTCGGACCGTTGTCAACCTTTTCATCATCTCCTCCGTAAGAATGTTCATTTTGAATGGGATGAACATTGCCAAAAGGCCTTCGATGATCTCAAATCTTATCTTCTTTCTCCACCTGTGCTTACACCTCCATGCGAGGGGAGCCTTTCTATCTTTATATCTCTATGTGACTGACCATGCTCTGGGAGCCATGATCTCGCATCGGGATGCTTGCGGTAAAGAACAAGTTGTCTATTACATCAGTCGCACCCTCCATGAGTATGAAACACATTATTCAAGCTGAAAAGCTGTGTTGTGCTCTCTTCTTCGCAACTTCTAAGCTTTGTCATTACCTCCTTAATCACAAAACTTACATTGTCACAAGTGTCAATCCACTCAAGACAATTCATGTGAAGCCTTATCACAATGATCGTATCACTCGTTGGCTCATGCTTATGACAGAATTTGATCTCGAGTTTATCCCACAAAATTCTATCAAGGGTCAGGTCATTGTAGATCAATTAGCTAATGCTCCTCTTCCGGACACTCAAGTCCCCTTGCTCAATTCCCCGATGAATATATCCAACAAATTGATTTTGGTCTGTCTCCATTTAAAGTAAAGCTCTTCTTTGATGGATCCAAATGCCAGCAAGGGGGAGGTGCAGGTTTCATGATGATTCCTCCTTGGGGTACACCTATCCGATCGCACACAAATTGGACTTTGAGTGCACCAATAATATGGCTGAATATGAAGCTCTTGTCTTGGGTCTTCAAAATGCCATTAATCTTGGCGCTCGTCATATTGACATCTTTGGTGATTCTGAACTCATCGTTAATCAAGTCACGGGTGTCTATCAATGTAGGAATAATATCCTTCAAAAATATCATGATATCATTCTCATTCAACTCTAATCTTTCGATAAATTCACTATCCAAGCTATTCCTCACACTGCGAATTGATTCGCAGATACAATGGCTTCATTAGCCTCACTTATCCCGCCTTTTACTAAGGACTCGCGACTTTATGTGGCTATGCAATGATTGGATCAACCATCTCATCTTAGGCAACTAACTTCAATCCATGCTGTCACAACCCATACTCAGGATGAGTGGTATCAACAGATCATTGATTATCTATCTCATTCAGTGCTTCCTCCAGATTTAACTTCCAATGGTAGAAGATCTTTTATCCTACGCACTAATCACTATACTATTTTAGGCGGGATCCTCTACAAATGCGGCTTTGATGGTATTTTACTTCAGTGCCTCAAAACCCTTGAATCATCTAAAGCTATCCAAGAGGTCCATGACGGTATCTGTGGTGGCCATTTTAGTGGCTTAGCCATAGCTAAATGCATCTTACGTTTGGGATATTATTAGCCTTCTCTTAATCAAGATTGTTGTGAATACACTAAGAAATGCGTCAAGTGTCAACAACATTCCAATCTCACACATATCCCTAGTCAAGCTTTACAACCTACAGCGGATTTGTGGCCTTTTTCACAATGGGGTCTTGATCTCATTGGTCTCATCAATCCCCATTCTTCACAGCGTCATCATTCTATCATTACTGCCACTGAATACTTTACTAAGTGGGTGGAAGCTATCCCTCTTTCTTCAACAAAAGCTAAACCCATAGTTGATTTTGTCTATCAACACATCATTTGTCGCTTTGGTGTTCCACACAAACTCATCACAGATAATGGTAAGTCTTTCAAAAATGTTGATTTGTAGAACCTCTGCGATGCTTTCAATATCAAACTCAGTTTTTCTTCTCCATACTATCCTCAAGCTAATGGTCAGGCTGAAGCTTCCAATAAAACTTTGCGTAATATCCTCGCAAAGGTAACTAGTCGAGCTGGTAGGGATTGGCATTTACATATCCCTTTTGCTCTTTGGGCTTATCGGACTAGCATTCGTACTCCTACTGGTGCTACTCCCTTCTCTCTCGTCTATGGGTCTGAGGCTATTCTTCCTTTGGAAGTCCAAATCCCATCTCTCCGTGTTTCTCTTAGAGAATTTGTCTCCGATGAGGACTATCGTCAAAATTGTCTAGCACAACTTGAATTATTAGATGAGCGGCGTCTCAACGCTCTTGAACATCATCAAGTCTATCTTGAGCGTGTCAAATGTGCTTATAACAAGCACTTGCAGCACCGTGACTTCAAAATTGGTGATCTTGTTCTTAAATAAAATCAAAATGTCACTACCCTCGAAAGGAGTCAGCGTGGTAAGTTCGCTCCCAACTGGATGGGTTCGTACGTTATCACTCATAAATATGGGTCGGGGGCTTATCGTCTATCTTCCATGGATGGTATACCTAAAGTGGAACCTCTTAATTCCTTACATCTATGGCCCTTCTACTATTAAAATCTATCTTATAAAAATCTAGTCGCAAGACAGATCTTTAACTGCTGTCTAACAACCAGTCATATACTTTCATGGTGATCCGAAATTATGTGGTTCTCTGCCTATTGTCTTTTTTACCTTAAATATGAGTATCGCGGCTCTACTCATAGCATTTTTCTTCTGGATATGTTTCTCCTCATGGTAGGAATACCTTAATCACCGTTTCATTTGTCCCAAGTGCTTATCTTAATCGGATCTACTCGGGGCATGAGTGCGTGATATTTATACATTTTCTTCCCCTCTATCTGATCTATCTAGGTCTAAACTCAGCTTCTTCCAAAAAGTTTTCAAAAAAAAAAAAAGAGGATAGACTGATCCCTTGAAGGACAGCTACCCATACAATCAAATGAATCAAAAGATATAGACCATGCCCTCGAAGGATGGCTATCATTAAAATTCAAAATACAGACCGCTCCCTTGAAGGACGACTATTTCTCAAAGGAATACTCAAGGCTTCTTACATTGATCAGCCTTTCAGTCAGTTTATACACTTTTTAGCATCACTGAAAGACTTCCCGTATTGATCAGTCTTTCCATATCAAGCAAACTTCCCACATTGATCAGTTTGCTTTTCTGCCAGAAATCATGAAGCTGAGATATAAGACCTTTTGTCGATCATATGGAGAATCCTATTTTCCCAGTATGAACATGTATTCTGTCCCTTGTAAATTTCGACGAGATACCTACTTACTGCTCCTTCCGTTTCCCTCCTAAATCTGGTTTGCGGCTAGTTAGTGTCAGGTTTATTTTAACCTCATATAGGGCCTTGTATGCATAATCTTTTGGTTTCCTATCCAGATTCTATTTATGGTCGGTTGGGAGTCCAGCTTATCATTTTTCTTCTTATCTGGGTGTATATCCTTTATTTCTAATCAAGGTCATTTTCATTACGTCCTTGGCTCTCACAGCGAATATTTCGATTATTTCATCCAGTTAAATTACCATTTAACATGTTAATTTAATCAAACTCTATCATTTATCTAATTTCATCTGATCTACTTTGTCCAAAACACATCTCATCGCCTCTATTATAAACACATGTGAGTCTATCTATCTATTTTTATCAAAATTTAATTAAAAATCTCAAAAAATATCAAATCCATTCCAACTATTAACTCCTACCTATCTATCACATCATCTAATCACTTGTCTATCCACGTAACATTACATCTATCTTTATCTATTTTCTCAATCAAGTTAAATCCACATATCAATCACATCAAATCACATCTATTTATGTCCTCTACATCTATGTCTATCCAATTATCTATCAATCTATGTCTATATCCATCACAATTTCGCTACATCTATCCATGTATATCAAAACTAAAAGCGAGAAGAACAATCATATGACAAAGGAAATGATGAATCTATATATATATATACATGAGTCTCTGTACAACAAAAATGGGTGGCTCTCAATCAAGCCATCTATAAAATGCCTTCCAATCGAGGCTACATCACTACACTGATACAAAATACATCAATCTCTATATCGTGAAATCTGATGCGTGGAGGACACTATCTCCTCCACCCTCCTCTGGACCAGGTTGTCTCTCCTGGCCGCCGCCTATCGAGCTAGACGCACCTGCTGCTGGAGGCCTTTGCCCACCTCGGTCTCTCTTGGTGCTCCCTCCCTCTGATGCCCCACTCGCTGTGGTTGTCGTTGATCTCCTCCTCACCCCGTACCGAGGCACATCTGGGGCATGCTGCGCTAGGGCATCCTCGTAGTATCTCAC
Organism: Taxus wallichiana var. yunnanensis; assembly: GCA_018340775.1. Lineage (NCBI taxonomy): Eukaryota > Viridiplantae > Streptophyta > Pinopsida > Cupressales > Taxaceae > Taxus > Taxus wallichiana. Next base: position 985,308,904 of record CM031237.1, on the reverse strand, counting down.
CTCAGCGAGGAGAGACTGATATGTACTCAAGCTCATGGTACCAGGTGCTCGTAGTGGTGCTTGCTGTTGGTGGTGCCCCTCCTATGGTCGCGCCCTGTGTCCCAGACTCTGACATGGTACCTGTCTCCCCATATTTGGCCCTGAGGGCCTCCCTATGTCGATGGTAGCGATCCCTCTACTAGATCGCTGTATCTCGCTCCTGGCGAGCAGTGTCTCTCTCCAAAATCAGGGCATCCCTCTCCACTGTCAGAGCTCTGATCTCCTCGAGAGCCACCTAGTGTGTATGTGTCAGGGTGGCGTGCTCTCCCTCCAGTCTCTCCAGCACTGTAGCCATATCCTCCTTGATCGAAAACCAAATTTAACTAGCAATTGTGCACACACATTTTTCTTGCTTTGTATTGATTTTTGATTTAAATTTGTGCATTATTTCTTTTTGTATTTTTAATAAAAGAATAAAAACTGCAAGTACTGTGTAAATACTGAAATAAATGAAGAGAATTCACCAGCAACGTGACGCGAGAATTGATAACGGAGTTCGGCGCTTGAGGCCTACGTCTCCGGGTCCGGTTGAATGGGACCGATCTATTAAAATCTTGAAAATAATCCTTTACAAAGAATTCTACAAAATTTAGACCTTCTCACAGTCTTCCTCTGTCAAAAATAACAGGGGTTTCCTTTTACATCTCCTCCAAATTCCACCGTTAGCTCAAGATATGAGCAATACAATATTTCTACACAGTCCCGAATGCATTACAAATAGAATATCACCCTATTTATATTGTTTAGGCACCTCCTGGTATGACGGCTGGGCACCTATCCTTTTACTCGGCCCACCCGAGTTCCATTCCCCTCCTTAGCTTTTTGTTTATCCTTTTGGGATTAAAATCCCACATTAGGCGCATGGAAACTTATCCAATGGTTTAAATTAGAAGGTGGGCGCGCATTTTAAGTGGCAAGGATGCCACCTTAGCCTATGTAGTAGGTGCTTTGACTTGGGCGCATTTCTTGGGTGGCGCATTGCATAATTTTAGGCACCCATAAATGCTTGTATAGTGGACAGTTTGATAGATGTGTGGAAAGTTTAGACTAATGCGTGGAAATGAATAGATATATGCGTGGAGTTTGCAAATTAGTTATAAGGCGTGGGTAATTTAAATCATACATGCCCAATATCCCACATGCATGGCGCAAAAGGAAATATAGAGGTTTATATACACAAGTTGGTTGCATGGTTAAATGAGAAGGAGGCCAAGGCACCCCTCCATAATCGAGTGTGTCGAACCTGGCTGAGGGCCCCCAGCCAGTAAATAGCGGGGTCCATTTGTCCAAGATTGAGTGTCCAAGACCGGCGTTCCAAAACCCATTTTTTTAATACGTCACACAATTCGTCCACGTGTCGCAATACGATCGCAACACTTGGCGAGCGTGCACACGTCCAACCTGCACAAAAACTCCAAAATTCGCCAGTTGCCCAAAAATTTCAGCGGGCTATAACTTTTGCAAACGAGCTCCGTTTTCTGCAAACAAGCTGTCATCGGAATCGTGTAATTTTTCTCCACGCTTTAAAAATGACTGCAACAATTTCTGAGAAGATCTTAGATCGGTGTTTCTCTGTGAGGATCCTCTGGATCATTCCTCCCCACTGAGAAACTTTTGGACCCCAAAAGTCAACCTAATTGGTGAATAGGTGAGGGTATTTCTCCCTCACCTTTCCGGTTTCCATCCATTTTGCCTTGTTCGGATGCATGCCTCTGAACCCAACACGAAGATATTCAATATCACCCCTTCGCGAAGTTCTTACTTTCCTGTCCAAAATGATGTCTTCTGCTGACTCATCAAGATACTCAGGAGCAAAATCATCAATGGAAGGCATAATGTTAGAATCATCATGATCAACAATCATAGGCGGTTCATACAATCTTAAATTCTCAACATTTACAACTGAGTAGATTTGCATATATGGAGGTAAATCTAACCAGAAAGCGTTGTTACCAATTTTTTCCAATATTTGGAACGGACCATACCATATAGGTTTCAATTTTTTACCTTCACCTGTCAGTCTTTCCTTGCTGATGTGAAGCCAAACTGAATCACCAACTTTGAACTTGTGATCATTTCTATGTTTATCATGCCTAGCTTTGTACTTAGCCTGGCTCTTCTCCAATTGTTAATGGACATACTGATGAACCTGTTGTATTCTCTGCACAAATATTTTAGCCTTGTCGAATCACTTACACCATTAACAACAGTTTCATGTCCATAATATATATCTAATGGAGAGTAGGGAGATAACCATAACAAGTCTCAAATGGAGACTTCAAATTAGAAAAATGTAAGGCACGATTATAAGCATGTTGCACATAATAAATATGTTCATCCCACAATTTAGGATGTTTGTTACTATAGCCCCTAAGTAATTGTACCAGCTTTGTGCGATTTACAACCTCTGTTTGACCATCGATCTGTGGATGAAAAGCAGTGCTTTTTTAGTTTTGTGTCCATAAACCCCCACAATGCTTGACCAAAATTCCCAAGAAATCTAGAATCCCGATCGAGATATGATTGAAGTAGGTAAACCAAAATGAACCCAAACAAATGAAAGAATAAATGTGCGGTTCCCTCACCGATTATTTGTTTAGTACATGGAACCAACATGCACATTTTGCTAAATCTGTCCACTACCACATATAAGTAATCATGTTTTCTCCGTGTCATGGGAAAGCCTCCTACAAAGTCCATGGAAACACTTTCCCAAGGCCGTGTTGGAACAGGAAGAGGAGTGTAAAGTCCTAATTTCCTGTTACTTGGCTTGCTTGTGGCACAAAGAACACACCCCTTAATATATCGGTTTACATGTTCATGCATTCTAGGCCAATAGCAATATTTTTGTAAATGTGCAACTGTTTTACTTACACCAAAATGCCCTGAAATAAGAGAAGTATGTGCTTCCCTAATCATATGCACACGCTCATTTTCTGGAATACAAAGTTTTCCAGAATGATATAACAATCCTTCATGCAAATGATAATCTTTTTCTCCTACTTGTTTCCCACTTACTAAATCCTCATACACTTCTCTAAAATCAACATCATTTGCATATTGTTCCTTGTAACTAACATGAGCCAAAGAACTATGCTGTAAAAGGATAGATGCTACTACCACTGGTGGTCTGGACAACATGTCGGCAACCTTGTTTTGAATACCTTTTTTATACCTGATTACAAGATGAAATTGTTGCAAAAATCCCATCCACCTGAAATGTCTAGAATTTGCTGTAATTTGGTTTGTGTTTGTAAATATTGAAGCGGTTGATGATCGGTATGGATAATTTTTCTTTTCCCATTAAATAATGCTTCCATTTTTAACACTTTGAACCAAAGCATACAACTCTTTATCATAAGTTGGATAGTTTCTTACCGCACTTGTAAAGGTTTACGAATGGTAACACACTTTGGTCATTTGTTACGCATCAAAATGCCCCCATTGCGTAGTCACTAGCATCCATCTCAATCTCAATGAATGTTGTAAATCGGAAGTGCCAAGATCGGAGCGGTACTTATCTTCTCTTTCGAGTGTATCAAATGCTTTTTGTTGTTTTCCTCCCCTTTGAAAGACTGTTTAATACTTGTCAAAGCATGCAAAGGAGATGCTGATATATGAGAAGTTAGCAATAAATTTCCTCAAATCTTGAGCACCTAGAAAACTTCTAACTTCCGTCACATTTGTGGGTCTAGGCCATTTCACAATAACCTCTATTTTTGCAGGATCAATTTTCAATTCTCCATTTCCTATAATATACCCCAAGTAAATTAAAGATGTTTTTCCAAATTCACATTTTGACATCTTCAAATACAATTTCTCTCTCCTTAGTGCATCTAAGACTTTCTGGATGTGTTTAATATGTTCATCCCATGATTTACTGAAAATAAGAATATCATCTAAGTAGACAATGACGAAATTATCAATGAATGGTCTAAAAATTTCATTCATAACTCTCATGAATGTTGCCGGTGCATTGCACAAACCAAAAGGCATCACTAACCATTCAAACAATCCCTGTTTCATTTTAAAAGCAGTTTTCCAAACATCACCTTCTGCAATTCTTACTTGGTGATAACCACTTCTTAAGTCTAACTTAGTGAAATAAATTGCATTTCTTAATTGATCCAGTAAATCATCTATTCTAGGAAGAGGGTAACGATTCTTTATAGTAATCTTGTTTAAAGCACGGAAATCAACACACATTCACCAAGTGCCATCCTTCTTAGGAACCAATATAATTGGTGAACCACATGGGGATGTACTTGGGTGAATTATACCTTGAGCCAAAAGTTCCATTACCTGTCTCTTGATTTCCTCGTTCTCTACTACTGACAACCTGTACATTCCGATATTGGGAAGAGGTGCATCCTGAAGCAACTGTATCTCATGTTGAACCCCTCTTTTGGGAGGTAGACCTTGTGGATCCTGAAAAACATCATCAAATTGAGAAACAATTCTTACCAATTCATCCTTATGTTTTAGATCGCAAGTCTCAAAAGCCATCTCATTTTCTTTTTCCTTGGCTTTGACCACCATGAGCAAAAAACTTTTGCTTGAGTTGACAAGCCTTTTCATTTGACTGCGATTACAAGGATAGATTATTCTTTTCACGGTGAGCTCTAATAATAAACTCAATTCCATCCTTTACAAGAAAATATTTATTTTCTTCCCTATAGAAGATTGCTTTACGATCATACAAATAAGGACTTCCCAAAACCACCCCACAAATATCCAAAGGAACTACATCCAATTCAACCTCATCAATAAACTTGTCTGTAATGGCAAATCGAAAGTACAAGTTTTAGTTACATGATTTTGCATCATCACAAACCCAACCCAAAGGATAAGGCTTAGGATGTGGTGTAGTTTTGAGTCCTAGTTTTTAACAACCTCCTCTGAAATCAAATTAGCTTGAGATCCACTATCAAAAAGAGTATCAATTTTTGTATGCTTTGAAATTACTCTAATGTGGAAAAGCTCATTTCTTTTCTTATCGTCAGGTGTAGTTTGTTTACTAGAAGAAGATGCAACATCTGTAGTGCTATTGTTGGAAATTGAAAGAGTTGATTTACCTTGTAAACCCATAGCTGTGATTTTGGTTTCATCACCTGAATCAGAACCAAGATCATGCACTACGGTGTTTGTTTTCTTTTCTTTTCCTTTCTTAACCATCCATTTAGGCTTCTTTTCAAGATGTAATTTCCAACATTTAGACTCATCATGGTTTTTTTTACAATGATTACAAAATGGTTTTTCATCTTCCTTCTTAACAGTAGAGTTTGTTTTATGCTTACCCTTTCCTTTTCTTTGTTCTTTCGAACCTTTTCCTTGATTGCTTGTTCTTGATTAAAAGAAGAGAAAGAGGACTCCTTTGTCATTTTCTCTCGTGCTTCAGATGGGTTGCTTGAACACATACTTGCATCAAGATTAGTAGTACCTAAAACAAGTATCATATGCCTTAGATAACTATACGATCCACCAATATATTTGAGCGGTGTTTCTTACGTGTTCGGGGAAATTCCTAGAGTTAGAGCCCTTTTCCTAAATTCTTGTGTGTATTCTTGAACACTTTGTCCCTTAGTTTGTCTTAATGTTTGCCAATCCATCATAGCTTGTTTCTTATAACCAAGAGGATAAAATTGTTGCCTAAGATTTGAAACAAATTCGGACAAGAAGTGATTTCTATACCTTTGTTTTCTTCCACTTCCTGAAGCTTACTCTCCCACCAGATGAGTGTGGTTCCACCCATCCGAAGAGTTGCCAGATGAATCTTTGCTTCATCATCAACAATTTTACGAACCTGCGCAATATACTTCTATTTGCTTGACCCGGTTATCAACTTCTACGCATTTAGCTCTCCGGTATACATAGGCAATTCAAACTTGATATCTAACTTTAATGAAATAAAATCATATTTTAAGGAGTCTCTTTTTGGAATGTCAGAACTAGAGCTTTCTTATTTCTTACCTTCTCTAGTCCCCTTTTCCCTTTTCCTTTCTTGGTACATTTCTTCCACCATTTCCTTCATCTATTGGAAGGATTGACGAAAGTTTTGTTCCACTTCCTCTCGATCCGCCATTGTAGGACTTCGAGATCGTCTGGTACCAATTTTGGGATCTCCTTCAACTAATTCTCCTTCACCCTTCTTAGATCGAGACCTTGTTAACATCCAACACACAACTTGCAATCCAAAACACGTTAAACTGAACCAAAAATCAGTCAAAACCAGCTCTGATACCAATGATCTGAAAACCAAATTTAACTAGCAATTGTGCACACACATTTTTCTTGCTTTGTATTGATTTTCGATTTAAATTTGTGCATTATTTCTTTTTGTATTTTTAATAAAAGAATAAAAACTGCAAGTACTATGCAAATACTGAAATAAATGAAGAGAATTCACCAGCAACGTGACGCGAGAATTGATAACGGAGTTCGGCGCTTGAGGCCTACGTCTCTGGGTCCGGTTGAATGGGACCGATCTATTAAAATCTTGAAAATAATCCTTTACAAAGAATTCTACAAAATTTAGACCTTCTCACAGTCTTCCTCTGTCGAAAATAATAGGGGTTGCCTTTTACATCTCCTCCAAATTCCACCGTTAGCTCAAGATATGAGCAATACAATATTTCTACACAGTCCGAATGCATTACAAATAGAATATCACCCTATTTATATTGTTTAGGTGCCTCCTGGTATGATGGCTGGGTGCCTATCCTTTTACTCGGCCCACCCGAGTTCCATTCCCCTCCTTAGCTTTTTGTTTATCCTTTTGGGATTAAAATCCCACATTAGGCGCATGGAAACTTATCCAATGGTTTAAATTAGAAGGTGGGTGCGCATTTTAAGTGGCAAGGATGCCACCTTAGCCTATGTAGTAGGTGCTTTGACTTGGGCGCATTTCTTGGGTGGTGCATTGCATAATTTTAGGTGCCCATAAATGCTTGTACAGTGGACAGTTTGATAGATGTGTGGAAAGTTTAGACTAATGCGTGGAAATGAATAGATATATGCATGGAGTTTGCAAATTAGTTATAAGGTGTGGGTAATTTAAATCATACATGCCCAATATCCCACATGCATGGCGCAAAAGGAAATATAGAGGTTTATATACACAAGTTGGTTGCATGGTTAAATGAGAAGGAGGCCAAGGCACCCCTCCATAATCGAGTGTGTCGAACCTGGCTGAGGGCCCCCAGCCAGTAAATAGCGGGGTCCATTTGTCCGAGATCGAGTGTCCAAGACCGGCGTTCCAAAACCCATTTTTTTAATACGTCACACAATTCGTCCACGTGTCGCAATACGATCGCAACACTTGGCAAGCGTGCACACGTCCAACCTGCACAAAAACTCCAAAATTCGCTAGTTGCCCAAAAATTTCAGCGGGCTATAACTTTTGCAAATGAGTTCCGTTTTACGTAAACAAAGCGTCGTCGGAATCATGTAATTTTTCTCCACGCTTTAAAAATGGCTGCAACAATTTCTAAGAAGATCTTAGATCGGTGTTTCTCTATGAGGATCCTCTGGATCACTCCTCATCAAAGCATCTATAGATGCTTAGGAAGGTGTCGTGGTAGCTCCGCGCATACCATGCCGCATAACCATCATCCACTCCAGCGTCATCATCACTGTCTGTGGAGGGTGGGGCCTCTCTCAATGGATCTGTCGGGATCAAAATCGGTAGATCAGTCTCTCTGCTGTCTCACCTGTAAGGCCTGTAAGTAGTCGGCACTGTCTGTACTAGGCCAAACTGTCTCAATACCCGTATAAACGGGACGCGCTCCCACATGTCAGGCCTACGGCCCCTAACCACCCTGCTCCGTCTCAATGCCACCAAGTGAGCATCTGGCCGCCCATGTTGGAAATACCCGATATGGTCTCCAGATGACCTGCTCTGGTGTCAGCGTCCTGAAATGCTCAGCATACCAATCTGCAGATCTCCCTGTATCTCCCGAGGCCATATCGGCCCGCCATCGCCGAAATCCGTAATCAATAGCTCCCACTGCTGTTGGCATCCAAGGAAGCCCGGATGGCCTGATCACTGCTATGTGCTCATATGCCCAGCAATGGAGCACAAAACTGACATCAATACCTGTCCTCCGGCCAGTGGTATACATCCATAACTCATAATATATCTGAGCTATCAAGGCATCAGCAAAGGTGAACACCTGTCTGAACTGTAGGATGTCACAAACGTAATCTAGTAATAACAAGTGGGAATCTCCCACCTCCTGAATCTGGTAGAGCAAAATAGGAGATCGCCATCTAAATCAACACTATCCGTCTGCTCCTGGGAACATCCTGTCTATACTGCGAGGCTATCCTCACTGCCCCGGACACTATCTCTGAATCATCTACCCTGTCTCCATACAATCGAACTAGGGCCCTCTGCTGCTGCTCTCGTGGCATAATCTCTATCGGGTCCCCAGTGATCGGAAGCCTCAAAATCCTGTATATGTCCTCATGGGTGATGGTCATCTCACCCGTCCTGAACCAAAAAGTGCAAGTCTGGCTATCCCATCGTCACACTAGTGCTCGCATCAACTCTACATCTCGCGGCACTCGTCTATAGTACCGAAAGCCCCGAGCCCGGCTAACTCTAAGTGGCACCAATCTGCGTCAGTGACGTTAGGGAGAATGGTCTCCAGTAACTCGGGAATCGCATCCCTCATGTGTAGTACCTCTCGTGCCTACATCCACGACATCAAAAGCAATATTAGCTTCATATTTACCCAAATCCGAACATCCAAAAGAAATTTTATCATTTTCATCCGAGAAGTCTGTCGATCGGCGTCGATTAAATACAATCAGCGTCAATCTTATATAGTCGACCTTTGATTGAATTCAATCAGCACCACTTTAATAAAATCGGCGTCGATTCTACCAATCGACGTCAATTGTTAGGCCAAATTTTAATTACACTCGGCCTCCCACCAAACAAAAACCAAAAATAAAAAAATAAAAATATAATAAACATGACGGGTTCAAGAAGAACCACTTACCCCAGGTCGTGTCCTCCGCTTCTGACCGCTTCCAGAGGCTTCCATGGTGCTCAAATCCAATTTTTGACTCTCTCTGAATCAATCGTCACGGTGTAAATAAATCGTTCACGTTTTCCGTTCACATATTTATATGTGCTGTGAACGGTCGGCACCGATTTGTTTGGTTGGCGCCATTTATTTAGGTCGGCGCCGATTAGTGTGATCGCCGCCGATTTTCCATATCTCTTTGCCATAGTGTTGATGCTTGGCTTATTTATCTGGTCATTATTGTGCGCTGAATGTTGCCTTTTGGCACATATTTTCGATATCACCGTCCATTTCGAGTTTGTTCCCTTTGCATGGGGCACTCGTACTTTTTGGCAACTTAGAGTTAACAGTGCAGTAGGCAATAATGTAAATGCAGCTGCGGTATGCAGTTGTCCCTACCAATGTGTCTCTCTTTAGATGCTGACTATTTTTCCGCTCTCCTTACACTCATGGGTCTGTAGGTACTAACGTCGTCTCATGAGGAGACCGTCTAGTCTGCCCTACCAATGTGAGTTCCTTAGGTGGCTGCCTCTTTATTCATGTTTGTGCATCATTAATGATCAGATCTACTCCAGACATCCAGCTGGGGCATCCCGCATTTTCATCTACCTTTTTCAAACTTGGGATCGTTTGTTCTATCACCCATCCCATCCCTAGTTTGAGGGGGATCACATCATCACCTTTTCTTCCTTCCTTCCATCTCCTTGTTTTTGTCTCATAACCTTGCTTATCGCAAGTTACTTGACAAAAAGGGGCAAAATGTAGACACCTAAAATTGGTTATCCAATTTAGTGTCCCTCGTGCGCATTTTCTCTCTCAGGTAACCTAAGGCACGTTTATATCACCACTATCCTGTGGGGTATTATTCAATTTGTGATTTAAACACCTATCCTAAGTTTAATTCACCCCATTATGTTTTACCCAGTGAGTAATTAAATATTAACTATTTAATTACACCTTTTCACATGTATCCTAACCACTTATCCACCCCATATCTATTCCATCCATACATCCCCCTATTTCTCCTCCTCCCAAAGCGGGATATTTCTCGTATTTGAGGTGGAGGGATCACTCTTATCTTCCGTAAATCGCTTCTTTTGGCCGTCTCGGGAGTCCGTTCCGTGATCGGTGCCGACCGTACTCGGTCGCGCTAATTTTTCAGAGCGGTGCCAATTATAAATAGAGGCCCGAGAACTCGATTACGAGAGGACCTGAGAGAGGCAGTTGTAAGGGACTGATTGTAAGAGAGAGAATGAGAGATCTTTGAGCATCAAGTATGAACATTATCTATCGAATGAGAGTGGATCTTGTCCAAATTAATCCCTGAGAGGAGCACTGTTACTCTGCTCTTATCACATCAACATTACACGTCTCCATTGATTTTCTGGTGACTCTGTTCTTGCATCCAGCATAGGTGGAGCCTTGCTAGTATCTCTCTGGCTTCTGCAGATCCAGCAGACGTTGATGATCTTGCCTTCGTTTTCCGATTCCCGAATCTTCTCACACTTTGTCTCGGATCGACGCCGATCTATATCAGTCGACACCGATCTATATCAGTCGACGCCGATCTGAACCAGTCGACGCCGATTCTACATAATCGACACCGATCATCCTGCAAACAGGTAAAAGGACACAGGTAACACAAATCCAGCTTTGTTTTCACAGTTCCCTATTTTCTGTTGCTTTCTATTTGCTGTTTAGATTCTGTTTATTACTTTGATCAGAAAATCTAGTCTTTTACGTACATCTTTTATCATGTATACTTCTTTACTTAATTGAAAACATGGATTGACATCCGCCGAGGGAGCTTACCACTTCCCGGACCGCTTCTCGGGTAGTCCACCTAAATATCTTTTAACGTGGTCTTTTACGTCAAGCATCGGTGCCTCGTAGGTTACTTGGATCTCGTGCGAGAATTGCTCGTGTGCGCTTGATCTTATCTACATCGGCTTCCTTATCCGTCTACATCTTTGAATCTTGTCCATCGGTATCAATTTCATTTGAGTTTTCAAGGTTTTTGTGTTTAGTTTGGTACATTAACTTGGACAGTAACATGCGCGAAATTCTTGATCAACACTTTTTATGAAGAAATTTTGGAAATATTTGTTGACACTATCCAATGTCATCATCACAATCACCTCCACCTCCTTACATCAAGTCATCGGTGGTTCTTAACCCCTTATCAAACAAGAGATCTGAAATAAGTTTTCGAGAAAGAAAGAATCAAAATCAATCAAAAATCAAAAGTGAAAGCTAAAAGAAAAAAAGTAAATTGATCTATTACTCTCTCTTAGGGTATTTCCAATAATCTCTATTAGGGCTATGAATGCCTAATTGGTAGTAGATAAATGTTGTGATTATAATCAAATGCATCTCCGTCGGGGCTATGGACACTTGTATGGAAGCGGAGCAATGTACGACTATCCTTCCACCCTTCATTCACAAAACCACCTTTCAAAATCAATCATCCCTACACAATGGCTAGGGTGTATACAATTATTGTCTATTAAATCTTCCCTTCAAGAGGTAATTAAATTCCATGTGCACACACTAGATATCTATGAGTAAGCAGGATTAGTATGTTACCAAGTGTCTCTTTTTGGACCTTATTCAGACTCTTACTCTAGTCCATATTTCGTCTCATGATTTGTGCCTTTGGCTAATCACTTCTTCATTCATGAGGCTTCTAAGCTACATTCATATCATTCACATAGTTCTTCTACTTCGTTCAGAACATCCATGTGTATAAGATTCCTTTTTTTCCATGTTTTCAGACACATTTTTCCCCTTTCACAGAAACAATCTTCTCCTTCCTTTGTATCATGTGCTTTTAGGCCAACTTACAATGGGGGCATCCTTACTTCTTCCTAGCATTTCATTGGTTTATGTTCATCATCATGTTGAACCTATCCATAATGGCCTTGGGTCCCGCTTCTACCTATGAATAGTTTGCCTTTGAATACTCCCACCTAATCGCTAGGGAATTTTTGAATCTTCACCTTTCTCACACGTACTTGGCCTTATGCCCTCGTAAATCCCATCTATTGCTAGGGGTATCCACACTTCCTCGTCTTCTTGTACATAGTTTCAGAAAACTTTCAAAAATCATCAAAAACATTCAAATTTGTTAGAAAAATCACAAAAACATTCAAATATGTTAGAATAAAATTAAAAAACATTCAAATATGTTTCAAAAAACTTCTAAACAATATAAATCATCCTACAAAATGTCACTCTTTGGTTCTCACTTGTTCATGTGTGTGACTTGTGGATCATCTTGATCTACCTCCATCAACAAAAGCTAGGTTGCTTACTTCATTTGTACTCTAGGGCACAACAAGTTTCTTGGTACTGTTTCATAGTGCACATTGCTTTTTCATCGAAACTAATTGTCCTCCATTATTCCCCTCACATATATCCTTGCTTGGGGCACCATCATCAACCCTTTTTATGATTCACTAAGGTCGTAATCTGAAGCTCAATAATAAAAACATTACATTTTGTTTCTCTGTTAGTTTATCTTGTTTACTTTCTCGTATTACATTGCATTTTATATGTTGCATGGAGTTAGGCATATTTCACTTTCTCGTATTGCATTGAATTTTATATGTTGCATGGAGTTAGGAATCTTTCACTTTCTCGTATTGCATCACATTTTGTATGTTTCATGTAGATGGTTTTTTCAGCAATGGACAGTTGTTTGTAGTATGGCTTTTCATGTCATTCTACTTTTGTCGCATGCTTATATTTTTCATAAGGACCGATGACGTAGCTCTTGTGGTAATATGATGACATCAAAATTGTTCTAATCAACAATGGCTAGAGGCTCATCTCCTCTCTCCACTCCTCCATATTTCTTCTACATCACTTTCCTCTCACCCCTAATCTTCTGTATTCCCAGGGCATCCTACCCCTTCCCATTCTTCTATCTATATGTCCCCTTTTTTGATTTTTGATTGTCTTCCTTCATCACCCCATAGACACTCAAGGGGCATCTCTCCCTCCTACTAATTTTTCTTCTATCCCTTCAAAATTCCATCCTTCTACTATCTTTGAAGTGGTGTCACTTACGCCACCCTAAAGAAGGAAAATGTAGTCACCCATAATTATGCCCGAGAAATTTAAATACTTAAATTGCACTAATTATCTCCCTTCTTGAAAATTGGTGACATATCATCAAAAAGCACTCATATTCTCTCTTATCGTCATTAATTAATTACAATACGCTAATTAGTTAAGTCACTTATCCAACTAACATCACGATTAATGACCTTAGTTAATGAATCACCCCTTCTATCTAGACTAATTAATTATTATTAATTAATTAGCTTTCCCCTTCATTTAACCAATAAATCAATATTTAATTGATTTAATCCCTTCTATAGCCTAAATCATACTAATATTCCTCTAAATAGCTTCTATAAGCTTACATCTACCTATTAGTTAATCACCTTTGATTAATTAAAACACCCCCAAATCCCATAATTTTCTAAGCATAAATTAAACCCTTCTAAAGTAAGGTTACCTTTTATAAAGCAACCTTATCCATTCCTAATCTTGTTTTACCTTTATCCCACATGCAAAGGGGTGAAGTGTTTCCTTTATCCATTGGGATATATAAGGAGCCCTCCTTCTACCTTTATACCTACACCTAAACTTCTTGAGAATACAAAAGCAAAGTATATAGCAAAATAGACTAAAAGTTTTCCTTTGTTTTCTTGAGAGTTCACCACTTGGAGAGTTAAGCCTCTTTTCTAGCCTAAAGTGCTTAGGTCATATGGGAGGTTTCAAAAGGGTCTTATAGCCCAACTTTGATAAGCCCCCATTCCTAGGTTCTTGGAATATCAAGAGCAACCTATTTGATTATCATGGAGCTTACATAGGTTCATTTATTTGTTGTTAATTAAAGAGAATAGAGGATTTAGACACTTAGCATGTTAATTGTCAAAGTTTTATTTAGTGTCTAACCTTGCTTAATTCTCATCTTGATGGTGCTTTGTATTTTGTTTAATTTTTCTAATTAAGGCTACTAGGTGTTAGTATTTATTTGCAAGTATCATTAGTTTAAACAAATCATGCACACATGGACTATTTTGGGATCTTGTGTTGTTTTGAGCTTGTTGTCCTTTTTTTCTCAAGTTCCTTTCCTTGATTTAGATTCGGTATTTTGGGTAAGACTTGAACTTTGTGTGTTTCTTGTAAACGATCTGCTCTTTCTCCATTAGTAGCTTATGAGGGTAATGAACATGTAGATGTGGTTGTTTTAGATTCCTGGATTGTGTTAGCTATGTCTTGTTCTTTTAAGTTTCAAACTTGATGTGAATGCAGGCCCTCATGGAACTATTACCATGAGTTAAGTTGTTTTGTTGGGATTGTACCAAATCTCTTGTGTGGTTAAACTATTCTTACCTGTAATGTTTGATTAGTTCTTGATCAACATAATCCTTAGATTATGAGATGAGCCTTTAGGTAATATTGTTGGAATGGATGATATTCAGGTTATATCCTCTTGTTTGATCATACATGATTAATGTAGGTTGTTAACATTTTGAATATTAAAACAACAAACTTCTTTTATAAAGGCAGTATGGTGATATCAATTCTCTTCTTCTTGAATAAACAAAACAAGTTGATTTTGTGGAATTTAGGTTGGAAACTGGTTTGAGAAGTTGAAGATTAGGATAAGAATGTTAAATAATTCTTTCTTAATTAGTTGTTGTTTTGGGTGATTAGCAGGTTGTAATGAGTTTCATAACCATGTTTGAGATAGAATTAATTATATTTGTTTAATTAGTTATTTCTTGAACATTATTTCTTGTAGATTCTATGATTCCTCTCTTTCTTTGTTATGTAATCTTTAGGAAAGTATAATCTTATTTTTGAATTTGGAACTGTTTCATTAACAACAGGGTTCCTTTTGTGAAACAGTTAGATAAAATCATATTTTTTAACATTATAGCATTTATCATGCTCAATTCATATGAACTGACTCGTGCTAATAATTTTGTAGATGGACTTCATAAAAGATGAAAGGAGAAAGACTTATAGAAAGTTACATTTGTTTTACTAAAGAAATTATCTCTTCATTATGATGTCTATGTAGTGACATTTACTTGAAATGTACTTTTGTTGGGAAAAATAAGATGTATTAAAACTAGTTTTATATTGATGCAATGACATTTGTGTAATCCTTTGAAATACTTCCTAAGTTTAGAGAGTGGAGAACTCTCTTTTTGATAAATGAATTGCTTTGGTAAAAATGTTGATTGTTGATTTACTTATGAGACCTTCATGACATAATTTTGTGTAATATTACTAGGTAATATCATTCATGATGGGGGCAATTTAGATATATATGTAATATGGGATTACACAACTTATTAGATTCTATGATATATAAAGCTTCTAGGATTAAGGATCTACACTTATAGTTGATTTCATTTCACATGAAAGAGCACAACTAAGTTGATAATCATTGGTATATCCTTAAACAATAAAAGGGAATATGGTTATATTATATAAATGTGTGTGGCTTCTTTGTTATGATAAAGCATATGTGTTTTGTTTTCATAAATAGGACATTATCCCTTAATAAGGAAAGAAAAGGATACCTTCCTTGTAATTTAAATAAAGAGCTATGTATGGTATCTTGTTAGGTGTTTATGATTAAATCATGGGGATGATTGGATGTGTTTTCCTAGTTGATTTCTATAATTTGAAACATGGATGTTTAAAAGGATAATAAAAATATTTAGACTTACAATATTATGAAGTCTAAAGTAAAAGTTTCAACAAGCTTATTACAAAGCTAAAACTGTAGTAAGAAGACTTAATGATCTTACCTTCATAACATTAAATTCAGACATATCGATATATGAAAATCAACAGATAAGATTAAGATAAATATAAGCATGAATTCAGAATGATTAGGAATGCAGATTTTATCTGCATACCTTCCTCTCGTGTAAAATACACCTTGTAACCTTTTTGGGTTAAATTGTGCTTAGTAGACCCTTAAAAGCATTTTTATCGTTAAATCTATAAGATAATAATTGAATTGGTTAATGAACTAATATTATTAACTATGTTAGTCTAGTTGAGGAAACTTAGTTGGATGTTGTAACTATTAGTGCGAAATCATAGCACCCCCAAATGAGTTATGGATATGCTTTTCTAAGGCTGAATCATTTGGTGTGATTGCATAACATTGAACTTTCCCCAAGGTGTGGGACCTTGCAAAAGTGGGAAAGCTCTCTAGAGAAAGTTGGTTCTTGTTCCTAAACTACCTACCATGAGCTACTCCAGTGCATTCAAACTTGTTGGTCGAAAATCTATCACTTGGGCAGATCTATGGATAGACGAGCCAACAGTGTGCAGGGCATAGCCCCTCTTTGAGTCAGCAAAGTGAAACTAGTTTATTGCTATTCTACCAGTAGGAATCTTGTGCAAGTCTCACAATATTCTGCCTTCAGGGGTTGGGATCTCATCCCAGTAGAGTAGTTCCGACGAAGAACAGAAAGGAATGAAGGAAAGAAGGGAAGGAAGATGGATCTGAAGGGAGAAAAGAAATGAATTCCAAAGTAGAAAGGTCAGAGGGTCTATGTTTTGGGCTGGTAGTAAACAGAGCCGAACCTACTTGCATAGACAAACAAAGCAATACTGATGAACAAATGACAAAAAAGTAGAGATAGATCCAACAGAATAAACACATAGATCTGACATAAGAAAGATCAGATGCCCATAACACACATATTCAGCACAAAGTCTCAATATTTGTATTAATATTTTCTTCTGTTACAAAAAGTACAAAGCCTTTTCTTCTCACTTCTATTTTTCATCTAAAAGATATCCACCCCTTGAATACAACAAGTATTCAAGTATTTATAGAAGAAGGAGAAGAAAGAAGGCAAAAAGGAACCAACCACCTAATTACAAAATATCTTACAAAAGATTCCAAAGTCATTTGTTGACTTTTGACAACTTTGGTGGATGACATCATCCCATGATGCAACATGGATGATGTCATCATTTGTGTCAACATACTTTGGATAATTACAAGGAGAAAGTTGGGAAGAAAGAAACTATTCGTCATTGTCCCATGGGTGGAAGGGGTATCCTTCTTTTTTTTCTTTGCTCGAGAGGCGAGATGTGGAACTGGGCATGGTACTCCATGAACTTGCTGATCATGGGTTGAAGTTGATCCTGGGAAGGATCCTTGTGTCGATCACTGATAGCCGCAAGTTTACGCTTGTTTGTGAGCTTTTGGGGAGCTTGGAATAATCATTTTACGCTTCATCGGTACCCAATGAAGTCACGACAAGCAATAGATTGTTGATGGATTCGGTGTCGAAAGTGACCTCTAGTCCCAGCCCTTGTGAAATGATCTCCTTGAAGATCCGAATAGTTTCCTCTACCTTTCTTAAGGCGAAAGAAGGAGTGAGCAAACCTAGAGACATTCTCAGGACAATCTACTCCATTTGATGCATTACATCCAGGGCTTCCTCCTTTATCTTATCAATCTTCTCCAGGACAAACTCCAGCTGATCAACCCGATAATCTAGAGTAGAAAGGATTTTATTGAGGGCTCTGGGGTGTCCAAAGACACCGAACTTGACCAGATCTTGATGACAGTTGATCATTTTCTGAAAGGTCTCATGCTGCATCTTGGCATGGTCCAGCGCTTCGGAGATGGGTCCTGCTATCACTGGAGCTCTCTGTTCGCTCGATTGATATGCTGATATAATCCGGTGAACTTAGCAATCACTCCCTCACTTTCTTTGAGGATTTGGCTCCTCCAGGTGGAAACTGCCATGCCTTGCTCACCGATTTTGGTATACTCATTAATATTATCCTAGCTCAGAGGCTCAGGAGTTTCGATGGCAATTGTAGGAGGTGCACTGCCCATTTTCTCCAAGGCATGGAGAAGATGTTTATTTTGCTCCTTTAATGACCTTTTTCTTCCTTTGCTTCCTGGAGCTTCTTGCAAAGGGCATCTACTACAGATAGGGCCTCTCCCTAAAGGCTTTCCGAAGATGTCCCCATTGTGACTTGGGTCACTGTGTAATCTATCAAAGATAGATCCTTTTTATCCTTTAAAGGATTGGGGTATGCTATCTCCATTACTCTCTCCCCTGACGCACTCTGAGAGAAGCGGGTTATAGGCTTTTGCTTCTTGACCCCTTTTGATGGGATGACAGAGAAGTCCATTGGTGCGATGGGAACTTTCCTCTTTTGTTGACTCAGGTGCTAGGAGATCCATGCTGGACTTATGGGGGAAGGACCAGAAATAGAAAAGGGAGCAGCTGCAGTAGTAGAAGGAAAATGCGTGGAGACACTTGGAGGCGGCATTGAGAGGGAAGCCGAGAAAGTGCTCACGGGAGGAAGGGATACTGCAGGGGAGGTAGACATGGGAAAGGAAGGGAGCTGAGAGATGAGGGAAGAAATGGTGGGGGACAGCTCCGCGAGAAGAGAAGATGGACGATGAGGAAGGGGGAACAACAGAAGATGGGGAGAGGACACGACCAAAGGAATGGTCACTTGGGTCACCTGAGGAGGGGAAGGAGGAGAGGGAGAAGGGATAGAAGGGACCTCAATGGTTACAGTAGTGGCAACATCCTGAGTGGATGTGCCTATCAGAACATCTTCCGCTACTTCTTTCTCTAGGATTTCGGGATTACAACCCGTTCTTGTGAAGCGGAAGGAGGACTTTCAGGAGCTTCCTCTTGGGTGGAGCTTGACTCACCCTCTTTGTCTTTCCCTTTGCTCTTTGGCAGTTGTTTTGGCCTGGAAGGTGCGTTGCCCAATGGAGAAGTGGTGAAATCAACTTCGAGGTAAATGAGGCCATTCATTCGCACCGGTGTTGTTCTTCATGATTTTCTTTGACCCTTTCTTCTATTGTCTGAGGCGCTTTGGTTCTATCAATTATAGCAAAAGGCCAGTCATCCCCACCCATGTCAAGATATACTTGATCAACTTCTTGATCAGTAGTTTGATAACCTTTTGGGACGATGGCCATGCCGTACTGGATGATTTCAGCCAAGGCCAAGTGGGAATGGTCTTTCCTCCTGAGCTCGACCTCATGATATAGGTCGATATAAATATCCTCGATCTGTGGAACATGGATCGGATCGAGTTTGGCTCTGGGCAGGCAATTCCTTGGGTCGAAAGTGGGCCTTGCCGGGAAGTTGTGCTTTAAATTTAGCAGCTCCAGTTCTGTAAACATATCCCGTGCTTTGTGGTGAGAGAGACAAGTATACCTGCCCACTGTGAGGGGGAAAGGAGTTCCACCCTTCTTTCTCTTTAGGCACTTCTCGTGGTAGGTTATAAGCTGTCTTGACAGCTCCAACAGGATCAACTTGGGGCCGGCGTATCTCGGCAATTTGGTTGGTTCCCCCAAGAAGTTGGCTGCCCTTAGATAGGTAAAGGTGGGGAATTGTGTGAACAAGGCTCCCCATTTCTCTGTAGCTGCAACAATGCTCTTGGTCATATGACCGTGAGTCATGTTTGGCCTCAAAAGGCAGATGATGCCGTAGAAGAAGGCATCATTAATCTTTGTAAACTAGGGAATACTATTTTCTAGCTTTAGTTCTGGATAGTATTCATATATTTTGACTTGGGGCCAAACCCGCACCGCATTAAGGCTAGATAATCTCTTTCTGAGGCTGCAGCATAAACTACATAGGAGTTCATATAGAACCTCCCCATTGTGGTGAGTTGTTGGAGCTGCTCAGATATGGTGCTGCTTATGATCTCCGCCCACTCAAAGCGTTGATCTGGCACATTTTTGTTCATTGTCTCTAAATATCTCAGCATCCATTTGTGAAAGTAGTGGGCGTCAGGAAGCCCAAATACTCTGCTCAGGAACGTGATTATATCACTGAGTTCCTCTAAGAAATCGCTGCGATGAATGACTTGTGGCCATCTGGTCACCACCTTCTTGTTTTTTAGGTATACCTCATTCATCAACTGCATACACTGATCTTCATTATCCTCCCAAGCCTTGGTGTAGTCTTCTTGGCTTATGGCCACAAAGTGCCGGTGGTGAGGGATGCCGAGCATTATTTCAAAGTGTCGGGCAGTGAGGTTGATCACGACCTCACCCTTCTCATTCAGGACACACCTGGTGTCTTTGTTGTAGCAGCGGGCCACTACCATCATGAATTCATTATTTACTGCACTGACTGGGATTCCTCCAGCAAAATGTAGGCCACTACCTACCAGTTTGTCCATCCAGGGACTTCCTGTGACCCTCTCGGGTTCTGGCCTAGAAATCCTCCATATCAATGTGCCCGAGCTCTGAGTCTCTTATATCCAAGTCACACTCTACCTGGGATTCGGGCATCCTGACCCTCTGATATTTGTACTTCATCTCTTCTTCTGTAAGTTTGGCTTTGCCCTTGGACTTGGTTGGTCTCTTACTTGATGTTGACATATGTAGTTCGAACTCGAGTTTCGATCTCGAAGAAGAAGAAGTGAAACCCAATGCAGGAAAGTCATATTAGCTATTTGATCTTCCATTAAAGCGTTGACAGAAGGAAGAGTTAGCAATTTTAAGGTCTCAGGGCGCGGGCGCATGAACACCTTGCAGTGCGGGTGTGCCAATGGTGCAAGTTTTTACAATGTTACATACGATTTTGGTGCACCAAGAGGGCATAGGGAAAGTAGGTGTTATGCAAGCAAGGAAATTGTGCCTTGAGGGCGCAAATTAGTTATGCGTGAAGCATGGTGGATGCTTGTAGAAGGAAAAGCATAGTTTTTATCAATTTTTAAGCCTCCTCTTTCTCCATGGGGATTGGATAGGTGTTAAGCCTCTTTTGCAGGGTTCCTTGGATAAAGAAGAACAGGATGTAATAAATAGACCCAAGTGATTTTGAGGCAAAATCTCTCTTTACCAGCAGATCTGGAAAGAGGAAGGAGAGCAGGGGAGAGATAACCAGGGCAGCAATAGACTTGACAAAACAACACAACCTACTACACAAGCAACCAAAAACCAGCAAAATACAGAGGAAAAGACCACCTACCCGGAATATATATATCGTGAGTATTGAGGCGGGGTCCACGAACTCGACACGAGGAAGACAGGTGCAGAAGAATAAATCAATCACATTTTTCATTTGGGTGATAATGTGGGGTGAATGCACCTATATATAGGCAAAGGCATAATAAATGCGCCAACCACTTTTTGAAGTGGCGCACCAAAATGCCTGTTGACAATGGAAAGCATGCGCCCTTTGGCACACCAAAACACCTGTTGACACGAAGTTATGTGTGCCTTTGGCGCACCAAAAGTGTTGTCAACACGGAAATATGTGTGCCCTTTGGCGCACCAAAACGTGGCGCAACAAAAACATTGTTGACACAAAGGCGCATGCGCCTTGGCGCATGCAAGAAAGGCGCAACATGGTGAGGCGCACCAAAATGTGTGTCGACACTTCAAACCGTGTGCCAAAGGAATTAAAGGGCGCAGAACACTACATGTTGCATAGACATTAGGTGCGCCCGACCAAAAAAGACCAAAAATGGCTAAGTTCGGAAAACTAGATTTCCGGGAAGGGATTTTGCAACGTTCCAAATGCAAGGAGTCCTTGACGAGGGACCAGAACAAAATTTTGGTAGGGTTATCTGTAAAATTTCCCTTGCCAATTTTACGGGATAACAGCTGGCTCTTTCTGGGGACTATCTCTGAGCGAACCTCAGGGGTAGAGAATCCCAGATCTTCACGTGCCTATCCATTGCATAACAGAGTCAAAAACAAAGGAGACCGGAAAGGAAACACAAAACCAACAAAAGCAAACACATGACACACAACAAAAACAAACACACAATGAAGCTAAATCTGACAAAGAAGAGAGCAAGCTCTACTTCCTAAAGATTTTCAAATGTTGTCCGCTATAGGGAAGCGGGAGTCCAGTTCCGTCTGGATACGAGAGATAGAAGCTGTTCTCTCCATTGAGCTGCTTGATCTTGAAAGGCCCTCTCCATAGGGAATAAAACTTTCCATGCATGCCCTTTGGCTCTCTTTGTTTGTCCCACAAAAGGATGAGGTCTCCCACCTGGAAATTTCTTTACTTATCTTTTTTATTGAACAATCTTTTGACCTAATTCTGATGTTCGGTGATCTTGTCGACCACCCTTACTCTCTTTTCTTTGAGCTCTGCTAGATACATGATCCTCTTCTCAAGAGAATTTTGGAAAGTCTCATCCTCGATTGCTCATGCCAAGTGCAGAGCAGGGAGCTCAGTAGAAATGGGAAGCTCGATATCGGTGCCATATAACACTTGAAAAGGCAACATGCCAAGAGACCTCTTGGGAGTGATGTGGTCTGCCCACAAAGCATCATATAATGATTTGTGCCACATTCGTTGATTCTCATCTACTAGCTTTCGTATGATGGTTACTAAGTTTTTATTATTGGATTCTACCTGACCATTTCCCTGAGGGTAATAATCTGAGGCATGAGCCAAAGTTATCTCGTATTCATAGCAAAAACCAACAACTTCTCGTGAGGAGAAGTTGGAACCGTTATCAGCAACAACCTTGTTTGGAATGCCAAACCTGATAATGATATTTTCTTTGATGAAACTACAAACAACCTCGGAAGTGGTGTGTTTAACAAGTATGGCTTCCACCCACTTGGTGAAGTAATCTATTGCTGTTAGGACATAGCTATGTCCGACACTCGATTGGGAATTGAGGGGCGATAAAATCAATTCCCCACTGCTTGAATGGTTCATCAACAATGACCGGCCTGAGGGGAAAAGCAGCCAATTTGGGCTTGCCGACAAACTGCTGGCAAGGTTCACACTTTGCTACCCAGGTGGCTGCATCTTGGAAAAGCGTCGGCCAATAGTACCTGGCCCGGATGATCTTGTGTGCCATCACAGAGGAGGAGAAATGGCCCCCACAGGCTGAATTATGAAAACTTTCAAGTAACTTCACTTGCTGTGGTTTGTCAACACATCGCAAGAAGATGCCATCTATTCGCGTTTGTATAAACTATCATCCCAAATGACATATTTGGCTGCTCTGAGCTTTATAGCATGCTTCTCCTTTGAGTTAGGTGAGCTGGGCATTCGCCGTAGGTGAGGAAGAAAGTAATATCGGAATACCATTCATCGCTGGTTGCGACAAATAGGACCATAGGCAGTGAATCGGGTTTCTCCAACTGGCTTTGTGCTCCATTGGTGCAATCATCTTTTCCTCCGGGAACTTCTGAATCTTGGTTTTCAGCCATAAGTTGACACAGGCCTTTGCCTCTTACTAACTTGGTTGGTTTTATATCCAGATCGTACTCCTGGACCTTTGCAATCCAATTTCCTTACAAGCTTCCTAACTCCTATTGAGTTAAGATGGACTTTACTACCGTGTCAGGAACCAGAACCACCGTATGGGAGTTTAGAATGTAATACCTGAAGTTCTTAACTGCTTTGACAATGGCGAAGGCATGTTTCTCTAGCTGGCTCATTTTTAGTTCGTGAGGCTTGAGGGGAGAGCTCATAAATGCAATCGGGGATTCGACATCCTCAGAATTCCTTTGCATTAGGATGGCCGACATGGTGTGCTCAGATGCATAGCTATACATAATAAAATCTTTGGAGAAATCAGGACATACTAGGACTGGCGTGTGAGCGACGGAAGCTTTTATTTCTTCGAATGACCTCTTCCCTTCTTCACTCCATCGGAAAGTTGGTGACCCTTTCATCATGTCTAATATGTGGCGAGTTTTTTCAGCAAAGTCGGGAACAAAGCACTGAGAAAATTCACCTTTCCGAAGAAAGAGTGAATGTCGGTCTTGCTTGTAGGCAAATTATGGCTCTGAATAGCTTTAACTCTTTCGGTATCTATCTTCATTCCTTCTTTGCTAACAACATTCCCTAGCAACTTTCCTTCTGTGACTCCAAAAACAGACTTTTTCGGGTTCAGGGAAATCCCATGCTCTCGGCATCTGGCCAATACTTGCTCCAAATTATCACAATGATAATTTCATTGTTTAGAGAACACAGTTAAGTCATCCAGATAAACCACAATGACCTTCCCCATCATACCTTTGAATGCAAGGTCCATGGCCCGCTGAAAAGTGGCGCCAACATTGGTCAGGCCAAAAGGCATCCTGCTGTAGGCAAACGTGCCCCAGGGGGTAGTGAATGTTGTTTTAAATTGGTCTTCAGGTGAGACTTCAATCTGATTGTAGCCTAAAAAACCATCAAGCATGGACAACATTTCTAATCTAGTTACTGCTTGTAGAACTTGATCCATTATAGGAAGTGGGTAGTTGTCCTTTAAGGATGCTGATTCAGGGTTTTGAAAATCTATGCATATGCGTATTTCATTGTTTTTCTTATGTACTTGCACAATGTTTGCCACCCAAGTACTGTGATGGATAGGAAAAATGATTCTCACATCCATCATTTTCTGAATTTCATCCTGGATAGTACCTGAGATCTTAGGGTTATAATGTCTCTGCTTCTGGCGAAAAGGTTTGACATCCTCCTTCAACGGGATGTCATGCCAAACGTCCTTTGGCTTAAAAGACTTTAGATCGGCATAGGACCATGCCAATACATCCATGTATTTCTTTAGTAGTTTGAAAAACTTCCGCTTCTCTTCAGATGTGCAACATTTTCCGATGTTCACAAACTGCAGATGTTCTACTGAACCTAAATTAACCGGTTCGGTTTCTGGGGAGGAGCTAGTATCATCTCGCCTTTTCTTTTTACAAAACGATCATGCCTGTCGAACAACCGCTCTAGAGAAACCAGGCCCTTCAGAATTTTATTTCCTTTGAGCTGACATATGCCGTCATTCCCTTTTGATTCTTGGTCTTGATCCGTAACAGATTCATGACATGCAGAAGTGGATCCTTCAAAATGAAGTTCACTAAAATTTTCCACCTTTTCTAGAAAGGCAATGAGTTGGTTGTCATTATTAAATACTTTGCCAATGCTGAGAATTGTCTGACACGCTTGGGTGGAAAACCACCTCAATGGTATATTTGTCTATTTTCAAACCTGGGTGAGGGAGCATGAGGGATGCTGAAATGGCCAATGAATCGGCCATGTCATTCTGAGCCCTTGGGATGGATTTTATTGAAAAAGCATCAAACTCCTTGATCTTTGTCCCACACCACATTGCGGTAATGCTGAGCCTATCATTCTTCACTTGATATATTCTTTTAACTTGATTTACGACTAGCTCTGCATCACCTTGTACTTTCAGATTTTTGATCCCTCTTTCCTTTACGGCTTGCATGCCAAGTAGCAGAGATTCATACTCAGCAGTATTATTTGTGTTGAAAAACTGTAGCTTGAAAGAGAGAGGAATAATCTCCTCTTTAGGAGATATAAGCACGGCTCCAGCGCCGCATCCACTAGTCATGTGCAACTGCCATCAAACTGCAAAGTCTAGATCTTGTTAAGATCTTCTTCTTGGACGAGGACAACCATTTTGTCAGACTCGGTAGACAAGAAATAGTTCCCCATTCCTGATGATTCGAAAATAATTTGGGCTTTGGGGTCCTCAGAGTTAGTAACCAAGTACTTCTTTTGTGATTTTGGCTCCAATGTCTTGCATTACACCTTTGATGGGGATTCTAGCCTTAGACCAGTCCATGTGAATCTCCCCACCAACTTCACTGCAAAAACTTCTTCCTAGAAAAATTCCATAGGCTGCTGGAATGTCGGCAATGAGGACGGTCATTTTTACTCTTTTCTCTAGGAATGCCGCAAATGTGAACTGAGCATCTTTGATTTGACCAATCAGTGGAACCTGCTTGGTTTTCAAGGAATAACATCTGCTAAAAGGTTTGGTAAGGGTGAGGCCCAAAGCATGGGAAACTTTTTCGGCATGACGTTATCGAAGCTCGAGAATCAATTATGCGATTACTTAGCTTGTGGCCATTGATTAGGAGGAGAGATAGAAAGGTTCTATCTTGCCTGATGCAGATGTTGAAGCAACATTTATGCGGGATGTAGGAGGAGTGGAAAGGATTCCTTTTAGGGAGATCTGGGGAGATATGACAGCTTGGCTTTGAATATACTTGGTCAACCTTACAAGCTGTTCGGGGTTTGACTGAAGATACTCGGCTTCAGACATTTGGATCTTAGTCTTTTTAGCATGATCTATGATGTCAAACGCGGCCAAGGGTTGCGTTGATGGAGGAATGAGTCCTTCATTTCGCGATGGTAGGGTAAAGTTACTGGTCTTCATGGAAATAGAAGAAGGCTGATTTGGAGGAGAGATGGGAGGAAAAGATTTCTTTGTAAAAGATTTAACAGGGGTTGAGTAGGAAGAGGATTACCTCTTTTAGCAATAGTTGGGGGCGTGGAAGATGCAACCTTCTCTTTCTACACATTGGCAGTGACCTCTGCTTCTTTTCCTTGCGAGCGGGTAAAAATAACATATGATTGTCCGCTTGCATATCCTTGGGTACCCTCTTCTTCGTCAGATTCTTCCTCATCAAATTCCATATACCCGATAGTAGAGTCGCCAGTCGGTTCACCAACATCTTGATCATCTTCACCTTGAGATGAAGGTTCTTCGTAATTTTGTTCCTCTTCTTCGATTTCGGCCAAAGCGTTGACCAGAGGAGCCTCAAGCGCCAACCGCGGAGCAGTTGCAGGCAGACGCGGCCTATGCGGGATGTTGTTGGGAGTAAAAGTTCTTCATGGAATATCCGATACGAGGAACTGAGGGAAGCTTGGGCTAACTGCTTCTTTAATGCGAGCAAGTCATTTTCCATCTTGAAATCTTTGGATCGGGAGCGAAGTAGTGGGAGAAGGGCCCGAAGATTTAAGCTTGGATGATTCCCTTTTTAATTCACAGATATAAGCAAGTTGTCTTCAATCCATATGGCAGCAGCCTGGGCAAGAATTAGAGTAGCAACTTGTTCTTGTAGGAGTAGGAAACTTACTTTCGAGCTCATGGCATTGACAAAGAAACACTTTTGATTCTCCGGTGTTGGAAGCATGGTAGGTGGAACACGGTTGATCAGTGAATTGAAATGGGCGATGAAGTCATGCATAGTCTCATTAGCCTCCTTCTTCAGGTGAGTGATTTGTGATAACAATGCAAATGCATCTTCCGAAGGCTTGTATCTTTCTTCGAATGCAGTTCGCAAGGTGGCCCAACTAGTAATAGATCCGGCCAGCAATTGCTGAAACCATTCGCTGCGGGTCCTTGCAAGGTCTCTAGGAAGAGGCGAACTGACACATCTTCATGGGTCACATCTAGGATGCTGCATGACATGATGAATGTAGATATGTGTGAATCCATGCTTTGATTTCCACTCCCATCAAATCTTGGGAAATTCTTTCGATTTCCGTGAGGGAGTGCGTGAACTGGATGCGGCAAAGCCAGGGGACCCATAGCATTTCCCCATGGTGCGCCATACGGGCGGGTGGGAAAATAATGCGGACTAGAAGAGTGGTTCCACGAGTAACAGAAACTTTGTAAAGTGATGTAGACGTTCCTGATGAGAGACGCTTCCTTCGTGGAGGCGAGACACTCCTGGATGACCGGTCAGCTGAACTTAGTGACGAGAAGCGAGCCGGTGTTATACTGAAGTTGTGCCTTTGAAGCAGGTCAAAGGTAAGATCGACTTCTCTGCGAGCTCTCCTACTACGAGTAAATGGTTCACCCGCCAGTGTACCTTCCAGATCTGCAATATTGTGGATCAGATTTAAAACTCTTTTTGGTTGTACTTGCTGATTTTCTGATTTTTCTGACAAAAACCAGCAGCATGTACTTTTCTGAATATTTAAATTTTATCCCTCTTTTGAAAACCGATTGCGGTTTAACAACAAATATCAACGAGGATAAAATGATGGTTAACTTAGTAAGCTGATTTTCAGATCTAGAGTTGACTTTTCAAAGATTTTGAAAATTTTAGTAAACTGTCGGAAAGTCAGATCTACGGAAAAATACGGTTTTTTGTAAAAACTCAGCGAACTAAAGATTTCTATCTAGCCCAGATCTATGGATCTCTGAAGAAAATTTTCAATTTGGAGCACTTTTGCAAAAATTTTGGATTTTGAACAAAAGTTAAAATTTGCAAACAGGTAGTGATTTTTGATTTTTTTATTGATTTCCTAGCATACCACTACCATAGATCCAATAGATCTGTTTGCTCCCCAGAGTCGTCAAAAACCGTTGGACCAAAAATCTTTCGCTTGGGTAGATCTATGGATAGGCAGAGCCAACGGTGTGCGAGGGCATAGCCCCTCTTTGAGTTAGCAAAGTGGCGGTTTATTCTTGCATCCTACCAAGCGAGAATATTATGCAAATCTCACAATATTCTCGCCTTCGAGGGTTGGGATCTCATCCCAATAGAGTAGTTCGACAAAGAACAGAAAGGAATGAAGGAAATGAGGAAGGAAGATGGATCTCGAAGGGAGAAAAGAAATGAATTCCAAAGTAGAAGGGTTAGAGGGTCTATGTTTTGGGTGGTAGTAAATAGAGCTCAACTTACTTGCATAAACAAACAAAGCAATACTGATGAACAAATGACAAAAAAGTAGAGATAGATCCAACAGAATAAACGCATAGATCGACATAAAAAGATAAGGTTCCCATAACACACATATTCAAAGCACAAATTCTCAATATTTGTATTAATATTTTCTTCTGTTACAAAAAGTACAAAGCCTTTTCTTCTCACTTCTATTTTTCATCTAAAAGATATCCACCCCTTGAATACAACAAGTATTCAAGTATTTATAGAAGAAGGAGAAGAAAGAAGGCAAAAAGGAACCAACCACCTAATTACAAAATATCTTACAAAAGATTCCAAAGTCATTTGTTGACTTTTGACAACTTTGGTGGATGACATCATCCCATGATGCAACATGGATGATGTCATCATTTGTGTCAACATACTTTGGATAATTACAAGGAGAAAGTCGGGAAGAAAGAAACTATTCGTCGTCGTCCCACGGCTGGAAGGGGGTATCCTACTTTTGCTGCTACTCGGGAGACGAGATGTGGAACTGGGCATGGTACTCCATGAACTTGCTGATCATGGGTTGAAGTTGATCCTGGGAAGGATCCTTGTGTCGATCACTGATAGCTTCGCAAGTCTCCCGCTCATCTGTGAGATTTTTGGGAGCTTGGAATAATCATTTTCTGCTTCTATCAGGTACCCAATGAAGTCACGACAAGCCAGCAGATTGTTGATGGATTCGGCGTCGAAAGTGACCTCTGGTCCCAGCCCTTGTGAAACGATCTCCTTGAAGATCCGAATAGTTTCCTCAACCTTTCTTAAGGTGAAAGAAGGAGTGAGAAAACCCGGAGACATTCTTAGGATAATCTGCTCCATTTGATGCATTGCATCCAGGGCTTCCTCCTTTATCTTATCAATCTTCTCCAGGACAAACTCCAGCTGATCAACCCGATAATCCAGAGTAGAAAGGATTTTATTGAGGGCTCTGGGGTGTCCAAAGATGTCGAACTTGACCAGATCTTCGACTGAATAGTCGAGCATTTTCTGAAAGGTCTCATGCTGCATCTTGGCATGGTCCAGCTCTTTGGAGATGGGTCCTGCTATCACTGGAGCTCTCTATTCACCGATTGATATGCTGATATAATCCGGTGAACTTAGCGATCACTCCCTCACTTTCTTTGAGGATTTGGCTCCTCCAGTGGAAAGCGCCATGCCACTGCTCACCGATTTTGGTATACTCATTAATCATATCTCAGCTCGAGGCTCGAAGTTTTGGCGGCGGTTGTAGGAGGTGCACTGCCCATTTTCTACAAGGCGTGGAGAAGATGTTTATTTTGCTCCTTTAACATCCTTTTCTCTTCCTTTTCTTCCTAGAGCTTCTTGCAAAGGGCATCTACTACAGATAGGGCCTCTCCTGAAGGCTTTCGAAGATGTCCCCATTGTGACTTGGGTCACTTTGTGTAATTTGTCAAAGACATATCCTTTTTATCCTTTAAAGGATTGGGGTATGCTATCTCCATTACTCTCTCTCTTGACGCACTCTGAGAGAAAGCGGGTTATAGGCTTTTGCTTCTTGACCCCTTTTGATGGGATGACAGAGAATTCCATCGGTGCGATGGGAACTTTCCTCTTTTTTGTTGACTCGAGTCTTTGGGAGATCCATTTGGACTTATGGGGAAGGACCGAGAAATAGAAAAGGGAGCAATTGTAGTAGTAGAAGGAAAATGCGTGGAGACACTTGGAGGCGGCATTGAGAGGGTGAGAAAGTGCTCACGGGAGGAAGGGATAATGTAGGGGAGGTAGACATGGGAAAGGAAGGGAGCTGAGAGATGACGAAAGAAATGGTGGGGGACAGCTCCACGAGAGAGAGAAGATGGACGATGAGGAAGGGGGAACAGAAGAAGATGGGGAGAGGACATGACCAAAGGAATGGTCACTTGGGTCACCGAGGAGGAAGGAGGAGAGGGAGAAGGGATAGAAGGGACCTCAATGGTTACTGATCTTGGCAACATCCTCGGTGGATGTGCCTATCGGAACATCTTCGCTGCTTCTTTCTCCAGGCTTTCCGGGATTACAACCCGTTCTTGTGAAGCGGAAGGAGGACTTTCAGGAGCTTCCTCTTGGGTGGAGCTTGACTCACCCTCTTTGTCTTTCCCTTTGCTCTTTGGTAGCTGTTTTGGCCTGGAAGGTGTGTTGCCCAACGGAGAAGTGGTGAAATCAACTCCGAGGTAAATGAGGCCATTCATTCTGCACCAGTGCTCTGTTCTTCGCAGAGTTTCTTTGACCCTTTCCTCTATTGTCTGAGGTGCTTTGGTTCTGTCAATTACAGTGAAAGGCCAGTCATCCCCACCCGTGTCAAGATATACTTGATCAACTTCTTGATCAATAGTTTGATAACCTTTTGGGACGATGGCCATGCCGTACTGGATGATTTCAGCCAAGGCCAAGCGGGAATGGTCTTTCCTCCTGAGCTCGACCTCATGATATAGGTCGATATAAATATCCTCGATCTATGGAACGTGGATCGGATCGAGTTTGGCTCTGGGCAGGAAATTCCTTGGGTCGAAAGTGGGCCTTGCCGGGAAGTTGTGCTTTAAATTTAGCAGCTCCAATTCTGCAAACATATCCCGTGCTTTGTGGTGAGAGAGACAAGTATACCTGCCCACTGTGAGGGGGAAAGGAGTTCCACCCTTCTTTCTCTTTAGGCACTTCTCGTGGTAGGTTATAAGCTGTCTTGACAGCTCCAACAAGATCAACTTGGGGCCGGCGTATCTTGGCAATTTGGTTGGTTCCCCCAAGAAGTTGGCTGCCCTTAGATAGGTAAAGGTGGGGAATTGTGTGAACAAGGCTCCCCATTTCTCTGTAGCTGCAACAATGCTCTTGGTCGTACGACCGTGAGTCATGTTTGGCCTCAAAAGGCAGACGATGCCATAGAAGAAGGCATCGTTAATCTTTGTAAACTGGGGGATACTATTTTCCAGCTTTAGTTCTGGATAGTATTCATATATTTTGACTTGGGGCCAAACCCCGCACCACATTAAGGCTGGATAATCTCTTTCTGAGGCCGCAGCATAAACTACGTAGGAGTTCATATAGAACCTCCCGTTGTGGTGAGTTGTTGGAGCTGCTCAGATATGGTGCTGCTTATGATCTCTGCCCACTCAAAGCGTTGATCTGGCACATTTTTGTTCATTGTCTCTAAATATCTCAGCATCCATTTGTGAAAGTAGTGGGCGTCAGGAAGCCCAAATACTTTGCTCAGGAACGTGATTGTATCACTGAGTTCCTCTAACAAATCACTGCAACGAATGACTTGTGGCCATCTGGTCACCACCTTCTTGTTGTTCAGGTATACCTCATTCATCAACTGCATACACTGATCTTCATTATCCTCCCAAGCCTTGGTGTAGTCTTCTTGGCTTATGGCCATAAAGTGCGAGGTGGTGAGGGATGCGAGCATTATCTCAAAGTGTCGGGCGGTGAGGTCGATAACAACCTCGCTCTTCTCATTCGAGACACACACTGGTGTCTTTTTTTGTAATGGAGCCACTACCATCATGAATTCATTATTTACTGCACTAACTGGGATTCCTCTAGCAAAATGCAGGCCACTGCCTACCAGTTTGTCCTTCAGGGACTTCCTATGACCCTCCGGGTTCTAGCCCAGAAATCCTCCATATCAATGTGCCTGAGCTCTGAGTCTCTTATATCCAGGTCACACTTTGCCTGGGATTCGGGCATCCTGACCCTCTGATATTTGTATTTCATCTCTTCTTCTATAAGTTTGGCTTTGCCCTTGGACTTGGTTGGTCTCTTACTTGATGTTGACATATGTAGTTCTGAACTCAGTTGCTGATCTGCAAGAAGAAGAAGTGAAACCCAATGCAGGAAAGTCATATTAGCTATTTGATCTTCCATTAAAGCATTGACTGAAGGAAGAGTTATAAATTTTAAGGTCTCGGGCGCGGGCGCATGAACACTGCGAGGTGCGAGGTGCGCTAATGGCGCAAGTTTTACAATGTTGCATACGAGTTTTGTGTGCAAGAGGGCACGAGGGAAAGTGGGTGTTATAAGCGAGGAAAGTGTTCCTTGAGGCGCAGCTATTCGTTATGCAGTGCAAGCATGGTGGATGCGCCGAAGGGAAAAACACAGTTTTTATCAATTTTTAAGCCTCCTCTTTCTCCATGGGGATTGGATAGGTGTTAAGCCTCTTTTGCAGGGTTCCTTGGATAAAGAAGAACATGATGTAATAAAGACACCCAAGTGATTTTAAGGAAAAATCTCTCTCTTTACCAGCAGATCTAGAAAGAGGAAGGAGAGCAGGGGAGAGATAACCAGGGCAGCAATATGCTTGACAAAACAACACAACCTTGCACAAGCAACCAACAACTAGTAAAATACGAGAGGAAAAGACCACCTACCCGGAATATATATATCATGAGAAGCTAGGCGGGGTGCACGAACTTGACACGAGGACGACAGGTGAGCAAACAGGTGCAGAAGAATAAATCAATCACGTGTTTTCTGACTGGTGATAATGACAGGGTGAATGTGCCTATATATAGGCAAAGGCGTAATAAATGTACCAACCACTTTTTGAAGTGGCGCACCAAAACGCCTGTCGACAACGGAAAGCATGCACCCTTTAGCACACCAAAAGACTTGTCAACACAAAGTTATGTGCACCTTTGGCACACCAAAAGTGTTGTCAACATGGAAATATGTGCACCCTTTGGCGCACCAAAACACGGCGCAACAAAAACATTGTTGACACAAAGGCGTATGCACCCTGGTGCATGCAAGAAAGGCGCAACATGGTGAGGTGCACCAAAATGAGTGTCGACACTTCAAACCGTGTTCTAAAGGAATTAAAGGGGGTGCAGGAACACTGCATGTTGCATAGACATTAGGTGTGCCCGACCAAAAAAGACCAAAAATGGCTAAGTTCGGAAAACTAGATTTCCCGGGAAGGGATTTTGCAATGTTCCGAATGCAAGGAGTCCTTGACAAGGGACCAGAACAAAATTTTCGTAGGGTTATGCAGCAAAATTTCCCTTACCAATTTACTGAGATAACAAAACTAAATCTAATCTAATCTAACCATTCCAAGGAACCAAGGAGAGAGAAAGAGGGAAAAAGCAGGCCTACACTAAAGTGGTGATACACCGTGAAAGGAAGTGAGATATTACATTAAGGGATAAATAAAAAAAATGGAGATGAGGGAGGTCAGACAGAAGTGACACGACCCAGATCTATAAATCATCCATTAAACTCCATGAAACACAACATCCTACACCTATAAATGTGAAATACATGCACAAAAACCAAGACTGAAAGGGAGAGGCACAAAGAAACAATAAAACGATGCAAAGGGATGAAGAACACCACAAAAACAAATTTTTATTGCTCTAGAAGGTGCCTGAGACCAATACATTTCGGAATAGAGGCACAAATACATTTTCCAGGCATGGGAGAAGGTTCGTTGCTCAAAAATGGCATCGAGAAAAAAATTTGACAGAGTTTCTCTATGCCCAGAATGTCTCTCTTCTTCAAACAAGAAGTGTTACAGTATATATAAAAGGAAAAGAGAGAGAAGAGAAGGAAAATTTGCATCCTACTCCAACCACCATGAGATAGGCATTGAATCCTACCTTGAAATATCAACCATTGAATATCAATGTCTTCTACAAATCCGCCCACAATATATCACTTCTGGTTCCCCAGCGAATCAAATCAAATCAGATCTGGTAGTTAAAGAGATTTGATTTTACGTTAATGGCTTGGAAGAATTTTCTTCATTTTACCTACCAAGGCTTGCAAAAAATTAATTTTTAATCCTTCTATGGCGTATAGGATGTTGAGATGCTTCCATGAGTGTCAAATTTGCTATATTTCAAGCCCTGAGTCGAAATATATGCCCCATTGAAGTTTTGCATCGATTCTATACAAATGGGTGAGAAAACAATATGGAAAATGGATCCCCCTTTTGAATTGGGACACGTGGTGGCCAGATTGGGACAAAAATCAGGTCTGCGGGCTCAGAACTTAACTTTTATCCTTTTTCACAAAAATCACAAAATCCAGAAAACTCCTGCGGCCCCGAAGCTCTGCATGGACACGTGGCTCCTTTTGGTTGGCTGGGAAATGTGCTTCCATCTTTGATTTTATGCCTTTTGGACAAAAGGAAAACTTTCACTTTTTTCCCTGACTCCCGCCTTGGCTTTGACTCGGGTCTATATGTTGACTTTTTCCTTAGTAAAGTCATGGGCCATTTTACAACTTTTACTCCTTTTGGGGAAAAGGGTGAAAAACTAACTTTTCTCCGATGCCCGCCTTCCCCTGGGACACACGTTAGTCTAGTGCTTGCTTGGGAACCTTTCTCTATTTGACCCTTGAATCAGTGTCATTGAGACACATGGTAGCCTCCCCGGCTGGCTTATGCATTGACTATTCAACTCACTTTGCCCCCTTTTAGGACACGTGGAGGCACCACGCTTGTTTGCAAACCTCCGACCCAAAGTTTTCCTTTGGAAAAGCATCGAGTTGACACTTGTCGGCCTCTCGCTGCTTTGTGGAATTTTCAACGGTCCTTCTTACCTTTTAGAATTTTTTCTATGTGGCAAGCTTGCGCTCATTTGGGTCTCCACCTTGGGACCAACTCTTAGGGATGCGCCACACTGACACTTGGCACTCTCTGCTTACACATTCATACTTAGCCAATATTTCGAGGCCTTTTTGCTCGCCCCTTGACTCTTTTTACCACTTGCTACATGGAGGGCTGGCGCAAGTTTGAGTTCCTCCTTTTGGATTCACTCTAGGAGGAGCGCCGTTGGGACACGTGGCTCCTTCCGCTTCTTCCTCCATACTTAGTCATTTTTTTCCCTTTCCTAAACCATTTTGAGCTCAAGGACTTTGAATCTTCACCATTCTTCCTTCTTCTTGCTTCTGGATCCTTTGTAGCATCTTCCCTTCTTTTCTAACTCTATTATTTTATAGTTTTGCATGCCTGTAACTTGGAGAATGGATTTAAGATGTAGAAACGGCCTTTGTGAGTCGTTTTATTTTGTACAGGATCCTTTGATCTCTCTTGGCCTCTGTCACTTTGTTGTTGAATCTTTTTGTGACCAATTTCCAAGATTTTAATGAGTTTTCTCAAGTTTCTTCTATGCGGGGTCATGGTTCGATCCAATATTTAGCTTAGGAGTGAAATATGGATAACGATAACATATAAATTGTATGTAGAAAGTACCTTCATAATGACATGGGTCATTATGAGGATACTATGATGTAGGCAACTATGCTTCAACACCCCACTTAGTTTGATTAACTTGATTAACACAAGTGGAATTTTGGTTCATGGTTTCACCCTAAACAAGGATAGAAACATGAGCTAGTATTATGGTCAACTCATGTTGACTTAGGGTAACTAGACACACCCAATTAAGTCACCACGAGTAGTCTTCCACACTAGTGCTTGTAAGTTGCCCTTGTTTAGTGTGATAATTTGACTCAGGTTTAGTTGATAGTAGTCAAGAATGACCACTCTAGATAACAAAACAAGTGTGGTGAAGGACATATTCCTTTCGATGAGTATGTCATCTTGGAATGTA
This sequence comes from Taxus wallichiana var. yunnanensis, assembly GCA_018340775.1. Classification (NCBI taxonomy): domain Eukaryota; kingdom Viridiplantae; phylum Streptophyta; class Pinopsida; order Cupressales; family Taxaceae; genus Taxus; species Taxus wallichiana. The sequence goes on along the minus strand of CM031237.1, from coordinate 985,272,788 downwards.
AACATGGTAGACATGTTTTAAAACTTTGGCCAAAGTATCACAAGTTGTTGGTTGCGTTTTCCTATGTCACCTAGTCTAAGATGCAAGATTTCATATGAATATCGGTAACATGTATTCAAATAGGCTTCTTAGACAAAACACTTGAGTTCCCCTAAAAGGGTAAAGGAACAAAGTATACATAGTATACACATTAATAAGTTAACATGAGAGATTGATATAATACCAAGTCATGGAATGAGAGATCAGTGTCTCACCGACTCATTACTGATTGCATATGGTTTCTATTATGATATGTATTACCAATGGAATTTTTGTTTTGAATTATATTAACTTAGAACAAAGAACATTATGTTAAAAAAAATCCCTTGTTTCTAAATTCTTGAGAAGTGGTTGTTACATCTTGGTATCAGAGCTAAAGGTTGTAGCTCTTGCACCTATTGAGTCCATATTTGATAAAAACTTAATTTTCTTGTTAACAGAAAATGGTTAGAATAAGGAGGTGCTACAAATAATCCACCTCTAGGTGGAGAGGAAGCTACCACAAAAATACTTGACGAGATTCTTGTTGCCTTTTTGGACACAAGATATCATCTCGTTGTACTTGAATAATAAGTAATGGGTAATAAAGAGGAGGTAGATGATGCTTTGGTAATAACAATTAGCCACCTCTCGGGGGACAATGCCTATGCTAGAAATTTGGGCATTGATAATAATGATACTGATAAATAACAATTTTGTGAATGTCAATAATAATGTGAGAAAGCACATAGGACATGATTTTAGGAGGGTTTTGGTAGAACCAGTGGTGCACGTACAAGGTAGAGAAAAGATCTTGGGACTTAGCCATATTTGGCATATCGGGTAGAACACGAGGAAAGCATGACCCGACTGCGCATGCGAAGTGGATAAGGTGCCAACCTGGCAACTTGGTGCCCATAGAAGGAATATACCTTGTGATAGAAGATTCTAGAAGGTCATCATGGAAAAGGATGGAGAGCTCACATATGAAGAAGCATGCTCCCATGGAGGACCACTTGGACACATGGCAAGTGATCTACAACTTTAGAAAGGCATGGTGTGCTTGATAAGGCTATATATATGAGCACCCGGTAGAAGAAAAAGAGATAGACATAGAGACAGATGGAGAGGTGAGAATTAAAGAGGTGAAGCCATGTAGGAATATTGTGAGAGCTCCATAGGTTGGGTTTAGAGGATCTATAGGAGTATGTTGTATCAAGGGGATGGGTCTTGAACAATTTTTCTTTGTACTATGAAGGGCCTAAGTCTAGTTCCGATGCATGACATTGGTCTGCACTATCATATGGATATGTGATTCCCCAATTAATGTAATGTGGTTATCAACATGCTTAATATGAATATATGTGTGTTTTATTTCTACTTACATCTATATGGATCGGTTATATATACATTTCATATGAGTGGGTGTAAACCCTTGTGCATTTATTTTATATTATGATTCAGATCTATGTTTGTAATGCTTTTCTTATATGAATGAACACATTGGTCTAGAAGTCATTCTGAGCTCTAAGATGAATGTATGGTTCCTTTCCAATCTATTCACTTAAGTTTTTTGTCATAAATAATGCATTCTCACACAACTCACATAAAGGAGGGACTCGGTGCCCGTGCATGCCTCGGGTGAGTGCCCCAGTGCCACTAGGGTGATAGGCCGGTGCATGCATGGGATTTCCTTGTTCTTTGAGAGGGCATAAAAATGACTACATCTTGGTTTCATTTCTGGACCTTTTTCAAAGTTTTTGTGAGAAATGACATGCATCTTTATCTTTGTGATGTGTAATGATAGAGCGTCTGACTCTAGAAAGTGTTGAAACGTGGTTCAAGAGCATGGAGGATGAGTTTTCTCAAAGATTCAACACTGGACCTGAGTTCAATGCACGTGGATGGGTAGAAGAGAACCTATACCATGATCTATATGAGACATTATTTTTTGCTTCCTAGTAGAGCTATATGAATGGCTCTCAAGCATACGCACATCTAGATCAAGTTGGTTCTATAGATCGCGCGTGTGGACCCAAGATGACTATCAAAGGCTGCAGGATGCAGATCTGACTTGGACACGTGTTATTGATCACTTGGTGGAAGGGAGTGTTAGCCAATTACATTTTAGAATATGCCATTTTGATGTATTATTTCCTAGAAGTTGTTGAGTTTGAGTTTTGAGGGAGCCTAGAGGGTCATTTTTGAGTGTTATTCCTCTGGCTATGAAGATCTTGGTCATTACTTTGAGTTTAGAAGCATTCCCCATGGCTAGCTAAGCTACTCTAAGTGTTGGGTGAGGAAGCTAGGGTGGAGGAAGATGGTGGACATTATGGCTGAAAAGGAAAGGGGAGAGAGAGACTCAAGTATAGTGAAGCTGTGAAAGGGAGATGACTAGACAATGCGAGGTTGCAAGTGTGATGGATCTATGGAGGTAGACATTGTGAGAGGGTGTTGAAGTTCATGTGGAGGATGTGGAGCCTGAGCAGTCTATGTTACCCCATCTTGGAAGTGCAGAGAGAGGCCCTTTAGCTTGATGAGAGTTCATCACATGGAGAAAGGAGAGTCATCGGCGTGCATCTAAACCCACCTAGTGACCAACCCCTGGCACTTGGTTTTCCAAATCAAAGGAGTATTGATAACCCAGTTGGTATCGGTGGGAGTGACTGATCGGCACCTAGGAGGTATAATTTTTCATTTGGGATGTCCATGGCTACACATACCATTCCGGTGTTTGGAGGAATTTTGGGAAAAGTACAAGTATGCAAGGTTTAGGCAACACATCTGGGAGTGGATGTAGGATACACTTTTGAAAGTGGAGAAATCTCACAGACCATTAGCACATAGTTCAAGTGGGATGTTGGGGACACTAGGTGTGACCACTTCAGGCCCATTTTCGTTACAAGAGGATCTGGAGGTGGAACTAGTGGATCGGGAGGCACAGGACTGGTGGATCCAGTGGATCTAGTGGAGGGAACACCGAGAGGGAACCAAGGATATGGATCAGAGAGGATAGGGGCCTCAGCCACCTCCTCGGTGTAATATTTGAAATGTATTTACACTTTCCATATTACCAGGGTATAGAGGATGTTGTGAACATGTGCACAAGTGTGAATTTACTATGGCGCGCGAAGGGGATCACTACCCCAGAGCGGAAGGCAAGTCAGTTTGCAACAACATTGCAAGGATGTACACATAGCTGGTATAGGAAGTATGACCCTATCTAGATGGTGGTAGACTACACCGCATTGAAAAATTCCTTCCTAGTAGAGTTCCATATACCGAAGTTCAAGCAAAAGAGCATCAATGCTTTGAAGGAGATCAAGAGGAATGGCAGAGAGTGTGTGAGGAGTATGATGCATGGTTTAAGACTCTCCTATCAAAATTATCATATGAAATTCACCCTTCACAACATGCTCAATGGTTTTTTGGAGGGTTGATCACTCCATTTAGGAGGGCATTGTCCCATAAAACATTTATTGACCCGCGTGAGGCTCTAGGTTGCCTTTATGTGTGCTGAAGTAGTTGGGAGCATTGATACTGGTGTGAGCCCTTTTCTAGAGGCTCAAATCACTACCATGGCCAAATAGTTAGAGAAGTTGTCTACAAACTCTACACATGAGACTCGTAGTGGTCTTTGGTGCATGGATTGTGAAGTAGAGGGGCATGCCAAGGATAGTTTCCCAGAAAGTCAGTATGCACCATAGTGGTAGATTGTGAAATTTTTCATGGGGACCATGATGTGAGTAGATGCCCCTTGTTGCAAAGCACATAATTTGGAAGAATGTGTCTTGCTACTATAATATCTACACCTCTATGACCCATGATACTAAGGATTGTAGGCTTATTGACCAGATCCATGAGGCCATTGATCATGGTGTGTGCCAAACCAGCCTTTCCAGTGGTTCCAAAGAAGATGATCACCATTATGAAGGACGTGCGGATGGAGGGGTGTGGGAGAGGTTCTCACATGGAGGATTTGTGGTCACAGTAACCACGGAGGAGGAAAAAGTGAGTTCCCATGAGGAACCTACTATAACTGTGGATCTACAAAACATTACATGCGTGAGTGTCTAGATTTATTGTAGTGCTCATGGTGTGGGAAAAAGCATAAGTATGAGGAGTGCCCTGAGTTGTTTGAGCACATGAGCCAACAACACCGGAAGGACAAGGGTGTTGGGATGGTGAGTATAAAGAAGGCCAACACACATAGTGGATGCCTAGAGTGGGCACGTGAGTCAGGGTTAGAACCTGTTTTGGTGACAACACATGAGTAGAGGCTATGTGCATGCCAAAGAAGTACCAAGGAAAAAGACTCTAGTCTCAAGAGAAGAAGTGGTGCATGGGAAGTATCAGACCCTACCCACTAGAAGGAAGTGTATCAAGAGACAATGGATGTCATTCAGAGTTTGTAGGGAGAAATCTAGTGTCTAAAGGAGTAGTCAGGCAGCAGGAGAAAAGAAGGAATGTTGAGGCTCCATAGAAGGACCTGGATGAGGTCAAGGAAGTATGCAAAATGTTAAGGCAAGAGAATATTATTCCCTTGCTAGGAGAATGGCTATGGGAGAAGATGCCACGTGCCAGAGTAGAGTGCAAAAGGTAGGTGTTGCATGTAAACCTCCCTCCCCATAGCCTTGACTATGACAAAGAAATCACACTAAATGTAGTTGTGGATGGTTGGATTCTAAGAAACATATTGATTGACATGGGAGTAGAAGTCAATGTTCTTACATTGGATGCCTGACATCAAATGGGAAGGCCCGCATTACAGCCATCTTGAATGTGTTGTATATGGAAAAAAAACTAAGGCAATGCCCATTGGAGTATTAAAGGATGTAGTGATTACCATTTAGGGGGCCAAGTTTACTTGGAGACTTTGAAGTCTTGGTGCTCACCGAGGTAGACAATTTTCCAGCATTTGCTTGGGTGCACCCATGGTGTTATAAGAACAACGTTGACCTGAGGTTCAACAAAGGATATATCAGTTTTGAGAACAAGGAAGAATGGGTCATCATCCCTCTAATGGATGGGAAGTCGGTGCCTTACATTGAACCTTTGGGAGAAGAGGTCCTTGATAGAATTTATGTGTGCTCCATCAGAGACCCAAAGATAATTCACCCTACAGAAGGAGTTATCCAATTTGAGGATGCCCAGTCTGTGAGTGATACCACAAGCATGGCATGTGAAAATTGGGTGCATGAGACCTATGAGTTAATTGGGTGACAATTGAGGGGGTCTATAACAAAAGTGACCAAGGTGCACTCACTCAAGCACCTAGGAGGAAAGAAGTTACCAAGTTACTCTAGAGGGGCATACCCTAAAATTTTCTTATGGGACATGGAAGCTCAGTGGAAAAATGAGGATGAAAGAAGAGGGATGCTCAGTTATAGCCTACTCGGGACTGCAGTGCGCTGGTGGGCTACACATCGAGAGAGCCTCCTAGAGTGGTGTGAGGTAAGAATCACATTCTCTTTGTAAGGTTTTCTAGGAGCAATGCACCCATGGTCATTCAAGACTACCATGGTAAAGAGACCACTTCATTTCATATCCAAGCATGTGAGAAGGCCTAGATAGGAGGTGTAGAAGCCTTACCACCATCATTATGGGTACATAAGTTGTATTCCACACTACAAGGTTGTGCATGTGTGTGTGGTATATCCATTCAAAAACATGCCGACAGACAAGAAATTGGCAGGAGCTGACAACTGATCTCATCCAAGATTTTGAATATTAGAGCACAAAGCCATTAGTGGATAAGGCATTACAAGTGATCAAGCACCTTACGATGGGGGATAGTGCCATGAGAAGACAAGCTACTAGATTTTCTAGGTGAGCCTAGTTTAGAGGCATGTTTTGATGAGGATGAGTTAGAGGAGATGTAGTTTGAGAAAGCATGCATAGAAAAGGAAAAAGGAAAGATGGTTTATGTCATAGATGGAGAGGAAATGGAGAGTCTAGATGTTAACCACTTTGTAGGAATGCACACATGATGTTATAGATAACGTTGATGAAAGGATGACACGCTTACCATGAGCCCTTAAAAATGAAGAAGGTTAACATTGGGTAGAGAGCAAGAACCCAAGGAAGCAATCATTGGAGACTATTGGTCGAAAAGGAGGTCTCAAAGATCATTGATCTATTACATGAATTCTAAGATTTATTCCCTCATGGGTATCATGAACTCAAAGGCATCCACCATTCCTTGGGGGAGATGAAGATAAAACTAAAGGAAGGTGTGTGCCCAATCCAGAAGAGGCCATATCGGATGAATCCAAATTTTACATGTATGGGTCAAGGAGGAGATTGACAAAATGATAGCGTCAGGTATCATTGAGGCTGTGGAAGAATTAGAATGGATAAGCCCAATGGTCATCAACATAAAAAAGGATGGGAGGATAAGGATCTGTGTTGACTATAGGGACCTGAATGTAGTATGTGTCATTGATCCCTTCCCTACCCCATTTACTAAAGAAATTTTAGAGGGAGTGGTTGGGGCGTGAAGTCTACTCCTTCATGGATGGGTTCTCAGGGTACCACTAGTGTGGATTGCAAAGGAAGACCAGAGAAAGAAACTTTCACCACTGAATGGGGAATTTTTTCCTATATGGTCATGCCTTTTGGATTGAAGAATGTGCACCTGTTGTGTTCTCGTGCATTGTAGTGCAAGCCTTTTAGGACTTCATCCATAAATTTCTTCAAGTCTATTTGGATGATTGGACTGTGTATGGTCTAGTCAAGGACCATTGTGATAACTTAAGACTAATGTTTGAAAGGTGTCGATAGTTGAGGATATCCCTCAACATCAAGAAGTGTGTCTTTGCTACCCCATTTGGAACCTTATTGGGACATATCATATGCAAGGAGGGCTTACTAGTAGATCCCGCCAAGGTTGTACAGCCATCGTGGGTTTAGGGGAGCCTACTAGCCAAAGCATCATGCATGGATTCCTTGGGCATATGGGTTACTATAGGAAGTTCATCAAGGGATATGCCAAGATCACCACACCCTTAGAGGAATTACTTAGACACAAGAGTGCCTTTCATTGGGGAGAGGCATAAAGAGGGCATTCGACACTTTAAAGGATAGACTTGTCACAACACCCATTCTCCATTTCCCATTTGGGATAAACCTTTCCATGTTCATGTGGATGCCTCTGGTATAGCCATTGGAGTAGTACTGGCACAACCTGGTGAAGGGATTATTGACCATCCCTTGTGTTTTGCAAGTAGAAAGTTAACATCAATAGAAAAAAATTACACCACACTCGAGTGCGAAGCACTATCCATGATCTACGTGTGCTACACAAGTTTAGGAAATATCTACTGGCAACACCATTTGTATTTTACATGGACCACATGGCATTAAAATACTTGGTAAACAAGCCCATTCTACAAGGTGCATATGTCGATGGGTCCTACTATTCCAAGAATTTGAGTTTCACAAGTGGTTGTCAAGCCAGGAAAGAGTAATTCTAGGCCCGATCACTTGTCTAGAATTGATTCAGAGAGGACATGCAAAGCATTGAGGAGACCATGCCAGACACACAATTTTTTAGGTTTCACACATGCCCTCAGACTTAGAGGATATTGTGGTGTTTCTCAAAATAGGTATGGCACCAGAAGGGATGAAAGCATTAGAGAGGAAGTAGTTAGCCATATGTGCCACACCCTACATGTTGGTTAGTGGTGATTTGTACAAACTAGGACGTGATGAAGTGTTGTGTGCGTGTGCATGCTAGAACATGAGCACCTAACTATTATGGGAGGCGCATGGAGGAAGTGCAAGTGGACACTATGCAAGGGGATGCCACTACGCGCACAAGATATTACAAGTTGGGTTATGGTGGGAAACCCTATATCAAGATTGCAAAAGAGTATTGCAAGGCATGTGATCATTTTCAGCGCCTTGGAAAACCAGGAAGGAGGGATGAAATGCCTTTGTGCCCTATTCCAAGTGTAGAGCCATTTGAAAAGTGGGCCATAGATTTTGTAGGCCCCATTTTCACCAGCCATGCATAGGACAAGATCATGCTATGTAATCACTTGCACATGGATTATTTGACAAGATGGGTAGAAGTAGTGCCTACCAAGGATTGTATACAATGGCTACAACTAGCCAAGTTTCTATGGGAAAATATTATTACAAGGTATGGATGCCCATTGAGCTTAACTAGTGATAGGGGTACACATTTCCTAAATGAGACCATTAGGATTCTATTAGCAGAGTTCATGGTGGCTCATCATAAGACTACCCCTTACCATCCACAAGCAAATGGAACTGCTCAAGGCATTTAATAAAATACTTGAGTCATACCCTGACCAAAATTTGTGACATTGGTAGATGAGATTGGGATGAAAAAGTATCAATAGTTCTATGGGCATATAGGAAACCTACAAGAGGTTGAATAAAGCCACACCATTCCAATTGGTGTTTTGGTGTAGAGGTTGTCTTACCCATTGAATTTATGTTACCTTCTCTGTGTATAGCATGCAGCAGGAGGATTGGCCGATGAACAAGCATTGGAGGAAAGGATTGAAAAATTGATGAAATTGGATGAGAGATGATCATTGGCTAGGTGGAGTCAAAAGGACTGAAAAGGCTAAACAAAAAAGCATGGCATGATCACCACATCAGAAAAAAACAATTTGAGATTGGGAAGATGGTATTGTTATATGATTCTAAGTTTTGCGCCATCCTAAAAAGTTGAAATTCCATTGGTTGGGTCCCTATATCATCTGGATATCCTTAATTTAAGCACGTGCATGTAGTTGAGAGTGCTGGATGGAATGAGATTACTAGGCCATTTCAATGGAAGTAGGCTGAAGCCCTACTATAAATAAGTCTTCTTGGTGTTTGTAATAAGGCAATTTTTCCATTTAGTATAAGTTTCCCTTTATGTAATTTTCCTTTCTTGTGTTTCCCTTTCTCATCATTTGTTTGTTGTTTTTTTTTGCACCTTGGGCTCGGTAACCACATTAATTTTTGAAGGTTTGTGCATGTAGAGGACCACACATCTATTTTAGTGTGGGGTGGAGTAATGTGAAGTATAGGCCCGTAATACAAATTGAACTGGTAGTAGAAGTTGTGGTGAATTTCCCGGTTGATGGATACAAAGTGTGCAAGGATGAAGGAAGTGCATGGAAGAAGAGGTGGATGAAAAAGGTTGGTGTAGGATAAGACTTTAGAGAAACCACATATAGAGGAAGAAGTGCATAGAACAACATGAGGTAGGTGAGAGAAAAATCAGGTGAAGGGAAGAAGAAGTGCCTTCGGCGTTGTTAACACATGCGTAAGAGTCTTCTGTCAGGATGGATTGTTTGCGTGTGCATAAGGTTGTAGAAGTTTTTGCGCAAGATTGGGCGCGTAAGTGAAGTGTAAGGTCAGCTTGGTGGAAAAAGTCACATTTAGTACTAAGTATGGTGGTAGGTAAAATAGCATTTAATGTTGGAAAGAAGGAAAAGCTATAAATAAGAAGTCGGGCACTTCATTATTTACCTTGCATTTACAAAGAGAAAAGATCTCTCACAAACTAGGCATCCAAAGGTGATATGTGAAGAAAAATTTAAGAAATATGAGAGGACGTGACTAGAGAAGATCCACAAACCAAGTAGGAAAGGAGTACACGGGCGTGGAGGAAGTTGTTGAGAAGGAAGTTGTTGAAGCGTTGTCTTGTGGAAGAATTGTTCAGTTAGGGTTTGGTGGCTAGGGCATGGTAGGAGGGTTTCTTCGCAAGGTTGTGCATTAGGGTTGGATAAAGTGGTAGAGCAGAGCAAGGAAAAGATGCTTGAAGTGATAACCTAACCAGAAGAATGGCACCAAAGAAAGCAACCATCTCACCTAAAAAGTAGAAGGGAAAGGGTAAGGGGAAGAAAATGGCTATCATCAGCAAGCACAAATGAAGAATGGTACATGGAGATGCAATACCTAGATGGGGTATTGCTAGGAAAAGAATGGGAATCTCATTTGTGGAAGATGTACTGTAAGTGACTATAATCACCGCACCAACATGACAGAAAAAGAAATGGCTTTGGAGTTGGTTCACCCAACAAATAAGAGGACACCAGAGGGCATGCCCATCTACAAAGTGATGAAGTAAAGGTTAAATTGGAGAAGGCAGGATTACTACAACTTTATGAATTACCCTACTTTGGAAAACCTGAGCACCTCTACCAGTGGCTAATGGTGCGCGTGTTCACGAAGACCATTTTTATTTTGTGGGGTGCACAAGATGTGCATAACTCCTAGATTAATTTCCAAGTTCACAGGCCTTATCTGTGAAGGGGATAACATTGATGATGACCTAAGTGACAAGGAGGCCATCAAGGAAATAGTTGTTGCATGCATATGACTATAAGAAAGGATCATGATACTTTGACATTGTAGAGATCCTAGACCCCATGATGAGGATGGCTGCGCATGCTTGGTAACCAAGCTCAATGACCAAGAGAGATGGACTCAAGTGAACAAGGCATGGCTGAATGTATGCCGGAAAATATCTGAGGGGACCATCTACAACTTGTCCACTTTCATCATCATGGATGAAATCATTAGCAATGCACAAGAAGGTGAGAAGATACTATTTGGAAATGTCCTCCTCACAATTGTCTTCTCAGAGATGGAGTGCCCGATGGGCCGGAAAGGTTTGTTTGGGAGTACCTAGAAGAGGATCCCTCACCCATGAAGTGGTTCACAAAATATACTTGTGAGACCATGACAACCACTCACAAGGTGCATTTAGAGAAATGGTACAAGTGCATGAGGGATGCATTTGGGAGAAGAATGGAGGATTCTAGAGTAGTTACCCATGCTCATGTAAGGAGAAGAAAAATTCATGTATATCAACACTTTTGCATTGGTAGATTTAGGTTGATCAGATGAAACAATGAGCCCATGGTGCAAGCTTCCCTTCTCCTTCACCATGTAATACTTCCAAGTGGGGGTGAACAGATTCAAAGAGGCCAAGAGACTAAGGTTTGACCTTAGTGAGGTGGATCAAGACCAAGGAGCTGCGTAGAAAGTTAGTTTACCCCAAGAAGTGCACATACGTGGAGAGATATGTCTCCCACGAGATACAAATGATGAAACTAGTGACATTTCCAATCACTGGAAGGGCTGCAACAAGAATATACCTTCACATCAGGCCAAAATTTGAAAAGGGTGCATACTTGGAAAATGATGTATCCATCCCTGAGGACCCCATAGGAAGAAAGAAGCCCATGCCAAAGAAGAGGGAAAGAGAAGAGGTGTAGAAAGCACCAAGTGTTTAGGCTACACAAGTGGTAGCGTGCAGGAGACAAGTGCTAAGCCCAAGTACTTATATGTGGAGAAAGAAGTCCCTAGTGAAAGAAAAGACTCAGAGGAAGAAGCACTGAGCACGAGGAACCCATCACCAGGAGAGGTCACCAGAGGAGGAGGAGGAGAAGGAAGAAGAATCTCCTACCAAGAAGAAGCAGAAGGTGATAGAAGAAAATGATTCGGAGGATACAGAGAGCTTGGAGGCCTATAGAGGTGAGAGAGATGATGATGATGAAGATGAACTAGGAGGTGAGGACCATCCTATCTATGAGGTTCATGACTCGGAGGAGGAAGGAGAGGAAGAAGAAAATGAGTACATCTTTGTCAAGAGGAAGAATGAAAAGGAAGAAGAGGATACTAGGACAAGGGGGTAAGTGAGGAAGTTACAAAAGAACAAAGGACCCCAAGCCTCACTAAGGAATAGATAGACGAGGCCCGTAGAGAAAGAAGTAGCCAAGATCATCGAAGACCTAGTAGAGCAAGAGATGGAACACAACACATGGACCTAGTGATGAAGGAAGTAGAGGAGGAAAGCGTAGAAAAGGAATATGGCAGCATGGGAGGGGATCCCAGTTTGGCTATGTGAGCTTTCCTAAGGCCGCGTGCGCATAGGGAGAAAAAGTGCAGAGGCATCATAGGTTTAGAGGATGGGCTATATTGATGATCCAAACAAGGTGTTGTGCATGCACGCTTTCAAAGCACCATACCAACAAAGCAACTCTTGGCTATGGCATCATTTGATGAGGAAGGTACATACCCTCGAATGAGGAAAATGCTTTCTTGGGAATTTGAGTCCCACATTGATGAACCAAAATTCAAAGTAAGCCAAGGGGAAATAATGAAGGTACCAGAGTCAAAAGGTGACAACCCCTTGGTAAATGCTCATTGGCTATCAAGATGAGAAAATATGCAACACGCTGAACAAGGTTTCGGTGGAAGTAGAGGCCAGACTCTTGGGAGGAATGACAGGGTGAAGTTCCTAGAGTAGAACTGGAGAAAAGGAAGAAGAGTTGGAGAAAAGAACCAAGGACTTAAAGTGAGGAGGAGCTAATCAACATGCAACTAAGGCATGAGTTGAAAGAAGAGAAGGCAAGGGTGTGTCGAGGTCTACAAGAAAGTAGAGATGATCACAGATGCCATTTTCTTGAAGCATCCAAATCTAACACCACCAACGCAGAAGTATGGATCCACCCTAGAGTGTCTAGAGGACTTGACCCATGTCCTCACAATGGAAAGATGACCACTGGCCTTGGAGTCTATAGAGGAGGCATCACACATGCAAAGAAAAGGAGGACAAGATGAAGGTTGTGGAAATTATGGCCCAATACAAGAAATTCCTCATGGATGTGAAAGCCACCACCCAAGTCATTGAGGCTGCTTATGAAAACTACATCACTGATAGAGATAGAGTGGCGAGCATTTGGTCACCACCCATGAAGTAGAGCTCAAGGAGTTCTAGGAGAAGAACAAGGGGAATAGGTGGAACGTGACAAAATTCTAGCTGAGGTTGAGAAGAAATCAGAGGCTATTGAGACCTTATGGGGCTCAATCAAAAATGGCTGAAAGAGTTGTATCCCCAGATCACTCGAAGGATGGACATGCTTGAGGATTTGGGAAAATAGTTAGAGGGGATCGTGGAAATGATGAATACCCAAGGAGAAGGGCTAAGATTTGAAGAGGTGAGCACCCTAGTCGGTGACCTTTGTCAAACAAGCACACAAAGTGAAGTCAATACTTGGAATAAGTTGGAGGTAGACTTGATGAAATATTTCCCTCTCCTCTTACAAAAATAATCATAGTTTCCCCATTCTTTCATTCTTCCCCAAAATTCTTCATTCCTTTATTATTTCTCCAAACTATTCAAGGACATTCATTCTTTATTCTTTGAGAAGGTGTTCGAGGGTGAGAGAATAGGCATAGTGTGGGGTGATGTTGGGCCCCTAAAATATTGGCTAAGTACAAGAAGGCACGTGGGCATGCAAGGCCTATTTAAAGAAGGGTGTGCAAGGAGAAAGTGCACAGACATGGTTTTAGGAGGGTTTTGGTAGAACTAGTGGCACACGCACAAGGAAGAGAAAAGATCTTGGGACTTAGCCATATTTGGCATATGGGAAGAACACGAGGAAAGCATGACCCGACTGCGCATGTGAAGTGGATAAGGTGCCACTGCAACTTGGTGCCCATGGAAGGAATATACCTTGCGATAGAAGATTCTATAAGGTCATCATGGAAAAGGATGGAGATCTCACATCTGAAGAAGCATGCTCCCATGGAGGACCACTTGGACACATGGACAAGTGATCTACAACTTCAGAAAGGCATGGCGGTGCTTGATAAGGCTATATATATGAGTGCTTGATAGAAAAAAAGATAGAGATATGGAGAGACAGAGATAGAGATGCGAGAATGAAGAGAGGCAAAGCCATGCAAGAATATTGTGAGAGCTCCATAGGTTGGGTTTAGGATCTGTAGGAGTATGTTGTATCAAGGGGATGGGTCTAAACATTTTTCTTTGTACTATGAAGGGCCTAAGTCTAGTTTTGATGCATGACATTGGTCTACACTATCATATGGATCTGTGATTGCCCTTCAGTTAATGTAATGTGGTTATCAACATGCTTAATATGAATATATGTGTGGTTCTAGTTCTACTTACATCTGTATGGATTGGTTATATATACATTTCATATGAGTGGGTGTAAACCCCTGTACATTTCTTTTATATTATGATTCAGATCTATGTTCTGTAATGTTTTTCTTATATGAATGAACACATTGGTCTAGAAGTCGTTTTGAGCTCTAAGATGAATGTATGGTTCCTTTCTAATTTATTCACTTAAATTTCTGTCTAAATAATGCATTCTCACATATTAAATTGATGATAATTTCAGGATACATAAGTTTAGTATGGGATTGAATCCTATCATAGGTGGTGAAGTAGAAGTTCACATCCCAACCACCATGGAAGGGGTTGTAGAAAACTCCATTCGGTAAGAACATAAATTAAAGGTAATTTCTTCTCATAAGGAAGATAATCGTAAGAAAATTCCTAATTCTTCTTCATCACTTGCACCCAAAAAGGTGGCATGGAAAAAGTTTGGAGCCAAAAATAAGTTTTGGACTGATAATAATAAGAAAACAATAGCAAATAAACTTTTTACAAACATTTAAAACAACTTGGTGAATAAAAAAACAATGGGAAGATATCCTATGGAGGACAAAACAATAATTTCATGGCTGGAAATAAATTTGAACCAAAAATAGGACTTGTAGGGGTTTTTTTCAACTATGGTAAGGATCACTATGCAAATTAGTGCCCTCTAAAGAAATATGACAACAATCAGCAGCATAAGATACATGCTGCAGTAGCTGATAAACAAGCTAAAAAGCAAGTTACACCCATAGAAGTGCCAGGTAAATTATTTGGTACATCTATTACTATAATTTTTATACTTGAGCTACAGAATGTTTTATTTCTAGTAAATTAGCTACAAAACTAAAAAGAAAAGCAAGAATAATGAAAAATCTTGGTGTACATTATGTAAATAATGTTGTCCATATCTTGCTAGTAAATTTATTTTTAGAGCAATCTTAGAGTTACCAAATTTTTCCACTAAATTAGATCTTTATGTTGTTCCTTTGGGGTCATATGATGTCATAATAGGTGTTAACTGGCTTATTGATCATAAAGAAAAATTTGATTGTTTTGAAAAACACATTAGTTGCCTTGATGATCTATATAAAACAATAGACATCCAAGGGGTAAAACGAGAAATTTCAATTAGAAAATTTCACTATGCAAATTAAAAAGGCCAAAAATAAAGGATGCACTCTGTATGTAGTAAAAAATTCTGAAACAATAGAAAAGGATAGTGATTTCTTGGAAAAGTGTTTGTAGTTAAGAGATTTGGTGATGTGTTTCCATACAAACTACCCATTCTTCCGCCCAAACGATAATTTGACTTCACAATAGAAATCAAACCACGAACTGAGCCTAATTCCAAAGCACCTTATTAAATGACTATCATTGAACTAGTAAAGCTTAAGGAACGATTACAAGAGTTTTTGTCTAAAGGTTTGATAATATTGAGTGTCTAACCTTGGGGAGCACTGGTAATTTTTGTGAAAAATAAAGATGGAACACTTAGACTTTGTATTGATTACAAGATGTTAAACAAAGAAAAATCAAAAACAGATATCCACTTCCTAGAATTGATGATTTGTTTGACCATATGTGTCGTACATCAGTATATTCTAATATAGATCTTTGTTCTAGGTATCACCAGTTAAGAATCAAAGACAAATATTCATAAAACAACCTTTAGAATGAGGTATGGACATTACGAATTCATGGTTTTACCTTTTGGTTTGAAAAATGCACCTGCAAATTTTATGAATTTAATGAATAATATCTTTCAAGAATACCTGGACAAGTTTGTACTTGTATTCTTGGATGATATTCTTATCTATTCTAAAATCACTAATGAGCATTTGAAAATAGTACTTGAAATCTTAAGAAAGAGAAGATTATAT
This sequence comes from Taxus wallichiana var. yunnanensis, assembly GCA_018340775.1. Classification (NCBI taxonomy): domain Eukaryota; kingdom Viridiplantae; phylum Streptophyta; class Pinopsida; order Cupressales; family Taxaceae; genus Taxus; species Taxus wallichiana. Next base: position 985,256,942 of record CM031237.1, on the reverse strand, counting down.
GGTAAGTTGTCCAAATGTTCTTTTTATGAAACAGAAGTGCATTATTTAGAACATGTCATAAGAAAAGATAGAATAGCAGTTGATCCATCAAATAGTTTTGCCATAACTGGATGGCCTGCACCTAAAAATGTACATGAAGTTAGAAGCTTCATGGGGCTTATTGGTTATTACAAAAAAATTGTTAAGGACTTTTCAAAAGTTCATTGCCCCGATTACTTCATTACAAAAGAAAGATAAAAATTTTGTGTGGAGTGATAAATGCGAAGCAACATTTAAAAATCTAAAAGATCAACTAACTTCTACACCTATTTTGGTTGTACCAAATCTAAATGGTAAGTTTACGGTGAGTTACGAATGCTTCCAGTGAAGGACTCGGAGAGGTATACATGTTGTAAAATGCTTATTTTATAGAATATGAAAGCAAAAATTAAAGCTACATGAGTTGAATTATTCTCCCCATGACCTAGAGCTTGTTGCCATAGTTCATGCACTTCAAGTATGGAGACATTATCTCTTAGGAATACCTTTTGAATTAAAGACTTACCACCTTGGGTTGAAGTATATTTTCACTTAGCCAAATATGAATACAAGATAGCGAAGATGGTTAGAGTTTTTATCACAATATGATTTTGACATAAGTTACATTAAAGGTAAAGAAAACAGAGTGACATATGCACTAAGTCGTAGGAAACATATTTCTGCACTTATAACTTTGAGAAATTAGTTTAAGGATGAGGTAAAAGTATCTTGGAACCTGATTTATACTTCCAACAGGTAAAAACAAAATTTGCTGCATATCCTAATGATGCAAGATACAAAGGTTTTCACTTCGATAATGAAGGAATTCTACGATATGAAAAGTACATGTATGTACCTTTGAGAAATGAGTTTAAAAAAATTAACGATGGAAATTCATAATTCACCTTACTCATGACATCCCGGTATTATAAAAATGCTTGTTGATGTAAAACATCAATATTTTTAGAAAGGGATGAAGAGAGACATAACTGATTTTGTTTCACCTTTGATTGGAATGTCAGCATGTTAAGGCTAAGCATATGCACCCAGCTGGTTTATTATATCCTCATAACATACCGCAATATAAATGGAAAGTAATTAGCATGGATTTTGTTCAGGGGATGCCTATGTCTAGAAATAAACATGATGTTATTTTAGTTGTGGTTGATAAATTGACAAAAGTAGCACATTTTATTGTTGGTAATCTTAAAGATGATTCACTTGTTTTAGCAAAAATATTTGTGCATGAAATTTTCAGATTACATGGAGTACCTGAATTGATTATATCTGATAGGGACCCTAGAATGACATCTCATTTTTGGAAAATGCTAAATGCAGCCTTAGGAATAAAACTAAATTTTAGTTCGCATACCATCTAGAAACAAATGGTCAAATTGAGAGAGTAAATCAGGTTTTGGAAGATATGTTATGAATGTACTGCATGGATCAACAATACAAATGGGAAGAATATCTTCCTTTAGTTGAATTTTCTTATAATAATACATATCATTCCTCTTTTAAAATGGCACCTTTCAAAGCATTATATGGAAGGAAATGCAAAAATCTAGTTAGTTGGGATAACATTGAAGATAGAGAGGTAATTGGACCTAAAATTCTTACTAAAATGGAACAACAAGTGAAAATGATTCATGAATGATTAAAAGAAGTTACGGATAGGTAGAAAATTTATGTAGATCTAAAAAGGATCAATAAGAAATTTGAACTTGGTGAAAAATTATTTTTACGTGTTAAGCCTAAAAAGAGCTCTATAACCTTTAGCAAGGTAGCTAAATTATCACCTCATTTTGTGGGACCTTTCGAGATTGTTGAAGTGATTAGCCCTATAGCTTATCACTTAGCATTACCTCCCACTTTTCACAAATGCATGATGTTTTCCATATTTCTTTGCTTAAGAAATACGTTTCAGATTTATCACATGTATTAAATTGGGATTCCTTGCAGGTCCAAGACCTAGGAATAATCATCATTAAACCCATAAGAGTGCTAGAAACTCACCAGTTGCAATTGAAAAATCATGAAATTAGTCAATTTAAGGTTCAGTGGGACCATTTTAATGAGGAAAGTGCAACTGGGAAAACCTTGAGGACATGAAAATTATTTTTCCTCATTTATTTGAACAGAATTAGTTCTGATGTTTGGAAACAATTAAAGACTTTGTTTCAAGCTATCTTTAATTTATGCCAATTTTGGGCATGTACTATATTTTATTAGTGTTGGGATAGTTATTTTAATGTTGTAATAAATTAGGAAAACATGAATTCCTAAAATCTAGTTTCTATTCGAAAACTTGTGGATAAAAGAACTATAATTATGATTATTTTTCTTGTTTAAGAATATGGACTAAGTTAATCATCGGGATGATGATGCTTTTTAGGGGGTATGTAATGCCTCTACCATGGTTGATATCTTTGATGACTTTTGTACTCGAAGTTGCAAATGTTGATATGTGATTCTTGTTTGAAGATGGTGTACTCTTATGAACTAAGCAATCATGTTTTTGTATATTATATGTTTATCTTCTAAAAATAGATACAATCATGCCATGTCAATTCTGAATTTAAAATGAAGTATTTCATTCTTTCTTATGTTGAATGTTCACTGCATGTGGATAGAGGAAATTAATTCAGCCTAAACTCATTCATAGCCTATATTGCATTTGAACTTGTGCTTCAGTCTATATGATTTCTGATGCAGAGATAGTTATACCTTGGATCAATTTTAGTGATCCAAGGCATGATTTCAATTTTATGATGTCAAGTTCATTTGACCAATCTGGGTAGAATGTTGGATTTCGAACCTAGGATCTTTGTGGGATCACAGGTGATATCTTCTGCATATGTCCTTCATAGTGATCCAAGAACGTCATTTTTATTCATCATATGGTAATGTTGATGATTAGTTGGGGACCTAATTTAATCTAAATTTCTTATGATTGTAATATTATCCTAAGTTTAAGATAAAGAGATTTTATTATTATGGTTGATTCTATAGGAGGTAATTCTAAGTCGGGATAATAGTATTCTAAGACTAAAATAATAAACTATACCTAAGGACCTAAGTTGGTTTATAAGCTATATTATTGAACCTAACCTAAGGACATGTGCTTTGGCCTAAAATGGATGGAGTGGATGGCATGAGGAGGGGTGTCAGTGGAACCAATTCCTAAGGCATTTAACATATTTAAATAAGGTATTTAATACTCTATTCTTGCCAAATTTTGGCAAATGCATGGGAAAATAGGGCAAGTGAGTTGTCAACTCTACTAATTTCATTTGCATGGAGTATTAACTAACAATGAGTTGGAAAAGGCGGGAAATTAGGAAAGGAATCTATCAGTCATGTTGGTATTTAATCTTCCTAACCAAAGTGTGAAAATTGCCTGGGAAATAGGAGAATTTTGGAGGAATAATGGTTTTCGATTTTCATTATTTCACTTGGTTTTGGGAACTTTGTAGGTTTGCATGTGGGTTTTCATCTTTTTGAACTTCGGTTGGAATCATGCATGTTTAACTTCACCTTGCATGGTGGTAATGGTAGAAAAATATAAGCATGGAATCTATAAGAGGAAGATAAGGCAAGTTTAGAGAGCGGGGTTTTAGCATTTTTCGTGGAAATCTTGTTGTAGAAGTTTTTCTTGAAGGATCAAAATAAGGAAAATAATACATGCGCACTACCGGACATGATAGACCATATCTCATTAAATATTTGTCTTTTACATAAGTGTTTTCATTAAAAGAAATCTTATTTTTTATTAAATCATTCTTGGTTTAGTTGCTCGTGTTCTTTTCTTCTTCTTCTTGCTTCAATGGTGTTTCTCGATTTATGAGATAATGGTGTTGTGGATGTAGTATTTTATTGTGAAATATGGGTTGTCTTGAAGGAATGAATTTTTTTATCTTATTCATACTTGAACTTCCATGGATATCGATGGAAGACTGTGTTAGTTTTTGGTTGGATTGTTTACCTTGAATAGGAATCTTGTAAGCATGAAAGGTATGTCAGGGGTATGGTGATATTTTTATGAATTTTTGCATTAATCAGTTTTCTTAGTTGAAAATGGTTGAGACCAACAATATTTGGTTGACTTATATCGTAACTGTACTTTTACTTTTTTGAACACCTAGCTATTATCGAAACTGGGTTATGCTTATTTATGATCACCATAGAATGGGACTGGAATGAATCTTGTGTTTCTTTTGATAACCCTTGTTTGGGAGGCATATCTTTTGTTAAAAGTTAAACTGTGAAGGTATTCCTATTGAGAGTTCTAGTTTCAGTTCTTTCGGATGATGAGTTTAGTGATTAGCCATTCTAGGCTATATAGTTTCTTCAAGTTAGATCTTGTTGATCTTTATCGGGCATTAAAATATTGTTTTAGCACTGGAAGTACATTTTTGTTTGAGGGAGACTATTTTATTTTCTATCTACCTTTCTTTGTTTGGTAGTAGCCTCAAACCTTCACGGGTGGACTTGTTAGTTATAGAGACAGGTAATAATCTACTGTTGCACTCTGTATAATAACATTTGGTTGGAGCGTTCAAGTTAAGTCATATCTTTTAAATGGTTTAGTATGAGATTGAGGTCTGGATAAACTCTATTTTTCTTCTTGAGAGGTTGTATTCTTCATTTTTTTATACTCTCTTGAGTCGGTTCCAGTTTTTGAACTTGTGGAACTTTTGAATTCGTGAGTGTAGATTGGCATTTTTATGGCATATCTTACTACCCTCGTAACCTTGTGTTTGATCATGGATATTTCTTAACCTCGATAAAGATTGATCCGAGTGTATGAATATTCCTTTGTATTATTTTGGGATCTTGTGTTATTTTGAGCTTGTTGTTCTTTTCATTCTCAATTTCATTTCCTCTATTTAGATTCGGTATTTGAGTAAGACTTGAACTTTATGTGTTGCTTGTAAATGATTTGCTCCTTCTCCATTAGTATCTTATAAGGGTAATGAACATGCGAGATGTGGTTGTTTTAAATTCCTAGATTGTGTTAGCTATGTCTTATGCTTTTAAGTTCGAAATTGATGTGAATGTAGGCCTTCATGGATCTACTACCATGAGCTAATTTATTTTGTTGGGCTTGTACCAAATCTCTTGTGTGGTTAAACTATTCTTACCTGTAATGTTTGGATTAGTTCTTGATCAACATAATCCTTAGATTATGAGCTGAGCATGAGTTAGGTAAGGTTGTTGGAATGGATGATATTCAAGTTGTATCTTCTTGTTTGATCATACAAGCTTAATGCAGGTTGTTAACATTTTGAATATTAAAACAACATACTTCTTTTATAAAGGTAATATGATTATATCAATTCACTTCTTCTTGAATAAAAAGAACAGAGTTGAGTTTGTGGAACTTAGGTTGGAAACTAGATTGAGAAGTTTAAGATTAGGATAAGAATTTTAATTACTTCTTTCTTAATTAGTTGTTTTGGATGATTAACAAGTTGTAATGAGTTTCATAACCATGTTTGAGATAGAATTAATTATGTTGGTTTAATTAGTTCTTCCTTGAACATTATTTCTTGTAGATTATATGATTCCTCTCTTTCTCTGTTATGTAATATTTAGGGAAAGTCTTTTTGTTTAATCTTATTTTTGAGTTTGGAACCATTTCATTAACAACAGGGTTCCTTTTGTGAAATAGTTAGATAAAAGCATATTTTTTTAACGTTATAGCATTTATCATGCTTAGTTCATATGAAATAACTCGTGCTAACAATTTTTCATATGGACTTCATAAAAGATGAAAGGAGAAAGACTTATAGAAAGTTACATTTGTTTTACTAAAGAAATTATCTCTTCATTATGATGTCCATGTAGCGAAATTTACTTGAAATGTACTTTTGTTGGAAAAAATAAGATGTATTAAAACTAGTTTTATATTGATGCAATGACATTTGTGTAATCCTTTGAAATACTTCCTAAGTTTAGAGAGTGGAGAACTCTCTTTTTGATAAATGAATTGCTTTGGTAAAAATGTTGATTGCTGATTTACTTATGAGACCTTCATGACATAATTTTGTGTAATATTACTAGGTAATATCATTCATGAGGGGATATATATATATATATATATATATATATATATATATATATATATATATATATATATATATATATATATGTATGTATGTATGTATGTATGTACGTATGTATTATGGTATTACATAACTTAATAGATTCTATGATATATAAAGCTTCTAGGATTAAGGATCTATACTTATAGTTGATTTCATTTCATGTGAAAGAGCACAACTAAGTTGATAATCATTGGTAGATCCTTAAACGGTAAAAAGTAATATGGTTAGATTATATAAATGTGTGTGGCTTATTTGTTATGCTAAAGCATATGTGTTTTTTTTTCATAAATAGGACATTATCCCTTAATAAGGAAAGAAAAGGATACCTTCCTTGTAATTAAACAAAGAGCTATGTATGATATCTTGTTAGGTGTTTATGATTAAATCATGAGGATGATTGGTTGTGTTTTCCTTAGCTGATTTCTATAATTTGAAACATGGATGTTTAAAAGGATGATAAAAAGATTTAGACTTACAATATTATGAAGTATAAAGTAAAAGTTTCAACAAGCTTGTTACAAAGCTAAGAACTTGTAGTAAGAATACTTAATGATCTTACCTTCATAACATCGAATTCAAACATATCAATATATGAAAATCAACAAATAAGATTAAGATAAATATAAGCATGAATTTAGAATGATTATGAATGCATACCTTCCTCTCATGTAAAATACACCTCGTAACCTTCTTGGGTTAAATTGTGCTTAGTAGACCCTTAAAAATTGTTATCGTTAAATCTATAAGATAATAATTGATTGGGTTAATAAACTAATATTCTTAAGTATGTTAGTCTAGTTGAGGAAACTCAGTTGGATGTTGTAACATAGCAACTGTAGTAGAGTACCTTCATAATGACATGGGTCATTACGAGGATACTATGATGCATCCAACTATGCTTCAACACCCCACTTAGTTTGATTAACTCAATTGACATAAGTGGAAGTTTGGTTCATGGTTCCACCCTAAACAAAGATAGAAACATGAGCTAGTGTTGTGGTCAACTCATGTTGACTTAGGGTGACTAGACACACCCAATCGACGTAAGTCAATTGAGTATGTCTATGTATCCTTAGTCACCATGAGTAGTCTTCCACACTAGTGCATGTAAGTTGCCCTTGTTTAGTGTGAAAATTTGACTCAAGTTGGGTTGATAGTAGTCAAGAATGACCATTCTAGATAATAGAACAAGTGTGGTGAAGGACATATTCCTTTTGATGAGTATGTTGTCTTGGAATGTAAACATGGTAGACATGTTAAAAACTTTGGCCAAAGTATCACAAGTTGTTGGTTGTGTTGTCATATGTCACCTAGTCTAAGATGCAAGATTTCAGATGAATATCGGTAACAGGTATTCAGATAGGCTTCTTAGAAAGAACACTTAAGTGCCCCTAAAATGGTAAAGGAACCAAGTATACATAGTATAGACATTAATAAGTTAACATGAGATATCAATACAATACCAAGTCATGGAATGAGAGATCGAGTATCTCACAAATTCATTAAATTGCATATGGTTTTCTATTATGAGATAGATTGGAAATGAAATGTGTGTTTTGAATTATATTATTTTAGAAAAGAGAACATTATGTTAAAAAAATATTGAAACTAAAGTCTTGAAAAGTGGTTATTCTGAGAAGATAAAAAGAGCTCTAGAGAAGTTCCTAAAGAATCTAAAACTAAGGAAACTTCTAAAGAATCTAAAAGAATTGATATTCCTAAAGAGTTCAAGATGGATGAGGTTTCCAAGGTCAAATATATTTCAAATAAAGGAGAACCTTTGTGAATTCAATTAGTTGATAAATAAACTATGAGGAAAGTTTCTTCTTCCATATCAGTATCAACTAAGCCTGAAGAAAAGGTCAAAAGTGAGCCATCACCAAGTTCGAAAAAGCATATATCCGAGACATCAAGTATTGTCATTTTTCCAAAATTTTATAGTATATATCATATCAATAAAGTAAAATTCCCTTGTCATAGGCTGAGTACTTAAATTCCAATAAGTATCAACTCGAGAATTTGGTCCATTTTATCAAAGGTGACTCTATTGTTCATTCCTCAAAAGGAATTCTAAAAACTCCCAAAGATGGGAAGACTCAAAATATTGTGGCAACCACTACACCTTCTAATGAAAAGGTTAAACCTTTCTTAGTGTCCTTTCTAATCAATGAATGCAAATTAAGTAATTGCATTATAGATTCTAGAGCTTTGGATAATGTGATGCCTACAAAATTAGCACATGCTCTTGGTTTGACTTATACAAAAACACTCGGATCTTGTTACTCCATGGAGACAAAACAAGTTTCTCTACGATTGGGTAGATTAAAGATGCTCAAATGTATTTATCTCAAGCGAGTTAAGGTAACCATTCTAGTTACCGACATTACCACTTCATATAGTATGTTCTTGCTAAGTAGGAAATTTTGAAGAGATCTCGGGTGGTGATATTCAAATGGACTGGTCTCATGTTATGATCCCTATCAATACAGAAATGAAGAAGCTAATACCAGAGACTCAGGAAAAGTTCACGGTAACAAAAACCGAAGATCCTCGCGCACAGGTCCTATTTCAAAACTCTAGTATGGGTAATTATATGATGACTACAGAGGTTCATGTGCTTGAGGTCACTTTCAAGATCCCAATGGGATCCGAACTCTTGAGTTCAATGGAATTTGTTGCTCAACAAGTTCTAGTGCAGGAGTGGTGTTTATATCTTGGAATGGTAAAATATTTCCTTTTTCTTACAAACTCCAATTTTCAAATACTAACAACACTACAAAATATGAGGTGTTAATCTTTGGCCTCCAAGTTGCAGAAGAAAAAGGGATCAAAAATTTGAAAGCCTTGGGAGATGCGAGTTGATCATGAATTAAGTAAAAAACCAATTTGAAGTAAACAATGATCGCTTGAAACACTATAGCAATAAAGTGTGGGATGCAATTGAAGCTTCGATGCCTTTTGCATAAAATCCATCCCTCGTGAAAAGAATGACAAAGAAAATTATCTCGCGGAGTCTAGAAACTTCATTGATGATCCCTCATTTAGATTTTGATCAAGACAAATACACCATTAAAATGATTTTTAGGCCAAGCATTCCCGATAATGCAAAAAAATTGGTAAGTCTTTAATGATGATCAGAAAATTATTTCCTTTTTAGAAAAAAGGGATAATTTTGAACTGTTTTATTTTGAAGGAAGTGATTATGTATTTTGTGAATCAATAATCTCACTCATTCAAGAAAGAGTTGTGATTATCCTGGTGATGCCATCATTTAGATGAAAGGAAATAAAATTCCAAAAGGATTGGTTTCACTTGAATAATTTTTGATAAACATAACATGTTTATCAAAGAGAAAGAGTAGGAAGGACTCGTGAATTCTGCTGACTATGAGAAATTTGAAATTGGTACCAAGGAAAAACCTCACCTGGTCAACATTGGTAAGTGTTTCTCACGAGGAGTACAAGAAATTTGTTAGCCTCCTTAATAAATATTCTGATGTCTTGGCTTATTCATATGAAGACTTGAATTCTTTTCAACATAGGGAAATGAAGCATGACATACCTTTGAATTTTGGTGCAGCTCCATTCATGAAGAAGAAAAGATAGTATAACCTCAAGATAGTAGGGACGATACTCCATGAGGTTCAAATGATGTTAGATGAAAAAATAGTGTTTCATATTTTACATTCAACTTTGATAGCTAATATTGCCCGATTCGCAAGAAAAATGGAGAAATTAGGATTTGTGTGGATTCCCACAATCTTAATAAAGCTTCGTTGAAGGATAACTATCCACTTTCATTCATGGACCATATTATGTAGGTAGTAACTAGATTGTAAATTATATCCATGCTAGATGGTTTCTCTTGTTACAATCATATTGAAGTAGCTAGGGAAGATTAACATAAAAACATGTTCACCACCCCTTGGGGCATGTTTGCATATAGAAGAATGCCTTTTGGTTTGATCAAATTTGGCACAACATTTCAAAGGTCTATGGACATGGCTTTGCAGATTATAAAAAAAAATCATTGTAATATACCTAGATGAATTGACGGTTTTCTCAAAGAGGTGAGAAGATCATCTAAGAGATTTGGAGAAAATATTGCAAAGATGCAGACTTCATAGAATCTCCTTGAATCTAAAGAAGTCTATGTTTAGAGTTATGGAAGGGAAAATCCTAGGTCATATTATCTCTAAAGAAGGAACCAAGATTGATCTTGAATGCGTTCAAGCTATCAAGAATATTTCCTTACCTACAAGTAAGCCTGGAGTTCACTCATTCTTTGGGAAGGTGAAATTTTTGAGGAGGTTCATGCCATATTTTTCGAGCTAACAAAATAAATTACTGACATGATGAAGGGAAAAGAATCCTTCAAATGGTCGAAGGAAGGTAAGGGATAATTTAAACAAATCAAAGATGTTATTACAAAAGATCCTACATTGGTGTGTCCCGATTTTAAAAAGGATTTCATAGTCTATTGTTATGCTTCCCGCACATGATCTCCACCATCTTGACTCAACATAATCAAGAGGGAATTGAATCTCATATTGCATTCATGAGTTCCAGATTCAAGAAACATGAACTGAATTACACTCCCCTTGAGAAACATGTGTACGTGGTGGTTAGAGCCTTGAAACATTTCAAATACTATGTGTTGAATTCTCACACCAAATTCCTAATTACGGACACATCATTTAAATTAATGTTGACACAATAGTAACCAGGATCTAAAAGAGATAATTGGGTCTCCAAGATCCAAGAATATAACTTAGACATCAAGCCTACCAATTTTGTTTGAGGAAGAGGACTCGCCAACTCATCATGAGAGAATGAGCATAAAAATGACCTTAAGGAAGAACCAGTTGAAGAAAGTTTACCCTTTGGTAGTTTTAAAGTCGAGTACCATAGATGAGTGGTATTTTTATATAGCTTACTTTCTCACATATGGAAAATGTCACGAGAATCGAAAGCTAAAGAAAAAATACCTATCAAATTAAGATATGTTAGTGTAATGCCTCTGTCATGGTTGTTATCCTTGATCACTTTTGTAATTGAAGTAACAACGTTAATACGTGATTTTTCATTTTGAATATGGTGTATTCTTTAAAACTGATTAATCATGTTGTTATAGATGGTATGTTTTATATTCTAAAATTGGATAATGTCATGCCATGATAATTCTGAATTTATTAATGAAGTATTTTATATAGTTTTATGTTGAACATTTTAATGTATTCTACATGTGGATGAAGGAAATAAATTCAGTCTAAATTGTTCATTTCCTAGTTTGCAATAATGAACTTGTTTTTTAATCTAATGATTGCAAAGTATAGGATTAATCACACCTTGGATCAATTGCAGTGATCCAAGGAATGTTTAGGATTTTTGATGATTGTGATCATTTGATCGAGTTGGAAAGAATATCGATTTTTGCACACGAGGCTTGCAGACTTTGGGGTTACAGGGGTGTCCTGTAGCATCTTTTGATTTCACCCTTCAAGGTGATCTGATTCGTCATTTTTATGAACTACGAGAGGTAATGTTCTTTGATTAATTAGGACCTAATTAATCTAAGTGTTTGATTATCTTATCTTATCCTAAACCTATGCTAAGGTGATTATATTAATTTGTTGATTAAATCCTAATGAGGGACTATCCTAAGTTTGGAAATTAATTAATACTAAGCTATTTGGAACTAGGCCTAAGATTCTAAAATATAGTCTTAAACTAATTTTAGGGTAACCTATCCTATGGACATCGACCTAACCTAAGGAAGTGGGGTTGGATTTGTTAGCAATTAGATTTGGATGGCAGTGGCGCCATTCCTAATGCATCGTTGGGTTTAAATGAGGCATTGAAGATTCTTTGTACCGCCAACTTTGGCCAAAGGTAAAAGGTGGTGGAAAGTTTTGAGTTGGCAACTCTGCTATTTTGATGGAATGAATTTTTGAACTGTTAGTTGTAACTAACAAAAAGATAAGCATGGCAGAGGTTTTGAAGGGACTCTATCGGTCTATGGAATTTATGATCCTCAAACGAGAAAAAAACCGTGGGGAATAGTAAGGAGGTTGGAGGAAAAATAAATGGTTTTGTTTTTATTGTTTCATTTGGATTTTTTGAGCCTTTGAGCTCTACATGTTGTATTCCATTTTTCGAACCTTGATTCAAATTTTTTTCTTGTATGATTTCACCTTGCATGCATGCAGAAATGATGGAAAAATTTGATCATGGAAGCTATAAGAAGAAAGTGGGAAAAGTTTTAGAGGATTTTTGGCGTTTTCATTGGAAATATTTTTGTGGAAGCTTTGTTTGAAGGATTGAAGCAAGGAAGAGAAGGTAGGAGCACTACCAGGCATGATAGGCCCTATCTCTTTAAAATCTCTTGCTTTTATTTAAATGTTTTCATAAAAAGAATGTTGCTCTTCATGAAAAATTCTCTTATAATGTATTCTAGTTTGATTATTTGATTATTTTTCTTCGTAATCCTCTTTTAGACATGGTTTCTTTAGATAAGAATGGTTCTGTGAAATAATGGTGTTTTATGAATCTAGTTTTCAAATATAGTTAGAAAACGGACATGTCACTTTATTAGAAAATTGGTTGTGGAATTTGGTGGAGATTATGTGTTTTGATATACATATTTTTATTCATTTTGTATCCTTGTAGCATTTAAATGTATTCGGCGAGGATTTTGTGGAATATCCTTGGACTAGGGAACTCTCCAAGTTGTTGGGAAACTAGGTATTTGTTTATAGTTGTTAGGTCAACCTTATTTGCAGAATAATAATGATGCCTTTAATGGAACCCTGTTGGGTTTGAAGGTTATTTTTTTTTTTGTATTAACAATATGGATGGTGACTTGTTCTTATAGGCCCTCTCGGGATTTTGTTTCAATTTATAGATCTTCTTTTCAGCTTAAGATGGGAAATGATATTTTGACATTTTTGTAGTTTAAGGATATCTTGTTCGACCATTTTGGGTATTCATGATGGTGATATTTAAACTCTGTAAGTGCATATTGTAGGTAAATGATGGGGTATCTATCTCTGTCATTTTCAATTCATTTCATTGTTATATATACCCTTCTCGAGTGGATGTGTTTGAGAAACATGGATTGGTATTATTTTGTCTCTATTTGTCATGGGATTTGATTTTCGTTTCCTTTTTACCCTTCCTAGGTCGCTTAAGTTTTTGAAGTTAGTTGATTTTATAAAAGACACAGGTTTGTATTGATCTCGAAGCGGGTTCATTTTCTTTTGATTCTACAAAGAGTGGTTAAGCTTCAAGAGTCATGTTTGGGGTATTATATTTGATATCAATTCTTGTTCAACTCGAGATTCTTTTGGTTTATATCATCATGGCTTCCTTGATGAGTGTTGCATGTTTTTTTGAAAGTTTTATTCTACGAAATGTCTCATTGAGATTGTTTTTGCATCTTTGGGATAGTTTAAATTCTTGAATTCAATATCTTTCTCATACTTGGATTTCATTCAAATATTTCGGAAGGTACGAGTCTTGTGTTATCAATGTTAAGGAATATTTCATTTCTTAAACTTGGCTCTTGGTCTTTCTAGGTAAGACCGTGCTCTGCGTTTTTGGTTCTTTGAAACCGTTCTGATTGCATTCTCCTTTAGCTAGTATGTGGGAGATATTGAGCATCCAATTGTTTTTATTGAGATGCATGATTGTGATGGTTATGTTTTGTTCAAATAGGTTTTGAACACAACTTGTGTTAACGAAATATCCTTCAGAACTTTGTATCATGTGTTTGTTTAGACTTGTGAAGGCTTGAGAAATTCTCTTGTAGAATATATAGTGTTTATATTTTGTATTGTCAAGTTTTTTCTTTTCTATGGTATCCTCTTGGATAGAGGTAGGAATTTTTATGGCAGGGTTGTTAGGATAGTTTTTGTCCATGTTGGATCATTCGTGTTTATTTCAAACCTTTTTGTTTTTGGATATGAAATTGATTTTTATAGAAATAACATTATGCTCTTATCAAATCATTGTGTTGTTAGATCAATTCATTTTTGATTGATTGATTGAGAATTATCGTGTTTAGTGAAACTTTTCTTGGTGAATTAAATTGAAGCCAATATGGATAAATCATGACTTAAATTAATTCTTTTCTTAATTGGTTGCAGTTGAATGTTATCATGTTGAAATGATTGTCAATATTGTGACATAGATGGAATTAAATTATGATTGGATTATTTAACTTTTTAAATGAGTAAATGATACTTAAATAGATTTAGTGACTCTTCTCTACATCTGATTTTGTGACTTTTTGGGCAGTCTTTCTTATTGATCTTATTATTGTGTACTTGGAACCTTTTCATAAATAACAGGGTTCCTTTTACGAAACAATTAGATAAAAGCATATTGTTTTAATGTTATAGCGCTTATCATGCTCAGTTCTTGTGAACTGACTCATGCTAACAATTTTGTAGATGGACTTTGTGAAAAGTGAAACACAAAAGACTTATAAAAAGTTGCATTTTTTTATTAATGAAATCATCTTCTTCATTCAGATGTTTATGTATTGAAAATTTTCTCAAAATGCTCTCGTTGGAAAAACTACGAGGATGTATTAAATTGTTTTGTAATGATGAAAAATGTTTCGTATAAAATTATGGAATATTAATTAATTTGGGAGTATAGTGATCTCTCTCTTTTGATATAAGAATTGTTGTGAAGGGTTATGCATTTATGATTTATTCTAAGGTCTTATATAACTTAGATTTGATTAATTTTCATAAATAGTAACATGCATGATGGGACTTTATGGATATACTTAAATATTGACATGCATGGCTTAATGTATTCTAAGATATAAAATAATTCTTTTTAAGTAAGCGTACACACACACACACACACACTTATGATTCATTTCATTTGGGAAATGGTATAATTATGATTGATATATCCTTACTTGGAAACATGAATAAGGATATTTTTATATAGATGAATGTTGCATTCTTTTACGAAACTAAATCTTATGTTTTTGAATTCATTAATAAGATAATAGTCCTTAATGAGAAAGAAAAGGAATACTTCCTTTTATCATGAATCATAACTATGTATGTTATCTTGTTATATAAATTTTAAATCATATTTGATGATTGGATGTACGCTCTTATATGTAAACAATAAAAGGAAATGGGAAAGCTTAAAAGAATTAACAAGATAGATTTAGATAATATGATATCTCTAAGTCTAAGGTATAAGATTTCAATCAAAGTTGTTTTGCAATGTTAAAGCGTAGTAAGGAAACTTAATGATCTTACTTACTTGATATCAAATTCAGATTTATCGATAAATGCGAAAATAATGGTTTAAGATTAAAATGTTCATATGCATGAACGTAGATTTTATCTGCATACCTTCAATTGGTGTAAAAGTACATTTTGAATCCTTCTTTGGATCAATCATACTTAGTGAACCCTTAGGTGCATTATTTAACGATTAATTAAACAAGATAATAATTGAAGGGTTAATAATCTAAAATTCTTAAGTATGTTAGTTTAGTTGAAGGAACTTAGTAGGTTGTTGGAATATAGGGGCTGTAATAGAGTACCCTCATAATGATAGGAGTCATTACGAGGATATTGTGATGCAACTAGCTATACTTCAACACCCCACTTAGTTCAATTAACTCGATTGACATAAGTAGAAATTCGGTTCACGGTTCTACTCTAAACAGGATAAACACATGGACTAGTGTAGTGGTCAACTCATGTTGACTTAGGGTAACTAAACACACCCAATCGACGAAAGTCGATTGAGTATGTATATGTATCCTTAGTCACCACAAGTAGTCTTCCACACTAGTGCATGTAATTTTCCCTTGTTTAGTATGAAACTTTGACTCATGTTTGGTTGACAATAGTCAAGAAAGACCAATCTAGATAATAGTATGAATGTGGTGAAAGACATATTCCTTTTGACGAGTATGTCGTCTTGGAATGTAAACATGGTAAACATGTTTAAAACTTTGGCCAAAGTATCGCAAGTTGTTGGTTGTGTTGTCTTATGTCACCTAGTCTAAGTTGCATGGATTTCAGATGAATATCAATAACAGATATTCAGATAGGCTTCTTAGACAGAACACTTGAGTGACCCTTGATGGGTAAAAGAACCAAAGTATACATAATATACACTTGAACAAGTTAAACATGAGAGATCAATTTAATACTGAGTCATGAAATGAGAGATTGGTGTTTCACCGAGTCATTATAGTTGTATATGGTTTTTGTTATGAGATGGATTAACAATGGAATGTGTGTTTTAAATTGTATGAATTTAGAACAGAGAAAATTATGTAAAAAAATTCCCTTGTTTCTAAGTCATAAAAGTGGATGTTATAGTCGGGCACCTCATTTGGGACAACTTGTTCAAGAAAGGTATTAATGACATGTTCCTCATATGTGTTGATAAGGAACAACAACCCAAATTGCTTGAAGCTTTTCATAATCATGCTTATGGTGGTCATATCTCTAGACTAGTAATAGTTCATAAGATTCTATGAGTGCATTATTACTAAGCCACTATGTTTTCCGATGCTCAAAAATGGGTAGCCAAATGCGAAGTTTCTAAATAATTTGTTGGAAGACCTAGATTGGTAGCTTTTCCTTTTAAGCTAGTTGTCATTGAAGAAACCTTTCAACATTGGGGTTTAAATTTCATCGGTCTTGAACCCAAATACCAATGCTACTCATACTCATGTACTCATGAAAACTAGATATTTTACAAAGTGGGTAGAAATTATTTCGATGAAACAAACATCTACTTAAGTAATTTGTGACTTCATCAAAGAGAACATTTTGGTTCGTTCTGAGAATTCCACAAAATATCATGACAGAAAATGCCACCAATTTCTCTTCTCCAGAGATGGTAGGTTTTTGTTATGGGTATGGGATATCTTTATCTCAATCATATGATTCTTATCCTTAGGAAGCTTGTCTAGCAAAATCAAGTAACAAGAACATCATTACTATCGTGTGCAAGTTAGTTGAAGAAAATCAAATAACTTGGCACAAACATTTATATGATGAATTTTGGGCTGACTGCATAACTCCCAAAAGATCAATTGGAATGTCTCCATTCTAACTTTTATCTAGAATTGATGCTCAAATTCCCATTACATTGGAGTTATGGGCATTAGGATTGGCTTGAGTAGTTGACGATGAATGCTTCGTCGGTGCATTAGATAAAAGGATCATGTTCCTAAGTAAGCTTGAAGAGTAGAGAAGTCAAGTAGTGAATAGGATTGAGGAACACCAATCCAAGATAAAGAAATTATTTGACAGAAAAAATAAGGAGAGACAATTTCAAATCAATGACCTAGTTCTTCTATGGGAAAAGAGGCGTGAACCAAAAGAAAAGCATGGGAAGTTTGATTCACTATGACTAGGCCCTTTCAAAATTAGGCATTTATGTGGGGATAATTGTTTCACCTTTTTCTTAGATTGTTTCTTTGAATCGTTGACGAAATCAGATAGGGTAACAGGCGTAGGAGGAATACCTGTTCAAATGTTGGTTGATGGGTTATTGCACGCGTATGACTTTTGAATCCACAACTGACCATGAGAGCTTCCTTTTGGCTAGGAGGAACTACCTGTAATGAAAGCAAGACCACCAGAAAGAATTAAACAATATGGGCAGTGAACTGCCTAGCGTGAGCTAGATCCGGGAAGTATGGTACTTCCTAGATGGTTGTCCATATAATGTTTTAAACAAATTAATGTTGAAAAAAAGTAAATCCTATTGTTATTTTAAAATGATTTAGGTATCTCACTTGAAACACAATAAGAAAATAGATCTAATCTAACAGGCTAAGCTAGAATAGAATCCACGAGGTCAAATGGTTGGTTCTAGGTTCTGTAGGTTTGATAAAGGTCTCAAGTAGGTCACAAGTGAGTGAGGGTGAGGTAAAATTAGGTGGATAGGTCTCTGTTTAAGGATGTGTAGGAAAACACAGAGACCAAGCTGCGGTTAGGTATAAGCTGGAGCGGAGTTATTCGTGAGATTTGGAAACGTCATAGAATAGGGTTTGGTCTCCTTTGTGATTACACAAAGGATTTAGTTAGTTGGGAGGAGGTATTAGGTGACTGGGATAGGTTTTTACGAGGTTTTGATGGGTCTATGGAGGTACAAAATGTTGGAGATGGTTGATAAGGAGCAAGATAAACAATGGGTGATAAAAAAATGATGAAATGAAATAACCAGGAAAGTATGATATTGTACTTACTTGGATTTCATTCCTGAAGGCTTGTGTGTGATGGATGGAGGTGCCGATGGTGGGTTTGAAGGCTGCAAGTGATTACCAACTGAAGAAAAGCTTCTGCATGGGCTGCATGCACACTCCTCTTTTGCTTGGATAGTTCAGAAGGTGGTTGGGATGGCTGTGTAGGAGAAAATGTTCAATCTCCTTCCTTGGATGTCAGTTCTTGCTGAAATTGGCTCTTTGAAGATGCGTTATCTCTCTGAGATGTCGTTCTTTCTCATCAAATTTCTTGCTTTGTTTTCCAACCTCCTTCTTCCAAGTTCCAACCTTGAGAAATAAGGTTGTTTTGGGTTAAAAGGGGTAACCGACGGTGGTCCGGCTTAACCGGCGACGGTTAGGGGAAACCGACATCGGTCAAGGTGGGATTTTCTAGGTTTACCAAACTTAGGGAGATCCTCCTAATTTCCTTGGATCTTGTGTCATTATCCCATGAATTGGACTGGGAGCTTCTGTGATCATGCGGGAATGTGGTTAGAGGGAGTGTAGGCATTGATTTTTAGGGTTTGGGTAAGTCTTAGTTAGTTATGGTAACTTGCTAAGAATAGGTCTTAAGTTGAGTTAGCTTGGTGAGGTGTCTAAGTGAACTATATGTGTAGGTATTATTTAAATAATATATTTAAATAATAAATATAGTGAGGATAATGAGTTAATTTAATTAAATTAATTAAATTAATACTAGTGAGGTGAAGGGGGCCATGGCTAGGTAGATGTAATAAAAAGGAGGGCTTATATGTTGAAGGATGAAGGGGGAGTGTGACCTAATTTTAGTGTCTACATTTTTCCCCTTTTTGTTGCATAGCTTGTATTGGTAAGTGATGCTAACAAAAATAAGATGTGGTTGGCCCATGTGAGGGTGAAGGTGATCCCCCTTAATCTAGGAAGTGATGAAACAATAGGTTGAAGTTGTGAGTGGTTTAATAAAAGGAAAATGTGAGGAAAAGGTAAATGGGTGTAGGGGAAGAGGGTGAAAGGTCTACATGGGTGATCTTAGGTAATGGGTCAGGGCCAAAGGTAGTAGTAGTCAAATGTACACACACGTATAAACTACAGCACACTACTTGGCTAAAGAGCAGGAAAACTCTACATCGTCTAAGGTCGATAGGTTTATCTAAACAAGGGTGAAGTGAATCTGGTATCCAAGGTATAGGATAAGGTCAGGAAACACAACGTAGGTTATGTGAAGGAAATTTAGGTATGTTTGGTAAACCAAAGGTAGGTTCAGGATAAATGGTCATGACAATAGGCTAGGTAGGGTCATTAGGTCAACAACACAGTAATAATGCTGTAAGTTATAGTGAACACATGAGATCAAAAGTCACCAACGATGGTCGAGTCCAAATATTGAGATCAAGGCACGGGTAAGGGCGAGGTAGGGGTAAAATAACAAAACATCAACAGTGGATGGGAGGAGGTTGAAGAAGGTGGAGGGCCAGAGGTGAAGGTAAAGTGGTTCAAGTAGGTGTAGGGAGGGAAAAAGAAAAGGGAGGTAAGGAAAATGAGGTAAATGAGAGGGTAATGAGTACGCAGGGTAATCGACATTGGTCTGTATAAACCGATGATGGTATTCTATGGTAGTAACAAAATTGGTCAAGGGTTAACCGATGTCGGTCGGGTCGGGTAGGGTATAAAAAGTGAAAAACCCACATTTGAAAAAGTCATTGGTGTATTTGAAAAGGAGAAAAGGACAAGAAGAGAGAAAAGGAGGAAGAGGACAAAAGAGTATAGCAAAGAGCTTGGGTGGCGAGCCACATAGGTGAGAGTGGGTGAGTGAGAGGTGGGGCCATGAGATTAGGTGGCACGATTCTTGTGGCTGAGGATTTGGTTGTGTAATGGAGGATGGCAGAGGCCGAAGAGGGCTCGAAGAGGAGCGGTGCGGAGGCCGAAGGTTCCACCACGATGGCAGCAGTGAGATCAGGTAGGATTTGAACCTTTGGTTTTGATTTTTGAGTTAATTTGATGTAAGATGTAGAAAATATTAAAAAATGGGGGGTTTGGGGAAAGAATTTCAAAATGGGAAAAAGAGAGGGAAAAGGTAATAGTGGATGGTAAGGGGTAGGGCAAAAGGGTAATGTAGGAACAATTAAGGGTGTAAAGAGGGATTTGGGTGGGTAGAATGTTGAGGAAGGGAAAAATTAGGGTTGGAAAGTCGGGGTGGGTGGTGTGACAGTGACCGACGTTGGTCAACTTGTGGCCGACGGTGGTGGGTAGTGACCAATGTCGGTCACAAGAAAAAAAGTGACAGTCTTGGTTAAAGGGAGACCATGGTCGGTCAGGGGAAACCGGGGTCGGTTATTCGTAAGTGGAAATTGGGATAAAAAAGGGAAGAGAGTAAGGGTAGGGTGGGAAAGAAGGTGGGTGAGAGGGGAGGGGTTAGGGTGAGAAAGTAGGGTAGGTGGGTAAAGGGTGAGGGTGGGTCACAGGTGAGGGTAGGGTAGGTAGTGTCGGGTGAATGGGTTTGGGTAGGTGTGGGTGAGGGTGAGGGTAGATAGGTAAGGGTAGATGGGTTAAAAATAAGGTAAGATGGGAAGGTGGACTAATACATTGTTTTTGTGGGATGCAGGTGAGAGACGAGCTGCAGATGAGAGCTGAGTGCCACCCTTGTTATTAAGAGTACGGGCAAGCATGACAGCAGTAGAGTGGCAACATGTGGCAAAGGTGGGATTGATAGGGGTGAGGCACTACCGGCATGTAGTCTAAGAGGTGAGTCTTATGGTTTCCCTCATCGATAGATGGGACTCAACGACCAATACCTTCCATTTTCTCGATGGGTGAGATGATGATCACCCTGGAGGACATATACAGGATCCTGCGGTTGCCCATATTGGGGGCCCAAGTGTATTCTATCTCTTCAGAGGCATCTGAGGAGTTACTGGCACCCATTTTTGGTGAGGGTGTAGTAGACTTGATGTTCCATAGCACTAACATGAGCTATGGAGTGATGTATAGAGCTCATCCAGAGGAGATGAGGTTAGTGGTACTTGTGATGGAGGTAGTGTGCTACTTCGCATTGCCGGATGCGAGGGGGGAGATTCTCAAGGTCACTGATGGGAGTCCTCCATGACATGATGATACATTGGACACGGTTCACATGGGCACCTGCATTGTTGACACAGGTGTATAGAGAGCTATGGGCCTACGGGTGATTGTGGAGGTTCAACATCTGCTACGTCATACTACTACATTCTTTGGGCATACGAGCACATTGTTTGTGTTCAACCAATGGGGATGCCCCAGGTAGATGCATTCCCATGGAGAGTTTTGAGAGTGGGGTACAGGCGGTGGGTACTAGCCATGGGAGAGGCCCGAGGTGCCAGAGCTATACATGATGTAGCTTATTACAGGAGGTTGTTGGAGGGGTTGTCAGGGTGGACATCATTTGGAGGCCATATGTGGGCTTCCCTTCATACAAACAGATGGCCATGGAGCTAGTTGGGCTACAAATACATCTATGGATAGAGGGGAGGAGAGTGGGAGAGCATGAGCGGATACCCGTAGAGTGGGTTAGATGTCAGTTTGGATTGGTCTAGGGTGTATCGCCTTCGTTCCCTAGTACCAAAGAGATGATGTGGAGAGACCGATGTCTCCACCATGACCCACAAGTGCCAACTGGATAGGAGGAGTAGCCTATAGATACTTAGATTGATGATGTTGGGGTTGCAGATGGGTACAGAAGTGGTGGGCGGCACAACTGAGAGTCGTACCACCGAGGCCAGGGTAGCCAGACTTAGCCACCATCATAGTTTAGAGAGATGCCCTATAGGGGTAGGTGGCTACTTTGGTGATGTAACTTGGGATCATGCAGGGGTATCTGATAGGTACAGAGGCATAGGTTGCCACATTACAGCCCGGATAATGACGATGTAGGCTTAGGTTGGGTAGGGACAGGTACCTACATAGGTAGAGGTAGGGGAGATGGAGATGGAGAGGAGGTGGGCGGAAATGGAGGGCAGATAGCTGCCCTATAGAACAGGTTCGAGCTTTACAGGCGGTTTGGCCATAGCGCGAGGATAGGTTATGGGTGCGGGGTGAGCTAACAACAACACAGCACATATTACTACCCCGAGCCCAGCTACATGAGCACATGCACCGATTCTAAGGGTGACTTAGGCTCACAGCACCAATATAGGGCTCAGTGTAGGTTCATGGACAAGGTCCCATTATACAGGTACCTACGTAGGTAGTGGGACCCATGAAACCTCCACAGATAGTGCCCATGGCCAGGTTCAAGGATGCCCTAGGAGAGGCACGGTATTACCATGATCATTTGTTAGCTGTTGGGCTAGATGTGCCCTCCTATGCCGAGTACAGAGCACAACAGGCCTCCAGTGAGAGGACTAGATCCCACACTCATAGTGTGGAGAGTACAAGGGGCCGACGAGCCTAGGGACAAGGTCATGGTGAGGTCACTAGTGTGCAGAGGCCAGCTCAGGTGAGGGGCCATCAGCAGGAGGTGAGGCAAGTGCCGGACCCCAAACAGGTGTAGCAGAGGGGTTAGGAGAGACACAATGATCTGTTGTGGACCGGCCTGCGTGCTGAGTCATTTTTGTATGTATGATATATGAGACCGGCCTGCATGCCGAAGAGATATTGTATTTACTTTTGGACATGATACCAGCTGTGAGCCGAAGACATTTTTGTATTGGATATCAGCTTGTGTGCCGACATTTTTGAGATGATAGCCATGATGAGACAGGCATGTTTATTGAGATACACATTTATGTGATACGGGTGTACATTGTATTGATACACACATGTATATATGAGGAGATAGATGATATTCAGGTGATGTTGTTGTGATGTGTATGAGTTTTACTTTATTATGATATGGATGGAAAATAGATGAGCTAGGCATGATAGAGTCAGGTCATAGGCATAGATTGAGTTAGGTGAGAGGCATGGATCAAGTCAGGTGATAGGCATGGATCGAGTCATATTGGTTTAGGCATGGATCGAGTTAGGTCGGTTTAGGCATGGATTGAGTCAGGTTGGTTTAGGCATGGTTGAGTTAGGTTGTTAGGCATGGTTGAGTTAGGTCAGTTTAGGCATGGTTGAGTTAGGTTGTTAGGCATGGTTGAGTTAGGTCGGTTTAGGCATGGATGGAGTCAGGTCGGTTTAGGTATGGATCGAGTCAGGTTGGTTTAGGCATGGTTGAGTTAGGTTGTTAGGCATGGTTGAGTTAGGTCAATTTAGACATGAATGGAGTCGAGGTCATAGGCATTGATCGAGTTAGGTCGGTTTAGGCATGGATTGAGTCAAGTCGGTTTTAGGCATGGATGTGCATTTTAATATTTTGGATAACCAATGGCAATATAAATGCATGAGATAGTGGAAAATGTGGAAAATGTTGGTTATGTTATGAAAATGTGAAATAATATAAGTGGTAAAAGGTATGTGGTATATGGTTTAAATGTTGAGGTTTTTGAGATGAATAGGAAATCAGGTAAGGGTGAGGAAAATGGTTAGGGTAAAGAGTGGTTGAGCTAACCTTCTAGGGCCCCATGCCCTGGAAGTGCTGCCTACATAGTCTCGGTGAAAAGGGACCTCAGACTGATGTAGTTCTCCCATAAGCTAGGGAAGAATATGATAAGATCGAAGAATAGGTAGTGTGGTTGATAGTTAGGTTGGATTCGAGGTCATAAGTATGATGAGGTCAAGGTCGATTAGGTGAGGTGGAATATAGGTAGATAGGTATGGGTGATTTTAGGTTGATTGAGGTGGGATAAGAGGGGGCAAGAAAGCCACCCGATTGGCAAGGATCAAAATGTATGAAACACATCTTTAGATAGGCGAATGAACGTATGACCCTAAAGACATTACATGATTGATAATCCTAAGAGTGATGAATAGTCACATGATCACCAAATGTCATGGGTGTAGTAGGTCCCTTGAGGTATGATGTGAAAATACAATGGTAATGAGGTGTAGCTAATTGGGTCATAAAATGGGAAGTAGAATGCCTTGGGCAATAGAGCTAAGATCATAATAGGCAAGTCCATGACGAAAAAGTGTATTTTCTTTTCTTTTTTTTTTTTGTTAGATAGACTGATCTATGTGGGAATTCTATACGGGAGGAATATATGTCTCCTTGAGGTCTTCGTGAAGCTGATCGATGCAAGAAGCTTCTGAATTTTGATTTTTGAGGAGATAGTCTTCTTTTTGAAAAAACTATGTAGAGAGTTGTGAGCTTTTTATAGCTGTCCTTCGAGGGAGCAGTCTACTTATAGAAAAAATTGAAGGTGGAAGATTTCCTTTTGAGGGATTCATCTTTGATATTGGAAGTTTGACTCAAGGAGTTGATCCCTTATATTGGAAGATGTCCTTCTGAGGGTTTCATCTTGTTTTTTTTTGGCTTTTAAGTCATGGATGAGACTATAATGAAGCATTTGGTTCTTGTTGATAAGGAAAGGGTGAACGACCATGGGATCTCATCTAAAAGAAGACAAAAAGTATCCATGAGAATCATACCATGCGCAGAGCCATGGTGCACATATTTAAGAGAAGGAAAAAGGGTGACGGGTAATCACATGATCCATGTTTAATCATTGGAGATGAGATGTGGAAAGGGTAAATGGTGCTTAAGGGATGAGCATGAACTAGATAAATAGTGATGTAGGACTAGAGGTCAATAGTAGAACAATCGAAGATGTAATGTGTTAAGGGGCTCAGGTTCGGTTTACCCTCAAGCGAGGACAAACGATAGGCACTTGATCCATAGGTATGAGTTATGATGTATGGTCCAAGCTAATTAGGAGAAAATTTTCCCGTTTGCTTTTCTCTACTTTGGTTATGTGTTGATTTTCTTTCAAAACAAGGTCACCAACTTGGAAGGTTCGTTCATGAACACATTTGTCATAAGCATGTTTGATACGTTGTTGATAAACTTGAAGGTGATCTAGAGCATTAAGACAACGTTCATCTAATAACTCCAGTTGTGCTAAGTGGTCCTAACAAAATTCATCATCAGTAAGCATGTCATGGAGAGAAATGTGGAGTGAGGGGATCTAGACTTCGAGAGGTAGAACAACCTCGGTACTGTAGACCAGTGAAAAGGGTGTAGCCGTAGTGGAAGTGTGAATACTAGTGTGGTATGCCCATAGAGCAAAAGGAATGTGCGTATGCCAATCCTTCCCAGTATCGTCAACCACTTTCATGAGAATTTTATTGAGGGTTTTGTTAGTGGATTTGGCTTGGCCATTGGTTTGTGGGTAATAAGGTGAGGAGAAACTAAGTTGAATGCCAAAGGCATCATAAAGTTTTTGTAGTGTTTTGTTTTTGAATTGTTTTCCATTATCAGTGATGAGGTGATGAGGGACACCAAAGCGATAAATGATGTGATGGTTAATGAACTCACATATTTTCTTAGCTTTCATGGAGATAAGTGGTATGGATTCTACCCATTTTGTGTAGTATTTGGTAGTAGTTATGATCCATTGATGGCATTGGGAAGAATGAGGATTGATTTCTCCGACAAGATCCAAACCCCATTGAGAGAAGGGCCAAAGGTCACGAGTGACCTGTAAGGCATGATTGGGTGTATGATGAAGGTTGGAATGTTGTTGAAATTTCATGTAGTGTTTGACATAGTCACAACAATCATGATTAATGGTCACAAAGAATAATAGCCTAGGTGAAGAATACGCTAGTAACAGTAAGGCCACTAAAGTGGCCTCCACATATGCCATCATGAACCTCCTAAATGGTATAAGGAATTTCAGAAGTTGTGAGGCATCATAAGAGAATACCATCAAAGACGTGTTTATAGAGGAGTCCCCCCAGAATGATGAAATGAGAGACCTTTTAAGGAAGGCACGTTGTCTATTACGGGTGAGATCAGGAGGTAAGATGGAGAGAGAAAGGTAGTCGGAGTATTGTTTATACCAAAGGTCACTCGGGTCAGGGGTGTCATTTCGATTGAGTAAACATCATGAGGTAAATAAGAAGGTGAATGGAGGAATTTTATAGTGACAAATATTTTGGAATTGGTAGGGGAAGCGGGTATTTGGGAAGCTAAATAGGCCATAGTATCTACAAATTTGTTGGTTGAATGTGGGATGGTTTGAAGGGTGTAACGATCAAAGGTGGTCAAAAGTATATCTACATGATGTTTATACTTTTGAAGTATCTTGTTATGACATTGGTACATACCATTAACTTCATTTATGACAAATTATGAATCACCAAAGATGTGGATTGATTTTACATCAAGGGAATAGGCGGTCTGGAGACTGAGGATGAGTGCTTCACACTCGATAATATTGTTGGTGCATTCAAATTCTAGTTTGAAAGACAAAGGCATGGGTTATCCATCCATAGGGATGAGTCTAACACCATCTCCACCCCCACATTGACACTTGGAACCATCTAAGAACAGTGTCATTTGGTAAGGTGGTTCATCCAGGGAAAGGGTACAATGGATTCATCAGGGAATTCAAAATTAGAGGGTTGGTCCCCGGCAATAGGTGCATCAGCCAATTGGTCAGCGATAGCCTGACCCTTAATGGACTTTTGGTGAATGAATTCAAGGTCAAGATCAGCTAAAAGCATGAACCAATGTGTGGCATGTTGATTTTGATAGGGTTTGGCGTACATGAAGTGTAAAGGGTCAGTATTGGTCACAACATAGGTTTTGTGGTTGAGTAGGTAATGGCGGAGTTTGGTGGTAACGAAAACTAAGGATAAGAAAAGTTTTTAGGGTGAGTGTATTGGGTTTCATAGTCTAGAAGGGTATGGCTTATATAATAAACGCCTGCTCCCTATGTTGTTCATCACGATGAGCGAGCATAGCCCCTAAGGAGTGATCGGTAGCTGATATGTATAGGTAAAAAGGTTGATCATCTTTCGGTGGAATGAGTATGGGTGGTTGGAGAAGGTATTGTTTTAAGGCCTCAAAAGCTTTGTGGTAGTCGTCATCCCATTTGAAAGAGATGTCCTTCCTAAGCAAGATGATGAAATGGTTGACAACGGTCGGAGAGTTGGGAAATAAATCGGTGAATGGACTGCAATTTACCTTGCAGGCTACAGAGTTGTTTGAGGTTCGTGCTGGAGGCATTTCAGAATTACCTTGAATTTAGCTAGGTCAACTTCTATACCACATAAGGAAATGATAATTCCCAGGAGCTTTCCTAAGAGAATTGTGAATACGCACTTTTTAGGTTAAAGGCAGATGCAATATATAATGAGGTGATCAAAGATGGTTTCGAGGACAGTGAGGTGCTCAGCACGACGTTTAGATTTAGCCAAGAGATCATCCACGTAATCTTCCAATATGCGATGCATGATATCATGGAAGATGTAAGTCATAGCACGTTGATATGTAGCACCAATGTTTTTAAGGCCAAAAGGCATGACTCGATAGTAGAAGGTCCCCAAGGGGTAATGAATGCGGTTTTGTGTTGATCCTCTAGAGCAAGAAAATTTTGTTATAACCCGAGAAACCATCCATGAGTGAGAGCATTTTATGACCATGCGGTAAGGTCTACCAGTTGATCAATATCAGAAAGGGAAAGTCATCTTTCGGGTAGGTGAGGTTGAGGTCACGGAAGTCCATGCAAATATGGAGTCCCCCTATTGCTTTAGTGACAGGGACAATGTTAGAAATCCAATGAGGATAATCAATGGGTAAGATTAAGGAAACAGAAAGAAGGTGTTGAAGTTCTTCTTTGATGAGAAGAGCAATGCGAGGGTACATTTTTCTCAGATTTTGTTTGATAGTTTGGCATTAGGAATGGTTACGATATTGTGGACCACTATGGTGGGGTCAATACCACGCATGTCTGTGTAAGACCAAGCGAAAGTGTGGTTATGATCTTGGAGAAAGGAAGTGAGGGCTTCTTGTTTAACAAACATCTAAAGATTGTCTGATCTTTAGGATGTGCAAGTCATCCTAAGTATGAATGTTGATCTTGATAGTCGATTCATTCAACATGGTTTGCATCTCAGAGGGTAATGATCGATGAATATATGATTCTTCTGCACCACGGTAGGTGATTATGGATTCATCATCCTGACATTGAACGATGTTAATAGTCGGTGTGTCATCGTTGATCATCTCAGGATAAAGGAATGGGAGAGTGGAAGGGGCCTCGCCTTCGTGTTGATAAGTCAAAGGCCCTAAGGAAATGGTGTTTATGAAAAAAAAAGTTAGGAGGGATAGATTCAGGATCCATCGACTCTGTTGGTGAGGGTGGTGATGAAGGTGGAGAAGGGCTAGGGTCCTCAATGAATTCAATACGGGCTTGTTTGGTAGAAGGTTCGGGAAGCCGATACCACTATAGTTATTATGTTTGTGGGTGGTACATGAATAATTGTATGGCGACCCCGCTCATAAAAGCTAAAACCAAAACCCTTCCATGCACTTTGTGGTGTAGGAAGGTGTGGGTGAAACATGATTGGTAAGTGATTGGAAGTTAGCGGAAAATGGGCGGGGTTGTGAAGGTGGTTTAGGTGTGTAGGTGGTAGTATCAAGTCCCCCATAGGTGAGACTAGTATGAAGATGAGGAGGACCATAAAGGAGGTGTTCTCCTATACGGTGATCATAGTGAGGGTGTTGGTGAAGGCTTCCATACTCGCGTGGAGTAAGGAATGTGTTGACGCTATATAGGTGGTATTCCCTAGAGTGAGGCATTGAAAAACACCTTCCAAGGGATTAGTGGTTGGTATGTGGGTAGTTGGTATGGACAATGTGTCGAAGGTCGATGTGGAGGTGGTGTTAATGGATTGGGTAGCTAATGGGTCAGTCGTGGAGGTTATAGCAGTGGTAGGCATGGAGGAGGTATGTGCGGTGAAAGCAACAACCATACTGGTAGGTGTGGGTGTAGGTGTAGGTGAAGCGGTATTGGTTACGGAAGTAGACGGCTTAACCGGTATGAGTACATCGTTGGGTCGGTAAAGCATGTTGCATGTTTTGAAAGGTGATGGGTCAGCTAGAATGGTATAAGTGTGTCCTTCGTGTTCAAAATTTACACAATGATGTAAAGTGGAGGAACACAACCCATGACATGGATCTAGGGTCTACCAAGCAACAAGTTATATTGGAATTCCCCCTCTAAAACATAAAACAATTTTGGAATAGTGCAGGGGCCCATGCGAATGTGAAGGATGACAGTGCCTAGTGTGGAGGTGATAGCATTGTTGAACGAACGCAACATGACCGGATGTTTGTGCATGCAATTTTAGGTATGCACATTTGAGAAAATGCATGGGATTAAATGATATTAATGCTAGCGCCTCCATTAATCCTCACATGGTGTACCCGTATGTCATCAATGTGTATAGAGATGAAGAGGGCTGGGTCTAGGTCATCATTTTGGTATGGCGCGATCTCTGCCTCTGAGAAACTAAGGGAGGCCACTTGGTGAAAAAGGCGAGGTGAGGATGAAGGTGATAATTTGGTGAGAGAGGCTACATGATGGGGTGTGATAATGGATGCTACGGGTGTAGGGTCATCATTGGGTAAAACCTTGATAGATTGAAGAACTTCCATGAGGACTTACCGATGGGATTTTGAGGATTGGATGAGGTCATATAAGGACATTATGAGGGGTGATTGGTGTAATTTTTTGAGCATGGTGTGATGTGTGATGCCATTAGAAATGGGGTATGTGGGGCCTTGGATAGTTATCTTAGGTATGGGTGTAGATGGTATGTTAGGTATATGATTGGTTGGTGGGTCAGCTGCCTTTTCTTTACCCTTTTGTGCACGTGTAGTAACGTGTACCATGTTGATTTGAGGGAATTTTTCAAATGGAGAGGGTGTAGGGTAAGTGGTATAATGACATGAAGGGTAAAACCTATGGGAGGAGAAAATCCTGTGAGGTTAGCTGGGTGCAATGAAATTTGGGTGGTGGCGTGGCAAGTTCTTTGATGCAAACCATGTTAATTTCAAATTTTGTGTGTGGTTCTAGGAGTTGTGAGGGTGGAGGTTGTGGTTGTTGAGTATGCAAAGTGTGGGAATGGGGGTAGGTGAAGCAAGATCCTGTCAAGAAGGTCATCATGTCAAAGTTGGTTTTCGGGTGGACACAATTGGATAAGGACAGTTTTCAAAGCCTTGTAGCTCTCCACATCATGCCCTAGCACACGATGGTATGTGCAAATTTTGGTATCATCAAACCCCTTTGGCTTGGGTTTGAGGGGGTCGTAAGGTCGGAGTGGCGGTAATGTGATAACAGAAGTCTCAAGGAGGTTGGTTAAAATTTTGGCATAGGACCCTACTAGTGGATCACAATGGGAAGTGAATGTGGGTTTGGGCGTAGGTGTGGTTGGTTGTCTGGGAATTATTTTTGGAAGTGTAGGAACAGGTCGAACTATGGGTTTAGGCACCGGTGTGGTTTGAGGTATCGGTCAGGTTCATTTAGGTATGGGTACAATAGATGGATGGGTAGGAAGGTGTGGTTTTGTTTTGACTACCTTGTTGTGGGGTAGTGGGGTTTTGTTTTTGGGTTACACCTTCTTGGGTAAAGGTGATGTGGGTATACGGGTCTAGAAGGAAAAGCAGATGGAGGAAGAGGGTGAGTTACCCATGGGGATAATGGGGGTGCTATGAAGGTAGATGACACGGGTCATGCTTGGGGTGTGAGGGACAATGACTAAAGTGTAGTAGGTAGTGAAGCAATGGCTGAAGGTATCGGAGGTATTGGTGGTAAAGAGGCTGCAGGTGCGGGTATGAGTTGTGTTGTGTGACTAGGTAGGTTAGAGATTTGTGAGGAAGGAATGGGTGAGGGGTGCTTGACCATGTTAGGGTGCTTGACCAGGTCTTAAGTTAGGTCTTAAGACAAGGGACAAGTGGTGTGTGATTGGTGCGGTAAGGGTATGAGGTTGATGAGTTTGTTTCTTTAGTTTGGGTGTCAGAGTAGGTGTGGTTTTGGAGGATGTAGCTAAATCCAGTTTAATAGGTGGATGAGTAAGGCTGGTGGTTGGGGTAACCCCTAAAGTGGTAATAGGTTTAGTGGAGGTAAATATTGTGGGTATGGGTTTGGGTTTAGGCATAGGTCGGGTTATGGGTAAGGGTGTGGTGTGAGTGCTAATGGGTATCATGGAAGGGGTTGCAAAGTGGTTGTATGTGGTTTAATGGGTGGAAATGTGCTTGGGTAGATAGTGGAGGTGTCATCGAGGGATCTCTGCATTTGTGTTGAGATAGGGAGTAAGAGGCGCCCCATAACAAAGCCCTATCCACATAATCCAAGTGATCAGCCAAACATGAGAATGGCACATTTGTGGGTGGAGTTGGTGAGGACCTAATGGGAATTCCCGTAAAATGAATCTTGGAGACAAGGGGAATCGGTCGAATTCAGCTTCCATGGGTAAGGGAGCTGAAAGTAGGTCTGTTGAATGTCGGGTAGGAGATGGAGAATGCTCACCAAGAGGCCAGGGTATCCCTACCAGGTCTATGATGGGTGGAAGGGATGATGGGAGTTCCTCTATGAGGGGAGGAATGGATAGGTGCTCCTTTATGGGTGGAGGAGATAACGAGTGCTCCTCTGTGGGTGGAGGATATGGGTGTTCCTCTATGGGTGGGGGAGATAATGGGTGCTCCTCTATGGGTGGAGGAGATAATGGGTGCTCCTCTGTGGGTGGAGGAGATAATGGGTGCCCCTCTATGGGTGGAGGAGTTATGGTAGGTAAAGGTTTGCTAAGTGAAGAAACTAGGGGTGAAATGGTCTCAATGTTAGCAGAAGACTCCTTCGTAGGTGATGTAGGAGATGAAGGGTGTTCTTCTATTGGTGAAAGAATAGTGATGGTTGGTTCCAATGTGGAAGGTGGATTTTGGGCTAGGATTTCCTCTATGGAAGGAATGTGAGGTAATTGAGATGCGGCAGGTACCTTGTTAAATATTGCGTGAACCTCACGGGTATGGGTATCGTGAGTGGATGTCTCACTGGTTTGATTGGGTGAAGGGGCATGATTGGGAAATGGTTTTTTAAAGATTTTAGATTTTGGTTAGGGGCAGTGTTAGGATTATGCACAATCAATTCACCTTTCTCAAGCATTTCTTGGACAATATTCTTAAAAGTGATGCAGTTTCCGTCACTATGACCCTTTACACGGTGATAGTTACAGAAATCTTGTTCCTTATACCATGTGGGCATGGGGAAAGAAGGGTAAAAACTAGTGTGTGGTTTTATGGGTGGAAGGGTGATGACACTAGCTTTGATAAGATTCTCTAAGACAAAAGAGTAAGGTTCCCGATTGGGGTATATTTTTGTTGCTCTTGTCTGAATCGAAAAGCCTAAACAGGTGATAAATTAGATGAGGGTGTAGCTTGATTGGATGGATGAGTTGGGCTGGCCTTGAGTACCACTGCATTAGTGGTACCTTTAGCCTGTGAATAAGTGGTTGGTGGTTTAGAAGAAGAAGAGGTTTCATTTGACTTGAATTCCAAATTCTTATTTTGTAATTAGATCTTCTTCTCTTCGATGGCCCGAATCTCTAACTTTCATGCCATAGTGAATGCCTCATCGAATGTTATGAAATTTTGGATCTACATGGTCAGGGAGATATGCCTTGCGCAAGCTCATGTGAAGAGCTCAATGAGTTTAGTTTGTGGCAGTTGAAAGGTAAGTTGATTGATCAGGCTGCACTATGAGTGACAAAATCTGCGATAGATTCATCCTCATACTGACGTGTGGAATATAGATTGGTCATGGTAACTTTCTTGGCGATGTTGATGGAAAAATTATCCAAGAAATCTTGGGCTACCTGATTAAATGAAAATATGGAGTGTTTGGGTAACCCACTATACCAATCTAATGTAGGTCTAGTGAGGGACATGGGAAAATTTCTCAAAAGTAAGGCATCATCATGAGCAATCAAATAACATCCATGTTTAAATGAGCGCAAATGCTATTGTGGGTCTTCCTTACTATTGAAACAATTGAATTTCGGCATTTCCCAATGCACAGGGTATGAATGGATGGGAATGGATGGGTGAATAGGCTCATTGCAAATCTCATCGTAAGTGAGAGTGTTCGAGATCCGAAACCGATGCCTCCAAAGTGTTTTCATCTTTTCCATCATCAATATAATTAGGTCATTGGTATGTTATGATGATTGATGCCTCTTATAGCATGAGGAGGTTGGTTTTGGGTGTATAATGGGTGGGGAATTCCAGTGTACGAGGCTTCCATGTAAGGTGGCAGAGAAGAAGGTAAGGAAATAAGGGGTACGTACTCGAATGAATGATAGATGAAACAAGTGGTTGTTGGTAGTATGTATATGGGGGAGGAAGGGTCATGGTAACCCTAGTGGCAATAGGGGCTAAAGATTGTGGAATAGAAAGAACTACATTCTAAAATGGGGTAGAGGTCACCGACACTAGAGGTGGGAACATAGCTACAGGTATATGTGAGACATGAGGGATGGATGAGGTTGTGTTTGGGGTAATCGATGAGGGTATGGTAGATGTAATGGGTGCCACAGAGGTAACAGACGTGGTAGTCATGGGGGGTATGAAACCTAACTATGAAATAACTAGGGATAAGGTGGATGTAGGTAGCACGGAGCCAAATGGGGCTGATGTGGAAGTGGGTGTGAGAGTCGGGGGATAGATATGGGCATGTCGTATATCAACTAACCCAAGGCATCTCGAGTGGACAAATGGGAGAGGTAAAACCGTAAGGCGAAGGGTTCTCGGGTCAAGGAGTCGTGCGAAATCCTCATCTCCAGTAGTGATATTGGTAAGTTGGATGGGATCCATGGCTAGTGATAAAATAAAGGGTGGTGAAGGACTAGGTGGGAGCGGTTGGTGACTGACATGGAACATGAGGGAATTTTCTTGTCTTCGGGTTAGTACCATGTGAACTAGTATTGATCAAGTGGGGTTGCTTCTCTATAAATAATATAGAGAATAGTAGAAACAGGTAAATCTGGTGATAAAAAATGGATGAAGTAACAAATGGTGAGTGGAATGTGAAACAGAAAACCGATTCTAATTAGGAAAAGCGACATCGGTCAGGGGGTAACCATGCTCGATTCATTGTGGAAAATGGACAAGTGAGTAAACAAAGTGAACCGAAGAAGGGAAATCTAACAAGTATGCCAAATTTGGGAATGTTTAAAACATCAATGGAAAAAGTGACAGTGACAGAGACTATGGGAAGTGGAGAAAAGTGAAGTGAGAATGTCCTTTGGGGTAGGTTAGCCAAAGGACTTGGAACCGATGCCGGTTGTGTTTAACCGATGGCGGTCAGAGGTAACTGATGACGGTTACTGTGAGATTGAAATAGTGATGAGAAAAAGTGGTTGTAAATTAGAATTTAATGTGGAATCAGACCCAGAATTTGGGGAATTATGGTGATATGGCCCAAGCACACTCAAGTGGAGCTGAAATACACTAGCTATGATGGGGAGTGTGCAAGGAAATACAAAAATAATGATCGAAAGCTCTCACCTCAAAACACAAATCAAACAGAACACTAAGAAAGAACATTCCTAGAGTGCCTATTCTATTACATTTGTTCAGCTTATGCTATTTAGGGACCTGACACATGAATTGTGAAATAGAGTTTTTGGTGAGAATGGCTTCCTATAAAGAAGGAGATCTAAAGGGTGAGGTTTCGGTGTATGTTATGGTGGGGGTGGGATACGCTGAAGTATGACTCAACAGAACAAAGAAGTCGGGTGCCCACCGTGTCGTGATCATGTGATCACCTACGGTGGTCTTCTAGGTAAGATGTTGTTTAAGAATGTATGTATTTGAATTTTTGTGTGGTTTGGTAAGACTTGGAGAAAGAGAAAAGGATAGAAGTGCTTTTCTACGATGATTTTTTGTC
This sequence comes from Taxus wallichiana var. yunnanensis, assembly GCA_018340775.1. Classification (NCBI taxonomy): domain Eukaryota; kingdom Viridiplantae; phylum Streptophyta; class Pinopsida; order Cupressales; family Taxaceae; genus Taxus; species Taxus wallichiana. The sequence goes on along the minus strand of CM031237.1, from coordinate 985,221,760 downwards.
AACCATTAGCTGGTGATGACATCCAACGTATAGGTTTCCCTCAATTAATGTGAGCTAATGACCTAAATCAGAATGCAATACACTTGTTTTAAACCAAATCGAAAGTATGATATTTGATGACAAAAATAGATGAAAAGGAGGAGGGATGCTCTTTCACTAAAATGTAGAAAACATGAAGAGATGATTCCTTTTAAATACACCAAAAGAAAAGTTTCCTTTAGAGTAAATAGAAAGAAGGAGTGGATTACTAGCGAAGAAAATTAGTGTGTATGCTTTTAGGAGGGAAACAAACACACAATTTTTTCCTAGGAATGAATGAAATGCAAGGAACCCCGGATGGGTCCCACCGAGCGTTCCAAAATGTTTCACCTTTTTCTTATATTTTTCTTTGAATCGTTGACGAAACAGATAGGGTAATGGGTGTAGGAGGAATACCTATTCAAATGTCGGTTGATGGGTTGTTGCGCACGTATGACTTCTGAATCCACAGCTGACCATGAGAGATTCCTTTTGGCTAGGAGGAACTACCTATAATAAAAGCAAGACCACCAGAAAGAATTAAACAATATGGGCAGTGAACTACCTAGCATGAGCTAGATCCGAGAAGTATGGTACTTCCTAGATGGCTGTCATTCCATTGTTTTAAACAAATTAATGCTGAAAACAAGGTAAATCCTATTGTTATTTTAAAATGATTTAGGTATCTCACTTAAAACACAATAAGAAAACAGATCTAATCTAACATGCTAAGCTAGAATAGAATCCACAGGTCAAATGGTTGGTTCTGGGTTCTGCAAGTTTGATAAAGGTCTCGGGTAGGTCACAAGTGAGTGAGGGTGAGGTAAAATTAGGTGGATAGGTCTCTATTTAAGGTTGTGTAGGCAAACACAAACCGACGTCGGTCAAGGGTGACCGATCGCAGTTAGCTATAACCGGGCGCCAGTTATTGTGAGATTTGGAAACATCACAGAATAGGGTTTTGGTCTCCTTTGTGATTACACAAAGGATTTAGTTGGTTGGGAGGAGGTATTAGGTGACTGGGATAGGTTTTTACAAGGTTTTTATGGGTCTATGGAGGTACAAAATGTTGGAGATGGTCGATAAGGAGAAAGATAAACAATGGGTGATAAAACAATGATGAAATGAAATAACCAAGAAAGTATGATATTGTACTTACTTGGATTTCATTCCTGAAGGCTTGTGTGTGATGGATGGAGGTGCTAATGATGGGTTTGAAGGCTGCAAGTGATTACAAACTAAAGAAAAGCTTCTGCATGGGCTGCATGCACACTCCTCTTTTTGCTTGGATAGTTCAGAAGGTGGCTGGGATGGTTGTGTAGGAGAAAATGTTCAATCTCCTTCCTTGGATGTCAGGTCTTGCTGAAATTGGCTCTCTGAAGATGTGTTATCTCTCTGAGATGTTGTTCTTGCTCGTTAACTTTCTTTCTTCATTTTCCAACCTCTTTCTTCCAAATTTTAAACTTGATAAATAAGGTTGTTTTGGGTTAAAAGTGGTAACCAATGGTGGTCCGGCTTAACCGACGATGGTTAGGGGAAACCGACGTCGGTCAAGGTGGGATTTTCTAGGTTTACCAAACTTAGGGAGATCCTCCTGATTTCCTCGGATCTTGTGTCGTTATCCCATGAATTAGACTGGGAGCTTTTGTGATCATGTGGGAATGTGGTTAGAGGGAGTGTAGGCATTGATTTTTAGGGTTTGGGTAAGTCTTAGTTAGTTATGGTAACTTGCTAAGAATACGTCTTAAGTTGAGTTAGCTCTGGTGAGGTGTCTAAGTGAATTATATCTGTAGGTATTATTTAAATAATAAATATAGTGAGGATAATGAGTTAATTTAATTGAATTAATACTAGTGAGGTGAAGGGGGCCATGGCTAGGTAGATGTAACAAAAAGGGGGGCTTATATGTCGAAGGATGAAGGGGAGTGTGACCTAATTTTAGTGTCTACAATAACACCTATTTCTTGGCATATCCTTATGGAACTCATTTGCCTCTCGCCCTATAGCGGGCAATATCTCAAGCACTATCAAATTTGAAAACAAGTTATCCCCTATATGTACATAGGTAATTAGGGGTTTGTTCGTTCTCATTTCATGTTTTTGGTTTCCTCTCTTTATCAACCCATTTTTGTGCATCATCATTTGTGGGATCATGTTCACTAATTTTTGGATCGAGTCCATTGTTGTGTCCATGAAGTCCTTGTCCCCAATAAGAGCCAATTGTTATTAACTAATTTTAATTTGGCAAAATTATTGAAAAATTCAATTTTTTTAAATTTTTGAATCATCTTTCATCCGTCAAGAGTTTCTCTTTTTTCCGTATTGACATCCTAAGGAAGTCCCTTTTCATTTCATCCCATTTCAATGAGCAGTTCATTTTTTATGCTTAGTTCAAGTTCAAGATTAATTAATAAATATTTAAATCAATTTCCACCTATTTTCTAAAAACAAATGAATTAATTTAATTTGGGGAAAATTAATTAATTATTTATTTAAAATATTAATTAATATTTTTAAAAACCAAAAAGGGAAAAGCTTCCTAGATTTTGTCGTGAATGCCAAATTGGCTATCCACTTCCATTTTCCCCTTTACGGGAAAAGTTTTCATTTCCCTCGATTGTGGGAAATTACCTTGTTATTTTACTAGCACAACAAAGATATCATATGACTAAATATCTCCCATTTTCCCATGTGGAAAAATGGAGGGGAATCGCCAGCCCACTTTTCTATTGTCATGGGAAAACGGTTAAATTATTCCCCTATTCCCCTAAAAATTAATGCCCACTACCCAAAGAAATTGGAGATTGGTTATTAACGGGAAGAAGGAAGAAGTGGTTACAAATTAAGAAAGCTTCTGGGATATTCATAACCTCTCTCTGAGAAACTCTATGGAAAAAGACATGTAAGAGCACTATTGACAGAGATGAAGATTTGAAGATTTTATTTCCAATTCTTTATTATTTCCCTATGAAGAAACATTTTTCGAGAAGGATTTTTCCCAGGATCCTAAGGTTTATATGTTTTCAAGGAGATGATACAAAATTAGAAATGCACAAGTGAGAACCTTGGCATCATTTTGACAAGTCAAAGCTACACAGGCCAGGGGAGAAGGAAACATTGGCACGTAATTAGAGAACACCCATGCACACACAACAAGAATCTTGGCATCACATTGATAATCCATGCATTGGCCAAGGATCCATCACGTAAGCCAAAAGGAAGAAAGATCATGCAAGAGGAAGGAATAGGCCATGCACCGTTGTAGATGCATTCATCATAGGCCCATGTACTAGAGGAAATAATTATCCACACAAGTCAAAATAGAGTCTACGCTAGAAGAAAACAAAGTCAAACGTAACATTTTTCAAGGCCAAGATAACAACCCATGAAAGAGTAAAAGTAAAGAAGTAAGGTCCAAGCATTACCAGTCAATAAAATAGAAGGAAGACTATTCATATCCCAAGACCAAAAGCCACGCACAAATGTTTCTACACAAAGGCCACATAGGAAAAAAGGAAAAAAGGGCATGCATTCAATAACACAAAGTCACACATTCACCTTGAAAATATACCACACACTACCGCTAAATAAAATATCCCCATGCATTCACCAATTTGAAATTGTCAACACAAGAGGGGAAAGAAAGATAAATCATGCATATCCAAGATTGGCCCATGCACGCTGCCCATGCAACTTAGAGAGAAAATTTCACTGCAAGGTCAAAAGAATACATGTAACACATAGGGAGATTCATCATTTTCTACACACATAGACAAACACGCACTCACCAACATGAAGTGGCCAATAATATATTTTTCTAAGCCTACACCAAAAGCTTGAAATTTTTGGCATACAAATTAAGCCCGACCCAATTTGGTGCTATCGAGCTTATATTACCATTTTGTAAAAAATTGTAACCTAGAATTGCTCTCTTTATTTTAATAATAATAATAATAATAAATAACTAGAGATATTTTTCCTTGGGGTTACGGTGGTCTGGAGACTAAGACCGACACCATTTTGTGTGTTTTCCTTATTTTTCCTCAAAATTCATAATGGCCAAAAACCTAACAAATCTATAGGAAAGTCAAAGAAACTCGTAGAAAGGTCAAACAAGTCCACACTTAAATATGAATTCCAAGGGATCATTCCTCCTACTTATATCAAATCTACATATGAAAATATCATTGACACCGATCTTGGTCACATCAATGTAACAAAATTTTGTGATCGGGTGAAAGCCAAGGATAAAACAATCTTCTCGGATAGGTTCTATCATAGTTTTTTACCTCAAGCAGTAGCTTTTCCTCTTTTAGTGAAATTCCCTAAGCTATTCATTTCCTATGTAGAACATATTGATCCTAAAAGGCAAAGAATCTTCAAGGATAATCATGATCCTTTCCTTTTGATCACACTAGATCACATCGAAGAATTTCTCAACATCCCCGATTTCCCTGAGAATGTTGACATCACTCAAAAGTCAACACAAGAGTTTTGGGATGAAGAACCCCTTAGGTGGACCAAGATTGTCAAAAACAATTGGCTAGTGACCAAGAGGACTCTTGTTGATTGGTTTCCCAAGGAATTGTACCACATTGAATTTGTGGAGGAAATTGGTGATATGATCACTTTTTTGAGCCAAGTCCTCGGTCTCCCCTCTATTAGTATTTTTCACCCATGGATGTATTAGATCATTTGCATCATCCTTACAAAGAGAGAATTTGTAAATTGGGCCACCATCATTAGTGACACCCTCAACAAGCACTTGATCAAGGTGAAGATAATTGGGCATTTCTACATAACATTATACCTAACCTATGTGGTGACCAGAAGGAAAATGTTTTTTGGGTTAGAGATGAAAGGCATCATGGGTCCTTCAAATCATTTTCCACTATTATCCAAAATTGAGTTTCAAGAATAGATCTCATCACTTCAAGAGAGTTAATGATGCTTTCATCTTCCACGTGATCAAAAACTTGAATAGGAATCTAGAAGAAAGATTCTCCAAGGATGTCATGGTAGTCATTTCTCAGTGGGGAACATGGTTCATTCAACTCCCATCATTTTCCTACATTTGATGAGTGCATATTTTTAGGCACTTCATGGAAGATTCCTAAGTATATCAATGATAAGTGGGCATTAATGGAGCTTACATGACAAATTTTCCAAGTTCATTATCTTCTTAGTGACAAATATTGTCATACATTCATTTATTAATCCAAATTGGGAATACTAATGCCCAAATATCTTGATGTACAACTCATGGAGAGGAAGTTTTCTCTCATTACCATACATCCATTTCTGAAGAGATCCCAATTTGACATTAATGGATTCATGCAAAAGGATTTCATAGTGAAGTACCAAGATAATCCAACCATGGAAGACTATTTGGTTGCTTTCTCAAATGAACACGAAGTAAGAAGGTGATAATTCTCCCACCCAACCCTTACTCAAATCAAGGCCTTCCACATCAGATATCCTCTAGATTCATTAGTAGATGATGGTGAAAATTTGATTGATCCCTCATATGATATTGTTTCCTTCACTCCATTTCCCTGAGTTGATTGAACCAAGAGAGATGAATTCTCTCTTGATGGAAAGAATCATCCGATTCTAGAAAGGATCATAGCCTCATATGAACAAGAATTGTAAAGTTACCATCCATCCAAGTTCACACCTTAGGACCATAAAAATTGCCAACATGAGGAGGTCTATAGTTTACTAAAACCTCTTCTCATTCAACCTCCATGCCATCAACCCATACACATCAAGCAAGGAGAGAATGGTTTCCAAAATCCACTTCTCAAAGAAGATGTAGGAGGAGAAACATCCAAGGGTCATGGCCTTATTGAAGGAATATAATGTGTCTTGGGATATTCCACTTCGAGTAAACACTCATCTACTCACATTCGATAGTTAAAGTAAGTTCATCATAAAACACTACTTATCCATTTCATGTACAAGAGTTTACTCAAATGCAAGTGGTCAAATATCAAATGCTCTGAACCCTAGTTCACGAAGAGGATTCTCAAGGTTTCCTTGAGGCTCGGGAGGAGGATATCAAATTTATTTCCTCAAGGATTGAATTTTTGTAAAGAATCTTGTAGAATCCAATGATGTTGAGAATGGTGTGAATGTTGCTTCAGACTCTAGGATTTTGTGTGTAGAATTGGTCAAAGAGGCCCCTTCTTGGGTTGAGTGTGAAATCAAGAAAAGAAAGAGGGTTATCAAGGAAATCAATATTGACTTTGATACCCTTTCCGAGATTTCAAGTGATGTCATCCCTAAGAAGCCTAAAGTTTCTTGAGAATAATGGTGGATGGAGATGGAAACAAATTTGCAAATCTTTACATTCCCCAAGTTGAGAAGTAATGTAATGCCATAACATCTACTAACTATGAAGTATCCTAGGATTAGACTTGGGAAGTCTACTTTGGAAAGCGACATGGAAATGGCTTGAAATTCCATGGATATTGTGTTAAAAAGACTTGAGAAATATAAATCTCAAAATTATCAACTCAAGGCAAAAAATAATCAGTTGGTGAATTATGTTCAACATTTAATAAATCCAATATCCTCCAATTTTCCAAGACTAACCTAATGCGGTGGCTTCCCCGATGAAGAAACACTCAATTTTTAAGGAGGTAAACACTTTAGGACATGTCACTAAATCTTGGCTTTCAGAAATTCTCATCTTTGGGTAGAAATATAATCGAAGTGATTCGTAAAGCTCCATGAAGACATTAATGCATACCTAGATCCAATCCTTTCTTTTAAGGAATCTTTTACTTCTAGCATATCAAATATGGATGAGATATTTCCTAGTCTTCAAGAGATGATGAGCATGGAATCTAAAATGTTAGCCATGAAGGGATCCTTTAATTTTAATGCCGAGGGACACACTTTATATGGTTTTACATCTCAAGTCATGGAAGATGCTTCTCTATGATTCCATGATTCATTACGAAATAATATGTAGCAAAGCTTTCACTTCACTCTCCTTAATTCATGAGTTCATAGCTGAAATCCCATTTGATTTTGTGGATGAGCATAATAAGAGGCATTCATTAGAACATGTTGAGGAAAAATTATCACAATTTTTTAAGGACATGTACATTTCTGCCATAAACTTCTCCTCTACTTCAATGGAATGATGTATCAAATTGAGGAACATGTTTGAGGATTCTTAATCAAAAATGATCAACCTAAATAATATCCAGGTAGGATTTTGGAATTATAGGTGTTATTAAAGGTTGTGATTCAATCAAGTGAACCTATTGAAGAAGAGAAGATTTTGAGACATTAGAAATGGTTATATCTTTTCAATTGGAAAAGGTGATAGATCATAATTTCACAAATGGGATGAGGAGATAGAATTCTGGTATCTAATGAATTAGGAGAGTCCATTTCTCATACAATTGAGATAGGAGGACCCCACTTTAATGGATAAGACATTAGGTTTGTTTTATGTTTTAACATGATGTTTTAAAGTGATGTTATTGTTAAACTCTTTTTAGTAGACTTTTGATCACTTAAGTGATTTTAATTTAAAGTTACTTTTTAAAAGTTAGTTGAAAAATTCAAAGTCACTTAAGGTGTCCTAATTTAATGTTCATGTAAACCCTAACTACCTTATAACCAACTTTTATGTTATAAAAGGAAGTTAGGGGCTCATTTGTAAGGGTGACTTTAAGAGAGGATAAGAAATACTTTTTGGAAGTTTTGTTTCAAGAAATAAAATTTGTGTTCTTTTGTGAAGACATTTTGGAGAGTTAATAAAATATGAACTTTGTGTCCCATTCATTATCTCTTGTAGCATTTGATGTTCTTATGTTCGTTAGATGTTAGTGTTTAAATCTTACATGTGAATACTATCTTTGTTCTCATTGTCAACATTATTAATATTTTGTTCTTTTTACAATGATTAAGCTTTGATATCTACTTACTCATGGGTGTTACCTTTCATTTATTCTTTTTAGTTGATTCAAACTCCATTTTATTTGAGTTAGCTATTCATTGTTCTTCCTCTTTCTATGCAATATAGGACTTGTTTTCACCTAACTATTGTGCATTCCTTCCATCCATTCCTTTCCATTTATTTCCTTCATTCCATTCCATCTCCCTCATTCACACTTTTTTTCATTTGACGTCCCAAAACACCCCCACATAGAATTTTGAATGTATAGATGTAAATACGATTTTGGTTTTCAATAAAGGCAACTCACTATCATTAAGGAGGGACTTTGTCCCATGATTTTGCATGTCATTTACATGCTTGAAAATCCATTTGCTAATAGTGTGGTACCTTTTCACATAGAAATTATCATAAAATGGGATGATTTTCTCCTGGTTTAACATTCTATACACCTCTTTCAAATCATCCATGTCCTTCTATGGGAGTACAATGTTATTTTCACATTCTCTCTCACATGCCTGCTCCTTTAAACACTATATTCCCCCTATAGATACTTGATAACTCCTATAGTTTCCTATTAAACCTCCTTATAATGGGAAGGATTTGGATACTTGGTGTAGACACAAAATCACGCATTTTGGGTAATTATCTAGTCTTGATCGCATACTACTATTCATATGGTTCTTAAGTATGAAAATAATGATTAACCCATTTCTTTGGCCACATTTATTTATTTATGCTTTTTACTTTTAGTCTTGCACTCTTACTTGTTCATTCTATATTTTTACCTTTCGACATTTTTCATCCTAGAAACAAATGCCCAGCTAGGACAGTAACACCAAGTGCTCATGTCCCCTCTAGGCGCCCTATCCTCTTTATACTTTAATTACAATTTTTGGGTCCTTTCTAGATGTTTGAGAATCTTATCTTTTGGTAGTTAGCATTTTCGGGGTTCATTACAAAATTCAAGAAAAGGAATAATATAAATATAAAGTTATGTGATCATAATAAGGTACCAAGAACTAAGCATTAGCTATCACCACCTATGTTTACATCTAAGAAACATTTATAGATCCATTTTCATCTATCTAGCTCCATCACAAGGGAAAAGGTTGGTTCATCGCATCACACTAGATAAGAGGGGAGCTTATTCTATTCCATGCACACATAATTTAAATTTTACATCTAGTTACTTGTTTGTTATTCCAAATGTGACACACACAAGATAAACCTAGGGAACAATTCCACACAAACAAAACTACATTGGGTATGAGATGTAGTGAAATGTTTATTTGTAATTCCACCATCATGGTGGTGAGAGACGATCCGACCCCTCATTTTACATCTTTCTTTTTTAGGATTTGATGTCTATTTTAGGTTTTAAAGGTGATTTCTTCATTACATGTTTTGCGGTGACCTTGGGAACTTAAAATGACCTCGAGGTGATTAAAGGAGAAAAGTGTTAACCTCTTGTGACACCTTCGAGGAGGTTTTTCAAGCATCTGCATAGAATGGGCCCTAAAACTAGGCCAGAGTGCCACATGTGCCCCCATCCCTTTCCAGAGTGCCCCAGTCTAGCCAAATCACTCATATTTGCATTTTTCATACTCTTGTGTGATATATTTGATATTTGTTCAACTGGTCTCCATTATGACATAATATAGAAACATTTGTGAATTAGCTAAAGATATTTTAAGCCTCTTTTCACTTAGGGTTTCATATTTTTATTACTTAGTTGTTTGGGTTAATTTATGTATTTTATTATTCATTTATTTATTGCTACAATAACATCTAGATTAGGCATTTATTTTACATATTTAGCTTAATCACTTGGCATATATCACCTCCTCTTTTGTAATGAGTTTTTTAAACTTAATAGGTTCACATGCATGCGTATCCTCAACACATGGAGTAACCTATACAATCTATAGCTTATGATTAGGCATCTTCTTAGTCATCTAATGATTAGAAAATGCACATTATACCTTGATCATCCTCATACCCTTGTCCTTATTCTTATTCTTTCTCATGTTCTCATATAGGTACAGGAAATATTCCAACTTGTGTTCCTTCCCACACCATGAGAAAAACATTCTAATGGAAATCATGTTTATAATGATCATGGGATCCATAAGTCTAATTGTAGACACTAAATTATGAACTTTGGGTAATTATTTAGTCCTAGTATCGCATCTACTATTCATATGATTCTTGAGTGAAAAAAGTAGTAATCAACCCATATCTTTGGAAATTTTAATTTTCTTTATGGTGTTGTTTTTAGTCTTGCACCCACACTTACCTATTTTGTACCATCATTACGAGTTTTTCCTATTTCTGAATAGGGTGTCCAACTAAGATTGGGGTGCCCTAATCCTAGTCCCATCTGGGTGCCCTGATCCTCTTTGCACTTTACTCTCACCTTTTGAGAATTTCTAGCCATTTGAGATTATTATATTTTTTTGGTCAAACTTTTTGGGTTAATTATGAAATTATAACAAGAGACCCTATACATATAAAGTTATCATACCTTAATGAGGGACCAAACACTAAGCACTAGTATCTCCACCTAAGGTTGCATCCATCAAAGGCTCATCCATCAATGGTGCCCAGATATCAAACCAAGGTGCCCCATGCACCCCCATCCCTCTCCAGTGCCCGATCAGTCATGTTTTTAGATTTGTATTTTCTTTGAGCTATTATGTGATAATAACCTCCTTTTTTTTAGGAAATATCCACTATGACACAGTCCCATGACATCTACAAATCATCTAAGGCTCTTCCAACCCTCTCTTGCACTTAGGGTTTCACATTTCTTTGCTTAATTGCTTGAGTGATTTAAGTATGAAATTATTTCATTTATTTATTATTTCTATAGGATCATATTAGACTAGGATAATTCCATTTTAGTTTAATAATTTTGGTGAACCCATACTCGATCTTCATGCTCTTAGGATCCTCATTATTTTCCTCTTATCCTAAATTATTGTCATCATGGGCATCTTGATCAATGATTTCTTACTTGTAAATTCATATTTTCTATTTCAATCTCCATGCCTTTATCTCCTCTTTCCTCCTTATTCGTTGTTTATCATCCCATGATCTAGTCACCATGAATATCTCCATCCATACTTATCTACAAAATCACCTTTATTACATCACTAAGCTAAAGAATACTTAGCTACTCATTATATTCCTTCTCACACATCACATGAACATGTGTACCACAAGTTCACTTATGCACTATCCCTTAATGAGGATCAAATCACCTTTACATCTTGATGACTTACCTCCTCGGGTGATGCTAGAGCATGACCCACCCTTATATATCCAATTTTGCATTCACAATGTCGGGGTTAAATGCGCTTTGGTTGACAATGGGTCTAGTCTTAATATTTGTAACATAACATTTCTCTAGTACTTATGTATTTTAGAAATTTCTTTAGCTCCATCATCGGTATCCATTCGAGGCTTTGAAAACATTCCTAACCATGTCTTAGGTATTTTCAACCTCCCCATCATCATCGGACCATGTACTATCACCATTCCATGTCATGTTATGCCTAACAACCTTGATTACAATATTCTTCTAGGGCGGACATGGATACATGTCATACATGTGGTACCCTCTACTTTACATATATGACTTAAATTCTTATAATAAGGAGTTCTTTACAATATTTAGGTTGATCTCTTGCCTTTCGCATATTATAATGCTATTAAAACATCTAGTGATACCCCTAGTTCCTTAGATATATCTCAAGACTTCTCTAAATATGGGTTATGATATGAATGTCTATACCATTATGGATTCTCTGATAAAAATATTAATAAACAAGAATTAGGTATAACTACATTTTGGGAACTTCCCACATAATCTCACCAGTTTGACTTAGGATACCATCCCCCACCGACTACTACTATGAACACTTATACCACTTTACATACTTCTAATATCCCTCATATCCATCTAGAACTCATTAGTGATAGTGCTTCTTTGGCATGGAATGGTTTTGATACCTTCGATATCGATGACACTCTTTTGGAACATATAGGGATTTATGATTAGTTCCCCCTCTTTCACCATAAGCAACATGTTATCCATTATCCCTTAACACTACTCCTTACTTAGGGGAGACTAATAAATCTATTTATGATACCTATCTTCTTGACATTATTCCTTTAGATCCATACATTGAGGATTGGTTCGCCCTTCTCAATGAATAAACCATCCAATACGATCTTGGAATGGATACAAACCGGCATAGTTTTTTTATCGCATTCACTCATCCCTAGTGAATAAAAATATATCAAACAAGTATTGTATGATTTGGTTGATATTTTTACATGGCATTATAGTGACATGCTAGTATTGATCCATGTTTTGCAATGCATAACATTATCTTTAACCCCGGCATAAAGACCATCCAATAAAAATCCATAAAAGGCATCCTAAATTAGCATTCCTTATTAAATAAGAAATACATAAACTACTCAATGTCAGTTTCATTTGCACGTTATCGAATACCCCAAATGGGTGTCTAATATTGTCCCCTGTATATTAAACCCAACATTCATGTCCATTGTTACACTAATTTTTAATTTAAATAAATTTTGGCCAAAGGATAGTTTCCCCTTACCTCATATCAATGCCTTTGTTGATTCCACATCCTAGATATGACATCTTATCTTTTATGGATGGTCTCACAAGATACAATCAAATCAAAATCAATATTGATCAAGAGAAAAATTCATTTACCACACCATGGGGAATGTTTTTCTACATGGTCATGCCCTTTGGCCTTAAGAATGTAAGCACAAAATATTAGGGAAATGAAACACATATTCCATGACTATATTCACAAAATTATAGAAGATTATGTTGATGAAATCTTAGCTAAATTCATACATGGGTACACTCATGTTAGGGATCTATGAACTCTATTTGGATGCTTACGTCAATATCAAGTATGCCTAAATCTTAGGAAATGTGTTTTTGGTGTCACCAAGGGTAAACTTCTTATATATATCATCTCATAATGTGGCATTGAAATTGATCCTAACAAGATAAAATCCATTGTTAACATGTCACCTCCTAAAAATTTACACCAGTTATGATCATTACAGGGAAAGATTCAAGGTATCCGGTGTTTCATTTCACAACTAGTTGATAAGACTCAACCATTCACATGCCTTGTGAAGAAATATACTAAATTTTTATGGTACAAACAATGGAAAAGAGATTTTGATGACATCAAATCATATCTCTTAAATCCTTTTGTCTTGGTTCCTCCACTTGTTGACTGAACTTTCTTATTATACATTTATGCTACACTTCACACCCGGGAGCCTTACTCACACAATATGATGATTCTCACTGTGAGAGATCATTATATTACATTAGTCACATGACTACTCTCTTACAAATGAAACTATAGTTATATCAAAAATATGTCTTTTCCTTTTTTTCATTACCGAAAAATTACATCACTATCTTCTTAACCATGAGGTACATATTATCACCAAAGTTGACCTATTATGGTACCTCGTGTCCCATACACATTTTTCAGGACGTCTAGCATTGGGTTATGCTCTTCTGAATTTGATTTCAAATTCATACCATAAAAATCAATCAAAGGATAGGTTATAGTTGATCAATTAGTAGTTGCATCCCTTCGCGACACATCACCAATTTTTGACTCCTTCCACGATGATTTCACTACCTATAATATTGATACACATACATGGACAATGTATTTCGATGGCACCTTTTATCGTTATGGTGATGGAGATGGGATAGTTTTCATCACGCCACAAGATTATCTACTCCCTTTGCATATGACTTAGGTTTTTCTTGTACTAATAACATCATTGAATATGAATACCTCATCCTAGGCCTTCTCACTGCTCAAAAACTCCTCACGCATGACCTTTGTATCCATGACAAGTCTCATTTATTTATAAATCAAGTAAATTATACTTATCACACAAAGGAGGAACATTTAATCTTATAAAATACGCTTGTAACGGACCTCTTGGATACCTTTGACTCTTATTATATCACCATGATTCCTCGTAAGGATAATCATCATATGGACGCTATGGCTAGTGAGGCATCACTCATCCCACAAGACATTATCGATGAAAAGCCACATTCATTATCACACACTTACGAAAACCTTCTATCATTGCATTACCTCTTGTAGCTTGTTTCATAATGTAGTAGAGACAATTTTGAGTGGTTCACATCCATTTACAATTACTTATACAAATAGACCATTCCAGAAAATCTACAACCTTATGAAGCTCGTAGCTTACGACATGAAGTTACTCGTTATGTCATTGTTGGAATAGAATTGTTTATGATTGATGTATGAATCATGAAGCTACTCATTATGATCATTGTTGGAATAGAATTTTTAAGTGAGAAATTCACCTTGGAGACCTAATGTAGTTATGAGAATGACGGGCGAATGGTACTCGGTTATGTTTTCAAGGGCCACCAGAAGGTGCACTAGGGCTTGTGGATATTCCCCTATCTCCGGTTATTTTGTAAATAAAACGAAAGATAATGTGCGGTGTTCATTTTTACGGAAAGGCTATGTTGAGAATATTAAAACATTTTGCACTAAGGATATTCTTGGCCTACCAGTGGAGCTCGCTAACTATTAGATTTCCTAGCATATGTTATTCATTGTGATAAGTAAAAAAAGCATGGTAATCTCCACCATGCACCTGAACATCTAACCTAAGTACCAAAATCATACCAAATTGGCCCTTTTCTCCAACCTGTGGGGACTCAACGTCATCAATGTGATAAATCCTAAATCTACTAAAGGACACAAATACATTATTACTACTATTGAATATTTTAATAAATGGGTTGAGGTAGCCCCGCATGAAACATCACTGGTACTTATATTTTGGCTTCCTCACCATACATATCATCACACACTTTAGTGTGCCTTCTGCCATAATTTTTGATAATGGATATTCTTTTTAAAATAAGGACATTAAAATTTTTTGTGCCAAATTCAAAATTAAACAATCATTTTCTACACCTTATTATCCACAAGAAATGGCCAAGCTAAGGCCACCAACAAAACTATTGTCAAAATATTGCACGCAAAATGGTAAATTCCAATGGTGTCGACTGACATAATCATTTATTCTATGGTCTCTGGGACCTATCATACTAGTTTTGTAAACCTACTAATACTACTTAGTTTTCCTTGGTTTATGGTGTTGAGGATGTCATTCCACTTGAACTTGAGATACCTTCATTACATGTATCACTCAAAGGTGTTTGTAAGAACAATGAATATCACAAAAACCACCTACATGAGTTAGAAATGTTAGACTCATGTCACATTCAAGAACTCAAACATATTTGTTCATATCAATCTCACATTGCACACACATATAATCATAAAATCCATTCTCATGAGTTTAAAATTGGTGACCTTGTCTTAAAATATAATCAAAAAAATAAAATACTAAAGCCCCTCTCAAAGGTAAATTCAATCCAAATTGGCTTAGTCCATACATTATCACCAACAAACTCGGTGGTGGCATTAATCGCCTCACCATCCTTTTGGAAAACCCCTCAAAACCCACTCAATATTATGCACCTTAAGAAATACTTTACATAAACATAAGCAATCATTACCCTATGATGCAATCTAGTCTCATGGTCCATATTAGACTGTTGAGGGTATATATCTACAAATGGACCACATCACAATTAAACATTCATCATTTGACCTTCTATCATGTGATATTCCTATGCTAGTGACATACACTATAGGCTAAATGGTCACCTAGTCCACCATCTTGTAGTGGTATATGCTTTAGGCTACATCACCACTCCTCCTCATTTGATAGTGATACACTCCGTAGGATACATCATCATTTACTCTTGTGTTGTCACCACCTACTTTGATCATCATCTAGTGATATACATTTTACGATAAATCATCAATCCTTCGATCATTTTTTCATGATATACGTTTAGGAGATAGATTCACCCATACTTCATCTATATGTCATATTCATCGCAGCGTGCTACACACATCTATTTGTTGTGATAAGTACCAAAAGAATGGTAATTCCACCATGCACATCGACCTCCAACCAATCATACCAAATTGGTTCATTTTGACTGTGGGGACTCAACCTCATCAACATGATAAATCCTAAATCACTACACACAATTCCATTCACTCGAATATTTTAATAAATGGGTTGAGGTAGGCTCTTATCATCCATCTTGCATTCTATTTTGGCTTCCATTCATACATATCATCACCCGCTTTAGTGTGCCATTTACTCTTACATAATTGTTGATAATGGATATTCATTTTTAAATAAGGACATTAAAATTTATTGTGCCAAATTCAAAATTAAACAATCATTTTCTACACCTTATTATCCACAGAAAATGGCCATGTATTTTTCAAAACTTTTGTCAAAATATTACGCAAAATGGTAAATACCAATGGGATGGATGACATAATCAATTATTCTATGGTCCATAGGGCTCCTCATGCATCCAGTGTTTGTAAACCTACTAATACTACTTGTTTTATGGTTTATGGTGATGACCTGCACTTCCCTTGAAATTGAGATACCTTCATTTCATGTATCATCATTTTATGTTTTTAACATGAATATTGCAAAAACCACCTACATGAGTTAGAAATGTTGACTCATGTCATGTTATTTACTACTCAAACATCTTTGTTCATATCAATCTCACATTGCACATGCATACAATCATAAAATCCATTCGGGAGTGGGAAATTAGTGACCTTTGTTTAGTGTAAAATATAATTGAACAATAAAGATACTAAAGCCCTCTCAAAGGTAAATTCAAGCCAAATTGGCTTGTCCATACATTATCAGCGACAAACTGGTGGTGGAATTTATTGCCTCACAATCCTTTTGGGAAAACCCCTCAAAACCCACTCAATATTATGCACCTTAAGAAATACTTTATATAAACATAAGCAATCATTTCTTGGTATGATGCATATAGTCTTCAGCTTCCATATTAGTTCTCTACAGGGTATATATCTACAAATGGACCAAAATTAAAAAGTCATCATTTTTACATATCCTGTGATTTTACCATGCAGTTCCATCCGCTATATGGCTAAATGGTCACCTAGTCCATCATCTTATAGTGGTATATGCTTTAGGCTACATCACCACTCCTACTCATTTGATAGTGATGACTGAATGTGGATACATCATCATTTACTCTTGTTTTTGACCACCTAATTCATCATCTAGTGATATATGCTTTTAGGATAAATCATAAATCTTTCGATCATTTTGTCATGATATACATTTAGGAGATAGATTCAAGTCATACTTCATCTATATGTCATCTTCATTGCAGCGTGCTACACACATCACACAAATTAACCATTTATCAATGATGCACTCTTGTTTACGGTTCATTATTGACTATTGAGGGGGCATAAACAAATGAGCATCACTACATACAATTCCATTCACTTGGGGGCACGCGGATCTTATCATCCATCTTGCATTCTATTTCATCCATTCATAACATACTGCATATATTGGTTGCATTTACTCTTGCTTACATCTAATTGTACATATTTCATCTTATTACACATACTAGATAGATATCTTATATGTCATTATCTTTACCATATGCACATGCGTGTTCACGTATTTTTCTAGTTTTGATCACAATTACAGGCTTCTACACACACATGGATGTTTGGCACACTACCAGTCCCATAGTGGCTCCTGGGGCATCCACCTTTATACACTACATGTGTTATTATTTCATTTTGTACTTAGCACTTTACTTCATTGGTTATACATGATTTTGACATACATTTTATCTTTTTAGCATGATAACAAGTGCTTCATGTGCAGCATTTATTTTGCAATATTATTTACTACTATGGATATATGTTTCTTTGTACTCACTTGTCTTTGTTTGCTATTGTATGTGGGCTTTACCCTTTGTTTGGTGTGAACACTTGTTTGTTTTATGTGGCCACTATGACCTTGAGTGTCTTGTGACATCGTGAGTGGTGTCTCATGTTTACAACCCACTTTTTTGGCCTAATTTATCTTCTTGGGTGTTTACATTACCCTCTTTCTTGGTAGTTTACATATTGTCTTTCTATTTTATACTTGTTCTCTACATGCGTGATTTTTTTTGTACTAACACTTATCTCTAACTAGTTGTTTACATGTGCCTTGGTTTCTACCAAGCACATTCCCCCCTACGTAGGGCATAATTTACGTGGTCATTCCTCTTTTGGGGTTGTATTATCCTATCCGTGATAGTGCATGCATCCCCAAAGAGGGGGGCATCATTTTGGTCTACACACCACATATCACAATACCAATACAATTCAATTTTTAGTTTTCTTCCATGACACACATGTGGTTTATATAATGAGTGGGTTCAGGACATAATCTGACGAACTCGATGATACATACGGATTTTATAGGAAATGTTTTCGTTAGCATTATGGGGACTAGATTCTGAGTTATAACACATGAGACTTTCCTCCCTACACTTCTTCAGTCAGTGGCATCGGATCACCCAAAAAACCAGATGGTACAAATATCTTTTCATTTTTATTGGGAAGTAGTTACAGAATGGAGGAACATCGTACTTTCCTCCCTACACTTCTTCATCTAGTGGCGTGAGATCACCCAAAAAACTCAAAATTCATCGACATTCTACAGGATCCTTTCTACACCCTTTTTATCATCAAGAATCAGGTGCACATGTTCCTTTTTCATTTCTATACTTTTCATTTACATGTTTTTACACACATATATACATGTGTTTTTTTACATATACATGTGTATTTGACTACTTGGTTGTCTTCTTCTTTGTAGGTTTATCTATATGGAAATTAATTAGTTAACACCAACACAACGTCAATAAAAACATCACACATATCACACTTATATATAGGTACATCACACATTGGCATCTACATACGCATTTTCACCCTAGGTTCACTCTCATCACTTTTTACACTTTTACATCTTTAGTCTCCACGCTCCATATTTTTTTCACTCCACGCTTTGTATATTCCCTTGGTGCATTTTTACATCATTCTACATGGATATCAGGTATGCATATCTATCTAATTTATGTTACCGAGCATTTTTCTCACCAACATAAAGTGGGGTCAAATGTAGACACTAAATCATGCACTTTGGGTAATTATTTAGTCTCGGTCTCTTACTAATATTCATATGGTTATTAAGTGAAATAGAGTATTAATTAACCCATGTATTTGGACATTTAACATTTCTTTATGTTGTTTCTTTGAGCCTTTCACCTGAATTTTCCCGTCTGTACTATCATTATGAGTTTTTCCTATTTTTGACTAGGGTGCCCGGCCGGGGACCTCAGGGCAACCTAGGTTCTCTTGGTCTCCTCTAGGCGCCCGATCTTATTTACACTTTACTCTTACATTTTGGGCACTTTCTATCCATTTGAGCTACTTATATTTTTGGTGTTTGTAATTTTTGGGGTTAATTACAAAATTAAAACAAGAGAACCCTATAAATATAAGCTATGAGACCATAATGAGAGACCAAGAACTAAGCACTAGTAGGTCCACATAAGGTCACATCCACCTAGATCCATCACATGAGGATAAGGCTAGTTCATCTACATCACACTTCATAGGAGGGAATTTTATTCTATTCCATCCACCATTTATTTACATTCTACATCTAGTTATTGCTCACTACTCACAAAGTGTGATGGACACAAGAGCACCTAGGGCATAATTCCACGCACACATACCTAGAAATACATTTGGGTCTAAAATGTAATGCAATGCTTAGTTAGTAAGTCCACCATCATGGCCATTGAGGTCGGTTTGACCCCTTCACATGCATTTTTTTAGGGTTTTTATGCTTTTCTTGGGGTTTTGCGGAGTGATTCTTCTATTACAAGTTTATAGCGACATCCAACAAAACTCGGGGACATTTAGATGATAGGAAGAAAACATAGGAGAGAACTCGACAACCATTTAAAGAAGGTTCCTTGGTCATTTATATAGACCAGGGAGCCGTCATCCCTCTTCAAGCACTGAATCAGTCGATTTTTCATATCTACATTTTTACGAGCTTATGTGCAATGGTCTCCTACTCTGTTCGGCCCGAGTCTCCATTACGACCATGACCCGTGACACATAGAAATCAGCAAAAGCTCCTCCAAACCTCTCTTGCACTTAGGGTTTCACCTTTCTTTGCTTGATTTCTTGGGTAATTTTAGTATTGCATTATTTCTATAACATCATATTAGACAAGGATAATTCCATTTTAGTTTAATCGATTAACAATTTCCTCTAGAAAAATTCCTCTACCACCATTGTGACGTCAACCTCTATATCCTCCTCATAAGCCTCCATTCCTTTTATCCCCACTATTACACCCTTCATTTTTTTTCCTTCCTAGTCCTTGGATCCTCTCACCACACTAGTCTAGCACACACCTATTTCAATGGCTTCATGAATATGATCAATCAATCTATAGTCATTGGTGTCATGAGTATGGGCCTTGAAAATTGTACAATAAATGGACACATAATTCTGAATTACATGCTACAATAGAGGGAAATTGTGAATATCATGGTCCAGATGACAAAATTCACAATCTAATAACAATGTGCACATTGGCTTATGAGGGTATCTATCCTTGGTATGTCTTTTAATCTCACAATATGTGCACCATATGCCACCTTGTGTGTTTCATGAGATGATCGGAAAAAATATTCTCAATTATTTTTCCATGGCTATAATCTGCACCTTTAATAATGAGCTTACTCCAGTATCAACACTCTTAACCACCTTAGCGTGCAAGGCTGCTTCTAAGGCCTCACACAGATCAATATACATCTTATGAGATAAATCTCTACTCTTGATTGGAGCCAATAATCCTTAAATAAACCATTGAGCATGCTAAATTTTATGAATGTCATAAGACAATTTTGTGATGAAGGATTTTAAAGCACGTGTAATACTCTCTTATGTTTTTAGATAAGTCATGCTTAATATCCTTGAGCGCGTTGATGATTTGATGTTCAAACTCTTGAATATGAAACTCAGCCAATAAAATAGTGTGCAAAGCATTATATTCTACCACCATCGATATGGATCATAATTTTTGTACCAACTATGTGTGTGCCCTTGAAGAGTAGTGACAAACTGACTTTCCTTCCTATCTAAAGCTATAATTCCTTTAGCGCGCCTTTGTAACTCACACTCATGCACATGCCATGTTATATCCTTAATACCTATGTATTCTAAAAAGTGGAGATACATCTTATAATACATCCGAGGTATCGATAAGGTTGAAGAGGTTGATTAGGTGGTCATTATGGATGTGGACCCTATCCTCCAGATCCATGAACCAAAAATTCCACTAGTATTTCCTCCTCCCGATCCTCCCATTCCCCCTGCTGTGGGCTGCGAACTAGTTGACACACTCCCTTATGTCCCAGTTGTAGTACTAAACTAGAACCCCATGGTATGTGTGGTCACAAAACCCACAAAAGCACTCCCAACATTCTATCTTGATGACACTCCTAAAAACAACCCTACAATCAAACTCCTAAACAATGGTGTCTACTACTTTGTCATAGGTGTATATTTTGTATGATGCACTTATGAATCAAATGCAAAATGATACCTACTTGAATTTGTTTTCTTACCTTCCCTAGCTTGCTTCTCGATGACTACTTCTGGATGTGGAACACCATGCACAAAGACTAGGTGGCTTGGTGGGATCATATGCGTGCCCACAATCCTCAATATTTCCTTTAACACACTCTCATCCAAAGTGAAGGGCATTGTTATCACCGAATCATAGCAACCTATGGTTTTCACAAGTGTGTGTGCTTGAGCTCACGGTGTGGTTGGATAACGTGGGTACTATCTCTAAGTTGTGGAACTTGCCTCTTGAGATAGACCTCTAGAGAAAGTTGGTTCTTGCTCTTAAACTACTTGCCCCAATCTACTCTAATGCAGGAAAAACTATCTAATCCTAATCTAACTTTCCAGGGACCAGGGAGAGAGAGTGCATGAAAACAAAACCTACACTAAAGCGGTGATACACTAGAAAAGAGAGTGTGAGAATAGTCTTCCAATGTGTGAAAAGTAGAAGCAAAATGCATACTAGAAGGGGTGATAACAGTTCTCCATAGTTAGCAAATGCATTCAAAACAACATTTTATACATACACAATGAGAATGAATCCCTACAAAGTATAAGGTAGACACAATATATTTATGATAAGATTGAAATGGAAAGAAGAATGAAAACAAACACAACAAGGAAGAAGTATCCATAAACTTGCATCTATTGCTTCATAAGTATGCACAATCCAATCTATTACAAGATAAGGGCCTGGATCACCATGCAAGAAGTCCACTACAAGGGCCTACAGCACATTGGCTTCACAAAACAAATTTGATAGAGTTTTTCTACTTAAAAATCTCTCCCTTACAATGAGCCCAACACTCCAATTTATAGGAATTTGAGAATAGAGAGAGGGAAAAATGAAAATCCCAAAATCTGTCCTTTAACCACTTGTAAGATGTCATAAATGGATTTAAATGATGGTATGTTTCTTACAAAATTCCCCCCATATTGCCCCATAACTTGCAGTAGTGAGAAATGTCATCCCATGCTTCATTAATGCATCCCAACTACCAAATAAAACACTATTATGAACCTGGCCACGTTTTCTACAAAATCTCCATCAATCCCTCATCAAATTCTGGATTTCTCAATTTATGTTCGTTGGATTTGGAAACAAAATTCTAATACTACCAATTTTGTGTGTTTTCATTGAAAAATGCAAAAGTTATGGCCTTATGAGTGTGGGAAGCTATTTTGGGTCTACCAGGCATTTCTATCATTTAATGACAGGAATTAGCATCTAGTTTTATAGATCTGGAGATGTTTCTTTTATTTTTATATATCTACCCTCATTAAAAATAAGAAATCTAGTGTTTTGGTGTAGAGGACATCGTGCTCATTCCAGAAAGTCAAATTTCATGAAAATCAGAGCTCGGGGTCAAAAGTTATGGCCATTTGAAGTTCGGGGTCTGATTTGCAGACCTTTTTTCCTTTTTGTATGTGGTCGTTTCGGCTTGTTGGTCATCAAATAGGACTTCACGAAGAGCAACAATCAGGGGACAAGAAGTCCCTCCTCTTTAATGGGAGAAGTTCCCTTATTCAGAAATGAACCTATTTACACATACAAAACATGATTTTCTTGTGGAACTTGGATATTTACGAAAGTGTTTTCTATAAGGATCATCAATTACAAAAGGACTGAGGAATGAGAAAATGAGAACGAGCAGAAAGGCACCATTTAGAATTATAGATGACAGAGTAATTCTTTATGCATGCGAAGGTACAGTGAATTGAAACAAGATCATTTGTATCATACTTAGTAAGATGAAATTTAAAAGACACAAAGTTCTATAAATAACATCTGCAAGAATACAAAGCTTCTTATCATAACACAGACAAATGATCTTAACAAGATTAAATGAAAAGCTTAGGGATAAAAGAGATCAGATAGACGAAGAATGAAAAGCCCTTCTGTATTGATTTCTTTATGATTTATTTACACTTTCAGAAAATAAGCCAAGTTCTTCCTCCTTTTAAAATGGCGAGGAGAGGCCATTATATAGTTTATAATTCAGTTACTCTCGGTAACTACTTATTTTAACTAAAGATTAGTTAAGGATTGCCAATCACAATACCTCAACTTATTACAATAAATCCGGGAAAAAGAATCGGAAGAGAAGAGAGGAATAAGGAGAAGAAGACAGGTGCTTATGACTAGGAGGGACCCACTGACTTCAAAATCCACTGCCTGAATCTCTTCAATGCCTTGGCTATGTCTCTGCCATGTGTATATTGGTCAATTCGCTCGAATCAGGGTTGAAATGAGCTCCGCATGAAAGCACTATATCTGCACATTGCACAGAGATTGGGAAACCACCAACGAAAGCCAAACCGCTATCATGAATCATCTGTGCCATTGGCGTAGGGTTTGCGTCTGTCATCCTTGACCAAAAATCACTAAAGTCAAGATGGCAAACTTCACTGTCCCCAATATCGGGAACGGCAGACTCTAGTGGTGAGATTTGTTCTTGCCCCTGAAATTTGATCTTCATGTTGATAGTAATTCGGAGGGTGAAGCTACAAGCTAGACTTGGGAAGGAATTGCAGAGGAAAATGGATACACGTGTAGGAATTTAGATTGCAAAGGTTTGAGCAAAAGATAGTAGGAAAGCAGTGTGCAAAACACATAGGGGGTTCACTCGTTATATAGCCATTTAGGAGAGAGAAAGGCAATGAATGCGCATTTAATACATACTAATTTGAAAAGCAAGGTATTCGGGTAGAGTGGGAAAAATTAGCATGAATGGCACTTGGTTCATTTGGGACATGTGGGACGTGAAAGCATGAAGTACGCGGCTCGGCCGAGTCGGGCGAAGTGGGGAAAAGACGCACAAATGCTCTTGGAACACGCGGGACAAAAGTATGCGAAGTACGCGGCTCGGCCGAATCGGACGAAAATGGAACAATTGGTCCGGGTGAACTTGGGACATGCGGGACAAAAGTACGTGAAGTACGGCTCGGTGAGTCAAGCGAAGCGGGAAAAACGCACAAATGCTCTTGGAACATGCGGGACAAAAGTACGTGAAGTACGCGGCTCGGTCGAATCGAGCGAAAATGGAACAATAGTCAGGCAAACTTGGGACATTTGGGATAAAAAGTTCCAACGGGCCGAAAAGAACAGACTTCGGGTGAACCGCCGATCGGGAGCAGAGGGCCCAAGTGAGCTTGGGACACACGGGACAAAAATGTCCAACAGGCCTGAAAAACACACAAAATGACCCAAAAACGTAGATTTTCTCAATTTCTTTGGCATTTCACATTATCAGTACAACAGAGAAAACACTTAAACTCAAAATTTTAAATTTTCACTTGCTTAAGAGCAGGGGAATTTTCAGTGGACAACACGGCTATATCAGGTTCTTGTGTCTCGGTGTCATCCGAACAAAACCTCTAGTCCACCCATGCAAGCCTCCTTTTGCAAGTAAAATCGGGAAAATTGGGTCCTCGGTGAACTCGTGTCATGTGTGTCCCACTTTGTTGACTAAGCCATCGGGGCCATTATTCTTTGCTTCACCCACATCTCTTTTGTAGTTGGCTATTTTTTGCTCTCGGGTCCCGGACATCCGTGCATACACATGCGACATGGGCCATGTTTACCCAAGTTCCCTAATTTTATCTTGGTGCGATGATTTTGGCCTTACGACAAACTCACATCTCGATGTCCCTTGCAGGCCGCGGGACAAAAATTCCAATTTTCCAATTTCTATACAAATCGGCCATTTCGGTCATGCGGGTCCCGGATGTCTCGCACATACCTGTGTGGCTTGGGCTCCAAAAACTTGATTTACCCATAATACACTAGCACAGGCTGAATTTTCTTACCTTTTGTAGTTTTTTAAACTTCTTCAACTTTTTCCTTGGATGGGGAAGTTAGAGAGAAGCTGAAGGGACCCCTAAAACCTGATTTTTTTTACCTTTCCATCTTTTCTACTTGCTCCAACAAGGGGAAATTATGCAAGTTATCCCAAATTACCTCAAGGGAAAAATTTGGGATAGCATGCATTATTTATTGTGCTTTCCTAAAGTTGGGATATCCTAATGCTCTAGCTTCCCATAAAACCTTCAAAAGACATCATCCTCCACAACTCTAGTGATACCTCAATGTGTCACACTTTCACAAGTTCCATCTCTCGTGATTTATTAAATCTGAGTCATCTTTCCTCTCTCTTTATATCTTTCGCCGGGCCCACCATATTTCACCACACCTTCTCATGCCCTTGTGTGCAATGGTGGTTTAGCTAGCCATGGGTAGTCTTTCCAAATTCATCTCTACCATTAAAATCTTGATTGCCAAAGGAATAACATGTAAATAAGATCCTCTAGGTTCACACCAAAATAAAAATTTAAGTACCTCTGGAAATGAATACATAGAAATAGTGTACTCCAAGGTATAATTGTGCAACACACCAACCCACCAATGATCTATAGCTCTAGTCCAATCCTCATGCGTATCAAATAGAGTCTAGTAATCTTCTTTCTTCCAAACCCTTGGCCTAGATCTCCAAATTTGCTTTGATGCATATGCTTCCAACCACTCGTATAATTGTCTTTGGAAAGAAGTTGAAGAACATCTCATATAGCTCATGATAAAGATGATCTTTTACCCACTTGCGCGCATTGAAATTAGGTCCAATGTTGTACCTCAAAGGAAACTTATCATGTCCATCTTCTACCCAATTTTCAATGTTTTCCAAAGTTAATTGATACACCATCTACATGCAACATCTTAGCGAGATAGCTTGAAAAGAGGTCTCGGTGACGGAACCAAAATGTAGTCTTTTATTTACTCACTCAAGTGTTATGCATGTTGGCACCTCATTCAGATCTGAATGCTCACTGAAGCATGTGTAGCTACTAAGTCCCTCCTTTACACTTGTTTTCCAAGATGTTGACATGCATAGTCATAATAAACAATATCAAAGAAATATTTCAAGTATATATCATTACATACATCATACCATGAACTAATCACAACCAAAAATCGTATTAGATAACCATGACCGAGAACAACTAAATAATCAAACCTCCATATTTAGACACATTAATGATTACAATCTAACCATAATTGTCCATTAATCATCAGAAACATCTATATAATAAGAAGTTGATATATAACATCCCAAACATGTGTTCACAAAGTCATGCACGTAATTATAATGAGTAACATAGCACTAACACAATGGTGATATCAATGGTACAATAACCAGTCTTAAACCAAGTATTTGTATGGGTGGGGACTTTCCTTCACCTCTCATGCACTTCCTAATAATAGGCGTGCTTAAAATAGCCATACGTATTTACATGCATGTTTTACAAAACATATGCTAATAATAGATTTCCTAATAATATCCTACTTTAATCCTATTAATAGATAAACTCATGCATGTGATTTCATCTTTAGTTTACATGTGCTTTCTCCAAAAATAACCAATACTTTCTCACCAAGGTAACCTTTGTGTGATGAATACTCCAAGTCTATTTTTATCTTGCTTCTATAAAATGGCTAATTCCTTAATCTTCTTGTATTGTGTAATCCCACGTCAACCACGGTCATCCTCCCTGCACTACCTCTACTTTTGTGCACGTATGTTTTTCTGTCCATTCGATACTTAGTCATTTTCTCATCCCAATCATTCAGCAAATGGAAAAATAATGTCTCCCATGTGTGAGATAAGGTTATCTTATAGATAGAAATCAAAGACATGTTTTCCTCCTCATAGGGATTGCTATGTATCAGAAAAGTCAGGATCGTATCATACAAAGTGCACCAACTGGAAGTCTCATGTCCATAGATGTCAAGGATAGTTGAGAGGGATGTAATTGGAGTGTGGCTTAGGTGATCTTTTTGAATTGGAACTTCCCTTCTTATGTTTTATTATTAGGTGGAACTTTTGCAGGTATGTGGCCCACTTCTGGTGTCTTTCATTCCTTAGTTTTATTTTTTCTGAAGGAACTACATTGGAATGTGGTCTATGTGGATGACTGTCTCCTTTCATAAAATGTAGTGTTTCCATTTCTTATAGGCTTGGATGATGGCATAAAGCTCCTTATCATATGTTTAGTACTTTTTACTATTTCATTGAATGTTTCACTATGATATGCAACATGGTGGCCATTTTTCATGATAACAACTTCCCACGACATACTCAGATGAGTCTTTCATCAATTCAAAAGGTTGATGTATGTCAGGTAAGGAGAGAACAAGCGTCGAGCATAATATTTCATTTAAACCGCTCCTACGTCTAAGTCTTCATCTCCTTCTTATGCCTAAAGTGGAGTACTTGTGTGCTCATCCTCTACTCTATCTATGGGTTACCTCTAGCCCCTATGATCCAAGCCACCATTTTCTTCATGCTCTTCCTCCTCATCATCTACCTCTATTATTTATGTGGGCTTTGGAGCTGGTACGTTCTCCATTGTATGTTTTCCCTTAGGCGGCCCAAGGAGTGCGAACTCATTCTCCACACACTTGTTATTTTCCAACTTGGGCTTAAGTTGAAGGTAAAAAAGCACTGCTCCAATGTCCCCAATAGCCAAGCTTACAAGATTCATAATTATGATATATGAAATAGGCCTCTCAACATAGGTAGTCCATCTGGATATATATATATATAATATATATATATATATATATATTATATAATATATATATATATATAATATATATATATATATGTCTTCCTCAAAGTGTGGTAGTCATAGTTTACCTTTTACGCATTAAAAATCAAATGATGCGCATATAAATCGGTGGAATGATGCCTAGAAGTAGTATGTATATAATATATATATATATATATAATATATATATATATATGTCTTCCTCAAAGTGTGGTAGTCATAGTTTACCTTTTACGCATTAAAAATCAAATGATGCGCATCGGTAAATCGGTGGAATGATGCCTAGAAGTAGTGCAATGTAAAGGCATACAACAACTCACACCATGGGATCCATGTCCCCTATCTCATAGCAAATCACACAATGTAGAAGTGTTGGTACACTACGAACTGTACTGTCTTTCCAACCACCGATGGTAACTCCTTAGGGATGCATCACTCCTCTTCAAATTTCACATGGAGCTTGTCATACCACATCTCTGCCCTCTATTTAAATGGACCACTAATAGACCCTTCACATAAATATTTTTCAAACCTTTCTATAAGGGAGTTGTTCTCCATGGGATACTCCCAGATCTTGTTCTTTTGGCCCATCGGGCACTCCAATTTCCATAAATACTAAAGAAAGTAAAATCATGCGAACACGAATCTTATCACCTGAGCACACTTTCTCTATAATGGTTTCTGCAATGTAGCCTGTTATGTTGTAGAATACTCCTTGAGATATTCTTCTCATGATATGTAACCACATTGTATTTACTTGCGACCACCTCTCTTGGTCATTCAACTTTGTTACGGATGTGCACTTCTTATACCCTTTGGGTATTTCTTCAAATTATCAATGTCCATTCCACATGAGACCCTTTGTACACCCTAATTCTTTTCATGTTTCCTTGATTTTTGATTTATCCATTAGATCACTAACAAGATCCACCCCTATGCCTTTTAATCTGTCGGTGTTGCAATCAAGGTGGTTGTGATTCGACCCTCCATCGGTGAAATAGAATTCCTCATGGACTCTGCTCATTAGCCCTTTGGTATAATGGTTCATACTTTCCAAAATATGGGAGCTTGTACAATTGATAGAATACAACCTGTTTCTATAGTTTCTCCCCAACATCATCATATATTGGCATGTCCTCCATTATACACTTGTTGGTCTTTGTACTCAACAATGCATCCAAATCTTTCTTGTTATCAGATATGCAGTGGTTGTAATCACTTATTTTTCACTTATGGATGTGGGAATCCCATTCTTGTTTGACTATCACACCTTGGGCACTACATCTATGAGAAATTACTCTCGGGAGCAATTTCAACTTTTGTCTCCACTTTCTTCTTTCCTTTAGCTCCTGCGGTAGGTGCTTTCTTTGGTGCCATCTAAAAATCTCAACTTTCTATCTTTTGTAGTGTGCAAATTATTTTCCCTTTTCGTAAATGAGTAGGTCCAAACCATAGCTCAAATTTACATGCCCTATTTTGAAATCACATGCCCTAGCTATTTCATAATGTGTCTGCTTCACTCAAACCCTTCACCAATGGGGACACAAGCTTCTTTTGCACACAAATCTTCTCTCCACATCTGGTTTCACACTCTCCACACCTCAATACTCTTCACTCGGCTCAATTGCACTTAGCTCTTTCAAATACTTGTGATCATAATGGTATAAATGAACCCACATTACATCCTTATGTATATTTTTAAAAATTTAGTGCATTTATTGATCCTTCACCTACCAACAATTCTCTCATTAATCGACCATTTTCACAATTTCCGCGTTGTACATCTTCACACCCCAACTATAATCTTCGGCATGCCTTCCTACCTTCTAGCTACAAAATTCTATTCAGCATGCTTCCATGCACCTAAGTACCTCACCATTCCACCTTCTCCTGGTAGTCTCTCAGCCACCGCTTACCTCGTGTTATATTGTCCCTTCATTTATCTTCATCTATGATCATCATTTAGAAGCAATCTCTCCTCTAGCAACTTCTCTCAAATAGCACCTATAATGGTTTACTCTTTGATTTGTTGTGATCAAAGAATACTTGGAAAAGATCACACAAGGAGTTTACGTGGGATAGAAGGACGAGGATTGAAGGCTCGGAAGGATAGGAAGGACCCGCGTGTGGAAGGCAAGTTCGGGCATGAGGATCTATTTTTAGAAGATGGCATGCGGAACACATCAACGATGTAGAGAAGTGCGTGCCAAGCATTGTCTATATCTAGAAGAGTGGTTCAAACGTCTATGCATGGAGGCAAGCTAAGAATAGAATGAACACTTCAATTATCTGTAAGAGGACTATAGATAGCGCACTTGCATGTGTGGCTATAATTGTAAACGGCGTATGGCTATTAATAGCATGCGACCTATTTTTGGAGTAGTTAAGTGGTGAAGGGAAAGTCCCCACCCTATATATATGATGGCTAGGTGCATAGTGAAGAGAGATCTATATGATGTATCAGAGGGATATAGACATGTATGTATGATTCTGAATATGTGTATCAAATTCATATGCACCTTAAGATGAATTGACAATATTGTAAGGAGCTTCTATACTTATTAATAGATGGAGGATATTGGCTTAATCTAAGTGTCATTCTATGTAATTGAGTAGTGTATGTTAGTGTTTAATCATGATTCTTGTTTAAGCTCATTCTTTCATAGATCTCGTGGGTAGCATGTGCTATAGGATGATGGATTAGTTATGAGTCTTTATGGTTATTTCTTCATTATGTGTCATCCTATCATAACAACCCTAAAGAGGGACTTGGTATCTTTGTGTGCTTCGAGTGAGTGCTAAGTCTAGGCTGAGTGATGTGCCAGCATGACTAGTGTGTTATCTTTCAAATTCTAGGCTGCATCATTGGTTCCGTTGTTGGGACCTCTTTTTCAATTGTTTTTAGGATGGTTCGTGATGAAGACGTACTAGTTAACTCTAGCAAGTATTAAGGAATGGATACATGATCTGGAGGAAGAATATGCATGATGGTTCAATAGTGGATCTAATTTTAACGCACACACTTGGGTAGAACAGAACCTATATGACAACTTATATAAGATCTTTTTCACTATCTTTCCAAAGTAGAACTTTACAAGTGGATTATGGCTTATACATCTCAATAGAATTAGAGATAACACGCACTTGTTTGGACACGGGGAAGAATTTCGGGCTCTTTATGATGTTATTCTGATTTGGACTCGCATACGGTGGATATGTGGTTTCATGGTCTTCTAAATAATTATATTCGGAATATTCAATTTGACGTACTCTTGCCCGAGAGGTCACTTTGAATTTCAGTTTTTGAGGTATCCAATAGGAACGTATTTGCATGGTATTCCACCGGCAATCAAGATCTTGATGGTAACTTTGAACTGAAGAGTAAACTCGATGGCCAACTAAACTTCACCATGCATGAAGGCAGGAACAAGTTTGGTATTAAGATGGCAGACCTAACGGTGGGAAAGCATAGAGAGGAAAGGTGGCTTAAGTATAATGAAGTGCATGAGAGGGAAATAGAGAAGAGCGTTCCGTTTCAAAAAGTATGGTGTTGAGGAGAGAGATGGCTCATGAAGGGTTTACGACTCACGTAGAGAACATAGAGCCAGAGCATCAAGAAATCCCAAATCTTGGAAATTATGATAGATATCCCTTCTCGGCCTCACATGGAAGTATGCCAATAGAGACTACTTGGGCTGCAGGCATGCATCTTAATCCACCTGGTGACCTAGCTTTTGCACTTGGTTTTCAAGATCTAGTATGACAAGTAATCAAAAAGCTAACTTGGGAAGTAGGAGAGCAGGAGTAAGTCAGGAATCAAGTACATCAATGGCAGGATAGACAAATTCAATGTTATATGGAGGAGTATTCTTGGGTGCGTCATCCGCATAGAATGTGAGCACGTAGAATGTTGGATTCACCTCTGGAAGTGGAGCTACCTCACAGACTATAGGGGTTCAGTATAGTATTCTTGTCGGAGCATAGGGAGTACATCTACGAGGTCCCACTCCAGCCACGGTGGAGGATCAAGAGGTATAGGTGGTTCTAGTTCCGGTGGATGCGGTGGTTGGAGGCGAGAGGGAACCCAAGGGGTTTTGGATCAAGTGGTCAAGGTCTGCAACAACCATAAAATATCTATATGGAGATTACCATTCATCTCTCAGAGTATAGAGGTATAGAGGATGCTGCCAAACATGTGCATATGTGTGAAATTTTGTGGCACACTAAAGGGTTTACATTTCTTTGAGTGAAAGGTAAGTCAATTTGCTACTACATTACGGGGCACGCGTATAACCTTTGGTATAGGAAATTTGACCTTGATCAAACTTACGTGGATTATGCAGCACTGAGGGATGCTTTCTTAAAAGAGTTCCATGTTCTTGAGTTTGAGAAGAAGAGTATAAGTGCACTTAAAGATATCGGGAAAGTCACTTCTAAAAGTGTAAGTGAGTATGATGCTCATTTTAAGACACTTCTATCTAAGTTGTCTTATGATATACATGCTAGCCAACATGCACAGTGGTTCATTGGAGGATTGATTACACCTTTTAGGAGGGTGCTATCACATAAGACATACATGAATCCACATGAAGCAGCTTTGGAAGCAGCCTTGCGTGCGTCTTGAGGTAGTTGGAATCATTAACACTAGCGTTAGTCTATTTCTAGAGGCACTGATTGTAGCTATCGGTAAATTCAGCCCATGAAATGTGCTCGGGAATTTGGTGTACAGATTATGAAGTGGAAGGTCACACCAAGGATAGTTGTCCTCATAGATTTGTACGTTCATTATTATTGGACTGTGAAATTTTCCATTTGAATCATGATGCTAGTCACTATCCTTTGTTACAGCGTGCGATAAGGAAGAATGTATCTTGCTTTTGCAAGATTTATAGGTCCATGACCCATGATACTGAGGATTGTCGGTTGATTGGTCAGATTCATGATGCTATAGACATTGGAGTATGATAGACAAGTATAACAGATAATGAGCACCAAGATTGGGATCATAATCAAACATGCTATGATAGGAATAAGGGGCATTTTGAAGGAGGTCGTGGAAGAGGACATATAGATTATGAAGTGGAAGGTCACACCAAGGATAGTTGTCCTCATAGATTTGTACATTCATTATTATTGGACTGTGAAATTTTCCATTTGAATCATGATGCTAGTCACTATCCTTTGTTACAGCGTGCGATAAGGAAGAATGTATCTTGCTTTTGCAAGATTTATAGGTCCATGACCCATGATATTGAGGATTGTTGGTTGATTGGTCAGATTCATGATGCTATAGACATTGGAGTATGATAGACAAGTATAACAGATAATTCTAAGGGCAAGAATGAGCACCAAGATTGGGATCATAATCAAACATGCTATGATAGGAATAAGGGGCATTTTGAAGGAGGTCGTGGAAGAGGACAAGGCCATGGTGGAGGAAAAGGAGAGTTCCCTCATGGAACATGTAATACGTGTGGATCCCCTGATCACCATAGGCATGAATGTCCTCAGAATAATGCATGTTCTTTCTATGGGAAGAACCATAGCTATGAAGAGTGCCTAGACTTATATGAGCATCTGAGTAAATAGCATAAGCAAGAAAACAAAGGTGTTGGGATGGTTAGAATCCAACGCGTGGTAGAATACCAATGGATAACCAAGATAACAGAAGAACCTGAGGCATTGTGGTAAATATCACTACACGCACTTGAAGCTATGTGTGTGAGAGAGGAATTTCATCGAAGCCTATGATTACCAAGGAGGAATTTTTGCACACAAGGTATCTAGATCCTACTCATCAGAAAGAAGTTTACCAGGATACCATGGAAGTGCTAAGGAATCTTCAAGGTGAGATACAATACCTAAAGGAATAAAATAAAGCATCAAAGACAGTCTAAACTGATATCGATGATCTGTGGGAGGTGTGCAAGATGTTGCACCAGGAGAACATTATTCCACTATTGGGAAGTTGGTTGAAAGGGAACACTCCACGCACAAGTCTTGAGACCAGACGATAGATTCTACATGTAAATATTCCCCCTGATAGCATTGATTATGACAAGGAAATTACTTTGAATGTTGTTGTGGATGGGTGGCTGTTGAGCAACATATTGATTGATACAGGTGCAAAAGTAAATGTGTTGACATTAGATGCTTGGGTACAAATGGGGAGGCCTCCATTGTAGCCATCATCTAATGTGTTATTCATGGAAAACCGGACTAAGGCCACCCCCATAGGAGTGTTGAAGGATGCATATATAACTATACAAAGGGCCAAGTTTACTAGGGATTTTGAGGTATTAACACTTGTAAAAGCAGAGACAATTTTCGAGCCTTGCTTAGACGCTCTTGGTTTTATGCAAACAATGCTGACTTGAGATTCAATAAGGGATATATCGACTTTGAAAATAAGGAGGAGAGGGTTGTAATTCCATTGATAGATGGGAAGTCTACACCCTATGTTGAGCCTCTCAGTGAGGAGGACTTAAACAGAGTCTATGTATGTGATATTCAGGACCCAGAGGTTAACAAGCCATCAAAAGAATGCATTCTATAGTGGGAGGATTCTCATTATATTAGTGATCTGCGAGTATTTCTTGTAACAATTGGGCTCATGGTACATATGAATTAGTCGGGTGCAAGGTGAAAAGTGTGGTCATGTGCATGAATAGATTTTGTTCAATATGATGGATAGGAAGTACAATACCATGGTATACAGGGACAAAAGCTCTGCATGCCTTTCTGAAGGAAATGGAAATGTAGTGGGTAGATCTAATTACAAGGAGAGAGATGCTAGTATATACACTACGCGAGACAACAACATGTTGGTGGGTAGTCCACAGAGATAATCTTATAAATTGGGAAGAGATTGGAATAGCTTTATCTACTAGGTTTATAAGGAACAATGCACCTACACAAATCTGTACTTATCATGGTAATCAACCTATTCAGCATCACATTCAGTAGTGTGAGAGACTCTAGACAATAGGACAAGAAGCATTACCACCATCACTTTGGGTGCATAAATTGTATTCCACACTCTAAGGATGTGCACGTGCTTGGTATGTATATGTAGAACTACATAGAGAAACTGGGAACTGGAAAAATTTGACTGCAAGTATGACTCTAGACATTTGATTATTTCTCGACTCAACCTCCAGTAGCAGAGGCATTAAAATTTTCAAGCGCTTAACTATGGGAGATAGTGTAAAATTAGAAGAGCATATTCAGGAATTATTCGGTGAGATAGAGTTCAGAGCATGTTTTTAAAAGGAAGAAGAAATAGAATCCAAACTACTTGAGCACACTTGCCTTGAGAGAGAAAAAGGAAAGATGGTTTACATCGTGGATGACGAGGAAGTTGAAAACTTGGATATTGAGCATTCCCATGGGGTGCGAGGTCTTAGCAAATGTAGAAAAGGACACGCGTGCTTACCATACACCTATGAAGATAAAGAATGTGAATATAGGTTCAGAGGTTGAGCCTAAGGAGGCCATAATTGGAGATTCTTGGTAAGACTCGGAGGTAACAAAGATCATTGAATTGCTCGAGAGATTATCATGGCTTATTCCCTACCCGATATCATAAACTAAAAGGCGTACATGAATCACTTGGGGAAATGAAGATCAAACTTAAGGACAAAGTGCACGACCAGTTAGAAAGAGACCTTATAGGATGAATCCTAATTTGCACGAAAAGGTAAAGGAAGAAATTGATAAAATGTTGAAATATGGAATTATCAAGCCCCTTGATGAGTCAGAATGGGTTAGCCCAATGGTGATTAGTATCAAGAAGGACAAACGGATTAGGATATGTGTGGACTACAGGGAGCTGAATGCTGCATGTGTCATAGATCCTTTCCCTACACCTTTCACTGAGGAAATACTAGGAGTTGCAGGGCATGAAATATATTCTTTCACAGACGGATTTTTGGGTATCATTAGGTTTGGATCACTCAAGAGGATCAAGAAAAGACAACGCCTACATTGTGGTGCCTTTTGGATTGAAAAATGTTCCTATTGTCTTCTCGTGAATAGTTGTTCAGGCATTCAAATATTTTATTCACAACTTCTTACAAGTCTACCTAGATGATTGGACAATATATGGGCTTGTGAAAGACCATTGTGACAACTTGCGCTTAATGTTTGAATGATGCAGACAATTGAGTATCTCGTTGAATATCAAGAAGTGTATATTTGATATGAAATTTGGGATCTTTGTTAGGACATATCATCTATAAGGAAGGTTTGTTAGTTGATCCAGCCAAGGTTGCAGTCATTTTAGGCCTAGAAGCACCTACTAGTCAAAGTGAGGTGCGCAGATTTTTAGGTCATACAGGATATTACAAAAAATTTATAAAAGGGCATGCCAGAATTGTAGCACCCTTAGAAGAACTTGAAGGGGAAAGGTACCTTTTATTGGGGAGAACCACATCAACGTTTGTTTAAAATATTAAAATAGAGACTTACTCTGCGCTCATTCTGCGCTTTCCATCATGGGATAAACCATTTCATGTACATGTGGACGCTTCTGGTATGGCCATTGGTGTTGTGTTAGCTCAACCTGGTGAAGGTATTATTTATCATCCAATATGTTTTGCTAGTAGGAATATGACTCTGCTGAACAAAATTATACAACTACAGAGCACGAAG
This sequence comes from Taxus wallichiana var. yunnanensis, assembly GCA_018340775.1. NCBI lineage: Eukaryota > Viridiplantae > Streptophyta > Pinopsida > Cupressales > Taxaceae > Taxus > Taxus wallichiana. The sequence goes on along the minus strand of CM031237.1, from coordinate 985,184,836 downwards.
CTTTGTCAATGATTTATGCATTGTACAAATTTCAACAATACCTTTTAGCAACACCATTTGTATTTTATATAGATCACATGGCATTAAAGTACTTAGCACATAAGCCAATTTTATGGGGGTGCATATGTAGATGGTTCTCCTATTTCAAGAATTTGATTTCACATTTGTGGTGAAGCCGAGGAAAACAACTCTGGACCAAACCATTTATCTAGAATCAATACAGGATAGGAGGCACGAGATGATTGAAGAAACAATGTTGGATGCACGGTTATACAGGTTGCAATGAGCACCCATGGAACTAGAAGACATTTTTATTTCTATGAATAGGTATGGCACCGAAGGGATGAAAGCATTAGAAAAGAAGCATCTTGCTATATACGCATGACACCATTTATGTTAATCAATAGTGACCTTTACAAGTTAGGCAGATATGAAGTATTACGCCGTTGTGTGTTAGAGAATGAGCGCAAGGATATCATAGAAGAAGCTCATGGTGGTATTGTAGGAGGCCATTATGTAGGTGATGCGACTACCCAGAAGATCTTAATTGCTGGATTATGGTGGGAGACACTGTATAAAGACTATAAAGATTATTGCAAGGCATGTGACCATTGTCGGCACCTAGGAAAACTAGGCAAAGAGACGAGATGCCTTTGAGACTAATTACTAGTGCTTTGAACCATTTGAGAAATGGGGCATTGAATTTTAGGACCTATTTCACTAGTAACGTGCTTGGATGGATAACACTATATCATTACTTTCACAGATTATCTCACACGGTGGGTAAGCAAGACTACCAAAGATTGTACATCAGCTACAACAACTAGGTTTCTATGGGATAATGTTCTTACATGATATGGATGTCCTCTAAGCTTGATAAGTGATAGAGGTACACACTTTTGAATGAGACAATCAGGATCCTATTGGATGAGTTTATGGTTGCACACCACAAAACTACATCTTACCATCCTCAGAAAATGAAAGCTGCTAAGGTTTTCAACAAAATTTTGGGCCTAACTTTGACAAAAATATGTGATGTTGGAAGAAATAATTGGGATGAAAAGGTGTTAACTATGCTTTAGGAATATAGAACGACTTACAAGAGATTGAACAAAGCCACACCATTTCAATCGGTGTTTGGGGCGGAAGTTGTTCTTCCTATAGAAATTATGTTACCTTCTTTGTGCATTACGCGCACTAGAGGTCTAGCTTATGAACATGCTTTAGAAGAACGGATTGAAAAGATGATTCAACTAGATGAGTGCCGAGCCATAGCATGTTGGAGTCGAAGCAAGAAAAAGCATGGCAAAAACATAAGAGATAAAAAGTTTGAGATTGTAAAAATGGTTTTCTTTATGACTCAAAGTTCTTGCATTATCCGGGAAATCTCAAAGTACACTGGTTGCGGCCGTATGTTATAACCTCTATACTTGACTTAGGTGCATTCCAGTTAAAAGAACTTGATGGAACACAACTACCTATTACTTTAATGGGAGTAGGTGAAGCCCTACTATAGATGAGTATTCTTGGTGTTTGTAATAAGGCATTGTTGCCATTTAGTATAGGTTTTCACTTCATTATTTATTTAATGTATTTCCTTTATTATCACTATGCTTTATCAATTTAGTTGTTGTTTTGTGTAATAAGTGTGCTTGAGTGCATGAAGCTAATTACTGTATGAAGAATTTTTATTAGCAGAGGACTTCACATACCTTTAGTGTGGGGTGGTTGTCATTATTCAAGAAAAGGACTGAGAGACTTGGAAGGTGAAAGAAATAAGTTCTGCTAGAGTGTGATTTCAAGGGGATTGCTTCTCAAAAGTTGACCAAGGATGAAGATGGATGAAGGAACGGTATAACACGAGGTAAGCGAGAGGCCATGATAGCTACTAGGAGAAGGTGTAGTGATGAGGTACTCAGGTGCAAGAGCACACTGCCTGAAGAGAAGTCCGAGACCAGAAGGTAGGAAGGCATGCTAGAAGGTTATAACTAGGCATGGAGATGTACCGTGTAGAATGAACAAATTTGGTCAATGAATGAACGGATATTTGGTAGGTGAGGAGTAATAAATGCATCAACATTTGAAAAAATTATATAAGGAAGGGATGCATATTCATTTTAAGCTGCAACTAAAAATATTTGAGAGAAGAGCCAAGTGTGAAGAGATGAGTGATCGATTTAAGGTGCGAAGGGTGTGAAATCAAGCGTGACAACTAGATCTATGCTTTAAGAAGCTTGTGTCCCCGATGGTGAAGGGTTTGAGTAAAGCAAGGAGACAAAAAGAGTTAGGTTACAAGGTTTCCACCTAGGGTAGAGTTGGATTGAGCTAGGGTTTGATTCACATAGTTGTAGGAGTGAAGAGGAGACATTGGCAAGGTAAAAATGGCACCAAAGAAGGCATCTGTAGTAGCAGCAAAAGAAAAGAAGAAGGTGGTCATTGAGGAAGAAGAGATGGCACCGAAATTCATTTTTGGAGATGTAATACCCAGAAGGGGTTATTGTTGGCCAAGAATGGGATTCACCCATTAGAAAAAGTAAGGTGAGTGAATATAATCACAGGACGTCAGAGAACAAAAAGGAGCTTGACTCCTTACTCATGGTTAGAACCAAAAAACACATGGCAGATGACATACTGGTATATGATGATGTGGGTGAAAATCTCTTGAAGAAGATCGGGGTATATCAGTTGTATAAGCTGCCATACTTGAGAAAAATATGAGCCCTTATATCGGTGGCTCATGAGCGGGGGTTCATGAAGGCGCTTTTACTTTTAGGATGCAGAGTTAGAATTTCGTCTGCACTTGTTTCATCAGTGATAGGTATGAAGGTCACATGAGAAGATATAAAAAGTTACCTCATAGATAAAGCCATGATTTTGAAGACCAAATAGGAGTTGGGATACCTGAAGGGTCCGCGTGAGAATGGACATCGAAAAATTCAAGAATTTTCAGTTGTTCAAGCTCTGACACACTTGGTTACCAAGTTAAATGATCGGGAGTAGTGGTCACGGGTAAACATCATGTGGTTGCATGTGGTGCGAGAATATTTTGTAAGGGACAATATACAACATTTCTAGCTATATTGTAGAGAAAATAGTCGAGGAAGCACGCACAGGAGGGAAGATCAACTTTGGGGCTGTTCTCCTATCACTGGTCTTCATGGAAATTAGAGTACCAAAGGACCAAAGGAGAAAATATGGGAGTACCCCATGGAGAACAAGTCCCGGCTACTAAAAGATTCAGCAAGTATCTATGTAAGGGGACTATGAAAAATATGGTGAAACAAAGGGTGGAGAAGTGGTATGATAGGCTCTATGTGGCATTTAGAGAAGAATGGCACATACCAAAGGACCTACCAGTAGTGGTAGGAAAGCAAGTTCGGTTCTTTGTATACCAAAGCATTTCTACATCGCACGCTTTCCAATGAAGGATGGAACTTGGAGCCCTTGTTACAAGTTACCTTATGCTTTCGGTCAAGGTATTTTTAGGAGTTTTTCATAGGTTTACCAACATGCACAAATTAAACTTCAATGAGACAAAGGTAGCTGTGACTACCATACACTCTTTGCGGAAGAAGTATGTATACCTTGGCGGGAGCACCTACAAAGAGATATTCATTTATGAAGTGCTGAAAATCAAGCCAATAAGGTTGGTTGTAGTAGATTTGGGGCAGCACCGGTGGATCTCAAGTTGAAGCCAAAGATGGAGAACAAAAAATATGTGGAAGGTGATTTCATGCTTCCAACACCACCAAAAGTGAAGAACACAATGGATAATTTCCCATCACCTAAGCCCTCGGAGAAAATCGAAGTGTAGGATGAGGAGGAAGAGCGCGAGGATAGTGGTGGCTTGGAGTATAGGGGTAGGATGCATCCTACAAGTCGAGAAAAGATGAGCACGTCGTTACACCACCCCAGCCACAAGATGGGGAGGAAGAGGACTTGAATGTGGTCTAAGGAGAGCACAGGTTTAAAAGGGTATTTAGAAGAACAAGGACCCAAGGTGTTACCCCAACCTCTATGCGCAGATCACCCCAACTCTCCCCATAGAAGGAGGCGACCACACCAATAAGGAGGAAGCTAAATTTGAGTGAGGAGCCGGAAGAGTATGAGGAGAGCACGCATACATCCCCTACACCCCAAGAGCACACAAAAGAAAAGGGTGAGGCAACAAAGGAGAAGGATGAAGACGAGAAAATACCAAAGGAAACAGCTGTAGAAGAAACACAGGACATAGAGACACAAGCTCTAAATTTGGAAGCTAGAGTTCCTAAGAAGTAGAGGTCTAGAAGGGTGAGTGGAGAGCACATTCCACCAGCCATGGGGTATGTAGAGGACACAAGAAAGATTTTCCATACCCACTTCTATAGCACAATAGCGCAGAAGGATCTATTTGGCTGGGAGTTGATGGATGAAGATATGGTAACTGTGTGAACATGAAAGAAACTATCCTGGTCGATGCACACCCACATGGACGAGCCTGATTTTGATGTATGTGAAGAGTCATGCGTGTCAAGGTGATTAAAGAAGGCACCCCAGGATAGACACATGACAGTAAAGCCTATTGTCATGTCAGATGAGAAAGTCAGTAATGCATTGGTGAAAGTTTTAGCGAGAGGTGGCCAAAAGGAACATGGATAAATATGCCACAATCAAGGTGTTGTGCGAAGAGATGAAGACTAAGGATGCAAAGATAGCACGCATAACATGGGAAAGGGACTTCAAACAAAAGAAGAATGAAGTACTCATAAGCGTCGTAAAGGAGATTGGGGATAATGTAATCAAAGCTAGGCCACACTTGAGTCTAAGGTACCACAAACATTTCCTTCAAAGTGATACACTATGTGGGGAAGTTGGTGGAATTGGTGCTAGAAGATGAAACTCCGCATGTGCAAACATCTATGCATGGAGGCAAGCTAAGAATAGAATGAACACTTCAATTATCTATAAGAGGACTATAGATAGCGCACTTACATGTGTGGCTATAATTGTAAACGGTGTATGGCTATTAATAGCATGTGACCTATTTCTCGGAGTATTTAAGTGGTGAAGGGAAAGTACCCACCCTATATATATGATGGCTAGGTGCATAGTGAAGAGAGATCTATATGATGTATCGGAGGGATATAGACATGTATGTATGATTACGAATATGTGTCTCGATTCATATGCGCCTTAAGATGAATTGACAAGATCCTGTAAGGAGCTTCTATACTTATTAATAGATGGAGGATATTGGCTGAATCTAAGTGTCATTCTGTGTAATTGAGTAGTGCATGTTAGTGTTTAATCATGATTACTATTTAAGCTTGTTCTTTCATAGATATGTGGGTAGCATGCACTATAGGATGATGGATTAGTTATGAGTCTTTATGGTTCTTTATTCATTATGTTTCATTCTATCACAACAACTCTAAAGAGGGACACGGTACCTTTGTGTGCTTTAGGTGAGCGCTCGAGTCTAGGTGAAGGATGTGCCAACACGACTAGGGTGTTATCTTACAAATTCTAGGCTGCATCATTTGTACACTGGTTTTAAACAACCACCCCACACCAATGGTATGTAGATCCTGTGTGCATAGAAATACTACAAAGGGTAAGTAGCATCTGCACGTAAACACACTTATTACACAAAACACTAACTAACTTGAAAAAAATAACGATGAATAAATAAATACGGAAATGAAACCTAATCTAAATGACAACACTTTGCCTTATTACAACCACCAAGAAGACTTATTTATTGTAGGGCTTAAGCTTAATCACGTTGAAGTAACTGGGTAACCATATTCCATCAAGTGTCTCTAATCGACAAATGCATGTTTCAAGTATGTGATTGATAACATACGGTCCTAGCCAATGTACTTTAATTTTTCCTAGACGGTACATAAACTTAGAATCATAAAGAAGCACCATTTGTCCAATCTCAAACTTTTTGTCCCTAATGTTCTAGTCATGTCGGGCTTTCTACCTAGCCTTTTCCTTCTTCCGACTCCATTTTTCTATGGCATGCCTCTCATCCAATTACATCAAATTATCAATTTGGTCTTCTAACACTTTATCATCAGCTAGAACTCCAACACGTGCAATACGCAAATAAGGTAACATGAACTCCATAGGAAAAACTACTTCGCACCAAACACTAACTGAAATGGTGCATGACATAAAATTTATCATCCCAATCTTTCCTTCCAACATCACATATTTTTTTCAATGTTTTCCTCAAAATTTTGTTGAAGGCCTCAGCAAACCCATTTTCCCGAGGATGATAGGGTGTAGTCTTATGGCGCACAATCATAAATTCATCCAATAATATCCTAATTGTCTCATTCAAAAAGTGTGTGCCCCTATCACTTAGCGGGCATCCATACCTTGTAATAATATTTTCCCATAAAAACATGGCTGATGTATAATCCTTTGTAGGTGTTGCTTCTTCCCACCTTGTTAGATAATATGTGCAAGTGATGATGTAGCAGGATCTAGTCCTACACACGGCTAGTGAAATAGGACCCAAAAAGTCTATAGCCCATTTTTCAAATGGTTATGCACTTGGAATAGGTCGTAAAGGCATTTCATCTCTTTTCCCTGGTTTTCCAAAGTGATGAAAATGATCACACGCCTTGCAATACGCCTTACAATCCTTATACAAGGTCTCCCACCATAATCCAATGAGTAGAATCTTGCGTGTAGTGGCGTCACTTGCATATTTCCTCCTACAATACCACCATGAGCCTCTTCCATGATATTTTTGCACTCATGCTCTAGTACACACCGACACAATACTTCATCTCGGCCTAACTTATATAGGTCACCACTAATCAACATAAACGGTGCCGTGTGAATGGAAAGTTATTTCTTCTCTAAGGATTTCATTCCTTCTGGTGCCATACTGTACATATAAAGACAAAAATTTCCTCCAATTCGAAGACACGCGTTGTAACCTATATAACTGTACATCTGACATTGTATCTTCAATTGTCTACATGTCTTCTCTTGACTATATTCTTCATAAATGGTCTAGGCCAGAATTACTTTTCCCTAGTTTTAGCACTTTGTAAACTCAAATTATTGGAATAAAAGCACCCATCGAAAGATGCGCCCTTGTAAAACAGGACTTTTTACCAAATAATTTAATGCCATGTGATTAGTATAAAACAAAAAAGGTGTTGCTAGTAAGTACTATCTAAATTTATGTAGCACGTAGATCACGGACAAGGCTTCTGCTTAGTTGTTGTATAATTCTTCTCTATAGGGGTCAAATTTCTACTAACAAAATAGATAGGATGACCTATAATACCTTCTCCAGCTGAGCCAACACCGTGCTAATGGTTGTGCGGGAAGTGTCCACATGTACATGAAGCAGTTGGTCCCACAAGGGAAAGTGAATAATAGGTGTTTTGGTAAGTTTATCCTTCAATGTCCCAAATGTGTGCTGCTGTAGTGCTTCCCAATAAAATGTCCTTTCTCCCCTAAGTATCTCTAACAAGGGTGCTACTGAGTCTTAGCATACACTTTAATAAATTTTCTATAATACCCGGTGCAGACGTAAGAATCTGCACACCTCACTTTGGTAGTAGGATCTTCTATGCGATAATAAATGCAACCTTAGCTAGATCAACCAACAAACCTTCCTTGCAGATGATGTGCCCTAACAATGTGCCAAATGGTGTAGAAAATACACATTTCTTGATGTTCAAAGAGATGCTTAATCGACATATTTCAAACATTAAGTGCAAATTTTCACAATGATCCTTAACAAGTCCATACACCATCCAATCATCTAAATAAACCTACAAGAAGTTGTGAATAAAGTATTTGAACGCTTGGACAACTATGCCCTGAAAATACAGTTGGTGCATTTTTCAAACCAAAAGGCATCATAGTATAAGTAAAACTTCCCCATTTAGTGGTGAAAGTTGTTTTCTCTTGATCCTCTTGTGTTATCTCGAACTCCGATGATACCCAGAGAATCCATTTGTAAACAAATAGATTTCGTGCCCTACAATGCCTTCTAGTATCTCCTCTGTGAAGGGCGTAGGAAAGGGATCAGTTACACATGCAACATTTAGTTCTCTGTAATCCACAAAAATCTTAATCCGACCATCTTTCTTTATACTAATAACCATGGGACTAACCCACTCAGACTCTTCTAGGGGCTTAATGATGTCCAGACTTCAACATCTTGTCAATTTCTTCCTTAACCTTTACACATAAGTTAGGATTCATTCTGTAGGGTCTCTTCTTGACCGGGCACACACCTTCCTTAAGCTTGATCTTCATCTCTCCTAATGATTCATGCACACCTTTTAATTCATGGTATCCCCTAGGAAATAAGTCCTGAAAATATTGTAGTAACTCATGATTTTTTCCACTTTAGAGTCAGACCAATAATCCCCAATTATGGCCTCCTTAGGCTTAGCATCCTTTCCAATGTTCACTCTCTTTGTCTTCATAGGTTCAATGATATGCACGCGTGGTCTTATCTTCACTATCTAAAACCTCATGCATACCTATTGAATGATCTACATCTATATTTTATACTTCTTCTTCATCCACTAAGTAGACCATATATCCTTTCTCTTTCTCAAAGCAAGCATGCTAAATTAATGTGGCATTTTTCCCTCCTTTTTCATCAAAGCATGCTTCTGAGTCTGTCCCACCAAATAACTCGTAAATGAGTTCTTCCACCTTGGCACTATCTTCCATAGTTAATCTCTTTATAACCTTTAATGCCTCTTCTTTTAGAGGTTTAGTAGAGAAGTATTCAAAGGTTTGTATCATTCCTACAATCAAATCCTACCAATTTCTAGTCTCTCTATATAGTTCTACATATACATACCAAGCGTGTGAGCAACCTTGTAAAGTGGAATAAAATTTGTGCACAGAGAGTGAAGGTGGTAAAAATTCCTGCCCTTCTTTCCAGAGTCTCTCACACTGCTGAACATGGTGCTAAACAAGTTAAGTACCATGATAAGTGCAGATTTTAATAGGTGCATTTCTCCTGAAAAACCGAGTAGAAAGAGCAATCTTGATTTCATCCCATTCTGTAAGATTATCTCTGTGAACCACCCACTAGCGCGTTGTTATCCCATGCAGGGTATATATCAACATATTTCTTCTCTCAACTTGGTTGGTCCATTGTTCTTCCATGGCATGCAAAAATATCATAGGATCTCCTTCTCCAGTGTACTAAGGTACCAAGTTGTTACCTATTCTCTTGATACAACGAGGTATGCTCCTCCATGCAAATGTGGTTCTTACTTCACACCCAACTAGTTCATAAGTACCATGGGCCTAATTATTGCAAGAAATACTCATAGTGTCACTAATAGACTATGCATCTTCCCATTGAAGGATACCCTCCTTAGATGGCTCAAAGACCTTTGGGTCTTGAATGGTGTGCACATAGATCCGGTTCAAATCTTCTTCACTCAAAGGCTCAACATAGGGCATAGATTTCCCATCGGTTAATGAAATGATAACCCTTTCCTCTTTATTCTCGAAACTGATATATCCCTTATTGAATTGTAGATCAACATTATTTTCATAGCACCAAGGGTGCCCAAGTAGAGCTAGGAAGTTGTCTACTTCTACAAGTGCCAAAACCTCAAAGTCCCTGTGAACTTGGCCCCTTGTATAGTAATGGATGCATCCTTTAAAACTCCAATGGGAGTGGCCTTGGTTCGATTAGCCATAAACAACACATTAGAAGATGGCTGTAATGGGGGTCTCCCCATATGTACCCATGCATCTAAAGTAAGTACATTAACTTCCATGCCTATGTCAATCAATATATTACTCAAAATCCATCCATCCACAACAACATTCAGAGTGATTTCCTTATCATAGTCCAAGCTATGGGGGGGAGATTTGCATGTAGGATCTACCATCTATTCTCAATACTTGTGTACAAAGTGTTTCCCTTTAGCCAATTCCCTAACAATGGAATGATATTCTCTTGGTGCAACATTTTGCACACCTCCTTCAAGTCATCAATATCAGATTGGACCGTCTCTGTTGCTTTATTTTGTTCCATCTTCCGTGATTGCTCCTTTAAACATTATATTTCACCCTGAAGATTTCTGAGTACCTCCATGGTTTCTTGATAAACCTCCTTCTGATGGGTAGGATCTGGGTACCGTGCATATAGAACCTCCTCCTTAGTGATGGTAGGCTTCTATTGTAATGCTTCTTTGGTGCGCACCGCTTCGGCATATGTAGTAATATTTATAGGTAATGCTTCAGGTTTCGGTGTCAACTTCGGCATCCTTGATTTTCATAGAATGTTGTATCCTAGCCATCCCTATGCCTTTTTTTCTTGTTTATGTTGCTTACTAAGATGCTCATATAATTCTAGGCATTCCTCATAACTATGATTCTTCCCACAAAAATAACAATTAATATTCTGAGGACATTCGCACGCTTTTGTAGTGGTCAGGAGATCTACATGTAAAACATGTTCTGCGAGGAAAATCACCTCATCCACCACCACGGCCTCGGCCTCCATATCTACCTCGGTATCCTTGACCTCTGCCACGACCTCCTTCAAAATGCCCTTCATTACATTCATAACGCACTTGATTGTGATGATGATGCTCACCTTTTCCCTTAGAGTTATCTAATACTCTTGTCTATCATACACCAATATCTATAACATCATGGATTCAACCAATCAACCAGTAGTATTCCATATCATGAGTCGTGGACATACAAATTTTACAATAGCAAGAGATTTTCTTCCTTATTGTGCGTTATAATAGTGGGTAGTGGCTGACATCATGGTTCAAATGACATATCTCACAATCCAGTAATAATGAACGTACTAATCTGTGGGGACAACTATCCTTGGTGTTTCCTTCTACTTCACAATTTTACACCAAATCTCTGTGTGTGTCTCATGTGTTGAGTTTGCCAATAGTTTCTCCAACTACTTTTCCATAGTTGCAATCTGTGCTTCCAAAATTTGACTTACCCTAATGTCTATGATCCCAACTGCCTCAATGTGTAAAGCTACTTCAAGTGCTTCAAGAATATTGGTGTATGTCTTATGTGACAACGCCCTTCGAAAGGTGTAATCAGACCTCCAAAAAACCACTGTGCATGTTGGCTTGCGTGAATATCATAAGAAAGCTTAGACAATAGAGTCTTGAAATGAGCATCATATTCCTTGACACTCTCAGTAGTACCTTGTTTAATATCCTTGAGAATGCTTATACTCTTCTTCTCAAACTCAGGGATGTGAAACTCTTTAAGGAAAACATATTTTAATGCTGCATAGTCTACGCAAGTCTGATCAAGGTTAAAGTTTTGTACCCCTATTTGTGCATCCTTGTAACATAGTGGAAAATTGACTTGACTTGCACTCGAAGTTGTGATCTCTCTCACGTGCCACAATATCTCACACATGTGCATGTGTTCAGTAGCATCCTCTATGCCCCTATACTCGGTAGATGAAGAGTCATCTCCATGTAAATATTTAGGGGTTGGTGCAGATCTTGCCCACATGATCTAGAACCTCATGTGTTACCTCTTCCTCTAGAACCACCAAATCCACTAGAACTAGAACCACTTATACCTCTTGATCCTCCACATATAGCCGAAGTGGACCAGAATATGTACTTCCCTATGTCCTAATAGTAGTCTTGAACTAAAACCATACGGTATGCGAAGTGTTACCAATTCCAGAAGTGAGTCCAAAATTTTACGTGCTCACATTATATACGAGATGATGCACTGAAAAGGTACCTCCAAACAACAATGAAGATGTTTTCCCTACCATAGTTTTACTTGCCACCTGACTTACTCCTGCTTTCCTACTACCCAAACTAGTGTGCTAACTACTTGTCATACTGGATATTGGAAAACCAAGTGCAAGGGTGAGGTTTCCAAGTATATTCGGATGCACGCTCGTGGCCCAGGTCATTTTCTCGGCACACTTCCATGTGAGGCTGAAGGTGGTTCCCTTTCATGTTTGTCAAAATGGAGGAGTCCCCGATACTTTGGCTCCATACCTCCCACGTGAGCTCCAAATCCTTCACGAGCCATCTCTCTCCTCAATGCCATTCATTCTACAACATCCCGATGCTTCTCTATCTCCCTCTTGCGTGCCTCATTATACTTAAGCTACCTTTCTTCTCTCTTCCTTTTTTTTGCTAGGTCTTTCATCTTTCACCAAACTGCTCCCCCCCCACACATGGTGGGGTTTAGCTAACCATAAGTTTTTCTTCCAAGTTTAGGTTTATCATCAAGATCTTGATCACCAGTGGAATGCCTTGCAAATAATTTCCCCTAGGATATCATAAAAATGGAACTCGAGTTACCTCGGGAAAGAATAAGTGAAAATTGAGTACTCCAAGATATAACTATCTAAAACACCAGGAAACCAAGTATCACATAGTGCGTGTCCAAATCAGATCAGCATCATCAAGGGCCTAAAATTCTTCCAACATCTAGACAAGTGTGCGATACCTTCGAGTTCCATTTAGATGCATAAGCAACCAACCACTCGTGCATGCGAGATCTCATATAAAGAGTAGTAAAAATTATGTTCCACCCATGTGCATGCATTAAACTTAGATCCGGTGCTAAACCTCCATTCGTACTCTTCTTCTAGATCTTTTATCCACTCCTCAACACTTGCTAAGGTCAACTAGTATGTCTTCATCGCAAACCATCCTGAAACAAACTGAAAAAGAGGTCCCGACAATGGAACCAATGATGCAGCCTAGAATTTACCAAGAATAACCAGGTGCACTAGCACATCACTCACCTGGGACCGAGCACTCACCCAAAGCATGCAAAGGTACCAGGCCCCTCTTTAGGGTTTCTTGTGCAGGATGTTAGCAAGATGAAGAGTTGATGCATTCAGATCCATAAATAGTATAAACATTCTACAGAGCATATTCCAGATCTAGATCTAAAGAGTAATGGATTTAAACAATATCCATAATGAATTCAACCATGCAAGAACTAGTTATGATCATGTTTAACACCTTGATTCAACCAATACACTCCATTATATTAAACACAGTAAATACATAGAATCTTCTTACAATAATTAGTACCATAACTCATGCATGTATTAGTTCCAGCAGATAGCTCCATAATAGCTCACTACTTATCACTCTCTCTAATCTACACAAAATTACTACATATTTATAAGGGTGGGGACTTTCCCTTCACCGCTTACATAATTCCCAAAATAGGTCGCATGCTGAAAATAGCCACGCGCCTTTACAATAATAGACACACATGCAAGTGTGCTAATAATAGATCTCTTCTAGTTAACTGGCAGTAGTAATTCTATTATTAACTCAAACCCATGCAAATTACTTAGTAGATGCTCTTCTAAAAATATCCTATGCGTGTTGCACAAGTCTTTATCTGGTTTGTGTGCTCTGCACACTATCTCCAAAAATAGCCCGTAATCATGAAAATGGATAAGTCTCGAATATGTCCCTATCTTTCACATGTGTTTCCTTCCTTATCCTTCCACGCCTTCAAACATGCCTTGTTCCTCCGCGCTAATCTTTTGTGTGCTTTACGCTTAGTGTCACATTTTTTCTTCTCAATAAAACAAAACTATATGATCCTAAATATGAAGCAGTCAAGGATTCCCCTTTGCCCCACATGTCAATTGGAATGTCTGTGAGTTTGGAAATATCAAGGAGAGAACTGATAAAATAATCATAAGAACACAAGAATGGTTCCAAATTAAGAAGGCATTTTCCATTCAATCACGAAGTGCTCCCACGATCTAGAAGCAATCTTCACAACAGTCATCATCAAAATTGGTGGAGGTTACTTCAAGTTTAGGACAATCTAGAATGAACTTAAAATGAAAAGCCACAAATTTGGAGGTTTCTTCTCATGACAAGTCACCAAAGAAATCCAGGATATAAGAGGTTCCAATTGCAGAAACACAAGTTGAAGAAGAGCACATAGTTCAAGACCTAGTCTTTGAGCCACCACAAGAGGTCTCACCTCTTGTTAACACTAATGCCTCTATTTTCTAAGAGATGTCTCTTCCACCTAAGGAATAATTGATATGTCTATCATGGAGTTTGAGTCCGACGAAATGTTCCCATGGATGAAAGAGATAATAACACATGACACTGTACTTTCCAACAAGTTACGGTCCTTGATTTATCAATAATTGCATCATTGGCCAAGTGAAGGAAAAGGAAAATTTCACATACGGCCTCACGATTCTACAAAGTGTAGATCTTTGGTGAACAATATATCGAGGTAACTCGACCTAAGGTGATGAATCTAGTGGATGAAATGATGCCAACTAATTAGGAAATGAACATAATTACCCTAAGGCCGAATACTCATGAAGGAGACTTACATATGTACCAAAAATAATTTTCTCACTTAGTGAAGAGGAATGAGGAGTATACAAAGAATATTGATGAGTTAGAAGAGAAGGTGCATACTCTTTCATCTTATGTATAAAATATAGTGGATCTAAGTGCCTCGACAATTCCCATTGAGCAAGTTGCACCCATAAGAAAATTCAATCGAGAATTCATCAAGAGGACACAAAAATTCATAGTGCGGGATGGCCCAATAGTGAATGGATTAGTGTGATTGTTGAAAAGGGAAATTCACTACTACAAGATGAAATCAAGCTCTTCTCCTACATGTTTGAAACTGAAAAAAAAGGCATAGATGATTATAGAAGATCTAGAAAATGAAAAGGATCACTGGTAACCTCTTCATCCATTGGTAATGGAAATGAGAAACACTCACTCATAGTAGCTGATCATTAAGAAAATTTACAATATTCCTTTGGAGGACTTGTCTCATGTGTGGGTGAGAACCTTAGTATCTAGATATGAAACAATCAATCGAACCATCACGAGTTAGATGATAAGGAATAAATGTAAAAATTACAGGATAGTGTTAATTATTGAATCTAAAAACTTGGAGTGCATGCGATGGTAGAGAGAACAATAGTTGATGATTTGATTGGTCCATTCAAAGAACATGTCAAAAAAGATGCGGTTAATCCCTTATCCTTCAATAATGATACTATGGAGTCTTTATCAGGGATTTTTGTTTCCATTGCACTCAATACAGAAAATAACCCATCTTGGTTTGAGAAGTACAAAGATATCAACAATGTTTTAGATGGTTAGATGGAGAATATAAGTTGTGTGTGTATCCTCACACTAACGAGGTGGCATCTGCGGTGGCTCATTTCAGTAAGGAATTATAGGGAGTGGATATATTCTTAGCAGCGTGGGATCGAGATCGGTCAGGAAGTGAAATCAAGTTTATAGGAACGGCCTATTCTTCTTCTAAATGATTCCTCCTCTTTCTTCTTCTTCTCTCTCTCTCTCTCTCTCTCTCTCTCTCTCTCTCTCTCTCTCTCTCTCTCTCTTTCTCTTCCTTCACCCTCCCCCAAATTTATCTCTCTTCAATGTTATAATTCTTCATTGGGGTGCACTTTTTATATGTCCTTAATAAAAATTAAAAAAGCAACTTTATGTTTCTAATGTAAAAGTCACCTTTATGTTATAAAAAGGGACTTAATATTTTCCTAGGAAGTTAAAAAGTTTTAAGTTGCACGAGGACATATGAAAGGTCATTAAGGGGTAGCTGAAAATCCATCTCTCTTCTTTTAAAATGAAAAGACCTCCTATTTTCAAAGGGTTGTTGGCTGTGATTTTCGAACTTATGAGAGATTTTTTTCCCACTTATCGAAGAATAAAGAGTTGTCTATTTTTCTTCTATTCTCCCCTCTCTATTTTCCTCCATTCTCCTATCATGTACAACTTTGAATTTTAAATTCTAATGAAGGAAGGAGTTTCTATTTTCCATGGCATATGAATGTGTTCATCTTTACATGCATGATTTCCTCTAACCGCTAGCTTTAAGATCTTGTTTTTATTCTCTTTAATGCATGCATTGAAATTTATAACTAGTGTGTGTAGGAATCTAAGTTTCTACTTGCAACATTAGTTCTCCTACCTCTCATTCTCACCTACTTTCCCATTCTCTTGACAAATTATTCTCTAGCAAGAGATTGCTATCTTTTTGCAGGATCGGTGGAGCTCCTCGTGTGATCCTCGGCCAAAAGGCCAATAGGAAAAATCCACTTTTTTCACACGTATGCAAATACGGAAGTTGTACCATCTAAGAAGAGGGAATTTGACTCCCAAATCGTTGACAATAAACCCATAAATTTTTCCACCAAGAAATTTTATTGCCAACACTTCTCTTCAAGCCTTACCTCAATTATGCTCATTTAATTAATAGTCTTCTTCTCTATTTTCACTAGTTAAGGGATTTTCAAGACATCCCTTCAGTGGTAAACTCAATATGATTTTATCACATATGACCTTTTCAAAGGTTATCTTTGATTGCTATTTCATCTACAATGTCATTTTCTTCCACAACTGCAACATTTTGGGCCACTCCCAGTGAAAGGTTGCATTTTTCTTCATTGTTGTATTTTAAATCGTTTCCTTTACATGCTAATCATCAATATTTTCCTCTTTAGGGTAACATAGCTCAACATTTTTTATCCCATTCATCTATCTCCTCCCTCTCAAGCTCTTTGTAAAGAATTTTAAAGGCCTTTCACCTATTAGTTAATTTACTTATAATTATGTCAACTCCTTAAGTAATTTAATGTTTTCTTGTGTTTAATAGTTCCATCTCTGGACACTATAACTTTCCTTTTGAAAAAAACTCTTTCTCCAAACTATTTGAAAAAATGCCTTTGTTTCAATTTTTCCTTTTGATTTCCCATATAAACCAATATAGAACAAGAAGCAATCAAGCATGTGAGGAACCAATAATTATAGAAAACTACAAACAAATGCATAGAGTGTACTAACCTTTCATTTATGATGCTTTAAGTGCACAAAAATTATAAGGAGAACCAAAAATTGCTTATCATGTGAGGGATTGTCTATTCAATACATTTCAAGTGCTCTTACAATTCAAATATACATCTTTAGAACTATATATGGACATCATCAATCATTTCCTAAAATGTTTAAATAAAGGTGAATCCGATGCACTCAAATCATATCAATTAGAATTAGATCTATTCCAATTGCATACTATGCATGTAATACATGACATAGAAACACATTTAATAAGAATGTGATTATATGCATTGCAATGTTCCAAAATGAACAAAAGAAGACTATGGGGTGACACTTTTTACCTGAATTAGCTATCTAGGCGGTTAAATATAAAAATATGTGTTTGGTATTTTACAAAAAAACTAATTACCTTTGATTTAATGTAAATTTTCCTCAACTTCCATAATCTATATTGTTCCATGACACAAATCCAATAGCTGGCCACTATGAACCATTATATTGCAAAAATAACAACAATTACAATATTTCTGTGACACATGTGTAACTATCTCACAATTGTAGCAAGATCGAGTTTTATTGGTCAACCATTTCAAATGAATTAAATAAGTAAATCTTGTCTAGACTGCTTACACATCACTGCGATTGTTGTGAGATCTTATTCGGATCGATTTACCTATTGAAAAATGGAGAATATGATGTACAATGCTTGTATCGTTATTTGGAAAGCTAATAGATTTAAAATGTAGTGATTACACATGTATTATAACTTTGTTTGATTAGAACATAACAATGAATTTGTAAGGACTACAAAATATTTATAACCGCCACTACCCCTAAACTTATAGTCATCACTATTTACTATTTTCCTACCCATATTATCAAGATCCATGTGAGTACATGTTCAACGGTTCCCATGGCGATTTGACCCCATATCTTCATTTTGGTGATGAATGCCCATAACTAATAAAAGGGGTGAAATTGAAAGAGGGTTTGAAAATATGCAAGTGAGGATCACGAGGGATGATGTGCACATCAACGGACGTGCGAACAACAATGTGAAGAGATCTCGGGAGGAGTGAGCATCAACCGAATGTGCATACAAAGATTCGACAAACGGGTAGAACCTGGTTAAGCCATAAAACTCTCCTCTATCTCATAGATCAAATGGGGTGTACATATAGGAGGTGCTGAGTAACCCCTAGTGCTGCAATCATGACAACTCAAGTAGAGAGGGGGAGTTACATTCCCAGAATAGAAGTGTAACTCCCAATGACGCATATGACTACTTGACCTTGACACGCCGACGCGTAAGGGAATCTCATAATGACCCCTAAACGACACACATGGACCTATGATCTCACCTAAGTGAGATGACTCACCTGATGATGTGGAAAATACACACACCAACACCCCCTTCATCATAACTTAGGATGAGGCGGCAAGTCAAAAATGAGAAATGGGTCCTGGAACAAAGCCTGATGAGGTACCCATGTACAAGAAGAAGATCCCAAGTAGTGAAGGAAAACCCAGTGGAAAAAACATCCACCACAAGAGAACAAAACACTCTCTAATATAAGAAAGATGCCAAAGATGGGTCCAGCTATAGATGAGCACGAAAAGGAAAGGTACCCATGTATAAAGAGGCAATCTCTCGGAAAGAAGAAGAAGAGAGAAGAAGAGGGAGATGAGAGGAATGCGAGGGAGATGCCATGGACGGATCTCGAACTCTGCAGGCTCAGGAAGTCTCCCAGAAGAATGTCGATGATGAGATCCTCCGCCTCTGGACTGAAGAAGAGCCACCCGCAATGAACTATGTGCCTACCCTTAGGAAGGACAAAAATGACGTACTGGAAGTCCACCCAATCCACAAAGGAAACTGAAGGCAACAACACGAAGAACTCGAGTTTGGTGCACGAAAGTGTGACATAGGTCTAACGAGTGAGTTCAAGGAACCAAAGGTAATGCCACGTGTGTAGAAGCGCGAGTGAGTGAAGAGGACACCCACAAAAAGGATGTCCAAGTGATGTGAAGGGAACAAAACATCCTCCACAATAGAAAAGGGATCCACAACTGAGGGTGGATCAATGAAGGTCTCCGGAAAAGTAGAAGTGGTACTTGAGCCCGGAAGGGGCACTCCCAATGACAGAGATCATGAACTCCTCTGAAACACCTGTAGATGGATGAGGGACCTGTAGATCATCACAAGTAGACTCTGCGAAAAGACGACTAAGGTCAGGCAGATACTCATCCCAATGAGGGGGCTCAACAAATAGAAGAGTGATGTATGATAGGTATGAGTCATCCAATGAAGGTAGAGGAGTGGAATGGGCCTGCACAATAGAAGTGGAAAGGAGGTGGGTGTGATGATTGTATGAGACTGAGAAGGGGATTGCTTGATATCTGATGAGATGTGGGAAGTGTCAACACTCTCTGGAATAGTGAGAGAAAGAGGAGAAGAGTCCTCTGTAGTACTCTCGACATCAGAACTGGATGCACAATCCTCGTCATCAGAAGTAGAACCAAGCAAGCCTATGTCAGTGGAATTATCATCACACAAAGAAATGGAGGAGACAACTGAATCAACAGCAGCAATAATGGCGGTAGTATGTGAAGGGTCTCCATAGAGGGACTGAAGAATGCTCCAGACATGGTGAGGTGGATCTGAGTTTGCCACGTGAAACCAAAGAGAACGAGAGACATGCATCATCATGTGACCAAAGACATGGTCACAAGTGTCAAGAAGTCCTCTAGATGATGATGATCAGCGGGTGCAGGAACTAGCCCAAGCAAGAAGGGTAAAAGACCCTCGTGGGTGAAGTAACGTTCCATGGAAGCACGCCAAATTGAATAGTTCCCTCTCCCGGTGAGAAGTGGCGGAGGCTGTAAGGAAATCCTATGATGCTCACGTTTGGAAAGAGCACTCTCCATGATGAAAAATGTAAGATGCACAAAAGCAAGACGTCGGACTCGGCCGATAATGCATCTGCATGTGTAGGCCCAAGAGTACAAGCAACCCCAGAATGTGGCACTTTATAAAAGTAGTGTGTTTACAAAATTGGCAATCCCATCACATAGAATATGAGAATTCATGCAACTTTGACAAAGGAAGTGCTCAAAAACGAAGCTGCAAGTCAAAAGTTATGGCATTATTACGATTCCCGCAACTAATGGAAAAATACACTAGATCTTTGCAAAGACATTAAAAAAGTGCTCTAAATGGATGCAAAAAGGGTGTCGTGTGAGTACTCGCAGAAACGGCATCAAATTTTGGAAGGGTTTGTTTTGATTGCGAGGGGAGATTAGCTCTCTTGCCAACCCCGAACCTCGCCCTCCGTCTTCGACACGCATATGAAGGTATTAAATAAGCCAAAATACAGCCCAATAAATAAAAATACCAATGCCAAACTGAATGTTTTAATTTTTAACACCTTTAAACATCAAAAAGAGGTGGAAAGGAGGGGGCCCACATTGAAGATACTCGAATGCCAAGTTGGAGGGTCCACGTCTTTGGGCTATTTGTAGGAAAACCACCAAAAAAAACGTTGTATAGGCTGTTGAGGGTGCAGTAGACACGTGGGACGCTGTTGAGGGTGCTGCAGACATGTGGGAGGTCATTTGGAGGTCTTTGGGAGGAGGTGTGGTAGGTCTATACAATTTGGAGGAGCCGTTTGAAGACCCAAAATGCCAAAAAAAAAGCCCAAAACGGTGAGCAAAGTCAAAAAAAAGTTTTTCAATCTTTGGGAGGCAAGTGTCACATTTGGTTGTGCATGTAGGTGAAGACCCAAAACGCCCCAAAAATGTTGAGTAAAGTCTGTAATACGTGCCAATGCGTAGAAAAACGTCCAAAGCACAGGAAAAATGGGAGCTAGAGCGGCTGAGGTCTGTTTGTTTGTTGGAGATGTGCATTGAACGCAACATGGAAACAAAATGTTTTCCCATGCAAAAGAAACACAAGTTGAGCCGGATGCACAATGACAAAAAAAACTACCACGAGCTCATAGGTTCGAAATACACCAAGGAAACGGGAGCAGGTAGTGAAGCAAACCAGATGACCCTCGATGCCAACAAAAAAGGCCACGTTCAGATTCCATGCCAACAAAAATGAGTTTGAGAGAATCCAATTGCAAATGTGAACCCAAGGCAATGTAAAAAAACAAGCCCGAGTCTGCAGATGTGAGAAACCAGTGCCGAGAGTGCTGAGAGAAGAATAGAGATCCGAGGTAGGAGGTACCAAAACCCAATGCATGCAAAAAGCAATGCAAAACCAAGAACAAGCCTCCAAATCCAAAAACCTGAAACTCATATTTTAAGCCCTCAAACAACACCCCAAAATGCAAATCACCTCTGAAGACCACATGCAAAAGTCCAGAAAACCACGAACACCCCAAAAACACCCACGAACACTCGAAAACCGAATGGAGGTATGAAGCCCGAATCAGTGCAAGTAGAGCACGGTTGGAATTTCCATTACGACACACACTGAAAGAGATCTGAATATCACGCCGGAAGCCGGAAAACATGCATAGAAATGCCAATGAGTGCATGGATCCACAAGATCCACTCTGATACCATGAAAGAGGGTTTGAAAACCCACAAGTGAGGATCACAAGGGACGACGTGCACATCAGGGACGTGCGACGGCGGTGTGAAGAGATCTCGGGAGGAGCAAGCATCAACCGAATGTGCATGCAAAGATTCAACAAAATGGGTAGAACTGGTTAAGCCATAAAACTCTCCTCTATCTCATAGATCAAATGGGGTGTACATATAGGAGGTGTTGAGTAACCCCCAGTGCTACAATCATGACAACTCAAGTAGAGAGGGGGAGTTACATTCCTAGAATAGAAGTGTAACTCCCAATGATGCATATGACGCATTGACACACTGACGTGCTAACGCACTGACATTTGACTGACACGTAAGGGAATCTCATAATGACCCCTAAATGACACATGGACCTATGATCTCACCTAAGTGAGATGACTCACCTGATGATGTGGAAAATACACACACCAATGAAATATCCCATCGAAACCCTTATTCCTTCTCATTCATGGTTCTCTCTCTTTCTCTCTCTTTGTTCTTCCCTAGTCACCAAGGTTATAAAGTTATCAATAATTTTGGTCTCCTAAATCCAAGAAACAACATTGATATGCAATTAGGTTTGGGATTGTAACATGAACAAACTAAAAGTTATATATGATTACAAATATTTGAAAACATTGTATACAAGAAATCTTGAAGTGCATTTGTGGTATCTTTGGAAAATGTTTCAATAGATTTTATAATTGTCAAAACAATTCTTATATGTATTTATAATATAATGAATATGTTAGTAAACAAATATTATAAAAAAAGTAGCACCACGAGATTTGTGCAATGTAGATCTCTACTTTTTACTAACATGGGTACCACCTCTCAAGTGTGGGACATGCTACTTGAGATGGACCTCCAGAGAAGGTTGGTTATTCTTCATAATCTAATGATAAAACTACTCTAAGGAAATAAATGCAATTATCTACTCTTAACCTATCAATTCTAAGGGACCAGGGAGAGAGGAAAATGCATGAAAATGGAAAATCCTACACTAAAAGGGTGATAGCACCAGAAAAGGGGGTAAAATATCATGCCGAGGGAGAATATAGAAGGAAAATGGTGTTGAGAGAGGCTAGACCAATGTGACACATACCCAAATCTTCATTTACCACCACATCTCCATGAAACATAATACCTGCGCTTGCGCAAATGAGACATATATGCACTGTAAAGACAACACCAAAATAGAGAGGTAAGGAAATATGCACAGTCTATCACATTGTTAAAATAGAGGCAAAAATACAATTTCCAGGCCCATGAGAAGGTTTACAACTCAATGGTGTTGAATTTTTTTTATAAAAAGTTTCCCCACATCCCAGAATATCTCCCTAAAAAATGAGAAGAGTTTACAATATATAGAAGTGAATGAGAGAAAAGAGAAAAGTGAAACTCAGATTTCTACTCCCACCTACAAACAATTATCATTGAATACTTTGAAAAGGGCATGATAATCCTTACAAATCATTCCCCCCATGTTCTTTAGCTTCTGGAAGAAGAAATGGGGTGCCATACTTCATTAATTATGGTAGTTGGACTTGGAAATGTGCATTTTCTTTCTGGAGACGTTTTCCAATTTTTGCACATCTAACCTTGATAAAATTGATAAATACAGTTACCATTGCATATATGATGTCGATACATTTCCAACGATATATAGATCGTGAAAAACAGAGCAACGATTCAAAAGTTATGGCCATTTTAAGTTTGCACAAAAAAATGTCGTTTTCCTTTGTTGCGCTACTTTCCCTTTATTGTGCGACTTTCCCTTTATTGCATGGATTTTCCTTTGTTGCAGGGATTTCCCTTTGTTACACAATTTTTCCTTTTTTGTGTGGCTTTTCCTTTGTTGTGTGGCTTTTCTTTCTTTACATGGCTTTCTACGACTTTTCCTTCTTTGCACTTTTCTCCAATTTTCTCAATTTTTCACTAACTCCTTAGAATTTTATTGGATTAGGGAGTTAAGAAAAAATGAATCGAAGCCCTCAAAAAACCAAATTTCACCATTTTCTCAATTTTGATCATTTTTCTCAAATTTGGCTAAGAATTGAACTCCTTTGCTCCAAGAAGAAGGAAAATGCACAAAAAATGATTCCAAGTCTTAAAAAACATTAAAATTATCTATTTTCTTTAGATTCAACATAACTTTGATTTAATGTAAATTTTCCTCAACTTTCATACTCTATCTTGTTCTATGACACAAATCCAATAGTTGGCCACTATGAATTGGTATATTGCAAAAATAACAAATATTACAATATTTTTGTGACACATGTGTAACTATCACACAATTGTAGGAAGATTGATTTTTATTGGTTAACCATTTCAAATGAATTAAATAAGTAAAGTTGTTGTAGACTTCTTACACATCACCAGTTGTTGTGAGATCTTATTCGGATCGATTTACCTATTGACAAATGGATAATATGACTTACAATATTTGTGTCATTATTTGTAAAGCTAATAGCTTTAAATTATAGTGACTACACATGTATTAAAAATTTGTTTGATTAGAACATACCAATGAATTTTAAGGATTAAAAATATTTATAACCTGCCACTTCCCCTAAACTTATAGTCATCACTATTTTTAGTTTTCCTACCCATATTATCAAGATCAATGTGAGTACATGTTCAATGGTTCCCATGGCAATTCAACCCCATAACTTCATTTTGGTGATGAATTCCCATAAATGATAAAAGGGGTGAAATACCCTACCAACACCTTTATTATTTCTCATCTATGGTGCTCTCTCTCTCTCTCTCTCTCTCTCTCTCTCTCTCTCTCTCTCTGTTCTTCCTTAGTCACCAAGGTAATAAAGTTATCAATAATTTTGGTCTCCTAAATCCAAGAAACAACATTGATATTCAATTAGGTTTGGGATTGTAACATGAAAAATCTAAAAGTTATATATGATTGCAAATATTTGAAAACATTGTATAAATTAAATCTTGGAGTGCATCTCTAGTGCACTGGAAACATTTTCAATAGATTTAATAATTTTCAACACAATTTTTATATGTATTTAGAATATAATGAATATGTTTGTAAACAAATGTTATCACAAAAAAGTAGCACCTTGAGATTTGGCAATGCAAATCTCTACTTTTTGCTAACATGGGTACCACCTCTCAAGGCTCACTTGTGAGACTTTCTACTTGAGATGGACCTCTAGAGAAGGTTGTTTCCTATTCCTAATATAATGCTAAAATTAATCCTAAGGAAAGAAATGCAACTATATACTCCTAATCTATCAATTCCAAGGGACCAGGGAGAGAGGAAAATGCATGAAAAATGGGAAATCCTACACTAGAAAAGGTGATAAAGCACAGGAAAGGGGGTGAAATATCATGTTGAGGGAGAATATAGAAGGAAAATGGAGTTGAGAGATGCTAGACCAATTTGACATAGACCCAAATCTTCATTTATAACCACATATCCATGAAAAAAAACACCCTACACCTGTAAATGAGACATTTATGCACAAAAAGACAACAACAAAAATAGAGAGGCAAGGAGATACAACAAAATAATATAAGGGTTAAAATAACACCACAAACACAAATTTTATTACTCTTGAAATATGCACAGTCCATTACATTGTTGAAATAGAGGCACAAATACACTTTCTAGGCCCATGAGAAGGTTTACAACTCAATGGTGTTGAGAAACAAATTTTAAAAAGTTTCCCCACATCCCAGAATATCTCCCTAAAAAATGAGAAGATTTTACAATATATAGAAGTGAATGAGAGAAGAGAGAAGAGAGAAGATACAATTTTCATTGAATGCTCTAAAAAGGGATGTGAATCCTTACAAATCATTCCTCTCATGTGATTTAGCTTTTGGAAGAAGAAATGGGGTGCCATACTTTATTAATTGTGGTGGTTGGGCTTGGAAATGTGCATTTTGTGTTGGAGATGATTTCAATTTTTGCACATCCAACCTCAAAAAATTGATAAATAAAGTTACCATTGCATAGAGGATGTCGAGACCTTTCCAATGATATATAGATCGCGAAAAATAGAGTAGTGAGTCAAAATTTATGGCCATTTTAAGTTCGCATGAAAAAACTCTTGTTTTCCTTTGTTGCACGAATTTTCCTTTATTGCACGGATTTCATTTTGTTGTGTGGATTTTCCTTTGTTGCGTGGATTTACCTTTATTGCACAATTTTTCTTTTGTTTTGCCCTTTTTTTCGTGACTTTTGACTTTTCCTTTGTTGTTGCGTGACTTTTCCTTCTTTGCACTTTTCTCCAATTTTCTCAAATTTTTCACTAACTCCTTAGAATTTTCTTGAATTAGGGAGTTAGAAAAAAATGAAATGAAGCCCTCAAAAACCAAATTTCACCATTTTATCAATTTTGCTCATTTTTCTCAAATTTTGCTAAGAATTGAACTCCTTTGCCCCTAGAAGAAGGGAAATGCACAAAAAATGGTCCCAAGTCCTCCAAAACAAGACAATTATTTGTTTTCTCCAAATTCAACATTAGAATTCCACTAAAGTGTCTAGGTCCAACTTCCTTGATTGTCCATTTACCAAGGGGTTAAAATAGATAACAATTTGGCGACTCACTATTAACCATAAAATGGGGACATTTTCCCTCGAGATGAACTTATCGGTGGCCTTGAAGCATCCATTGGGCATGGAGTCTTCCTATTAACCATAAAATATGATGTGAAACCTTGAAATTTGACCCCATAGTTCGCAACTATTGAAGCACTATTTTTTGATGAAACTGGAAACACTCATTTTCGATTTGGAAAACACTTAGACATAAAAACATTGTTAAAACTAATTTCCCCAACACGGCCACTTACAAAAATGGATTGTGTAAGAGCAAAAAAAAACACCACAACACACTATGTACAAAAGAGGAAGATCATATACGCCCCAATTGGAACATGCAGAGTGTGCACAAGCACTTCTTATGCTGAAATCAAACCTACATAATCTACTTAACCCGAGAAATGGAAAGCTCAAATAAACCCTAATACCACTTCAATGATGGATTGGGCATGTGCACAAGTGGGGAGAAATAGTTTCCCTTTCTCACAAACTTGGACCATGTAACTGATGTTGCAATGGACACAACATTTTATATGAGTGAAAAATTGACTACAAGCTAATTTTCCACCCAGATCATCAAGGTATCAACTAGAAACAAGAAAAATACCTATTTTAGTTGCTTTGCATTTAGATTGAATAGGTATTACAACTTATCCTTAGTACTCTAAAACTCATGCTCATGCTCAGGAGCAAGCATGATTAGTGGAAACTATGATTTTGGCTCTAAAATAACCAGATACTTGATTGGGAAAGGCCTAATATGCTGAATTTGTCCATTGCTCCCAATCCCAACTTCAATAATGAACTCTTACGCAGACATTCTTGGATAAGGTGACTATTTGCTTCTACAAACAATTGATCCTCTACCTTGATGATTGGTTTAGAAATGTTGTCATCATTGCTCTCTTCTTCTTTCTTATCCAACGTGAATATTGGAAGATCAAACTACTCCAATTCTCGATTCATGGGGACTGTTGTGGGCATCAGAATCTTCTTGAATGTTCTCTTCCATGACATGAGGCTCTTTGTGTTGAAGGATAAATGATGGGGTAACAAAGGTAATGAGTTCAATGTCTCCTTCTCCATTAATGCAATCCTCCAAATCTAATAGGTAATCAACCTCTTCACTTTCCAGTTGTGCCAAGGGTTCTACCTTCTCCATGGTGGCTTTTGAATATGTAATTGGTTCAATTTTGTGGGTATCCTCATCCTCAAACATGAAATTTGATAACTCAAACTCATCCAAAAAAATCATATTTTTGGAAGGATGAAGTGGGAGAAGTATCTGAAATTTCTTCCTTAACCTGCTCTTTACTTGAGACCCTGAATTTGTCTTGCTTTCTTCCACAACATGAAGCTCCTCATGGTTGGTTGCAGCTAATGATGATGGTTTTGGTAGATCAATGCAACCTCCCAATAATGTAACAAGCTCTAAATATGCGAGACAATGAGGATCAATAAATTCCATTGAAATACCTTGCACACTTGGGAAATTTTCTTCATTTACTGATTCCTGTGTGGATAAAACAATAGTCTCCATCAATATAGTGCCATCATGTATACTACACTCAGAATGCAAGGACTTTTGATCATCCTCATATTGATCTTTTTCTTCTATAGAATCAATCTTCACCACTTGTCCTTGAACTCCAACCTCTTGAGAAGGCTTATTCATTAATGGAATTTGAGTAATGTTGAACTTGGCAGCCCAATTTCTCAAATTTTGTGCTGATTTTTCTTCTTAGTATGATCCTCAAATTTCTTCCCTCCTTGGCATATTTTCTTATTTTCTTCTCCCCAAAATGGATTTGGGAATGCAAGAGGAGGAGGGTGTATTGGGATTCAATTGATTTTTGCAATATTTTTGGTGGAAAAGAATGTTTAATTTCTTCTTTTATGGAGGGGAAGGGGTTTTAAAAGAGAAAAAGGTAGAAGATAGAAGGTGGGATGGAAGGGAAGAAGATGGAGAAGTGGAATTCACAATGGGTAATAGGTAGAAAGCTAGGGAAATTGGAGAAAGCTAG
The DNA here is from genome assembly GCA_018340775.1 of Taxus wallichiana var. yunnanensis. Classification (NCBI taxonomy): domain Eukaryota; kingdom Viridiplantae; phylum Streptophyta; class Pinopsida; order Cupressales; family Taxaceae; genus Taxus; species Taxus wallichiana. The sequence continues at coordinate 985,156,808 of CM031237.1, read as the reverse complement.
GGAAATTAGGTTTAAGTTGAGGTGGCATGGGTTGGGAATGGGAAGGCTGTGAGATGGTAATGTAGGGATTTCCCATTGATAGGGTTGTCTAACATTAGATTCATAATCCTCTCTCTTTTATCCATTCTCCAACTTGAGTCAATGTTTTTATTATAAAATGCATCTTTTCTTAAGGATTGAACTTACTTGGTATAGAGCCAGTCCATGGATATGGAATGTTGAAACCAATCTGGGATGCCTTCTGTGTCTCCTTAGTCTTTATCAGCACCATGCTCAACTCCAACTCTTGAACCTTTCTCTACAAATAGACATCTCCAAGCATAGGATGACCTCTAAAATCTGCATATTCATACTCTTGGATAACTCCATATTTTGATGGATAACCAAATTAACTTGTATCTTGCTCATGGGAACATGCATACTAGTGATTTTGATCATAGAACTGATTTGGAGGTGGATTGTAATAACTTAGAGATGGATTTGAATAATGTACTTACTGTTGCTACACAAATGGGAATCCCATGATGGAAATGAAGTCATGATTGCACAAATTCATGAATGAAAGAAATGGAAATAAAAATGAATGGAAAATGATGAAAAGAAGGTTTACAACTTAGAAAATGGGTTGTGTAGATCAGTGGAGTCGTCAATTGTGCTTATAACATACCTCCAAAGGCTAAATTTCATCAAAATCACAACAAACTTGATCAAATGAAGTGGTAAGGTGCTTCAAACCTGTCCCATTGGGCGTGCTAGAACCATTATAAAAAAAGTAGCACCCTGAGATTTGGAAATGAAGATCTTTACTTTCTGCTAACATGGGTACCACATCTCAAGCTATGGGACTTGCTACTTGAGATGGACCTCTAGAGAAGGTTGGTTCCTCTTCCTAATTTAATGCTAAAACTACTCCTAAGGAAGGAAATGTAACTATCTACTCCTAATCTATCAATTCCAAGGGACTAGAGAGAGAGAGGAAAATGCATGAAAAATGGGAAATCCTACACTACACCAAAAAAGGTGAAATATCTTGTTGAGGGAGAATATAAAAGGAAAATGGAGTTGAGAGAGTCCAAACCAATGTGACATAAACCTAGATCTTCATTTACCACCACATCTCCATGAAACACAACACCTTGCACTTGCAAATGAGACATACATGCACAAAAGACAACAACAAAAATAGAGAGGCAAGGAGATACAACAAAACAATGCAAGGGTTGAAAGAACACCACAAACACATATTTTATTGCTCTTGGAATATGCACAATCCATTACATTGTTGAAATAGAGGCAAAAATACACTTTCTAGGCCCATGTGAAGGTTTGTAACTTAATGGTGTTGAGAAACAATTTTTAAAAAGTTTTCCCACATCCCAAAATATCTCCCTAAAAATGAGAAGAGTTTACAATATATAGAAGTGAATGAGAGAAGAGAGAAAAGTGAAACGAATTTCTGCTCCCACCCACAAAAAAATTCATTGAATTCTCTAAAAGGGCATGGGTGTCTTTACAAATCATTCCCCACATGCTTTAGCTTATGGAAGAAGAAATGGGGTGTCATACTTCATTAATTGCGGTGGTTGGGGCTGAATGCATTTTCATGCTAGAGAATTTTTTTAATATTTTACAGATCTAACATCAATAAAATTGATAAATATAATTACCATTTCATAGAAGACATCGAGACCTTTCAATGATATAAAGATCGTGAAAAATAGAGCAACAAGTCAAAGGTTATGGCCATATTAAGTTTGTGCGAAAAAACTATCATTTTCCTTTGTTGCGCGACTTTCCCTTTATTACGTGGATTTTCCTTTTTGTGTGGCTTTTACTTTATTACATGGATTTCCCTTTGCTACATGGATTTCCATGGATTTTCCTTTGTTGTGTGACTTTTCCTTCTTTGTGCGGCTTTGCACGACTTTTCCTTCTTTGCATGGCTTTGCATGGATTTTCTTTCTTTGCATTTTTCTCCAATTTTCTCAATTTTTTCACTAACTCCTAGAATTTTCTTGGATTAGGGAGTTAATAAAAATGAAATGAAGCCCTCAAAAAACCAAATTTCACCATTTTCTCAATTTTGCTCATTTTTCTCAAATTTGGCTAAGAATTGAACTCCTTTGCCTCTAGAAGAAGGGAAATGCACAAAAATGGTTCCAAGTCCCCCAAAACATGAAAATTATTTGTTTTCTCCAGATTCAACATTGGAACTCCACCAAAGTGCCCAGGTCCAACTTCCTCTAGTTGTCCATTTTACCAAGGGGTTAACATGTATAACAACAACCATATATAAACATAACTGCAATGCAAACAAATTGTCTAGTAGATGACTTTGTTTTGGAAGGATCTAATACTCTATTTATTTTCTATATCAGATGCATTTAGGGATTTTTTTAAAATTTGTTATATCAAATCTCTTTTCAATATGATTTGTTAATTTTTTAGTAGAACACATTTGTAAGGATTTTTTTATTGCATTCTACTTTTTTTAATCTTACATTTGAAATGAGCTTCAAAATATTTAACACATTGCTTATGTGTGTAATGTGCATATTGTAAATCATAGAAATGAGTGCATCTTCATCATATATAGTGTTCAAAAGTTGAATACTTATTTAAAGATATTTAGAGACTTCACAACCAATTTTTTTCATTTTCTATTGGGAAACCAACCATGCTTTTCCTCTTCCTCCACTCTCTAACTCTAGGACGCCAAAAATCATTTTCTTGCTTCATCAATAGTAATTGCATCTCTGTAATGTCACCTTCATGAATGTTAACAACAAGATTTTCCTCATTTACAAGATGGTATCTCATTCAATGTTGATGGGAAATTGAATCCCAAGATGGAACTCCTGAAACTATTAGGCTTCACTCCCCAAGGCAGTCATGAACAAATTAGGCTTCACTCCCCAAGGCCTCACATTTGTAATATCCAAAAACTTAGACTACTTTTTGTAATTTAAAAATTCCATGTCCTAAAATCCGCTATCTCAAAAACTTGTTTGGTTCAATGGTTAACCTTTGCTAATCTCTAAAAGTGACACATATCAAGAGAAGCCTTGTGAGGTGTTTTATGCAATTGAAAGCTAGCACATTTTGTCATGTCATGCTGCATACATGAATCCTTGCTAGTTTTAATGTGTTCAAAAATTGAAGTGAGATAAAATACCTTTCTACCTGCAATATAGACCTAGCTAAAATGTAAAAGTGCTTGAGATATGTGATTCCCCAAAGCTGCAAACCTACTTCAACACTTGAAATTCCACTTATAGCTCTTTCTACAAACTTGTTTTAAAACTCCAAAATTCCACTTATACCTCTTTCTTCCAATCCTTGGCCAACATATCACTTATAAAAATGACAAAAATATCTTAAACCTTTGCAACGTGAAAAACATGAACTCGCCGCTTTGCGATCTTGTTTAAGTACAAACTAGGAAAAAATATCGACTCAAACACTTGTTTCTTTTAGTTTAAAAGAAGGGAAAATGAAATACATCTTTATATAACCTGATTTTATTTTGTAGTGATCTTTTGAATGTGCCAAATGGTCATGTATTTTTTTCTTAATTATGAGGTATATGATGGCGTTTTAACATTAACATTATTGCAATAGTGAAGAAGTTGGATTACTGTGTTTTCCTTGCAGAACCCATAGGTGTAGTATGACATTTGAGAACCATTAAATAATTTTAATTTCTGAAATATATGACATGATTAGTCTACTTTACTAACATATTGTTGTCATGCTAAATGTTTAGCTTATAAAATTTAAAAAATTTAGTCATGAAAACCAAACCCATACTTGAAATTCTCTTTCCCAGTCAATGTAAAAATTTCCTTAGGCCAATATTTAGATTATTTCACCCTCATTTTGGTTGAGAAGAATGTGATAACATAATTTTCAAGTTTTTTTCATGTGCATATAAGTGTACTTATCTTGTTCTTTGAAGTTACTAGCTCTTATGAAAGAACAATTCTCCCAGAGGCTTTAAAAGGGCTATATTTGGTCTTTTTCACATGAGGACATTCCCCATAATCTAAATTCAAGGAAAACCCAATCTGAAGGTTGTGCATAAGAGTAATAAGAGGATATAAGGTAGTTTAAGAAGTATTTGTTAAGCCACGAGAGGTTGGGAAACTTTCAAGCAAAATTGGGTCTTGTTTGGGCAAGGCACACAGGAAAAGCATGTTTCAAGGAGCTAGTCATTTTGTTCAAAGGGTTTTGGGAGCCTCGAGAGGCTTCAGAAGCCAAATCATAGGAATTGTAAAGTTGACAGAGCCTACTTCATGGTACAATAATTAAAATAGAATTCTGGGAGTATAAAAATATAGAAAATTATCCATCTGTGTAGCATAAGAGTCTTTCTACAAGGTGGAACTTTCTCAAAGGGTTTTAGACACCTTGGGAAGAGTTAGGAGCCTAACCAAAGGTAAAATTGGAGTAAATTAGACCCTCTTCATGGTATATGTGTTGGAATTTTCCATACTCATTCTGGACTCAGGTGTCAACTTCGCACTTACTAGCACCCGTGTAGGTAAAAGTGGAAAATAGACTGAAAAGGAAAATTTAAAGCTAAATTTGATCTTGAAAATGGTGGTGATGGACTCATTGTGTCTTTTGGAGTAAAAATCATATAATTTTGGTCTTATGAACTCCATGTCTTTCTCCCAAGCCCAAAAAACCACTCCTTAGTCAATTTTCACATCGAGATTGATGACATCAGCATTTCACAAAGCTTGGGCAAAGTTTTAGAGGCTTTATTTCCCTATTTACCTTTGTCCCTTAGTGAAAGGGGACATAGGGAACATAATAGTGTGCTCCCTATTGAGTGTTATGTTTCGTCACTTAAGTGAGAACTTAATGTGTTAGATACATGTTATAAACTCACTATAAGCTATATTTTGACCAGTTTTTCATGAAAAAAAAAGACCTATGGAAGAATTTTTGAGGTCTAATGTACCTTTTCCCCAACAAATAAGGGACATGGTGGACAAAAATGTCACTCCCCTATAGAGGAAACTTTTCATCACCGAAAGTGACAACTTGGGTGTTAGAAACATGTTATAAACTCACCATTTTTACAAAATTTGGCCCCATCCTCATGAAGAAAGAACCCATGACACAATTTGGAGGAGGTGATGTCCCTTTTTCCCCTATTATTTAGGGTGTAACCACACCTATAACCTCCACTTGACCTGAGTTGAACTTGTTTGGGTTTAATGTGAGTTAAAGTGTGCAAATGAGAGGGAAAACACACTTGAAAGAGGAAAAATCATCTAAATGAAACACTTAACCATTTAAAGCCTCATTTGTGTTATTTTATCTCCCCCATTGTTTCTAGTATGTTTTTATGCTACCAAAATTTCTTCAGACATCTTCCATGCTCAAAAACCTTTTTGCTCATATCTTCCAAACCCCATGCCCATTTGCCATGAAACTTGGACTGTAGGTTCCTCTCCAAAATGCCTTTCCAATTATCCCAACCTTGCATCCAATTGTGTTCTAAATAATTTTTAATGACCAAACAATTTTTCTGAAATAGAAACTCATTTTTCAAAATTTGGTCAAGGAAAATATGAGGTCAAGGAAAATCAGATTTGGTGGACAATGAAAATGACGTAGAATTATCTATGTATATATAACCTACCTAGCATTTATTACACATAAGGTGGGTTGGTGGGGCCAAATATTCCATAAATATGTTGATTCAGGTTTGTGAATTTGACCACACATAACATGACATACTCATTATAAGGGTTTGAAAACTCGAGACAAATGAGGAAAGGACCATTGGATTCCAGGAGTGAAAGACATAAAGAATCCTACATGCATGGGTCGAGATGATGTTCGATGTAAAAAAATTTGAAACCTAACACAAAGGAGACATTTGGTTTTTAGGTTGGAGAACAAGCAACATGGAACATATCAGGATCACAACATATTCGTAAAGAAAACCCGACACGACCTTGAAGCGGTAGGGTTTTGGGATCGGGAAACACATGGAATATCACATGTTTAGACTACAAGATGTCCTAATGCGAAGAAAATTTGAAACCCTGACACAAAGAGACTCATCGAGTTTCAAGGATCGGGAATACTCAACATGTAACATGTAAAGGTGTTGGGTGAGCCTGAAAACCCAAAAACACTTCCAAAAGCTACCTAAGACCATAATTTTCAAATTTTTGGATGAAAAATCGATCAAGTTACCAAAAATTTACAAAAGAACCAAAATTTGGGATAACAACCCCAAGTAGAAACTTATAGTCTACTTACTTCTCTCTTTATCTAATTCAAGAAAAACTATAATACTTTTTATAAATATTAAGACTGTGCAAAACATAAACATACCACACGACCATTGCATTGGTCTTATATAAAGAATTGTGCATATCCCTCCCATGAAAATATTCAAAATATGGATCAACATGACTTTGAAAAGAGGTCTATCATAAAAATTGATCACAAGAGACCATCAAAGTGAGTGTTTATTAAAAAATAACCCATCTCCAAAGCCATGGGGATTCCACATTCACTAACGTTTAAGTGTTTCCCATATTATACTATTTATAATAAAGAGTTAATTACTTTGATAAAAGCTCTTGGAAGAATGAGATTGTGAAAATCAAGTCCTTTCTAGGTTATATGCACATAAAGAGCTCCTTCACCAATGGAATTTTGCATAAGAACATACAAAGATTATTTCCCTTAACTTGCATAGAAAATGCACTTAGCATTAAAGGCGGGGTTCATTTTAACAAGCCTAAGGTAAATTAGAGGTGGAAAATCCCGACAAATATACCTAGATCCACTTTCACCGGAAAGGAAAATTTTCCCAAGTTTCGAACGAAATTTTTCCCAACCTTTTCTAGGATTTGTTGATGCATAGTTGATGCGTGACAAGAAAAATTGTTGATGTGCATCAGCAACCCTTGTTTTCATGTAATAACAAGGGTTGTTGACACACATCGATAAGGGTTGATGTTGCACATTAGTAGCTCCAAAACCCTAATTTTACCTATAAATACCCCATGACCCTCATTTTTACATTTCCACTTCCCATATAGCAAATTTTTCTCTGTTCATCGATACTACAAGTCATCCAAACACAACATCTGTTATAATCCATGTCACAAATTTATACCATGGTCCACACCTCGTAGGCTCGTCATGGCTACAACTAATCAAGGTCAAGATATATGAAGCTCAAACTAACTAGCCAATCCCCAAATTCCAACCCAAGGGCAAGATGCAATACTAGAGTTTGATGTGCCCTCACATTCATAATGTCATGCAAATGAATGAAGCTTATAGGTATTGCGTACAAGACCGTGTGATTTCTTAGGGCTGGTTAACATGCTTTAATTCGAGATAGAACATGATATTCTTAACTACCTCATGTACTCATTCAATACGAGAAGATGGAAAATTTACTATTACTTTGGATAATGGTCAACCATTCAGGTTTGGTGTTGATCCAACAGATCTACATCGATTGATGAGGCCTTCCATTTAAAAATTTTGAGCAAGTAAAAACCAAAGCAACCTTGACTGAAAAATGACAAGATTTACCTCGACTATGTTTTCGGTTTCAATGTTGATTTTACATGTAACGTGCTTTCATTTGTAAGAATTTTTTCTTTTGATATTAATTAAAATTGTGGATCATTTTTAATTAAACATCCAATTACTTTTTTATAGCTAATGTCAAAAAATCAAGGCGAGGAGTGGATACGCAAGCAATTTCACACCACTTCCTTATTACCATGATTTATTTTTTCAAGTGAGAATTGTTCTACGGTGGTCGGTACATAGATATTCCCAATTTTGCTATTGCATACATTCTTGTAACGATCGGAAAGAAAAAAATTGATTGTGCACATTTTTATGTAAGAGGATAAAAGATGAGGTAACCAATGCTAGAATTGCTGAAAAACTAGTTATTCATTCTACTAACTACCTCCTTGGTCTTTATTACGAGGCATATTATAATTTAAAAGGTCAACCAATTCCCACTTACACTAGTGAATCAATGAAGCAACTATCAATCTTCCTATTGAAGAACAACAAGTTAATAATAGGTTATTGTCTTGATTTTTACTTGTGTGACAAATATTCTTGAATCTTCTCTCTACTAACAATATCTACTTCTATTTTCATCTTTAACATATGTAGAGAATATAATTAGAGGCCCTTCCATGAAAAAAATTAACATCAAGAGGAAGATGCCAATATCATGATGAGGCCTCGGGAGAGTCCCGATCTAAAATGGAAGCTCACTCATCACCACGACCCTTATTCGTTTACATTAGTTAAATGAGAAATACGTAATACCCTTAACATTGAATATAGGTTTTTACACTTACCATTTCCTATTCACTATTTAAAATTTTCCATATTGCTTTGACATGCAAAAGGTACAGGACTTTAGAATATCCGCAATCGTATGCTTCTCAACAAGCATTAACCACTCACTCAGTCAATCCCATCGGCATGTAGTTGTTGATGCTTAACCACAATGAATTCAACACCCTTCTCCACCCCACATATCACCCACAACTCCAACACAATCAGTTCAAACTCGACACGGATGCCTTCAAGTGCAGCCCACGGGTTCCCCCTCGATAAGGTATAACTTGTTGCTTTTGTGTACCTTTTAATAGTTCTTCATATAAGTTAGTAATGATTTTAAATTTTATTCTTGGATTGTATAATAAATTGCACTCCTTCGCCATATATTCAATCAATGCCACCGCCATGTCCCTGCACCAAAAATAACATTAAAAATCAAAATTCCCACAAGAGGTTTGGGAAAATAGAGCTGTTGGTAAACACATGCTGTTAATTCCGGCCCTAGCGGAACACTAAACATTCCTATTCATTCCCAATTCCTACTCTCTGTTTTAGTGGATTGCCCAACACAATGGGACAATCAGTTTTAAATAATATAAATTTAGATGAAGATTATTTGGGCATTGATAGCAATGACCCAACAGGTTTTTTTAACACAAAGCGATATGATTCAAGGCCCGCAGGTATATTTCCATTTTGATGTAATTTATTTAAAATTGATACATTTCTATTTCTTGTCTCTTTTCAATTTTTATCGAGATACAATAATTAATTTTAATATTAATTAAATATTTATTTTATCATGAATAGGGTCAGGGCACCCGAGAGGTAAAAAGAGGCGAGACGTTGCTCAATCTGAAATCTCCCATACCTCTCCATCGCCGTGCATCCTTTTCGGATATAGAAAGTTAAAATTTGACATCATTTCCTTTGGAGAGATTGATTGGTTATGATTGTGAAGACCATGTTAAAGAGTTTATCATTCCTCGTATCAATCAACTCATAGAATGGGAGAAAAGTGGGAAAGTATCAATAGACATGATAATAAGTCATTTTGCTAACCATTAACAAAGGGAGAGCTTATATGTTGCGAGTCCAAAATCAACCTTCAAAGATGGATGCCTTATTCATCCAAGCAAAAGGTGGGACTGTCACATATAAAAACACTTATAATGACAATATTTTAGAGAAATTTTTGAATAAGCTAGAAAATATTAGTGCTTAAGCCTAGACCTATTTCAAAAAATGGTCAAAGGAAAAAGATTTGGTGGAAGTTGCAAATGCCAAAAGAGATAAAGCTACTTGCTATAAGTATTATCAATTTGAAACAATAATTTTTATTAATTTCTTATTTTAGTATTATGTTTAATGGAGCTCAATGTTTTTGTTGCAGTTGAAATATGAAAACTTAAAGAGTCAAGCCAAGGTGTTCCAAGTTCACTTGGAAAGTGCTAAGAATAGTTTATCCACATCAATTAAGATGAAGGACATTATTGTTTTGGTTAAAAAAACAATACACTTAAGCAGATAATTAAAGAGAATGGCTTGGACCTAGATATTTTGTTCAAGGAAAAGGAAGTTGTAGATCCCTCTTTGGCATCCCATGGATATGCTTCAAAGGAAGAAGAAGCAATCATAAACAAACTAAAAATTTCTGCATAGGATCTTGTTATTTATAGAATTATTGAAGCAAGGAATATAGGAGCGCAAGCCATTGGGAAAGTGACACAAAATTTGCTACAAAAACTCTAAAGAAAAGTGGCGGTGGGTTTGGGGAACCTATTTAATCATTGAGAAAATAGTAATGTTGGTGTGGGAATTTGAAACTTGAAATGTTTAGTAATTTGGAAACTTGAATTATAAAACTTGAAATGTTTGGAAACTTGAAATATTTTATATACTACATTATGAAACTTGAATGTTTGAAGTTGAATATATGATGCAATGGTTTTACTTTTCATGTAATCTCATTTTGTTACACATATTATGTTGCGATATGCATTTTTATATGTTGTATATAGAAATTAGATATTGTATATGATGGTGTTTTTTATACATATGTGATGGTTACAAATATAATAGTGATAGATGATAATCATGATTCATGGATGATGATAATGGATTTAAACATTAGGCATTATTATTTCTCTTCCAGTTAATACAACAAAATCTTATTTTCTCTACTTGTAATGATGATGACATAAGATGTGGATGATGACATTAGAGTAGATATGTATTATGGATGATGATGAATTGTATTTGGATTATGTTTTAAGAAAATTTATAATTGGTATGTCAGCGACGTGATGTGATAGATTGCTTTAGAAATTATATTCTTTTCCACTTAATAAAGTAAAATAATTTAATATTATTCTCTCTACTTGTAAAACTCAAACTTTTTATTAGGTTTCTTCATATTTAAACCTTTTGAAAATATTCTTATCTCTACTTGTAAAGTTCGAACTCTGTATCAAGTTTCTTCACATTTAAACCTTCTCAAAATCTTCTTCTCTCTACTTGTAAACCTTCCGAAAATCCTTAGGAATAATCAAATTATAGTTTTTGCTATGTGCTAATATCACAATATATCTGGAAGGCATTTTCTTTAATGAATAAAGTCTATTCTCATGTAATTCATTTTGTTTAATGAAGAATGTTTATTCTCATGGAATGCATTTGATTTAATGTTGAAAGTTTAGTTATTTACGTCTAATTCTAAAAATTCATGCCACCAATAATACTTCAAAGCATTATGAAAATAACAAAATAAATTAAACATGATTGTTAAAACTCCAGCTATGATAGGGTTTAAGGTACCTCTAGTCTTCTAGGTAGGTGACAAAGCATATAGAAGGAGAATGAGAAATCATCCTTTGCAATGAGCTAGACGACCTAAAATCTAGCGAAATCAATAGAAAAAATGGATTAGCATATAGATGGGTTATGTTCCGACAATATCACCCCAGAAGTGAGAGCTTCCTTGGATGGATGTTAACCCACGTTTTCAATAAAGAAAGATAAAATATTGATTGAGAAGATGAAGGAAGAAATATAAACATCAATGTAATGAAGATAAATTAAAATGTAGATATGACCTAAGAAGATTATAGTAAACCGAGAACTTGTGCATGTTGACGACAACACAAGTGTCAATAATGCGATGCCTAGTCAACGACAACTATAATAGATCAAAACTTTGAAGACCTTGCAAAATTCAAATTAGTATTCTAGAAATGGATGTCATAAACACAACATTAAAATAGTTTTAAAATCCAAAATACCAATTAAATAAATCATAATTTTATAAATAATATTATTTAAATAAATGTAAATATATATACTATAACATCTTCAATGATAGCAAGAGCTGAAACAAAATATGTTAATAAGCCTCCTCATAGTCAATATTTACATCTGTCAGAGAGTTACTGATTGTGTTACATCAAACTATAAACTTTTATATTCAAATCTATTAATATGAAATTGAATAAATAACAACAATTAAAATGTAAGGTGACAAACAATAAAATTAGGGTCATGGAGTGTAGACACAAAATTATGTACTTTACACATAATTTAGCCTAGTCTTATACTACTATTTAGAAGGTTCTCAAGTGGTTAAAATAGTAATTAATCCTACCTTTTGGCCATTTTTATTTTATATTTTGTTTCTTACTTCTGTGTATTTTCCAAAGTACATACCCACCTATTTTTCAATTTGTCCCTTCATTCTAGCCCAAATTTAGGGTACCCAACATGTCTTACCGAGGCACCATGGGGCGTCTGGTCCCACTGGGCACCCGGTCTATACACATCCTTCTCCCACTTTCTTTTGGTGTTTTCTATCTGTTTGTTGTCTTTATCGTTTCCTTAGTTGGCCTTATCGGGATTAATAGTGAAATTAAAATTGAGGGCCATATAAATATAAAGCTTATAAGACCATAATGAGGGTCCTAAAATTACTACTACTATCACTCCGTCTAGAGTTGCATCCATTACATCCACATAGTTCCATACATCAAGGCTAGGATATATGCATCACAAACACTTCATACGGGAGGGATTTTATTCTATTCCATGCACACATTCTATTTACATTTTCTATAGTTACTATTGCTCACTAATTCATGAAGTGCGACTGACATGAGGGAACCTAGGGAACAACACACACAAATACACCAAAACTACATCCAGGTTTGAAATGTATTGTAACGCTCAATGATAACTCCTATAGTTTAGCGGCTAAGGTCACTCTGAACCATTCATTTACATATTTTATTTTTCCTTGGGTTTGATACTTCTCTTTGCATTTGTTGGCGAGAAAATTTGTCGGTGGAAAAACTTGTGGATTTCTTACCAACACTCTGGGAATCTAAGTCCCTTTACTTAACCGATACGATTGTCATATATACATGCATGAGTAAAAGTGGATTTCTGTGGTGGCCTTTCGACCGGGGATCCAACAGGGGCACTCCACTGACCCTGCGGCAAAGCTAGTAATTTCTTACTAGGGAGGACTTTGTTTGTAAAGTGGGAAAGGGGAGTGAGAAATGAGATAGGGGAACTAATGTTACAGGTAGGAAATCAGATTCCTGCACACACTAGTTAGAAAATTCAACACATGCATTTATGAGAAGAAACAACCCTATAAATGGAAACAAGACGAGATAAGATTGCGAACTCAAAGTTTCTAAAATATCCTCATCAAAGAGGCTACAAACTCCTTCTTCTTGTATTGATGCTTAAATAGAAGTTGTACATAATGTGGGAATGGAAGAAATTTGAGAATGGAGGAAAGTAGACGAAAATGGCTATCTCCTTAGTTTCTCTAAGTACAATGCACTTGTGATTTTACAAGATCAATTGCCAACCCTTTGAAATGGGAATGGTGTTACAATTTATAGAATGAGAGGTGACTTATTGTCTACCCCCCAATGGCTTTTCATATGTCCTCGCACAACTTAAAACTTTTCAACTTCCTAGGAAAATTTTAAGTCCCTTTTTATAACATAAAGGTGACTTATTACATTATGAACATTAAGACATATGAAAAGTATGACCCCAATGCAAAATTAGAACATTTGAGAAGAGAGAAATTTGGGGAAAGAGGAGAGAGAAAGAGAGAGAGAAGAAGAAGAGGAGACATCATTCCTGATGAAGTCCGTTGATCCTCGTCGATGGAAAGTGCCAAATATAGTGAAACTTTGAATCTTCAAACTCCTTGCACACTGTGAAACTCCTTCCAATTAGCTCATGAACACTCGCCAAGTTGAATGAAATAAGATGGATCTTGAATTCCTGTGAAATATGATTAGAATGATCCTAAACAATGATGTCCCCCTAAATGATTATCCTTGTATGACCCATTGTGCCAAAACTACTCTTTGAGTGTAACTTACTATTTTTAGTAAGTGTGAATTGCGAGTCGAGATGACCTTTTTGATGACCTTACATGTGATGCTCCCTCTGTGTTTACCACCTTCTTCATATCCTCTTCAAATGGTGGCTTACCCGAAGTAATAGACCCTATGCAGGGAGACATAATTTTTAGTAAGTGCGCCATGAATGTCAAATTGCGACAAAACGAGTCTTGAAATTATGGGTTTTATTCCAGGGTCCATGCTCCGAATTTTAAGTAATTCCTTCATCTAAACAAGTGGGAAAATGATATTTTCATTGGTGGGGGTAGAATAATGAAAAAAACACAACCCTCCATATCCCTAAAAATTAGGGACTTCATCATGCAAAAACTAGTTTGAGAGAAACTAGATTTTTTGGAGATCCTTCCCTCTGAATTTCAGATGATTTCACCTACCGGATCTTTGGGAATTTGAGAATTTCTTTGAAGATGGAAGAATTATGATAAATAACATAGCCCTCCATATCCCTAAAAAAAAGGGACTTCATGGCATGAAAACTAGTTCATGTGAAACTAGATTTTTCAATGATCGTTCCTCCAATTTTTGCGTGATTTCGCCCACTAGAACCCTGAGAAGTGGAGAGGTAGCTCGATGAATTTTTCCATTACTATGTCATGGAGGCCATTAATGGAGCTTGAAAATTGCAGGTTTTTTTTTCTCCATTTGTGATGAAATCGATTCCATTGCAATAGGTTTTTGCTTCTTATGCTTCAGGAGAAATTTCTCTTCAATCCAAAAAATGGTTTGACGGGAAATTCAATTTTTCCTTCGTTGAGCTAGAAATGAGATTTCTTTGCTGTGAATGTTCCTTGCTGAAAATTGGAGGTTTTAATAATATTTTTTAATGGCCTTCAAGAGATAATAACTCAAAAAAAAATAGTTTTTCAATCCGTGTAACGGTTTGCAAGATATGTTTGATTCTTGGTTTTATGGCAATGGAGTTTTCAGACTTCTTTTCCTCTATTCTTCATTCTTTCTTCATGATTTGATCAATATTCATTTTGTGACCTATGTGCCACCATGGATTGAAGGATAATGTGTTGTAATGGAGCTGGTTCAAGCTTTGGCAATGGTGGAGTGAGGTGTTCTCTATAACTTTTCTTCTCGCGGTGAGAAGCAACAAGAAGCAACAAGAAATAACTAACAGTTAGAAAAAATTTCAAATTTTTGAGTTGGGGTTGGGTAAATTTTTTTCCTTGATGTTCCCTAACCTTAGGGACATGAGGGACATCAAATTCCATGGTGAGAAAGATGGTGACACATGGCGGTGATCACGACAGGGAATGAAGGTGAAAAAAGTTGCTTTAAAGCACTGGGGGCTAAAAGTCAGTCACGTGAGTGACCAAAAGACTCCCCATAGGGGATGGGAACATTTTTCCATGTCTGATGTCCCTAACCTTAGGGAAATGAGGGACATTAGTTTCCACAGTGGTCCTAGAGTGACACGTGGTGCTTGATCCGACGACAGGTAATAGATGCTCAAAAAATGCACTGGGAGATGAAAATTGGTCACGTGAGTGACCAAAAGACTCCCATAGGGGCTAAGTACCTTTTATATGTCTGATTTCCCTAACCTTAGGGACATTAGGGACATTATTTTCCATGGTGATCCTAGATCGACATGTGGTGCTTGATCCGATGAGGGAAATGGATGCTCCAAAAATGCACTTAGGGACTGAATCTGTTAAGTCCTGGAGGTCACATGAGGGTCCTAGAGGTCACATGTGGGCTGAGTGAATTTTTAAAGGGTTGGTGTACCTTATCTCAGGGAATTCAGGGACATGAAATCCCACCAAGCTCCTAGTGCTGACACGTGTCCTCCTGAAAAATGACTAAATCCTGAACTGCCTTTGAGAGGGTGGCGAGAACGATGATAACTTGAGCTCCCGATGGAATTTATTGGTGAAATTTTATATTATAATAAATTTAAATGGAATTTTAAATCCAATTGTTGGAGTCCAATGTATTGACTCATCCATCGATCCCTGAAAAAGAAGATTTGTGATTTGAGACTCCACTTATGTCGGATAAAACATGCCTAAAAATCCTATGCGCCAAGGTGTTGTGAAAAATATTATTTCACCATCATGTAGTTATTGTAATCCTCTTTCCAGATATGTTTTGTTTTACTTCTAAATCCATCCGGAGCTCCCAGAATCTTCTTTTGAAACCCAACAATTGTTTTAGGCATATGTATTGCCTAGGCTTGTGAACCCTGTTTTTTTACTTATTGCTCCAAGTATTTCAAAAATTCTCCAAACCTTCCAAAATCATTTCACTAATATTATAAGGTCTTCAATTCACCTCCATGTTAAATTTTGACCTTTTGTTCCACTCTAAGGGGTTGATCCAGTCTTGGGAAGGCTAGTGATAGCCCTTCCCAATATTGAGAAAGATAACATCTTTTCAAAACTTCGTAAAATCACCTAGGGGGAATGAATAGAATTTCCTAAATTACCTAGGGGACCAATTTGACATCAAATAGGGGGTGACTAGATTGAAAAATTTGACCTGGGGTGCCTAGGAATGATTAAACATGAAACTTTTGGCACAAGGGTATAGTTGTCATCTTGGAAATTTCCAATTTCCCTATTGCACATTGCACGAAAACAACATTACAGGTCATTTTCTAGTTCATCTAACAAATCAAACGCAAAAAATAGGAAGGGTTTTAGACCAAGTTGCGACACTTCCATACTCAAGTTTTGAGCTTTTACAATGTTTAGAGCACCCAAACTACAAACCAGAGCATCTCGGGGTGCCCCAATACACTCCCAGGCATTCCAGACATCTCAAATTCACCAATTTTTCCTTTCATAGGGTCCTTGAGTGTTTTTCTACACTTCTAAATTTTATTTTTAGACCTGCAACACTGTGTGACTATCACCTTCAACTAGATGAGTCCTTTCCTTACTCTTCTCTTGCATATTAGGGTTTGTTTCCATTATATTTAATTATGAAATTAATTTGCATTATTTTAGCATACTTATTTACAATGTTTTATTCCTCCTAAGATAGATTAGAATTAATACTGTAATACCCCATTTAGGTCAATTATGCCCCATTTTTTGTTAATCAAGGAGATACCTATTTAGAGCTAAAAAATCCATTATCAATAGCTTTTTCAAAGTCAATATTCACTTCTACGAGTTTGACGACACACCAATTCCACTCTCATCATTGAGAACATTTTCACTTGTAGTTGTATTACTTTCTCCTCTTCTTTCGATAAGGGAATTCCAATGCACAATTACTCTGTCAAAAGGAACGTTTTCTAAGGATTAATGAGAAACATAACACCTCATGCAACTTTCCATATTTTTATCCAACATGTTTCTCAGTTTTGATTTTATAACAAACACAACACTGAAAAACCTTTCATCATCCACAAATCCCAAAAATTATTGTTTGGCACAACTCATATAATCAGAAATATTCACTGATGTCTTCTTGTAACACAATACTTTGATAGATTCCTCACCAGAGCCTTGTAATAGCACCACTCTCGGAAGGTTCGTCTAATAATTTATATTGGTTCCTCATTATCATTGCAAAATGTGTTGATTGAGACTTTAATAAATCAACATTCAGTATACCTTTGATTTCAATACCCTTGACCTCTGACATTTTAGTGAAATGTTCCATTATTGTACCCATGGATTTATGGAAAATATTTCTTACAAACTCTACATGATAACCTTCAGTATTCCAAAAATTAGGATTCATCACACCCATTGATTCAAGAATTTTATCTTTTCAAACGTTCTCTACTTTTTTTTATGATAGAGATTGTGTAATTTTTCTAAGTTTTATTCTTGTTTCAACTGTAATAGAATTAAACAAATTACGTGTCACAGAACTTCTCTCCGATCCTATAATATCTTGACATTTTTACAAAATGTGCAGTGGTATGTATCTCCCATTAACATTGATATAGAGGTGATCATGGATATCAAATCTCAAATAGTTACTAGGATTATTAAGATCTAATAAAATTTTCTAATTATCAAAAAACAAGTGTATCAAAAATATCTTGGGAAGTGTACAAGACATCAAGATTTTGACATAACATTTTTATCAACCGTATAAAATCAACAATTTAGATTAATTTCCCTGTGCATGATTCATCAATGTATTGATTTCCTACAACATTGGAAAAATGCCAGCCAATGTAAGTAATGTCTCCAAATCGGTTAAAGGAAACAACAAGTCCCTCGTCCTATCAATATCATGATGATATTTGTGCATGAAACCAAATAATGAAGGATACTCCTCACGAAATTTGCATGCAAATCATACAAAGAAATCCACCTTATCTCAACATCCTTTAGATTTTTTTTTCCATCTGTAATTCCAATTACAAATTTTTGGAACTCAATAAATTGCTTTGGGATGCTTGTCATATAGGCATGAATTTCTCTTATAAGGTCTTCTACTTTAGCCACATTATCATTGTTGCTTAACCATTTTATATGCTAAATTCATTGTTTTCCATACAATGAATTACTAGCATATAAGTGGCCACTGTTGTTTGAAATCTAACACACAACTTAGTTGTGTGACCATGCATGATTGATGCACCATCTGCTCCAACACATACTAACTTCATAGAAATTTCATTATCAGTCATGCCAAAAATATATCTCAAATGAGAAACAACTATTTTATGTAGGTTTTTGGCATTGTAATTTTCAACCATTTTCATAACACCCAGCAGATGTGGTGTCCTTATATGATTTTCTAAAGTATAAACATGGATACATACCCATGCGGTGTTGTCAACTTTTGTCACTTCATCAATTGATAGAGAGATAAACTTTGCATTTTTACACTCTTTCAAATCTTCCTTCTCTATCATTGTAAGGAATTTGGCCATTTCACATGCACTACTATCTAACCAATGAGACTGGGGAACATTTTTCATTCCATTATATTGATACAAAACTTTGAAATTATGGAAATCTGAAACTAGTCTTCCTTTCTTAATAATGTGAAATGAAGTAGAGAAATATAGGAGTTTAATATGCAAATTTGATTGATTCATCTTACCAGATTTTGATGTGATCGTTCCTCCCTTTTCCATGAGATGCATGGGTCTTTTCTACTCTACTTCATACTTTTTGTGTATTTAACATGCATGCATTATTTTTTAGTTTTCCACATGTGTGTTTTCATTTTCTAGCCATCCTCCCCCGTTATAGTCAAATATTGTTTTCCACAGTGTTTTTCAAGTGTGTCCAACTTTAGTTGTATTTCTTGTTTCTTTCCCTATTTCCACATACGTATTGTACATGTACATTCAGATGGGATATCTTCTTAGTTAGTTGGTTGTACAGGTTTGATAAAAGGAAATTTGGTAGTGTCAAACTTGTATTTCCTCCCAAGTGTCCACATATTCTTGTTTGTTTTCAATGCTTTATTTTATGAGTAGAATTTTGAACATTATCACAATCATGTGGTTTCCTCTTTCATGAACCATAATTTACATTTGATTTTTGTGTTCCATTTTGTTGAGTATTTGTATGTGCAATATATTGATGCACTCCTAGTTGCACCTCAATAGGAATATCTTCAAGCTCTAGCATGGTATCATCATAGGTGTCATTTTGTTGATACTGTGTAGAATGCATGTCCACTTCAATAGTACCTTCCACACAGTCTATACTCTAATTGATTCCAATGAAATTTGTATGGGTGCTAGTGGTTATAGTATCTGTAGTAGTAGAGTTTCCAAAATACTTGAACATGGACTTGTGATTTTTTTCATTACTTTTTGGGTCTTTTGAGCACTAACACCTTCCCTTGTTCTGAATGGCTAAGTTGAGCCTTTTTTAAAGTGCATCACTAAATTTTTTTCAAGTGTTAGAAACAATGTTTCATGCGTCAATAGAAAGAGCGTCATGCGTCAACAAACAACACCGTCATGCAATGCGTCAACAACCTATCCTTGTCACACATTAATAGAAGAACCTTAATGCATGTCAAAAAATAACCTTGTCACGTGTCAACATAAGAACCTTTGGCATGTGTCAATAGAATAACCTTATCACACATAAGAGGAAAAATGTGTCATGCGACAATAACAAAAGTGCCATGCATCAAAAATAGTAGTTTCGTGTGTCAATAACCAAACACTTGTCGCGCTTCAGCGATATTTTATTTTCTTGCATCAATAGAAAACCTTTGTTAGACGTCAAAAAATAACATAAGTCACACGTTAATAAATAGCCCTTGTTTCCCAACTACAAACTTCAAAATAGATATGCCTTTGTAATCTTTGGAGCTTAGAGTTCTTAAGTTCATAGTACTTGATATGTTGATACCGAACTAGTAGTAAGTTAGTAGTATACTACCGAAAAATCACCAAGGGTTTGAAATCTCATATCTACAAGGTAAACAAAGAGTAGTAGATAAGACAATGATTTTTTTCATTTTTTCTTAAAAACATGGTTGAAAGTATATTTTTGGGATTCCTCTCTTCGATAACTTTTTGAAAAGTATAGTTCATAAAATTGGAGCACCAAGACACTTGTGGCATATGTTTGACATTTTATTGCAATTTTGGTGCATTTTACACGCTTAACATCAGTAGTGCATTTCACATGTTGTGCACTTTCAACTCTTGGTCACCCATATGACCACCATTTATCCCTTATGACATGCGCTCAACCTTTGGCCCACCACATGACCACCCATAAGGCATTTTTAGCCCTCAAGGGCTATACTATCACCATTGAGCACTTCTTTTTTGGAGTACATTTTTTCAAGGCTCTAACTTTTGATCCGTGAAGGTTGGGAAGATAGTTTATTTCTACATTTCATATTTATTTTATCTAAAAATGGTGATGTTAAGTTTTGCATTGTGAAAAATATTATTTCTAAAATTAACAATTTTGACCTATTTAGTTGACTGTATCATGTATTTTGAACCTTTATGAGGCCATAACATTTGATTGGTAACTCAAATTTGCATGTTGTTTGTTTAGAAAGTGTAAATTTATTCACACTCTTTGTAGTTGTAACATTTATATATTTTAATTATGACTCAAGTTTGAATTTTTTCAGCTTAATATCCTATTTTATAAACAATAAATCATATTGGGTGGGGTTTTCAAATGTATTTTTAGTCACTTTGATCTATAAAATGACATTGGGGTTTTTAGATTTGTATTACTTCATGCATATGTGTTATTGTTCACACTCTCTTATTAAAATTTAGTTATTGATTTCACCATGTGGCATTTTGGGTACTCTCACTTGAGGATTTTGTTGTGTATTGTTAATTCTTCCTTAGTTGTTTGAGCATGTTGTGCACCTTGTGTTTGTTCCTAGAAAATGTAGAGTCTAGTTGATTCTTATGCTAGAATTTTTTTTATCAATCCTTTTGGGTTTTTAAAATAATTTTTGATGTCAAATATGTAATTGAGTCAACCCTTATGTGGTTTTCAAAATTCTAAACAATATTTTTGAGGCAACATTCTTTAGTGGTTTCAAAATTTAGAATATTTTTTGAGTCAACCTTCTTTGGTTTTCATCATGCATTTCATTCATATGGAGCACATATTATAGTCACTCTTATGGAGGCTTCATTATATTCAAAATCATTTACTTCAATATATTCAGTAATTTTTTTAATCATTGTAAATGGGTACCTCATTTGGCCTAGTTGTTGGGACCCATATTTATGAGCATAATACTTATTCTATTTTTCCACATCACCTAAGTTGATCTTAAAGGGGGTGTTGGTGTGTGTCATATTCAAACTTGTTGTGAAGTCCACCTTAGGTATCATTGTTACAAAGGTGAGGTTTATTATGCATAAAAAATATGGTAAATGCACATTTAAGTGGTAATTATTGTCACATGTGTGATAAGGGTGAGGTGTAATAAGGGGAATGATCATATCCCACATTTTCAATTAGCCTATTATTTTTCATATATAAAGTACCTTTGTGTCCTTTGTGGAAAGTAATTTTGGAGGTCATAATCACCTCCACAACTATTGGAAAGATATATTTGAACTCAAAATCATCTCCAAAGTTGGTGGAAATAGAGTCTCTTAGAGAGATTATATTCTAGTGCAATAGTTGTTGGTTTCACACACATGTGCAATGTATATTCATATTTAGTCTAATGTAGTGATTTTTTTTTTTGTGAATCTCTTACTCTCATCCGAGTTCTTTGTGTGGATACTTGTGTAGTAGAGTTTTCATGGGCCTTCCTCCATTACCATAGTTCCAAAAATTATTTAACATGCCTAATACACTAGCCTCCTTTAGAAGACAACAAAAGTACCAAAGCTACTCTAGAGAGCTACCATGAGGAAAATATCTCAATATATTTTAGAGAATACCTAATAGGAATCTTTTAAGAAACCAACACAAATAATTGTAGACAATGTGCAAGTGATGAATTTTGAGTAAATATGTATCAAATCCAACATATCTCTATGTGCATGTCCATCTAATAAACCTTTAGAGCCAAATCTCAGATAATATATCCTTTTCAACTTTAAGATCACATTTATGTAGTACGAATGTAAAAACACAAAATCTAGATATAACTATATCTTCAAAAGAATGTTCCCTAGACATTTAAAATTTCATGTTTAATTTCCTCACATAAAATTGATGATTTGATTCTACACAAAATTCCATAATTGATCTAAAATAATGGTGAACATCTAGATTTTGATTTGAACTAACAATGACATCTTATTTTCGTTCTAATGTGCTCTAGCATCGAGTGCTTAAATTTATGACCTCTCTCTAATGAAAATTGTATTATTTTCTCCCATAGTTTGTACCCTTTTCTAGATGTTTTTCAAACTTCAAACTCCTTTGAGCACAAATGGATTTGTTACCAATATTACAAAGTGTAAATATAGAAAGAGGGGATAGAAACTAGAATTCACAACTTAGGGTATGTGTGTATATCATTTTACTATGATGGAATTAGTTATAATATAGATGAGAAGGTTACAACCAAACATTAGTTACTAGATAATTTATAGTTCGTTAGGTAATAACTAATATACCTAATATATTTAATATTCTATGTCATTGTGCAATCTCTAAAGAAGTATACTTGATTGGAGGCTTGAGGGGACCCAATCCATGGTGGAGGGTTTAATTGATGGTAATTATTGAATGATTTTTTATCAAGCTTAAAATCATGTGAAAATCACAATGGATGACTATAACTTGTGTAGAAATTCTAAAAATGGTGTGTCTGTATGCACTAGTAAAGTGTCAAAACTTTCCTAGGCATACTCAATTGCTTGAGTTTGTTTTAAGATATTTGGTAAGAGAATAATGTGGATGTGGGTGGATAGTGTCATTTAAGTAGATTCTATATGTCGAATAAAATGTGCTTTGTTTCTTTGAATTGTTTATACAAAATGGTGAATTGGGTGCACATGTAATATATGTAGTAATTGTTCTTGATGAGATCCAATGTTTGAAGCTTATGTTCGATGTTTTTATCTAATAATGAAGCAAGATTCAGTTGGGATGATTGTAGGAATAAATTATTTTATTGTGGTTTAGTTGGTTTGGGGATGGTCATGTAGAGGAGAGAAGAAAAGAGAGATGAGAGTAGACTTAATGATAAAACATTTATCAAATCCACAAGTATACATGTAGCCTATGGATAAGAATAAATGAGTGGTTTTATTGTGATGTTGGTGTGACTTGTGCATCCAAAACATGAATTTTTATAACAATGAGATTAGGTAAAGGTGTGGAGAGGAATAATTCATGCCTTAGATAAAAAAGGATTTCATCTTGGGTGATGTACATTGGAGCTCAAAATCGCACATGCATTCAAATTATAGACCACTTGAAATTTGAGTCAACATGGGACTATCTCCAAGTTGTGGGACTCAAACTGAGATAGACCTTTGTAGAAGGCGGATTCCTCTAATTAATACTACTGCTAAAACTAATCCTAGGAATTGGAATGTAGCTATCTAATCCTACTCTAATTTTCCAAGGGTCTAGGGTGAGAAAGAGATGTATAAACAAAAATCCTAATATACAAAGGTGATAACACCAGAAAATAAGGGGATGAATACATTTAGATAAGGGGAAAGGAAGTAAAATGATAATGACGAGGGAATGATATGTGATCCAGATCAAAATCACTTCCGAATCGACTTTCACAATGCGCACTACACAAATATTTAGAGATGAGATATACAACACGCCTGCAAATGAAAGAAAGGAAAGAAATGCAATAAAAAAAAGCAAGGGAAAAAATGAGCCAAGGAGAAATTGTATTGCCTAGAGTTATGTACAGAATGTTACAATCACAAGAGGAAGATAATAGCATCCACAGAATCAAAGTCCAAGGCATGTAACTATATGCACCTAATTTTGCATGTGCTACATTGTTGGAAAAATGGTTACAAAAGTACCCAAAGATGATTCATGTCCTTTCAGAAGGTGTTCAAGTTCCTTAGCTCATTGGCATAAAGTGTATATTTGTATCCTAGATACTTATACTTAGCTTTTCCATGCTTTCTTCTAGCTTCCTGCTCCTTTCTGTGCATGTTTTGGATTTCGGTGTTAAAATTTCCACCCTACGGGAAGTCGTTTTGGAACCATCCCCTTGTGTAGGGTGGCGGTTCTATGACCACCGCCCTTACAAGGTGGCATTCCTACACGTTTTTGGAACCTTTCATGTGTGGCTTAAACATGCGACACTTCACTTAACTCAAATTCCAAGGTGTATCTATGAACCAAATTTCCTAAAAATAGTCTTGATTTCATGGTGTTCCTTCCCTCATCTATTTTTAAATAGATTTAATTATTTTGAATTACCTCTTCACCCAATGATTTGGCACTTTAAGGATTCCTTGTGCATGAAGTCACATCCCAACTAATTGCTATATATTCAATACTTGTATTCAAGAAAATGGCCTAAGAATTTTGTGTATCTTGCATAGTATTACTGCAACAATCCTACTAGGAATTACATAGCCAAGCTCTATTCACTTGTGTTATCTCTCTTCTACTTGCATTGCAACCAAATTTTCCTTCAAGCTACCATTGCTCAATTGCCTTCTCATGTTGCTACCTTTGCATTCCTAATTCCTTTGACTCATACGAACACACAGAGAAAGAAAGGATAAACTGAGGGGACAAGCACATATACAACCAGATTTTCAAAATATCTTGCTTATCCTAGGTGGAATTATTTGTTTGTTTGCTTCATTTGTTCAAATTATCAATTCTGAGTTATTCATTTCAAATCCATATCAAATAGAGTAGTAAAATTATTTCATTCCAATTAATCAAGCAATTACAAATAGATCAAATCATTAGAAATATTTCTCTTCAACATTACCGGGAAGTTGTAGGGAACAATAGCTTCTTTGGAGCTGTGATTTGTTCTCTACCTCTAAGGTAGGGTTGAGGGGTTTTGATTAAATTAGTTTAGTTTTTTTAGATCTAGATTCACATACTTGCACAGTAATTAGCTACATCTGGTTGATTACTTGTATTAAATTTTATTTATTAGATTAGAAGCATTGTTTAAAATCCCATAAAAGATAAAAAAATTTACTTTTACTAGATTAGTTTGCTTTCATTGTTTTGTTCAGATATATTGTGAAAATACCAAAAACATAGTTTAGATTTCCTTTGATAGTTAGTTTTCTTTGTCAAATCAATTCAATTCCATTTTACATGACCATCAAAGGTCCACAACAAGAGAAAACGTTCGGTTGTGATCCATTGGTCCCACAACCCAATGGACCTAAGTTGTTGACCGACATTGATATGGGCTTATGCATGTTAGTTCTAAACATGCCTATTAGGTATTCTAAGAAGATATAATAATTAAACACATTAAACATTACAGCTGATCAAGCCTACGATTATTGGACTGCTCTTAGAAACAAGGCTTGATTACGTATATGAACATACAGAGACCACAACCTCCACAAGTTCATAGTAGTGATCCCGAGGTCCCACAACCCAACAAGCCTACTGACCAATTAAATATTGACACTGGTTTACATGTACTAGTATTTATATTATCCCCACTTCCACTTGACATCGTTACACAATTTTCCATGTTGAACATAACGGTGATCAGGGTTAGGAATTATAGACTAGACTAGAGAACCTCCTATAGACCTTATGGTTTCATTCCACCTCTCATTATCACTTTCATGAACTTCTTAGGAAATATATACGAGGCATAAATAGGTCACTTTCCATGTGTTCTACAACTAGTAGATAGAATCTTAGCAGAGTTTGATATTGTGAAGCCTCTGTGTAGCTATTCTATTTGACCGTTCCATTATGCCACTATAGGTTAGGATGAATCTATTTGACTTAGAATCACAGGTCCCGCTATTACATGTTGAAGACATAAGGTTCCCTCATTATCTTGTTCATATCTACCACACACACATCTATTTCCATCCCACACCTGGCTGTCCCGACACAACGTTAGGAGGTCAGGTGTGAAAGAAGGTCACGTGTTGATTTTCTTTCATACAAATTGGTGAACCCAACGTGAAGAGCTAGTCTCTAGAAATTTCCACTTTCTTCATCCATCTTCCTCTCTCCCATTATTCTATGGATATTTTCTATACCCCCCAAATATTTTGGGATATGATGGATACAATCGACTGTTTCTAGTATTGAAGCTTATAACTATCAAATTGGTATATAAGAACATTCACCCTTGCTTTCTACATGGGAAGACAACTATTTGAGTGCACATATTCAAAATACCTCCTCGTGGGGAAAATGTTTATTCCTCAGTAAGGATTGAGGAGGTTGACCAAATCACACAAACACAACAACCTGAGATCTCAAACTCTAACAACATGAATTTTACTAGAGAGACAGGTTCATCTCCTCGGGTTTTGTTTAGAAAACCCATTAGTATGTGGTCTAACCAAATCCCACCTCTAGATGAAGATTACTTAGCATGATATGCTAGAAGCAAACAAAACTTCTAGAATATAAAACATGCTTTTGACGGGTTGCAAGGACATGTTGATGTCTTGCTGCAAAACAATAACACTACCCCTCCAATAACATAAAACATTGCTAATGAGGGGTGATAGAACAACAAACAATTCATAGAAGGATACCATACTCCTCAACAAACTCCAAAATTTCAACAACAAGCACCAAAGAAAAACACGACCCCATCAATGGGTGACATCATCTCGGCATTAGTAGAAAAATTCAAAGAACTAGAACTTTCCTAAAACACTCAAACTTCATATGCCAGGAAAGAAAGAGTTTCTCACTATCAGTAGAACTATGGTCAAATACCAATTACGCAGAATCATCTTGCTTTTATGGGTGCTCTAAGAACTGGATATTTTCTAACTAGGACGAACACCTTGGGTATGCCCCCCATGCCCCATGAGATACCCACAATAGGTCTTGGTTAGAAGTGAGTTCTCAAGTGCCATGCCATCTTGAAATGTAATGTTCCTTGACATTGTGCCTTCAAATATGTATCAAAACAATCAACCCCCTTATATACACATGTATTCTAAATTACCACGGGGGGATATGTACACTAACTCAGTCCATATGGTTAGCCATAGGGGATGCCTTATTCCCCAACAAATGTATACGCTGCACTACTTCAACAACCGATGCAACCTCCACCTCCCCAACAAGGATCTTCAATGGTTGAAAAATATGCAATGAGGACCCATTTCGAATAACTTAATATGCCTCTAGACTTCTCCATATGGATCTGTCATGCTCGTAAGACCCTTTCTCGGATCTTCCAAAGTTGAAAGGGGAGGGGATCCTAACACACACATGAAAGCTTATGCAATCGACATTAAAAAAATTCTCCCATGGGATGCAGTTATTACAAAGATTTTCCCTAAGACAGTAGAAGGTATCGCTCTTGATTAGTATTATAGGATATTGAAAGCTTTAATACATTCCTTTAAGAAAATCGTGTCATATTTTATCAAGGCTTTTGATATGAACAAACTTCTAAGGACATGAATCAAAGAATTCCTTCATATCAAACAAGAGCACAATGAATTTTCTTCCCATTTCATCCAAAGGTGGTAGCAGGTCCTCTATTCCTCTGTAATTTCTCCAAACATGGATCATATGGAGCTCTATGATTTATTCCTTCACTCCCTTAATTGGGAGACAAAGGAATCAATCCAAAAATTCTGCTAAGGATCTACGAAGAGGTACTAGAGGGTGCTCTCTAAATTTATCAAGAAGCCATAGAAAATGGTCATAAGACCTATGGAACAAATGGGAGGTTAGTCACTCCTAACCAAGGTAACTCCGGTTACTCCAACAACGTAAACAATAATCAGGGACCAAAGGTCCTTAACAAGAATAATGAGGTTACAATGATGGTGTTATTGATCAATCAAAGAAATCCAATGTTGTTAGCTCTGCCTAATACAAACACTAACAATAACATGATTGACAATAACCAAAGAAACAAAAAATTTATGCCAATAATCAACATTGTGGACTTTAATCATCCTCAATAGCCAAAACCTCAATAACCAAGACAAGTGCGGACCCAATGCCCTAGTCAAGTATCCGTGCAAGTATCTCGAACCAATTCAAAAATAAAGGGAAAGGATTCCCAAATTTTAATTATAACAATATAAAAATTGAACAATGATCAAAATTTCAGATCACAATAGAACTCAAACGAAATACCTTGGAATTACAATCCCAATTTGTACTATGGTTTTCACAAGGTCCATAGGCATGACATAAGAAACGTGCCATGATTGTAAAAAAATCTACAATGTTTTTCAAAAGACCAATGACAACTCTTTGTAGACACGTTTCGGAAAATATGACAGAACCAACGTAAAACACGTATGCAGGACCAGTTTCTCCTTAGAACACACTGCTAAGGATCTTTAATGATCCTCTCCCTACATGCCCAAAATATGGTAGAATAGATCCCAATGGTTCAAACAAAGGGATTGTAATATGAACCAACGATCATGAATCCTCAAATTCATCAAACTCATAGGTGACACCTCCCTTAGATGGTCACCAACAAACAAAAATTGTGGGATTGGTAGAATTGGAAACCAAACCTTAGATTAACACTACCACAAGAACTAAGGATTATTCATCACAGCTGATACCTATTTACCCATCAATATCAGATGACATCCAAAAAATGCTTTCCAAACTAGTAGGAGCATACGACTTAATCAATGACTTAACAAAGACCTTTTCTCACATTTCCTTCTTGGATTTCTTTGAAGAACTCCCCTGCTCATAGAGATGCTTTGTTAGAAGCATTGGGTCTTGGTCATTTGATCAACGTTACCCCCT
The DNA here is from genome assembly GCA_018340775.1 of Taxus wallichiana var. yunnanensis. Classification (NCBI taxonomy): domain Eukaryota; kingdom Viridiplantae; phylum Streptophyta; class Pinopsida; order Cupressales; family Taxaceae; genus Taxus; species Taxus wallichiana. Next base: position 985,127,704 of record CM031237.1, on the reverse strand, counting down.
CTAGAAGCAAAATTAAACAAAGATACACTTTTATGTCCACTCTTCTTGGCAGCCAGAGAGGGATACTGGGTTTGTGTTCGACATAAGTAAAAAGCCAAAGGATGCCAAGATTACACATAGAGGTGACCCAACCTTGCATATGCAAGTATGGATCTATAATAACTACATTAAATGCATAATAGTTGATGATGGAGTGGCAATCAACATATTCCCCTTCACTTTTCTCCAAAAACTAGGATACCGAGAAACAAATAGTTCCTTAACACAAAATACGCTAAGGGGTTATGATAGCCTCAAAGAAACTTCAATAGGGACCATAGTGTTACCGATTACCTTAGGACCCAAGACAGTTCTCACTGAATTCTATATTATAGATCAAGAAACCAACTATAATATGATTCTTGGCCATCCATGGATACATCACATGAAGGTGATTCCCTCCACATTATTTCAGGAAGTAAGATTTCTGCACTTAGGGAAGGTCTTTGTAGCACAGGGTGACCCAAAAACTTTCGATATACACCTAACAAATTTAAAGAAAACACCAAGAGTCCATTCTAAGTTTGAGATTACAATAAATCAACTTAAAAAGCTAGTTGGTTAAAAAGCTGAAACAATTAGTGCCACAACAAAGTTAGAAGTCACATGCTTGATTGAGGGAATTCTTGCAAAAAACATGAAATCATCATCATAGAGACAATGTCATTAGGAACCACATAAAATATTGTCAATATTTTAGAGAAGGATCTACATATTACCCTTCTGTTTGATTCTATGGGAATAGGACATGCCCTAGGACTCATCTCTCTTCCAGTGGACAAAATTTGTATGGTGGAAGTAACATAAGAAAAGGAAGAGGATACGAAGATTGAACCAACATCCATTTTTCCAAGTAACTATTGGACTCTCCATTTCGATGGAGCCATGTGTTGCTTTAGCACCAGGAAGGGTTATTCTATTTTCCTTTAAGTTAAAATGTGAGTGTACCAATAACGGGGCTGAGTATGAAGCCCTCCTTCTTAGTCTCATTGTAGCCAAAATGATGGGTGTTGGTAACATTAGAGTGCTAGGTGATTCAAAACTAGTTGTAAATAAAGTATCTTGGTATACGAGACTAGGAAAAACATCGTAACTCTAAAAGATATAGTTCTTAATCTAACAAAGGGGTTTGACTTCATATCGATCGAACTAGTTCCAAAAGAACAAAACCTTCTTGCAAACTCTATAGAAACTTATGCTTCCCTCTTCACTCTAAAAAGTGAGTTGGAAGATACAAAATTCACAGTATCAGTTCATGTTGAACCTTTGGTTTACAAAATACCGGTAACCCTGATGTTGAAATACATAGAAACCGAGAATGAGTCTATCATCTCAGACAACCTTGAAAATGATGAAGTAACTCTTGGGTATTTAAACACTTATGTGGAATTTCACCTTTCCCATCACAAGGTTGACCTCTCCCTTATCCCACATTTTTTTCCTACTTTAGAAATCCCATGATAGATTCTTCCTCTAGGGAAGTGTTATCCACTGTAACTCCCCTAGTAATTTGGATAACTTGCATACACATTCTAACCCTAGGTTATCTATTGAAGAAGTTACACATGCTCAAAATCATTTAGCACATTCCCTTGGTCAAAGTTTACCTACGTGCCTGTTCCTTTTCACCTTCCACCTCTCTCTTTCACTTGCCTCTCGCGCATCCACCTTCTTCCAAGTCATTTTCCTTCCACCCCGCACGCATAAGTCTTTGACCCTTCATGTGCCGCACCCATTACTTTGTAATAGTTGTCCCTTAACCATACGTTCTCTACTCACTAATTTGGTTCCTCTACCCACGTGCATCATGCACGATCCTCCTCTGCGTCTTCCTCTTTTTTCTCCCCATGCCTTTCTCGTGCCAAATCATCTTGTGACGCACTTAAGCGTGCAACGCACAACCTATCGAGGCGCGCCAATAGGGCGCTGAATCCTTGCAACAAGTGAATGGTTAACACGTGGTAGAAATGAAAAATAGTTGTACATTTGGCCATCATTCTAGCCAATCAACATGCACCATGTGTTTTGTGTACGTTGACAACTCGACACCTTTTGATAGCTATATCATCAGCTATAGAGCTCGAGATAGGCATGTGCACGGACTGTCGAGAAAGTTGCGACATCGCCATAAAGTGCAGTAAATTCAAATTTTAAATCTTGGTGGATCTGGTAGGTGAGAATTTGGAAAATGTCTCTCTGAACATTGATGAGTAGATCTGATTGCTCCAATAACTAGATTTAGTAAGATCGGCTCTCCTTTGCACCCCAAACAGGCATGGGGAAGCGTATCATAGATTTGAGACATTGAATGCTTCATATTGGTGGTTATGTTTCAAATTCAGGTTTTCCCTCCTTTCCCTTCTTTCCTCCATGGATTCATCTATAAATGTAAGAGCAAGGGTAATTTTTATGTTGGATACTACGGATCCTTACGCGTGTTGCTAAGGAATCCATATTTTTGTATTTTTAGATGCGAGACCTCCATGTTTGGCTTTTGCATGTGGATATCGGCCTCTTTAGCATTAGAATGATTTTGTGCATTTTGGAAGTAATAGGAGCATTGTTTTGTGACTATTCTTTGTCTAAGCATGTTGAGTTACTTCTTCTTTCCTTTTCTCTCACATTGTTTATTGTTTTGCTTCTTCAAATCCTTGTAGTTCCATTTTTGGTTGTGTTCCATAAGAATGATTTGGTGAATGCATGTTTTGTTGTGCTACTCGTGTCTAGCCTCCTCTCACACATCCCCTGTCATCCTTTCTTAGAACATATAGTGTTCATCCCTTTTTCTAGTACTATTGACTCTAATGTAGTTTACTTATGTTATCATTCTTTCCCGGTCCCTTGGAATTCATAGCTTACTTTCCCCTTTTAGCACTAGGAGTAGTAGTAGCAGTAGAAATAGATAGAGGAACCACCCTTCCTAGAGATTCATCCCAAGCTCATAAGGTCCCACAACTTGGGGACGGCTTCATTGTGGTCTCAGACACCTCGGCCCTTTCGAGATCTAAGATGCGTGTACACGTTTAAGCAACCAATAGTTTCTGGCACACCTGGTGGGACAAGCATTGAAAGCTCAAATTTCATATTTCTAAGTTCAAAGTGTTTGGACTTAGTGTTTCATCCTTAGAAGAGGTTCCTTTTCAAACACATCTAGTGACTCCCAATGTTTTACAATCTCTGTTTCATCATTTCTAGGCACCTTTCATGAGAAGAGTGCACACAAGAAGAAGTGCAACAGCTAAATACTCTTTTGAGTACCTCCAAACTATCCCCGAGAAAATTTCACTCCGTAAATCCCATGCGTGCATCTCTATCTCTAGCGCGCCGCACCTATTCAACTCCTCCTCAAAATAGAAAACCTATGTTCCCTGTAATAGTGCATCAGCCACCTCCTCCTCCAAGAATTTTTGCAAACTTTGATAGAGGGATCCCCTTACTTTTGGCCGTACAACACGATATGCCTAATGGCACACTCAAAATTATCCCTTACTTTACTAGTGAGAATCAAGTCACCCCTTAGGAGCACATCTAGGATGTAGCAAATGTGTGTTCATTCTATCTGATCACACATAATGATGTAGCAGTCAGGCTGCTTGTAGCCTCTTTCAAAGGTAAAGCACTTCAGTGGTACCAAGGCTTGAGGCTTGGATCTATCACCAGTTGGGATGAGCTAGAACAACTCTATGTAGTTACTTTAAAGAAAAGTCGATCACCTATCTTTGGTGGAGCAACTGACAACAACAAGGAGAGCACCCAATGAGTAGATGACTAATTTCAACATCAGGTTTCAGAAGACTTGGGACAAAATTCCTCTTGTGGTGAGACCTACAGCCCAACATGCTTTCCTTTATTATCTGGAAGGAGCTCAATAGTGATATATCAATTATAATCCAATCTATGAGAGGTAGGACTCTACCAGCTAATTATAACATTGCAATAAGGGTAGAAAATAGTCTCATTCAGGTGGGAAAGTTAGATCCTAGACCACCCATGCCTGTGTTCCCAAAGATGTCACAAATACCCTACCTTATGGGGCCCCCATTCCTACTCTTGAGCAAAGCATGCAACTAGCTGCCTCAACATCCTACTCTCTAGCACAACAAAAGGAAGATGAAAAATTGAAGGCCTTGATCAAAATTTGTCAAACAAGGTCATATCACTAGAAAAGCAGCAAGCACAAGCATATAGAGCCATTTATAATAAGGTGCATGGCCAAGGGAATCAGCCTTGGTGGAATCAATACAAAAATCAAAGATACGTGCCCAACTAGCAGAATGATAGGTGACAACCTAATGCACATCTACCTTTGCAAGTTGTCCCTCACGTACCTTCTCTACCAAAGCACCTAGCATGAGTCAAGTGCTTATCCTAGTTTAGAACAACTTGGCGCAAGAATCAAAGTGGTGCTTCTTCCCTTGCAGTAATGCCTCATACTCGAGCACCATTATGCTAATGTTGCACATGCCTAAGCCTTCATGATCCACAATGCTTTGTCTGGTGATCCTTCAACAAGTGCCCATGAAGCAGATAACCTTGAAGATCCATAAGCTCCTTTAGAGACCAGTTTGATGTTCTTTGGCACAGAGGACTCTCTCGCAATCAACCAAGCTATAGAAGATATGAATAGACCACGTGCGCAAGTTGAGTAAAACACAAGGTATAAGAAAAGAATGTTAGAGTCTGGTGTGTGCAGGTCACATTCCCAAAGAAAGGCAAGAATATCTTCGAAGAGAAGGGAATCGATCAAGACCTCTTACAAAGCAAAAATATTTAACCCCCATATAGGAGGTCCCACGTAAAGTTCTTCAAGTAGCATGTGCCCATCCTTTGGTGAGCCAGGCTTTTGCTCTAGCTAAAAATCAGGCTTCCGCACCTGAACAGTCTAAAAGGGATGTTGTTCCCCAAATGCACAAGGCAGGAGGGATTCCATTCATCATTTTTGATCAGATGAAGAGATTAAACATAAATTTCACAATGTGGGATGCCCTGACCATTCCATCTTAGTAGGATTTGCTGCATTGAAGCTCAAAGACAACTTCCATGTGCTTGACCCAACTATGTAGAAGCTACGCGCTTTTGTCAAAATCTACCAAGAGGAGGAGAAATAAGTAAGCAAGATTGCTAAGACCCCACCCTTCTATATGTCCTTGATTATAGGCAAACACCTAGTGCATAACTACTTAATTGACTCAGGCGCTAGTACTTATGTTATGCCTAAGAAGATAGCTGATGTCTTAGGTCTAAAATTTATCCCTTTGTCTAAAGGATTCCTACAACTTGATGGCTCAATTGTGACCACCTTAGGATTCATCAAGGATCTTGAGTTAACCCTCCATGCATGTCCTAGCCTGACAATTAATCAAGATGTGTCAATTATTGACTTGCCTCTTTTTTTTGCCCTATGTCTATCAAGGGGATTACTTACTACTAAAGTGGGTGGTTACTTGTCTTCCGATTGGTCTCATATGTTTCTCAAGATAAGGTATGGTACCCGGTTTACCATACAAGTTGAGCCTATATTTTCTTATCATGTAGAGCCATATGTTCCATCCCCTCTCCAAGTCAATTATCTTATCCAAGAAGAAGAAGCTTCAGTTCCTGAAGAGTAGTCTCTTCCACCCTCTGTCCCAGACCTAGTACTCGATGAATAGGTGGAGAGGCATCAAAAATTTTATCCCTATGATGAAGAACTAGAAGCCTATGAAACTAGGCTTGGTACTTATTGCATTCTAGAAGAAGACGCTACGCTTCCACGTGCGCTCATAAGAGACAAAGTTCAAACTAGTCTATGGAAGTTATACTTTGATGGATCCAGAAGTAGAAATGGCACAAGAGCAGGAGTGGTTCTCATTTCCCTAGGGATGAGTAAAAAAATTTGTGCATAGGTTGTAGTTTGCATGTTCTAATAATGTAGCGGAATATGAAGCGTTGTTGCATGGCTTACTTATTGCTAAAAAGTAGAAAATTAAAGCACTACAGATCTTTGGGAACACATAATTGGTTATCCACCAAGTCACCAACAAATGCAAGAAAAAGAATAAGCTTCTTAAAGCTTACAAACATAGAGTTTGGGATCTACTTGAGAGCTTTGATGCTCTTAATCTACAGGTAGTTCCACGAAAAATGAACAAAGAGGCTGATCAAATGGCTGCACTTGGCTCACAATTTTCTCCTGTTGAGGACTTTGTAAAAGGAAACACTCAACACATTAAGATGGTAATCAGACCATCCATTCCAGATAATAACACCAGCTGGTAAGTGTTCGACAATGACACGCAGATTGTCTAGTTTATCCATAATGAAGCTGAATTTTCATCAAGTATGCAAGCTTAATTGCATGATAGCTATGGTGACCAAGTAATATAGCTGAAGACAAATAAGTTGCCTAAAGGGCTTATCACCTTAGAGAAAATGTTCAGCCCTGATGATGAGTTCAAGGGTGAAGAAAGATATATGCGCACCGTGCAAGAGGATTGTTCTCCCATTATTATTACACATGGAAAATAGATATTGCTCAGCAAGACTTGCGCACATGAGGAAAAACAAACCTTCATCTCTCTCTATCAAAGATATAGTGACATTTTCTCATGGGAGTATGAAGACCTCAAGGGTTTTGATCCAAGTGTTTCTCAACACTCCATTGACCTTGATCCTGGCATAAATCCCGCCAAAGAAAAATTGGCCAATTAATCCAAAGATAGAGCCCCTCATGAGAAAGGAGTTATCCAAACTCATTGAGGCAAAAATTATTTTTCCTATCAAATACTCTACCTAGGTTGCAAATCTGGTTCTAGTACGCAAGAAGAATGGTGAAATTAGAATTTGTGTTGATTTCAAAGATTTGAATAAGGCATCCCTAAAGGATCACTATCCTTTTCCTTCTCGTAGACACCAAACCGGGTCACACTCCCCTTGGTCCCTCGATAAATAAATACCTTGAACACATCCACCTAGCCATGGCCCCCTTCACCTCACTATAATATTAATTTAATTATTTAAATTAAATTAATTCATTATCCTCACCATATTTATTATTTAAATATCCTAATTTAGATAATGCCCACATATCCACCTCACCTAGACACCTCATCAAGCCACCTCACCCTAAGACCTATTCTTAGTAAGTTGTCATAACTAACTAAGACTTACCCAAACCCTAAAAATCAATGCCTACATTCCCTCTAACCACATTCCTACATGCTTAAAAGAAGCTTCCATCCTAATCCGCGGGGCCAACACACGAGATCCCAGAAAATCAAGGGGATCTACCTAGTTTAGTAAACCTAGAAAATCCCACCCTAACCGACGCTAGTTACCCTTAACCGCCACCAATTAAGCCAGAACTATCATCGGTCACCTTTTAACCCCCAAAACAACCTTATTTTGGGTTGGCAAAAGTTGGTAGATTCTTGAGAGATATCACATCTTTTGAGAGAACAAGTTTTCACGAGAACACACATGCAAGGAAGGAGATCAAGTATTTTCTCTTACATAGACATCCAACATTCATCCAGCAACCACCCAACACATATTTGATCCAATCAGGCAAGAAGGAGAGCACATGTAGCCCATGCAAGAGCTCCCCAATGTTTGGTGATCCTCTACAGCATTCAACCTCTTATCAACACCTTCATTCCTCACTCACAGACGTCTAAAACTAGATTCCAAGTAAGTGAAACATTTTACTCCTCTGGTTCATTCATTTAATCATTGTATCTTCATCCTTTGTTCTCCTAGCCACCCATTGACCTCCTTCAATACTCACCCCTCCCTATCCCCATTAAAACCTTGCCAAATCCCATCCAAATAACTTAATACCTCATTTCAACCAGCCTAGTCCTTTGTGCAATCATAAGGGAGATCTAAAGCTCATTCTATGACATTCCCAGTATTCCACAATAATCGGCACTAGTTCTCCCCAACCGGTGTCTGGTCACCCTTAACCAGCATTAGTCTCTATATTTACCAATACAACCTAGAATAGTAACCTACCTACCTATTCCCACATCACCTTTAATCACCTGTGACCTGCCTAAGACCTCTGTCAGACCTGTAAAGACCCAGAACCAGTCACTTGACCTTCGATTTTATTTTAACCTAGCTTGTTAGATTAAATCTTTCTTATTGTGTTTTAAATGAGATACCTAAATCATTTTAACTACAATAGGATTTAATTTATTACCAGCATTAAATTGTTTTAAACAAGGATTGATCGACAATGCCTAGGAAGTATCACACTTCTCGTATCTAAGCACACGCTAGGCAGGTTCACCGCATATACTATTTAATTCTTTCTGGTGGCCTTGTGTTTCATTTCAAGTAGTTCCTCCAAGCCAAAAGGAAGCTCTCATGATCAGCTGTGGATTCAAAGGTCATACGTGCGCAACAACCTATAAACCAACACTTCAATAGGTATTCCTCCTAACCCATTACCCTATCTATTTCGTCATTTTCGAAGAAACGTCTAAGAATCAGGTGAAACATTTTGGCACGTCCAGTGGGACCCATCGGGGTTCCTTGCATTTTATTCATTCCTAGGAAAATTCATGTGTTTGTTTCCTTTCTGAAAAGCATACACATTAATTTTCTTCCTTGGTAACCTTCTTTTTCTTTCTATTTGCTCTAAAATAAACCTTTCTCTCTTGGTGTACTTAAAAAGAACCATTTCTTCTTGTTTTCTGCATTTTAGTGAGAGAGCATCCCTCTCCCTCTTCATCTACTTGTGTCATCGAATTCCATATTTTGATTTGGGCTTAAAATCATTGCATTTCATTCTTGATTTTCTGCATTAGCTCACATTAATTGAGGGCAACCTATATGCTGGAAGTCATGCCTAGCTGATGGTTGACTAACGAATCATAGAAAGCACATCTCTCTCTCTCTCTCTGAGCCTTACCAAATTTCACAAATTCAAAACAAATACATATTCTTAAATAACATCTTTCCTAGAACACTGTCAATGATCGCACGATATGAGGATTGGCGTGTACTCCCATCTCACTACTCTGTCGAGTCATACTTGTAACAAAGCCCACCCCCACCATAGCATACCGAAACCTCACCTTTAGATCTCCTTATTTGTAGGAAGCCATCCTCACCAAAAAATCTATTCTAGTTCATGAGTCGGTCCTTAAATAACATAAGCTAAACAAACATAATATAAAAGGCACTCTTAGGATCACATTTTTCTTAGTGTTTCTACTTGGTTTTGTGTTTTGAGGTGAGAGGTCACATTCTTCATTTTTCTTGTTTCTCCTTGCACACTCCTCATCATAGTTGGTGTATTCCAACTTCACCTGAGTGTGCTTGGACCATATTCTCATCATTCTCAAAATTGTGGGTCTAATTCCATATCAAATTTTAACTTACAACCATATTTTCTTCATCACTATTTCAATTTCATAGTAACCAGTTTCGGTCCAGCGATCGTCATCAGTTACCCTCTGACCGTCATTGGTTATACCCAACCGACATCGCTTAACTATCATTTTGGTCAACCTACTAAAAAATACCCCTATTCACTTTTTTCGACTATTCGAGTTCCCGCTACTTTTATTACATACATTGACCTGGTAAATCTCATCAATATTTGGCATACCTGGAAAATTTGGCCATATACCTTGTTTTTGACCAACTGTCCACTTTCCACAGTGACCAACCGCGATTACCCGTGACCGGTGTTAGTTTTCCCTAGCCGGCATTGGTTAGCCTGTGTTAGTTTTCCAACTGACATTTTAGCCCCAATTCACCTATCGCCGCCTATCTATCCTATCATTGTTGTATTTCGTGTCACTTATAGACAAATAGTCTTACCCATTAGTAGTACTGTTCACATGGTACTCGATGCATCAACAAGCAAGTTCCCTTGTATTCCACACCGTTGTCAACCACTCCCACCTAGTCCTTCACCACCTTCCATTTTATCACCAACCATGGAACCTATCCAACCTATCTCTATTGCTACCGGAGATGAGGAGTTTGCACGACTCCTTGACCAAAACCCTGCCACCTTGCAGTTTTACCTTTCCCACTCATCCACTCGAGATGCCTCGAGTTAATTGATATACGACATGGCCATATCTATCCCCCGACTCTCATTCCCACTCCTGCGTCAGCCCCATCTAGCTCTACTGCTACCCGCATCTACCTTACCCCAGTCATTTCATAGTTAAGTCCTATACCCGCTATGACTAACACGTTTTTGTAGATCCATTGCGCCCCCCACATCCACTATACCTTTGATAACCACCCAAAACATAACCTTATCCACCCCTATTGTTTCGCATATACCCATAGCTACACAACCACCTCCCCGTGTTAGTGACCCCTACCCTTTTTCAAAACGTGGTTCTTTCTATCTTGAAATCGTTAGCCCCCATTACCACTAGGGTCACCATGACCCTTCCACCTCCATATACATACTATCATGCACCTCCTGTTTTCATTTGTTATACATTTTGAGTACATACCCCTATTTCACTACCTTCTTCTCAATTAACCTACATAGCAGCACCATATAGTGGAATGTCAGCCCCATCATATGCCCAACACCAACCCTCTTATGCTACAGGAGGCACCCAATCATCACAACCTACCAACGACCTAATCAAATTAATGATGGACAAGATGTAGACATTAGAGGCATCGGTCTCTGGTTCCCGAAATACTCTCACCTATGACGAGATTTTTAATGAGCCTATCCACCCATCCATTCCTATCTTCCCTACCCCATGCATTGGGAAATGCCTAAATTCAACCGTTTCAATAGCAAGGAAAACCTGCAACAGAATTTGTGGTCTTTCAAACACGGGTGTTACCTAATCACCCACGATGATGCTTTACTCTTAAGGACCTTTCCCATGTCTCTGACTAGACCTGCATTAGATTGGTATAGTGGGTTACCTAGACACTCTATATTTTCATTTAATCAGGTAGCCCAAGCCTTCTTGGATCACTTCTCCATCAATATCGTTAAGAAGGTTACCATGACTGACCTATACTCCACGCGTCAGTATGATGATGAATCTATATAAGATTTTTTTCACTCACCTGGCGTAGCTCGATTAATCAACTCACATTCCAACTACCACAAATAGAACTCATCGAGCTCTTCACGTGGGCTTGTGCTAGACATATCTCATCAACCCTGTAGGTCCAAACTTTCTGAACATTCGACGAAGCATTCACCATGGCATGAAAGTTAGAGATTCGGGCCATCAAAGAGAAGAAAATCCAATTATGTAATAAGAACTTAGCATTCAAGTCGAATGACACCTCTTCTTCTTCCAAACCATAGAATAATTATTCAAAAGCTAAGGGCATCGCTAACGCAATGGTACTCAAAGCTTGCCTAGTTCATTATTCAAATCAGGCTAGCCCTCATCTAATCTCTCACCCATTCGACTTTTCAATTCGACAAGAACAATAGAAATACACCCCAATTAGGGATCCTTACTCTTCTATCTTAGAAAAGCTCATCAAAGTTGGGGCCATCACCCTTCCCCTATAAAACCACACACTAGTTTTAACCCTGCTCGCCCCACACCCGCATGGTATAAAGAGCACGACTTCTGTAACTATCATCGAGTAAAGGGTCATAGTGACGGCAATTACATCACTTTCAAAAATATTGTCCAAGAAATGCTCAAGAAAGGTGAGTTAACTGTGGATAATCCTAACGCACCTGCCAATCAAAACCTACACATATTCAAGAAACCCTTTCCCAATCATGCCCCTTCATCTGATCAAACCTGGAGAGACCTCAACTCATGATAGCCATACCTGCGAGGTCCACACTATTTTTAGTGACGCACTTGTTGCTTCCCAATTACCCCATATTCCTTCTATAGAGGAAATTCTAGCTCAAAGTCCTCCTTCTGCATTGGAACCCACCTCACCTATTCCTCCACCCATAGAGGAACACCTTTCACCTCCTTCCTCACCCGTGGAGGAGCCTTTTGCCAATATCGAGACTATTTCACCTTTGGCTTCTCCACCTAGGGAACTGTCACCCACAATACTTCTTCAGTCCATGGAGGAGCACCCATCATCTCCTCCACCCATAGAGGATCACCCATCATCTCCTCCACCTATCAAAGATCCAATAGAGATACCTTTTCCTCTAGGTGACCATTCTCCATCAGCCTACCCAAGATCTCGTAGACCTACTTTTGGACCTCTTACCCATGGAATCCAAAGCCAACAAATTTCCCATCACCGAGACACATTTGATGGGAATTACCATTAGGTCCTCATCAACCTCACCCTATGATGTGTCATTCTCATGCTTGGCCGATCGCTTAGATTATGTGGACAGAGCCTTACTTGGGGGTGCCTTCGCTTCCTATCTTAACACAAATGCAGATGTCACTTGCTAATACTTCCACCATCTACCCAAAAATATTTTGACCAATTGAACCAAACACAACCACCTCTATCACAACTTCTTCTACCATACCTATCACCATTCAACATGCACCCTTACCCATAGCCCAACAAACACCTAAATCCAAACCCACACCTACATCATCTTCCATGACTAAACCTATCACTACCTTAGGGGTCACCCCAACCACCACCTTACACATCCACCTATCGGAATAGATTTAGCTACATCTTCCAAAGTCAATACCACACCTACTGCAGCATCCAAGCGGAAAAACCAAGCCCATAAAACTCATACCCCAGCTACACCTATTATACCTACATCACCTTCACCCTTTCCATCCATCTTAGGACCCCAACCTCCCAGTGTAGTTAAGAAACCTCCACCTATCAATAAACCAAAAACACAACAGCCCATTCCTTCCTCGCAAACCTCTAACATACCTAGGCGCCCAACATGACTTACACCCACACCTGCAGATCTTTACCACCTATACATCCAATACCCTCAAGCAAATTCTTCACTACCTACTACACTTCGGCCTCTATCCTCACACCCCCGCATGACCCACATCATATACCTTCACAACACCTCCATTATCTCCCGGAGACTCACTCTCTTTGCCCATTTGCTTTTCTCCGTCTAGATCTCATATACCCATATCACCTTTACCCAAGAAGGTACAACCCAAAGACAAAAATCCGCTACCCTCCAATAAGGTAGTCAAAACAAATATATACCCCCATGTCCATTCATCTACCATACCCCTACCCAAACAAACACGACCAACACCCAAGACCACTCCAGCACCCAAAACCATGGCTCGACCCACTCGCCTCCTACAAGGACCGTTCCTCAACAATCAGACGCACCTACCCCCAAACCCACTTTCACTTCCCATTGTGATCCATTAGCAAGGTTCTATGCCAAAATTTTAACCAACCTCCTTGAGACTTCTATCATCACATTACCACCACTTAGACCTTATGACCCCCTCAAACCCAAGCCAAAAGGGTTTGCTTTGACACTAAAATTTGTGCCTACCATCGTGTGTCGGGTATGATGTGGAGAACCGCAAGGCTTTGAAAACAATCCTTATCTAGTTATGTCTACCCAAATCCAACTTTGACGATGACGACCTTCGATGAGGGCCCTACTTCACCGACACCCATTCCCACAATCCTTCCCTCACTGCCTACTCAACAACCATGACCTCCACCCCCACATCTCCTAGAGCCATCTCCAAGATTCAAAATTAACCATGTTCGCATCGAAGAACTTGCCACACCATTACCTAAATGTCATTGTGCCCAACTCACTTCACAACACTTTTTTCCCCCAGTAGATTTTTTCCTGTCATATCGTTACACCACTCCGTACACCTTCTCCATTTTTAACTCCTCAAATCAACATGATCCACATCACTACCCGTGCTCGTAAAGATAAAGGCAAGGAAAAGGCAATAGACTCGCCAACCAATCCTATACCCAACATACCATCTCGCACTCCACACCTAAGATTACTATCCGCGTCCCCACATACCCTATTTCTAATGGGGTAAAACATCGCACCATGCTCAAACAACTACACCAACCCCCTCAAATTTCCTTATATGACCTCATCAAAACCTCATAATCCCATTGTCAAGCTCTCATGGAGGTTCTTCAATCTATTGAGGTTTTACCCAATGACCCTACACCCGTAACCTCCATTATCGCACCCCATCATGTAGCATCTCTCACCGAATTGCCACCTTTATCCACACCACACCCTACTCACCAAGTAGCCTCCTTTAGCTTCTAAGAGGAAGAGATCACACCGCACTAAATAGATGACCTGCACTCCAACCCTCTTCATCTCTATCCACATCGATGATATATGTGTATGCCATGTAATGATCGATGGGGGTGCTAGAATTAATATCATTTCATCCCATGCATTCGTTAAAATGCACATGCCGGTAATTACATGCATAAACATCCTGTTACGTTGCATTCATTCAACAACACTATCACCTCTACACTATGCACCATCATCCTCCACCTTCGCGTGGGCCCCCACATTTGTTCGAGTTATTTTACATATTGGAGGGGAATTTCAATATAACTGTTGCTTGGCAGGCCCTAGATTCATGTCATGGGTTGCGTTCCTTCCACTTTGCATTGTTGTGTAAATTTTGAGCATGAAGGGCACATTTATACTATTCCATTTGATCCATCACCTTTTAAAACATGCAACATGTTATACCGACCTAATGACATGCTCATACCCATTAAGGTGTCTACCTCCATGACCACTACCACATCACCTACACCTCCACTTACCAGTATAGTCGCTACCTCAACCGCACATGCCTCCTCCATCCCTACCACTACCACAACCTCTACGGCTAGTACACCAGCCTTCCAATCCATTAGCTCTACCTCCGCGTCGACCACCGACACATCATCTATTCCAGCTACCCACATACCAACAACCATTCCCTTGGAAGGAATTTTTCAACGCCTCACTCTAGGGGAGTATCGCCTATATAGTGTCAACACATTCCTTACTCCGCAAGAGTATGGAAGTCTTCACCAACACCCTTGCTATGATCATCATTGCACAGAGAACACCTCCTTTATGGTCCTCCTCATCTCCGTACTAGTCTCACCTATGGGGACTTAATACTACCACCTACACACCTAAATCACTATCACAAACCCACCCATTTTCTGCTGACTTCCAGTCTCTCACCAATCACCATTTCACCCACACCTTCCTGCATAGATGTGCATGGAATGGTTTTGGTTTTGGATTTTACGATCAAGGCCGCACATCTGTTATTACATGTACTACCCACAAACATAATGACCGTAGTGGTATCGTCTTTGCTGAATCACCTATTAAGTAAGCCCGTATTGAACCTATCAAGAACATAAACCCTTCTCCACCTTCTTCACCCACTCCATATTCATCACCACCTTCATCTTTGACAGAGTCGATGGATCCCGAATCTATCCATCCTAACTTTTTTTTTTTTTCATAAAAACCATTTCCTTGGGGCCTTTGACTTATCAATGCGAGGGCAAGGTCCCTTCTCTCTCTTCTCTTCATGTATCCGAAATGATCGATGATGATACAACTTATATTAACATCGTTCAATGTCCGGATGATGAATCTATACTCACCTACCTTGGTGTATAAGAATCATATATTCATCAGTCATTACCTTCTGAGACACAAACCATGTTGAATGAATCTAATATCGAGATTAAAATTCATACTCATGATGACCCACACATCATAAAGATTGGTCAATCTTTATATGTTGCTAAACAGGAAGCCATCACTTCTTTTCTCAAATATCATAACCATGATTTCACTTGGTCTTACATAGACATGCCCGGTATTGACCCCACCATAGTGGTCCACAATATCGTAACCATTCTTGATGCCAAACCCATCAAACAAAAGCTAAGGAAAATGCACCCTCGCATTGCCCTTCTCACAAAGAAGAACTTCAGCGCCTTCTTTCCATTTCCTTCATATTACCCATTGATTATCCTCATTGGATTTCTAACATTGTCCATGTCACTAAGGTGATAGGGGACTCCACATTTGCATGGATTTCTATGACCTCAACCTCGCTTGCCCAAAAGATGACTTCCCTCTACCCGGTATTGACCAATCTGGTTGACCTTACCACTGGTCATGAGATGCTATCACTCATGGATGGCTTCTCGGGTTATAACCAAATCTTGCTTTCCCAGAGGATCAACACAAAACCTCATTCATCACCCCTTGAGGGACCTTCTACTATCGATTCATGCCTTTTGGCCTTTAAAATGTTGGTGCTACATATCAGTGCACTATGACTTATATCTTCCATGACATCATGCATCATATATTAGAAGATTACATGGATGATCTCCTGGCCAAATATAAATGCTGCTCCGAGCACTTTGCCATCCTCAAAACCATTTTTGACCTCCTCATTAAATATTGTGTTCGCCTTCAACCCAAGAAATTTTTCTTCGTGGTTCTCTCAGGAAAGCTCCTAGGATTTATCATTTCCTTACGTGGTATAGAAGTTGACCCTACTAAATTCAAGGCCATTTTGGAAATGCCTCCACCCATTAACCTTAGACAACTTCGTATCCTACAAGGTAATTTGTAGTCTATTCACCATTTCATTTCACAATTATCTGATTGGTGTCAACCATTTCATCATCTGCTCAAGAAGGATGTCTCCTTTAAATGGGATGATGACTGCCACAAATATTTTGAGGCCTTTAAACAATACCTTCTCTAACCACCCATACTTATTCCACCTAAAGATGATCAACCTTTCTACCTATACATCTCAGCTACCGATCATTCCTTGGGAGCCATGCTCGCTCATCGCAATGAACAACACAGAGTAGGTGGTTTATTATATAAGCCATACTCTTTTGGACTATGAAACTTGATACACCCATCCCAAAAAACTTTTCTTGGCCTTAGTTTTCATTGCCACAAAAATCTGCCATTATCTAATCAACCACAAAACCTATGTTGTGACCAACACCAACCCCTTACACTTCATGTATGCCAAACCTTATCAAAATCAGCATGCCACACGATGGCTTATGCTTTTAGCTGATCTCAACCTTGAATTCATTCATCAAAATTCCATTAAGGGCCAAGATATCACCAACCAATTGGCCAACGCACCTATTTCCGAGGATCAACCCTCTAATTTTGACTTTCTAGATGAATCAATTTCTACCCTTTCATTAGATGAACCCGTTTATCAAATGACGCTCTTCTTTAATGGTTCCAAGTGTCGGTAGCGCGGGGGTGGGGCTGGTGTTATCTTCATTCCTCTTGATGGTGAACCCATGCCTTTGTCTTTAAAACTTGATTTTTATTGTACAAACAATATTGCTAAATACGAAGCACTCGTATTAGGCCTCTAAGCTACCTATGCCCTCGATGTCAAATCAATCAACATATTTGGTGATTATCAATTGGTTATAAACCAAGTCAATGGTATATACCAATGTCGTAATGAGATACTTCAAAAGTATAAACATCATGTAGACATACTTTTGACCACCTTTGACCATTACGCCCTTCAAACCATCCCCTATTCAACCAAAAAATTTACAGATACTATGGCCTGCTTGGCCTCTCAAATACCTGATTCGTCCGCTGATTCTAAAATCTTTGTCACCATATAACAAGTCCAATCACCTTATTATTTACCTCGTGACATTTAATCTATCTGAACCACTACCCCGATCCAGGTGACCTTTGGTATAAACAATACTCCTACTATCTTTCTCTCTCCATCTTAGCTCCTGATCTCACCCATAATGGACAACGAGCCTTCCTTAAAAAATTCTCTCGTTACATCATCATGGGGGGCCTTCTCTATAAGCACGAATTTTATGGTATTTTCTTACGATGCCTCATGAGTTCTCAAATTCCTTATACCATTAAGGAAGTTCATGATGGCATATGTGGAGGCCACTTCAAAGTGGCCTTGCTATTCATAAGCATATTCTTTGCCTAAGCTATTATCTCGCCAACCCTTAACCATGATTGTTGTGACTACGCCAAACGTTGTGTAAAAATCCAATAACACGCCAACCTCCATCATGCACCCAAATCATGCCTTACAGTCACTCATGACCTTTAGCCCTTCTCTCAATGGGGTTTGGATCTTATCGAGAGATCAACCCCATTCTTCCCAATGAGATCAATGGATCATTACCACTATCGAATACTACACAAAATGGGTGGAGGATATACCACTCATCTCCATGAAAGCTGAGAAAATATATGAGTTCATCAATAACCAAATCATTTGTTGCTTTGGTGTTCCTCATCGCCTCATCACTAACAATGGAAAACAATTCAAAAATAAAATATTGGCAAAACTTTGTGACACCTTCAAAGATTCACTAAGTTTCTTGTCACCTTATTACCCACAAACCAACAAAGAAAGCTGAATCCACTAACAAAATCTTAAACAAAATTCTCATAAAATTGGTTAACGATATTGGGAAGGAATGGCATATGCACATTCCTTTTTCCCTCGTGGGCATACCGCACTAGTATCCGTACTTCCACACGCCCGCTACACCTTTTTCTCTAGTCTACGGAGTAGAGGTCGTTTCTACTTCTCAAGTCAAAATTCCCTCACTCTAAATTTCTCTCCATGATAAGCTCAATGATGATGAATTTCATCAGAAATTTATTTAGCACAACTAGAGTTATTAGATGAAAGTCATCTTAACGCTCTTAATCACCTTCAAGTTTACGTAAACGTATCAAACATGTCCATGAATGGACCTTCCAAGTCGGTGACCTTAACCGAAAGAAAATCAACATGTAACACAAAGAGAAAAAAAGTAAACGGGGAAAATTTGCTCCTAATTGGCTTAGACCATACATCATAACCCATACTTACGGATCAGGTGCTTATCATTTATCTTTCCTCGATGGTAAACTTGAGCTTGAGCCCCTTAATGCCTTGCATCTTTGACTGTTCTACTATTTACTTTTAGTCCTACATCACTTTTTTCTCCTTTCATGCTTGTCCTTGAGTGCTCTCCACTTCTTACACCTCACCAACGATTAAACAAGAATCATGTGGGTACCCGTCACTTGTTATCTTCTCTTGAATATGTGTACCCATGGTTGTTTCACCCTTCCTACCGAGCAAGAATCTTATTCTTCACCTTGGTTTTGTCCATGACTTCAAACTTGGGAGACAACTCCTTGAGTAAAATTTCTAATAAAATGATGACTCCTCAAAAGGAAATCTTCCTCTTGGCAATCACTGCTATAAATAGACTACTCCCTCAAAGGAAAGCTATGTAAAGCTCTTTCAAAAAAATAAAAATGAGAGAAACTGAAGCTTCCCGCATCGATCAGCTTTACGAAGACCTCAAGGAGCTCATTTCCTCATCCCATATAGACTTCCGGCATCAATCAGTCTATCTCAAATACAATTCAAAACAAAAGACTTCTTGTCATGGACTTGTCCATTGTGACCTCAGATCTCTTTCCCAAAGAGCATGCTACCTCATACCATATAAAAAATAAACCACCTTTTTCACCATTCCCACTCCCATTTCCTACCGCCTCAAGGGACCTCTTGGAACCAAGACATTTGGTGATCATGTTCCTATCACTCATCCTTAGAACAATCGATCATGCAATGTCTTTTGGGTCTTGCATTCATCACCTCCTCTAAGGTATGACCTACTTAGTACAACCCTAACCAATTAGGTGGCTTTCTTGCCTCCTCTCATCTCTTACCTTCATTATTACGTTTTGATTACCTTATACAGGACTTGGTCCTCGACACGTACCTTTACGGTATTCTTCTTATTTTTCCACAATCGACATCACCTATACCATTTTTTCTATAACCCACCCAAACCTAATAGACCTAAAACTAAATCATGCCTAAACCTACCAACTCATTCTCATACCTCCTCATATTTTTCCCTAGCATATGGGAGAAGTACATCGTCCTAAGGTCCTTTTTGTCGGACTATGTAGGCAACACTTCAAGGGCATGGGGCCCTGGGGTTAGCTCGGCCACTCTCTACCCTAACCAATTCATCTTTCATCTTCTTAAATCACATTTGGCCCCTACGTAGTTTCCTTTTTATATCAAAAATTAGAAATTAAACCAAACAAACAACAAGTTGATTAACATTTTTATCATCATCACAACATTCATTTATTACGACTTCCATTTCTCTACCATCATCATGCATATATTATAAAACATTTTAAACAGGACCCATATCATCATTCATTTCTCAAATTCATGAATCACAACTTCAACTAATTTAAACACAACCATGCCTAACCAAACCTTACTCGAACCATGCCTAAGACCTAACTTGATCCATGCCTAAACCAACCTAACTCAAACCATGCCTATTACCGGACTCAATCCATGCCTAAACTGACTTGACTTGATCCATGCCTAAACTAACTCGACTCCATCATGCCTAACTCACCTAGTTTCGTCCTTATCAAAAAAATTTAAAAGTCTCATAAAACACCGATAAATCAAGAATCTCATCCATCTCATCATATATATGTCTCAATAAAATATGCATGATTATCCCATCTGTTATGTTTGTGGAGCCTATTTGCATGTTAGAATGTGGTACACATTCTATGTGTTACACTCTGTGTATTTTTTCGGTGGTCCCACTCACGGTGGATCGGGTCAGGGGTTTGGGGCGAAGCCCTCAAGCAAATTTTCATGGGTGGTTTATTAACCCATGGGTAATGGGTAACCGTTATGGGCTGTTTTTGGGCCCATGGTTTTTCGGTCTTTTGCCCATTGTTTTGATACCCATGGTTTTTGCCCTTGGTTTTGATACCCACGGTTTTGTATCAAATGCGCAAGCGCTTTTCTATTTATATGGTCTTATGCATATGATAGATGTACAAGTAAATGTATTGCAGATGTGTTTTGAATTCGGGTGTGAATTCTATAGAGTTTGTTGAGCATAGCTCTAAACGGATCTGGGTATTGTATTGAGAGAGTGGAGGCTTGTAATAAAATATGAGCAAGTGATTCTTGGTAGACGTGGCCCAAATTGGGCGAACCACGTTAAATATTGTCTCTTTATGTTGTGTTATTTATTTTGCACTTTTATTTTAGATGTAAGGGATTATTCCACATATTTTATCTCTTATTTCCTAACACCATCATGTTTATCTCAAACAAATCATCGCACGTAGGCCGATACTCAATACAAAATATCATTGACACGTAGGCTGGTCTCATATACAATAAAATAATACACCAATACAAAATATCTTCGGCATGCAGGTTGTTATATGCTCAAAATATACAACAAACTCTCATACATCCTCACTCTCTTTGGTACACAAAGCGATGTGATCAAAATCTAATTATCTCTCGGCACACAAGTGGTATATATCAAAACTCAAAACTATGTCAAAAATCTAAAGCCATATATAAGGCACCCTCTCGACGGACATCCTCCATATCAAGATTACTGTCCCCTCCACCTCCTTGCGATGTATGATGACCTACTAACATCTCCCCACCCATCATAGGTGGTGGTTGGGTCCCTGCTGGCGCATCACCTAGAGTTGGTCTTCGTGAGCTGGCGGCCTCTCCCGGATCCTATCTAGGAGCTTGATGGCCCCCTGTTTTTCTACAATGTGAGTGTGGGATATTCTCCTCTCACTCAAGGCTTGTTGTACCCTGTACTCTCCATAGGATAGGAAATCTATCCCGACCACTGTTAGCTATTCCTAGTAGTATTTGCCCTCGCCTAGGGCATCTCGTAACCTAGATATGGGCACGTTTTGTGGTGGCCCCGTAGGCCTCGGACTCGTACCTATCCCGTGGGACCCTATCCGCCCCGCTTGTGAATTGAGACCCGTCCTAGTGCCTATGGTGGTGCCATCGAACCCTACCCCCGTGCCCATATCCGGGCTGTAAGGCCTCAACTGCCTTCCTATGTTATGGCCAACCGAACCTGCTGCACCCTATCACCTATGCCTATAAGGCAGCCACCTAACCATCATCTCCATCCCCACCCTAGGCCATCTGGGCCTAAAGAATGGCCACTTGTGCATGTAACTCAGCCACCTCTTCCTCTGAGCTGGAAAGTTGTGTCTACACCATACCTAATCGGGTGATCGCATCGCCACCGCCCCTATAGGGTGTCCCTCTACACCATGATGGTGGCTAGATCTGGCTGCCCTGACTTGGGTGGTACTACTTGTAAATGAGCCACCCACCACCTGTTGTCATATATATCTGTTTATGACCTCGACATCATCAATCTGTTAGTCTACTACCTACTCCTCCCGCCTCTATGGGCATTGTACGCTAGTGTAGAGGTAAGGGCCTCTCCACGTCATCTCTCCTCTATCTTTGCGGGAAGGGCGGAGGTATGACCTCTACCAGCCCAAAATTTCACCTAACTTTGTCAATTAGGATCATCTCATACTCCCGAACAACGACCTTATATCCATCTCAATATCTAGAGATCAGCTAGCTCATCACGCATATGCCTATATGATGGGAAGCCCATATATGGCCTCCATATGATGGTCACTTCAGAAAACCCCTCCAATAAATGCCAAAAGTAGGACACATCATGTGTGGGCCTGTCTCGATCTCCACTCTCTAATAGCTGACACCCATCGCTTATACCCCACTCATACAAATCTTGGTGGAAAGGCATCGACTCGGGGCATACCCACTAGATGCACACAGATAATGTGCTCATATGCCCAACAGTGAAGTAGTAAGGTACAACACATGTTAAACCTACACAAATGCTCATGCGCCCACAACTCTTTGTATAGCTACACTAGGAATGTTGGTGCCAAGGAAAAGTGGGTTTGGTCTATCATCATGTCATGGAGTACCCCATCAACTATCGAGAAACCGCCCACCCTTTCGCATCTAGTAGTGCAAAGCAACATACTTCCTCCTTCAATAGAACTACTAGCCTCAACTCCTCTGAATGGGCTAGGTACATCTCTCCATAGTGCACGCTGGTAATATGGAATGTCAACATGGCCATCCCCTCTCCAAACACTATCAAGATCAACTCCTCCGAGGCCTCGTAGGAGATTGAATAGACTTGTGTACCCATATGGGTAGCCGTAAAATCCTCGAAAACATCCTCCGTGGTGACCATAATCTCACCCGTGGGTAGGTGGAATGTGTTGGTCATGGAATACCATCTATCAATGAGAAAGACCATCAAACTTGACTGCCGGACTACATGCTGGTAGCGTCAAACCCCACTCAAGCCCACCTCATGTACATGCCGCAACTCCTTAGGGGGTCGCCGCATCATGAACTATCACAAACAGGGGTGGAACCATGTCCTGCATAGGTAGCTGATCTCTCCCCTACATCCAATATAAACAATGAATTAATCTACATTTATCATACCCATACTCACCCACTATCCTTTTCCCACACCCTATTTTACCCCTACCCATCTCAACCACCCAACCTGTGGCACTTTTGGCCCCTTTCTCCCCAAAACCTGATCGGTGTCGGTTCTCTCTAACTAACCCCGGTCACCCCTAAACTGGCATTGGTCACCTATTTTGTGACCGATACCAGTTTAACCCAACCAACGCCGGCTCAACCCAACCGATGCTGGTCACTGTCGCGGAAAAAACCCATGACCCCCAAACCCTCCCTTCTCAAAACTTACCTCTTCTGACACTTCTACCCACCCAATCTTACTTACATCTCCCCTACACCTCATCCACTCCCCTATTCTCCCACTTATCTCTCTCACCCCTCCTATTTTACCCAATTTCCCCTCCCATTTCCAAATTTTATTTTCCCCCACCCAAAATAAAAACAAAAACCCAATTTGACAAATCACCTAATCTATCTAACAAAATAAAAAAAGAGTTGGATGCTTACCTCATCATGTTGTCGCCATCGTGGTTACACATCTAGCCACCGAACCGGTGGCCCGCCCGATCCTCTCTCGGCCTCTCGCCATCACCAAATCACTACCCGCGACTCCAACCAATCAAATCACCCACACCGATCCCATGGACCCGCCTCTCACCAACCAATCACCCACCGTTCGGCTCGCCAACTCAACTCTCCATTCTGTCCAGATGCTTTTCCTTTTCTCTTTCTCTTGTGTCATTTTATTAATTTGCTAGATGACAAATGAATAACAAAAAACACAGATTTTTTGTTTTTATAATAAACCTGACCTAACCAATGCCGATTTTCCTTCACCTACATCGGTCTTGTGCCTTACCTTATCGTGGTCGGTTACACTTTACCGGCATTGATTACCCTTGACTTGCATCACCATCCTCTCTTGCACATTGCCCTAAATTTTACCTTATTACGCTACCCATCACTCTTTTTCCCCACCCAAACTTTGCCTTGACCATTCCCCCACCCTCTTTCCCTCATCATTTATTATCTACCCGCATCCTCCATTGGGGACTCGTTATTTTACCCATACCTCGGTCCTACTCGTGTCGTGACCTAGATTCTTAGACCTAGAACATCACTAGTGACCTTGACCCTATGTGTTCACTATACCTTGCGACACTCACATTACTGTGTTGATTGACCTAATGACCTTAGCTTGCCCTCGCCATGACCATTTATCCCGACCCTACCTTTGATGTACCGGAACAAACCTAAACATTCCTACACTGACTCCGCATTGTGTTTCCGACCATATCCTATACCTTGATATCTTGGAATCACTTCAACCTTGTTTGGATAAACTTATCGACCTAGACAATGCATATTTTTCCTGCTCTTCAACCTAGTAGCATGTTGCAGTTTATACGTGCACATGCATTCGACTATTACTACCTTTGACCTTGACACATAACCTAGATTACCCGAGTAGACCTTACTCCTTTTTCTATTGTTACCCACCTTCCTTTTCATCATATTTACCCTTTATCAAACCACTCACCAATTTTTCCCTTCTACCTCGCATGGGTTCTTAGTTTGAGGGGGATCACCTTCATCCACACATGGGGCAACCACATCTTATTTTTGTCACCGTCGTTACCAATACAATCTATGCAAAGTAAAAAGGGGAAAAATGTAGACACCAAAACTGGGTCACACTCCCCTTGGTCCATCGATAAATAAAATACCTTGAACACATCCACCTAGCCATGGCCCCCTTCACCTCACTATAATATTAATTTAATTATTTAAATTAAATTAATTCATTATCCTCACCATATTTATTATTTAAATATCCTAATTTAGATAATGCCCACATATCCACCTCACCCTAAGACCTATTCTTAGTAAGTTGCCATAACTAACTAAGACTTACCCAAACCCTAAAAATCAATGCCTACATTCCCTCTAACCACATTCATGCATGCTTAAAAAGAATCTTCCATACTAATCTGCAGGGCCAACACATGAGAACCCATAAAATCAAGGGGATCTTCCCAGTTTAGTAAACCTAGGAAATCCCACCCTAACCGAAGCTAGTTACCCTTAATTGCCGCCGCTTAAGCGTAACAGTCGTCGGTCACCTTTTAACCCCCAAAACAACCTTATTTTTGGGGTTGGAAAAAGTTGGTAGATTCTTGAGAGATATCACATCTTTTGAGAAAAAATTTCCACAAGAACATGCATGTAAGGAAGGAGATCAAGAATTTTCTCTTGCACAAACATCCAGCATTCATCCAATAACCACCTAGCACAAATTTGATCCAATCATGCAAGAAGGAGAGCACATGCTACCCATGTAAGAGCTCCCCAACATTTGGTGATCCTCTGTAGCATTCAACCTCTTATCAACACCTTCATTCCTCACTTACAGACATCTAGAACTAGATTCCAAGTAAGTCAAACATTTTACTCCTCCGCTTCATTCATTTAATCATTGTATCTTCATCCTTTGTTCTCTTAGCAACACATTGACCTCCTTCAATACTCACCCTCTATATCCCCATTAAAGCCTTTCCAAATCCCATCCGAGGCCCTTAATACCTCATTTCAACCAACCTAGTCCTTGGTGAAATCATAAGGAAGATCTAAAGCTCATTTCGTGACATTCCCATTATTCCCACGAGAATCGGCACCGCTTCTCCCCGGCCAGTGTTGGTCACTCCTTAATGGAATCAGTCTCGTATTTACCAATACAACTCGTAAGCAGCTTCCTACCTACCTATTCCCACATCACCCTTAATCACCTGTGACTTGCCTAAGACCTCTGTTAGACCTGCAAAGACCCAAAACTAGTCACTTGACCTTCAGATCTTATTTTAACCTAGCTTGTTAAATTAGATCTTTCTTATTGTGTTTTAAATGAGATACCTAAATCATTTTAACTACAATAGGATTTACTTTATTGCCAACATTAAATTGTTTTAAACAGTGGACTGATAGCCATTTAGGAAGTATCACACTTCCTGGATCTAGCAAACACTAGGTAGTTCACCGCATATATTGTTTAATTCTTTTCGGTGGCCTTGTGTTCCATTGTAGGTAGTTCCTCCCTACCAAAAGGAAGCTCTCACGATTAGATGTGGATTTAGAGGTCATATGCACGCAACAAACTATCAACAAACACTTCAACATGTATTCCTCCTATGCCCATTACCCTATCTGCTTCGTTATTTTCAAAGAAACGTCTAAGAATCAGGTGAAACACCTTCAATGGAGCAGATTTTGTAGATTGCACAGTGCATAAAATTTATCCATGCTATATGGGTGCTCGTGTTTCAAATAGATCATGTTCAAGGAAGAGGATCAATTCAAAATGACATTTACAACTAAGTGGGGAACATATGCATATCAGAAAATGCCCTCTGGTTTGTCAAATGCGGGTGTAACGCGTTTCAACGTGCCATGGATATTGCCTTCAAAGGTTAGATTAATGAGTTCATCCTGGTTTACCTTGATGATATAACTATCATCTCAAAGTAGAGTGTGGATCATATGATGCACTTGGAAAAGGTCTTTGATAGATGCAAAGAATTTGGGGTTTCTCTTAATCCCAAGAAGTGTAATTTTGCAATGGCTCGGGAAATCTTTTTCTCGGCCATGTGGTTTTAAAGGATGGCATCACGATTGATATTGAGCATGTTTCAGCTATCCTAGCCTTTTCCTTTCTATACAGAAAAAATCCTTATAGTCCTTCCTTGGCAAGATTAACTTTGTTAGGTGCTTTATCCCTAACTTTGCAGGACTGGTTCGGCCCATCACCCTTATGATCAAGAAGGACATAGCCTTCAAATGGAAGAAAAGGAAGAGAAATCTTTGATAATATCAAGAAAGAGATTACTTGTGCACCAACACTACTCAATCCAGATTACTCAAAGGATTTCATCCTTTATGCTTATAGTGTCAATGTAAGCATTCTCATTGTCTTGACACGGGAAAATGAACAAGGACTAGAACAACTAGTGGCATTCTTTAACCGTAAATCGAAGGATTATGAATTGAAATGTAGTCACATGGAGAAGTAGGTCTTTGCCATCATCCATGTGCTCAATAAATTCAAGAGCATGCTCACCAAAAATCATATCAAGGTGTTATTTTCTCACTCATTTGTCAAAGACTTCATCATGGGAGTAGAAATTAGTGAGAAAAGAGTGCGATGGGTGACCAAAATCATGGAATATGATGTGGCTATTAAGGCCACAAAGCTGGTAAGAGGTAACACAATCTGCGGGTAGATTGTTGAGGACGATAAAATGAACCCGAGGCTTCATTATTTTCGGATGAAGACTTCCGTCTGCGCAGAACATGAATGGAACATAGACCAAGTGGTGCACGTGGACTGGATGAAGGACATGATAAAATCCTTTTCGAGGGCTCCTACCCTCCCGGTTTGAAAAAAGCAAAGAGAAGACATCTGAGGTTGCAATCTATTCCTTATGTTTTGATTGATGGACTTCTCTTTAAAAGAAATCTAGATGGCGTGTTGTTAAGATGTATCAATGGTGCATAGAATGAAAAAGTGTTAGCAAAATTTCATGATGGATTATTTGGTGGACACTTCTCTGCCAAGACTACAGTAATGAAAATTATAATGGCAGGTATATTTTGGCCTACCCTATTTGCAGATGCATATAGGTGGGTCACAAAATGAAAGGAATGCACTTTCTTTGTAGGAAATAAAATATTGGCAGCGCTTCCCCTCCGACCAATCCAAGTGGATCAGCCTTTTGCGCAATGGGGTCTAGACTTCATAGGCATGATCAATCTGCCTTCAAGTGTTGGACATAAATGGGTGCTGATGGCTATAGATTACTTCACCAGATGGAAAGAAGTTGTCATGATTAAGGAATCAACTAAGGAAATAATCTTTGACTTCCTTGAAGGTTTAATCATAAGGTTTGACGTTCCTCAAACCATTATCTCTAATAATGCGAAGGCCTTCCTTAGTACTAAAATCACTAATTGGGTTCTAAGTTTGGGAATTTACCTAAAAAAATCTTCCAACTTTCACCCTCAGGGTAATGGTCTAGCATAATCAACAAATAAGAACATGATTAGAATCATGAAGCACACAATTTATACCAGCCAAAGACATTGGCATATAAAGGTCTTGTGCGTGCTTTAAGAAGATAATCATAGTCAAAAAGGCAATAGGAACTTTGCCTTACAAGCTTGTCTATGGCAAGGAGGCTACCCTTCCTTTGACACTAGAGATAAATTCATTAGCACTTGCCCAGTAACTGGAATTTGAGGGTACAGATCAGAGAGAAATCGGGATGGCAGAGCTGGTTCATCTTGAAGAACTTAGAAACTCTGCCATGATCAAGCTAGAATAGCATCAGCAAACAATAAAGAAATGGTTTGACAGAAAGGCTAGGCCTCAAGCTTTCTAAGTTGGAGACACGGGTTCTAAAATGGGATCCGACAGAGCTAAAACAAGGTGCCATTCAAAGTTTGATGCACTTTTGAGTGGTACATACATCATCAAGTCCTGCAAAGAAGCTAACTCTTTGAGCTAACTCATCGAATGGAAGCATGCTGCAAATCTCAATAAACAAGATCTATCTCAAATCCTTCCATTAAGTTTTTGCATCATATTGTATATATTAAGTAGTTTAAATTCCTTCAAGTGTGCTCTACACACACTATTTTTCTATACATAGTTCTTTCCTCTTGCGTGCTTCCTACATGTGCTCTTTTGTTGATTCTAGTGTGCAGAGATTCTCTGAGTAATTGTGAGATTCAGGACAGGGTGCAAAAATGATACTCAAGGTGATAGAAAATGTATTTTTCACCAAAAATGTTATACAAAGAACTCCCCTAGTAATTTGGATAACTCGCATACAGATTCTGACCCTAGGTTATCTATTGAAGAAGTCATGTGTGCTCAGAATCATTTGGCACATTCCCTTGGTCGTAGTTTACCTATGTGTCCCATTCCTTTTCCCCTTCCACTTCTCTCTTATGTCTACCTTTTGCATATCCACCTTCTTCCAAGTCAGTTTCTTTCCACCCCACGCAGCCTAAGTCTTTGACCCTTCGCATGCCACACCCATTACTTTGTAATAGTTACGCCTTAACCATACGTTCTCTGCTCACCGGTTTAGTTCCTCTCCCCACGCACATCACGCACACTCCCTATGTGCCTTCCTCTATTTTCTCCCCACACCCTTCTATACCAGATCATCTTGTGACATGCTTATGCGCAACGCGCAACCTATCAGTCGGTGCGCATCAATAGGGCGCCGAATCCTTACAACAAGTGAATGATTAACACGTGGCATAAATGATAAAAATTGTACATTTGGCCATCATTCTAGCCAATCAAGCATGTGCCACGTGTTTCATGTATGCTGAAAACTCTAACACCTTCTGACATCCATATCATCAGCTACATAGCTCAGATTGGCGTGCACTTGTACTTGTCGTAAAGTCTTTGACATGAGCTACAAGTGCAAAATTCAAATTTCAAATCTTGGTGGATTTGGTAGCTGAGAATTGAGAAAACGTCTCTTTGAACATTGATGAGGAGATCTGATTGCTCCAACCACCCGATTTAGTAATATCATCTCTCCTTTGCACGCCAAATAGACATGGGGAAGCATATTTTCGATTTGTAGACATTTAATGCTTCTTATTGGTGGTTATGTTTCAAATTCAGGTTTTCCCTCCTTATCCTTCTTTCCTCCATGGATTCATCTATAAAAGTAAGAGCAAGGGTCATTTTTTTTTGGATACTCTGGATCCTTACGCATGTTGCTAAAGACTCCATATTTTTGTATTTTGAGTTACTGAGACCTCCATGTTTGGCTCTTTGATGTGGATATTGGCCTCTTTAGCATTGAACTTGAGCTTATGTGCATTTTGGAAGTAATAGAAGCATCGTTTTGTGACTATTCTTTGTCCTAGCATGTTGAGTTAATTCTTCTTTCCTTTTCTCTTGCATTCTGTATTCTTTTGCTAATTCAAATCCCTTGCAGTTCCATGTTTGGTTGTGTTCCATAAGAATTATTTGGTGAATGCGTGTTTTGTTGTGCTACTCATGCCTAGCCTCCTCTCACACATCCCCTGTCATCCTTGCTCAGAATAGATAGTGTTCATCCCTCTTTTCTGGTGCTATCACCTCTAATGTAGTTTACTTATGTTATCCTTCTTTCCCGGTCCCTTGGCATTCATAGCTTAGTTTCCCCTTTCAGCACTAGGAGTAGTAGTAGCAGTAGAAATAGATAGAGGAACCGGCCTTCTCCGGAGATCCATCCCAAGCTTGCAAGGTCCCACAACTTGGGGACGGTTCCATTGTGGTCTCAGACTCCTCGACCCTTTCAAGATCTAAGACGTGGGTGCACGTTTTAGCAACCAACATGAAGGTCTATAAATTTATGAGGTAGGAGAAGAGGGGGATTTAGATTTTCCTCCAGCCCCACTTGAGTTTGAGGAAGCAAACACCTCCTTGATCAAAGGAATGATCAATATAAACAACGGGACGAAGGAAGAACAAAGAATTTTGAAGCTAGGGTCCTCTCTTACTCTAGAGGAAATAGAAATACACACACACATTATCAAAGAATACTCAAAATATTTCACATTTAATTACACATAGATGATAGGGATTTCTCTTTACATTTCAAAGTCAATAACCTCATCACCAAGCTAGATTCCAAACCAATTAAAAAAATTCAAGGCCTATGAAGCCAAATGTGGATCTCATGGTGAAAGAAGAAGTGATGAAACTCTTGCAAGTAGGGTTCATCAAACCAGTTGACTATTCTCAGTGGGTGTCCAATATCATTCCTGTTCTAAAAAATAATGGGAAGATCCATATTTGTATTGAATTTCGGGACATTAACAAAGCATGTCCTAAGGATGATTTCCCACTGCCCTCCATTGATGTTATTGTTGACATGATAGCTGGTTATGAGTTTTTGTCTCTCATGGATGGGTTTTTGGGATACAACCAAATTAGGATTTTTGAGGAGGATCAGAAAAAGAAAACTTTCATCACTCCTTGGGGAACCTATTGCTATGCGGTCATGCCATTTGGGCTAAAGAATGTTGGAGCAACTTACCAACGTTCCATGACGTATATTTTCCATGATCTTATCCACAAGATTGTGGAGTATTACATTGATGAACTCCTAGCCAAAGCTAGAAAATGGTGTGATCACCCCAAGGTTCTTCATATCATTCTCTCTCGGTTAATCAAATATAGCGTCACACTAAATCCAGAGAAATGCATATTCGGTGTAATGGGAGGTAAGTTGTTGGGATACATCATATCTTCATGAGGGATTGATGTAGATCCAACCAAAATATGAGTAGTACTGGAGATGACCCCACCATCAAAAAAATATGGCATAAGGTATTTTCTTGAGAAACTCATTATAATCCAATGGTTTAGCCCTGATCTAACCTTTTCTATTCACCCGATCAAAAATTTATTAAAAAGGTATTGCTGCATTGATTGGACGAAAGAGTGCAATGAGGCGTTTGAGCCATTAAAATGATTCTTACTCTCACTACCTACACTTATGCATCCTAGGGAAGATAGGACCCTAATTATATATTCAAGGGCAATGGGTGTCTCACTAGCCTACATGTTAGCTCAGGAAGAAAATGATAAGCATGAACATGTAGTTTATTTTATCACTCAGACATTGATCAACTATGAGACATGTTACACAAAGGAAAAAAAAAGAGTGCATGGTTATAGTGTTTGCAACAAAATGGTTGAGACATTATATGATAAACCAAGAAACAATAGTGATTGTCAAAAATGATCATTTGCAGACTTTTGTAACGTATGGTTTTCTATCTAAAAATCCTAGGTGTTTTATAAGGCTAATGGGTGAATTTGAGTTAATCTTCGTTAATTAGAAGTCCATAAAGGGAAAAAATATTGTGGATTGATTAGCTGATAACCCAATGGATGAAGGTGACCTGGTTGATTTAGAATTTCCTGATGAGTGTATATACCATGTAGAGGTCAATCCCCAATCATCGCATGCCCTTGGTACACTGACATAATCGGTTTCATTATGGACAAGACATACCCCAAAGGGGCTACGTCTCAACAAAGGTGATGGTTACTCATTATAGCCATTAATTATGTGATTCGGAACAAGTTCTCTATCATAAAGCCTTTGATGGAATGTTATTAAGATGTGTTGACGAAGAAGAATCCAAGAAGATTATTTATGAATCACATAGTAGAGTATGTGGAGGTCACTTTGGAGGCCATGCCACTGCTTGGAAGATACATCGAATGTGATACTTCTAACCTACGTTAGATCATGATGCGGTAGAGTTTGTGCACAAGTGTCATAAATTCCAAGAGTTCTCCCATGAGATCCACATACCGGCACAAGCTCTGCAACCGATTATGACACCATGGCCCTTTTCCACATGGGGTCTAGATTTGATAGGGAAATTTTCTCCCTCATCAACCAACAACCATAACTTTATAATCACGGCCACAGATTATTTCACAAAGTGGGTAGAAGCCATGCCTTTTACCACCATACCAAGTTCCATAATAGCTAAGTTCATTTTTAACCAAATCATTTGTAGGTATAGTGTCATGCAATTCATTATCTCTAATAATGGCACATCTTTCAATAATGATGATGTACGTGAATTATGTGAGATATGTAAAATAAATCATCACACAACCTCTCTCTATTACCCTCAGGCCAATGGAAAGGATGAGCCAACAAATGAAACATTGAAATCCATTCTCCTTAAAATGGTCAAGGAGAAAAAATGTGATTGGAATTTAAAGTTATACCTAGCCTTGTGGGCCTCTTGGACGTCGATAAGAATGTCAACGGGGGCAACCCCCTTTTCGTTAGTATTCGGTGCAAAATTAGTGTTCTCACCAAATCATTGCACCCCCCGAATGGCCTGAGAATGAATCACGAAATTTGGTGTGATTGGGACACATGGGATCACCTCTCAAGATGTGGGACTTGGGCTCAAGGTGAACCTCTAGAGAAGGCCAACTTCCTCTTCCTAAACTAAACACAACACTACTTCTAATGTAAGAAAAATGGCTAACTAGTCCTATGCTAACATTTCATGGGATTAGGGAAAGATATTTGCAAGGAAATGAAACCTAAAATAGAAGTGGTGATGCACCGAATTAAGGGATGTTTAACATCTGGAAGGGTTAATGTGGGAGGGATGCTCACCGATCACCTTCACCTATCGTAACTAGAAAGGGTACAAATATCACAAACCGGGATGGACGTTCCTCTATTAAAATCGGTCGACAACAAACCACCAATCTCTCGGTGAAACAGGATGAACTTGATAAGGGTGAACAAGCACCACAACTCAATTACAAGAAATGTTTCACCACCTGATAAGAACAGAACTCCATGAACCTGCAATGGAAACCAGAACTTACACAATGCACCTGAAAACATGAGAGAGGCAAATAGAAGCAACAAAATCATGAAAGGACATTCATATGATCACAAAGCATAATTCTCATTACTTCAAGCACTTACACAGTGTAATATTACATAAGGTGAAAAGGGCATAAGTTCCATTACAATTCGAGGAGAAAGGCTTGAGAGCCTACAGATTTACAAATTGTGAAAAGAAGGGGAAGATTGGAATCGTCTAGCTCTCCAACTTGTGAGACTGTTGGAATCCACTTATTGGAACCCTTTGGAATGAATCTCCAACTTACATTTATATTAAACCTTGATTTCTTGAGAGAAAGAGGGAGAAGTCCTAGAATCTAGCCTAGAATGTAGGAAATAATTCATCATTGTTGTTGCCCATGTTTTATCATTTATTGCACCTCGACCATTCGAGGCACCATCCAAGGAATGAAGAAAACCAGCAATTATGGAATGTAAAACATCCGAAAATATGTATTCGATAGCTCCATGGTGTATCTCTTGTTCCCCTAGTTCTAACGATGTAATTTTGTGAAAATAGATAACCAAGGAAAATGTCTTTGACTCCACGAGTGAAAGTCACTTTTCCGAGCACCTCAAACATTTCTTAACCAGTTTTGCCAATAATATCTCCAAAAATTCAAATGCCTTTTCCAAATAATTAAAATTAATATTTTAATAATTTTTTCGAAACACCTTGTGCCCTTGGTTAAACCCCCTTTGGATTAGTTCTTACATGTAGGAGCGTTCTTTCACCAGCTCGCCGAGCTTACCCACTTTCATTGATGACCGAGTTTTTCATTGGTCAGGTTTTCTACTTTAACTCCCGTTGCATTTGAGTGTTGAATCCTTCACATTGTATGGCAGGGTATCTTATTTTCTAATGATCCCACATAACTCACCTAGTGAGCCACATGTCTTCACCATTACGTGTCAAATTTTGGCGAGCACTTCTTTTATTATCTTAGCTCAAATAAGCTCATCCATGTATGACTTTGTGAGTCATATCCTACATGACTTGGTCAATCTCACCCTCTTTATTACATAACTCTGGAAATGACTTGATCTTATCACACAGCATGTAAATAACTCTCCTCACTTACCGATGATTATGATCTTTGTGGCACATTTAGGTTTAACGGACTCCTCCCACCAACCAAGTAACTTATCCAATAAACTATCACTCACCACATACACCAAAACTCATGCATTTGACTCGACATGACTTGTACATAGATCCAAGTGTTACATTAACTATCATCTCGATGATTTGCATTGGTGGTTATGATTATACATCCGTGAGCTCCAAAAAAATGAAGACCAAGTTTCACATGATTCCCTAGGCTAGCTCCACAAATTACTTCTCGTAATCACATAACTTGCATCAACCGAGTCCCTCCCACTTTACATTGACCAACCACCAAATGATTCGAAAAACTCCCTACAAATATGTGATGACTCGGTTGACTGCTTTGGCATGTATACCTTGATTAGCAGAGTTCAAATGTCATGACTCTCCATCCATTGACACGCCCAACACCTACACTTTGACATAAGTCCTCTCGAGATGTTTGGGTCGACTAATGACTTGGTCAATGCGGAAACATGTTGTATGAAGGGAAAGTTCCTCTTGTTATGTGTATTTTCATTTAGCTTGACTTCAGGTCTTGGAACCCAAAGACCCTAACTCTCGCACCGAGCTCCAACCATCTTGTAGCCTCTAATTCTCGAAAACCCAAAATCCAAAATTCGGAGTTTCGAGTTTCGGGCTTCAAAAATTTGCTCGAATTTCCCAACTCTCCTGGTGGTGAGTTCAAAAACAAAACATTCCAAAATCCTGAAAGGGCTATGTCTAAAACTATCTTCCAAAACTAAAACATCACGAACATTTCCATATTCGTTTAATGTTTCCTAGGCTCACCGTAGCATAACCGAGCTCCTTATCAAACCATTCTTGAGTCGTCTCTCATTCATCTCTTGAAACAAATTATGAATTATGTTCTACCTTATGTCTACAAGAAATATGTCGACTCGATCACTTTTTATCTCGTATGAAATGAAAAAGCCATAACGATGGTTGTGTTACCCCTCACTGTGGTGACACCCACCGAATCTACTCCACTCAAACTGAAGGTTGACTCGCTTGGTCTCATTGAATAATTTCCTTCTCTGTGATCTTGTCGAGCTCTCTTTCTCCTAACTTTACAAAAAAAATTCATCGAGCCATGAGTTTCTCTTGTACATTACTCTCGTAATCATCGATGATCTCACCATTTGCAAAATTAGTCTTGTTTTCATTAGCAAACCTGCTAAGGCACCATCAGCTTTCTTATCGCCATGACACATCCTCATATTTACCTTATCACAAACATCAATCCTTTTTCCATGTATCGAGTTGAGCCCTCTTGGAACAAAAATTGACCTTGTAATTTTTTCACATGGCCTTGATCTCACAAACATTGTTATCCAGCTAATTCGATGATTTGTGTGGTCTCTCTAGCCGAGTTTGAGCCCTTAGCCTCTTTGTTTTATGTGAGCAAGCTAAGTTAATGCATCATTTAATTGAGCCCCTTCACTTATGGATCGAGTTCATGCGTATCGATCCAAGCCCCGATTTTATTTCTCTACCAAGCTTGTCAAGTTGGTCTTGAACAAGCTTTGTGACTCCTCATAGAATAAATTTAAACTTGATCGAGCTCCAAATAACCTCGCTTTAGCTTACTTCCATGGTCTCACCTCATGTTGTGCCATGCACCGAGCTTTAATCCCCATGGCTACTCCAATTCCAATTTCTCCAAACCTAAAATCTCTCGAAACCACATACTTGCGAATCTCGAAATGCCGAAACTCAAATTTGGAATTTCAAGTTTCAAGATTATCAACTTGCCTAACATCTTTAAGCCGAAAAAACTCTGAATTTCCGAAAAGGAATTATCCGAAAAGATAACTCCGAAGAACACTTCTAAAAACATGACTCAACTTGGCCTACCTCAGATATGAAGAACACGGTTTCACCCTATGAATTGCCAAAGCGAGCTCCCTTCATTGATATGTAGATTTCTAAATTTTTCAAGTTCCTACCATTACTTATAACCCGATTTCCTCTTCATGTCGCTGAACTTGCACTCTCCATCTAGGTATCTGAATCTCATCTTCCGAGAACCGTGTGAGCTTGGCGAGTGATATATTCCCTACCTTGACTCATTCATCATTTGAATCATTGAGAACTCGGCCCATTGTGATATCTCGAGCCATTAGGATCTTCAAATGAGCTTGCCAATGTACAACACAACTATCTTCCACCGATCGAATTAGCTCCGACTTGATCACCGAGCTGATCCCCTCATGTCTCTTCTTTAGATCTCGAGCTTGCCATTTATGAGGTTTGTGTTTAAGCCATTTTCCTCAACTTTGATATGTCACTAGCATCACGGCTTAGTCATACTTCTCTAGATCTCGAGCTACTCTTCAAGACGATCCAAGCTAAAAACTCCACAATGATCCCACATCAACTCGAGTTATTCAATTCTCGCCCTTTCCTAACGTGATCTCTTCTACAATATCTCGCCATCCGTGGCTTGGAAAACAATCAAATCACTTTTCACCCTACGAACTATTATCGACTAGCTCGATTCAATGAACTCATGGTTTCAACCCGATGGTCCAAGTTACTTTGACCTATCACATGATTTCCGATTGGCATGACTCGGCCTTGCAAAACTATCCAACCACTTGCACATCAAGTTAATCCGAGTGTCAGGCTCCTTAGACATAGCTCTCCTTTTTAGCTAAAATAAACTATAATAGAACTTAGTACTCATTTGAATTCATAGCTAATATTGAATCGAGCTATTAGCTATCAACATAGGCCATCAAGATAGAGCTTGATGCATTAAAATTTGACTCTCTTAAATCCCTAGATCCCGTGAGGAATATAAACATAATAGGCCCCTTTTCAGTCATTATTGATTGATTCTATCATCCTTTCCATTCCTCACAGAAGTGGGTTCTTAGGGTGTTTGTCCAATTTTTATCCAAGAGGGAAAAATTTGAAAAACATTTTTGGTGACCTCTTAGGGTTGCTTACCTTCTAAGCATGATTGTAATAGCCTTAAGTCATCCATTGGGCATGGATTCTAAATTGGAATTTTGAAAGAAATTTCATTTTCTTGTGATACATCCCGAAATCGCTTGAGAAATCCGATCCTGGACCTCCCTGGAATGCTAAATTTGATTAAGACTTGGCATCTATGGAGCACTACATAAATTTGACTGAAGTAGATCATGAAATTGTAGTGCCCACTTCCCTTTGGCACCTTTTATTACTGATCATGATACTATAGACTATATGATAGACATTTTAATAGTTTTGATTTAGTATGGTGTTAGATGTCAGATCCTGGATTATTGTTGAATCTGATTATATATAATGCATGGTGATTATTAGAGACACTCACATGTGGATGATGATATACTATTGACATGGATGTTTAGTGGAAGTTATTCGGACATGTGATTTTGGAGATTATGAATAAACCTAGAAAAGGAAAATTATTTGATGATGACATAGTTGTCGATATAAATTGTAAATGATTTCATTGATTGCCTTGATGACTGTCGTGATTCATATGTATAGATGATTTCATGATTATATTATATATTCATTTTGGACATCTGATATGGCCACGAGGCCGAAGGAGGTATTTGTGTTTTACAGGTTTAAAAATATCACAACAAAACATCGGGGGATCGGAGACCAACCAAAATGGAATTCTAGGTGAATTCAACATGGTCACCATGGAAACTTGTTTTATTGTGTTGTGTGTTGTTTGTTAGAGATTCCCATGGGGGGGAAATCATCTTTATATGTGACCATGGGTTTGTGTATTTTATTAATGTGTTTCTTTTATTTATTGTTGTATGTATTTTATTAGTAATGTGTTCCTTCTTTTATTTAATTAAAATTGTGTTAGATTTATGTGAGAATCATTTGATTAAAATTTAAATAAATTAAATTGGGATATGGGAAAGTAATTATAAGAGTTGTTGGTTGTTTGTATTTAATTTGTAAGAGATGTGTAAGAGCTTGTGTAAGTCAGTTTTGGAGTATGAAATACTCCACCTCCATGAAAAATTCGAATTTGTCCTTGGGAGCTGTTTTTGGAGGCTTGTGGGACAAGTAAAACTTGTCCCATGCCTCTAAATTTATGTTACCAACCATACTTATGGTTGGGGAAGTGATTGGTGACTTTTATAATGCATTTTATTCATCTTGTGCATGTTTTTAATTGCACTTTCTTACATTTCATTTATTTTGTTGTCCCTTGAGGTGTGGGCTCTTTTGTGTGTGCAAGTAACTTGTCATTTTTCACCCACCTCTTTATTGTGCTTGGGAGAATGAAATCTTGTCTTTTGTGTTTGAAATTGAGGATGTTTGAGGTGGCATCCTACATGGATCCACATCATCCTCTTCCTTCCCTCTTCTATATAATTCCAACTCTCTTCTTGTTTTGGGGTTGTTGAAACATTTGGTATGCAAGCTTGGGGCACATTTTTCTTATGATTGGAGCTCTTACTTTGGAGAAGCTTTGGAAAAGATGGTTGCTTGGTTGTTGAATGATTTTTGCAAACTCCCTTGGGGCACATTTTTTTTTTTGGAGCTCTTGTGGATTGTGGAGGAATTTGGAGATAACTTCTTACTTGAGATTGTTGTTTTGGACTGTGTTCTTGGCTTTGAGAGCTTGCTATTGGAAACAAAAGCTACCATGGAAAGGTAGGCATTTATTTCTTTCTTATTGCTGTTATTTTCTTATTGTGTTGTGTGTATGGTGCATGCATTGTTTTATTTGTTGGTTGGTTGGTATGGGTTTGGAATCCACCATGGAAAATAAATAGCTTGCATTTCTTACTTGTGGGGGCATAAGGGAGAATTGTGGGGGCATAAGGAGGGGTTGGGAGGCATAAGGTTTATGGGATATGATATGTTATATTGGCAGTATGATTATAGGTGGATGCCTAATTCCCAATTGGGAGGCATAAGTAGCTTCCCCCATAGTCCTTGCTCCTTTGGCTTGCAAGATCAAGCCTGAGTTCTGCTTTGAAATGTTGTTGAATGCAGTTGTGAACTGTTGTTTTCTTTTGGTGTTGCATTGTGTTTTTAAAAAAGAAATGTGTGTGTGAAAGAATGTTGTGTTGTGGAAGCCAGTTGTTTCCATGGTTGAATTGCATCTTTTATTGTATCTTGGTTGGGGCTTGGGGGCCAATGATGAAGGAAGGATTCTCCTTTCATTGGATGTCTTGGTTGGGTGGAGAGCATTGCCTTTCCCCCTCTTTTGTTGTGATCAACTTGGAGAAAAGAGAAAATGAGCATGTTGTTGTTTTGAGCAAGAGGAATATACAGTTTGACAGTCCCTTCTTGTGAGCAAGTTTATTGAAATCCTTTCCCACTTTGAAGTGGATGATTTGTATAATTATTGTAAATGAGAAGATACTTGTATTGATGATGAAAGACTGAAATTGAAGTGAGAAATGTAAAGAGTTATATCCCATTCTCTGTTTTGAAAAGGAATGTGAAAGAATGTTACATGTATTGTATATTGTATTTTGAAGTTAAAAGAAAGGAATAAGTTGTAAAGTTGTTGTTAGAAATCAATAAAGGAATACTCTACTTTCTCAAACTCACATTGTTGCTTTGGAATTGAATTTCTATTGTAAATGTAATCTCTGTTTAATTGCAAGAAGAGGAAACACGTAGGTGGGAACTATACTTGTATTGTTTCTCTTTAAAATATATTAAATTTGAAATCAGAACTTGTAATTTAACATGGAAATAAATTGTTTAGAATCAACTGAATGTGATGGATTAGTTTAGGAAGTAAATACCATACCTATATGATAAAAATGAATGAATAACTCCTTCAATGAAACTGATCTCTGACATTGTGTATAATTTTTAAACTGGTAAAAGGAATGCAATCAAATTATACAGTCCAGACCTGCACTTGGTAATCAACTTTAAAATGTTACAAATTAGTATGCCAAGATGATAAGGAATTCAAATTGACAAAGGAAACTTAAGAAGATAAAGTGTACATTGCAAAAATTGAGCTTAATCTCTTCCTCAACCATATCCTGTCATTTGTTGGAAAAATGCAATTTCAAATCAATTGAACAAATTAACTTTCCTAAAACACTCTAAACCCTCCCTAGATCAATCCTCCATGTCTGTTTGACATGTTGAGTGAAGGAGGAGACCGAATTTAATCAATTTGAAAAGTTTGAAAACTGCCAGTTCACTAATTATAGCCTGTAGATCATTTTTACAAAATTGACCCTTAAAACTTATCAAAAAGTAAAATTTATGCTTTTTGTGCAAAGAGGGCATCGAGATATTTCCAAAAAGTCCTTGTTTTCCCAAAATTGAGCTTTCTAGCTCAAGTTATGGCACTTTGAAGTTTTTGTGCCTTGGCGGAAAATTTGGGAAAATTTTCCTGGTGGGCCCGCAACCCAAAAATTTCCCGTCATTTTGCCTTAGAAAAGTTTTGTTTGAAAATTTTGACTTGGGAAAATTTTCACTTTTTCCTCCATTGGCCCACAGCCAATCAAAGGGCACCATGTGTCCTCTTGGGGCTACGATGGAGGTGCAGTTCCTTTTTTTGCCCTTAGCCTTTTTGAAAATTTTGGGGAAACATTTTCATTTTAGCCCCGCTGCCCGCAACCAATAAGAACGTGCCACGTGGCACCTTGGGGTGGCAGTGGGGGGGGGTGGACCCTTTGTCTTTTTTTGGTTTTGGCCTTTGGAAAATTTTGAAATTTTCCCCCCACAGCTTTGTTTTCCTACCTCGCCATGGGGTTTTTTTCCTCTCAGCAAGTGCGTGGACCCGCGCGTTGTTTTGTTTCTCTTTTTCCCCTTTGGCGAAAATCACCAACCTCTCCTACCGCTCCACGCCCCTTCTTCTCCCTTCTCCCATGACAAACCATGGAGCACCATGTGTCCCCAAGTGGACCCGCGGGCATGGGAGTGTTGTTTGGTTTTTCCTCTTCCATGGGCGATGTAGCGCATATCTTTTCGCGCTCTCGTCCTTCCCTTCCCTATTTCCAGCAAAGGCTCAAAGGCTGCCACATGTCCTTGGAGGACCCATGGAGGCACAGGTGCAATTGGGAAATTTCTCCCATGTAAGGAAAATTTCCTTAAGCCACCCCACGACCCGCCAACCCGCCAAAAGGTTTCCCCCTCCTCTTGACACGTGTCCCCTTGGGGAAAATTTGACCTAAAACTCCACCCGCTCATATCTTGAGTTCTGTAAGGAGTTAGGAGGACTTATTTATATCACCAGAAAGGTGAGAAAATTTCCTATCCATTGGGAATGGTTTAGGGAAATTTTGGAAGTGTTAAGTATGAGAAAAATCAAGTTGAAACTCTGAGCCTGTTAGAGAGTGGGTATGGGAGTAAAATTGCTCCCTGAACCTAACTGAAACTTCTAGCCCTAAGTTTTGGACCTTGTGACCTCTGAGAATTGTTTATAAAAGAGAATTTTGTTCTGGTGGATTTGAGTTGCTCTAGAACCCATTAGTGGCAGCTGTTGCCTTGTAACCTAGTTGTAGACTCTCTCAATCAAGCTCTGGGAGTGGGTTAGTGAGACCTTACTCTGTTGTTTTAAATATGTATTCCCTTCCTCACTGTAATTAAATCCTACTCTTGAATTAAATACCTTGGGTATTTAATTGTTTGGGTCCCTTAACCCTAAATTTTATTCAGGGACTATTTAGCTAAAAGGTCATTGTAATCGGTGATTAATTTAATCCCTAGGGAGATTTGAGCTAGGTGTGGACCTATTACATTTATTGCTTTATAATGTGAAATCAGTAATTATTATAATGGGATAAGTTATCAGTTGAATTTAACTATCTGTGAGACTTTGGTCATTAACTCCTAATAAAAAAATTATTCCATAATTTTCTAACTAAACCTAGGTTGTTCATGGGTCTCAAGTGGGTTGTTTTAACCGGGCATCACATAAAATCTTATGGAAACCTTTTTCATGTCCTTGAGAAACCTCCGAGAATGATGCAATGTGAAAAACAGAACAAGGGTGACAATGGATAAAACACACTGGAACAAGTGAAAACCATATATGTGCCAATTGAAACATGCAGGGTGTGCAATGCACTTATTCTACTAAAAGCAAACCTATACTATCCTACACTAACTGGAAGTGCAGATGAGCTAAACAAAACCTACAATTGGTTGTTCAAAATAGCTTCATTTCCTCACAATGAGCAGCCATAATGATGATGCAATAATGGACATGGCTGAAAATGAGAGTGAAAAACTGAAACATGCCCAATCCTCCACTTGATCCATTGAGACATCAACTGGAAAGAGAAAGAATTCCTCTTTAGTTTCTCTGCATTTGTCCTATAGAAGCATCAGAATCGATCCTAAT
Organism: Taxus wallichiana var. yunnanensis; assembly: GCA_018340775.1. Lineage (NCBI taxonomy): Eukaryota > Viridiplantae > Streptophyta > Pinopsida > Cupressales > Taxaceae > Taxus > Taxus wallichiana. The sequence continues at coordinate 985,084,456 of CM031237.1, read as the reverse complement.
AACTTTGAAACTCATCCTCACATTTTGAAGTGAATGTGACTCATTTTGGCTTTAATGAAGCTAGGTACCTGATAGGACATGGTCTAAACTATTGAATATCCCTACTTTCTGAACTTCAATTTTAACAAGAAAGTCTTGCTGAAGACATCCTTGAAAAATATGGTTATTCACAACCTGATTTCCCTCTTGTTTCCCTATATGAATGAGTGGTAATAGATTGGTGTTCTCTCCATTTATTACTCCTTATTTGATAACAAGAAGATCCTCCATGACATGCGGCTTCTTTAGACCACTTACAGAGCTCTAATGGAAACACTTGAAAATATCTACAAGTGTTTGAAGAGTATTGCTCATATAGGAGCTCTACTTTCATCTGAAGGAAAAGTTGTTCAACATCTCTAACCTCTTCATCCCACATGAAACCTACAAGATCAAATCCTTTCACCTGTTGTTTTTGGGACAATTAAGGGAAGAAAGACCTCCTTGGTTTCCTTCCACCATTACTTGTTCATCAAACAAGTTTGACTTCACAATTGAAAGTAAGAAACTCTCAATAATATCATCTTCACCCAAAACCTTAAAAGTTGACTTATTTTCTCCCACATGCCCCTTTATTTCTTCATTCAATGAATATTACAGATGATCCAAGTCTTCCCATTCAAGGAGATAACTTGAAACTACATTGGTGTTCCAGAAGTGGGTATTTCTATAGGCTCTTCTACATCCAAATACTCCTCCGAATCTGATGAAAATCTACTTCTTTGTTCTCCAAATGTGCAAAGGGTTCAACCTCCCTTATGATGTTTCTAGAATTAGTAGTTGATTCTTCATGACCTTCCTTGTCTTCAAACATAAAATTTGCAAGATCAAATTCATCTAGGAAAACATAGTTTTGAAAAGACGAAGAAGGGGAAGAATCTGAAACTTCCTACATAGAATAATCTATATTTCAAAATTTTCGAGTCCATCATGGAAAGAATCCCGCTATGATTATTTGTTGCATTAGATGAGGATATTAGAGATTTTCTACAATGCTCCATAAGTGATGCAAGTTCTTGACATGCTTGACAAGTAGGATCATTACACTCATAATCAGCTTGTACACTTGGGAGTGTTTCTTCTTCAGCTTGCACATTCTTCTCTCCAACAGACTCTACCACCTTTGGTGATTCGAACTCATTTTATGGAATTGAGCCAACATGAATACTACATTCTGAACAAGTAGACTATTGATCCGCTTCGTTTAACTCTAGGTTTTTTTCTAATACAAAACTAGTTTGTTTCGCTTGTTCTTGAGCCTCAACTTCTGCAGAAGGTTTAGTCAAGAACAAATTTTTCTTGATGTTAAGTTTTGAAGCCCATTCCTTTAGATTATCTATATGCTCTCCTTCTCTATTATCTTCAATCACATACTCCTCCCTTTTTCTCATTTCTTGACATTGCTCCTCCCAAAATGGATTTGGGACTATAAGAGGAGAGGTGGGTTAGGATGTAACTGATTCTCTCACTGTTTGAGGAAGAGATTCATTCTCTTGTCTTGATGGATCTTGTAGAAAAGAGGGAACTTTAGAAGGAAGAGGCATGGAAGATTCATGATGGAAAGGAGGAATAGGAGGTGAAGGAAAAGACTTCTCAGCATGTGCTAATGGTGAAAAACTTGGAATTTGAGGTTTGGACTGAAATGACATTGAGTGAGAAATGGAAAGAGAACCTTGAGGTGGTGGTAGTGTAGAATCAACCCATTGACAAGATTTCATTACATCGAACTCATAGGCCTCTATTTCTTCTTTGATCCAACCCTCAAGCTGAGGCAACATTTCAGTCATAAAATCAATCTTTTCCTACAAGTTGTAAAAACTTGGCATAGGGCCAACCCATGGACAAGCTGTCTTGAAACCATTCTTGAATGCTCTCATTTGAGTTGTGGCTCTGGATTGTACCATACCTGCCTCCAGTTTCTATATTTTAAGATGCAACCTTACATCTTCATCTGTAGGATAGCCTCCATCATATGCATGTTCCTGCCCTTGAAAATCTGCATAGTTAGGTGAAAAACCAAAATGATCATGACTTTGCTTAGAGGGATATGCATATTGTTGATTCTCATCATAAAATGGAGATGGAGGTGGATTAAAATATCTTGAAGATGGAAAGAATTGCTGATCCGTAAGTAGGAATCCCACTGTGGAAATGAAGCCATGATTGCACAACTTCATGGATGGGACAAAATGGAAAGATATGGAAGAAAACTAGATGAAAATGAGTAAAAATGAAGGTCTACAACACAAAGAGTAGGGTACTTAGACCAATGGAGTCACCATTTGTGCTTGGGTATACCTCCTAAGGCTGAAATTTCACTAAGAGCACAACAACTTAATGAAATGAAATGAACACAATACACACACCTATGAAATATGTGCCTCTTGTCCCATTGGGCGTGCCAAAAACTATTGTCACCAAATCATTGTACCCCGAATGGCCTGAGAATGAATCATGACATTCGGTGTGATTGGGACACATGGGATCACCTCTCAAGTTATGGGACTTGGGCTTGAGGTGAACCTCCGAGAGAAGGTTGGCTTCCTCTTCCTAAACTAAACACAACACTACTTCTAATGCAAGAAAAATGGCTAACTAGTCCTATGCTAACATTTCATGGGATTAGGGAAAGATATTTGCAAGGAAATTAAACCTAAACTAGAAGTGTTGATGCACCGAATTAAGGGATCTTTAAAATATGGAAGGGTTAATGTGGGAGGGATGCTTACATCATTGATCACCTTCACCTATCGCAACTAGAAAGGGTACAAAATACCACAAACTAGGACGAATGTTCCTCTATTAAACTCGATCAGACAACAAAATACCAATCTCCCAGTGAAAAAGGATGAACTTGAGAGGGGTGAACAAGCACCACAAATCAATTGTATGAGTGTTTCACCACCTGATAAGCATAGAACTCCATGAACCTGCAATGGAAACCAGAACTTGCACTATGCACCTGAAAAATGAGAGAGGAAAATTGAAGCAATAGAATCATGAAAGGAAATTCATATGATCACAAAGCATAATTATCATTACTTCAAGAACTTACACAGTGCAACATTACTTTAGGTGAAAAGGGCATAAGTTTCCATTACAATTCGAGGAGAAAGGCTTGAGAGCCTGCAAATTCACAGATTGTGAAAAGAAGGGGAAGCTTGGAATTGTCTAACTCTCCAACTTGTGAGACCTGTTGGAATCCACTTGTTGGAACCCTTTGGAATGAATCTCCAACTTACATTTATAGAAAACCTTGAGTGGTTGAGAGAAAGAGGGAGAAGTCCTAGAATCTAGGCCAGAATGTAGGAAATAATTCATCATTGTTGTTGGCCATGTTTGCTCATTTATTGCACCTCCACCTTTCGAGGCACCATCCAAGGAACGAAGAAAACCTATAATTATAGAATGAAAAACTTATGAAAATATATATTCTGATAGCTCCATGGTGTAGCTCTCATTCTCCTGTTTCTAATGACTATAATTTTTTGAAAAATGAATTACCAGGTAAAAATTTGTGACTCCCTGAGTAAAATTCACTTTTCCAAGCACCTTGGACATTTCTTAACTAGTTTTGCCAATAATATCTCCAAAAATTCAAATGCATTTTCCAAATAATTAAAATTAATATTTTAATAATTTTTTTGAAACACCTTGTGCCCTTGGTTAAACCCCATTTGGATTAGTTCTTACATGTAGGAGTGTTCATTCAAACTAGCTCACCGAACTTACGCATTTTCATTGATGACCGAAGTTTTTCATTGGTCGGGTTTTCTACTTTAACTCCCCATTGCATTTGAGTGTTGAATCCTTCACATTGTATGGCAAGGTATCTTATTTTTAATGATCCCACATAACTCACCCGGTGAGCCACATGTATTCATCGTTAAGAGTCTAATTTTGGTGAGCACTTCTTTTATTATCTTAGCTCAAATGAGCTCATCCACGTATGACTCTGTGAGTCATGTCTTGCATGACTTGGTCAATCTCACCCTCTTTATTACCTAACTCTAGAAATGACTTGATCTTATCACACAACATGTAAATAAATCTCCTCGCTTACCGAATGATTATGATCTTTATGGCACATTTAGGTTCAACAGACTCCTCCCACCAACCAAGTAACTTAGCCAATAAACTATCACTCACCACATACACCAAAACTCATGCATTTGACTCGACATGACTTGTACATAGATATAAGTGTTACATTAACTATCATCCCGATGATTTGCATTGGTGGTTATGATTATACATCTATGAGCTCTAAAAAAAATGAAGAACGATTTTCACACGATTCCCTAGGATAGCTCCATGAATTACTCCTCCTCATAATCACATAACTTGCATCGACCGAGTCCCTCCCATTTTACATCGACCAACCAACAAATGATTTGGAAAAATCCTTACAAATAGGTGATGAATTGGTCAACCTGCTAGCTTGTATATCTTGATTAGCGGAGCTTGAATGTCATGACTCTCCATCCATTGACACGTCCATCACCTACACTCTGACATGAGTCCCTCCTGAGATGTTTGGTTGACTAACAACTTGATCAACTTGAAAATATGTTTCATAAAGGGAAAGTTCCTCTTGCTACATGTATTTTCCTATAGCTCAACTTTGGGTTTTGGAACCCAAAGACCCCAACTCGTCACTGAGATCCAAACGTCTCACAACCTCTGATTCTCGAAAACCTAAAACTCTGAAATTCAGAGTTTCAGAGTTTTGGGCTTCAGAAAGTTTTCTCTGAATTTCCCAACTCGCCTGGTGGTGAGTTTTGAAACAAAACATTCTGAAAGCCCAAAAGGGCTATGTCTGAAACTATCTTCTGAAAACCAAAACATCACAAACATTTCCATATTAATTTAATGTTTCCTAGGCTCACTATAACATAAACTGAGCTCCTTATCAAACCATTCTCGAGCTGTCTCCCATTCATCTCTTGAAACAACTTACCAAATTATGTTCTGCCCTGTATCTATGAGCAATATGTCGACTTGATCACTTTTCATCTGTATGACATGATGAGCCGTAACGATGGCTACATTACCCTTCACTGTGGCGACACCCACTGAATCTACTCCACTCAAACTGATGATTGACTCGCTCAGTCTCATTGAATCATTTCCTTCTCTGTGAGCTCTCCTTTTCCTAGCTTTGCAAAAAAATGTCATCGAGCCATGAGTTTCTCTTATGCATTACTCTCTAGAATCACTGATGATCTCACCATTTTTAAAATCAGTCTTGTTTTTCGTCAGCGAACCTACTACGGCACCGCTCATCTTTCTTATCGCCACGACATGTCCTCATATTTACCTTATCATGGATGTCGAGCCCTCTTCGAACAACAATTGACCTTGTAATTTTTTCACATGGCCTTGATCTCACGAACATTGTTATCCAGCTAATTTGATCACCCACATGGTCTCTCTGGTAGAGTTTGAGCCCTTAGCCTCTTTGTTTTATGCAAGTAAGCTAATTCAATGCACTGTTTAACCGAGCCCCTTCACTTATGGATCTGAGTTCGTGCATATCGAGCCGATCCCTGATTTTCCTTCTCTATCGAGCTTGTTAAGTTTAACTTGAACAAGCTTTGTAACCCCTCATAGAATAAATTTAAACTCGATCGAGCTCTGAATAACCTCGCTTTAGATTACTTCCATGGTCTCACCTCATGTTGTGCCATGCACCGAGATTTAATCCCCACGGCTGCTCCAATTCCAATTTCTCTGAACCTAAAATCTCTAAAACCACATACTTCTGAATCCCGAAATGCCAAAACTCTGAAATTTAGAGTTTCATAATTTCAGGTTTCGGAGATTTCCAACTTGCCTAATGTCTTCGAGCCTGAAAAAATCTGAATTTCTGAAAAGGAATTGTCTGAAAAGATAACTCTAAAGAACACTTCCAAAAACATGACTCAACTCAGCCTACCTCAAATATGAAGAACACGGTTTCACCCTATGAATTTCAGAGTGAGCTCCCTTCATTGATATGTAGATTTCTGAGTTTTTCGATTTCCTACCATTACTTGTAACCTGAGCTCCTCTTCATGTGGCAAAACTTGTGCTCTCCATATGGGTATCTGAATCTCATCTTCCGAGAACACTGTGTGCTTGGCGAGTGATATCTTCCATGCCTTGACTCACTCATCGTTTGAATCATTGAGAACTCGGCCCATTGTGATAGCTCGAGCCATCAGGATCTTCAAATGAGCTTGCCAATGTACAACATGACTATCCTCCACTAATCGAATTAGCTCCAACTTGGTCACCCGAGTTGATCCCCTCATGTCTCTTCTCTGGATCCGAGCTCGCCATCTACGAGGCTCATGTTTAATCCATCCGCCTCAGCTATGATATGTCACTAGCATCACGACTTAGTCATACTTCTCCAGATCCAAGCTACTCTTTAAGACGAGCCAAGCCAAAAACTCCACAATGACCCCACATCAACTTGGATTATTCAATTCTACCCTTTCCAAATGTGATATCTTCTATAATATCTCAGCCATCCGTGGCTTGGAAAATAATCAAATCACTTTTCACCCTGTGAACTATTATCGACTAGATCGATTCAATGAACTCATGGTTTCAACCCGATGGTCCAAGTTGCTTCGACCTATGATATGCTTTTTGATTGGCATGACTCGGCCTTGCAAAACTATCCAACCACTTTCACATTTAGTTAATCCGGTGTCGGGATCTTTAGAAATAGATCTCCTTTTTAGCTAAAATAAACTATAATAGAACTTAGTACTCATTTGAATTCATAACTAATATTTAATTTGAGCTATTAGCTATCAACATAGGCCATTAGATAGAGCTTGATGCATTGAACTCGATTCTATTAAATCCCTAGATCCCACGAGGAATAGAAACACAATAGAGCCCCCTTTAAGTCATTATTGATCAATTCTATCATCCTTTCCATTCCTCACAGGAAGTGGGTCCTTAGGGCATTTTTCCAATTTTTATCCAAGAGAGAAAAATTGACAACAAGTAGGTCTACCACTCAAAGTCGAAATACCTAGTCTCTCGCATCTCATTACAGGGAATTTTGGGAGAAGAATCCTATTAAAAGGCATAGATCTATCAATTAGAAAGCCTTGATGAGGCTAGGATCCACATCAAACAATGACACAAAGTTTATGCCGATTATATGTGCCAGTATAACAAGAGGGTTTACAAATGTGAAATATATGAGGGAGATCTAGTATTAAGACTTGATAGCTAGATAGACAAAAATACTGGTGAAGGTAGGAAGTTCAGGCCCAAGTGGTTGGGTCCATATCAAGTAATAGAAGACTACAAAAGGGGAATTTTTCCTATGTACACTAGAGGGTGAATATTTTAGTGAATCATCAACTCTCTTCACCTAAAGAGGTATTACACATGATTCACCTACATTTCCACATGTACATTACTACATCCGCATTGCATTTTCATCTTCTTTTCCATTTCGTAAATTTGTAATCAAGGGACTTATTCTTATAGAAATTTCTAAAAACTTCTGAAAATATTGGCAAACATTCAAATCATATCTCTTCAAATCCTCATGGTATTATCAATTATTTCCGAATCATTTCATTAGTTCAAACAAGAAAAGAAAAGCTTTGACATTAACCATACCAAGTCCTACATACTTGGTTCCACTCATAGTTTTTCTAGATTAGGTGTCTTTGCCTATGGTCTATTCTAGAAGCTTCATGGTGTCATATCTATCCCATATAAATCTCTTTGGAAATAAGACCATTCTAAAAATTTGTCCTAGATAAAGATGCCAAATGTAATTCAACGGAAAATTTTTATTTTACACATTTCTTTTCCCTACTAACCTTCGGTGTTGAGCCTACGTCTCTTACTAATGGTATAGGGTTGGGAAAGGAGAGAAGTGCCCTTACTCACGTATGCCTTGTCCATGGTGATAATCCCATACTTCCTATTGGTAGATTGGGGCAATGTATAGGGGGTCTCTTCGAAAAATTAGAAAGTTAAAAATAGTTCATTCAAATATAATGAAATCATAAATCAGAACACAGTGAGTTAGATGTCCAAAATTCCAAAAAGAGTTTAAAACCTCAAAACCAGATTTTGTCAACCAAGTGGCCATCTACGGATCTAAGTCTAGATAAACTGGAAATCAATTCACATTTTAAGCTATGTAGAAAAATTGCATAGAGTTAGGTGGTAGGTTCTCAATGTGGTTTTTGCCAAATCCTTGTCTTTCTCTCATCATTACCATTCAACAAATCTTTATGACTTGCACCCCTCCTAGCTCTTGGTGTTGAGCCCTCACATATTACTAGTTGCGTGGAGTTAGGAGTGGGGCAAGTTCATCCTTCTATCATACCACTCTATCATCATGTTTTTCCAAAACAATACGAAGTGTCGAAAATTGCTTAGAGAAACTAAAGTTCAACATTACAATGTGTTTGCATTATCATATATCAACATTACAAATACAAAAAGAAATCATTTTGTTAGCATTCATATCCATTGCATACATTCTGAAAATCATACAAAAGTGGAAGTTCTAAGCATCTAGAGTACACATATGAAATAAACCAAGAAGAAGTCAACTCAGATACAATGAATTACCGAACCAAAAATAAGAGTCTATATATATCATAATAAATCAATTTTGTATACAATGCCATCACATGCTAGGCATGGTCAAAACGCTCACAATGAGCCTGAGATATACAAAAAAATTGTATAAACGATCGACAAAATGGAAACTAAGAAATAAAAGGCCAATAGCCTATCAATCCCGTGGGATCCTTGACATGGTGCATGAATGCATCTAGGACTCCTCATATGGCTACGATGTCAAGAATGAACTGAATGGTGGGAGTGCATGTGATGAAGACCACTAGTTGTGGTCTCACTAAGAGAGTGTCTCTTCCTCATCAATCTTTCGGTTGTCTCGTATGTGGCAACTCGAGTACAGAGAGAATTCATGATCTCTGCTAGCCCACAATGGAGGAAGATGCATGAAACTTTGCAAAGAAATGCCTGGGCTTCCCAAAAACATGGTAATATGATTCATGCACCATCCTAAGCCTTACAGCCCATTATTTCACCTTGACCTTTTTCAAAATGGGGACTCGATTAAATTGGAAAAATAAAGCCCACATATTTTGATGGCCGCACATTTATTATAACTACCACCTGAGTCTTTCACCAAGGGGTTGAGACTATGCCTCTTACCAATGTTACTGGGTGTAATATTTTTAAATTCATTTTCAACCATATTATCTTTCATTTTTGCATTCTAATATTATATTTGTCACTGACAAAGGTGGTTCTTTCAAAATTAAGGATCTCAAGGACCTAGCTAAAAAATATAATATCTGCCTAAAATGAGCTACACCCTACTATCCAAAATGCAACAACCAATCTGAAGCATCAAACAAGACTATCAAATCCTTTCTAGAAAAGACAATTAATAAACATGGATGTAATTCACATATGTAGTTGTATCCCACCCTCTAGGCCTACCACACTTCCTTTTGTACTCCTACAAGAGCTACTCCATTCTCCCTAGTATATGGCTCTGAAGCCATATTACCTATCAAAGTTGAACTTCCTTCACTTCGTGTCTCCCTTCAACACCTCATTCATGAAGAGGATTACCATGTTGCACACCTTACAGAGCTGGAATTACTAGACAAGAGATGACTTTGTGCCTTAGACCATATGCAAGTATATTAGAATAGATTGCGTCGTAATTATAATCGCAAGATCAAACCTTGACAATTTGAAATTGGTGATTTGGTCCTAAAGGAAAATTAGAAGAACACAACTAAACCACGAGAAAAATAGGGAAAATTTGAGCCTAATTGGTTGGGTCCTTATGTTATAACTACTAAATTTGGATATGGTGCATACAAACTATCTACCGAGGATGGAAAAGAGTTGAAGGATCCTATGAATTCCATTCATCTAAAGAATTTCTACTCCTAAGTCTCCGAAGAGTAACCCTTGTGCTAGGGGCATATCAGTGCATCCACTTGTTTCGTCATTTCACTTTGTTTCCCACTTGTAAATTTTCACCTCACCATGTGTCACATGTTCTCCTTGTTAGGTTGTCATGCCCATTGTCTACCACTATTTTTCACCTTCCATTATGCTTTTGTTCACTTCCTTCATGTGTAGCATGTTGGTTTTGACTTGGGAATTTCCTTTCCCTCTTCTTTGGTGTGTGGTTCAAAATTCTAAAAATACCAAAAATTCAAAACTATTTCACAAAACTTCAAAAACAATATAAAATTATTCAAAATCCCAAAAACAAAATAATTTTTTTAGCAAATACAAAAAAATATACAAAATGTTTCAAAAATACTTTCCAAAAAAAAAAAAACACTTGTGACTATGTAATTTCATTCGCCATTTTCTTCCTCTAATTGTTCCCAATCATCTTTTCCAATCGATCAAGCCACTCTTTGCAATGTAACTTTGCTTAGGGACATCACTTGGCTTTGGCTTTCTCTTGGGGGAAACTTGACATCTGTATATTTATTCATTGTGGAAAACACTAGGAAAGTCTTTAGACATTATTGTTGTGAGCTATGTTATATTATAGATTGCTTGTTAGTATTTGACATTGGTGTGCTTTGTTCACTAGCTTGTTTGTTGTAATCGCTTGTACATATGGAATGTTGTCTTGTATATTCTTAGCTTAGTCTCTTATGTTTGTTAGTTACAATAACCAGTACTCTGTGTATCTGGAATGCACTTATGGACCAATTGTAGGAAATTTATTTACATCTTAGTTCACATATAACTTTGGTGTGGATCCTTCTTGTTCATATTGGGTTTGTTTCTATTGTTTGTTTTGTATCTTTTTGTCATTTGAATGTGTTGTGTTTTTCTCCTAGTATATTTAAGCCATGGAGAATTTTCATTTTTTTTGTTTATTCATGTTTGCTTGCACTTTATTTTCATTTGTATTTTCATTTCCTTCCAAAAATTTAAAAATTCAAAAAAATCAAATATTTCAAAAATCCAAAAAAATTATATATTTTTAAAAATCCAAACAACATTAAAAAAATTACAAAACCTTTGAATAAAAATTCACTTATCATAGAAATCCTACAATTGGAAAACCCTTACACTTTCAACATCTTAATGCGATCTTGATAAACATCATACTTTTATCTATTACCCTAGTGATCATGTCAATCTTACAACTATCACTTTCTTCCCTTTGCATGATATGCTAACTCTGCTTGGGGAAAGTCACAAAATTATTTTTCCTTCATGATATAACTTCACCTGGGGAAATTTCCACTTCGATAATTTACACAATGGATTCAACAAGAGTTTCATGAGGAGTCTCTTTACTCCACTCTTCCAATCTAATCCTATTCCCACTTGGGAGCATTTGTATCTACTTAATCATCATTGTGGCATGCATTAGGGGCATATCTTGATTGTCTTATTTTTGACTTTTTGTTGCATTGTTGATGTTTACTTTTTAGACCACTTGCAAGTAGTGTGATTACATCTTGGTTTCTTTATAACCCTGATGTCTTGCATCTACTTTGTATATTGGGTTTGTTTTCCTTTTTATCTTTTCTTTGTTGTGTGTGTTTGTTTACATGCATCTGGGTTAACCATCTTGATTATTTCATAATCATGGTGAAAACTCTATTGTGCAACAACAAAAATAAGGTTTCTCTAAAATTATTCTCCAAATGAAGCTCATGCTATGAGCACAGTCCTTTTCCCATCCTTGTTCTAATCCCTTGTTTTCCTTCCTATCAAGCGGTTGTCCACCGCCTTACTATGTCATCCACCCACTTGAGGGGGCATTCCTCTACCATTTTGCTTGTTGGGCATCCCAATGCTTCCCTTCATTATGCTTATTGGGGCATCCTAATGCTTCACAATTTTCGCTTGCCAATCTGCATGCGTCTACTATCTTTAAAAGCACTATTACTTTGCAATAACACTTTAAAGAGGGGAAAAATGTAGACAACCCAAAATTACACACATGTTTCGATCTTATACTAGTTCGCTTCCTAATCACCCTTTTATTATTCATCATTCATGGTTAATTGATTAAATTGATTAATTCATACACATTGCACCCTTTAGATTAATTAAATTAATCCCTAGTACCCCTTTGTACCCCTTTAGCTAAGTTAATTATCATTTATTAATTAATTAAGTGTGTGCACATCCTAGTCAACTGCCACTTGGTCAACATCCACTTGGACTCCACTTAGACTCCATATCCTCATCCTAGTTAACTACACTTCTAGAATCCTAGAAAGGTGGGGGCAATTGAATTACACGTACAACCACCTTCCCGGATGCAACTTCTGTAATTAATTCATTTATTGCCCCTAAATTCCCCGACACTACTATAACTTCTTCCAATGCTATTTTTAGCATGAGCATTCAATCATGTTTAACTAATTTCCAACTACTTCTGCCTCTATAAATTGCAGGCTTACTCTCTTACAAATCCTCTTGGATTTAAGTACAATAACTCTGCTAAATTTCCAAGCCAAAAGTATCTGTGTTTGTAGAATTTGCACTCACATTTAGAGAAAATTCAAGAGCACCTAAATCAATTTATTAGGTTCAAAAATGAAGTTTCTACAACCTTTACTGAGGTTTTCACTGAAGGATTACAGGGAGATTTGAATTGTATTTTGTTTGTCTTCCATTCTCAGGTAATTTTTCATTACACACAATACCAAGAAGATATAATACCTCCAATAAATGTATGAAAAATATATGTGATCATTTAAGGCAATTTAGGAAAGATTTGGAAGAAAATCAAGGTTTAGCAACGTGATTTACAAAATCAGGGTCTTTAAGAGCAAGGTATTAGGAAATGCATGTTCTAAAAAAGCTAGTCACCTTGTTTGAATAGTTTCAAGAGCCATGTAAAGAGTTAGAAGCTCATAACCCAAGAATTAGAGAGATAAAAGAGCCTACTTCATGTTGGAATCATCAAGGAAAGATTTCGGGAATTTTGAGAGGTGGAAAATCATTCGACAGTGTGACACAAAGGCCCTTGTATAAGTTATAACTTGTTTGAAAGGTTTTAGGAGAATCTTGTAGAGTTAAGAGCCTAAAAAATATCAAATGAAGTTTTATTTAGTGCTCTTTGTATCCCATATGATGTGTTAGTTCACAAAGATCATAAAATTACAAATTTGGGTAAAACATGATGAAGAAATTATTTTCATGACTTATAAATATTCTCATTTGATTCATTGGCCATTTTGGTATCATGGACACCAATGTGTTACTAGACAATAACAAAAATGTGTTATTGTTTGAAAACAAGAAAAATTTCTTATCGGATGGTAAAAAAATGATTATATTACCAACTGACAACAAGATTTTGATGCTGGTTGGGAACATGAAGATTTTGATGACTTCAGAGAGAGATATTTTGATGACATGATGAAACATAAATATTTTTATGACACTCAAGATCAAGGTTTTGATGACGGTTGGGAACAAGAAGAATGTGTTGATGGCCGATAATGAGGAAAATGTGTTACCGACTAGTAACAAGAAAAATGATGACATCCGGCAACAAGAAGGTATTGATGTGTGACAAATGGAACACCAAAGGTTAGGAATTCGAAAGGTCATAAGTCAAAAATCCAACAATCATGAAGGAAGGTAAAAGGTCATATAGGGGAGATGAAAAGTCAATATTTTCACTATAAATATGAATTGTACCCACATTCGAGGTAATTGTTAATACTTGTTTGCTAGCTCTCATTTTCTTTCCGAAGTAAGTGCACTCATTTCCTCTATCCCTCATCCACTACTTTTATATCTCCCTCTCAACTTATATTCCAGGAGCATTGTAATTTGTGCAACATGATGTAATAAGACTTTGTGTTTCTTATTGATTATTCCTCTTTCTTTGCAAATGGTTTCTTCTAATTGATTGCAAGTGAAATTTTCTAGTTTTAATGCAACAAACTCTGTTATGCTATTTTTTTATTGTACTAGCTTTCTCATTTTTCTCTCCCATATCCCTCACTAAATAATGTTATTCTCCCGTATTGAATACAAACAATTACCACATGTTTAGGGAAGTATTCCTGTGTGATCCCGGTCTTCGGGCCACCCCATAAATTAGTTTATATTGTTTTCATTTCCTTGTTTTCAATAAATGGAGCTGCCCCATTCAAGTAGAGGGACTCGCCCCACACACTTTCCCTATCGAGAAACTATTTTACCAATGCTTTTAGGCACCCACCATGGGGCAGATTTAGCATATCTACACCCAATTTTTATTCCTAAAATCAAAAATAAAAATCTTGAACTTGAAAATTCATTGAGCCTTATGTATTTAAATGATGGCTATCCCTAGTAATCCCTTAGTCCTTAGGCCTAAGCTTCTATTCCATACCCAAGAGGATATTACATTAGACTTGTTAGATGTTATTTGGCACAATAGATTGAGATTCTTCCATTACCATGCTACTACAAGAATTCTAGATTCGAAGAAGAACGTGTAAAAGCCTTGGAAAGAGTGAGACAAGTTCAAAACCAACAAAGGAGATCCTAGAAGAATCTTGTTCGAATTGTACATTCAAGTTGGATGACAAAAGGTATACAAGATCTTCCAGAGCTAGTGGTGTGTCTAATCCTAACTTTGAAGAACAGTTGCAATATGATTTCAGACTTCTTATCAATCAAATTGCAAGAACAGGTTGAAAATACTCCCCATAATTTTATCGTACTTTGTCTTTTGAGTCCTGGCTGATGGAGTTATTATCAAACCTCTCGAACTATGTCCCCCCATAAGAGGAAGTCTCTGAAGAATATCTTGAAAGAATCAAAGTCATTATTAAAGGGTTTGAAGAATAAGAAAAATCCAAAGAGAAAGAACCGCCAATGGATCAATAAGCATTACTTCCTAGGGGAAAAATATAGGTCCTTTAGCTCTTACCCCGCCTCCGCACGATCTACCTAGAGGTTCGAGAAATAATTTTCCCAAGTTTCATGGAAATGGGAAGCAACATCCAGATGACCACATTGCGGCCTTCATCACTGCTTGTGGAGTGTTGGGAGTTGGATATGAAGATGTATTAGTCCACCTTTTCATGGAATCTTTGTAAGATGTAGCAACATACTAGTTCTACCACTTGTCTACCAAGTCTCAGAACTAAGCGGAATGACATGAAGACCAATTTGGAAAAGAGATTCAAATGTACAAAGGATACTCATGCAATGTTGGTCCAATGGTCTCAATTGAAGAAAGAACCTTTCAAACCAATGAGGGAGTTTGTGGCAAAATTCAATAGGATGCTTCACAAGATTCTGAAGCATCCCGACCTACTAAAGACAACAAGTTAAGTTTTTTCACAAATGCCTAACTTCCTGAGGTGAGTTATATACTAAGAATAACTCAACCAATGGATTTGGATGAAGTAAAAAATATTGCAATTGAATTTTAGGATGAACTAATAATGTCAGAGAAGACAAAGAAAGGTCCTAGTAAGGAGAAAGGCCAAATCTCAAACTCAGTACCACAGATTCATTAGTTCAAAATTTGGCTAATGATGTATTGTCTCTCAAGAATAAATTGGCTTAGGTTTCTATGAGTAGAGAGGTACCTAAGAAGAAATTTCCAAATAGAAAAGGATCAACCCACCGCCTCAAATAATTTCTCTAGAGGCTCCCCTATAAATGCAACATGTGATACACATGGTGATGATGAAGATGAGATTGTTGAAAAGATGATGATGATGAAGAAGAATATGGGCTTGAAATTGAAGAATTTGATGATGTTGAGATTGGGTATTTCGAATACTCATTTAGAGATGAAATTGAATAATGTGATGCACCAAGTTTCTCCTGTGCAGTGTTCACTCGTTCTCAATCAAAAAGAAAATTTCCTCTACTCGTACCCCAAGAAGAAGAAGGATGCATATTCTCCCGTAGCGACTCCATATGGTAAAATAATCAATAGAGGAGTTGCACTTCTGCCTTATATGGACTTTGATAAAGAAAAACCAGACCTCATGAAAACCAAGGAGACCATAATTGAAACAAGTAAGTCTCTTAAGTCTACATCTGTTAAAACATCTTCTTTTAAGGTTTCTAATGCTACTCCCAAAGAAGTAAATGTATCTAAAAACTTCTGAGGTACCTAATAATCCCGTAGTAGCTTCCAAGTCTACCTATGCTACAAAAGTGAACCCCACTACAAAATTAGTGTCTTCTTCCAAAACTTACATCGCCTCATAGACGTCTAATCCATCGTCTTTTGATATCATAGACCATGTCAAAAAGTCTAAGGTCCAAATCTCTGAGTCTGAATATTTGTAGACCCATCCAGAACAATTTAATAAACTAGTTTGGTTTATCAAGGATAGTAACCCAAAGCCTAATATTTTTACTCCCTCTTCTATAGAGTTACTACCGACTCCTCCTTCCCCATCATCTCAAAACATGTTAGCCCTAAGTGCATCCAAGACTAAAAAGGTTGAACCATTCTATCTTTCTCTTCTTATTAGAGGCTACCAATTGAACAATTGTATCATAGACTCAGGTGCTTATGACAATGTGATGCCAATAAAAGTAGTTAATGCCCTTGGTTTGACTCTAACATGGGCTTAAGTTCAATGTCATTCTATGGAAACTAATGATCCAGAAGTAATTATAGTGGCCCAACTTTTAGAGACCATAACTTTTGCACCGTAGCTCCGATTGACTCTGTTCAAAAGGCAACAGAAAGCTTGGAATGCGTAGAATGTGATGAAAAGGTGCAGAACTTTGTTTGGAAATGTTTGACCCTAGAAATCCATGTTTAAGGGGCCCAAATTGTGATTTTTGTAGTGTTGTCTAAAAATAGTAAATTCTAAAAATAGTATGTTTCACAAAATTAGTGCACATGTAAGTCTTGGAAGATGAAACACCTCATCTCCCTCAAGACCGGTGACCTTCCACATTCCTCTAGGTGCCCTTTCATATTTCTAAAATTATTATAAATGCATATGTAACCCGAAAAGGGATAGACATCTCCTGGCAGAGATAATTGATGTATTTGAAGTCTTTGAGTAATTTACATCTCTTTTCAGAGATAGTTGTTTTTCAATTCATCTGGCACAATTGTTAATCTATTCCTTAAGTCTAAAACCCTTGGTTTTGGATCAACTAAATAAGTCTTTCTTGTGGGAATAATAAAGGGTGCCCAAGTTACTTTAGCTGATTTCCTTGTGTAGACACCAAAACTAGGTCATACTACCCTTATAACCTCATTAATTAAATTAACCATACCTTACCTATTCATATCCCATAGTGCACATGAATAATTGAATTAATTACTTTACTTAATTTAATTAACATCCTCGACCACCTCACCCAGCCAACTCACCTAGCCACCTCACTCTATGACCAACTCAAACCCCATTAATGACCTAAGACCAAGTCTAAGCCTATCCTAACCAACTAGGACTTAGTCTAAACCTAGACTTAACTCCTATTAACAAACCTAAGAGGACTCTTACTCATCCTTCCGTGATCTATCACTCGAGACTTAGATGAATATTGAAGGCCATGCTAAGAATAGCAACAATCAGGCTATTTTTAGCCAACCTAGATATTCCCACCTTAACCGACGTTGGTTATACCACAACTGATGTTAGTCCCCTAATCATCACCAATTAGGTTAAATACATTTCCAAAAGCCTTTTCTAAGGTTGGTCATTTGATTTAGGATCTCATACGAACAGAGACTTGGAGCACTCAAATTTCTGAAGCACTTAGGAAAAGGAAAGCACCGGGAGCACTACCAACAACCATCGACATCCATCACCTTCCTCTTCATCATAAATCCACAAAAGAAGCACAGAGACTCGAACTGCCATGGCACGCACATGACATTACTTCTCTCCGGATCTCTTTCATCATTGTTTTCATCACCTGCACTCTCCAGACCCATTCTTCAGTAAGTACCTAATATCTCTTCAGTTATCTTTATTTTATTTCATTAAGATCATCATTCCTCTTAGTAATTTATTCTTTTGTACATCCGTACACCTCCTTCCCCTCCAACCCATCACCTTACCATATCTAGCCCCTTTTTCCTATCTTCATCCTCTCTTAGTCATCCCTGAGTCACTAAGGCCATTTTACGACCTCACCCCCACCATTTCCAGCCTTTGTGCAATCATAGAGAGTCTGAAGACCATTTTCTAAGATATTTTTACTAAGCGCCCCTACAACTCCGATTATCCAACCGACGTCGGTCATCCTCGCCAAACCAAAGATCTGGTCACACAACCGACGCGTCGGTTACTATGTTTGAAACATACCTCGACTAGCGATCTCATACCCATTCCCTAACAACCCAGAATCACTCCTAATCTTTATCGACCTTACCCAAAGCCTGTATTAGACCTCGCAACCTAATACCAGTCCATCACCCGACCTTTTTTACCTCAATCACCTTTTATCTAACCTTTCTTATTTATTTTGTATGAGATACCTAAATCATTTCAATTCCAATAAGATTGTTATTTCATGTTTATTTTGGATAACATTAATACATTTGTTTAAAAAGCATATTGAAAACTTGTTAGGAAGCATTACGCTTCCCAAATCTAGCTTCTGCTAGGCATTCCACTTATTGTTTTATTTAACTCTATCTAGTGGTATTGTTTTACATTTTATAGGTAGTTCCTCCTAGCCAAAAGGGAGTATTCACAATCAACATTAGACTAAGAAATCAGAACGCACACACAATCTTAAACTGACATCACACACATGTATTCCTCCTTGGCCTATCACCCTCTATTTGTTTCATTAAATTTTTAAGAATCTAGTGAAACATTTTGGCACGCCCGATGGGACCCATCTGGGGTTCCTTACATTTATTCATTCTTAGGGAATTGTTGTATGTTTATTTATTTTCAAAAGGAAGTCAACATTAAATATTCTCCTTGGGAATCTATCTCTTTCTTCTATTTTGTCTAAATGACATTTGTATTTCGGGACTAAAAAGAATCATTATTTTTCTTCTTGCATCTCGCATTAGTGAAAATAATTATATTTCTGTTCACTCTCTATTTACATTGAACATCACATTTCGATTTTGGGTTCTAAAATACTTTCATTTCATACTTCTATGCTTGCATTTTTAGCTCACATTAAAAATGAGGGCAACCTATACATTGGAAGTCATGCCTAGTTGATGGTTGACATAATTGAATCATAGAAGAACTTTATCTCTCTCTCTCTCTCTCTCTCTCTCTCTCTCTCTTTGCCAAATTGCACAAATATAAATTTACACATCTTCTTAAACAACACCTTACCTAGATGATATTGTCAATGATCACACGATCAGAGGATTGACAGTGGGTGCTTCACTGGTTTCTCTGACTAGTCATTATTAGAGAAAGGACCTCCCTCGCTAAAACATAACCTGAAACCACCCTTAGATATTACCTCTTCATAGGACGCCTTCCCAGCCAAAAAGCTCCGTTCTGAATTCACAAGTCAGTCTTAAATAGCATAGTCTAAACATACAAATTCAGTTGTAGAATTTCATGTTTTTCTTAGCTTTTTCTTGAATTGTAAGGCCACGTTCTTCATTTTATTTTTCCTTTCACACTCTGCCATCATAGTTGGTGTATTTCAACTATTTCTAAGTGTGTTAGGACCCATTTTTATCATACTCAAGTTTCTGGGTTGATATTCCATCTGAATTAATTCACAAAAATGATTTTTCTTCACTTCTTCAAATTTCACAATAATCTTGGTGTCAATCTAGTGACCATCACCGGCTTTACATCTCGATGTCATTGGTTTACCTAACCGGTGTCGATTTCCATCTCTTTTTGGTCATTTTACCCAAAAACAACATTCATCACATCTTCTGTTCTTTTTAAAGTTCTCAGGACATCATCATACCCCCAAAATTTTAAAATCACAGTCACATACAACTTCTTTATTTCATTTTCATCAGTTTTTACCTCATTTGCTAAACTGTTGATTTCCCATAAGAATCGGCATCGGCATCGTAATCGTCATCATCACCCTTTAATCGTCATCGGTTATTCCAACCGTCATTGGTTCCTCTATTTTTATTTTTAATTAAAACACCAACCAGTTTCACCTCCCGAAATCTATCCTTCTCCATTTCTGTTGTTTTCTGTGTCATTTGTAGAGCATAGTTTACCATGTCTACACTAATTCACATGGTTTTGAATCACAACCAATACAATTCCCTTTTGTTTCATGCTAGTCTTCAGCCACTTCCACGTAACCCATCACCACCTTTTATCTTGTCGTATATGGATCCAACTCATCTCATCACCATTAGTACCGGTGTCGAGGATTTTGCAAGACTGACCAGTAATCCCACTATCGTATAATATTATCTCACCCACTCATCTACCCAAGACTCCATGAGACATTTGGTATACAACATGCCCATGTCTATCCTTCCCGCCCTCACCCCCACTTCGCGCGCCTACCACAAGCTTGGTGTTACCTTAATCCACATTACCACTGTGGTGTCTCGATTGGACCCCACACCCTCTCTAACTATTACACCTACAACATCTATCGCACGGTGGTGTCGACCATTCCTTCACTAGCCACCCTTAGCATAGCCCCATTTACACCTACCACCTTGTATGTACTCTATTTTCAAGAACCACCCATGGTGTTGGTAACCCATACCCCATTTCAAAACCTCATCCTTTCCATCCCGCATTCCCTACGCCAAATTACCATAAGATTCATTACAATTACCCCATATACTTATACATATCACCAACAACCCCCAATTTCATCTATCACCTAATCAGGATACCTTCCGCCTACATATATCACCCCTTCACAGTTCTCATACTTAGCACCACTATATACTAGGATGTTGTCCACATCATACATTCATCCTCAACCCCTTATACTATAAGGGGTGCCCATTCATCACAACCCACCAATGACCTCATTAAGATGATGATAGAAAATATGCAAACATTGGAAGCATCAGTTTCTGGCTCTCGCAACTCCTTAACTTATGATGAAATCTATAATGAGCCTATTCATCCATCTATCCCCATTCACCCATATCTTGTACATTGGGAAATTCCCAAGTTCAATTGTTTCAAAGAAGACCTGTAATAACACTTGTGGTCATTCAAACATGGATGTTATCTAATCACCCATGATGATGCTTTACTCTTATGGACATTCCATATGTCCTTGATAGGACCCGTGTTAGATTGGTATAGTGGTTTACTCGAGACATTCCATTTACTCATTTAACCAAGTGGATCAAGCATTCTTATACCATTTCTCAATCAATGTCTTCAAAAATTCACCATGACCCACCTATACTCGACATGACAATATGCTAATGAATCTATCACAGATTTTGTCACTCGTTGGCGAAGCCTTATCAATCAATTAACATTCTAGTTACCTCAAGCTGAGCTTAAAGATTTATTCACTAGAGCTTGTGTCAGGAACATCTCACCAACTCTGTAAGTACAAACCTTTCGTACCTTCAATGAAGCATTTACCATGGCATGAAAACTAGAAATTTGTCCCATTGAAGAGAAGAAAATTTAATTGCGTAACAAAAATGTCACCTGCAAATAAAATGATGCTTCTTCCTCTTCAAAACCCCAAAATAATTATTCGAAAGATAAAGGATCTAGAAACATAGTAGTTCTCAAAGCTGGTCCATCTCATCCATCTAACCAAGCAAAACCTTCCTCCAATCTCTCTCCCATTCAAACCTTTCAGTTTAGACGGGAACAATGGAAGTACACTCCAATCGGGAGCCTTATTCCGTAGTATTAGAAAAACTTCTTAAGGCCAGAGCTATTACTCTTCCACCCATAAAACCACATACTGGTTTTGACCCCGCTCATCCTATGCCTGCATGGTATAAGGAACATGACTATTGTAACTATCATCACGTCAAAGGCCATAGTGATGGTAATTGTATAACCTTCAAGAACATTTTCCAAGAAATGTTAGATAACAAAGATCTCATCTTGGACAACCTGAACACACTAAAAATCAAAACTTGCACATATTTAAGAAGTCATTCCCTAACCATACACCATCATCTAATCAAAATGGTGAATCTTCAACCAACTATGGAAATGTCCGTGAATTCCATGCTATTTTTGACGTCGTACCAACCATCCCTCAAATTCCTCCTATCCCCTCTATTGAGGAGATTCTAGCATGAGCTCCTCTACCCACAGAGGATCCTACCTCATCTACTCCACCCACAGATGAGTCCCCTTCATCTCCCTCTTCACCCAAATAAGATTCCATATTTTCTGCTGATACCATTTCGCCATCCACCTCACAACCCAATGACAAAACTATGACATTAACTCTCCTACCCATGGGAGAGTCTTCGTCACCTTTTTCTCCCCTAAAAAAGGATTCTACCTCACCCCACCTGCCATCTCTCCTACCCATGGGGGATATTTTAGATGCACCACTACCTGTTAGTGGCCATTCCCCATTAACATTCCAGGATCCCATTGATCTACTCTCGACTCTCTTACCCACAGAGTCCAAGGTTGACCAGTTCCCTGTCTCACAAACATATTTGACAGGGATTTCTAAAAAATAAAATTTGGCTCCTCTTACCACAATTCCATTTTCATGACTACCTGATCACTTGAATTACGTTGATAATTTCATGCTTTGGGGATGTCTTTAACTCCCCTTTTCGACCCAAATGCAAAGGTCACCTACAGACACCTCCACGATCTAACTGAAGGTATTACCAGTGACCAAATGAACCATGACCATACCTGTTGAAATGACTTATTCTTCGTCACCCTTTCCTACATCCAAACCTTTACCCATAACCAAACCCATCCCTATGTCAAAGAACCTACCTGCACCTACATATTTTCCCATATCTAGACCCACTATTACCTTGGGTGTCATGTCGACATCAATCCTTGTCCATCCACCCATCAAATTGAACTTATCCACATCTTCCCAAGCCCGCACGAAAACCATTCCTCCACCTAAAAGGAAGACCCAACCTTCTAGGACACATACACTAGTTTCACCCACTATACCTCTATCACCTTTTCCCCTTCCATCTATCCTTAGACCTCACTCATCTACCTTGGTCAAGAAACCTCCTACCCAAAGAAAATCAAAAGTGTAGTAGTCTACCTCTTCATCATGATCCTTTATTATGCCCAATCAACCAACACAACCTTCACCATCACCATCACCCGCAGCTTCCTTACCACCTATACCCCCACTAGCTACCATAACCCCATCACTACCTATGCAAATTTCTTCTCCCAACCCATACCTTCCACCCGACCTCTAAAAAAACCTTTACCACACCTCCATTATCACCATGACTAACCTATCCTCTACCACCATCCACTTTCCCTTCTACATCATGTACTCCTACCTCACCTTTACCTAAGAAGGTGAAATCCAAGGACAAGAACCCACAACACCTTCAATTACTAGTTCATTTACCACACCTTTATCCAAGAAAGTACCATAAAAACCTACGACATAAAAGTAACACCTACCAAACTGGTGTTCAAATCTATTCCACCTCCTATTCCACCTCTTCTACCACAATCATCTACACCTTCACCAAAACCCAAACTCACTTCACACTATGATCCATTGGCAGGGTCTTATGCCAAAATTTAGCCAACCTTAGAGATACCTCAGTCATCACATTACTGCCGCTTAGACCTTACAACCCGCTAAAACCCAAACCAAAAGAGTTTGATGAAAATAAAATTTGTGCCTACCATTGTGTGTCAGGACATGATGTAGAAGGTTGTAAGGATCTCAAAACTACTCTCCTCCAATTATTCCCTCCTGAAGAAAACTTTGAAGACGATGATCTTCTTGATTAGGACCTTGTTTCATCTTCACTTGTCACCATACATCCTCGCCCACTACCTATTCAACAACCTGCATCACCACCTCCACAACCATTTTATCCACCTCCAAAATTCAAGATCAACATGGTTCGCATAAGAGAGCTCACCAAAACTCCACAAATATGCCAGTGCGCCCTACTCATTTCATAAGGTTCGTACCCCAAATTAGGTTTTTGTCCATCATTTCGTTATACTACTTATGACATACCTTCTCCATCCTCCTCTCTTCCTCAGATTAACATGATCCAAGTTTCCACTCGTGCCCAAAAATACAAAGGAAAAGAAAAACAAAAGCCCTTTCGCTAATCATGTGCCTAACATACCATCTCGCACCCGCACCTAAAAAAACCATTCTAGGACCCACATACCCTATTTATGATGGGGTCACCCATCGTACAATGATAAATAAAATTACACCAATCCCCTTTAAAAATGTCTTTTACGATCTCATCCAAACTTCGAATCTCACGACAAGCCCTCATGGATGTTTTACAATCCATTGAGGTTTTACATAATGACCCCACACCAAGTAGCCTCCATTATCACCCCTCACCAAATCATCTCCTTCTTCTACCCCTACTCCCACTCATCAAGTGGATGCCCTCGATTTCTCTATGAGGAGATTATACCTATCTAATTAGATGACCCCGATCCCACTCTTTTCATCTTCGTCTATATCGATAATATTCATGTTCAACGCATTATGATCGATGGCGGTGCCAACATCAACATCATCTCCTCCCACGTGTATAACCAAATGCACATCCCTTAAAGTTACATGCATAATAACCTAGTTATGATGTGCTCCTTCAATGATGCCATCACTTCCACGCTGGCACCATTATTCTTCCTATTTGTGTGGACCCCGTCTTTGTGCTGTAATTATTCGACATTTTAGAAGGGGAATTCTGTATAGCCTGTTGCTTGGCCAACCTTGGATCTGTGTCATGGGTTGTGTTCCTTCAAATTTACATCGTTGTGTAAAATTTAAACATGAAGGACATAACTACACCATCCCCGCTCACCCTCGCCAATCAAAACCTGCAACATGTTGTACTAACCTAATGATGTCTTTATACTAGTTAAGGCATCTACCACTAGCACCACTAGCACCACTTCTCCTCACCCACAACCAGGACCACAAATGTTTCCACTACCTTTCCCACGCCTAATTCCTCTATACCTACTACTTGCCATTACCTCTCTCTCGCATCCGACTCATCTCGCTAACCGCTCTACTTCTCAACCGACCAATGCTTCTTCTTCCCATTGACAAGGTGCTTCATCTATTATATCTACCCACATATCCATGACCGATCCCTTATAAGGTTTTTTTCAACGCCTCACTTTGGGGGAGTATCACATATACAACATTGACACATTCCTTTCTCTCCTCAAGAGTATGGTAACCTTTTCCAACATCTTTGCTATGACCATCACATAAGCAAGGTCGTCCCTTATGGTCCTCCCCACCTTCGCACTAACTTAACATATGGGGGAATTGAAACTTCCACCTATTCACCTGAGCCACCTTCCCAAATGTGGCCGTTTTCGTCTAACCTCCAATCTCTCACCAACCACCACTTCACCCACACTTTCCTTCACCGATGTGTATGGAAAGGCTTTGGCTTTGGGTTCTATGAACAAGGTTGTCGAGAATGTCATCCAGTGTACCACATGTAAACACATAGACTACAGTGGTATTGGCTTTGTCGAACCATCTTCTAAGAAGGCCCACATCGACCTCATCAAGGATAAAAAACCTTCTCCACCTCGTTCACCAACATCACCACCTTCATCTCCAACCACTTTTCCTCATTCCTCCTAAGGATAACCAACCATTTTACCTTTACATTTCAGCTACATATCATTCCTTGGGTGCCATACTTTCCCATCGTGATGATCAACACCGAGATAAAATGGTTTATTACATAAGCCATACCCTTTTGGACTATGAAACCAGATACACCCATGCCAAAAAAATCTGCTTAGCCTTAGTTTTTTTCGCCACTAAGCTTTGACATTACCTACTCAACCATAAAACATTTGTAGTCACCAATATTGACCCCTTACATTACATGTATGCCAAACCCTACCAACATCAATGTGTTGCACGTTGGCTCATGCTTCTTGTAGACCTTGACCTCGAATTCATTCATCAAAAATATATCAAATGCCAAACCATCGTTGACCAACTCGCAAACGCACCCCTCTCTAGATATCAATCTTCTAACTTCGATTTTCTAGACGAATCCATCGCTACCCTCTCTTTGGACGATACCATTTACCAGATGACCTTATTCTTTGATGGCTCCAAATTTCGAGTGGGGGTGGTGCAGGTGTCATCCTCATACCTCTTGATAGTGAACCTATGCCATTATCCTTCAAATTAGATTTTGAATGTACTAATAATATTGTCGAATATGAAGTGCTCATACTAGGTCTTCAAGCCGCTATTGCCTTAGATGTTAAATCGATTAATATTTTTGGTGACTCTCAATTGGTTGTAAACCAAGTCAATGGTATATACCAGTTGTTGTAAAAAATACTTCAAAAGTATAAGCATCATGTGGACATACTTTTGACTACTTTTGACTGTTATGAACTTCAAACCACCCCATGTTCTACTAATAAATTTGTAGATACCATGGCCTTCTTGGCTTCTCAGATACCCGCTTCACCTACCGACTCTAAAATATTTGTCACAGTCTAAAGGTTACAATCACCTTCTTATTTATTTGAGACATAAACCTCATTGGGACCATTACACCGACCCATGTGACATTTTGTATAAACATTTTGTAGACTACCTCTCCCTATCAATTATACCTCCCGACCTTACTCAAAATGGGCAACGTGCCTTTATTAAAAGTGTCTCTCTCTATGTCATCATGGGTGGCCTTATTTATAAACATGGATTTGACGATATCCTCTTACGATGCCTTACAAGTTCTGAAATTCCTTATACCATCAAGGAAGTTCGATGATGAATTTGTGGAGGTCACTTCAGTGGCTTAGCTATCGCCAAATGCATCCTTCTCCTGGGATATTATTGGCCCACCCTCAAACATGATTGTTGTGACTATGTCAAACATTATGTGAAATACTAGTAACATGATAATCTTCATCACACACCTAGTCACGCCTTTACAGTGTCGCACGAGATATTTGGATTTTCTCTCAAGCGGGGTTTGGATATTTTTGGAGAGATCGATCCTTATTCTTCACAATGCCATCAATGGATTATTACCGCAACCAAATACTACACTAAATGGGTAGAATCCATTCCCTCATCTCTTCAAAAGCTGAGAAAATGTATGAATTCATTAATCATCACATCATTTTTCGTTTCGGTGTTCCTCACCGCCTCATCACCGATAACGGAAAATAGTTCGAAAAAAACCTACTGAGAAACTTTGAGATGCCTTCGGAATCCAACTTAGTTTTTATTCACCAGACTACCCACAAAAAAATGGCCAAGCTAAATCAACCAACAAAACCTTGAACAAAATTATTATGAAAGTGTTTGACGATACGGGAAAGGATTGGCACACACACATTCCTTTTGCTTTATGGGCTTACCATACTAGTATTCGTACCTCAACTTTGGCCATACCTTTTTCTCTAGTCTATGGTATAGAGGTTGTCCTGCCTCTCAAATTCAAGATTCTATCTCTTTGTATTTTACTCTAAGAGATGCTTAACGATGATGAATTTCGCCAGGACCATTTGGCAAAACTTGATTTATTAGACGAATGTCATCTTAATTCTCTTGATAATATCCAAATCTACCAAAAACGTATCAAACGTGCCTAAGAAAAATGTGTCTAGAAACAAACCTTTCAGGTTGGTGACCATGTCTGAAGGAAAATCAACATGTAACCAAAGAGGGAAAAATCAAACGGAAAAATCACTCCTAATTGGCTTGGACCTTATATCGTTACTCATACCTATAGATCAAGTGCTTATCGTCTGTCTTCACTCGAAGGTAAAACAAAACCGAGGCCCTCAATGCCTTACATCTTAGACCATTCTATTGTTGAATCAAGTCCTATATCACCTTTTGTCTATTTAATGCTCGTCCCTTGAGCACCATTCACCTTCCATTTTAACTATTTTAAGGATCCATGACTCAACAAGAATCATGTGATTACCCATCACTTTTTCAGCCCTATCTTCAATATGAGTACCACGGCCCTACTCATGGCATGATTCTCATGGATAATTTTCATCTTTTTCAAGATGGAATCCCATGGTCGTTCATCACGTAAACTCTCTCTTGCATAGTTAGCCTCTGTGTGCTATGGTTTTTCCTTCAAACCAAGAGCCTATTTTTCTCTATAGTCTTGTCCATGACTTAACAGTCTAACAACAAAATAATATCAAAAGTCAAATGGGATTCAAATCCTTGAGTCAAACTTCTAGCAAAAATATGATTCCCTCAAAAAGGACATCTATTCTCTCTATCTCGCTGCTATAAATAGACTACTCCTCAAGGAAAGCTATACAAAGCTAGCCATATTGTACTTAGTCTCTCATCAAAAGAGGACTATTCTTGCAAAATAAAATAAAATATTTAGAAGCTTCCTGCATCGATCAACTTCATGAAGACCTCGAGGAGATAATATAATCATCCCACAAGACTTCCCGCATCGACGATCCTATTAAAAACATCAAAAAGAAGAAAATGATAAATTTTTCATCATGGAATTGCCTATTTTGATCTTAGGTCTCTTGCCAAGTAGGCATGTTGTCTTACACTAGGTTACGCTAAAAACCAACCATTTTCACCTCATTGTCTTTTCACCCTAATTTCCTACCTTCTCAAGGGACTTTCCAAAAACACAACATTTTGTGATCATGTGACTTTCTTCACCCTTAGCATAGTCAATCATGCAACACCTTTAGGGTCTTTGTTCATAAGCCAATCTAAGGTATGGTGAACTCATTATGGTTCTTATCAATTAGGCGGCTCTTTTGTCTCCTCCTACCATTCACCTTCTTCATTACTTATTGATTATCCTATACAGGACTAGACCATCGATACCTATGTTTTAAGGATTCCCCTTTCACCAAAATCAATCATGCCTAAATGACCTAAACTCAACCATACCTAAAATGACCTAAACCCAACCATACCTAAAATTACCTAAACCCAACCAGGCCTAAATGACATAGACTTAATCTATCCTAAAACTACCCACCCATTCCTCTACCTCATCTTATTTTTCCCTAGCTTATGGGAGAAATACATTAGCCTGAGGCCCCTTTTCGTCGGGTCTATGTAGATAGCACTCGAGGGCACGTGCCCCTCGGAGGTTAGCTTGACCACTCTTTACCCTAATCAATCTTCCCCTGATTTTTCCATTTTACATTTTACTATTAGTGGGTTTCCATTTTCGACACTCCTTGGAAAGTGACACAAACATACAATCAACCAACATACATACCTACATTTTTCTTACAAACATCTTACCATACACGTTCATCATCATTTATTTTTCCATGTTATCAATAACTTGAAAATTAAATTAAAACCAACACACGTAAACTCAACCATGCCTAGCTAACCTAACTCCACCATGCCTATATGATATAGACTCCACCATGCCTAATTGACCTAACTCAACCATGCCTAACTGACCTAACTCCACCATGCCTACATGACCTAGAATCCATCATGCCTACACGACCTCGAATCTACCATGCCTAATTCACCTAGTTTCCATCCATACACAAATAACAATGGAAATTAAAACATAAGTATATCATCCATACCATAAATCTCATCATCTATAACAATGAAAGTTTGTGTATCAATACAAATATACACCGATACAAATACATACAAGTATCTCAAAATGCTCAAATACATCCTCACCATCTTTGGCATGTAGGCTGGTATAAAATCAAAATCTCAAAATTCTCATATAAATCCTCACTATCATCAGCACGTAGGGCGATATATACCAAAAATCTACACTAATCATATCTGGTGATTAATAGTCACTCCACCTGATATCCATATATGTCTCATTTGTCTCCTCCTCCTTACATATCTGCCACCCTGCCAACATTTATACACCTATCATAGGTCTTGGTATAACCTCCGCTTGGCCCACAACTAGGTTTAGCCTCTATGAACTCATCACCTCACCTCGACCCTGTCTCTGGGCTTTCCGGCCCCCTGTTCTCTCCGAGCTATGAGTGTGGGACTATTCCTCTCACTCACTACTTATTGTGACCTGTACTCAGCATAGGAGGGTACATCTATCCCTACGGTCATCAGATGATCCTAGTAATAGTGTGCCTCATTCACAGCATCCCTGAACCTCGCCATTGGCACCGTTTAAGGTGGTGCCATAGGTCTCACAACAACCTATGAGATCTATCATGCTAGGGCTGGCCTCAACCCTATACTTGTGCTCCCTGTCCTCCTCCCTATACATGAGGACCCTATTATGTCACGCTACATGTAGTATGGGACCCTATCCCCGTGCTTGTGGCGCGCGCCGTGTTGTAACTCCGGGCTCGTAGGGCGACATAATGAGCCCTCAAGTGGCCAACTAGACCTGTAAACCTACTACTTACACCTGTAAGGTGGCTACCTATCCCCAATATCCATCTCCACCCTATGTGAGCACCTATCCCTATGAAACTTGGGCCTGTAGGGCCACCACCTGAGCATGTAAAATGGAAACATGTGCCTCTGACCCAGTAAGTTTCCCCTATAACACTATAATCTGTGTCTGCAGGGCAGCCACCTAACCCTACAAGGTATCCATTTATACTGTGATGGTGGCTAAGTCTGGCTGCCTTGGTTTCGGTGGATTCACTCGTAACTATGTTGCCCACCACCGCTGCATCTATCAGTGACCCTAGCATCATCGATCTACTTGTCCATTGTTTTCTCCTCCTCCCCTATCGGCACACTTAGTCATGGTGGATACATAGGTCTCTCCATGTCATCTCTCCTATACTAAGGGAAGGGTGGCGACACATCCTGTGGTAGCCCAAACTACCATCTAACCCTGTCTATAGGTATCATCTCATGCTCATTGACATGACGCCCTTGTATCCACCTGAGCAGTTGTAACTCCTCTAACTCCTCCGCCATGTCCCTATATGAGGGATAGCCAACATATGGCCTCCAAACAATATCCACACAGAAAATCCCTCCAACAACTGTGTTTAATATGAAACATCATGCATGGCCCTGGCCACCCTATGCTGCCCACCAACTGGTACCCACAGTCAATATCCAACTCTGACCAAGCCACCCCCAAACCAATCAAGTCAGGGAAAACCAACTAGATGTACACATACAATGTGCTCATATTCCCAACAATGCAGAAAGAAAGTGTTACAAAACTAAATTGCCACAATCTCCCATAGGCTCACACTCCATATACAAATTTGCACCAGGAATGTTGGTGCCCATGAAAAAGAAATTTTCTCCTCCACCATATCTTGGATCACTCCCATCAATGCTCATGGGAATCTACCACCCTCGACATCTGGTAAGGTGAAATAACATACCACCTCCATCATCAAAACAACCAACCTCGTCTCCTGAGGATGGGTTGCATACATCTATTCATAGCTCAGGCTCATGCTATGGTACCCATTCGGCCATCACCTCCCCAAACATAGCCACTATAGGATCCATGTAGGCCTATGAAGAAATAGAATACACTTTCTCACCCACAATCGGTAGCCGCAAGATCTTGTATACATCCTCCAGGGTGATAGTAATCTCACTATCGGTAAATGAAAAGTGTTGGTTGTTGAATCCCATCTATCGATGAGTGCGACCATCAAACTAGGATCTCGAGTTACATGCATATAGCATCAGATCCCAATCAATCCAACATCAGTCATATGCTCCCACTCCTCTACACTCACACTCGACCACATCTCTACCAACAGAGGTGGTACTCTGTCCTCACATACGTAGCTGGTCCCTAGCCTGCATCCAACAAAACACAACATTGTTAAGACCTCACTACCTCCAATTACATCTTAATCCGAACATCATACCCAATCAAACTAATCCTACTTACCCCATTTACCTAATTCACATGCCAACCTCCTACCCTTTACACTCATAACTCATTACCTTCACATTATTTCACCTACTCACTTATCCCATCTAGCAAATGACCATATTTTACCCTTACCCCTCTACAACCAGTCATTACTTGCCCCTTTTTGACCTCTTTTTCTTTTATACATAAGCATTCTTACCCTTTTCCCTCTTTCATCCTAATCGCGATGGTCTCCTAGACTATCACCGGTTCTCTTGATCGACATCGATTATGATTAACCGGTGTCTTACTGACCGACCGACATTAGCCAAAACTTGACCGAGGTTATTCTCTGCACGACCACCAAAACCGAAACCCCCTCCTCTATTTCTTAAAAATTGACAAAAACAACCTACAACCCTAATTAATCCCAAACACTTACACCCCACATTTATTTCTCCCCCTACTTAACCTATATTTGACCTCATCCCCTGATTTCATCTATTTTCACCCACATTTCAAAATTAACATTCCCGCCCAAAAATTCTTCATTGTAAAACACAATTGGAGCAAATAACAAGCTATAAAATTTCACCTACCTCATCTTGATGGAATCTATGTGGTGGCACATCTGCCGCTATGCCGGTGGTCTACCCGACCCCTTTCCTACCTCTTCCATACCAAAATCTACCTTGAACCTCTCCACCAATCATATGTCTCCAACTACTCTAGTGGACCCATCTACCTAGCTCCTCTCACCACTTAGTAACCTCCACCTCAACTTGGTACAATAGCTTGTCTTTTTCCTCCCGATAAAATGCACAAGTCACTTAGCTCGATCATTTTCTCAAAGTCAACAACAATAATGATTCCATAAAATACAGAATTTTAGATTTATAACCCTAACACGATGTGACCGATGTCATTCATACCAAACTAATGTTGGTAACATTATAACCGGTATTGGTCACACCGCTAGTAACATTTCTCCTACTTGTTTCCCATTTTAAACGAAACTCACTTTATCACAAATACCTTTTGATATTACCAACACTTCATAGACCCTACCCACAAGTCTTAATTACACATACACTTCCTTCATTGTGTTTAGGGATTTGTTATTTTACCTATAGCTTAGCCTTACCCATGTCACGACCTATTTACCTAGACCTAACCTAATTTTTGTGAACATTGAACTTATGTACTAGCTATACCTAGCGAGGTTGTTACCTATGTTGTTATAGCCTAACAACCATACCTTACCTATTGTTGTGTCGTTTATCCCGACCAAACCCATGGTGTATCAGATCATACCTAAATGTTCCTGTACCTAACCTACATTGTGTTTCTAGACCATATCCTATACCTTGGATACCTGAATCACTTCAACCTTGATTAGATAAAGCTATCGACCTTGGACGATGTAGAGTTTATAAGCTCTTCAACCTAGTACTGTGTTGCAGTATATACATGTGTGTGCATTTGATTTCCCTTACCCATTACCTAATTTGACCCTTTCCCATTCCCTATTACCTGATTTGACCATTACCCTTTACCCAATGTGCCTATACCCTTACCCATAACCCACCTACCTTCACTTTCACCAACTACACATTTATCAAACCACTCACCGACTCTGTATACCACCTCATCAATTCCTAGTTTGAGGGGGATCACCTTCACCCACACTTGGGGAAACCCCACTCTCACCCATACATGGGGCAATCAATTCCTATTTTTTCAGCATTGCTTATCAATACAACAAAAAAGGGAAAAATGTAGACACCAAAATTAGGTCATACTACCCTTATAACCCCGTTAATTAAATTAAGTATACCTTACCTATTCATATCCCATAGTGCACATGATTAATTGAATTAATTACTTTAATTAATTTAATTAACATCCTCACTTGACCACCTCACCCAGCCAACTAAATTAGCCACCTCACTCCATGACCCACTCAAACTCAATTAATGACCTAAGACCAAGTCTAAGTTTATCCTAACCAACTAGGACTTAGTCTAAACCTAGACTTAACTCCTATTAACAAACCTAAGAGGACTCTTAATCTTCCTTTTGTGGTCTATCACTCGAGACTCGGATGAATATTGAAGACCATGCCAAAAATAGCAATAATCAGGCTATTTTTGGCTAACCTAGATATTCCCGCCTTAACTAACATCGGTTATACCTCAACCAATGTCGGTCCCCTAACCATCATTGGTTAGGTTAAATACATTTCCAAAAGCCTTTGTTGAGGTTGGTCATTCGATTCAGGATCTCATATGAACAGATACTTGGAGCACTCAAATTTTTGAAGCACTCAGAAAAGGAAAGCACCCGGGAGCACTACCAATAACCATCGACATCCATCACCTTCATCTTCATCATAGATCCACATAGAGAAGAATGGAGAATCAAATTGTCATCGCATGTACATGGTGTTCCTTCTCTCGGATCTCTCGACATCATTGTTTTCATCATCTCGCACTCTCGCACTCCATTCTTCAAGAAGTACCTTTTATCTCTTCAATTATCTTTATTTTCTTTCATTAAGATCATCATTCCTCTCAATAATTTATTCTTCTATACATCCGTACACCTCCTTCCTCCCTCCAACCCATCACCTTACCATATCTATCCCTTTTACCTATCTTCACCCTCTCCTAGTCATCTCTGAGTCACTAAGACCATTTTACAACCTCACCCCCACCATTTCTAGCCTTTGTGCAATCACAAAGAATTTAAAGACCATTTCTAAGATATTTTTCTAACTTCCCCTATTGATGTCGGTCATCTACCACCAAACCGACATCGGTCACACAACCGATGCCAGTTACTATGTCTGACAACATACCTTAGACCAACGAGCTCATACCCATTCCCTAACAACCCAAAATCACTCCTAATCTTTACTGACCTTACCCAGAGCCTATACTGACACCAGTAACCCAATACGA
This sequence comes from Taxus wallichiana var. yunnanensis, assembly GCA_018340775.1. Classification (NCBI taxonomy): domain Eukaryota; kingdom Viridiplantae; phylum Streptophyta; class Pinopsida; order Cupressales; family Taxaceae; genus Taxus; species Taxus wallichiana. The sequence goes on along the minus strand of CM031237.1, from coordinate 985,049,515 downwards.
GCCCATCACCGACCCTTTTGACCTTAATCACCTTTTATTTGACCTTTATTATTTTTTTGTATGAGATACCTAAATCGTTTCAATTCCAATAAGATTGTTATTTCATGTTTATTTTGGATAACATTAATATTTTTATTTAAAAAGTGGTTACATCCTGTTCAAGAAGCATCACACTTCCTGATTTAGCTTCGTTAGGCAATCCACTCATTGTTTTATTTAACTCTATCTCGGTGGTATTGTTTTGCATTTTACGGGTAGTTCCTCCTAGACAAAAGGGAGTATTCATAATCATCATTATTTCAAGAAATCAGAAAGTGCACATAACCTTCAACCTGATATCACAAATAGGTATTCCTCCTTCTCCCATCACCCTCTATCTATTTCATTAATTTCTTAAAAATCGGTGAAACACCCCGAGAATAAAGTGTTATTTACTATCCTAGTAGCATACATTCGGCCTCATATGGGATTTTTTTGAGAAGAATATTTTTTAGATATTTGGGAGGATAAATTTAGATGCACTAGTCTTCAACCATTATTCTAGTCAAGGGCCAAATGAAAAAGTTACTTCCAATGAGAAAAATGAAATATACAGTGTAAAAATCGAAATATCCTAGGTCAGATATTATTTATCAAGACAACGAACATGGGACTTACTTCATGACTTCTAGAGGAGATGATGATGTGCCTCTCATATCAGAAGAATAATAAGATAGAATATGGACTATGGAGTTTGATGGAAGTCTTTGTAGTTCAGTTCGAAGCTGGTTTGGTTTTGATTTCTCCATTTGGTGAATTATTTCCTTTTTCTTTCAAGATCCAATTTGAAAATAAAAACAATACCACAAAATATGAAGCCCTTCTCTTAGGAATGGGTGTAGTTGAGTCCATGGGAATAAAACAATTAAGATGCCTAGGAGATGCAGAGGTAATTGTGAAGAAAGTTTGGAATCGCAGTTCAAGTGAGGAATTCACGGTTAAATAATTACATGAATAGAGTATGGGATTACATTGAATCCTTTGATGCTTTCTCTATACAAGTTGTTCCTCGTGAATAAAATGAAAAGGTGGATTCTCTTGTTGTGTTAGGTTCTTTGATGATACCACACCCATCTTTTGATAAAGATAAATATTCCATAGAGATGGTTTTCAGACCTAGTGTGCCCGATAATGTAAATCACTAGCAAGTTTTCAATGATGACAATCAGCTCTTGGCCTTCTTAGAACAAAGAGATAATTTCAATGATTCTTCTTCGAAGGAAGTGAGAACCAACATAGGGAGTTGAATTTAGAAGAAGACAAAGGTGAAGTGAAGAGGTTGATTTTGATGGAGTGCTCATACTAAAAGGTAATAAGATTCCTAAGGGCCTAGTCTCACTTGAAGAATTGTTTGATAGGCATGATAAATATGTGAAAGAAAAAAAAGCTAATGAATATCCCACGAGCTCGCTGATTTTGAGAAGGTAAATATTGGAACAGAGAAACAACCTCGGTTTGTGAATATAGGGAAATGTTGCTCACCAGAGGAAAAGAGAATCTTTGTTTCATTATTGAAAAATATTCAGATGTATTGATATACTCTTATGATGAATTGAAATATTTCAAATTGAAAGAGATGCAACACACATTACCACTCAAGTTCAAGTAAATCCATTCGGAAAAATATAATATAATATAATCCAAAGATTTCTGGAACAATCCAAGAGGAAGTTTTGAAAATGTTGAATGCAAGAATCATTTTTCTAATCCATAACTCTACATGGGTGGCAAATATTGTCCGTGTCCAGAATAAAAATGGAGAAATAAGGATTTGTGTGGACTTCAAATCTGAACCAAGCTTCTCTAAAGGAAAATTATCCACTTCCAATCATGGATCAAATTTTACAAGAAGTCACAGGTTTATAAATGCTTTCCATGCTGGATGGATTCTCCGGCTACAATCAAATTGAAATCACTCAAGAAGATCAATATAAAAATGCTTTTACAACTCCGTGGGGAAATGTTTCCTACAAGCGGATTCCATTTGGTCTCATCAATGTTGTGGCCACATTTCAAAGAGTGATAGAATTGGATTTCAAGAATTTGAAGAAAAAATGTATTGTTGTGTATCTAGATGATCTCACAATCTTCTCTAAGAAGATGGAAAACATTTGATAGACCTAGAACATGTTTTTATCAGGTGTCAAAAACATGTCATATCATTGAATAAAAAAATTAGTCTTTGGAGTGACTAAAGGAAAACACTTGGCACACATTGTGAACAAAGATTGATCCAGAAAGGGTGAAAGCTATTCAAAATATATCCTTTACGAAAATCAAGAAGGGATTTCATTCATTTTTTGGTAAATTCAACTTCCTCCACCACTTTGTTCTAGATTTTGTTGAGTTAACAAAGCATATTACTAAAATGATGAAGCCTCAAGAGAGTTTCAAGTGGAGCAAGGAGGGAAAATAAGCATTTGAGGATATCAAAAGGACATAGCCAAAGCTCTAACCTTGGTATGTCCTGATTTCAATAAAGATTTCATTTTGTATTTTTATGCATATGAGCACACTATTTCAGCTATTTTAGTTCTAGAAGAATGAGGAAGGGCTTGAGTCTCCTATTTCCTTCATGAGCTTCCCATTGAAGAATCATGAGCTCAAATACTCCTCCATAGAAAAGCATGCTTATGCGGTGGTCAAGGAAGTCAATAATTTCAGATTCTACATCCTACACTGTCAAACCATTGTAATGGTTCTTGGATCATCTGTAAAGTCTATCTTGACTAAGCAAGATCTTGGAGAAAAAAGAGGAAACTGGGTGTCAAAGATTCAAGAGTATGAATTAGAAATAAGGCCATATAATTTTATTATGTGTAATGGGTTATGCAAATTGATATCTGAAGATGAGTCCCTTATGAATAAGTATGAAGACAAATAATGCCATTGTTATGGATGCGTAAGTAAGGACCTGCCCCAAGTACTCTTTGTAAATACTACCAATGAGTGGTATAGTGATATTGCCTACTTCCTCACGTATGGTGATTGTTTGAAGCATATGGATTACAAGAAAAGAAGGACTCTCAAGCTCAAATCTGCAAGGTATGTGATTTGGAATCATGTATTGTATAAGAGAGCCCTTGATGGATGTTTCTTAAGGTGTGTTGACAAAGAGCAATAGGAGAAGTTACTGAAAGCATATCATGACCAATCTTGTGGTGGAAATTTCTGTCATGGTCACTACACACAAGATCCTTCGAGGGAGGTACTACTAGCCTACTCTCTTTCAAGATGCTCAAAAATGGGTATCTAAATGTGAGCCTTGCCAACAATTTGTGGGAAGACCACAACTTGTTGCACTTCCACTCAGACCAGTGGTGATTGAAGAGCCTTTCCAATAATGGGGTCTGGACTTCATCAGTTCTCTTAATCCTCATTCTAGTGCAGGTCATATCTTGGTGTTCATAGTAAAAATTACTTCATTAAGTGGGTGGAATCCATACCATTCAAGCAAACCAACTCAGAAATAGTATGTAACTTCATCGAAGAAAATATTATTGTTCTTTTGGCATTCCATCAGAAGATAGTTGTTGATAATACCACCTATTTATCTTCTCTGGAATTAACTGAGTTCTGATATGGATACATAATTACCTTAGCGTATGCATCTAACTATTATCCTCAGGGGAATGGTCAAGCAAGAATCTAGTAATAAGAATCTTATGATAATTGTGAGGAAACTTGTAGATCAAAATCAAAGAAATTGGCACAAGAAGTTATATGATGCACTATGGGCTGATTGGATTACTCCAAAAATATCTATTGGTATGTCTCCATTCCAACTCCTATATGGGATAAATGTAGAGGTTCCAATAATTGTAGAGTTTCCAACATTGCAATTGATCAAATCAAGTAGAAGATGGTGAGTTCCAAGACTCACTTGATAAAAGGATTTTGTACTTGGAGAAGCTATGTGAAGATAGGGTGTTGGTCGTTGATAGGATAAAATAACATCAGTTGAAAGTAAAAAAAATTCTTTGATAAGAAGGCAAAGAAAAGAGATTTTCAGATTGGTGATCTGGTCCTACTATGGGATAAAAGGAGAGAACCAAAAGGAAGCCATGGAAATTTTGATTCATTATGGCTTGGACCATTTCAGATACGTGACATATGTGGGGAGAATACTTTCCAACTATCTTATCTGGATGGCACTCACTTGGAATTGCCTCGTCGCAGTGGGAAATACTTGAAATTATACAAATAGTGAAAGCAAGTTGTCCCCCACATGTACCATAGGTGAATATAGGTGTGTGTGTTTCCCTTTATGTTGTGTGTTTTTTTTCTTGTGTGTGTGTCTTCTTTTTTGTTCAATAAATAAATTATTGTTGTATCCACCCTTTTTTCAATGACTTCATAGCCCAATGGATAAGGCATCTGGTCCTCTTAGTGTCTTGAGATTATGGGATTCCTACTTGCCCCATCTTCACTTTGTTCAATCCGAGACAAGTCCCCAAGCTAGAGCCAACTGTTGTCATGTTAAATGTCTAGCATAAAAATTTTAAATTTTGGCCATGACAATCAAGCCCACACTCAAAAATCCCTGAACCGGGTAATGTGAACTTGCCCCCACCAATATCTAACTATGTAATCCCCATCATGGCCGAGAGGGATGTGCTAACTATATTTTTAAAGTGTGTTTCATGTGCAGGTAATTCCGTGGAAAACAATTCATGAGCTTATTATGATTCACCTGGAAGGAGTTGCTCCTAGAGGCCTAAAAAGGCCTATTTTCATACTTCTAAGGCACCTACAGAGCACCTCTTGGGATGTACCAAGAAGATATAATACCTCCAAGTAGTGTATGAAAATATATATGATCATTTGAGGTAGTTAAGGAAATATTCGGGAAGAAGATCAAGTTTTAGGAACAAGATTTACAAAATCAGGGTCTTTATGAGAAAGGTATTGGGAAATGCATGTTTTAAAAAAGCTAGTCACCTTATTTGAAGGGTTTTAGGAGCCTCGTAAAGAGTTAGAAGCTCATACCCTAGGAATTTGAAAGATAAAATATCCTTCTTCATATTGGAATAATCAAGGAAATATTTTGGAAGTTTGAGAGGTGGAAACTCATCTGACAGGTGACACAAAGGCCCTTGTATAAGTTGTAACTTGTCCGAAAGGTTTTAGGAGACTCATGAAGATTTGAGAGCCTAAAAAAATCTCAAATGAAATTTTATTCAGTGCTCTTCATAGCCCATATGATGTGTTAGTTCACGGTGATAATAAAATCTTCCTATCACTCAATTTAGTGGCACACACCTCAAGGTAAAAGTGAAAATTTGGGTAAAACATGATTAAGAAATCATTTTCATGACTTATAAATATTCTTATTGGATTAATTTTCCTTTTCCATAAATTTTCATATATTATATGACAAATTTTGTTACGTTTTGACCCCGAAAAATGAATAAATACAATTTGGTCTTCAGAATACCAATAATTAACGTGTTACAATTTGGTAACACAAATGTGTTACCGTCGACAACAAGAAAAATGTGTTACTAACCAAAAAAATGATTGTATTACCAGCCAACAACAAGAAAAAAGTGTTACTAACGGTAAAAATTATTGTATTACCGTCCGACAATAAGATTTTAATGCCGATGGGAACATGAATATTCTCGATGACTTCCCGGAGCAATATTTTGACGATGGACGGAACAAAAATATTTTGATGACACTCGAGATCAAGTTTTTGATGATAGTCGGGAACAAGAAGAATGTGTAGATGGTTGGGAATGAGAAAATGTATTACATCGGGCCGATAACAAGAAAAATTATGACGTTCGGGAATAAGAAGGTATCGACGTGTGACAACTGGAACACCAAAGGTCAGGAATTCAAAAGGTCATAGTGGCGAAGGAAAACCAAAGTTCAAGAGTCAAAAAGCCAACATTCATGAAGGAAGGTGAAATGTCATGTGGGGGAGATGAAAATTCAGTATTTTCACTATAAATATGAATGTCGCTTGCATTTTGAGGCAATGGTTAATACTTGTTTGCTAGCTCTCATTGTCTTTCTAGAAGCAAGTGCATTCATTTCCTCTGTCCCTCATATGCTATTGTTTTATCTCCCTCTCAACTTATACTCCAGGAGCATTGTAATTTGTGCAACATGATGTAATAAGACTTTGTGTTTCTTGTTGATTGTTCCTCTTTCTTTGCAAATGGTTTATTCTAATTGATTGCAAGTGAATGTTCTTGTTTTAATGCAAAAACTCGGTATGCTATTTTTTATTAAAATACATTTCTCATTTTTCTCTCCCATCTCCCTCACTAAAAAATTTTCTTCTCTTGTATTGAATACAATAAATTGCCACAGGTTTAGGTAAGTATTCCTGTGTGATCCCCGATTTTCGTAACACCCCATAAAATAGTTTACATTGTTTTCATTCCCTTGTTTTCAATAAATGGAATTGCCCCATTCAATCATAGGGACTCATTCCAGCACATTTTTTGTGAGAGCCCACTAATTTTCCGACTCGACAAATTATTTCGCTAAAAAGATACAAGATGTAATGCATTCAAAGTGTTGAACCTCAGTGCATTAATGTTTTCATTGGTCAGCAATGGAAAAATGGTAAGGTGTGTAGAGATGTTTTTCAGATAGTCTTCATTCATTCAATGTGTCTTAGTTTTGGTCTTGTTCCTCCAAAGGTCAGTATGTGTGTTGTCTTGGCGAGTGATGTTGATACCTTGAGAAGTCAAGTCATAGTCTTAGGGGTTTAAGTGCTTGCACTAGATCTTGAGATGTTTGGTATGAACCAAATTGTGTTTTCACATGTCCTAGAGGTGTCTTGATTATGTAAATAAGGTTTCATGAAGATGTAAAAGTCAAACTTGGTGTTATATGGGTGAATCTAGTTGAATTGGGTCTAGTTTGAAGGCCTATTCCTAGTAGGTATTAGTGTATGATGGCTTGCAGTGTCGATAAGTATATTCCAAGATTGTGAGGTATGGAGAAGCATTATACAAGGCATATGAAAGTGAAAAATGTCAAAAATTAGGGATTTTAAGCTTGAAGGAGACCTAGTGCAAATGAAGGATTGAGAACATGCCTAGTAGTCATAGGAAAATGAGATGGGACAAGAAAATTCAGAGGGACTCATGACAAAAAAACCATGGAATATGTTTGAGGTATGAGTTCTCATGGTGTGAGAAAAATTTTCAGGGTCAAAAAGTCAAAACCAAGCATGTGGAGTCACATTCTTCAAAACCAGGTTTCGTGAGAAGCGTAAATTAAGCACCTCAACTTCTTATCAATTGTTCTAAATTGATAGGGATTATTTAGATAAGTCATAAGAGACTTTTTTGGAGGAAATTGGGATAAAAATCTAATGTAAAAGGTCTGAGATCAAATGATGGTGAAATGAATAAGTTCTATCTATTTTTCTCGATATGGTTTTAAACCCTCTAAAACTCTTCCTCGGAGAAATAGGAGAAATATGAAAGGAATGGGCATAAAATTCATTGGTCAAGTTAATTTTTTGTTTTAGACATATAAAGGACTCTCCGTGAGCTTAATAAAATCTAATTTTGCATCTACTGATTTGACTGCACGGCATAAAAAAGGACTAGTTTTGATGAATTTTGTAGGTATAAGAGTGTGCTCGATGTTTCATGAAGAAAAAATTAGTGTTCCAGATATCTCATGGTGTCCTCCAAATGATCACAAAGTTGTATGAGAAATTTGTGTGAGAAAATTTGAAGAGTAGGTGCATTTCTCCTTCCTACCGCTAGAAGATTGGCATGTTATAACCAGTCATGGTGAGTGAAGGATGTTTGTGTGCATAGGCATGATGTCTGAAGTAAGAAATGGATATGGGGGTCTGGTACATGTCCAAGATTATTTTTATAAGCTCAAATTTTCTTTGGTAAAATGATATGTGGTCATTATCTTCATGGATTTACAACTATCCTATAAGGTTCTAGTCAAGTAGACTGAAGTCTTAAAAATGCTAAATCTTCATGATCAAGCTCTTTGAGTGGTGACTGCAATTAGTGTGGTAAGTTGGATAAGGTAATGAACATCTCAAAAACATGGCTCACAACCTTTGGATAGAAATTTTACCTATTATCTCATCTCATTTTGAAGACTATATTTGGCTACTTGTGACAGTCAAGAAGGACTGTACATCTGATCTTAAACCATGAAGTCTCCTCCATATATCTATACAAAAGAAGGCTTGAAAGTGGTGAGTGAACCTCTGATGAAGTTTTCATTCACTTGTCATGGAATATAAAGGAGTTATAAGGTGGTGAAATCCTAAAAATGCATGCCTAGGGTTTGAAACATGAAACCCTTATTGTGCACAGTTTTGGAAGATCAAGTTCATTTGATCTTGTAAACATGATTTCAGACCAACCCCTAATATGGGGAGTTGTGTAGAGTCATTATCCACCTGGGAAGAAGTCTTTGAAGATATGTTTGATTGAGAAAGTGTGTGGACTTGGTATAATAGTGAAGATGCATCTCTGTTTAAGCAAACCATGTTACCTTGTTCAAGTGCATGTCTTTGTTGAAGAAGATATGTATAGTCTAATATCTTGATGGGTGAAATTGATTCAAGGAACACACAAATAAACTCTCTAGGTTGTGAAATTAGTCAAACCTTTGCTCCTCTTGTCTTGAAAAGAATTTTTCTGTCTGAGTTGAAGCCTCTTCATGATAGTGACTTCTTAACTATTGAAGAAGAATGAATGGTCGTCCAAACCCTATTTTGATGATGTCCAAGTTGTGAGTGATGATGAATTCCTTCACATATACCTGATTCTCTTGTATGAATGATTGAGTTCAACTTATAATACTCTACACTCTACTTATTCAAGTTGTGATGTATACATGCGTTCAAATGAAGGAGTGAAGCATAATTGGCGAAGCTTGAAGACTAAATGGAGGTTATAAATGATTTTTTAGGTGTGAAGTAACATGTTTTCATTATTTAACTCCTTGTGTAGGGTCTAAAAATACTAAAAGACAAACATAAACTCATGGTGCTAGAAGACAAACCTAATGGAAGTTACATTTCAGGTTGGAAGAGGTCAGTCTTAGCATATGTGTAAGCTCAAAATTCGGGTAGTAGTATGAATTATATTCCCTATTCCACTCAAGCATACCAAGAGTCATAACAAGTCAGAAAATGAAGAATTTAGTAACCACTTGTTTGATGATAACCATAGAATGTTAGTTAAACTACTTGGTTCAAATTATTGAGAAAGGCATGTGAAGAGTGTATGAAGATGAAGTGTAAAATACATGAAAGGTAGATAGGTTTGTGTATACATATGCTCTATAGTGTATGAAAGAATGTTTACTAAGAGAGAGGTATGAAAGTGTGTTGATTTGTGGAGATAGGTGCAAATGAAGTGAAGAGATGAAACAATGATCATAATGTGTTGATGTAAGAAAATAAGTTAAAGGTGGTCAAACACTCTTTGATTAAATTCTGAGTTGTTGCTCAAAACTTGGGAGTGGGTGCTTCCATTGCAAGTAGGTGCTTGTAAAATAGTCAAGTGGGTGTTTGGTTTTGTATTGGAGTAAGTGCTTTAATATCATTGTAATTGTTATAGGAAAATGTTCCATGATATTGCTCTAATTTCCATGGGTTTTCTCCCTTATTGGGTTTTCCACCTTAATTCTTGTGTCCTCATGTGTTTTCTCTTTCATCTTCCATGATAGCATGCTTTTATTAGTTCATTGTTTGAAAGGATATTTAATGAATGATGTATTTATTTCTAAGTTCAAATTCACAAGTTTTAAAAGGAACCAATTCACCCCATCCCCCTCTTAGTGCTTGAATGTTCAACATAAAGATGTTGTGACAAAGCTTGAGGAATGCAAGAACAATGCTTGAGGAATCGTTGAAGATATAAGAAAATTGTAGAAGATCTTGGAGCCCCTCATATCAATGAAAACACATCCTTGGGAGAGATCATGACTCCTTTTCAAGAAATGGTTTAGAAAGAGGCAAGAGATCCTTTCTCTTTCAACGAATACACCCTAGAGTCACTTATAACAACAATATGTGGTTTTATTTCAAACATTGCTGAAGATCAAAAAGTTGGTTCACTAAGTGTAAGAAACTAAACCACATTCCGAGTCATGGATCAACACATTGGAGTATGTGAGCATTCCTCGGTCAGAAAATATCACACCGACGGATTTTCACTTCGTCGAGAGAGGTGAAAGGACTTGAGTTCAAGCCAATTGAATTTCCACATGAGGCATCGAGGCAGAATATTTTCCACAGTGGTGATCCTCATCAAGCGGAAGAGTTACTTCATCCTTCTCTATTATCTTTCTCCTTCCTCTATTCTCACTCTTCTACTACTCCCTTCCTTATAGTTATTCATTATGTGTAATGATGACTTTTGTCTTATTCATTAAAGTGACTATATAATATTTGTGTAATGTAAAAGTCCCTTTTGAAATTATAAAAAGGGGACTTATTTTTTGTTTCCTAATGGAATTTGAAAAGTCACTTGTAATGGGAATATGAAAATTCATGTGGGGGGTAGATGAAGAGATGGATTGTAAAGATATAAAAGGAGATGACCTCCTCATTGTAAAGGGATGGTTAATGCTTGTTTACTATCTCTCATTGTCTTTCTCGAAACAAGTTCCTTCATTTCCTCTATTTCTTGTCTATTACTATTCTATCTCCATCTCAACTTGTACTCCATGAGCATTGTAAATTGTGCAACATGATGCAATAAAACTTTGTGTTTCTTGTTGATTTTTCCTCTTTCTTTGTGAATGGTTTCTTCTCATTGATGCAAGTGAAGTGTTTTTATTTTAATGCAATGAACTCAACTATGCTATTTGTTGATTAAAATCCCCCTCCTATTTCCCTCTCCTATCTCTCTCACTAAGTAATTTTCCTCTCTTGTATTACATACAAGCAATTTCCATAGGTTTAGGGAAGTATTCTTGTGTGACTCTGGTCTTCAAAGCCACCCTAGAAATTAGTTTAGATTGTTTTCATTTCCTTTCTTTCAATAAATGGAGCTTCCCCATTCAAGAAGAGGAACCTAGTCCTAGAGCATTGGTGAAATTCCACAAGTTTTCCACCTGACAAAATATTTTGCCAACAGGTGGACAAGAAGCCGAGTGATGATGAGGCAAGTCACCTAGTGGACAAGATGTTGAGTGATGAAGAGGTAAGTCACCTAGTGGATAAGACGCCGAATGATGATGAGACAAGCCACATACACCAACAAGAATGGCCACACCCTATCAAATGATTTTTTTCTTTACAATTTTTAAATATATAGTGTACATATATATGGGGATTTACCTCTATATATTATTTTCTCACAACTAAACTTATCTTAGCCTAAAAGATAAGTATATATAATTCAATGTTCGGACAACTTGTTTATTTTACAAATTTTTTTGAAATCCTACCATTTTTAACATATGATCCCTTAACATTTTAATAACCCTTCAAATACTTGTTCCATTAGTACCCATTAATCTCTCGATTAGTAGGACATGTAGGAATGTCTTAACTACTAGGCATCTGCGTAATGACCTCTTCATGACAAATCACACAAGGGGTCCATTTTGTGCACTCACCAAAGGTGTAAGAGAGGACTGATTTCTATAGGTGTTGGTTGCGCCATGATGTTTTTTCTAAGGTACACAACTTGTTCAGCTTCTAACCATTAAGAACACACTCATCTCAAACAAAATGATGCACGATAACATTAATATAATAACTACTAGGCGCACATAACAAGTCAAGGCATAATAGTGTTTAATAATCATGAATTCTTAATCGTCATTAACCTTTCATAGAAATATACAATCACTCAAAGCAATAATCCTCTTTTTAACCAATGTATTAAGGGGTATATATACACACACCGGTGGGGCATTTCCCATCATTATTTTATCTAGTAGTTATATTGGCCTTCAACTACCAATTAACAATGACTAAACTAATAATCTAGGGTCGATGTGCTTGTAAGATAACTCAGTCCTTATCTTTATTACATGCAATAATTATTTAGTCAATTTTACCATGATGGAAACTTTATAGATCTATATTTGGATCTGCATTAGATATGTCAACACTTTTTCTTCTCTTTTTCATGCATACCACATGCCAAGTTTCTCCAAGGTTGTCCAGTCTTCAGTGCATGTTGTTCCTATCTTAAGTGTTAACTAACCTTCACACACACTAGGTATTCAAGCCCCTCTTCCCTTATGCATGTCATAAGCATAAAACTTATTTGTCTTGTGTGCCCCATCCAATAATCCCATGTCTAATCCCCGTAACACACATCATATTTGGTATACTACCATACCCTTCGCATGTGTTAATTGTCACTCCTTCAATCGTTTCGCTTCATGCATGCCACTCTTTGAAACCATAAGGCTTTCAATCCTATTTCATAACCAAAAATATCCAAGTGGCCCTAAAATGTGTACTAATCCAAAATTGAGCTCAACAAACCCTTTATTTTAAAATATTAGTTGTTAACATTACACAAAAACCCTTCAAGCCAACTAGTTTCCAAACGTATACCATTAACAACTATATGAAACCCTAAACCCACAATTAAAAAAATCTTCAATTGTCAAAATGACATATTTCAAGTTTGACTTTATAAACATTTACAAAATAAAGAAATTTCTTTTCTACTAAGTGGTTATAATTAAAACTCGAAATGCAACCATGAAATATTTTGCATATGTTTGTGTTAAATATGACATTTTGGATGGCATGGCACAATAATAAAATAAAGAGGACCTTTTGAATTTGCATAACTTTTAATAAAAGAGACAAGATTATTCTCTGCAATTGTTCTACATAAAATGCACCACAATAAAACAAATTCGACCAAATGACCAAATGAAGCCACAACCTTTTAAAATGAATGCAAGAATAAAATAATGTTCAAATGTGAGTTTGAGTAAAGAAACAATCAACAAAAAGGCTAAACATGTATGTCTATCAATGTGTTTGCTTTTTCCTGCACATTATTTGAATTGTGAACACTCAATCGATTAAGAATTCAGAAAATGCAAAGAATCCATTACCCAATTGATACTTTTACTGGTGAGGGGCAATAATTTTCAATTATCTACAATCTATATAATTTTTTGATTAAAACTGAAAATTGCAAGGGTTAAATGTAAGAGTTAAATTTGAGGGTCACCTATATCTATCAAATAATTTTTTGGATGACAACAATTTTCTACTACTACCCTTTAAAATTACAAAATAGTGTTATTTATACCCTATTAATAAAATATATAAAAATAGTGTTATTTATACCTATTAATAAAATATATAAAAACTATTATATATTTACGCCGGAGGCGTTCCTGTGAGAAACGCCTAGCTGATTCTGACATTGTGGTCATAATTTAGGTGGCTAATATTTAGTTTCAAAGGTGCATTGAAATCTGATGGTCGCTGCGCCTATTCCACTGATCTTTAGTACTTCTGTTTCCGCCCCATACGTAACGGACACCCATTAAAAGGGAATCAGTTCCATGTTTTAAATCCGATGCAAAGCAATTGAATTTTTAATTTGGAAACCCAAAGATAGTTGTTTTGTGTTTTCTGGTGGATTTTCTACCATTTTGGAGAGACTGTGCAGATGATGTCTAAGATCAAGCTACATGAAGCAGTGTAGAAGGAATATGGAAGCTCGCCCTTTTATACATTTGCCAAAGATAGTCCTGAACATGCTCCTCAATTAAGGGCATTTGCTAGTTTCTGTGGGCTTACTTTTCAAAGTCTTGGGTTTTTAGGACTATGAGACAGGATGAGAATGCTACTGCGGATGTTGCTCTCGTTGCCTTGGGAGAACCAGATGATGAGCCCATATAAACAAATGAACCCAGGCAAAAAATGGGCCTGCTGTGACTGGTAAGCTGTGCTTGTGGATAAAGGGAATTTAGCACTATTTATTAACTAGCACAATCCATTAAAAGGATAGCACAATTATTCACGATTTCAAAGCCTATTTTTCAAGCCTGCACAGATCTGCAGATGATTCCATATGCAACATTATATCATACTATGGAAGGTCCTTAAAAATTCTCCAATATGTAAAAGAGTAAAAGGATAAGACCAATTACAACAGAGGCTCCATGCACATAATTTTAAGCTTGAAAGTTGATGCCAATAACAAAACAGACAAAAAAGAACTCATAATTCAGTTTCAAATGAAAAGCCATGCAAAGCCTGCATATCACAATTTTCTTCTTTCAATTTCATTTTCAAGAACTAAACACTGATGGGATGAATTATTTATCTACTGAAGAGAAATGTGACTTTCCTTAGGATTAATTCAATCCTAGATTACAATGAAAGTATAATCCCTTTTAAGTAAAGCTCTATTCAGCTTTGGTTTATTAAATCAATTAGGAAATTGAACTAAAAAAGGCATCTTCGTAATTCATCTAGACGCTGAATTTTTTTGGCTTTAAATGAAATGCTTCAAGCATGTAATACTCAAGAAATCAGAAAAATGAAAATTCCTGCATGAAGCAAGAACGCAAAAATACCCGTGAGCATTGTCAAGCCTCTGTATGCTTACTCCGCAATGGATTGCATTTATTCCCATCTAGATTCTTTTCGATTAATGTCATATTATAGCTGGAAACAAAATTTAATCTGTTTGTTGGCATAAAATATTCAAGCGGGTACCATATGTATTATTGATGGCCACTGATATTAATCACAGACTTTTGTTCTTCATAATCACAGTCGAGTTGTATCGTTACTGGTGGATGGATTACATTTATCCCCATATAGATTCGCGTCGATTAACATCATGTAATGATTGGAATCCATCTCTAATTTGTTCGATGGCATGAGGAAATATATCTCTTACCATGGGAGCATCTGTTTGCACAAAACCCAACACTGCACTCACAACAGAAGTGGATCGAACGATTTTCATAAGCACAAACACCGCCTTTCGAATCGCATACCATGCAATTTTTGCTGAAATTCCATTGGATTCGGAAATGAAAGCCATTGAGACTTTGTTCCTCTAGAGACCGTCCGTCTGACTTGTGGAACAGAAGCACAAATCGCAACTTACATTTATTAAGAAACCAGAGGCGTATTTTTAACTGTAGTGCCAACTATGGTTACATGGTAATGGAGACAAGTACCTGATGGTTTCAAGTGTGAACCGTTCCAGCAGAGTTAAATTTTCATATCCATCCCTAATACGAAATTGATTGCTGGACCAAAATTTATTTGTATGCTTACTCCGCAATGGATTGCATTTATTTCCATCTAGATTGTTGTCGATTAATGTCACATTATTGTTGGAAATGAAATTTACTTTGTTTGTTGGCATAAAATATTCAAGCGGGCACCATATGTATTATTGATGGCCACTTATATTAACTCTGTTATCCTGTAAAATTGACAAGGGTAGATTCACAGGTAACCATACCAAATTTTTGTTTTGGTTCCCCATTGAGGTCCCTTAACATTTAGAATGGCATAAAATCCCTTTCCGGAAAATCTAGTTTTTCAAACTTAGTCATTTGGTCCTTTTTGGTTGGGCGTAGTTTTTATTCACGCAACATCAAATGAAACTGTGCCCCTCCTTTCCTTTGGCGCATCCTTTGGAGTGTCGACATTCCAAATGTTGCGCCTTCCCATGATGTGCCTTTCAAGCCTGTGCCAAGGTGCATGCGCCATCTTGTCGACATTCAAAATGTTGCGCCTCGAATGGTGCGCCAAAGCGCTAAAAAAGCAATGTTGACAACGCCAAATCCGCGCCTAGGGCGCAAATATTTTCATGTTGGCGTCTACCTGGGTGCACCTTGCAAAAAGTTGGTGGCACATTTATTGCACCTTTTGCTATAAATAGGTGCATCGACCTGTCATTTTCACGACTAAAAAACATGGAAAAAGGTTATTCTTCTGCATTTTTCAGCGCTCCGATCAACCTCATGTTTCGCTTTCCATCGCATTCGTGGACCCCGCATCATTTCCTCCATCTTATATATTCCTGGTAAGTGGCCCTTGCTCTTCTTGTGTTGTTGTTGTGGGGTTTTGTGTTGTTTTGGAGGTTGTTATTATTAAAAACAAAGAAAATGAACCTAAGAAGTAATACAACTCCAGCCCATTTTGCAAATCAACCCACCTTCAAACCGGTTTTTCCCTCCTTCCAGATCTGCTAAACTGGAAGGCCTTGCCTCAAAAATGAATCCCTGACCCTCTTTTCCTCTTTTCCCCTCACTGTCAAAATCTGTGTTGGAAGAGTTAAAAGCCACAAAAGCCTGCCAAAAGAGGGAAGTTTCTAAAAGTTAAGAAACCCACGGTTTTTCTTTGGCACAAACACCATCGCTTATTACACAAAACACAGTCGCGCCAAAGGGGCGCACTGTCCCCGCATGTGACATCACCCTTTCCCATGCCTTATAAAAATTCCTAAAACCTAACACAGGTACAAGCGCAACCATGCCTACACCTACATTTGAATGTCATGTAGACCTTTCCCACGCCGCGCCAAAAGCTAAAACACTGGCACACCTTACCTCAATGATGCACCCTTTGAACTCGCGCCTTTGGTGCATCATAATGTTTTGCAACATGTACCATATCTGCGCCAATGGCGCATCCTGAAGCCTTGCAACACCAAATAAATTTGCACCCAGTTAAAACCCTTCATATGGCGTAGCAAGACATCCTATGACACCAACATTTGAATGTTGTGTGTATTATTTTTGCGCCCTACGCCCCTTTGCGTTGTTTTCTTCCATGCAACACTCTCCAAGTGCGCCTTACTTTTCTGACCCTATACTGTAATAGAATTGCGCCTTGCGCCAGAGGCTTGTAAATTGATAACTTTTCATTCTGTAAAGCTTTGATGGATGATTTAACAACTAACATGGCTCTTCTGCGATGGACTTCCTGATTCTTCTTGCAAATCAGCAACTGAACTCAGATTCGCACATGTCTTCATCAAGTAAGAAGCCAACCAAGTCTAAGGGTAAGGCCAAACTCACAGAAGAAGAAATGAAGTACAAATACCAAAGGGTCAGGATGCCTGAATCCCTTGCAGAGTGTGACCTGGACATCAGGGATTCAAAACTTGGTCATATTGATATGGAGGACTTCTGGGCCAGAACCAAGAAGGTCACAGGCAGTCCATGGATGGACAAATTAGTCTGCGTAGTGGTTTACATTTCACTACAAGAATTCCCGTGAGCGTAGTAAACAACGAGTTCATGATGGTGGTGGGTCGTTTTACAATAAGGACACAAGATGTGTCGAGAATGAGAAGGGTGAGGTAATAATCAACCTCACTGCCCAAAGCATTTTGAAATTATGTTGGGTATCCCGCACCTTGCCATTTTGTGGCAATAAGTAAGCAATCGCATAAAATCATGGAATGAAAATGAAGACAAATGCATGCAACTTATGAATGAAGTATATCTAAAAAACAAGAAGGTGGTGAGCAGGTGGCCATAAGTTATTCATCGCAATGACTTCTCAGAAGAGCTGAGTGACACCATCACCTTCCTGAGTAATGTGTTTAGGCTTCCTGATGCCCATTACTTTCACAAATGGATGCTCAGATATCTAGAAACAATGAGCAAAAAAATGTTCCTAATCAACGTTGCGAATGGGCGGAGATTATCAAGCAGCACCATCTCGAAAGCGCCTTCAACAACTCTCAACAACTGGGAAGTTCTACATGAACTCCTATGTGGTATATGCTGCTACCTCTGAAAGAGACTACCTAACACTGAACCGATGCGGGGTATGGCCCCAAGTGAGAATATATGAATATTATCCAGAGTTGAGACTGGAAAATAACATCACACAATTCAGCAAGATCAATGATGCCTTCTTTTATGGCGTTATCTGCCTCTTGAGGGCTAATATGACTCATGGTCAAACGACTAAGAGTGTGGCTACTACTACAAAGTAGTGGGGGCATTATTTACGCAATTCCCCACTTTCACTTATCTTAGAGCTGCCAACTTCTTGGGGGAGCCCACCAAGTTACCGAGGTATGCGGGACCCAAGTTGATCCTATTAGAGTTGTCCAGACAGCTTATCACATACCACGAGAAGTGTCTAAAAAGAAAGAAGGGTGGAACTCCATTCCCCCTCACAGTGGGCAGGTACACCTGCACTTCTCATAGAAAAGCCCGAGAAATGTTTGTGGAGCTGGAGTTGCTCAACTTGAAACACAATTTCCTGGCAAGGCCAACCTTTGATCCTCGCAATTGCCTTCCAAGGGCAAAGCTTGATCCGATTCACGTCCCATCAGATCAAGGATATATACATCAATCTGTATCACGAGGTTGAGCTCAGAAGAAAGGATCACTCCCACTGGCCCTGTCAGAGATCATCCAATATGGTGTGGCCATTGTCCCAAAAGGTTTCCAAGCGACTGATCAAGAAGTTGATCAGGTCTATCTAGATACGAGACGGGGACAATTGGCCATTTTCGAGATTGATAGAACAAAGGCACCTCAGACTATTGAGGAAAGGGTTAAAGGCACTCTGCAGTGCATAGAGCATTGGTGCAGGAAGAACGGCCTCATCTACCTTGGGGTAGACTTCACCATGTCTCCTTTGGGCAATGCACCTGCTAAGCCAAAGCACTTGCAAAGGGAAAAGGGAAAGACAAAGAGGGAGAATCAAGCACTACTCAGGAGGAAGCTCCCGAGAGTCCTCCTTCCGCTGCCCAGGAGTAGGTAGTAAGCTGGTCTCCCCAGAAGAAGAAGAAGCAGTAAGTGTTCCAATGGGCACATCCACTCAGGATGTTGCCACTACTATAACCAGTGAAGTTCCCACCATCCCATCTCCCGCTCCTCCTTCCCCTCCTCATGTCACTCAAGCAACCACTCCTTTGGTTGTGTCTTCTCCCCCATCTTCTACTATTCCCCCTTCCTCTTCCTCCATCTTCTCTTCCCTCATAGATCTGTCCCCCAGCATTTCTTCCCTCATCTCTCATATCCCTTCCCCCCACAGTTTCTCTCCTACAGTGACTCCTACCCCTATGAGCGTTGGAGGGTCAGCTTCTTTATCAATGCCGCCACCGAGTGTCTCGACACATTTCCCCATGTTCACTGTAGTTGCTCCTTCTTCTACCTCCGTTCCCCCTTCTCCCTCTGGTCACACTCCCTTAAGTCTAGAATGGATCTCCAAACACCTGAGTCAGCACAAGAGGAAATTCCCCATTGCACCTATGGACTTCTCCGTCATTCTAACTAAGGGACCTAAGAAGAAAAATCCAATAACCCGCTTCTCTCAAAGTGCTTCAGGTGAAAGGGTTATGGAGATCATATACCTTGATCCCACAAAGGATAAAAAGATTTGTCTCCTACAAATTATACAGTGACACAAGTCACAATGGGAACATCCTTAGAAAGCCTGCAGGAGAGGCCTTATCTGTAGTGGATGCCCTTTGCAAAAAGCTTCAGGAAGCAAAGGAAGAGAAGAGGATACTGAAAGAATAGAACAAACATCTTCTCCAAGCCCTGTAGAAAATGGGTAGTGCACCTCCTGTAGCTTCCACTGAAACTCCTGAAGCCCTTAGTCAGGAAAAGATAAATGAGTACGCCAAGATTGGCGAGCAAGGTATGGTAGTATCTCGCTTGGAGAGACCAGATCCTCAAAGATAGTGAGGAAGTAATTATTAAGTTCACAGAGCTATATCAAAATATTGATCAGGCTAATAAGGAACTCTAGGCGATTGTAGGACCTATCTTCGAAGAGTTAGACCATGTCAAGGTTACAACATGAGACATTCCAGAAGATGCTCGACCGCCTTGTCAATGAATTAGTAAAATTGGCGTCTTCGATCACCCAAGAGCACCCAACAAAGTCCTTCTTTGCTTTGGACTATCGGGTTGACAGATGGAATTTTCTTGGAGAAAATTGATAAAGTTAAGGAGGAAGCCTTGGATGCAATGCATCAAATGGAACAAATCGTCCTAAGGATTTCTCTGGGCTTGCTCACCCCATCATATGCCTTGAGGAAGGCAGATGACGCTATTCGGCTCTTCAAGGAGATCGCGTCACAAGGTTTAGGGTCAGATGCCACTTTTGATACAGAATCTATTAACAACCTTCTCGGCCTACAATGATTTTTTTGGATACCTGATGGAGGCAGGTCATGAATACTTCAAACTCCTAGAGAGACTTAGAGATGAACGGGAGACTTGTGAGGTCATCAGTGATCAGACCAAGGGTCCCGCCAGATCAACTTCAACTGATGATTAGCAAGTTCATGGAGTATCATGCTCAATTTCACATTTCCTCTCCGAGCAAAAACAGGATACTCCTTTCCAGCCACGGGACGATGACGAGAAGGCTCCTTCCTCCTGGCATTGTTCCCATTTTTGTAAAGTATTTAAAAGTATGTTGGCACAAACGATGACATCATCCATATTACACCATGGGATGTTGTCATCCACTAGATTGGAAATACCATGGGATGTTATCATCCACCAAATGGGATGTTGTCATCTCCATTCCGCTCTTCATTCCTTTCTGTTCACGATTGGAAATACCCCTACCGAGACGAGATCCCAAACCCCCGAAGGAAGAATATCATGTAGGTCTTGCATGATTCTGTTGGTAGAATAGCAATAAACCAGTTTCTCTTTGCTGTCTCAAAGAGGGGCTATGCCCTACACATTGTTGGCTCGTCTATCCATAGATTTTCCCTCCGACAAATTTTCGGACCAACAGTTTTGGTGACTCTATTGGGGAAAGAACTAGATCTATGTGAGTGTTGTGTCAGTTAAAAGACACTAACAATTTTTAAGGTTGCTAAGGTAACTAAGAAAATAGATAAAACTATAAAAATCACTACCTGTTTGCAAATCTTAACTTTTGCTTAAAATCCATTTTTTTTGCAAAAGTGATCCAAACTGAAAATTTTCTTCAGAGATCCATAGATCTAGGCTAGTTAGAGATCTTTAGTTTGCTGAGTTTTTACAAAAACCCGTATATTTCTGTAGATCTGAGATTCTGATAGTTTTACAAATAATTTCAAACCCTTGCAAAAAGTCAACTCTAAGATCCAAAAATCAGCTTACTAAGTTAACCATCATTTTATCCTCGTTGATCTTCGTCATTAAACCACAATCATTTTTCAAAAGAAGGATAAAATTAAATATTTAGAAAAGTACATGCTGCTGATTTTTGTTAGAAAAATCAGAAAATCAGCAAGTACAACCAAAAAGAGTTTTTTTAAAATCTGCTCTAAAAGCATTGCAGATCTGAAAGATACGCTGGCGGGTGAGCCATTTACTCGTAGTAGGAGAGCTCGTGGAGAAGTTGATCCTATTTTCGATCTACTTCAAAGGCACAACTTCAGTATTACACCAACATGCTTCTCATCGCTGAGTTCAGCTGATTGGTCAGCCAGAAGTGTCTCACCTCCATGAAAGAACTAGTTTTCACAAGGAACCTCCACATCAATTTGCAATTTCCTATTACTAAGCGAATCGCCCTCCCGACTCATGTCCTCTTTCCAAACTTTTCAAATGGCAGTACCATGGGGAAATGTTATGGGCCCTCTCGCATTGCCACATCCTGTTCATGCACTCCCTCATGGAAACCACAAGAATTTCCCAAGATTTGATGGGAGTGGAAACCAAAGCATAGATTCACATATATCTACATTCATTATGTCATGCAACATCTTGGATGTGACCCATGAAGATGTGTCAGTACGCCTCTTTCTAGAGACCTTGCAAGGACCCGCAACAGAGTGGTTCCAACATTTGCCGGCCGGATCTATCACCAGTTGGGCCACATTACGAACTACGTTTGAAGACAGGTATAAGCCTTCAAAAGACACATTTGTGTTACTATCAAAGATCACTCACCTGAAGAAGGAAGTCAATGAAACCATGCGCGATTTTATCGCTCGTTTCAATTCACTAATTAACCGTGTGCTACCTGCCATGCCCACACCAAAAATCAGAAGTGTTTCTTTATGAATGTCATGAGCTGAAGAGTAAGTTTCTTACTCTTACAAGAACAAATCACCACCCTGGTTCTCGCTCAAGCTGCAACCATTTAGATAGAAGATAACTTGCTTATATCTGGCGAGTTAAAATGAGATTCGTCCAAGCCTAAAGATTCAACTCCTTCTCAAGCCACTTCATTAGATCCGGCATTCCAGAAGATGGTGAACGACTTGCTCGCATTAAAGAAGCAATTAGCTCAAGCTTCTCCTAACACTTCATACCAGGATATCCCACGGAGAAATTTCACTTCCAACAATGCCCCACAAAGGTTGCATTTCCTGCAACTGCTCCATGGTTGGCACTTGAGGCCCCCTCTAGTTAATGCCCTGGTCGAGGTCGAAGGAGAGGAGAAAAATTATGAAGAACCTTTGTCACAGGCGAAGATGATCAAGATGTCGGTGAACCGACTGGTGACTCTACGATTGGGTATATGGAATTTGAAGATGAGAAGTTTGACAAAGAAGAGGGTACCCAAGGGTATGCAAGTGGACAATCATATGCTATTTTCACCCGCTCCCAAGGAAAAGAAGCGAAGTTGCTGCCAGGATGCAAAAGGAGAAGGTTGTGTCGAACACGCCTCCAACCATTGCTAAAAGAGGTAATCCTCTTCCTGCTCAACCTCCTATTAAGTCTTTTACAAAAAAATATTTTCCTCCCATCTCTCCTCCAAATCAGCCTTCTTCTATTCCCATAAAGACCAAGTAACCCTACCCCTCCACCGCGAAGTGAGGGACTCATTCCTTCATCAACGCAACCCTTGGCCTCATTCGATATAATCGATCATGCTAAAAAGACCAAGATTCAAATGTCTGAAGCTGAATATCTTCAGTCTAATCCTGAGCAGCTTGTAAGATTGACCAAATATATCCAAAGCCAAGTTGTCGTACCCATTCATGCCTCCCCTAAAGGAATCCTTTCCACTCCTCCTGCATCTTGCATAAATGTTGCCTCGACTTCCATGTTAGGTAAAATTGAACCTTTTTATCTCTCCCTCCTAATCAATGGTCACAAGCTAAGTAACTACATAATTGATTCTGGGGCTTCCGATAATGTCATGCTGGCAAAGGTCACTCATGCTTTGGGCCTCACTCTTACCAAGCCTTTCGGCAGATGTTACTCCATGGAAACCAAATAGGTTTCATTGATTGGTCAAATCAAAGATGCATAGTTTACGTTTGTAGCATTCCCAGTGGAAAGAGTGAAGATGACCATCCTCGTTGTTGATATCCCGGTGGCATATGAAATTCTGCAGGAAGAAGATTTTGCAGAGAGGTTGGATGGAGAGATCCATATGGACCGGTCCAAAGCCGTAATCCATGTCAAGGGTGTAATGCAGACACTACTGGGCGTGAATCGCAAAAGAAGTACTTGGTCACCTATTCTGACAACCCCAAAGCCCAAATTCTCTTCAAATCATCAGGAATGGGGAACTACTTCTTATCCACCGAGTCGATAAAATGGATGTTCTCGCCCAAGAGGAGGACCTTAACGAGATATGGACACTGTAGTTTGATGGTAGTTGTGTGACTAGCGGATGCGGTGCTGGAGCTGTGCTAATATCTCCTGAAGAGGAGATTTTTCCTCTCTCTTTCAAGTTGCATAGTTTTTCAATACAAATAATATTGCTGAATATGAATCTTTTCTACTTGGCATGCAAGCTACAAAAGAAAGGGGAATTAAGAACCTAAAATTACAGGGCGATGCCGAGCTGATCATTAATCAAGTGAAAATAATATATCAAGTAAAGAATGAAAGGATCGGTGTATTACCGCAATGCAAAGATGGGATAAAGATTGAAGAATTTGACACTTTCTCAATAAAAGATGTTCCAAGAGCTTAGAATGACATGGCTAATTCACTTTGGTCATCTCGGCGTCTCTCATGCTCCTCACCTGTGGTTCAAGACGGACACATATACCATTGAGGTAGTCTTCCACCCAAGCGTGCCAGATAATTCTCAGCACTGGCAGGTATTCAACGATGACAATCAACTTATTGCCTTTCTAGAGAAAGCAGAAAATTTTAGTGAGCTTCATTTTGAAGGATCTACTTTTGCATGCCATGAATCTGTCACTGGTCAAGCAAATAAAAAAAGAAGGTGCATGGCGTATGTCAACTAAAGGGAAATAAGATTCCAAAGGGTTTAGTCTCTCTGGAACGATTGTTTGACAAACATGATCATTTTGTCAGGAAGAAATGGCAAGATGACCCTAACTCCTCTCCAGACCGAATCGGTCAACTTGGGTACTATGGAACATCCGCAGTTTGTGAACATCGGGAAATGTTGCACACCCGAAGAAAAGTAGAAGTTTGTCAAATTGCTGAAGAAATATATGGATGTATTGGCATGGTCTTATGCCGATCTAAAGTCTTTCAAGCCAAAGGACGTTCAACATGACATCCCATTAAAAGATGATGTCAAACCTTTTGCAAGAAACAGAGGCACTATAATCCCAAGATCTCGGTACCATCCAGGTGGAAATACAGAAGATGCTAGATGCGAGGATTATCTTTCCTATCCATCACAAAGACTGGTCACAAACATCATACCCAAAGACTGAAATAATAATGGTGAAATACGCATATGCGTATATTTTCACAATCTAAATTAGGCATCCTTAAAGGACAACTACCCACTGCCTATAATGGATCAGGTTCGCAGCAAAGAATGCCGGTTGAGATGCTATCCATGCTTGATGGTTTTTCAAGCTATAATCAGATTGAGGTCTCACCAAGACCGATTCAAAACAACATTCACTACTCCCTGGGGCACATTTTCTTATAGCAGGATGCCTTTTGGCTTGACCAACACCGGTGCCACCTTTCAGTGAGCAATGGACTTCACATTAAAAGGTATAATGGGAAAGGTCATCGTGTTTTATCTAGATGACTTAACTGTTTTCTCTAAAAGTGAAGTGATCATTGTGATCATTTGGAGCAAGTATTGATTAGATGCCGAGAACACTGGGATTTCCCTAAATCTAAAAAAGTCTGTTTTCGGGGTCACTGAAGGAAATTTGTTGGGACACGTTGTCAGCAAGGAGGGGACCAAGATAGATTTCGAAAGGGTTAAGGCTATTCAGAGCCTTACCTTACCCACAAGTAAGACCGGTGTTCACTCCTTCTTCGGAAAAGTGAATTTTCTCAAACGCTTTGTTCCCGACTTTGCTGAGAAGACTCATCACATATCAAATATGATGAAAGGGTTACAAAATTTTCGTTGGAGCAATGAAGGAAAGATGTCATTCGAGGATATAAAAGCCTCTGTTGCTCATGCACCAGTCCTGGTATGTCCGACTTCTCTAGGATTTTATCATGTACAATTATGCATCTATGCATACTGTATCACCATCTTAATGCAAAAGAATTCTAAGGATGTTGAATCTCCAATCGCTTTCATGATATCTCCTCTCAAACCTCATGAATTGAAGATGTCTTAGTTAGAAAAACACGCATTCGCCGTTTTCAAAGAAGTCAAGAACTTCCGGTACTACATCTTAAACTCTCATACGGTAGTGTTGGTTCCTGACACGGCAGTCAAGTCTATCCTAACTCAACAGGAGTTAGGAAGCTTACGAGGGAATTGGATCGCAAAGGTCCAAGAGTATGATCTAGACATAAAACCAACCAAGCTGGTAAGAGGCAAGGGCCTATGTCAGCTTATGGCTGAAAACAAAGATTCAAAGGTCCCTAAAGAGGAAGTTGATTGCATCGATGGAGTGTAGGGTAAACTAAAGAAAGTTGATTCTCTGCCTATGGTTCTATTTGTGGCCACCAGCGATGAGTGGTATTCGATATCACTTTATTTCTCACTTACTGGTGAGTGCCCACCTCATCTAACTTCAAAAGAGAAGTGGACTGTAAAGCTCAGGGCAGCCAGATATGTCATATGGGATGACGGTTTATACAAATGTGGTATTGATGGCGTCTTCTTGCGATGTGTTGACAAACCATAGTAGATCAAATTGCTTGAAAGTTTTCATGACTCAACCTGCGGCGGTCACTTCTCCTCATCTGTGATAGCACATAAGATCATCCAAGCCAGGTACTACTGGCCAATGCTATTTCAGGATACAGCCACCTAGGTAGCAAAATGTGAGCTCTGCCAACAGTTTGTTGGCAAACCAAAATTGGCTACTTTTCCCCTCAGGCCCGTCATTATTGATGAACCATTCAGGAAATGGGGAATTGAATTTATCAGAGCACTACATCCCCAATCAAGTGCCGACATAGTTATGTCCTAACAAGAATCAGATTACTTCATGAAATGGGTGGAGGCCATACCTGTTAAGAATGCCACCTTTGAAGTCGTTTGCAACTTCATCAAAGAAAGTATCATTGTAAGATTTGGCATCCCACACAAGATCGTTTTTGATAGTGCTTCCAACTTCTCCTCATGGAAATTTATTGGTTTTTTCCAATGAATACGGGATAACCTTGGCCCATGCCTCGAATTATTACCCCGGAGAAATGGTCAAGGTAATCCAAGTAATAAGAACTTAGTAACCATCATACAGAAGCTAGTCGATGAGAATCAGTGGTCCTGGCACAAGTCATTGTATGATGCTTTGTGGGTAGACCATATTACTCCAAAGAGGTCTCTCGGTATGTCACCTTTCAAGTATTATATGGAATCGATGTTGAGCTCCCCATTTTTATGGAGCTTCCCGCCCTGCGCTTGGCACAAGCGATTGAAGATGAGACTTTCTAGAATTCTCTAGAAAAGAGGATCATGTATCTAACATAACTTGAAGAAAAGAGAGTAAGGGTGGTCGAAAGGATCACTGAACATCAGAATCAAGTCAAGAGACTATTCGATAAAAAGGCTAAGTAGAGGGATTTTCAGGTGGGAGATCTCGTCCTTTTATGGGACAAGAGAAGAGAGCCAAAGGGCATGCACGGAAAATTTGACTCCCTTTGGAAAGGGCCTTTCAAGATCAAGAAGCTCAACGGAGAGAATAGCTTCTATCTCTCATAGCTGGATGGAATTGAACTCCCGCTTCCCTATAGTGGGCAACATCTCAAAATATTCAGGAAGTAGAGCTTTCTCTCTTCTTTGTACAATTTTTTTAGTCGTGTGTTTTCTTTTGTTGGTTGTGTGTTTTCCTTTTTCATCACCCTTGTTTTTGACTCTGTAACCCAATGGATAGGCACATGTAGATCTGGGATTCTCTACCCTTAAGCTTTGCTCAAAGATAGTCCCCAGAAAGAGCCAGCTGTTATCCTGTAAAATTGACAAGGGAAATTTTGTAGGTAACCATACCAAATTTTTGTTTTGGTTCCCCATTGAGGTCCCTTAACATTCGGAATGGCATAAAATCCCTTTCCGGAAAATCTAGTTTTTCAAACTTAGTCATTTGGTCCTTTTTTGGTTGGGCGCAGTTTTTATTCATGCAACATCAAATGAAACTGCGCCCCCTCCTTTCCTTTAGCACATCCTTCGAGTGTTGACATTCCAAATGTTGTGCCCTCCCATGATGCGCCTTTCAAGCCTGTGCCAAGGCACATGTGCCATCTTGTCGACATTCAAAATGTTGCGCCCCTGAATGGTGCGCCAAAGCGCTAAAAAAGCAATGTTGACAACGCCAAATCCGCGCCTAGGGCGCAAATATTTTCATGTTGGTGTCTACCTGGATGCACCTTGCAAAAATTTGGTAGCGCATTTATTGCACCTTTTGCTATAGATAGGTGCATCGACCGTCATTTTCACGACTAAAAAATGTGGAAAAAGGTTATTCTTCTGCATTTGTCAGCGCTCCTGTCAGCCCCGTGTGTCACTTTCCATTGCATTCGTGGACCCCGCATCATTTCCTCCATCTTATATATTCTGGTAAGTGGCCCTTGCTCTTCTTTTTTTGTTGTTGTGGAGTTTTTGTGTTGTTTTTGGAGGTTGTTATTATTAAAAACAAAGAAAATGAACCTAAGAAGTAATACAACTCCTGCCCGTTTTGCAAATCAACCCACCTTCAAACCGGTTTTTACCCTCCTTCCAAATCTGCTAAACTAGAAGGCCTCGCCTCAGAATGAATCCCTGACCCTCTTTCCTCTTTTCCCCTCACTATCAAAATCTATGTTGGAAGAGTTAAAAGGCACAAAAGCCTGCCAAAAGAGGGAAGTTTCTAAAAGTTAAGAAACCCATGGTTTTTTTTCGCGCAAACACCATCACTATTACACAAGACACGGTCGCGCGCCAAAGGGGCGACTTGTCCCGCATTTGACATTGCCCTTTCCTGCGCCTTATATAAAGTCCTAAAACCTAACACATGCGAAAGTACAACCATGCCTACACCTATATTTGAATGTCATGCAGACCTTTCCCGCACTGCGCCAAAAGTTAAAACACTGGCGCTCCTTACCTCAATGATGTACCCTTTGAACCTGTGCCCTTTGGCACATCATAATGTTTTGCAACATATACCATATCTGCACCAATGGCACATCCTGAACCCTTGCTACACCAAATAAATCTATGCCCAATTAAAACCCTTCATATGGCGCAAGCGCACATCCTATGACACCAACATCTGATTGTTGTGTAGTATTTTGTGGCCCTGTGCCCCTTTTGTGCTGTTTTCTTCCATGCAACACTCTCCAGAAGTGCACCTTGCTTTTCTGACCTTGCAGCTGCAATAGAATTGCGCCTTGTGCCCAAAGGCTTGTAAATTGATAACTTTTCATTCTGTAAAGCTTTGATGGACGATTTAATAGCTAACATGGCTCTTCTGCGATGGACTTCCCTCATTCTTCTTGCAGATCAGCAACTGAACTCAAATTCACACATGTCTTCATTAAGTAAGAAGCCAACCAAGTCTAAGGGTAAGGCCAAACTTACAGAAGAAGAAATGAAGTACAAATACCAAAGGGTCGGGGATGCTTGAATCCAAAGCTTGCAGAGTGTGACCTAGACATCGTGGATCTTGAACTTGGTCATATTGATATGGAGGACTTCGAACCAGAACCAAGAAGGTCATAGCAAATTGGATGGAAAAATTAGTGGCAGTGGTTTACATTTCGCTGCAGGAATTCTCGTGAGCGCAGTAAACAATGAGTTCATGATGGTGGTTTGCCATTGTTACAATAAGGACACAAGATGTGTCGAAAATGAGAAGGGAAAGGTAATAATCAACCTCACTGCCCGACATTTTGAAATTATGTTTGGTATTCCGCACCACTGGCATTTTTGGCAATAAGCCAAGAAGACTGCATAAAAACATGGAATGAAAATGAAGACAAATGCATGCAGCTTATGAATGAAGTATATCTGAAAAATAAGAAGGTGGTGAGCAGGTGGCCGCAAGTTATTCATCGCAGCGACTTCTTAGAAGAGCTGAGTGACACCATCACCTTCCTGAGCAGGGTGTTTGGGCTTCCTGATGCCCATTACTTTCACAAATGGATGCTCAGATATCTAGAAACAATGAGCAAAAAATGTTCCTGATCAACATTTTGAATGGGTGGAGATTATCAGCAGCACCATCTCCGAGCAGCTTCAACAACTCTCAACAACTGGGAAGTTCTACATGAACTCCTATGTGGTATATATTGTTGCCTCTGAAAGAGACTACCCAGCACTGAACCGATGTGGGGTATGGCCCCAAGTGAGAATATATGAATATTATCTAGAGTTGAGACTGGAAAACAACATCGCACAATTCAACAAGATCAATGATGCCTTCTTCTATAGCATCATCTGCCTCTTGAGGCCTAATATGACTCACGGTCGGATGACCAAGAGCATGGTTACTACTACAGAGAAGTGGGGGCATTATTTACGCAATTCCCCACTTTCACTTATCTCAGAGCCGCCAACTTCTTGGGGGAGCCCACCAAGTTACCGAGGTATGCAGGACCCAAGTTGATCCTATTAGAGTTGTCCAAATAGCTTATCACATACCACGAGAAGTGTTTGAAAAGAAAGAAGGGTGGAACTCCATTCCCCCTCACAATGGGTAGGTACACCTGCACTTCTCATGGCAAAGCCTAGGAAATGTTTGCGGAGTTGGAGTTTCTCAACTTGAAACACAATTTCCTAAGACACGGCCAACCTTTGATCCTCGTAATTACCTTCCAAGGGAAAAGCTTGATTCGATTCACGTCCCACAGATCGAGGATATCTACATCGATATGTATCACGAGGTCAAGCTCAAAAGAAAGGATCACTCCCGCCTAGCCCTGGCAGAGATCATCCAATATGGTGTGGCCATTGTCCCGAAAGGTTTCCGACTGATCAAGAAGTTGATCAGGTCTATCTAGATACAGACGGGGAAAATTGGCCATTTTCCGAGATTGATAGAAGGCACCTCAGACTATTGAGGAAAGGGTTAAAGGCACTCTGCAGCGCACAGAGCATTGGTGCAGGAAGAACGGCCTCATCTACCTTGGGGTAGACTTCACCATGTCTCCTTTGGGTGATGCACCTGCTAAGACAAAGCACTTTCCAAAGGGCAAAGGGAAAGACAAAGAGGGAGAATCAAGCACTACTCAGGAGGAAGCTCCCGAGAGTCCTCCTTCCACCGCCAGGAGCAGGTAGTAAGCTTGGTCTCCCTAAAATAAGAAGAAGCGGTAAGTGTTCCAACAGCACATCCACTCAGGATGTCGCCACTACTACAATAGCTTGAAGTTCCCACCGTCCCATCTCCCGCTCCTCCTTCCCCTCCTCACGTCACTCAAGAAACCACTCCTTTGGTTGTGTCTTCTCCCTCGTCTTCTACTGTTCCCCCTTCCTCTTCCTCCATCTTCTCTTCCCTCGTGGATCTGTCGCCCATCATTTCTTCCCTCATCTCTCAGATCCCTTTCCCCACCAATGGTTTCTCTCCTACAGTGACTCCTACCCCTGTGAGCGTTGGAGGGTCGGCTTCTTTATCAATGTTGCCACCGAGCGTCTCGACACATTTCCCCATGTTCACTGTAGTTGCTCCTTCTTCTACCCCCGCTCCCTCTTCTCCCTCTGGTCACACTCCGTTAAGTCCAGAATGGATCTCCAAACACCTGAGTCAGCATAAGAGGAAATTCCCATTGCACCTATGGACTTCTCCGTCATTCCAACTAAGGAGCTAAGAAGCAAAAGCCAATAACCCGCTTCTCTCAAAGTGCTTCAGGTGAAAGGGTTATGGAGATCGCATACCTTGATCCCACAAAGGATAAAAAGATCTGTATCTCCTATAGATTATACAGTGACACAGGTCACAATGGGAACATCCTCAGAAAGCCTGCAGGGAGAGGCCTTATCTATAGTGGATGCCCTTTGCAAAAATCTTCAGGAAGCAAAGGAAGAGAAGAGGATACTGAAAGAATAGAACAAACATCTTCTCTAAGCCCTGCAGAAAATGGGCAGTGCACCTCCTGTAGCTGCCACCGAAACTCCCTGAAGCCCTTAGTCGGAAAAGATAAATGAGTACACCAAGATTGGCGAGCAAGGTATGGCAGTATCCGCCTGGAGAGACCAGATCCTCAAAGATAGTGAGGAATTAATTATTAAGTTCACAGAGCTATATCAAAATATTGATCAAGCTAATAAGGAACTCCAGTGATTATAGGACCTATCTCCAAAGAGTTGGACCATGTCCAGGTTACAACATGAGACATTCCAGAAGATGCTTGACTACCCAGTCGATGACTTAGTAAAATTCGGCGTCTTTGATCACCCAAGAGCACCCAACAAAGTCCTTGCTGCTTTGGACTATCGGGTTGACCAGATGGAATTTGTCTTGGAGAAAATAGATAAAATCAAGGAGGAAGCCTTAGATGCAATGCATCAAATGGAATAGATCATCCTAAGGATGTCTCTGGGCTTGCTCACCCCATCATACACCTTGAGGAAGGTAGATGACACTATTCAACTCTTCAAGGAGATCACATCACAAGGTTTAGGGTCAGAAGCCACTTTTGATACAGAATCTATCAACAACCTTCTAGCCTCGCTATGATTTTTTTGGATACCTGATGGAGGCAGGTAATGAATACTTCAAACTCCCAGAGAGACTCAGAGATGAACGGGAGACTTGCGAGGTCATCGGCGATCACACCAAGGGTCCCGCTTAGGATCAAATTCAACCGATGATTAGCAAGTTCATGGAGTATTGTGCTCAATTTCACATTTCCTCTCCTGAGCAAAAACAGATACTCCTTCCCGGTCGTGGGACGCCGACGAGTAGGACCCTTCCTCCTGGGATTGTTCCCATTTTTGTAAAGTATTTAAAAGTATGTTGGCACAAATGATGACATCATCCATGTTGCACCATGAGATGTTGTCATCCACCAAATTGCCCCAAAGTCAACAGTTGACTTTTAGATATTTTGTAAATATTTTGTAAATAGTTGTTGGTTCCTTTTTGCCTTCTTTCTCCTTCTCCTTCTATATATACTTGGATACTTGTTGTATTCAAGGTGGTGGACATTTTTTAGATGAAAAATAGAAGTGAGAAGGAAAAGGCTTTGTACTTTTTGTAAAGAAAATATTAATACAGAAATTAAGACTTTGTGCTCAATGGATGTGTTATATGCATTAGATCTTTCTTAAGTTAGATCTATGTTGCTTTTCTGTTAGATCTATCTCTATTTTTTTGTCATTTGCTCATCAGTATTACTTTGTTCGTTTGTGCAAGTAGGCTTGGCTCTGATTACTACCAGCCCAAAACATAAATCCTCTGACCTTTCTGCTTTGGAATTCATTTCTTTTCTCTCTTCAAATCTATCCTATCTCCGTTCCTCTCTTCATTCCATTCTATTCACAGTTGGAAATACCCCTACTGGGATCACAAACCCTCAAGGCGAATCGTAGGAATTACAGATTCCTACCTTTGGTAGAATAGCAATAAACTAGTTTCACTTTTTTGTCTCAAAGAGGGCTATGCCCCGCACACCGTTGGCTCGCCTCATCCATAGATTTGCCCTCCCGACAAATTTTTAGACCAACATAACCACGAGCTTCAACTCTTCATAATCACAAATGAGTGAAGTGCAGGTCACCACAACCATTGTTCCTTCCTCTCGAAAGGATATTCGAACACATACCTCCCACATTTAAACAATTGACAAGCTCCACATGAAGAAGCGAGCCATAATATTAACTCGTGAAGATTAGATTGAAATGATGAAAATGGAATGGATGAAGTGGTAGTGCTTCCATTTCTAGAATAGTACCAACTAAAGAGAAAATAACATAGAAATCCAATTCCTTTATTTGAATGGAAAGATGAAGAGAAACTTAATATCACAAGAGAGCCCGACCATGATGAAAACTACAACAAAAATAACATAGTGAATTCTCCAAGTTTGGTGTGTGGGCTTGCATTTACAAGTTAATTGGAGGTTTAATGGACCGTCACTTGTTAAATTCCACTTGTAATAGTGCATTCTCGCAGTTCCGATCTTTGTGTGATTAAAGTTATATTTAGATAAGAGGAGGTTCAACGCATTAACAAATTGTTTATTTTGGAGATGTTGGTAATTTTTATACTCAAAATAATATCAATGTCATTATGCAGGTGGTTGATTCTGACACCACTTAGAATGTGGACGACAAAGATTGTAGTTTGAGGGGATGTGTTGAAATCTGATGGTGGCGCTATCTCCGCTTTTGACACAACAAACTACTCCACGTGAACGTGTTGTCTCCCTGCTTCTTATACACCATACCGCCAATACATTTGGTAACCATGTATGGCCATTTGTGACTTTATCAGACGGTTTCGTGGAAATACTCGTAAGAGGAGTCGTCGATGGTTGCATTCGGATTTAATCTCACGTTATTTATTTGTACGTTTTTCGGATGTGACCATTGAAGACAAAGGGATAGTGCCATTCTTATAAGATCGCCCGACCCACTCCACCAAGTATCATAGCTGATATGACTAACATTTTTAGTGTATTTTTAATTAAAAATGAGGGTTACATTAAAGTAGTGGTATTTACAAATTTTGTTTACTGCCTCAAAAAGAGATTTCTTTGATTTCCTTTGTTTCTCGTACAATTCCCTACATTTGATCAAGTCGACGTTGTCTAATCAAAATATTTTAGTTGATCTCAATTAGGTTATAGCCCTATGGCCTATGGATCTCCCCTTTTTTATTTTGACCCCCATTTAACTGCAAATTGCACTCATGTGAATAACACAAGTGACATTTAGATGATAAAGTGGAACACAAATAAAGGATCTTATTTGGGTCTTACAATTTCAGCTCGACTGCCAAATAAATTCTACATGTCCCTCATATGACTAAAAGTTGTAGGGGCTCTATTATCCGATGAATGTTCATGCATCACCTTTTTCTCGCAATTAATCCTGCATTTAATCAAGGTTAAAATTATAAAAGTATGGTACGGTACTACAAAAAAAATGGAATCTGAGTTACGGCCCTGTAACCTATTCAATTTTGTCCATTTCTTATTTTGACCACTTCAGCCTCAAATTATAATCACATAAATAAACGATCCTCAATCTAAAACATTTGTTAAACATTTACGATTTTCCTCAATTTTTTAGTTCGTCCCCTTTAAATATTACACTCAAATAAATAATGCGACCAAGATAGAGAAAATTCAGTAGAACACAATGCACTTCTCCTCCCTCATACCCCATCTTCTTTGCCCCCATCCTCTCCCTCTTATTCACTTCCTTAAGTTTTAATTCTTCACTCTATCCCCTTTGACGTTCCCATCGTACATTTCACGTATTTAAATATACAAGTGACATCCAACGATTATTTCAACTATTTTATACATAAAAAAATCACAAAATAAAATTGTCACAAAGGAGTTTCCATAATGGTTTTGGTAATTCAAGAATCTGTGCCTGGAACCCATTGTTTGTTTGTACAACTCCGTCCAAACTAGCTTCTATTGTTTGAACGAGTTCTGGTGAGCCCAAACAGACAATACCAGCTTTAACCAGGTCTGAGTGGGGTCATTATGCTGCCTAAATAAAGAGATCCAAATAATTGTCTCACTTAAATGCGTTTCTCTTCCTCCTCTAACCTGCCGCCACGCCGCACCTTGTGGGGAATCGAAAATGTTTTTCTGGGTGGAGAAAGCTTATTCATCACACTGGTTTGCCCATGGCGTAGGCAATGACATTCATCTTTTCTCATATGACGTGGAAGGGTTAATAAATAAATGAATATGACATTCAAGTCATGACGTGTTTTTTTAGGTTTCTTCTACGCATATTCCTCCTCAACCGTACCATCAAACAACTAATTTTACATAGAAAATTCATGTCCCTGTAGACTAACGTGGACGAATCCATGCACAGACTACCAAATACCTGATACGCAATTTGTTGGGTTAATTAAGAACTTTCTCCTAATTTCCTTATTCGAATCTGAAAAGAGATTAATTTATCCTTACGTTTCACATTCTTAGCTGCTAAAAACTATAGACGGGGAGACCTATGATTGCACGGAACTCACAATCATTTCAGAGCAATGTTTCCTTCCATGGTGCCATTTATAAAGCAAGCTTGACAATTTGCTTTTGCACCTTGCATTTTTCCCGGCATCTGATAATGATTCCATACATAGTTATCAACAACCACGTCAAATATATGTAACGCACCAATTTTTCACACTACAATTTGGATTGATTTAAACAAGTGGGTAGGTATTGTTTAAAGATCCAGACATTAAGATGTTAATTATAAATTTCAGACTGATTTAATCCATTGGGTGTTGTTTAAAGATGTTAATTATAAATTTGAGGCTGATTTAATCCTTTGGTTGTTGTTTAAAGATGTTTGTTTGTTTAAAGATCCAGACATTAACTACTTGGGTTTTGCAAAATTAGACGTGAAGGTGTGGAAATTGGTATCAAACAGCACGGCAGACTGTCATAATCATTGCTTCCAAATCATAACTGTCCCCTTTTTGCTTGAACACTGATCAAATACTTTTTGGCCATCAATTTTTTTTGTCAAATATTCGAACAATGCTATATATAAAGCACTTTCAATGCAGCCAAACGCCACTGAGCGACACAAGTCATATTGAAATTGATGAAGGGGTAAGGTGGCACAAGCACTGTTAGACAGAAGTCATATTGCTATTACAAGAAATTTTGTAACGAAAGGCTAACTTAACGGAAACCCCTGCTACTGTTCTGGCTGTTTCTCTAGTTGGAATCTTGTGAGTGTTCATCAGATTGAGTCAATAAAATTATGGGCTTTATAATATGGTGTGTATTGTTTATTTTACAGGGAGAAACACAGAGAGGACTGACTAGTTTGTTTTTTTGTAATAGAGCACACATGGAAGAAGTTGGAAGCAGTTGTGTGGGTTTAGGACAACTATATGAGAAATCTAAGCCAGTTTTGGCTATGATCTCACTTCAGTTTGGATTCGCTGGGATGAATATAATTTCAAAAATTGCACTCAATCAGGGAATGTCTCACTTTACACTGGTGTTCTATAGACATGTGGTAGCCACACTGGTCACTGCTCCTCTGGCTTATGTGCTAGAAAGGTGTGTAAAATCCAAAGTTTCCTAATAGTAAGTGTTAAATTATACTGTTGTTTTTATCTACATGAAGTTTTTGTTTTTGTTTTCTGTTTATTTGTATCAGGAAGACGAGGCCAAAGCTCACATTTGGGATTTTCTGCCAGATTTTTCTCAGTGGTTTGCTTGGGTAATCATTTTAAAGTCGTTTATTTTGTACCATCGCATGGCTTTTTCATCGCCTGATTGTTTTCAATGCAAAAATTATTGTTTTTGTGCAGGGCTACTCTGAACCAGAATTTCTACTACGCAGGATTAAATTATACCTCAACTACATTTGCATGTGCACTAAGCAATTTAGTTCCTGCTCTGACATTTCTCATGGCTATTCCTCTAAGGTAGTTTTATACATCCATCAATCAAGATGCATAGAAAAACTTTTCCAATAGAGATTTCTCTATAACAATTTATGGATTGAGAAGTTCCAAGTCCAAAAACATCTCGACAAACAACTACATATTTCAACTACATACTAAACGTATTGAGTTTTGTAAATGCATGTATTCATGAAAGTGACTTATTATTATATAGGTTGGAAAGAGTTGGCATTAGAAGTTTGGCTGGTCAGGCAAAGGTCGTTGGAACCGTAGTGTGTGTAGGTGGAGCCATGATAATGTCACTTTACAAAGGAATGACTATAGAGATGTGGACATCTCACATTCATGTGAATGAAGGCCTTGCTAATGCTTCCCTGCCTAAGAATTGGACAAAAGGCTCCTTGTTGATAGTCAGCAGTTGTATCAGCTGGTCAGCATGGTTTGTCATGCAGGTGAAAGCACCCTTTCGTTTTTGTATCTGCCTAGATTATGGATAGTAGTTATATGCCATTGTACTTCCTTTTTCTTTTTCACGACTATGACATATAATTGCCCTTTTCCATTGATTGCAGGCAAAAATTAGTAAAATATATCCAGCTCAGTACTCTAGCACAGCCCTAATGTGTTTTCTGGCTGTAATACAATCTGGGTTGCTTACCTTAATTTTTGAAAGAAGGCATCCTTCAGTGTGGGCTTTAGGGTGGGATATCAAGCTTCTCACAGCACTCTACTCGGTAAATTGGAGCTGATCATGATTTCTTTGTGTCATGTTGTATAGATTTGTTTGTGTTTTGGTTTTTGCTAATTTGAATTTTATTAGGGGTTTGTTCGTATTTATATTGAGGATTTGGCAGTGTGTTTGTATCTTGATACCATATAGTGTTTGTAATCGGCTATGTTGAATTGTGCAGGGAGTTGTAGCTTCTGGGATATCATTTTGTGTCATGTCATGGTGCATTCGAAGAAGGGGTCCTCTATTTGTGACTATGTTTGGTCCATTGCTATTGATAATCGTGGCCATCATGAGTTCAATTATCCTTGATGAGAAGCTTCATATGGGCAGGTTTGTAGCATTTATATGAGTTAATAGAGAATGGAGATGAAGCTTGCAGAGTTTCATCCTGACCCAGATATGATTTGTCTTTCCATGCAGTGTGATCGGCTCCATTCTGATAATTGTAGGTCTGTATGCTGTGCTGTGGGGCAAGGGAAAAGAAACAGAAGAATCAATAAAGATTCCAAAAAGGGATGCAGAGGAAAATGTCATTGGTCAAGACCTGTCCAACCACTCCAGATCTGAAATCACCAACAGCAAGGAGCTGATTAGCATAAACATGCAGCAGGTTGATGGCCATGGTAATCATGAGGCAGCATCATTCAAGCTCAAACAGTCCACACAGGCTCAATCAGTGGAGAGCCAAACATCAACAAAAACAGTTTCATTTGATAATCTCGTTGCAATTCAGCGAACAACCATTGATTGCTCCAGCTCTGACACAGATCAGGATAGTGTTGTTATCATTGAAGAAGAAACTACTCATGAGCAAAACAAGTGATGGCTTCTGATCACAGAGGCATTCAAACCAAGAAAGGATCATTTCTCCATTTCTCAGGATATATACAGCAGTTAACTTAATATGTGGGCATTGCCCTTTCTACCATTAACTTATTCCAAAAGTTTCACTTATACCTTACTTATCAAACTTCATTAATGTTATAATTTTTT
This sequence comes from Taxus wallichiana var. yunnanensis, assembly GCA_018340775.1. Taxonomy (NCBI): domain Eukaryota; kingdom Viridiplantae; phylum Streptophyta; class Pinopsida; order Cupressales; family Taxaceae; genus Taxus; species Taxus wallichiana. Next base: position 985,010,950 of record CM031237.1, on the reverse strand, counting down.
TCGTCTCAAGTGTCTAATTGATTCTCAAACACCATTTAGAAGAAATGAGAATTACACAACTGCATGCCAGTTGGCATTGCATGAGAAAGGAAATCTATACGGAAAAACACAATAACATAAGTGGTCAGAAAATATTAGAGACATGGGTAATAGCTGCTTCCAGTCGCGTCATTTTGTTGGAAGAAAACACGGCACAACTTTCGAAGTTTTATGGGGAACGGATATATAGGTAGATCAGCCATTCAACAGACCCAACTCCCAACTAAAAATAATGAGATGAAACCTAAATAGCCAAGTGTATGTAAAAATGATATGGTTGCCCGAAAGCAAGCCCTGATAGACGCATTGATTCTTCCGTGATGAGAACGGATGCAGAGCAGAGGAATCCCGTGGACATGGCCGATACTCTTTTTTGTAAGTTGTTGAGCTTTAAGTGTGGCCTTTCACGTGCCAATCTTTTTCTTTTCTTCAAATCAAATATTAAGTAAGGGCAAGGAATTCAAAAGGTAGGAATGCAATCTTCATAACGGATTACAAATTTACAACAATTATATTTCCTGCCACCGCTGACTACAGATTTATGTTTCCTCAAATGAAATGACAGAACCCAAATTACTTAATTGTTACGTATTAATGTTTTTAATTGTATTTGTGTGTTTATTCTTAATTTGTTAATTATATTTGTACTTAAAATAATTAATTTATATTGATCATGTTTTATTAATTATTTTATTGGTACGAAATTATTTAATTATTGTGATTTTTTTTTTTATATATTATATTTTTTTGATATTATATAATAAATGTTACATTAAATAATGAAGGTCTTTAATCTATTTTCAATAGGATACTAACTTAATTAAAAAGGATAATAACTTAATTATGACTTACTTAAGCATCACAATATAAATAAAGTTATAATATTGATATTAATTAATTAGGAAATTATTAGTATGTGTTAGAATTGAATTTTATTTTAAGCAAAATCACAATTTTCAAAAATGTATGTTCAATATTTAAATTATATTAACATCATAATAAAATCTAATCAATACAATTAAATTAAATAGAAATAATAAAATATATCATTACTATGAATGTATGTGTGATTAGTATAAGATGAAGTGTAAGTAATTATATACATAGTATCTATGTGGGCTATGTGTGGATAGACTTATCAAAAGGTGTGGCTTAGAATTAGTGTGTTGGGTGTTTGAAATTTGACAAGCCTTCTAGATAATGGTTGATGTTGGGGGTGGGTCGAAAATGGAACTTGAATATTTGTTACGTTAGTTTATAATATAGTAAAATGTCTATTATAAAAGTTGGGATTGTGGACAAGGAAAATTGAAAGCAATGAAGAAATAAGCAAATAATAAACAAATGCAAACCTTCTTTTGAGTCTTTTTGCAACCTCAGATGAGATACCGATGAGATACCTAAAGTGTTACTACACTTGTTGGATCTTTGGATAGTTTGATTGTGGATGTTCCAATCTTGTCTCCAAATGGAAGAGGAATGCTACAAGCAAATGAGTGATCACGTGGACAACCTTTCGGTATGCAAATTCAAATGACAAATGAGAATTTTTTTTTTGCAAATGCTTAAAGCTTCCAAGGATGAATTGTGAAGGATTGAGCCTCATATTTATAGATGAAGGAGAGGCCATGGATTGTGGATCAAGAATTGATTGAGTCAGAAGGAAATGAATGCATTTTCTGGAATTAGCAAGTTGATTTGGTCTGCAATGCGGTTAGATGGTTTGAATATCCATTTAAGGGGAAATGAATATTTAGTTGGTTTTTGCTTTTATTTGAGGAGGTGGGTCAGACGTGAATATTTATGTTTCCACCATTGTAGGGCTCTAAAACTTGAGTGAATTGAGCTAATTCAACTTAAGTGAATTGGATGGTGAAGTGGAGATGAGTGGATAAATTAGATATTTATTTATTAAATAGTTAATTAAATTAGCCAAGGGGTGTGAGTGTATACATGAAGCATGATAGAATTAATTAAATTAATTATAAAGGGATGTGGGTGAATTCTAGTGGAATGTGAGAGGGTAGCGATTTAGAACGCATGCTAGGACTAATTTGTGACATTGTGCGGGTAATAGGGATGAATAAGAATAAGTACGTATATTTAGAGTGTCTACATTTACCCCTTCAGTAAAATGTTATTACGAAGTAATAACACTTTAAAGATAGTAGACACATGTAGATCAATGAGCGGATGACAAGGAATAATGATGGACCTTCTTTGATTTTCCCTAGTGAAGCATTTAGATGCCCGGTGAGTATGGTCGATGATGCTAAGGGATTTCCCTCTTAAGTGGATGGGTGACACAACAAAGTAGTGGAAAACCACTTGATAGGAGGAAGGAGAAGGTAGATGATTTAAGAGGGAGTAGAAGAATGATGGGAGGGATTTTTCTCGTAGCATGAGCTTCCATTCAGATAGTGAAAGTTAGAGCAACCTTATTTTTTTGTTGCAAAATAGATTTGTCACCATGATTATGAAAGAATTGTGATGTTTAACCCATTATGTGCGTAAAAACACACACACAAAAAAAAAAAGATAAAAAGTAAAACAAACCCAATATATACAATAAATGTATGCACAATGGTGAACATAATATGGTAATTGGTCCAAAGCAAAATAAAAGGTAAAAAATCAAAAAGCCCCTATGTACACCGTAAAATTAAGTAGATTTGGATGCCCCGGTAAGGATTCATGCAAGGAGATTAGATCACACTAAAGAGAAGAGTCAAGCAACTCATAATGAAAATCTTGTTGGATCCTTGTTGAAGAGTAATCTAAGATTGAATGGGTCATTGCCCCCAAACAAGGATATTGACATGCAAGGGAGAGAATGAGATCTGAGATTTCCTCAAGCGAGGATGCACGTGAGGGATAAGATTGATTTTAATTTCCCCCAAGTGAGGATACATGCAAGGGGTTGAATGATTTATCGTGATATTCATAAGATGGTTGGAACAATCACTAGGATAAGAGTTAATAGTTTGATTTCATTGAGTTGTGTTGATCGTGGGGATTTTTGATGTTTTTGTATATTTTTAGGATTTTTTGATTATCTAAATGTTTATGTTATTTTTATTTGTTTTGAGTTTTTTTTTCAGCTTTTTGTGATTTTTAATGTTTGTAGATTTTGTTAGTTTTTTTCAATATTTTTGGATTTGTGATGTTTTACAATGTTTTTGGATTTCGTGATGTTTTAAATTCTTTTTCAATTTTTTTATCTAATTATAACAACTAGGAGATGTAATGAAGTGATCTGGGATCCACCCAAGCATACATAAGCAAATATATGCTGGTGTAGACCAAGGGTGGGTGCGAAAGAAAATGGATAGGATAAAATATGGCACATGTCCTAAATACAAGGAACAAATGACATAAACTGGTTTGGGATGAAACTATAAGATGGACAGGATGGAGGAACTATATGAGTGAATGTGCTAAAATTACCCTAGCAAAAGAGATATGTATGTGTGGCTTAGGAATAGAATATATTGAAATGAATCACATTCATAGGTTGTTTAAGATCTTTGCCATATTGAGTGGATAGCTTGTATTCACCGGATCCAAATTTTGCAATGATAAGGTAAGGACCCAAAGAATTGGATTCAAAATATCCTTTCTTGTCCCTATCTTTGGTTGTATTATTTTTATTTTATTTTAGAACAAAGTCGTCGATCTCGAATTGTCGTGGTTTGATCTTCTTGTTGAGTCATGTGACAAACCCATTCGATACACTTTGAGTTGATCCAAAACTTTGAGTCATTTTTCATCTAAGAGATCAAGCTTAGTAAGGTGAGCCTGCCAATACTCATCTTCTTTGATCAAATGTCGAAGGGATACACAGAGTAATGGGAATTTGACCTCTATAGGTAACACAACTTCAAATTCGTATACAAGTGAGAATGAAGTGGCTTCTATGGGGGTACGAAGGATATATGATAGGCCCAAAGGGTAGGATATACTTGGGTATGCCAATTGTGACCATACTTGTCAACAATTTTTTCCATGATGGATTTTAATGTCTTGTTGGAAGCTTCAACTTGGCCATTACATTGGGGATAGTAAGGGGTAGACCAGTGAAGGCAAATGTTGAAGCATTTAGCTAAGGCTTTAACAATTTTATTTTTGAATGACTTACCATTATATGTAACAAGATAGGATGGAATACCGAAGTGACAAATAAGGTGATTGAATATGAATTTGGAAATATTACTACTTGTGATATAAAGTAGAGGCGTCGCCTACTGCACCTTGTTGGCCATTGTGCGTTGGTTTTGTCATTGATGTCAAGTCCATTAATAGAAAAAGGGTGTCATGGTTTTTTATGAGTCTCCATGAGGAGTTATTCTGATGTCAAACATGAAGGTTGATAGGTATTGTCATGTTTGGTTGTGTTCTAGGAGGTCTGGTGCATGGTTGAGTGAGCTAAGTCATGGTTTGTGTCCTCCCAAGTTGGTTAAATGTTTTCATGAGGTAAAAATGATTGGTATGATGTTCCAATGGTATTAATGAGTCTGTAATACATCATCAAGGTCATGCTATGAGGTTACATGGTTGAGTCAGGTCATTCCAGGCCTATTCCTAGCCCTAGAGAATACAAATTGAGATGGAGGTATGAGATTTTGAGTTGATCAGTATTATCCCAACATGTTAATAGTGTTGTGACATGATATATCATGTGTATGGTGAGTTTTAGGTTAGAAATAAGAGGTATGATGCATTGGTATATAAAAACAAGATGGCAATAAAGATATACTATTGATAGAGGATGTGAGCATAGTTAGTAATATTTTATGTCAAGAAAGATGAGGATGAGTAATACAATGTCGTAAAATAAGGGTGGTGAATTCATGTTGCTAGGTTGTGACAGAGAGAATGTTACGAGAACATGTAATTGAGATCATGTTTAATGATTGAGAGGTTTTAGTGCAAAGGGTGCGAGGGTATTGAACTAAAAAAACAAAGGAAGATAGGGAATGTCTTGAGAATTTAGAGAGAAGTGAGAAAGGGTTCATCAAATCTGAAGAATTGATGAATTTGCAGATGAATTGAGTGAGTTGGTGAGAAAATTTAGAATCACAATCAGTTGTCTAACAACAAAATTGTAGTATGTAATCAAATTTCTTGTAATCACTGAGATGTAGCTCAAAAAAATCATAAAGTTGTACCTTTCTTGCAAGTAGTAGCTTGTTTATCATCAATTTGTAGCTTAATATGAAGTAATAGCTTCATTGGTTGAGTTGTACCTCACCAATCTTGTAACCATTGTGAAATTAGTCCTTTGGTTCAGTTGGTTTTTTCCCAAATTGGGTTTCCCACTTAAAAATCCCGACTCTCTCTTGTGTGTGATGTTTTTGTATTTAATTTGTGTTGTTGCAATCTAATATAATAACTCAAAATCTGATTGAAGGTTGAATTTTCAAACAAAAGTTGAATTGAACACTGATTCACCCACCTCTCGCCTTTTCCAATTTCTAACAAAGGTCACTTTATGCCTTAGCTGATCGCGACCAATTTTGATCACTCGGGAAATGGGGCAACATGTGACCATCACTAAAATTTGGGATCTCGTGCCATGTTAGACTCCTAGAGTCGCTTATGACTCTTTAATTTGATTGGGAAATTATTGATTTCTCATGGTCCTCGAGAACCCCGAACCATGATCATTGTTACTTACCTTTGCAGGAGTCCAAGTTTCGGAGGTGTCTCGTCATTGGTCCACATGGACGAATGAAAGACCATTGTGTTCATGTTTACTTGTCCCCTCCGGGACTTATCGAATTATGCGATCAACACAAATCTCCCTCAAATTCAACTCATGATCCAATCCACCTAGCTCAGCCTTTCTCTCGTGTAAAAGTGGCTCATAGAGCCCTACAACTCCACCCTTTTCCTTCTTTCCATGGTCTTCACAAGGCTTTGAATCCTTTTTCTCGTGGTGAATATTCTCTACGACTTTTACCTTTCAATCCAAGGCCTTCATTACTTCGCATGGGTTTAAATTTTCTCGTGGAATTTCAATTGTGCCATGGATTTTCACATTTTCCACCACCAACCCTCTATGGTTATTCCTTTGTTCTAGGTGGATTTTTTTTTCTCCATGGTACACTGCTCCCTTAATCTGTGGCCTACTATTTATCGCAACTTCTCACCTAAGGCCAAAACAAGGCATAAAATGGCAAGTCATTTTGGTGTTCCTATAAGAGTTAGGAGAAACCACTTAAACTAGTTCGAGAAGAAACTGAAGCCACTTAAGTCTAGAATTTGAAGCAAGTTGTTTCGATAAACATAAATGCTTATTTGACAATAAATATCATGAAATAAATTTGTTACTTGTTTTTAATAGTGTAGTTTAATGAGTTACAAATACCAACAAACCACACTTATATTATAAACGATCACATATACTTCAATCTTTTGCTTTGTTAAATAATAATAAATATAATAATAAAATCGTAATTAAACAAATCACATGGCTGCAAATATTTCAAAGACAACACATCACAGTAATTTTTTACAATTGACAACCATTCATGATCGTGAAATCCATAATGATTCAAGACATACCAAACTTGTTACATCAAACGAACTCTCCCAGTCCCACTTTACTTCTACCAGTCACAAGAAAGTTAAGTGCATGTTTTTTTTTTTATGAAAGGGATCTTATATTATATTAAATACAACATGATACAAGAGTCTCTCAACAAAATTGAACCACATAATATTAAGTGCACATTTTAGAAACACATCACTTCCAACTAAATTGAACCAGATTTGGCTACATAAGAAATGACGATGTTCATTGTAACCAAATTAGTGCGCAACTTTAAATGAAGAGAACACAGGCCGTGATAATCTTACAAATCACCCAGCACACTGAATTTATGTCATCTGGTCATTGAATTTATACTAGTTTGGCCGTTCTTTTTGCGGTTTCAAACAATAATAATTGCAATTTATGTTCATTTTGACTTTGTTGGGCAGGAAATAGTGCGGTGCTTCCTCAACAATTTCTCGAGTCAATGGCGGCCTTGTGCAGAAATGATGACAGGCCATGAATAATGACTATGTATATATTAGGAATGTATTGTTGGAATAAGCAGCATCGTTCATGTCATGTATCAGATTGGAATTGCATGATTAGGAACAGAAATATAATAGAATATCAAACACCACCTTAAATTTTCCTAAAGCAGCTGCACCTAAATTCCTTAATGCTTTACATAAACATTCAAAGTGTTCACGTAAAAATAAACATTAAAAACTATAAAATAATTCGAAAATTGATAACTAGTCAACATGAGAAAGAGGAATCTTTGTAAAGGATACAACGAGATTCCAAATAAAATTAAGTGGAGGAAGAAATTGGTGTAATCACTGATTCCATTTAGTCTTGTGATTATAACCATGTCAATCCATTCCCACACCGGCTCTGCACTTCCCACCATAAACGCTGGCCATATTCTATGACAAAAAGATAACAAATATTTTTATTAATTTAAAATGCATTATGTAGATAAACTTTTATAAAAATAAATAAATCAAAAGTATATATATATATATATATGAATGAATGAAAGTTTTTAATGACGTCCACGAGACCAAACAGTCTATGGGACCCAATGTGCAAACATAAACTTGGCAGCGAAACACCAAAAAAATAGATGCCAAAAATAGTTGCTACTTCTGCCTTTCTTCCAGTTCTTTGCTAATCTTGATTCTTCTGCTATGGATTTTGATCAAGAAATCCATTGTTTTTGCCACCCTTTCCTCTTCAAACAACGTTGTAAGATCATCCACTATTAAGATATCCACATAATTGCTCCGTATGTCATCGTAAGCCACACATTCCATGACAAAATGTCATTCCGATTCCACCGAGCCCGACATGCAAAACTGACAAACCCTTTTTGACCACTCCTCTTTGGGTATTTTCCATCTCCCGGTTTCACACCTAAGATGATGTGAACTAGTTTTTAGCTGCACAATTAACATTTTAGCTTTCCACTTTATCATCGCTCCAATATAATGTTTTTGCCCATGATCACATGTGGGATTAAAATTCTTGACATAGTATTCTCTTTTTCGTCCAAGCTGCTTATTCCACATAATATTTCTGAATTTCTCTCTCACATAATTTTTTATTTCTTCGTTAGTGCTAGGACACTCTTGTATGCTAATGCCCCATTTGCTCATCCACTCGCCATTTTGCTTCATCCAAGTTTTTCTTCCTCTTGTTTAACTTTTCCTCTATTGCTATTTTTGGCCACCAGGAATCATCCATGTTTTCACTTTCTTGAAGTATCCTAATAGCTGGATCATCACCGCCGCTTCCACCGGAAAGGCTCCGGCTTCAGCCAGAATGACTTTGTATGGAACTCGTGGTTTTATTTTGAAACTGCTTGTAATTAGATGCTTTTGAATTCTTTCTATCTGTTTCCATTTCCCCATGGACGTACTGCTGCCCCAAATCTCACACCCGTATAACACCATTAGGATTACTAGTAACCCAAAAAGATTCAATCTGGTTTTCCAATCCCATAACTCGTTGTTCTGCATCTGTTTTGAAGCATGTATAGAGCTTTCCACCCCCTGAATCCTCTTAGCTCTACAAGTTTCCCAACTGAGATTATTGTGGAAGTCCAGTCCCAAATATTTGTATTCGTTTACAACTTGTACAGAGTCCCCTTCAAACTCAAAGCTTACTTGTCTCTTTTTCCTTTTTAAGGTAAAAATCATGATTTTGGTTTTACCAATGTTCACTTGCATTCCCACCTCTTGGAAAAATAGTTCTAAAGCTCTCAAGTGCTCCTGTAAACCCTACGTTGTTTTAGCCATTAGGAAATACAAATACACAATTATTAGATAAATAAAGGAGAATGTTGCACCTTAAAGCAATTAAAAGTTAATGTAAAGAAAATAGATTTGACCGCAAGCATTTAAGGTTGTCCAAAGCTTTCAAATTAAGGACCACTATCTATGAAAAGAGTAAGGTAGGGCTCGGTCAACAATGTTCTTTTTAATAAAAACTTATCATATTTTTTAATTAAAACAAATAGTAGATAGATGTTTAGTTGTAAATAGTGGTTGGTTGGTATCGGGTTTGGATTTGAGTGTTATATCTTGTTTTTCATGTTTTAGATTATGTATGATTGTCGATAATTCTAAGAAGTTGTCGATGTTTACAACCTAAAAATATTAATTAATTATTAGATTTTATAGTACTGTGTGTACATGTGTGTATACACACACATAATAGTTGTTTAAATAGATAGTGTTTTTTAATTAAAAGAATATCAGTTTTAAACAATTTTGCAAGGACGAGATTGAAAATCACTGATTGTATATATATATATATATATATATATATATATATATATATATATATAGTTGTTTTAATAGATATATTTTTTTAATTAAAAGAATGTCAGTTTAAAATGAGGTTTTTTGCAAGGACGAGATTGAAAATGACCGATTGTTAACAAGTTTAATTTGAAACACACAATAAATTTTAAATTATCGGTTAGTTCATACTCATGACTCGTAAAATAAGAGTATTAATATATACTAATAAAATTTAATAAGGTATAAAATATATTAAAATGTTAATTTAACCATATCAATAATATCAAAGGGAGGAGGTAGATCATTTTATGAAGGAAGAAAAGCCCAAGAAAATGTCTCTTTTGATAGTAGATTGTCTTCACCTAACCATCTTTCCCCTCATGAGGAGTGAATCATACATTTTAGATAGAGAAACTAGCATGTTTGGATCCACATAATCAAGTGTTGAAGAAGTCCATAGTGACAACCCATTGGCCATCTTACAATGGGCAAGCGGGCTTTAACCCTTGGCTAGGGAGGAGGGGTGGAGTAGTGATTATGTTAGTGTCTCTAAAATTTACTTAGCACTAATGGAAGAGATCCCTCTAACGATATTTTACTCATCGTGTGAGGAAACTCTCCTAGAGGTTCCATTCTGCAACATTTAGATAAATTAAATCCACATTGCTAGGTCTCCTTGAACCATCTTAGTGACACAATTTTTTTAATTTATGAGTGTTAAACATGTTTAAAATCACTTGAGGGGGTCAACATAATTGTATTTCCTAAGGGTGATGTTAGTATGCCGCTAAGGGGTAATGTAAGGGTGTCCATATGAGCCAAAATTATAGTGTCTTTAATGTATCTTTACAATCTCACCAGGTTATCTATATTGAAGCCACATAAATTTTGATGAAGATCTATTTTGTGTTATTTGTGTTGATAAGATGCATAATTTGGATCTTTTTGTTAAAGATTTGTAATGAATTGATCAAATCAAGGCACCATTATGAGAAAGTGGTTAAAGTATTGAAGTACTAATACTTTGGATCCACAATTAGTTTCTTCTTTTGGGTAACATTAATCTAGGTTAAAACCTTTTGTTAAGGGTTTTAAAATATTATAGAGAGTTTTGATTCTAGGAAAATAACATCTTTGTATGCGGATTAAGGTGGAGATTGACTAATAAATACTCAGGCCTTATAAAACATTGGTTTATAGATTTGAGATTCCATGTACCTTTGGTATATTAGAAGACATCCTTTGACTAGGAGAAATTTAGTGGTAGGAAACCATTGACCATTTATAACTATCGTGTACCAAGTATTAAGTTTGTCTCATGAAGTAATGCTATTCATACCTCAAAGAAGGAGCAATGTAGTTACATGTATAGTGAAACCCTATATACCTAGATATTTGAAATATCGGGTTGGGTCGAATTGGTGAAATAATTTTTCGTGGGTAAAATTATTAGTTTCCACCAACGGTCACGGGGCTAAGCCCCTCCTTATTATGTATGGGGAAGCTCCCATTATTGAATTTAAAACTAACTAAGAACCTGTGGGTAGCCATTAGGTTGGGGATCACACAAGAACACTCCATTAAACCTATGGAAAAGTTCTTGTACGAAGTACAAGGGAGGAAATTGCAGCGAAGGAAGGTAAAGGGGAGTAGGATAAATAAGGAGAGAGGGTTACTATTATGAGTAGGCTTACAAAATTCACATACAATAACAGATTAGGTACACATTCAATTAGAAGAACACAAAAATGTAATACATTAGAAATACCAATAAATAAGAGACACAAAGTTATACAAATCTATCAATCAAGGACACAAAGTTCCTTCTTTGTTGTACAAGATCATAATGCTCACAAAATTGGAAATTAGAGAGAGTAGAGGAACATTGAAAAAGAAGATAGAAGAAAATGTAACTTGTATTGCTTGATCCAGAGTGGTAAATCTCAACAACATACATTCAATCAACAATTACCAACCCTTTGGAATGGATAAGCCATTCCAATTTATAGAATTACAAATTGTCTCTTCATCTACCCCCACATGACTTTTCACCTATCCCCATCACTTGTGACCTTTCATATTCCTAGGAAGTGATTCTTTTTCTTATTAGTGAAAAATGAATCTTATAATGTTAATGTTGGGGGTCACTTAAGTGAATAGAAAAATATCAAAAATTACATTCTTAATTGAAATTTAGAATATGGAGAGAGAGGGAGGAGAGAGATAAGGGGTTGGTGATTTGATGAATATAAAGCTCTATTGATGGAGCACTAATCATTCATGATCTTTGAGGGATAGTTCCTAGAATGAGCTCTTTTCCTTTGAGGAAATGATTCATGGATGAGAATATTGACCTCTGATCACCTCAAACCAAAACACTGAGATTACATATGCTTCCTCCTGTTGTGAGATGCGAGAACAATCCAAAGTGTTGAATAAGTGTTTAGAAACATTTTGAGAGGCATTGTAAAGTCAACCTAGGATGACCACCGATTACCCATCATGATATTCTCATGTCATGTTTCATATGACCATTGCCTTATAGACCTGAAGTCGATGTTTCAACACCCAAAGGATTCATAATGTTCTTGACCATATGTGGAATTAGAACACCGTGGTTGTAAATCACTCGGGTATGATAAGATGTAAAAAAATCCAAGGCATTGAATTAGCGTTTAAGAACACTATTATAACGACTATACTATGAAGGAAATATAATGGTTTCAATAATAGGAGTTAGGACATAAGAACCACTTTATTTCTTCTTAGGATCTCACAATTTACCCAAACGATCGCAAGAAACAACTCCTAATGCTCAAACTTTTGATGCCTATCATCCTCTTCCTGAAATGGGTCTTCCTTAGGTAGATGAAAGGATTACCCCTGAATGAATTTATTTTCATGCAGCCACCTATTGGAATGAAATGATATGATGTCGATATATTTCTTCCTTGAGGCATGATCACACCATAAGATTTTAGGTGAGTGTTTATGAAAAATATTGGGGATGACATCAAATGGAATTGGGGATGATTTCTCATTCTTACATATAAGTTGCCCCACATGAATATCACCTATTTATAACTCTAGAAAACTTCTTCAAAAAAATCAGGTTTGGCATTCTTACATACCTTATTGCTCATACTAAACATGAGTTTTGAAACCCTCCTAAAACCCTAGGTTGAAAGTGACTTGAAGAAAAATTCTTGTATTGATCCAGATTTTTTTTTTGGAAACATTTATGATTTTATGTTATACATAAATCCTCCAGCTATCTCTAGGTGTGATTTAGAGTTTTGATGAAGATGTGGGCCCCACTCAAAAATTATTGTTTCTGGAAAGTTTCAATTTGTGAAAATGTTTCCCATTGAACCTATTGAATAATTTACCATTTATTAAAGCATGGGAGTTTTAATACATGTCTATGATGATTTACGATCATGATTGAATTGTTAAAATTCAAAGTGTGCTTTATTTTTGAGGACTAGTTTTAGCAGCGGTTTTAGGCGATTTTGAGAAGTTTGTGGTAAAATCGGTTTGGAGGAGCTATAAGTGGAGTTATGACTTGGTTTGATTTTTTTCAATGATCCTAGTTCCAAGAGATTTCGAATGATATATCGCCCTTGAGTTTATTCCTATATTTGAGCAAGTTATGACCTATTCTTTGAGGGTCAATTTTGAGAGTGTTTAGTTAAGATGGTCTCAAGATGCTTCATGAGGTTTTTTTATTGTTTTGAGTTTTTTCATGATTTCTGGAGGTTTTGAGCTATTAGAAAATAAAATAAAATTTTCAATGATATTGGTTCTAAGATATTTCCAATGATATATCAAACTTGATTTTTTTCCTAGATTTGAGCAAGTTATGACATGTTCTTTGAGGGTCAATTTTGAGAGTACTTGGTTAAACATGGTCTCAAAAGGATTCATGAGGTTAATTGATTATTATGAATTGTTTCATGTTTTATGGAGGTTTATTAGATCTTATAAAACATGTATAAGCATGTTCCATGCCTTAGTGAAGTTGGATTTGTTCTTCTCTATTCAATTTAGGTGAGTTGGCTTATTTTAGTGCATTTGTGCTTCTTGTGTCCCAAATGAGTGTTTTTGAGTTGTTTATGATATGACCAACCTACATGGTCAAGTTTGTGATGTCATCATGATGTTATTATTATTTTTTCATGATATTTTCACTATGAAGGCTGACCTACATGTTTTGGAGGGAAGAAACAGGTATAAAAGCAAATTAGAAAGTTCATTTTGGACTAGTTGTTGATACAAGAGCTTGAGCGACCTAAGGGGTATTTTTGGAGCTTTAAAGAGGTATGAATGACCATCATGAGAGGTAAATGATTATGTAATGTTGTGATAAATAGTAATAAGATAATGGAGAGCTAGGGAAAAGAATAAATCAACTTGAGGAGAGATATATTTGAGCAAGGAAGAAGGTGTGTTTGAGAAGGGTTTTGAGAGAGAGGAGCTGAATTTGTTATCACCATCAGTTTTTGTGGCAACATATTGTCAGTTATCAATCATTTTTAGGTGGTCCATTTGGTTTTTAGTCATATTGAGGGTTTTATCCTTTTTGTGGGTTTGGTGCCTCACGAAACTAGGGGTTTTTCTCCTTGTAGGTTTGGTGCCCTACTAAAACTAGGGGTTGATGCTCCTTGTCAAGTTGTTGCTTCACTAAATTTCCTTTATTTGAGTAATATAAGAAGAGTTTCAGTATTTTTCTTCCCCTTTAGGGTTTCCCACTTACATATTGTTTTCAGGTGTCTTCTTCTTTGTTTCATGTACTTGTGAATGCTTCATACACACTTTATGTGTTTATATGGTTATGGATGTTAACTAGTTGAATGAAATGATAAATGTAAGTAATGGAAAATGAAATGAAAATTTTATATGAATGATTCACTCCCCCATTCCATTTTACTTCCTAGATTCAAGAAATAACTATAGGTAAAGAATATCTATACATGGTAGCAACCATAACAGGGATGAGACACACAATGCCCAATAGGAAAAAGGTTAAATTGAGTCGTGATAAATGACGAATGTGTATATATGATAATGGTATGATTAATATGTATTCTAATAGATCTGGAATGTTTATTGTTATTTTTACTCATGTTTCTACTTCCTATTGGAAAAGAGTGCTTTAAGGAACGGTTTAATATAGAGTTTTATTTTCTTTTTATGCTTTTTAGTTTTTCGGGATTTTAGTGGATGAGGGTTTGAAATGGAATCATCAAGAAAGATTTAAATTTTTATTAAATTTTAATAGTCTTAATTTATGATACTTGGGTGGATGATATCCAATTCAATGGAGGGAATCAAAAGATTTGTTAATTCCGATTTACGAGACTTGGGAGAAAAGGTTCAAGTCAAGAAAGGGAATTGAAAGATTCGATACGTCTTAAAGTATGAGACTTGGGTAGATGGGTTCTAAGTGAAAGGAGTGAATCAAATGACTCAATGAGTCCTAAGTTACAAGACTTGGATGGATAGGATCCAAGTTAAAGGAGTGAATCGAATGATTTAGTGAGTCCTAAGTTACGAGAGTTGGGCGGATAGATTCCAAGACAAAGGAGAGAATTGAAGGATTCGATTTAAGTCCTGAAGTACGTGAATTGGGTGGACAATATTAATGTAAAATAATTTGTGATTAGATAAATCTTTGATGAGATCAAAATATCTACATGATTTTAGAGGAGGATTGTCGAGTTAGAGAATATGTTGAGATTCATATTCATCTATGAGTGGAAGAGTGCAAGGAAAGAAGGATTGATCTCTAAATGTATACGAGACTTCTTATAGGCTATAGAGAGGAGATATTCAATGTTTATCCTTATAGGCTAGGAAGTCATTGATTTGACAAAATATTTATAATTAAAGCATGAAAAAGTTGTATAAGGATATTCCTAGGTATATGTACCTCATAGAGTGTACACATGTAGATGTCTTGACAGGTAGGAATCATCGTTGATGAGATGCCTACAAGATTGATCGTTTGAGGTATAATTGACATAGAAGTTTTCATTGTTGTAAGTTTCCAATCTTGTTGTGGTTTTTTTTCGACAATAAGACTAGAGATGTCAAGCATAAGAGCCAACAATGAAAGAATAGAATCAATCTCAAAAGTTCTTGATGATGGAACATATTCTGTAGTGTCTACAGTTATATCAAGGGTTGAAAATGAGTCTTAAAGAAAGGTCCATGTCTTGTTTGATATTAGAAGGTTGTTGTCTAAAACAAGTTCAATGTCTATTTGGATGAACAAAAGAAAATATGTAGAAGAGATAGATTGGTTTAGAGGGAGAGATACTTGACCTTCGTCATGATCTTGTTGAATTTCAGTATGTACATAAGTAGAGACAACAATCAACTCTTCATTATAAGTTGTGGAAGTTGATGTGTCGTTGGTTGTGATAGTTTTGTTATTTTCTACAAAAATGATGTCATCTTCAAGTAAGTCTTATATGTAATTCTTAAATCATGTGCATCTATTTGTAGAGTGGCCATCAATACGATGAAAATAACAAATAGGTATTAGGTTTATACCAATATTTCTTAGGTTCCTCTTCAACAAAGGGTTTTTTAATTGAATATCTTATCATTTTATCCTCTTTTAGTTGATAGAAAACACTAGAAAAACTTTCTTTGAGGGGTGTAAACTGACATTTGACTTTGCGTGGAGTATTTTCTTTCTTTAGGTTGTATGATTGGATTCTTGTGTGATTGTTCACTAATTTTGGAATCCACACGAGAGATTTGTTTGGTCATCACACTAAGTGATTTTATTACCTCGTCCTTTGATGTCTTGTGTAAATCCACCATTGTAATGAAAAATTGGGGAGACTGAAGAAAGGTATGATAGAAAACTCAACCCTTAGAAAAGTGAATGCTAAGATGGAAGAAGGAATTTTTTTGAAATCTCGACCTTTAGAAACATGAATGATAAGATGGAAGAGGAAAAAATGAATATTAAAGAGCTTAACCCTTAGCAAATTGAATGTTAATAGGGAAGAGGGGAAAAGGTTTGAAAGCCCAACCCTTAGCAAAGTGAATACTAAGATGGAAGAGGTGAAAAGAATTAGTGTATTTCTTGACTCCTTATAAAATGAGAGTAAAGATAAAAGGTACTAAAAGGGGTTATATGTGATCTACTCTTTAATAAAAATGGATGTTAATGGAGAATAGAATTAACAAGGTGAATGAGATCAACTCTTAACAAAATGAGTGTTAAACGAGATGAAAGGGTATAAAAGGTTAACTCTTAACAAAATGAGTGTTAAGAAGAATGAAAAGAGGGTGACTTCTCAAAACTTTACAAAATGAATAGTGTTAAGGTAGTAGAAGGGATTGAAATGTTAAATTAGAGGAATATTAGCTAAATGAGGGCTAAGAAAGATGAGGCGGTTTGAAAGTATTCACGACCCTTTACAAAGTGAATTTAAAGAGGAAAGATGTGAGAGAAGTTAGTTTGCTCAACTTGAGACAAAATGAGTGCTATAAGAGGAGACTAAGAGACATGATGAAATATTCTCAACTCTCAACAAAATAGTGGTAAGAAGGAAGATACTTAGAAAGACAATGAGTTTGTTCAACTTTTAACAATATGGGTGTTAAAAGAGGAGACTATGGAAAATGATGAAGGATGTAAAATCTCAAAAAAAAATTGTTAAAAGAGGAGACACAACAAAGAAATGGGAGCACTTAAAGAACGACAAGGTGAATGTCGAAACAAGAAGTGAAGAAATGATAATGAGAAGGTCTAAATCTCATGAAAATGGAGATAAGAGATGAAGGGAATGTGATTGATAAAGATCCTCAAGTTAGAGAAAAGTGAATGCTTTAAAAGAGAGGAATGAAGTAATGTGAAAATGTCAAGAATGCAATAAAGTGAATGTGAAGTATGATGATGTAAGAGTACGAAATGATTAAATTTTAACAAGATAATGTTAAACTTAAGACTTATGAAAATGAAATATCAAAGTGATCACAATAGTGCTTGACCGTGATAAAGTGAGTATCATGATGTCAAGACTTATATGAAAAGGATGAAAGTGCTCAAGTTTGGATATGGATGTCGTAACCCAAGACTTAGACTCATTTACAAAATGACAATGTGGATGAGAGAGAAAACATGAATGAAAAGAGTGAAACACAAGTGTGTGACATGTAAGAAAAAGAGAGAAATGGTGTTTTGAAATTTGGCCTCTACCTTAAATTGGCTTGGTCAAGGTGTGTCTTCCTAGATGATTCTCTCAACTAGGTGTTAGTAGATACCCAAGAAAGCGTGGGGCTATTATTAGATGCTGGATTTACTTTACCCCTTTAAAAACAATGAGAAAATATCTTGCTCAAATGAATCGCATTGGGGTTTCCACTAAGGATATATGTGACTCTAATCTCACAAGGTGTACTAGTCAGTTGGGAAAAAAGGTACTCGTTTCATCAACCAAATCCCTAAATTTTCTTAATACTTTGGCATTCATGTGGTACACCTCAAATGAGTTTTATGTCTTAAGAAAAAAACACTTCTCATAGTTATAGAAGTTAGACAATAGCCTTGTCAACCACACATGTATATCCAGTGTGAATTGTTTATTTTATCTTGATTAAAGAGGTTCCTTGCACACAAAGTATTAGTAGTTTTCTTAGCACACGATCGAGGCAACCTGTAATTAGTATTTTTAGAAATGGTATTCATAATATGGTCCTGCAAACAAGTGTTGGTAGTTTTCTCTAGGTGAATAAAGAGGAAATAATAAAAAACAACACAATCACATTTCTGATTCTCAAGATCACTTATAACAATTGCGAGAGAAGAGCATATGCATGAGATATTACGATGATCTTCACAAAAATGAAAAAACAATGACAATGAAATGGAAGAAAAATTGGTAACAAATTGTTAGTGATGATGCATAAAGAAGTCAAATGTGTTCAAGAAGTCACTAACAAAATTATGGGACGGAAACAACCAATAACCCTACATGATCAAGTTTCACAATTAGTCCGTTTTAGTAAAATAGATAGAAAAATAATTAAAAATGTCCTAATTAAATTTTAAAAGGCCTACTCAAATTAATTAGAATAATTAATTAATACTAGCTGATTAGTATTAGTAAAAACACCTCACTAGATAATTTAATAATAATCTAATTAAATTAATAAAAGATATCTAAACATAACGCTAAGATTAAGTCTAAGTTTTAAAAAAGGAATTAAATAGATTGAAACCTATTGGTGAAATATTTTTTAGATGGGAAAATTGTGGGATTTCACCAATGATTTGGGACTAGGTCCCTTAGCTTGAATGGGCACCTCCATTTATTAAAAACAAGGAATTATATATACACTACTCTAATTATGGGGTGACCTTGGGACCGGGATCACACATGAATACTTCCTATACATATGGTGAAGTGTTTGTGTGGAACACAAGGCAGGAATTGTGAGGAGAGAAAGTATAAGAAGGGATTTTATATTGCAAATAGCACATTCATATTTTTCCAACATAAAATCAAGTGTAGTTACATACATTCAATGAGAAGAAACTATGGCAAGATAAGAGGAACAAGATAAAATCAACATAAAGTTTTCTTGCATGATAATTCACATTTACAATTTCTCATAGTATGAAATTGAGATGGAGATAGAAAATTTTAGACAATAAATAGAATAATTTGATCGCATGTTCCTAGAGAGAATATGGGAGCTAGTAAACAAGAATAACCATCCCTTTACAATGAGGATATCATCTCCTTTTATAGATTTTCACTTTAACCCTTCATGTATCCCCCACATTGTTGTCTGTGTTTCTATTAAACTTGTGAATCTTCATTATCCTAGGAAAGAACAAATTAAGTACCCCTCTTATAATTTAAGGAAGTACTTTTACATCTTGCAAATATTTCATTGTCACTTAAATGAATAGGACAAAACATCATGATCATGCACAATGAGGAATTAGAAGGAGGATAAAAGAAGAAATAGAATGAGAGAGGATAAGAAAGAAGAAATGCTCCAAATCATGGATGAAGATTCCTCCACCCTTGATGAAGATCTGCTCAAGAAGTTAAAGATGAAAAATGACCCTTTATGACCTTCCACTCGATGTACCGATGAAGACCTTTGAACACTCTGCTCCCTTTGAAAAATCTTGAAATGATGAACCTTTGCAACACTTCTTGAACACACCAAGAAGAGGAGTGATGAGCACTTGAGAAGTAGGTGTAGACAAAAAATTATTCACTTTACACATAATTTGGCCCAATCTTATACTACTATTTAGAAGGTTCTCAAGTGTACAAAGTACTAATTAATCCCACCTTTTGGCCATCTTTATTTTATATTTTATTTCATAGTTCCCATGTATTTTCCAGCACTTATCCGCCCATTTCGCAACTTCCTCGACATTCTATCCCTAAATTAGGGCACCTCGGTCCCACACTGGGTGCCCCGATCTATCTGAAATCCTCTTGCGCTCATTTTTGGGTCATTTCTAGTTATTGGTCATCTTTATCTTCTTCTTAGTCAGCCATGTTGGGATTAATTACAAAATTAAGCTTGAGATCCCTATAAATATAAATTTTTAAGACTATAATGAGGGTTCTAGGTCATAGCATTACAAACTACTATCACTCCATTTAGGTTACGTCCATTACATCACTTACATCCACATAGTGCCATGCATCAAGGCTAGGAGATCTACATCACCCACACTTCATTGGGGAGGGATTCTATTCTATTCCATGCACACATGCTATTTATATTTTATATAGTTACTATTTCTTGCTACTTCACAAAGTGTGACTAGCACAAGAGCACCTAGGGCACGATATGCACACACTCACTAGAACTACATCTGGATTTGAAATGTAGTGCAATGCTCAGTGATAAGTCCAATAGCTTGGTAGCTGAGGTCAATCCAACCCATTCATTTGCATATTTTATTTTTCTATGGTTTGATACTTCTCTTTGCATTGCAGGTCATTCTAAAGATCATCTAACGAATCCAGTACAATAGACAGGAAGAGTTTTAGATCAACTAGCAACCATACCAATTACAATTTTTGAGCATTTACAATGTTCGTGAGCACCACATAGAAAACTAGGGCACCCCAGGGTGCCCCAGTACACTCCTAGGCACTCCGGTCACTTCATATATGTCCTTCGCATGGTCCCTGAGTGTTCATATGCACTTCCATATTTTACTCTCGGACCTACAACAACTGCGCGATCACTACCAAGTAGCTAAGCTACATCTATCCCCTTCTCTTGCACATTTAGGGTTTCATTTTATTTAGCATAATTATTTACATCTACTTTACTATTATTTACTACATTTATACATCATTTTAGTCCTCCTAATTAGATTAACTAGGATTACCACTTCCTTGTATCATATTCCCATTTTAGTTAATAATTTTGGTGAACCCGATGTGACGTACTCTTATGCTTCGGTTCACACTCAATTTTTGAGGGATTACCATTACACTGAACCCCACACACTACACTATAGGTCCTACACATTTACATTCTACCATCCTACACCTATACATCACATATCTTCATAGTGTTCATCATCCATATACTACACTAGTCATCATTACATATGAGCCTAGTTTCACATCCCATCTTTACATTCTACATTTACACTAGAGTACATTATCTATGAGTCTAGCTTTCTATATCACCACTACCCATTCCATTTTCTATCTATGCCTACTACTACATCTTACACACCCACACCACATCCATGCATCCTATATATTCTACATGCTACACTAGATTTCATTATACATGAGTCTAGTTTTACCTGTCATCCTTACAAATTCTATTTCTATCTACACACTTGTTACATTTCACACATTACACATTCCATACCCATTACACATTCTACGCTACATTTCCTACACCACGCATTTACATACCCTATTCCTTACTTGGTAATTTACATTGTGTTTTTTTCTATGCTTTGTAATAACCACCTTATGAGGAACTCTATTTCCTCGATCCATAATCGACTACCGAGGGTTTACCAATCAAATGGACCTTACCTACATGCGACATATCATCATATCACATTCATTGGATTAGTAACCAACGATCTAGGCTATATCGTCACCCACACTCATCATCACATACCATAGTGGTATACACCTTAGGTTAAATCACCACTCCCTTCATCCATTCTACCTTATCCTATCACATTCTATCATCATGTATTCTATTATTCTATTACATTATCCTTTTATCAATTCTAGGTTATTCTATTACATTATCATTCCTTCTATTATCATGTAGTGGTATACACCTTAGGTTAAATCACCACTCCCTTCATCAAATTCTCATTATCCTCTTACATCATATCATCATTTATTCTATTATCCTATTATAATTCATTCTATTAAATCATCATTTATCCTATTCATCACTTAGTGGTATACGTTTTAGATTAAATCACCACCTCATTCTTATTCATCACGTAGTGGTCCATGCTTAGTGCTAACCACCACCTTCCGTTATCTACCATATACTCATATAATCTCCATCTGACTTCATCACCCATCTCATAGTGATACACGCTATAGGCTAAATCGTCACCTTCTTCTTCCATCATGTAGTGATATACACTTAGGGCTAAATCATCACTCACATATTCAATCAAGTCGTGACATACTCTTCAAACTATATGGTTCACACACATTCACTATAAAATCACATACTTCATCACTACTTACTACCTCTCCTCCCATAATGATTTATGCTTAGGGATAAATCATCACTCCCTTATTAACCAAATTCGTGATATATGCTTTGGTTATAGGGTTCACACGCATATCTCCTTATGTCATATTTCATCACCACTACACATACACAAACATCACGATGCGCTAGACACATCCAATAATACTCGACCATTTCCCGATGATGCACTCTCATTTATGGTTCATTCTTGATTGCTGGGGGAAAACAAAATGAACCTCACTGCATAAACTTCCATACACTCGGGGGCACATTGCTCCTATCATTCCATCTTGTATTCCATTCCATCCATCCACAACATACTACATTGTCTTGGTAGCATTTAATTTTTCTTACTAGTGTTTCACATGCTCACTTTATTACACATGTTAGCTTTCTTTATTATATGTCATTATCATACACACATGCACGTTCACACCCTTGTTTAGTTTGATCACAGATACGGGACATATACACACAAGATGGATGCTCACCTTCTACCCTTACCATATTAGTCATGGGGGTATCCACATTCATCTCATACAGGTGTTATTGTTTCATTTTTACTTAGCATCTTATACTACTTTTTCATACACACTTTGACATATTGGTTATCACTCTAACATGCTAATGGTGTTCCATGTAGAACACTTGTTTTGCAGGATTACATGTTTCGATGACCACCTCTTTGTTCTACTTGTCTACATTGTTTTCCTTTGTATGTGGTCTTTGTTTCCATTTTCTTATGTGCACACTTGTCTTTTGTTTGTGGCCATGATGGCTTTATGTGTCTTGCGACATCGTGAGTGATGTCCCATATTTGTAACCCACTTTGTGCAGTCTTCTTATGTTGTTTCTTGCGTGTTTACACTACTATGCTTGGTAGTTTTTCTACATTGTTTGCATATTTTACACTTATTACATGCATGTGTTTTCAGAATAACACTTGTATTGGCTAGCCATCCCCTTTTTTGCATGCCTTGGTATCTACTAACTGTTTTCCTTTCCCCTATAGGGAAAAGTTAGACAGGTCAAAGTGTGGTTGGTCCTCTTTTGGGGCCGCATTCTCTTTTCAGGATCGTCGCATGCACCCCCAAAGAGGGGGAATCATCAAGGTTTTTCTACTAACATAACATTTTTACACTGGTTCAAACATAATGAGTGAGTTCAAACTAGTTTACAAACTCGATACACAATGGCCTTAACAAGATATGGTATCCTTCAACAATTCTACGGAGCGGTTACAGGCTTGGAGGTTACAGTGGGTGTGCCTCTCTACACTTATCTGTCTAGTGGCATTAGATCACTTGAAAAACCAAGACAGTACAAAGATCTCTTCAACAAATTTCAACAGAAGTAGTTAGAGTTAGAGGACACAAAGAATTTCCTCCCTACACTTCTTCAACAAATATGACATGAAATCACCCGAAAAACTCACGATAATATAAGATATCATTCTACAACCTTTTTCTCGACATGGATCAGGTGCACATGTTCCATTTACATGTTTTCTAGTGTATTTGACATTATGTACTTTACACATGCATAGTTGACTACTTGATCATTTTCTCCTCGCAGTCCGTCATATGAGAAACAAGCGGTCAAATTAGAGGAAACAACAAAAAAATAATGACAACAACAATAACAATAATAACGATAACACACCAGGATGGTACTTTCCATACTAACCATGTAGGTACATTACACACCGCAACAACTACACACGTTGCGTCCGCCCTACGTTCATTCTCATCACTTTTTATGCACATTTTTCATCTTTAGAATCCATGCTCCTCCACATTTTTCTTTTTGTCATTCCACACTTGAGTCTAGTCCATTCACACATATTCTTCTACACTCTACATGGATATTAGGTACACATCTCTATCTACTTTATGTTACCAATATTTCTACTCACCAACATAAAGTGGGGAAAATGTAGACCAAAAATTATGCATTTTACACATAATTTGGCTCGATCTTATACTACTATTTAGAAGGTTATCAAGTGTATGAAGTAATAATTAATCCCACCTTTTGGCCATCTTTATTTTATATTTTATTTCTTAGTTCCCATGTATTTTCTAGCACTTATCCACCCATTTTGAAACAACCTCAACATTCTAGCCCTAAATCAGGGCACCCCAGCCCTATACTAGGGTGCCCCAAGGTGCCCCAGTCCTACCCTGGGCACCCCGATCTATGTAAATCCCCTTTCACTCATTTTTGGGTCATTTCTAGTTGTTGGTCATCTTTATCTTTTTCTCAGTTAGCCTTGTCGGGATTAATTACGAAATTAAGCTTGAGAGACCTATAAATATAAAGTTATAAGACCATAATGAGGGTCCTAGGTCATAACATTACACACTACTATCACTCCATCTAGGGTTGCATCCATTACATCACTTGCATCCACATAGTTTCATGCATCAAGGCTAGGAGATCTGCATCACACACACTTCATAGGGGAGGGATTCTATTCTATTCCATGCACACATGTTATTTACATTTTCTATAGTTACTATTTCTTGCTACTTCATAAAGTGTGACTGGCATGAGAGCACCTAGGGCATGACATGCACACACTCACCAAAACTACATCCGGGTCCAAATGTAGTGCATCACTCAAATGATAATTCCAATAGATTGGTGGATGATGTCATTCGACCCATTCATTTTCATATTTTATTTTCTAGGGTTTGATACCTCTCTTTGCATTACAGGCATTCTCTAGATCATCCGAAAAATCCTGTACCACGAGATAGGAAGAGTTTTATATCAACTTACAACCATACCAGTTATAGTTTTGAGCATTTACACAAGTGTTCAAAATTCCTAGATAGTAGACCAGGGCATCCCGAGGTGCCCCAATCACTTCAGATCCTTCGGATCTATCCTTTCAGAGGTCCTTCAAGATTCGCATGCACTTCCATATTTTATTCTCGCACTCGTGATAGTCACTTCCAATCAGCTAAGCTACATTTCTCCCCTTCTCTTGCACATTTAGGGTTTCATTTTATTTAGTCTAATTATTTACATCTATTTTAATGTTATTTACTGCATTTACACACGTTTTCTTCCTCCTTATTATATTAACTAGGATCACCACTTCCTTGTATCCTATTCCAATTTTAGGTAATCAGTAGGCCATTGAGAGTAATAAAAGATGAATTACCTCAATGAAAAAATATCTTTGATCCTTTATACAATGCCACATCTTCATGACCAATCATTGACATGAGGAAATTTTGATGCATTTTGCTTCACACAAACATGGTCTTGATTTTGTCACTGCGAGAGCACTGATGATGAATGAAACATGAGAAAAAATCATTCCAACTCCATATAAATGGAAGAAGAATGAAAAAAACCAATTTCATGCACTCCATGTGGGATGAAGTGAAATACCTTTCAAGAAAAAATTGGCATTTTCTCATTTTGGCACTTTATGCTCATAGCATAAGGGCATGCGATAGTTTTGGTTGAAATTTTAGCAGGAGACCTCTCTAAGTACCAAGACCATTAGAGAATGTGTGAAGGACTGAAATGTGGTCACTTTTATCTCATTTCACCCATTTACTAATTTTAGAATATCCATAATTATTGCCTCATTTTAGCCAATTTTTGCCCATTTTATCAATCTTGCCAATTTTGAGTGTCTCGATCATAGGGGGAATGGAATGAGGAGTATGAATGTAAATTTTTCTAAAAATTAATATTTTTATTAGGTGTTCCCATAAATTCTTAATAAAAATATAAATTGGTCTTCTTGGTGTTAGATTCAAGGGAAACAACTTGCAAAAGTTTATGTTTTTCATTTCAATCCTTTGCTCAAATTTTCAGGGGATTTCAATCATTGGAGTTGCGTAAATATAAGAAATGAGTATTTTTGTTGTAAAATTAAATGGGATGTATAAAATAGTATATATAATCAATGGAGGCATAAAAAAACTCTTCTTAAATTCATTTTTGAAAGGAACCTTCAATTCAAATTTCAGTGAAAACGGAGCAAGGGTTTGTGAGATATGAGCAAAAGTGTGTTTCCAAACATTAGGTTTTCTTTTGAAATATGAGCATGAACACTTCACAACAGAAATGGAGGGAGGATATATTTTTAAAAATTCTCCAAAAATGCATTAGTGTGATTTAAATATTTGAAACATAACCATGCTAAAGTAAAACTCACCCTTGCTCATTTGGAGCACATTTACACTAACCTGGGTTGAGAGTGAGTTGAGACTTACTAAATGGGTCCAGGAGCCTCCAATGCACCTTACCACATTTAGTATGAGGTCTAAAGGTGCAATGGTGAAACATCATGGATAAAATTCACCATGGGTAAGTTCAACATGAGGAGGGGGCATGAGATGAAGAGAGGGAGTGAGAACATGAACCTAGGGAACAGGTTGTGAAGTTTCAAGTGTTGGAGAGGGGATTCATCAAGGTGGAACATTTTTTTACACCTAATGAAATTTTACACCAGGTGAAAAGGTGCAACAGGCCTTGAAAAATGTGCCATGGGTCATGCTTATCATGGGAAGGGGGTCATTTGACTTGGTGAGTGCATAACTTGAGCCTAACACCCAAAGAGGTGTTTTAAGTGACGAAAGAGGACTTCTCCCTTAGGGGCACACTTTTTCACCTCATGAAATGTTTAACCAGGTTAAAATTGTTGGGAATAGGGGGACAATGGAATAGTTCTATGATTTAATAACAAACAAAATCATACACACAGGATCCAAATTATTTTCCCGCAAAATCTACAAAGCAGTGGAAGTATAAACTAGAATCATCCAAATCACACAAAAGTACACACACATAACAAGCATGTACCATGATTCACCCAATGTGGGATACTTCCACCAAAGATAAATATCTCATATATATAATATAATAAGATATTACAAATCAATTCTTCGCATAAGAGTACATGTATCTCTACAAGAGTATTTCCTCTTCCCTGATCTCCAACCTAATTTTCCCGAGTACACAAAACCGTGCCTCCATACCACCACTTGTGTCTTATCTAGATATCTAACTAGATCTTCCTGAGTGCACTACAATCATGCCTCTCAAACATAACCAGATCTCACATACCGAAGCTACCCTCAGTATCGCACTTTGTGTAGCCAAGCTCTCACTTTATTGTGAATCTGCAAACGAGACCTCTACAATATCTAAATCTATATGGATCAACAATAAAATATGATCTCATGGGTCTACAATACAAGACTAGATCTATAATATAAGATCTCACAAACATGTGGATCTATAAGAAGAAACACTATTTGTTTTACATACTATGCAAGGCATTATAATGAGACAATAAATATACAAAGGAAATACAATAGCTGTTATTTCCTTCTGTCTAGCTCCTCTCCATGGAGTCTTTGTCTTCATGTAACCTGTTCCTTTTTCCTCTTCTTCTTCTTCATCTTTATCCTCTCATTCTCGGAGAATCAAGGATCTAATACGATCCTTCTCTTTCTCTTCATCATCTTCATCCTCTCATTCTTGGAGAATCAGGGATCTAAGTCAATCATTCTCTTTTTCTTCATCGTCTTCATCCTCTCATTCTCAGAGAATCAAGGATCTAATCCGATCCTTCTCTTTTTCTTCATCCCCTTTCTAAACCCTAGCTTTCATGCTTATAAAGGTGTATATAAACTTAGGGCACTTTAGCCATGTAATTACATCAAATAAATCTACTTTAATGCTAAAGATAGATTTAATTCCCAAGAGTTAATTAAAACATCATCGCATAGGTAACCGACACCGGTTAGCCTTAACCACAGCTAGTTCCCACTTGTTGTGGACTCGATGTCACCCCTATCGATCGATGACGGTTCTTTGTATTTTCCAGCAAGTTTCCATTGCATGCTCTAGTGAAGCTATTTAGCTCCACAACCTAACAATCTCCCACTTGGAGATAAATTGTTGAATCTCTGTACCTGTACCTGTACATCACCATCCTCTATGCACCGTGAAGACCGTATATTCTTTCCTTCAAAAATTCTCTCAAAAAATAAAACCAGGAAGATCAAACCATCTTCTCAAACCAAGAAGATGAAACCATGACTTACCAAACCTGCACAAAGCTACAACTGATCTGTGACAACCGAGCTATCTATACATCAAGCTCCCACTAAATCATAACACCAAGCCTCTCATGTAGCCAAGCCAACATGACTAACACACCTGCAAGAGCTCCCACTCAAACTGAAGTTCTGAGCCTCAATCGCATCCATAGCCATACCTGTAAAACCAACCATGTTCTCCATCCATCTATTCATGTCTCCATGCAACCACCAATGTAACTAACCAAGACAAGTCAAACTGGAATATGCAAAAGAAAAACAAGATCCCGAGTAAAGACATCCCAAATGAGTTCTACCTGCAGCGGTGGGTGATCAATCCAAAACTTGCATAACTTAAAGAATCCAAACACTACAATTTACAATTCCAACCCCGCATAAACAACTAGCATGTCCAAGACAATCATTTATAGATAACATCTCTTAAGGAGTAACATAATAATCAAGAGGAAATACAAACATCCCCTACTCATGCTCAAAGTATCCATGTGCAAATCAAACATCCACATTATCATAGATTCATAAAATTGAATCTATACAACATGTACAAACTCACCATGTACATCCATCCATATCACCAGCACTTCAAAAGCTCCAAGTCTACCACCAACTAACTCCAAAGCTGAATATGAATCTTGTGCTCATTAATGTCAATAACAAACATCCATGCTAAATGATGCAACTAATACCAAGTTCAAATATCAGCACACATACTATCAACATACTACACAAACTAACCAAGATGACAGCAAGAAAAGGGCACCATCTTAAAATGCTAAATAACCACTGTTGTCAAACCTATTAACCAAACTGACCATGGTTTCCTAACCAACCCCGGTCATTACCTGACTGACCATGATTACCAGATGACCGACCACGGTTAATCCTAACCAACACAGGTCTTTGTAACTAGCAGATTTTCTCTTTTAACCCTTAAAACTCTAAAAATTACTCTATCATCTAAAACCCGACTGAATCTAACCATCAACTATAATCCCATAGGGATATCCAGGAACCAAAAATAAACCAGAAGTGACATCACAAAGCAATTAACTCAATATACCTGCAAATCTGTGATTGTCCTCCAAAACCAACTAGTGCCTCTGCCACTCTGAATAGTAGCAATATCCTCTCACTCTGCATGTGCATCATGTATCCAATCCTACAATGCCAACAACCATGCCTTGCTCCCAATGAACAAAAAATCCCTTGCACTGCCTCTAACACCAATCTCAAAAGCTAATATGTCAATGAGAAATAAAACCGGATGAAAGAGAATATAAAATGATTCCCTTCTTATCAAAGAATACTTCTACATCACAGAAGTTTGGAATTCTTGTGAAGTAGGTGAATCAACTTCTTTTCATTTGTATATACTCAACATCTCTCGTTACCTGTAACTATGTCTAACCATGAATTTTCATTGAGGATCTCATCCTTAGACTAGAAACCCTTGTCCTCAAGATTCCACACAACTAGGAAATAAAAGTCAAACAACAAAGAAGAAACCATGGTGTGAATTTTTGCACACAATCCAAACATAATATCAGTTGCTCCAAACGAAAGAAATAAAACATGAACCATATAGAGATACCTGACTCAAAGTCTCAATGGACTAAACCTGAGCCAACTCCATCCTCTTTCTGATCCAAACATTGAAGTGATCAATACTATTTCGCTGTACACTTTGTGCGTAAACCAGATCCTCCAAAACAGGACACTAAACCAACTTCCCTCTCTTGCTGCAAAAAACCCTATACAAATAAGTTTCCACAAAGACCAACCATGGTCATCCCCTAACCAACCATGGTTAGTTGACCAATATCGGTTCCTCTATGACTGACCTCGGTTCTCAGACTAATGTCAATGTTGCTAGAACAAACCCAATGCCACACAATTTGGCATAGCACACCACACCAGGTGCCTACTTCGACCAAAGCCAATAGTTGAGTTGAGCCATTCATTTCAAGAAGAATCCAAATCTCGTACAAAAATGATAAAACAAATCCTTGCAATAAATTGTATCAAGATGAAACACATTACCTTACCAGCACCAAGACACTCGACCGCATCTTCAACTGAAGTACATACTTCTCTGATGGAAGCCCGTCTGCCTTCATTCTCTTTGCCTCTCTCACCAAGCTTTGTGCATCTAACTACACTAAAGGATACATAACTGCTCCTCTATTTCATTCTCAGATCTAGATCTACATTCCCAAACATGCATGTGCAACCAAAATGATATAAGCACTGCAATATCGAGATAAAACCATACCTCAATAACCGGATCTGCAATCTGACCAACATGCTTGTGCCTCCAAGAACTAGGAACACCTCAGTAAACAAGATACATTCTATGCATCTTTCCATTTCTTCAGATCTATGATTTTCTGTTTAAAACCAGGTTGCTCAGTAACCAACCATAGTCACCCCTGTAACTTCTAGCAACCTTACTCTTCCAGCTCCCATTTGAGATTAAATACCTTCATGTGATCTTCTCATCAAAAAAAAAACATTGCTATAATACGATTCTTTGAGAATAGGGGGACAACGGAATAGTGCTATGATTTAATAACAAATAAATTCATGCACACAGGATCCAAATTATTTTCCCACAAAATCTACAATAAAGTGGAAGTATAAACTAGAATAATCCAAATCACAAAAATTACACACACATAACAAGAATGTACCGTGGTTCACCCAATGTGGGTTGAGTCCACCAAAGATAGAGATCTCATAATATATAATATAACAAGAGATTGCAAACCAACTCTTTTGCATA
Organism: Taxus wallichiana var. yunnanensis; assembly: GCA_018340775.1. Classification (NCBI taxonomy): domain Eukaryota; kingdom Viridiplantae; phylum Streptophyta; class Pinopsida; order Cupressales; family Taxaceae; genus Taxus; species Taxus wallichiana. Next base: position 984,979,933 of record CM031237.1, on the reverse strand, counting down.
AGAGTACATGTATCTCTACAAGAGTATCTCCTCCTCCCAAATCTCCAACCCTGATCTGCTGAGTACACAAAACCATGCATCCATACCACCACTTGTGTCTTCTACGGATATCTAATCGAATCTACCTAAGTGAACTACAACCGTGCCTCTCAAACATAACCAGATCTCACATACTGAAGCTACCATACATCGCCGCTATTGTACATCCAAGCTCTCATTGTATTGTGAATTTGCAAATGAGACCTCTACAATATGTAGATCTATGTGGATCAAAATACAATATGATCTCATGGATCTACAATACAAGACTAGATATACATAGATATATAATACAAGATCTCACCAACATGTGGATCTATAATAAGAAATGCTATGTGCTTTGCATACTATGTAAGCCATTACAATGAGATAATAAATATACAAAGGAAATACAATAGCCTACTATTTCCTTCTGTCCAAATCCTCTCCATGGAGTCTTTGTCTTCATGTAACCTATTCCTTTTTCCTCTTCTTCTTCGTCTTCATCCTCTCATTCTTAGAGAATCAAGGATCTAATCTGATCCTTCTCTTTTTCTTCATCCCCTTTCTAAACCATAGCTTTCATGCTTATAAAGGCGTATATAAACTTAGGGAACTTTAGCCATGCAATTACATCAAATAAATCTACTTTAATGCTAAAGATAGATTTAATTCCCGAGAGTTAATTAAAACATCATCGCATAGGTAATTGGTGCCGGTTAGCCTTAACCACGGTTGGTTTCCACTTGCTCGACCAATGTCAATCTTGTCGATCGATGACGGGTTAGCTCCCACTTTCTCTCGACCAATGTCGGTCCCTATCTCGACTAATGAAGGTTTCGTATTTTCTAGAAAGTTTCTATTGCATGCTCCAGTGAAGCTATTTAGCTCCACAACCTAACAAAAAGGTGCGCCATGGGTCATACATGTCATAAAAAGGGGGCCATTGTAAGTTATGAGTGCATAACAATCACCTAAGCACCGGTACACGTCACTTAAGTGACAAAACTTTAAAACCAACATCCTCCTTAGTTGGTGACACATATTTTTCCACCAAGTTCAAAGGTGAAAAATTTAATCCGAGGTGTGAAAATGTGCATTATACTTGATTTAAAAACCTTCCTTCACCAATAGCTGCCAAAAATAGAAATTGGAGAGTGATTTTCCGCCCTAGAGCATCCCCGAGAGTTAACATGGAAAACATTATATCATTTTTACACAAAAATTAGTTTTAGATCATTACCATAGGTTTCAATACCCAATTAATCCAAAAATTGGAATTTTTCCCCCTTTTATGATTCTTCTCAAACTTGTGCGCCGGTGAAAGTAGTTTTCATCGAAAGAGTTATGATGAAAAGGTCAACCAAAAATTTCTAGTGAAGAGTGAATTGAATAGGTCATCTTGGGATTTTAATCATACCTAAATTATCTATAAAACTCTTGGAATGCTCATTTAAATTGTCATAGGGATTGGGGATCTTCATTTGTATTGTCTAGAAAATATCTCAAAATACATATACTACATCTCCTAAAAAAATTTGCAATGTGAAGTAGGCCTTATCATATTTTAAATGAGTTTTTTTTTCACTTAAGAAAAATACCCGAGACTCTGCAATATTTAGAACAAGTTCACTAGCTTTTTTACTTCTTTCATTTCCTACACCATGTTATAAGTAGCCGGTGTCACATAGTTTGTTCCTAAACCAATTTATTCTTATAGAACTTCCTAAAATTCCTCTAACGATCTCATTTCTCAACCACACATTTCTTAGAGGCATTATCTCTTCTTGGTTCATCTCCATAGGGTGTTCATTAGGTGTCAAAGTCCTTAAAATATGACTTTTTAGGCCTCTAGGAGCAGTTCCTTCAAATTGGATCCAAATTAGCCCATGAATTGCTTCTAAACAATTTACTCGCACATGAAAAACAATTTCAAAATCTAGTTATAACATATCTATTAGCCATGATGGGGTTTAAATAGTTAGTAATTGGTGAGAGGAAAGTTTACATTACTGAGTCCAAGGATTTTTTAGTGTGGGCTTAGTTGTCATGGAAAAAAAAATCAATTTTTCATGCTAAATATTTAGCATGAAAAAAAAGCTCGCTCTATCTTGGGGACTTACTTTGGATTGAACACAATGAGAACAAAGAAAGTATGAACCTCAAAATATCAAGAGATAATATAGACTAGTGCTTTATACACAACCTTATCCATTGGGAAAAAAATTCACCATTCAACTCACCAAAGTAAGGAATTAAAATAACACATGATAGAAAAGGAAACACACAAAGCGAAAGGGAAACACACCACATGACAGGGAAATAAAACTAAATCACCTATTTTACATGTGGGGGACAACACACTTTCTATGTAGTGATTCTTCTTGGAACGTGTTTCTCAAACATGAGTAGCTTCAAACGATGATGTTATGCAAAATCATACAATGGTTCAATGAAATAGTAACCCCTCTATTGGTGATCAAATTAGTCTCGCCCATTTGTCATTAAAATCCTCAGTTTGCAGCCTCTGTTATGTTTTCTGTCTCCCCGTATTGGTGCTTCAAGACTCGTACTCCATTTGGTTGTCATGGTAAGTCCCTTCCTTGGTCGAAGATCTCTTAAAAGCCTAGAATTTGTTTTTCGCTACTCTATCCATATGAAGAATGATTCATTTTCAGGCTCAAATCTTTGGTTATCTTGCATTTTACATTTTGACAGTGTAGTTTCCTACTCAAAATTACTTCTCAAAGATCGTTGAAACATGTCTCTTTCTAGTTGGATGCAGCTCGTGGGGCAATTTAAAAATTATAAGGCTCACTTCAAGCCAAAACATGTCCATGTGGTGAGCCCGCACTTGCTCAGGGTCTCCGCTCTTGGGGACCATCTTGAAGTTGTGCCATAAAGACACGTGGAGGCTTCCACCGGCCTTCCCATAATTAAACTTTTCAAGAAAATTCCTAAAGGGGCTGGGACACATGGAGGGACCGCACATGTTTAGGACTGGCTCCTAAGTTTTATTTTGAAGAAGTGCCAGGAGGACACTTGGAGGCTTCCACTCACTCTGCCTTTTTGCTTGGAATTTTCAATAGCCAAAGGAAACTACCTCAGACCCTAGACACATGGCGCCTTCCACTGAACCTTCAAAAATTTTAATTGACTCTGCCAGACTGAGACACATGTTGGCCCGCACTTGTTTGGGGTCTCCACTTTTGGGACCATCTCAAAATGTGCCATTGAGACACGTAGCAGGTGGGGAAATGGAGAAATGGAGCTTCGGGGTTATTTAAGTTTTTTTTACCTTTTGTAAAAAGGGATAAAATTGTAATTTGAAGTGCAAGTCCGCTGGGACCCACATTAGAAGCTAAAGGTGGAAGGGCGGAGCTGTAGGGAAAATTTGGAAATTTTTTCTTTTTACCAAAAATGAGGTGAAATAGCATAATAAATCCACGGTTCCTCTGGGACTCACTTTGGAACATGTGTCAAGCCCATTTTTACGAGGGTAGAGGGGCAAAGAAAATGTAAAAATTTACTTTCTTCCAGAAGTTATAAAATGTCAAAAGGTGCTCCCAGACCCGTTTCTAATCACATTTTTCCATGTGGAGGGCTCAGATTAAAATTTGAAAGGAAAGATCAATGGTAGTTGTGCATTTCATTTGATTTTACCACCATTAAAGCTCTAGGATGTTTGGAGATGCATTTTTTGCATCATTCTTCATCAATTTTTGGCAAATTTGTGTCATTTTGGTCTGCAAAGTTTAATTGAATCAATTTGGGATCTCAATTTGTAAATTTGAAGTACTCTTGAAGTGGATTTTGCTCGGGCTCATGTAAAAATGTAAAATGCTAGATCCAGAAATTGTAGAGTAAAATTTCAGAGGAAAAGGAGGGAAAAGGGATGAAATGATGAAAGTGTAGGTGCAAAAGGTGAAAAAGGCATTGCCTCAAGAGCAAAAAAGGGATGACCTGTCAAGTCCAACTATGCAGAGGCTTTGAAAAATGATTAAAAAGGGGATTTCTCACATGACAAAATTAGAATGATTAAAGGGACTCCCAAAAATTTGTGGCATGGCATCCTAGTTAGTAGTCGAGGGCCCAAGAAATGTGATCTGTTAACAGTTGGTCCACCTGGCATATTTCGGATATAAATTTTTAAATGTCTTTATCTGAAACAAATTGGTAACAAGCAAATGTCCCTTGAATATTCTTCTCTTTTGAGGGAAAAAGGTGCTACAGGCGCTAAGGGTGAAGAATATGCCTCCAGTTAGAACAATGATGCAAATATTTGTAATGATTCACTTTTTTGAAAACACCTGGAAATATTTTTGTGAATCTATTGAATGTCACTTTTTGTAAATCATGATCCGATATGTGCAACAAAGGTGCTTTGAATATTCCTCTTTGGGGGAAATTGGATGTAAAGGGTTTATTATAAATGCAATGAGATTACTCTTGCAAATGGTCGGAGTATGACTTCTTGAGAATTTTTTTGTGAAATCTGTTTTCCTGAGAGGCCAAAGCCGAGATTACTCGTTATTTTCTTATATGTTATATTTTTCTGTCGTGTCAAGATATTTGTAGTTGTATAGCCATTGATAAGCACGGAGATTGCTCTAAAAGCTTTCCCCTGTTGATGAATCTAAGCAATTTTGGAATTAATTTGTGTCTAATCTCTAGCAATTTTGTGCCTTCTTTATTTTCAGAATGTCTACAAATAGTTTCTTTCATTCCTATTACAATCTTATACTGAAATTTTTATGAAATCACACAGGATCTCATCCCTATGATAGTCTAATGGTATTTGTAATTTCATTTCAAGAAGAGCCTTCATCTTGGTTGAGATAAACAAATTTAAAATCAATTTACTGTCATTTGTTGATAAAGATTTTTGTAAGTCTTTGGGTGTACCTTAGGCATGATTAATCAGAAAATTTAGTGTTTAATTGAGTCTTTAAATTTGAGCCTTCATGTTAGAGTCTCAAAGATTATGTGAAAACGTGTTGATCTGGGCCTCCATTGAAGCACACCTTCTGGTTGAAGGAATGTCTTGACTGTTTTGGAGCTTTATGTTGTGAATTTTTTCATTATTATGAAGTCCCTCCAAAAATATGGTATAATCAACTTTATCTTGCTTCATCTCCCACCAAAATCATTTAAAAACCATTGATCCATCCTGAATTACCCTTGTTTTCCTGTGTATCAACAAAGGAACAAAGTCTACTTGCAAAAATATATAAAACAATTAGGATCTCTTAATGTCTTTAGTAACCTTTGCCTTGTATTGAAAATATCTCCATAATCTAGAAGTGACAACTCTTGAGAGTCAGATTTGGTGTGTTGATCATATTTTCCCAAGGTTTTCTTTATAAAATTTGTGCAAAAGAAAGGTATATGCATATCCTTCAATAACAGAGCTTACAAAATAGGTTCTATTACCTTGGTTGAAAGGAACAACCTAAAATAGCTAGGATAAGATCAAATCCTTTTAAGGTGCTATCCACTTCTTCAAGGTCTAAGTGCTAAAAAGTTAGATAAATTGCTTCCCAGCTACAAAATGACATACATAATCATTTATCTGCTTTTGAGTGTCCTGTCAAATCCATGATGATGTTTGGTTTGTGAAGAAGAGTAAATCCAGATACCAACACCAAAATTGTGCCGTTGTTGGGGACTTGTTGAAAATATTTGAAATATTTGGATACATATCAAACCCTGGTAATGTTTCTTACAAATGTTGTGTGCAAATACATTGTTAAGAAGTCATTCTATATGTAGATTTGTGAGATTTGTTCAAAGTTATATGCTCTGTCTGTAATTTTCCCAGTTTCCAGTCAGTTGTTGCACTTTGCTTGCATTGTGATTGATAAATTTGGGTAAAAGAAGATCAGATCTGATAAGTTTTGCAAGATTCTAGTATTGATAGACATTTGACAGATTATCTTTTAGTGCATTTTTGCACATCTGAGGTGAAAATCCTTAGTGGCGACTCCATGTTGATTTATTTTGATAAATGCTCAGTGTCTTAACCTCTATCAATGTAAATTTGTTACTAATCTTTGCAAAGCTGGAAGGAAGAAGATATTTCTTTGCCGTGGACCCTAGTAGAAGGTTGTTTCTAGAGTTTGGAAAGTCTAATTTAGAAGGAGGAATAATTTGGAAGGTTGTTGGAGATCAAGCATCAAGAAAAGAGATCTCCATTGGTGAAACTGATCGGCACGTGATTGAAGATTACAATGCTTCCTCAACTGCTTTTGAATCAGGTAGTCTCTTTGTAAATCCAAATTCTCCATCTGGAGAGGGGCCTTCTCATTCTACCCTTGTATTTTCCAAATATGATAGTATACGCCATGAAAAGAGCCATTAGGGGATATTCATTCTGAAAATTGTATCCTGCACCGCACATACCCCTCACTCCTCATCACTCTGTTTCTCCTGTAAGATCACCTCCTCAAAATAACATGGCTCAGCCTCCACCTAGACCTCCATTTTTCATTAATACTTTTGGTCCCATCAGTTTTATAGGTATGGATGGCTATCCGAATGCTATGCCATAAGATGTAAGAAACAAATTGCCTAAGTTCCAAGGAAATAATGTAATAATTGGTGATCAGCACTTGAAAATCTTTTTCAATATGATGGAGGATTTCAAAATAGAGTTTGAAGATGTATACATTAAATTATTTATTCATACTCTAGAAGAGGATGTAAGGGACTAGTATAAAGCTCTGCCTGATAACTCTATTGATTCTTGGACTAAAATGAAGAATGCATTTAGATTGTAGTATGGTGATAAAAAAGACCCTAGGTTTCTTTTGTCATAATTTGAGAATATTAAGAAGAATCCTAATGAATTAGTGCATGGTTTTAATATGAGATTCAATAAGACATTGATAATATTTCCTGTTAATTTGAGGTCGTGTGATGAATCTTGTCTTATAAATTATGTTGATGCATTTGACAAGAATTTTGCATACTATTTGAGGGATAAAAACCCTGACACTTTGAGGCATACCTTTACCATGGCTCTGCAAATTGAGAACAACATCAAAGCAATTGGAAAACCTCTTAAGAGGGAGGGTGTCAAACTAATAAACCTAGAAAAACCTCAAGAAAACAAGAGTGTGGATCTTGAGGAGGTTGTTAAAACTTTGGCAGGGGCTATCAAAGAAATATCCTACAAACTAGCCCGGGAAGAGAAAGGAATTGGGCAGAGTTCACAAGGTCAACAAAAGGCACAAAATCATGACAGATTTGGAAATCATCCTAGGGGTGATCAGAGATCAGATGATATAGGTAACGGACCCATGGGATCTCTGCAAATAGACATCATCAAACACGTGAAAGTAGAATGGTGCACGATCCTTTGATTGCCCTGAGGTTGTTGTTTGTTGATGAAGTCGATGAGATTGATTGGTGTGATAGATGCTTTTTGCCCCATCCTCCATGTCAAGTAAATCATAAAGAATAAGAATTTGATAATGATGATGGTACTAATGATGATGTTTGCATGATTGGTTTCTCTTCAAGCTCATAACAAGGAGCAACTTCAACCGAAGAGGTAAGTGCTTGAACTTCTGTAACTTTTAGGGATTGCATTCACCAGGTACCACTTATTCCTCCTTTTCATACTTTTGAAGTATATGTAGTGTAAACTTTTCAAATACCTAATAATGACTTTGAGTATTTAAGAGCTTTAATGATAAAGAATTATGATGGAGGAATCCCTTCGGAGGAAGATAGGTAGTTATTGATGAATGATGTTGTTGCTCAAGAAAAGGATTATAATACTAGGAGTAGAGTTGTTAAAGGAGTAGGGCCTCAAGCCAAACCTAAAACTCCATTTCTTACTAGTATTCCTAAAGAGGCTCCTAAGAAAGATACACCTTCTAAAGGCCTTGCTGTCCCAAACAAGATTCATACTTCTCCTCATGCCCAAACTATCAAGAATCCCATGCCATCTGATGAGTTTGCTAATCTCCCTTCCAATGTTGCCTTGCCAAAGAATGTTCCATATGAAATTTCCCAAGTTTTGAGTCAAATCAAAGTTATTGTTCCAATTGTTGAGTTGCTTAGGATTCCTGAGCATAAGAAGAGAGCATTTGAGTACTTGGGATTGAAAGAAGAAAAGAGTACCCTGGCAGAAATGTAAACATTGTAGAAACTCCTCCTCTAACCATTGCAAACCTTGAAACACCACCAGCATTGGAAGATCTTGGAGAAGCACCTGAGGTTTACTTGGGAAATCTTTGGTTAAATCCCAATTAAAATTTGATCCATTTTTACAACTTTGATCATTAAAGACATGATTGCACAATTGTATGTTTGATTCCGGAGCATCATGCAATGTCATGCCTCTTGAGGTCATGAATGAGCTGGATATCAAAGTGACAATAGCATATGGAAGATGTACTACCATGGACTCTAGAGAGGTGCCCATTGTTGGATGTGTGAAAGGATTGGTGGTACAACTTACAGCTTATCTAGGTAAGAACCTGAAACTTGATGTTGTCATTGTTGATTGCCCTACCAAATGGGGCATGTTGTTATCAAGAAAGTGGGCTACAAGTGTTGGTGGAAATGTTTAGATGGACATGTCTTATGCCACCATACCAATTGAGGGAAACCTTGTGAAGTTACCTAGTGAAAAGAAGATGTTATATCTTATTGAGGACCCCAACAATGATTCTTATGAAGTATTGCATGCAGATATTGATATTGATAACTCGTGAGTTATGTTACTTTCAAGGAATATGAAATTGATCAATGCAGGTATCATGAGCAAGATGATTTTCCTGAGACTTTGATGTTTGATGTAGCCTCGAAAGATGTTAGAAAACTTGACCCAGGCACAAAGGATAAGCCTAAAGAAATGTGGTCAAATAGCGACATGGATGGAAAAGAGAGGCAATCATATGACCAGTTGTTAAAAACATATCAGAACTGCTTAGCATGGTCATATCCAGAATGGTAGGCACTTGAAGTTTTTCCTTGATTGTTTTCTTTGAATTAGGATGCTCTCCATTTGTACAGTGTATAGTTCTTTGTTCTCATCTGCTTTTGTGTTTTTGTTCATTCTGGTCCTTGGTGACTTGGTTTTGCTGGTTTCTCGGTTTATTTTTTGGAGGATGGTTGTGGTTGTTCTGCTCTGTAAGATTTTTCTTTGACTCCATTGCCCAATGGTCTATTTTTTGGAACTTGGTCTACTATTTTTTCTTGTGACACTCATAGGGAGTTCCCATCCCCGAGTCAGAGCCAATGTTGGTGCTCAAATTAGTCTTGCCCATTTTCATTGAAATCCCTCAGTTTGTGGCCTCTGTTATGTTTTCTATCTCCCCGTATTGGTGCTTGAAGACTCTGTCCTCCATTTGGTTTCCATGGTCAGTCCCTTCCTCAGTCGAAGATCTCTTAAAAGCCCAGAATTTGTTTTTGCTCCTCTGTCCATATGAAGAATGATTCATTTTTGGGCTCAAATGATGGTTCTCCTACATTTTATGTTTTGATGGTGTAGTTTCCGGTCAAAATTACTTCTCAACATCAGTTGAAATGTGGCCCTTTCTGGTTGGATGTGGCTCTGCGGGGCACTTTAAAAATTCTAAGGCTCACTTCAACCCAAAACATGTCCACGTGGTGAGCCCGCACTTGCTTAGGGTCTCCACTCTTGGGGACCATCTTGAAGTTGCGCCATAAAGACATGTGGAGGCTTCCGTCGGGCCTTCCCGTACTTAAACTTTTCAAGAAAATTCCTAAAGGGCCTGGGACACGTGGAGGGACTACACATGTTTGGGGACCAGCCCCTGAGTTTTATTTTGAAGAAGCGTCAGGAGGACACTTGGAGGCTTCCGCTCACTCTACCTTTTTCTTGGACTTTTCAACAGCCAAAGGAAACCTGTCTCGAGACCCTAGACACATTGCGCCTTCCGCTGAACCTTCAAACTTTTTAATTGACTCTACAAGACTGAGACACGTGTTGGGCCACGCTTGTTTGGGGTCTCTACTTTTCGGGACCATCTCAAAATGTGCCATTGAGACATGTAGCAGGCAGGGAAATGGAGAAACAAAGCTTCGGGGTTATTTAAGGTTTTTTGCCTTTTGTAAAAAGGGATAAAATTGTAAGTTAAAGTGTAGGTCTGCTAGGACCCACATCGAAACTAAAGGCGGAAGATAGGCGGTGCTGCAGGAAAATTTGGAAAATTTTCCTTTTTGCCAAAAATGAGGTGAAATAGCATAATCAATCCACGGTTCCTTTGAGACCCACTTTGGGACACATGTCAAGCCCATTTTCTGAGGGCGGAGGGGCAGAGAAAATGTAAAAAATTTACTTTCTTTTAGAAGTTATAAAATGTCAAAAGGTTCTCCTAAACCCGTTTCCAATCACATTTTTCCATGTGGAGGGCTTAGATTAAAATTTGAAAGGAAAGATCAATGGTAGTTGTGCATTTCATTTGTTTTTGCCGCCATTAAAGCTCCAGGATGTTTGGAGATGCATTTTTGCATCATTCTTCATCAATTTTTTTGGCAAATTTGTGTCGTTTTGGTCTGCAAAGTTTAATTGAATCAATTTGGGATCTCAATTTGTAAATATGAAGTACTCTTGAAGTGGATTTTTCTCGAGGCTTGTGTAAAAATGGAAAATGCTAGATCCAAAATTGTAGAGTAAAATTTCAGAGGAAAAGGAGGAAAAGGGATGAAATGATGAAAGTGTAGGTGCAAAAGGTGAAAAAGGCATTGCCTCAAGAGCAAAAAGGGATGACCTGTCAAGTCCAACTATGCAGAGGCTCGAAAAATGATTAAAAAGGGGATTTCTCACATGATAGAATCAGAATGATTAAAGGGGATCCTGAAAATTTGTGGCATGGCATCCTAGTCAGTAGTTGAGGGCCCAAGAATGTGATTTGTTCACAATTGGTCCACCTGGCATATTTCAAATTTGAATTTTTTAAATGTCTCTATTTGAAACAAATTGGTAACAAGAAAAGGTCCCTTGAATATTCTTCTCTTTTGAGGGGAAAAGGTGCTGCAGTGCCAAGGGTGAAGAATATGCCTCCCAGTTAGAACAATGATGTAAATATTTGTAATGATTCACCTTTTTAAAAACACACCTGCAACTTTTTTATGAATCATTGAATGTCACTTTCTATAAATCAAGATCCGATATGTGTAACAAAGGTGCTTGAATATTCCTCTCTTTTTGGGGGAATTATATGTAAAGGGTGTATTATAAATGCAATGAGATTACTCTCGTAAATGGTCAAAGTATGAATTCTTGAGAAATTTTTTTGGGAAAGTCGTCTTCCGAGAGTCCAAAGCCGAGATTACCTATTATTTCTTCTGTGTTAGATTTTCTGTCGTGTTAAATCGGTTATAGTTGTATAGCCATTGACAAGCACTAAGATTACTCTGGAAGCTTTCCCTTCTTTGATGAATCTAAGAAATTTTGGAATTAATTTGTGTCTAATCTCTAGCAATTTTGTGCCTACTTTATTTTCTGAATGTCTGTAAAGTTTCTTTCAATCCTTATATTAAATCTTATATTGATTTTTTTGTAATTTCATTTCAAGAAGAGCCTTCATCTTGGATGAGATAAACAAATTTAAAATCAATTACTATCATTTGTTGATAAATATTGTTTGTAAGTCTTTGGGTGTACCTTAGGCGTGATTAATCAAAAAATTTAGTGTTTAATTGAGTCTTTAAATTCGATCCTTCATGTTAGAGTCTCAAAGATTATGTGAAAACATGTTGATCTGGGCCTCCATTGAAGCACACCTTCTGGTTGAAGGAACGTCTTGACTATTCTGGAGCTTTCTGTTGTGAAGTTGTTCATTATTGTGAAGTCCCTCCAAAGATCCGGTATAATCAACTTTATCTTGCTTAATCTCCCACCAAAATCATTTAAAAACCATTGAGCCATCTTGAACTACCCTTGTTTGTCATGTGTATCAACAAAGGAACAAAATCTACTTTCAAAAATATGCAGAACAATCAGGATCTCTTAATGTCTTTAGTAACCTTTGCCTTGTATTGAAAATATCTCCATAATCTAGAAGTGACAACTCGTGAGAGTCAGATTTGGTGTGTTGATCATATTTTCCCAAGGTTTTCTTTATAAAATTTGTGCAAAAGAAAGGTATCTGCATCTCCTTCAATAACAAAGGTTACAAAATAGGTTCTCTTTCCTTGGTTGAAAGGCACAACCTAAAATAGTTAAGATAAGATCAAATCCTTTTAAGGTGCTACCCACTTCTTCAAGTCTGAGTGCTAAAAAGTTAGATAAACTACTTCCTCGGCAACAAAATGACATACATAATCATTTATCTACTTTTGAGTGTCCTGTCAAATCCATGATGCTACTCAGTTTGTGAAGAAGAGTAAATCGAGTACCAACACCCTCCTCAATTTTTTTGGAATTTATAGTGTTGTGAACTCCTCTTCTTTGTTTATCCATGTTGATAATTTTTTATCTTTCATCCCATGATTATCATACATATTTCAATTATATCCACCTCATCACATTTATCATTAGTCTTTTTTTTGGGAATTTGATCTTCACTTGTCCGGTGCTCCATGGTCATTAACCCTATGGGATGATTCTTGATAGGAATTTTTAATTTTTAATATCATCAATGGCCTCTTGATGAATTCTTGGTTGATCAATGAATTCTCCTTTTGTATACATTGTCTCATCAAGTATTTCATGGGATCCGATGAGTTCCTTCATGATAAAGACATTATATTCATACATGACACTATTATGGGAGATTTAAACATGTTGTTTTATTTTAATTCATCTTGTAACATCATCCTTTTCTATCAACATTTTCATTTGAGGAATACCTTCTTGCCATTACGGATGCACCTACTCTTTCGATCCTTTGCACCATCAAATTGAAAGTCAAATTCTATACCCAATGGAAGGTGATCCAGAGGATTTCCCTAAAAAAATGTTTTGATCAATTTCAAAAGTCTACAAAAACCATTGGAAAATTCAAGAGCTCAGTAAGATATTTCTGACACCTTTTTAATGGGCAGAAACTGAGTCCGTGAGCAAAAGTTATGCATTTCGGAAGTTGATTCTTGACCGCCGTAATTAATTTTAATCTTCAAATTTTTGAATTATTTATGTTGACTAGTGATATTATGTAGGTGGAACATCTGGCCAATATTCCAACTATAAGATACCCTTAGTTAACATATTTTATTAATTCATAAATTAATCCTAAGATATCATGTGGACTTAGTACACACATTAAATGGAGGATTTGAAGGCTTTGATAAAGTCTAAAATTGGTAATATCCCATTATATGTGGGATTATTCCTCCATTTTTATGCTAAAATCCACTCATATGGATAAGAGAAAATCATGGGATTTGGGAGGATTATTGGGAGATTTAAATGGGATTAAATTTACTAAATATACACTTAAGTGTGTATATATATAGGTATTTGTAAGGTTTGAAGAAAGGAAGAATACACACAGGTGTATTATTATTTGATTGCAGAGACAAAATACGGAAGGCGGAATTTGATAGAGGAGGATTTTATTTTCTTACAAGGAATTTCTTCTACTGATAATTTCACAGACACAGGTTTATTGTAAGCTTACTATGAGGATTTGTATTTTTATTCTGAAGATTTTTAATTAATTGATCAGAACACTTGTAGAGTGGACCTAGGGACGTAGTCAATTGGTGAACCCCATAAACAAACTTTTGTGTCACCATGTTTTATTTTCTTATTGCTGCAAATTTTATGCCATTGAGTTTTAATCTGTGTGATTTTTAATTAAAATTTCTGCATTTTGGATATAATTTGAGAGAAATTATTCAGTTAAATCCATTTCAATTTAATGTGAAGTTTATTAAACCTAAATTTTTGGATTAGAAGGGATATAGCTGGAACAATCAAGAAAGGAAGTTCCATATATTCCTCCAAGGCTGCAAAGTAATTACGGTATTTCGATTCTTAGCATACATTATCAACTTGCGGGTTACCTTTCTATCCAACAAAGTGTATTTTATATTTCGATAGGAAGAAACTTTTTCATCACACATTTGACTGGTATTGTAGCATACGACCAATCCAACTTCATTACTCCACCTATCTCTGACAAAATATCCCATTGAGCAAGATGCCATATGCAGCTGGAATGTCTTCCACAAGTATTTTGGGGCTGAATTTCTTGTTTGGAAATTCTGTGAGGGCCACCTGAGCATTTTTAACTTGACCAACAAGGGGAACTTCCTTGGTCTCCATAGAATAACACCAACCATTGGCAGGTTCAAGATTGAGGCTAAGGTATTTTATTAGTTTCAAGGGCATGAAATTATCCGAAGCTCTAGAATCAATGATGCATTTGTTCAGTCTATACCCATTGATTAGAAAGGAAATATAGAATGGTTTTATATTCTCGGAGGAGGAGGTTATGGAGGCAAGATAGTTGTGGGATATGGTGTTTCTAGGATTAGTACTTACATAAGGTGGTTTAGAACTATTTTCTTTGACAAATTGAAAAATCTTTTCAAATTTCTTAGGATGAGTTCTTAGATATTCATATTCATATATATGGATTTTATCCTTTTTGATATGTTCAATGATATCAAAGTGGTAATCATAGGAACTGGAAGTTATGGGGGAGGTAGTATCACACGGGAGGTTAAATACTCTTAGGAAGGGCATTATTGGCACTTTTACTCACATTATTATAAATGGTAGAAACAACATTAGGAATTGACTTGTCATGAGAGAAAGATGGAGACTTACTTGGAAGAGGAGATTTAGATTTGGATGAGATTAATTTTGGATTCTTCTATGTTTATCACATAAGAGAGGGAAGTAGTGATCCTCCTTTTGATGTTTTCTTTTGTAGAGTCGTCAATGGAGGGTTCTTTGATTTTTTCTCATTACTAGATAGGTCCTCTTTTGCTTGATCTTTGGAACGGGTGAACACCAAATAGTTGTAGCCAGTCACCGAGTCTTCTTCATCAGATGAATATTCAAAGTACATGATGTTTGCACATCCCACCTCTTCTTCGTGTCATCTTCTTCATCATCCCAAGTTACACAAGATGCTTGGGTAGGTGGAGCTTCCAAGGAAAGCCTTTGGGGTGCTCCAGAAATCCAATTCCTATTCTGATTTTGAAGAGGAATATTTTGGACCATTTGTTTCTTTATTGCATTCAATTCATTTTCCAATTTTTGAATAAGAGATTCAGTGGTACCTTCCTTATAAAATTGACCCCTTTTCCATTTGGATTCTTCATTTTTCTAGAAAATATTAGATTGTCTTCAATCTCAATTGCATCCTCTTGGGCAAGCTCAAGAGTATGAGGTTAACCTCTTCATAAGATGAATCAAATTTCTGGAAGGTTGTGCATTGATGAAGAACCTCTTGACAATGTCTACGGATGGTGAAGCCTCTACCATTATTTTGTGGAGTAACCTGTTGAAACAGCCATGAAGTCTCTCATAGTTTCATTTGATTCTTTCCTCATTTGCACCAATTGAACGAGGAGGTCTTGGAAATATTTAGCTGATTTGAATATTGCTATGAAATTTTCTTGAATGTCTCCCAACATGTTATGGAGTGGGAGGGAAAGAGATAAAACCACTCGGCTACTTTTTTCTTGAAGTGATTCCATGAACAATCTCACAACAACATATTTTTGTTTGATTCTAAGAATTCCACATGATGTGATGAAGGAAAATATTTGTTCTTTGGTAAGTTGTGTGTTGTCACCTTTAAAATTCATAAATTTCTTGTGGGAACATTTTAGTAGATCATGAAGAGGAGTTGCAAGAGCAAGTGGATCAGTGTTTCTACCCCATGGCACAATTTTTGGAGGCCTCTTTCTTTTTCCACCATTATTACTTCAAAAAAATTCTTCTCCAAATTCTTCCTTTGGTTCTTCTTGTTCTTCTTCACTTGAGAATTCAATGTTCCACATGTGATTAAAATGTGGGAGAATCAAGAGGATTTGTAGGAGGAGTATCAATAGGATTTTGGATGGTATTTTCAAGAGTACCACTTGATGAATTGGATGGGGATGAAGCTTGAGACAAGAAATATGGATTATCTCCAATTTTTTCTTTTCGATTGTACAAATCTTAAAAATAAGGGTCGATAATTTGTCTTACTCTATCCAATCAGTATATCTTCTATCATCCAGTTTTCGGAAAGCTCATATTTAACTCAAGGCATATTTTTACTTAATATTTTTGTGGGGATTTGCACTTTCCAATTTTTGAATTTTTTTGTTTTTTGGAATATTTTATTTTTAGGATTTTTTAGTTTGTATATTGTGTGCATAATATGCAAAAATTACCCCACAGTGGCCACCAAAACTATTAGAAAAATATTTTTTTGGGTGGAAAAATCATGGTATTGAACACCAACACTCTAGGACTATGTCCCTCTGCTTGAATGGGGCAGCTCTATTTATTGAAAAAAAGGAAACATATATACACTACTCTAATTGTGGGGGTGACCTTACGACCGGGGATCACACATGAATACTTCCCTATACCTGTGGCAAAGTTCTTGTGTGGAACACAAGGGAGGAATTGTGAGGGAGAAAGGTGAGGAGAGAAAGTATGAGAAGGGATTTTATATTGTAAATAGAACATGCAACATTTTCCAAAATTACATCAAGATAGTTCCATGCATTCAATGAGAATAAACTATGGCAAGATAAAAGGAACAAGATACAACCAACACAAATTTTTCTTGCATGATATTGCACAATTACAATTGCTCATAGTATGAAGTTGAGATGGAGATAGAAATTTTTAGACAAGGAATAGAAGAATTTGATCACTTGTTCCTAGAGATAATATGGGAGCTAGTAAACAAGAATAACCATCCCTTTATAATGAGGAGATCATCTCCTTTTATAGCTTTTCAATTCAACCCTTCATCTACCCCTACAAGACTTGTAATGTTCCATTCAACTTGTGACTCTTCATTATCCTAGGAAAGAACAAATTAAGTACCCCTCTTATAATTTGAGGAAGTAATTTTACATCTTGAAAATATTTCATTGTCACTTAAATGAATAGGAAAAAACATCATGATCATGTACAATGAGGAATTAGAAGGAGGAAAGAAGAAGAGAGATTGAGAGAGGAGAGGAAAGAAGAAATTCTCCAAAGCATGGATGAAGATGCCTCCACCCTTGATGAAGATCCAATCCAAAGAAGGTTAATATGAAAAAATGGCCCCTTATGACCTTCCATAGTGGTGTACCGATGAAGAGCTCCAATGAAGACCTTTGAACACTTTGTTCCATTTAAAAATTCTTGAAATAACGAACCTTTGCAATACTATTTGAACACTTTGAGAAGACAAGTGATGAGCACTTGAGAATTAGGGCACTAAGAGTACTAAAAGATGAATTCCCTTAAAGAGACAATCCCTCTAATCCTTGATACAATGCCACATCTTGATGGTCAATCATTCACATCAGGAAATTTGGATGCATTTTGCTTCACACAAACATGGTATTGATTCTACCACTGCTGGGAGTACTAATGATGAATGAAACACGAGACCAAATCCTTCCAAATATGGAGAAAGAGAAGAATAATGAAACAAAAACCAATATCATCCACATTTTGATCATGCACTCCATGTGGGATGAAGTGAAATAGATTTTGGGACAAAATTAACTTTTTCTCATTTGGCACTTTATGCTCACCACATCGGGGAATGCGAGAATTTTCTTGCAATTTGAGCGGGAGACCTCCGTGAGTACCAGGACCATTATAGAATGTGTGAAGGACTTAAATGTGACCGCTTTTATCTCATTTCACCCATTTACTATTTTTATAATATCCATAATTATTGACCCATTTTAACTAATGTTTATCCATTTTGTCAATTTTGAGTGTCTCGATCATGGGGGAATGGAATGAGGAGTATACATGTACCATTTTCTCAAACTCGCGATTTTTATTTAGTTTTCTCATGAAGGATTAATAAAAATAGAAATTTGTCTTCCTGGTGTTGTATTTGAATGAAACCACTTGCAGAAGTTTATGTTTTTCATTTCAAGCATTTGCTCCAATTTTTAGGGGATTTCAATCATTTGGAGTTGCATATGTAGACACCAAATTTGGGTCACACTCCCCTTGGTCCCATTTAATAAATTAATGTAACATGTTCACCTAACCATGACCCCTTTACCCCACATTTGTATTAATTTAATTACTTACAATTGAATTAATGTCCATCCTCACATTATTAAATAATTTAATTACTTTAATTAAGTTAATTTACACATCACCTTGCCTCCTCCCCAACATGTGGGTGACCTATCGGTAGTGTCCCTTTTGGTCGAAGATAATTCTCCACCATCTTTCAAGGATCCACTTGATTTTATCTCATCTCTTTTACCCATAGATTCGAAATCTAATCACTTCCCTGTTTTCGAGATACCATATTTATTTATGGGATTCACCACAAAATCAACACTTTGGATCCTTCTACTACCACACCATCCCCCATTTGGTGGGTGCTTAGATTACATTGATCATTCCATGCTTTGGGGGCACCTTTGAATGCCTGTTTTAACTCAAATGCATATGTCATCCACCGATACTTCTACCATTTACCCCAAAGTGTTTAGAGCAATGAAATCCATCACACCTAAGGTATTTATGACAACATCTTCCACATCACCTTCGCCCACACCTACACCTCTACCATTACCTCCACAACCACCTATGCCTAAACCACTTACTCCTTCACCTATATCCAAAGCTACCTATACCTTGGGATTCATACCGACATCAATCCTAGTCTATCCTTTTATCAAACTAAATTTAGCCACATCCTCACAAACCATCACCAAAACCACTCCCCCACCTACAAGGACAACCCAACCTCTCAAATCCCTTTGTCACCTTCACCACTTTCATCTATCCTAGGGCCCCACCTATAAACATTGGCAAGCAGCCTCCTACCCAAGGTAAACTAAAATCCCAAAGTATCCCACCTCCTCGTCACAATCCTTAGTTACACCCAAATTACCTACACAACTTACGCCTTCACTGTCACCTACATCCTTTCTACCACCTATACCTACACCACTTCTAGCATCCTCATCATTACCTATGATATTCCCTTCTCTTCAACCAATACCTTCCACCTTGCCTCTTCCCATAACCTTCACCGCACCTCCATTATCGCCTTGGCTAACTCATCCCCTTCCTCCATCTGCCTTCCCTTCTACATCATGCACTTCTCCTTCACCTTTACCCAAAAAGGTGCAACCAAAGTCCAAAAATCCACTACCCTCCAAAGAGGTAGGTAAATCTACACCACCTTCAACCACTAGCTCTTATCCTTCACCTTTATCTAAAAAGGTGCAACCAAAATACACAAGTCCACCGCCCTCTAAAGAAGTAGTTAAACCTACAACACCTTCAACTGCTAGTTCATCTACCACATATTTACCCAAGAAGGTGCAATCCAAACCTAAAACCATACTACCTACTAAACAGGTGGTCAAACTAACTCAACCTCCAATTCCACCTCCCATGGTGTCTCTCCCACCAAAATCACCCACATTTCCCTCCAAACCCACACTTGCTTTGCATTATGATCCATAGGCAGTGGTCCTACACCAACATTTTAGCTAACCTTTTGGAAACATTTGTCATCACATTACCACCACTTAGACTGTTAGGAATTAATAGAATCTAATGCGGAATAATTCCTCAGAATCACAATAATAAGAAGTATGAATAGAATTACAAAAATGAAATATGCACAACATGAAGACAATATTTAATGTGGTTCACCCAATGTGGGCTACATCCACCAAGAACACTTGCTCAGATTTTATTACAAGCCAACAGTCTTCACAATTACAATAATCAGATCTTGTTTGGAGATGTGCTCAACAAACCCTCTTGAATTCACACTTGAATTCACACACACTATTCACCTTCACAAAACACACTGATGTATATCCTATTGCATGTCCATATATTTATAAGTACATCAATAGGTAGTCGAAGAGGCGGTTTTACAAAACAATGGAAATAAAAAAATCCAACAGCCCATACACTACCCATTACCCATGGGTTAATAAACCACCCATGATAATTTTCTTTGAGGGCTTCACCCATGAACCCCCTTGACCCACTCCTTTGGTGAGCGGGACCACCGTAAAAATATCCGAGTGTAACACATGGAAGGTGTACTAAAATCTAACATGAAAACAGGCTCCACAAACATAACAATCTCCCACTTGAGACCGATTTCCACTAAGAAAGCTTTTCAACCCTTCATTTTCATCCGTGAAGGCCAACCAAAGTTGCAAATAGTTTTAGTTTATCCCTTGTGACCACCTTGGTCATCATGTCTGCAGGATTCTGACTAGTATGAATCTTCTCCAACTTCAACTTATCTTCCTCCAAAGTTGTCCTGATGAAGTGATATCTCAACTGTATATCCTTTGTCCTAGAATGGAAAGTAGATTTCTTAGCTAAGTGAATAACACTCGACTATCACTATATATCTTTCCAACTTCGTGCTTATGCCCCAATTCATCAAGTAATTTTTGTAGCTAAATCATATCCTTGCCCGACACGTAGCAACAACGTACTCGGCCTCGGTGGTTGAAAAAGCCATAACCTTCTCGTAATCATGAAATCCAGCTCACTTTGTTGTATCACCTCCGGTAAATACATAACTTTGTTGCTCCTCCTCGCTGCCCAAATCTCCAGCCATGTGCGAGTCAACATATCCACACAAAGTAGTGTCTGATCCACTATAACACAAAACAGTACCCATGGTCCCTCTCAAATACCGAAGTATCCACTTTACTGCTTGTCAGTGCTCATTTCCTGCATCAATCATAAACCTACTCACTGCTCCCACTGCATGGGAAATATCTGGCCTAGTGCATACCATAGCATACATCAAACTGCCAACTACTGATGAGTAAGGTAACTTGGACATATTGAATCTCTCCTCCTCAGTCTTGGGATACTACTCCTTTGATAACTTGAAGTGACTTGCCAAAGGAGTCCCAACTGGTTTAGCATCTTGCATACTGAACCTCTCCAAGACCTTCTTTATGTACTCTTCTTGAGATAAATTCAGTTTCCACTCCTTTCTATCCCTAGTTATTCTCATACCAAGGATTTGCTTTGCTACACCAAAATCCTTCATAAAAAAGGAGTCACTCAACTGCTTCTTGAGTACCTTAATTTCCTGCATGTTCTTACCTGCTACTAGCATATCATCAACATACAGACATAAAATAATGTAGCTATCATCATCAAATTTCTTTATGTATACACAATGGTCAGAATGACACCTAGAGTATCCTTGTTCCATCATGAAACTGTCAAACTTCTTGTACCACTGCCGTGGAGCTTGTTTTAATCCATACAAGCTCTTCTTCAGTTTGCACACCAGGTTCTCCTTCCCATTGACCTCATATCCCTGTGGTTGCCTCATATATAATTCCTCCTCCAAATCACCATGAAGGAATGCAGTCTTCACATCTAACTGTTCTAAGTGTAAATCTTCAACTATAACTATCCCAAGAACAGTTCTAATAGAAGTCATTTTTACTACTGGGGAAAAAATCTCATCAAAGTCAATACCTTTCTTTTGTGCAAACCCCTTGACCACCAACTGGGCCTTGTATCTTTTCTTGCCTCCATCCTCCTCTTTTATTCTATACACCCACTTATTCTGCAATGCTCTCTTTCCTTCAGGTAGCTCGACCAAATCCCAAGTCTGGTTTTCCATGAGAGATCTATGCTCCTCATCCATGGCTAGCTCCCACTTATTTCTGGCATCCACCTGCATTACTTCATCAAATAATTTTGGCTCTCCACTATCAGTGAGTAATAAATAATTTAAAGATGGAGTAAAATGTTCAATTTCTTTTCTAACCCTACAAGACCTTCTCACCTCAGGAGTTTGGGGTTCCTGAGGAGTAGGTACTTGATCTGGTTCCTTGAAAACTTTTCCATCTCCAATATCTTCTAACACTATGTACTCCTTCTTTTGTTCCCTATTTTTCTGCAACTGATCCTTATACATGACTTTTTCATTAAAGATTACATCCCTAGATCGGATTATTTCCTTATCCTTAATGTTCCATAAACGGAAACCAAAGTCATCCACACCATATCCAATAAAAGTGCATTTTTAGATTTAGCCTCTAACTTGGTCCTATCATCCTTGTCAATATGAGAAAATGCTTCACATACAAAGACTTTAAGAAATGAATAGTCAACTTTCTTACCAGACCAAGCTTCCTTAGGTATGCCTCCATCCAAAGGCATTGAAGGTCCTCTATTAATCAGATATACCGTTGTGCTAACTGCATCTACCCAAAACATAAGAGGCAACCCTGCATGTAACCACATGCTCCTAGCACACTCCATGATTGTCCTATTCATCCATTTTGAAACCCCATTCTGTTGTGGAGTTCCTAGAACCGTCCTCTGTCTTTGAATTCCATTTTGAGAACAATAATCATAAAATTCATTACTACAATACTCACCTCCATTATCTGACCTGAGGCATTTCAACTTGAGACATGTTTCATTCTCAACCAAGGCTTTCCATTTCTTGAAAGTTTCAAACACATCAGATTTCTTCTTAATGCAATATACCCAAACTTTCCTAGTTGCATCATCAATAAAGGTAACATAATAATTTGAACCACCAATGGAAGATACCTGAGCCGGTCCCCATACATCTAAATGTACCAGCTCTAACTTGTTCTCCTTCCTTGTGGGTCCAACCTTGAGAAACTTTACCTGCTTCTATTTCCCGTACACACAATCCTCGTAGAATTCCAAATCAATATATTTTAATCCAGGTAACCTATCCTTCAAAATCTACATGCCTTTTTAGCTCATGTCACCAAGCCTATAGTGCCAGAAAATTACATCTCCATTTGCAGCAACTAAATTATAGTAATCAACACTACTAGTTAAATATAAAGTACGAACCTTCTTACCTCTTGCTACCACAAGAGTTTGATGTAAAAATTACCATATAGCCATCACTACCCGGCTGCCCCCTACTGACTGCTTGATATTAAATTTCACCTCAACTTAGGCACATGTCTGACATCCTTCAGTAGCCATGTGTTCCCATTCGCATCTTGACCTAACACATCATTTTCCAACTATCTTTGCAAGGCTCATCATCACCAAGATAAACATGTCCAAAATCTCCTTGAACATAATCAGTAAAATAATTCCTATGTGGAGTAGCATGAAAAGAAGCCCCTGAATCTAATACCTAAGACTCAACAATGTTATCAAAGAGAGAATCAAAGCATCTGTGAGATATTACCTTCTGCCACATTCACCTCTTTTGTTTCTTCACGTTGGTTCTTCTTTTCTCGAAGAGCCCAATAGTCCTTCACATGACCGATCTTTCCACAGTTCCAGCATTCCATCTTACTCTTGGATTTAGATCTTCCGTGACCATTTGACTTCCCACTGTTACCTTTTCCTCTAGTCCTCGATCTCCCTCTAATCTCTACTGAAAAAGCATTCCTTGAAGTAGAGGATTCCCCAAATATTTTCCTTCGCATTTCCTCACTCAAGATCACACCTATAACATCCTCAAACTTCAATTTTGCATTGTTAGAAATAGAGTTACTCATAGCCATAACTAGGCTATCCCAACTATCTGGTAAGGAGCATAGAATTAATAGAGCCCTTATTTCATCATCAAATTTAATCTTCACAGAGTTTAACATACTCACAACCATGTTAAAATCATTTAAATGATCAAAGCAACTGAGCCATTCTCATACATTTTCATATTAAATAATATTTTCATCAAAAATATTTTATTTGAGGCGTAGAAGGTTTCTCATATAACTTCCCTAATGCATCCATGAGATATTTTGTAGTCTTCTCCTCTGTTATATTGAATGTGACTGAAGATGAAAGGCATAACCAGATGGCCCCGAGTGCTTTCCTATCAAGCAGCTCCCAATCCTCATCCTTCATACTTGTTGGTTTCTTTGCTCTTCCTTCCAGTAGAATATGAAGGTCCTTCTGATAGAGAAAATCCTCCATCTACATCTTCCATAGACCAAAGTTCTTCCCATTGAACTTCTCAACCCGATATCTATTATCATCTACCATAGCTCCCACTCAAACTAATAACCCTTCTGTGATTCAACACTTCAGCAAACACAACCAAAGCTCTGATACCAGTTGTTAGGAATTAATAGAATCTAATGCAGAATAATTCCTCAGAATCGCAATAATAAGAAGTATGAATAGAATTACAGAAATGAAATATGTACAACATGAAGACAATATTTAACATGGTTCACCCAATGTGGGATAAATCCACCAAGAACACTTGCTCAGATTTTATTACAAGCCAACAATCTTCACAATCATAATAATTAGATCTTGTTTGGAGCTGCACTCAACAAACCCTCCTGAATTCACACTTGAATTCACACACACTGTTCACCTTCACAAAACACTGCTGATGTATATCCTATTGTATGTCCATCTATTTATAAGTACATCAATAGGTAGTGAAGAAGAGGTGGTTTTACAAAACAATGAAAATTGAAAAGCCAACAGCCCATAATGGTTACCCATGGGTTAATAAACCACCCATGAAAATTTTCTTGAGTCTTCACCCGAACCCCCTTGACCCGCTCATCGGCAAGCGGGACCACTGTAAAAATATCTGAGTGTAACACATGGAAGGTGTACCAAACTCCAACATGAAAACAAGCTCCACAAACATAACATAGACCTTACAACCCACTCAAACCTAATCAAGAAGGGTTTAAAGATATAAAAATTTATGCTTACTATCATGTGCTAGGGCATGATGTGGAAAACTGTAAGGCTCTTAAGACTGTTCTTCTCCAACTATGTCCTCATGAAGAAAATTTTGATGATGAGAATGTTTTAGATGAGGACCCTATTTCACCTTCACATGTCACCACACATCCTCATCCCTTACCTCTCTAATGACATTCATCTCCCCCTCCATAACCCTTCTATCCTCCTCCAACATCCAAACTCAATATGGTCCGCATAAGAGAGCTATCCAAACCTATGCCAAAATGCCAATGTGCTGCGTTCTTTGTACAAAACCAGTATATTCCCTCACCATATTTTTTCCCATCATGTTGCTACACCTATCACAACTCACTTTCTCCTTTACCACATATTAATATGGTTAACATTTCCACTCGTGCCTAGAAATACAAAGGAAAAGAGAAAATAAGCTGGGCCATCCATCACTCTTTTAACCAATATCCCATCTACATCTCGTACAAAAATCACCATACATGGACCCACATATCCTATTTCTGACGGGTTTCCCATCATATAATGATTAAACAATTACACCAGTCTCCTCTCAAAATGTATTTGAACGACCTAGTCTAAACATCTGAGTCTCATCGACAGGCCCTCATGGAGGTTCTGCAATCTATTAAGCTTTTACCTAATGACCCTAGTCCTTTGGCATCCATTATCACTCCTCACCATGTGGCCTCTCTTACCACTTCATCCCCTTCCTCTACACCCACTATCACTCATCAAGTAGCCACTCTCAGTTTCTATGACGACGAGATTGTACCTATCCAATTTGATGATCCTGATCCCTCCCTATTCATTTCGTCTACATTGATAATATACACGTTCAATGTGTTATGATCGATGGAGGTGCTAGTATCAACATCATTTATTCCCATGTGTACAACAAAATGCGCATCCCTACCAATTACATGCATAATAACCCAATTATGTTGTGTTTCTTCAATGATGCCATGACATCCACTCTTGGGACCATCATTCTCCACATTTGTGTGGGCCCTGTACCATTCTAGAATTATTTTGTCTTAGTGCGGGAATTCCAAGTACAACATGTTGCATGGCTAACCTTGGATCTCGTGTCATGGGTTGTGTTCCTTCAACCTTATACCACTATCTAAAATTTGAACATGAAGGACACAACTATACCATCCCTTCGATCCTTCACCATTCAAGACCTGTAACATGTTGTATCAACCCAATGATGTCCTTATACTAGTCA
The DNA here is from genome assembly GCA_018340775.1 of Taxus wallichiana var. yunnanensis. Lineage (NCBI taxonomy): Eukaryota > Viridiplantae > Streptophyta > Pinopsida > Cupressales > Taxaceae > Taxus > Taxus wallichiana. The sequence goes on along the minus strand of CM031237.1, from coordinate 984,953,852 downwards.
AGGAATCTACCACCACTACCACTTCCCCTTCACCTATGACCCCATCCACCAATGTTGTTGCTACCTCTTCCACACCTAGCTCCTTTATTCCCACTTTGTTACACAACTTGTGCGATTGACCCATCAGCCAAACCATCTACTTCTCAAACATCTAATGCTTCTTCTTCCCAACTAACCATTGATTCATCCATTCCTGCTACCCACATACCCACTCACTGATCCCTTACAAGTTGTTTTTTAATGCCTCACTCTAGGGAGTACCTATCTTTATAACATTGACACATTCCTTATGCTTCAAGAGTATGGTGAACTTCACCCAAATCCTCGTTTATAATCACCGTATAGGTGAGGTTTTCCCCTATGGTACTCCCCACCTTCGCACCAACTTAACATATGGGGGACTTGATGTTTCTACATACTCACCGAGCCACCTTGTAGTCATTTTTACACCCACCAAAGAGCAGGGGGAATCCCATGCGCACCAACCTATCACCCGGTCTAGGTGCCGGGTGCTCACCGAGGCACGCACGGGTTTTGAGTCTCTCCTTTATGTGAGTTTAGTGGGAAACATAATCTAAGATAGGAATATAAGGATAGTGAGTGGAAATGAGACATGCAAATGTCATAGAGCTCATAATGGCATCTAGACCAATGTAGTCATTAAGACATGTAAAGATACTTTAATAGAATATAAGATCGAACCAAAAAAAGGAAAATACATAAGGATTCATACTTATTTCATAAACATACATAAAAGCAAGATTACTATGAAGATATGAGGATGGACCAAAATCATTAATGATCATATTCAAATAAGTTGGTAACCTCATTTTATTCATTATATCCATTACGAACACCACAATATGGCATCAAGTCATGCATCATAAGCGGATCTACATTCCTTAGATCTTCAAAAATAAAATTTACAATCCCAAGCCCCTTGATGCATCCTTCTCTTATATTTTATCTACCAAACCCATTTCGTAGAGCTCTACTCTCTATTGGTCTCTCTCTTTTATTCCTCTATGTGCGCTTGTATTTATAGGTCCCTTGAACTACCAAACCACCTTTCTAAGGTTTCATATCCATCACCAAGTGTCCAGATGTGGTCCTCCATGGGAGCATGCTCCTTTAGGCCTGAGCTCTCCACTCCTTGTCATGATGGTCTTCTAGAAGCTTCCATCGCAGGGCATATTCCTTCCTAGGCCAACCTATCACCAGGATGGCACCTTATCCACTCCGCATGCATAGTCGGGTCATGCTTTTCTCACGTTCCACCCAATATGCCAAATACGGCTAAGTTCCAAGACCTTGTTCTGTTAGCATGCAACATGATTCCTTCTAAAACCCTCCTAGAACCATGCCTTGCACGTGTTCTTCTTACGCACCCATGTGCCTTTTTATATGTAGTCAATATTTTAGGGGTCCAACATCACCCCCAAAATATACCTGTTCTCCTCCCTCGAGAACATTTCTTTAAAGAAATAATTACAATAGACTCAACATCTTGGAAAAAGAATAAGGGAATGAAGAATTGGGAAAAATGAAAGAATCGGGATGTGTTTTCATTACTACAACAAGATAGGAAAATCTCTTTGCAATTCAGCCTCCAACTTATTCCAGGACATCAACTTCATTTTACGCTCTCTGGTAGAGGTCACTGAATAGGGCACCTACCTCCTCAAAACCCAATCCATTTCCTCGAGTGTTCAATGTTTCAACCATTCCTTCCAATTCCTTACCCACATCCTCAAGCACATCCATCCTTCTTGTAATCTATGGGTACAACTCCTTCATCTGGTTTTTAATTGAACCTCATAAGGTTTCAATAGCTTCTGACTTCTTTTCGACCTTGGCCAGGATCCTCTCTCACTCTGCTCTATTTCCTTTTTCTTCTCTTAGAATTATTTGAGCTCTACCTTGTGAGTGGTGACCAAAATACTTGCCACTTTATCTCTGTCTGCACAATTTTCATACGCAACCTTAACAGTATGGGTAGAAATTTTTACATTAGCAAGCACCTTGTTGTACTCAACAATGATTGCTACAACCTTCAATTTGTCCTCCTTCTCCAGGTATGCTACTACTTCTTCTGTGGATTCTAAGGCCAGAGGTTGCCTTTCCATGGTGAGGATGCATGTTAAGTCTTCAAGGAACTCAAGGTAAGATCCATACTTTTATGTGGGAAGTGTCGGGTTCGAATGCTTCAAAACAATGACATATGTGATGGATTCTACCTTCTTATATACCTCACACACCCTTTCCTTTTCTTCCCTTAGTTCATGCTTTAGTTGTATGCTAATTAGTTCCTCCTGCTTCAAGTTCTTGGTTCTCTTTTATATCTCTTCTTCCCTCTTTTCTAGCTCTGCCTCTAGAAATTTTACCCTATCATTCCTTCCGAATAACTTGGCTTCCAGTTCAACTGAGACCTTATTCAATGCATTGTAGACTTTTTCATCCGAAAGTTCTTTGAGTGCTCACCAAGGGGTTATCTCCTTTTGACTCAGGCATATTCATTAGTGCCCCTTAGCTTACCTCAAACTCTGGCTCATCGATGTGGGACTCAATTTCCCACAAAAGCATTTTCCTCATTTGAGGGTATGCACCTTCTTCATCAAATGACTTCATTGCCAAGAGTTGATCTGTTGGGACTGTGCTTTGGAAGCATGTGCATAACACCTTGCTTGGATCATCAATGTAGCTCATTCTTAGTCTTTGGATCTCCATACACTTCCCACATGTGCGTGTGCCCTTAGGAATAGTTACTGTTAGACTGGGACCTCTCACGTTGCCATGGTCTTTCCCTACGATTTCTTCCCTATCTTCATTCATCACTAGATCAACGTTGTGCTCCAATTCTTGTTCTACCAAGGCTTCAATGATTTTGTTGCTTCTCTTTTTGCCACCTCATTTATCTACTCTTACGCGAGGTTTGGATTCATCTCAATCTTTGTGCAAACAACTTCACCTCCTCCCATGTCCTCGGGAATCCTTCTCTCATGGCTGCCTTCCTTCGCACAAAGTGATAGTCATTCTTCTCCTCTTCGAATTCTTCTTCTAAATTGTGCACAATGAAAACAAGTGGTTCTTAGTCTCCTTCACATTCATCTTCTTCATCATCATCCCTCTCATCCCTGTATTTCTCCAAGCTCTTTGTTTCCTCTGAATCAGCTTCATCCATCACCTTCTGTTTCTTCCTAATCGGGATTCCCAGATCGGAGATTTTGCTTTCTCTTCTTCCTCCTCTGTTGATTTATCCTCTGCGATAAGTTTTCCTTGCTCTGGCACCTCCTCTCTAACTGCGGATCTCTTCCAGTGCATGTAAGTACTTATTCTAGTGCTTGTTCTTGGGGTGCTCACCACTTGAGTATCTTGGACACCTTGTGCCTTTTTATTTATTTCTTCCATCTATTTTTTCTTGGGTGCAGTCTTCTTTCTACCTATTAGGTCTCTAGGTATAGCTATCTCATTCTCAAGATAAGCACCCTTCTCAAACTTGGGCCTTATGCGAAGGTATACATGCGCCATGCACTCCTCGCAATAGGCAAAGTCGGGGTTTCATCATCTAAATTTTATGTGATACATAATTTTCCACATATACATGCTTGTTGGGGTAGACCAACATCTTGCACATCTCCCTATGGTTCCAATCCATACTTTCAAGTTCAAACTTGAGCTTCTTGGATTCTTTGAATCTATTTACCCCCCTGGAAGTACTAAGCGGTGAAGGAAAATGGAAGTTTACACCATGGGCTCATGCTTTCATCAACCAACCTAAATCTTCCAATGCAAAAGTGTTGGTATACTGTGAATTCAACTTCTCCCTCTGTGATCTTTGGCATTTTTTCTGGGATCCCCCATTCTTCCCCAAATACATTCCTCAAGTGCGTATATCATTTCTCAAGATGTGCCTTGTGAACAGTCATCATGCTATCACAAGCGTATTTTTTGAATCTCTTTACGGGTGAGGGGAATTCCTCTGGGTACTCCCACATGAAATTATCTGCCACATCTGACACTCTGATCTCTGAAAACACAATAGTTAAGAGGACATTTCTGAAAAGTATCTTGTCACCCTCCTGCGCACTACAAATTATCTCATCCACGATGTACATAGATAAGTTGTAGATGGTGCCCTCTGATATCCTTCTACAAACATTGAGCCATGAATTTATTCACTTGCATCCACCTCTCTTGGTAATTAATTTTTGTTACCATGTGCGACCATTCTCATCACCGGGTCTTGGATATCCGTGATATCAAATTTCCTTAACCCCTTCTTGTATGCATATGTGGTGATGGTTTCCTTGAAGGATTATTTTTCGCATAGGTCATCCTCTATACTTTCTCCTTAAAAAATGAGACCTATGAATTTTGAAATCGAGATGAGGGGTTATGTGCATCTTGCGCCTGCGAAGTAAAAGTATAGGGTAAAAGGGATAGGAAGAATTTTTAAATAATAAATATTATGAGATCATGAATTAATTTAATTAAATTAATATTAGAGTGGGGTGAAAGGGGCCATGGTTAGGTGAGTGTGTTTGAGTTGGTTATTTGACAAGGGACCAAGGGGAGTGTGACCCAATTTTGGTGTCTACATTTCGGCATGCCTGGTGGGATCCATTCGGGGTTCCTTGCATTTCTTCATTTCTAGGTGAAAAGTTGTATGTTTGTTTCCTTTCTGAAAGGTTATCACATTAAAATTTCTCCCCTGGAATCTTCTCTTCTTTCTATTTGTCTCAAAGCAATCATGTTTTGGTGCTATAAAAAGAACTCTTCTTCTCTTTCATTTGTACTACATTAGTGAAAGATCATACTCTCTCTTGTTCATCTTTTTGTGTCATCGAATTCAATATTTCAATTTGGGCTTAAAATCAACTACATTTCATTCTACTTTACTACATTAGCTCACATTAAATGAGGGCAACCTATATGTTGGAAGTCATGCCTACCAGCTGTTGGTTGACAAACGAATCATAGAAAATCACTTCCTTTCTCTTCTTCTCTCTCTGAGTCTTACCCAAACATCACAAAATTGAAAAATATACACATTCTTAAACAAAATCTTACCCAAAAGAATTTATAGGTGATCACACAATCATGACACAGTGGGCACCCAGCTCATTACTTTTATCAAGTCATTATCTCAGAGGATGGCCCACCCCTGCCATAACATAACCTAAAACCTCTCCTTGTAGATCTCCTTCTTCGTAGGAAGCCTTCCTCACCAAAAAATCTATTCTAAATTTCATGAGTTAGTCTTCTAAATAGAATAAGATGAACAAACATAAAGGAAAGAACACTCTTAGGATCGCATTTCTTAGTGTTTCTACTTGACTTGTGTTTTGAGGTGAGAGGACACATTCTTCGTATTTTTCTTTTTTTCCTTGCACAATCCTCATCATAGTTGGTGTATTCCAACTACGTCTGAGAGTTCCTGGACCTCATTTTAATCATTCTAAGAATTTTGGGTTTGATGCCATACTTGATTTTAAATCAAAACCACCTTTTCTTCATCTCTATTTCAATTTCATAGTAACAGTGTCAATCTACCAAACATCATCGGTTACTCCTCTCGACCGTCACTAGTTTTACCCAAACGGAATCGGTTTACTATTCTTTTGGTTAACCTACCCAAAAGGACACCTGTTTCATATTATTTGTTATTCAAAGTCTCTGTAACTCTCATCATCTTCTTTGTCCTGATAAAATCCATCTACAACTTATCCACCTGGCAGATTATTAGCCTTTTACCTTGTTTTGGAAAACTGTTCATTTTCCACATTGATTGACCGTGGTTACCTGTGATCGACGCTGGTTTACTATAACCAGAATTGGTTAGCTGCACAAATTTCAAGCTGACATTTTTACCCAATTCACCTACCAATGCTTGTTTTCCCATTTCTTTTGTATTTCTATGTCATTTATAGAAAGCAATCCTACCAAATTAGTACTTGTTCACATGGTGCTGACTCGTAGGCAAGAAAACACCCTCATATTCCATGCTAGTTGTCAACCACTCCCACCTAGTACTTCACCACCTTCTATTCTATCACCCATAGATCCTACCCAACCTATTACTATCGCCATACACGGGTGACGAGGAGTTTGCATGACTCATTGACCGTAACCCTGCCGCCTTACAGGTCTATCTTTCCCACTCATCCACTCGATATGCCTCACGTTAGTTGATATACAGCATGCCCGTATCTATCCCCCCAACTCTCATTCCTACTTCTACGTCGGTCCCTTATAACTACGTGTTACCTATATCTTTCTTGCCCCTAGTTGTTTTGCAGGCTAGGCCCCATACATTATGACTACCACATCGCCACATCTATTGCACCGTAACATCCACTATACCTTTATCCACCACCTAGAACATAACCTCATCCATGCCTATTGTCTCACATATAACCATAGCAACACAACCACCCCCGATGTCAATGACCCCTACCCCATTTCAAAACATTGTCCTTTCTATTCCACAATCCTTAGCCCCCATCACTACTAGGGTTACCTCAACCCTTCCACCTCCATATACGTACTATCAATAACCTCTTGTTTCATCCATCATTCATTAATGTTATGTACCCCTGTTTCACTCCTCATTCCCAACCCACTTATGTGGCATCACCATATACTAGAATGCCACCTCCATCATATGTCCAACACCAACCCTCTTATGTTACAAGAGGTACCCATCCATCACCACCTACCAATGACCTCATCAAGTTAATGATGGACAAGATGTAGACACTAGAGGCATCGATTTCTGGCTCATGTAACTCTCTCACCTATGACGAAATTTGCAATGAGCCCATACACCCATCTATTCCTATTTTTCCATATCCCATACATTGGGAGATGCCTAAATTTAACCGCTTCAATAACAAAGAGGACCCGCAATAGAATTTGCGATCTTTCAAACATGGGTGTTATCTCGATTGTTTATGATGATGCTTTTCTTTTGAGGAAATTTCCCATGTATCTGATTGGGCCCACATTAGATTGGTATAATGGGTTACCTAGGTAATCTATCTTTTCATTTAATCAGGAAACCCAAGCCATCTTAGATCACTTCTCCTTCAATGTTGTTAAGAAAGTTACCATGACTAGCCTCTACTCTACGTGTCAATATGACGACGAGTCTATCACAGATTTTTTCACTCGTTGCGTAGCTGATCAATCAACTCACATTCCAATTACCACAAACCGAACTCATAGAGCTCTTCACTCGGGCTTGTGCTAGACATATCTCACTGACCTTATAGGTGTAGAATTTTGAACCTTTAATGAGGCATTCACCATGGCATGAAAGCTAGAGATTTGGGCCATCAAAGAAAATAAAATTCAACTACGTAATAAGAACTCAACATTTAAGTCAAATGATACCTCTTCTTCTTTGAAACCATGGAATAATTATTCAAAAGCCAAGGGAACATGCTAACACAATGGTACTCAAGGTTGGCCCTGGTCATCCATGAAATCAAAGCTAAACCCTCATCTAATCTTTCTCCTATCCAAACCTTTCAATTTAGATGAGAACAATGGAAATACACCCTAATTGGGGAGCCTTATTCTTCTATCTTAGAAAATATCATTAAAGCTGGGGCCATCACCCTTCCTCCTATAAAACCACACACTGGTTTTGATCCTACTCACCCACACTGGTTGGTACAAAGAGCATGACTTGTGCAGGCAACTATCATTGAGTAAAAGGTCATAATGATGACAATTACATCACTTTCAAGAACATTGTCCAAGAAATGCTTAAGAACAGAGAGTTAGTCTTGGATAATGCAAATGCACCTACCAATCAAAACCTGCACATCTTCAAGAAACCATTTCCTAATCAAGACCCTTCTTCTGATCAAACTATAGAGACCTTAACTAATGATATCCATACCCATGAGGTCCATGCCATTTTTAGTGATGCACTAGTTGCTTCCCAATTACCTAATATTCCTTTCATAAAGGAAACCCTAGCCTAAATTCCTCCACCTACACATGAACCCACTTCACGTTTTCATTCACCCATAGAAGAACACCCTTCGCCTCCTCCCTCACCGTGAAGGATCCTTCGGTTAACATCAAGACCACTTCACCTTTGGCTTCTCCACCTAGAGAGATGTCACCAATGCGTACCTCTCCAACCAACATAAGACACTTGTTCATCTTTTCCACCCACAAAGGAGCACCCATCATCTCCTCCACCTATCAAAGATCCAATAGAAATGTCATTACCTCTAGGTGACCATTTTCCATTAGCCACCTAAGATCCTATTGACTTACTTTTGGCTCTCTTACCCATAGAGGATGAAGCTAGCGATTTTCCTGTTTCTAAAACACATTTTATGGGAATTATCATTGGATCCACATCAACCTCACCAACACAGTAGTGTCATTCTCACACTAAGTTGATCACCTGGATTATGTGGATAGAGCCTTACTTTGGGGGCATCTTCTACTTCCTGTCTCAACACAAATGTAGATGTCACTCACTGACACCTCCACTATCTATCCAAAAGTATTTCGACCGACCAAACCAAACATAACCACAACTATCACAAATTCTCCCACAATAGCACTCATGGCTCAACTCACACCTCTACCCATAATCCAACATGCATCTACATCTAAACCCACACCTACATCATCTTCCTTTCCTAAACCTATTACTACTTTAGGGGTCATCCCAAAGGCTAGCCTTACTTATCCAACCGTCAAATTAGATTTAGCAACATCCTCAAAAGTCAACACCAAATCTAACCTAGCCCTTAAAAGGAAGAACAAATCCCCTATGTCTCATACCCCAACCTCACCAAGTCCATACCCTCATCACCTTCACCCTTCCGTCTATCCTAGGACCTCACCCCTCGACTCGGCTAAGAAACCCCCATCCACTAGTAAACCAAGAATGCAACATTACACCTCATCATGTAGCCTCTCTCACCAAATTACCACCTTCTTCTACACCTCCACCTACTCACCAAGTAGCCACCCTTAGCTTCTTAGATGAAGAGATCGCACCACACCAAACTGATGACCTTGATCCAGCCCTTTTCATCTCCATCCATATTGATAATATATGTGTATGACATGTTATGATCGATGGGGGTACTAGCATTAACATCATCTCCTCCCATGTATTTGACCAAATGCGCATACCCAAAATTACATGCATAAACATCCCGTCATGTTGCATTCATTTAATGACACTATCACCTCTACACTTGGCACCGTCATCCTCCATGTTCGTGTGGGCCCCACACTATTCCAGAGTTATTTTACATCTTGGAGGGGGAATTTCAATATAACATGTTGCTTGGTAGACGCTGGATTCATGTAATGGGTTACATTCCTTCCACTTTGCATCATTGTGAAGTTTGAGCATGAAGGGCACACCTATACCATTCCGGCTAACCCATCACCTTTCAAAACCTACAACATGATTTACTGACCCAATGACATGCTTATACCCATTAAGGCATCTTCATCCATGACCACTTCCTCTTCACCTACACCTCTACCTACCAACACCACCACTACCTCAACTACACCTAACTCCTCCATCCCTACCATCACCACGACTTCCACTGCCGACCCATCAACCTCCCAATCAGCTAGCTCCACCTCCGATCCAATCTCTAACACATCATCTATCCCAACTACCCACATATCGACCACTGATCCCTTGGAAGGTGTTTTTCAATGCCTCACTCTAGGGAGTATCGCCTATATAATGTCAACACATTCCTTACTCCAAAAGAGTATGGAATCCTTCACCAACACCTCACTACGATCACCACAAAGGAGAGTGTATCCTTTATGGTCATCCCCACCTTCACACCAATCTCACCTATGGGGAACTTGATACTACCACTTATACACTTGAACCACCATCACTGCACTCCGCCCATTATCCATCGACCTTCACCACTCACCAATCACCATTTCACCCACACCTTCCTACACCGATGTGTATGAAAGGGTTTTGGTTTTGGATTTTTATGAGTAAGTCCGTCACACTATTATTCCATGTACTACCCACAAACATAACCATGGTGGTATTGGCTTTGTTGAATTACCTACCAAGAAGGCTCGAATCAAAATCATCGTGGATATCAATCTTCTCCACCTTCTTT